>OZ017748.1:2415000-3615000 GCA_963969365.1 Asterochloris sp. CNOR1
TGTCAGCCAAAAGAGCTGTCCTACGAATGTTTGACTGAAAAGGGTGTGCCTCACCTGCAACCCAGCTGCTTCATGGTCTGCCTGCCTGTTGTCAGCGTGGGTGCTTTGCTCTGCTGACAGCCTGGAGCTTCTTCTGTGGCGGGCTACACGAGAATGCCATGGCTCTCCACCTTGACAGCAGCTGCTGCGTTGTACATGCATCTCGTTGACAGGTGGCCAGTCAGTGAGGCTCCGTCCACCCTGCCACCACAGTGGCACAACCAGCAGCGATTGCACTGCTCGTTACCCTGCCTGATCTGGGCTGCCAAACGGCGTCAGGCTGGCAGGCGTATAGCTGGCTATTAGCTGCTAGGGATTGGAGCTAAGTTGTGCCCTGGTGTATGCTGCCATGGGTGCTGCACTGCCTGCAGGCTTGTGGAGTGGGCTGCTGCAGCCGAATGTGCACGCTCGGCCCATCCTGGCGGGAGCGCAAGAACCCTGCGGACCTGCAAGCATGAGTGTGGCCTAACAGAGGAGCGTTTGCACTGCACTCTCCGCGAGCCTCTGTGCGCTTTTACAGGGCAGTGCGGAAGGAGCTGGCCAACGTGATTGTCAGAGCCGTCTGGGGGCCCATCTCCTGAGTAGAGCGTCGGCCAGCCAGACTGCTAGCGTTGCGGAAACGTTCACTTTGCTCCTGGGCTCCAGCTGCTGCGGCGCCCACATGTCCTCGTCTTTGCCCTGCTGCAGGTTGGACGAGTGAGATAGCAAGGGGTTCCTCTCCCTCAAAGGCCTGGTGAGTGGCCCTGTGCTCAACCCAGCTTTTCCTTCAAGCTCGGTGCCCCAGTCGGCACGCTGTGCCTGCGAGTGGTGTCTGGAAATGTTGTGCGCTGGACAGCAAGACCCTGCTGGCACACGTCATGCAGCTCGAGAGGTTTGGAGTGGCTGCAGATGGGAGGTAGGTGTCTGACACCCCTCACCGATTCCTGACAGTGTCTGTTCAAACAGGCTGAGGTGCTGTGCATGCAGATGACCAATATGACCGCCCCACACAGCTGGAACCTCCACGCTCAGGCGCAGAGCTGTAGCGGCACTGTCCACTGACCTGCTGCCTCCATTGCATGCAGGTGCATACAGAAGTGCTGCCTACTTTGCCAGCAGCACCCACTTGCATCTAGCTAGTAGCGCCATTGGTGGCCTCTGCGTTCCTGTCCCATAGCTTGACACTGGATACTGGGCGCTGTCACCAATGCCTGCTGCTTGCTCAGCCGGCTGTTCACCAGTGCAGCCGGGCCATTGTCTCCAGATGTGTTGCTCGGCGCCTCATAGGGCAAAAGCGACAGGATGGCTGTCATGTGTCACTGCAACAATGTGGCAGGGCGTGGGTCACGGACAGTCATGCAAAAATACTGCCTGCCCAGCAGCGGTGTGCCTGTGTCTGCGCTGGCCTGGGTGTCCTGACTGCCCAACAGTCTGAGACAGTGAAGGACCCAATACACTAATTGTGGTGAAGCAGCCTGCCACCCAGCAGGGGAGGATGCAAGCTATCCTCAATTGGCAACCCTCCAGACTGAGTACCTTAAGCCTCTGCAACCTCCAGCCCCCTGTGGTACACATCAGCTCATATGACTTCTACCTTCACGCAGCACTTGCTTCAAACAGCAGGGCTGATGCTGTCCAGAGGCACAACAGCTGCCTGTATGCAGGGCACCACGTCTGCGCGCCCCTCCCAGCATGGTGCCCGCTCCAGGGATGGCCAGCAGCCCAACCTGTGTGGCCTGTGCACTGAATTGACCCAATCTCATGACTCGACCAGAACATCTGACTGTGGCTGACATGCATTGCGGCAGTGACCACATTGAGGAGCTCCCCAACAGTTTCATCTCTTCCCGCACATGTTCTTTGCCTCTGGTCCTGCCAGCCTTGCTCCCCCCTTGGTGTCTGTCCCACAGCAAGCCCCTTTGGGAACTCAGTCTTCTTTGTGACGCTTGATACAATCCCGCTCTGGCGCAGTCTTGGCAGGGCTTTAATCATGCCAGGGAGGCCAGATTAGAAAAGCTTACTGACAAGGCCGCTGGCATCAGGTTGCACTACCAGCCTTGCAGGCAGGCATCAGAATGCTCTGTCAGTGACACTGTGCCTTGTGGCCAGCAATACTGTGATGAAGTTTTAGTCCATCAGTGGCATGGAAGAGGCCATGTACAGGTCCATGCTATTCAAAGTGGTATGAGTGCACTGGACTGGTCCATGGGCACTGGGTTTGTGCACTTGTGTGCATCAATTCGTGGTAACCCACAATTGCGCTGTGCTCAGATGAAAGGTAGGACGGCCTTGGCAATATGGCCTTTCCTCAAGACCTCTCAACATCTTCTGCTGGTTGGCTAGCTGGCTAGCCATAGCCTATAGGTGCCCCTTGCTTTGTAGAGCTTCACAGATACAGGGTCATTGCCAGCTTGCACTGCCCTGCTGTGCCCAACCTTCTGGCGCAACACTGTCAGACCTGCTCTTGGTGCATGCGCCTCACTGGCAGCTGGCTGCATGGGCCTCAGCAGAACTTGGCTGTTGCAGCACAGGCGGTGGCACTGGCACCTAGCCCTTCTGCCTGCCAGCGTTGGCTACAGGCTATACATTGAGCTTGACAGTTAGTGCACAGCATTGCTGAGCACCATCCTAAGCAGGGCCCCGGCAATGCAATGCAGTGCTGCTGAGGAGGGCCCAGTCACCAGAGAATCATCAAGCTTACAGAGAGGGCGCCAGCAGGCGTCAGGTCCACGTCAGATCTGACATGTACACTGCATGGGGAGTTGCAGAGCCCTGAGCTCAGGGCTGCAGAGAGTCACTCACGAAGGCGTTTCCAGATGGTATATTAGCATGTTAAGGCTGGCCACAGTCTGGGCCTGGAATTGTTGCTGTTGTTCAAGACTGCTCCTCCCGACCAGCTGCTGAGCTTGGCGAGTCTGAGAATGTCTCAGGGACGCTGCACACTCAGCCTCAGCCTCCTGCAGGCGGTCCTGCAAGTTGGGGATGTTCCTGAGAGCGGCCTTCACCTGCAAGTGAAAGGGACTACTGTCAGGCTGCAATCCCTTTGATGATCAGATGTAGCAAAGCCACTCCTTCACAACATCAGTGCGGCACGCCCTCTGGCATGAAGGTTGCTGATGGGCAGACGGGAAAGCAAGGACCTGTCTCATCAGCACAGCCGCCTGAATTGGCCTCACCCGCTCGCCTTGGTGCATGAGGGCCCACAGCGCAGAGGCAGCCAACGCGGCCTTCTCGGGAGGCCCCTGTGTGTGCAGTGCAGCCTTGACCAGCAGAGGCAGCGCTCGGGGGTTGGACACATAGTGCGCCTTGTTGCCCGGCAGGAAAGCCAGGTTGCGCAGCAGGAAGAGGGCGGCGGTGCTGGCTGCAGCGTGCCGGCTGTCAGCAGCTGACAGCACTAGGTCCAGCAGGCCTGCGTTCACATGCAACACTGCTCGAGGCAATAAATGAGCAGACTGCAGGGTTCCTGTCACACACAGGCTGGTGATTGCCAGGCTGGCTTAACACGCTCAAGGTCACGCAACACTGCACCAAATTGCATTGGCTTGGCAGACCAGCGCGTCACACCAGGTGCATCCTGTGTTCTCAGCATCTGCTTTAGCCCCTCTGGCTGTGCAGCTGCATTGGCCAGCATTCCCAGCAGCGCTGCCAGGCGCTGGCCATCCCGGCGCTGCAGCAGCTGGTGCAGCAGCTGCTGAGCGTCTGACAGGAGGCTGGTCTTCAGGAGCAGCGTGCAGCCCAGGGTGGTCGCAGCCAGGTTGCCCAGGGTGGTGGCAGCTGCCTGCACGGCGAGCAAACAGCGGTCAGGCAGCGGTTCATGCATGCGGCTGGAGGCGCATTGTCATGGTCCTCATGGCACTACCATCACTCCCAGCAGGACTGAGCTCCCTGCTGAAGGTTGCTTGACGTCAAGCTGCCATGGGAGGTATCAGTCCACAGCACCTTGCAAGCCCCACCTGAAAGCTGTGCTGAGGCAGACCCTGCTTGACCAGCAGCCTCAGCAAGAGAGGCAGTAGCGCGGTGCCACCCTGGCCTGCCAGCGCCTCCTGTGCCGCTGGGCAGTCCCCCACTGCATTTGCCACCAGGCCCAGCACCTCGTGAAGCACAGCCCCATCCGCCAGCGCAAGCTTCCACACCCTGCAGCGCAGCCGCAGCGCAACTCTGCGGTCAATTTTGCAGGCTTACTGCTTCAGTGCAGCGAGAAATCCTTTGCTAGCTTGAAGGGCCAAGTGAACAGCATCCCTTCTCTTACAGCAGACAGATGACCCCTGCTGCTTACCATCCATGCCCTAGCAAGCACCACACACCTTCTGAGCACATCCATGACATCCCCCTGCGCCAGGGCGCGCCCGGCCGCGGGGCAACCCAGTGCCATGTGCTTCAGGATGCTCAGCGCATGGAGCAGCTGCTGGCGGGGAAGCTCCCCTGCAGTGTCCAGCGCTGCGGCCTGCACTGGGGCCGGCTGCAGATCCTCAGGCCCCTGCTCCTGAGATGCGGGGGACTGCCACGTCGCTGCATCAGCAGGCGCTGACCGCCCGGGCGCCCCTGACTGGCTGGTAGGTTTGCGGCCACCCAAGCTGGGATAGCCTGCAGAAGACGAGGCAGCCTCGGCACTGGGAACCGTGTGTGCTAGGTGCCAAACAGACTATGGCATGCACTGCTGCACCTGAACCAGGGATTCTGGGGAAGGGCAGCTTGCTGCGGCTTGTACTAGCACGAGATCTAGCAGCAGCTGGGCTGCGAGGCATCCCTGAGGCAGTGACGGCCACAGCCGCTGGCCCACTCTGCTGGGCGGCCCTGAAGCTGTGCAACATCAGCAGCCCATGCGAGTCTGCCACACACTCCAGCAGCGTGGTATGTAGCCCCACAGCCAGCGCTGCAGCCTGCAGGCAGACAGGCGGCTTGACCCAAGGTCGATTGTGATTGACGAGATGCATGGCCACCTGCCTGACATCTCACATCATCAGGACAATGTTGGGCTGTACCTCCATGACAAGGCTTGCAGCAGCTCACCTTGGCGGCCTGGCTGTAGGCAAGCAAATTGCGCAGTGCTCCAGCAGCAGCTGCTCGCTCAGCGATTGCATCTGGCACCTCGTGGGGCGCAGGCTTGCTGCTGCTCAGCTGGCAGAACAAGGCAGCCAGGCCCCTGCACAGCACAGCGGCCGCAGGTACCAGGCGGCTGCCCTGCTGGACCCCAGGCATGGGGGCCTCCTCCCCTGCAGGCCAGCACGCAGGAGTGTGGAGCCCCTGATTTGCAATCTGGACTCAGGTCTCAGGTCAGGTAATGAAGTAGATGGGGGGGCAGGACAGCATCCAGGCGGCTTGCAGGCATCCATGCTAGGAAGGGCACAGCCTGCACCCAAGGGGTTGCCCTCTCTTGCCTTCAGCATCCAGCAGGCAGACCTCTGCCAGGCCCCTCTCTGTCAGCAGAGTAGTCAGCAGCTTGCAGCTGGCCATCTGCAGGGCATGCCCTGCTGCTGTGCCGTGGGCATGCACGGCAGCCGCGGCAACCACCAAGGGAAGTGGCACTGCCTGCTTCTGCTGCTCAGCATCTAGCTGCACCCCCAGCAGAATGGCATTGCCTGCAGGCGCACACCATGTATCGTTGCACTGGCAGAGGCTTGCGCTGAATGGCCAGGGCAGACAGGACAGTGCCTACCTGCTTCTGCAGCATGCTGCACCATGAGCTGGCACTGCTGCCAGGCTGCAGCTTGCCAAGTCTGCATGACCCCTGGAGGCCTGAGCGATGCAGCCGCTGCGTGAGCTGCATAGCAGGCCAGCAGGGCCGGCAGGCTCTGCTGCCGTGATAGGTTGTCCTCTGCGGGATCGGTGGCTCCAGGACTCTGCGCCAGCAGGGTTGCCAGCCGCGCCACTGCTGCAGCGGCGCCTATGGCATGGGTGGCATGCTGCCACAGGTCTGCCAGGAACTGCAGTCGTGCAGGCGTGCCCAGCAGAGGCCCCGCTGCAGCAGCAGCCTGCAAGGTGCTGCCTGCCCCATGCGCCTCCCCACTCTGACCGCGCTGCGGGCCAAGCTGCTGTGCACAGGCAGTGTGTGGCTGGCAGCGCTGCACAGCCTGGTCAGGCTGCAGCAGGTCCAGCAGGGCCTGCCAGCAGCCTGGAGGGGCCAGATGGCTGCGCACATGCTCCGGGTCAGCAGCGGCAGCCTGCAGAAGGACTGCTGCCACAGCGTGCAGGAAGCACGGCGGCGCCGCATGGTCCTGCAGGGCGGAAACAGGCATCAGTACATGCTGCAGAGTCCAGCCACAACATCCGCAGACTGGTGATCACTTTCAAGAGGGCATGACACAGGAGCGGTGCAGTCATCGGGCAGCTGGAGCCAAGCAAGTATGCCATGCAGGCATCCGCAGGACGGAAACATCCCCTGAAGCACGCAGGACAGCAGGCTTGCAGACCTCCACCTGCAACAGTGCGGGGACCTGCCCCCAGAAGGTGCCCCGCAGCAGCAGCTGCTCCACTCCAAAGTCCCACACGTCCTGCCCAAAGTGCTGCTGCCTGGCTGGGTGCTGGGGAGCCTGGCTGCTGGCGCTGGGGCTGTCGCTGGCCCCAGCCATGCTGTGTCTGAAGGAGGCCTTGAGGGCAGGCTGCTGCTGCTGCCTGCCCCTTCCCACCCCTGTGGGCCCTGCCTGGCACTCGAGTGCCTGGCAGTTGGGGCTTGCAGGGTCACCAGGCAGGACAGTTGCCACGCCCTCGGGGCCTGTCTGTTTGCTGTCAGCCTGCACAGCTGGAGCGTCACGAGAGGAGCCGGCAGGGTGCGATTCCCAAGGACTGGTGGCAGAGGCCCAGTCCAGAGGCAATGCCCAGGATGACTGCACATCTCTGCGAGCCTGCTCAGATGACTCCGCTATAGCAGCGCTCAGGAAGCACAGTGCCCCCGCGCGGACAGCATAGGGCTCGCTTTGCCACAGGGCGGCCTGCGCAGCACAACAGTGGCAGGCTGCAGTCTTGGCAGCTTGTTGGCCCATGAGCAGCATCTGAGTCTGACAGACAGACTGACAATAGACCAGCACCCTGCCTGTGCAGGCTCACCCTGACAGCCGTGGTGCCACAGTCTGGCCAGCTCTGCAGCAGCATGCGCCGCGTCGCAGGCGCTGCAGGCAGTGCCAGGCGGGCAAGGACGGACCATGCTGCCGCTCTGACCGTTGCCTCTCGATCCCGTGCCAGGCGTGACAGCCAGAAAGTGCCCCCAACCTGCGTGCACAGCAGCACGTGGGAAGTGTCCAGCTTGAATGTGATGAGTGGGCGACATCTGGGCTTGCGCTGGCAATGATGTGCAGATGCACAGGCTGAGGGGCGTACGTTCCTCCACACGTCACACCACAGCGTGTTGGGCACTGCTGCTGTCAGTCCCAGCAGGAAAGCCAGGCTGGTGCGCAGCAGCTCCTTGTCCCTCCAGCCTCCCAGGCGTGTGTCGTGCTTGGGCATGCAGACATGGCGCACCACTGGGCCGAGCGCGGCAGCTGCAGCAGCATCCCAAGGACTCCCTGCACGCAAGCACATCAGAGCCATGAGGAAGCAGGCTGTGTTGTGCTTCAGACTGGCCGACATCACCAAGAGGGTATACCATGCAGTCCATGGCTGACTTGACCTTGCCTGGAGATGAGTCCTGGTAGCGCCAGGTGTCCCCAACGCAGCCCACCAGCTCCCCCAGCAGCTTGACGGCCGCCAGCCTGGTGGCATAGGCAGCCTCCTCATTGGCAACAATGGCACTGCTGAGGGTGTGCAGCAATGCTTTGGTGTCCAGAGCATCCAGCAGCTGGCTACAGGTGTCTGCTGAGCCGCTCTCGCGAGCAGTGCGCACCAGGGAAGCTGCAAGGCTCAGGAGCGCCTGCAGCACAACAGCGGCATGGGCAGCAGGGCACATTACATGATAAGTGGCACGATGTGCGTCGCTGTAACTCACACTCCCTTGACAGCTTGGTGGCACACAGCATGATGCTGTGCCCATTGGCAAAGCAAGGAACTAACTTGAAATGCCAGTGCTGTACAGTTGCCTTGTCTCACGTTCTCATGTTTGCTGCAGAGCACTGCACCCAAAGCAAGAGTGACCTCACCGAAATCAACCGCAGCCTGTCCAAAGCCTCTAGCGCTCCCTTGAAGGTGTGGGCGGCTGGGTGGTCTGACAAGCTTAAGGGCATCAGCGGAGCAGCGGCCCCTGCTTCAGGGCTGCTCAGCAATGGCAGAGCAGCCATCTTGAGTTTGAGGGCTAGCCACTGCATTTGGGCTGACTGGAGGCGGTGCGTGGACAGCAGGATCTGCAGCAGTGGCAGCAGGCGCAGCCATAGGTGGATGTCATCGGCTGTGGCTGGCTGCACCGCCAGCAGCGGCTCAAGGGCTTCTGCCCAGTCTGCAGCTCCCACTGCATCAGCACCCTGCAGCCATTGCAGTGGACAGCGGTGACGTTGAGCCAGCACAACCTTGCAGCTCCCTGTCTTCCTTCTGGCCCCTGGCAATCATACCAAAAGCGTCTTCTTGGCCAGCTGACACTAGTCAAGCACGCAGTCTACCACCAGGAGCAGGCGCCATCAGACTTGCCTGGCGTGTGCAGCACATCAGCTGGAGGTGCTGCAGGGCCTGTCCACAAGCGCTGTGACTGCTAGCGCTGTGCACTGCCTCAAGTCCCTTTTGCGCGGCGCCTGGCAAGTGCAGCTCAGCCAGAACCCTGGCATAGTGCTGCAGGACTGCTGAGGAGAGCTGTTCAGAACCTGCAAAAGTGACTTCACCATGTGTTATTGACTGATGTTGGGAGGGGCGGGGGGTGTCAAATTCGCTGCATTGCTCACCAGGAGTCTGGCAGAGGATCCCAGGAAGATCAGCCACCTCTGCTGCCTGAGTCAAGAGTGTCTGCTGCTCAAGGATGAGCAGCACCTGCATCAACAAAGGAGAGTGCATGCTGTGGTGGTGGCCATGCCAGGCTGTGTGAATGCTGGGGCAGAAGCTGTTTGGGGGCACAGATGCGAAGGGATCACCTTTCTATGGCGGTCCTCAGAGCCAGTGCAAGGCTGCCTGACAGCTGCAGGCACTGCAGCCTCAACCCTGCATGGAAACCTGTAATGATCCACAAAGGGGCCTGGCAGCATGAGGCGCGGCAGCTCCCCCTGCTGCGGGGAGCTGACAGCGCCTTGCAGACTTGCAAGCCTGTCCATTTCAGGAACAAACAGCAGCGCAGTCAGCAGCACTGCCATGCCACGCCGCACAGCTGTGAGCTCATGCCAGATGAGGCTGGCAGCCCCAGATAGCCACCTGCAGGAGGATCAGCCAATAATGAAGGCGTGCCTAAGTATCGGGTTTGCATGCGCCATGATCAGTCCAGCGAAGTGAACAACTTGACTGGCGCGCTTGCACTTTCACGGGCGCACCCTTGCTTTTGGACCCTGAGCCACTCCCGTGCCTGCGCACAGTGCAGCGCCAGTGCTGCTGCCAGATTGAGGCAGGCTGTAAGCAGCTGTGGGTCCCGTGAGTGCCACCCCGGTGTGCTGCTTCCAGCAGAGAAGCCAGCCTGGGGCTGGAGCTCATCCACCAGTACTTTCAGCAGCGCCGAGTGAGCCAGCAGGTGCTGCAGCCGTGGCTCTGAGGTCAGAGACAGCAGCTGTTCTGCTGCCGATCGGCGGAGGTCTGTACCAAGGCTGTGATTGCACAGGATGCCGGTGAGGTTCGCTACATCATGGCGTCTGCACCACGAAGCCAACCCTTCAGCAGGTCGTGTCACAGAGATGGCTTTCGGTGATCAGTGGGCTGATCAGCAACAACAGGGCATGCAGTTTGCAGCTAGATGGGTGCAAAAGGACGGCCTCACCTGAAGGACTGCACATACTGGCTGGTCGAGGTCATGAAAAAGTTTGCCTGAGATCCGCCATCCAGCAGCCCCTGGAACGGGTCCAGAGCAAGCCTGGCAGCGGTCTCCCCCTCCAGCTGCAGCAGTGGATGCCCAGGTGGTTGCCCTTGCGGCAGCGTGGGGCAGCTAAGCTTGAACCAAGCAGAGTTCCACCCACCAACTCCACTGCTGCCTGAGTACTGGGACAGTGCTGCTGCAGCATCTGGGCACCACTGTGCCGGCAGTCTGCTTGGCAACTGAACAGCAGCCGCAGCCAGGCTGGCATTTGGGGTTGCCACTCGCCCTTGCCAGCAGGTCTGCAGTGAGTGACTGAGCTTTACAGCAAGCAAAGAGACCTGAGGCCATGTAAGCTTTGATAGCATGTCCAGTCTGCAGTACCTGTCCTCCTCTAGCTGGGCCAGCACGCCAGACACAGCCGCCCCAATCTCAGGCTCAGCAGCATAGCAGGCCAGCCAGGGGGACCAGGGCGCCAGAGCCTGCAGTTCGGCTGGACTGGCAACAGCTGCCTGCAACAGCTGGGCTGCCTGCTGCCTCACGGCACTGCTGGACAGCCCATACACAATGACCTGCTGCTGGACTGGGGCCTGCGCAACAAGCTGTGCCGCTGCCCGTCTCAGACCCGGCGAATCGCTGCTGGCAGCAGCAGCAAGAGCCTGATAGGCTGCCTGCTGGACTGCAGGGCCGTCAAAATCCAGCAGGAGCACCAGCAGTTCTGGGGCAGCCTGGGTGGACAGCGCGAGCAGCTCAGAATGCTGCTCCTCCACCTGGGGCAGCCCCAAGCACTGAATGACAGCATGAACCAGGCTGGTGGTACTCTGCTGTGCATCTGCAGCTGTGCAGTATCGCAGGGCAGGGGCCGCTGCTGCAGCCCTCTGGCACCAGTCACTGGCTTCCTGCTGGCCCTGTGATCAGGGGAAACGAGTAGGGAGAAGCTGTCCATGACTACTTGCCAGCAGGCAGAGGAACTTGGGAGAGTGCCTTCACCTGGGACAGCACAGCTTTGAGAGCCTGGAGGCTGCTAGCAGCCAGTTCCACCTCTGTGAGCAGCTGTTTGATGCCAGAGGCCCTATGCTGCACCACTGGCAGGACGGCCGCTCTGATCCCTGGCAGTGCTGCTGACAGAAACACATCGCACACCAGCATGCTGAAGACCTGCAGGAGGGAGGCAGGCAGCACCTGCGCAGCAGCGAAGAGCAGATCGGATGGCGTTGAACTGAGGCCAGAATTGACAACAAACACCAAAGCTTATAAGCGTAGCCTGTGCGACCTGCCTTGGCCGCCTGCTGCGTGGAAAGCACAGCCATGATCTCCACTGCCAGCTGCAGCAGCACAACAACTCCCTGACTCATGATTGGCAGCGGGGAGCAGCCATCAAGGTCTGCAGCCTGCGACCACAGGGAGCTGCCATCTGGCCGGGGGGACGTGGCTGTGCTGGTGCTGGCAGCGTCTGCAATGGCCTGCAGGTACTGCCCAAAGCGCTGCAGCCCTGCCTCTGTCACCGCTGCTGGCTGTGGCGGGTGCAGCAGGGGCAGCAGCTCGCCCATCAGCAGGATCACTGTCGCCTGGTGCCTGCACATGCCCATGGCAAAGCCTCCGACACATGTGATCTCCCTTCAGGCTGCACAGAGCCATTATGTGGACACAGGCTTACCGCCTTGCCACCAGGCTCCTTTACGAGTAATATCATTCCCACCTTGCATTTTGCACCAGGCCCAGGATGTGCACAGCAATCTGGTGGGCTGCAGCTGTCAGATCCAGTTCCTCTGCCTCCTCATCCCGCAGCAGCACCGCCACGCCTGGCATGGTACCCTGAGGGTCCTGCGTGACCCTCCTGGGGCCAGGGTAACTCCTTGCCACAGCCTCTTGGCGGGCAGGGCGCTGCCCCAGCTCGGTGACAAGTGCTGCAGGCAGCACACAGCAGGCACTCATAATGCTGGCCTGCATCTGACGGCACAGCAGATATGCCAGCAAGCCAGCTGGCCATGAGCACAAGACTGGTGCCAAAAAGTCCTCACTTTGGGCTCTGGGAAGCTGCAGCCCAGGATTGTGTGCCAGCTCCACTGCAGCCTTCAGCCTGGCCACAACAACATGCAGTAGCCTGAGAGCTGCTGCTGGCAGGGGGCTGTCCAGCGCCGCTGGCTTGAGCAGCAGCATGACATTCTCCATCAGGCTCTGCCTCTGCAGCAAAGCCTCTGCTGGCACGTCCACGGCGACAGCTGTTGCCAGCTCCTGCACACGACCCTGTGTCAGCCCACAATCAACAAAGGGGTTGACGCAAGAGGCCCTGCTGAGGCGAGTGCGGTGAGTGGCTGACCTCCAAAGCTCCCAACAGGACTCTCGAGTCATTGCTGAACTGTAAGCGGACGTTGACATCAAAAATGTGCTGCTCATCAGCAGCCCCTGCAATCAGGTGAGCCTCCTGCTGGGTGCAACTCAGACTGTGCTTATTGCAGTCCACTCAGGCTTACCCAAGGTGACACAGGGCAGCGACCAGCTGCCAGCTTGGGCAGCCTCCCCTGTCACCATCAGAGCAGCCTGCTGCCTCCAGTCAGCCCTGGCACGCGCCCTCGCAGAGCGCTCGTCAGGCGGACTCCAAGTTCCGCGCAGCATGGTCTCTGCAGCACAAGCCCAGCAATTGAGCTGCCCTAAAACAATTTGCAGACAAGCAATGGTGCAAAGGCAGTCTAAACTTTGTCAGGCGGTGCAGCCTCTTACTCAGTCGCAGTCTTGCAGCTATGCAGGACACTGCCTCTCACCTTGGCGCAACCCCACGTCCTGAAGGGTGGATCCTGCAAGTCGCTCTCTCAGCTCCCACCGCTGCGCACAAGTCAGGCCTGCAGCACTGCCTGGGCCTGGCTCAGGGCCGCCTGGCTGGTCAGCTGCAGAGCTTCCAGCCACTGCCGGGCTGCTGGCAGGTGACCCTGCAAGCCTTGTCCCGGCGCCTCCAGCGCCATAGCCTCCCGCTTGACTGCGAGGCTGCTCGCAGGGCGCCTGCGGTGGAGACTGCCTGCCTGCCGCACTCCGTGGACTGGGGGACTCCGCAGCTCGGCTTGGCAGCGGCACCTGCACAAGACTGTGTGCAGTGCCAGAGCTGCCATTGTTATTGAGCTATCTAGCAACAAAGCCAGAGCGTGTGGTCTGTTGCAGAGCCAGTACTGCACCTGGAGCAACAAGGCATGGGTTCTCTGCGCGGCCTGAGCGACCTGGACATCAGCGCTCAGCTGCAGATCCTGTAAAAGGGGGCGGACATCTGAGAGAGCTGCTGCAGCACCTTCGCAGCGTGCTGCCAAGTCCCCCAGCAACTCCAGCATAGCAACAGCCTGATCAGAGCCATTGTCCAGCTGCAGAAACGTGCAGCAGTGGCTCAAGCAGCTGCGGTCCTGCAGGCAACCACATCAGATGAGGTGTAGTTTGCAAGCTGAGCATTCAGTACCTGGAGATTACCTACCTGTATGTCGGCATCAGCTATCAGGCCATGCTTCAGTTTGAACTGGAGGCTTTTGAGGGATCTGAGCCGCACCTCCAGCAGAGGATGGCCTGCAACGCAACAGCTTATTGGTCCAGCTCTCGAGGGGGCATGCCACGATCACGTGAGTGCTCACCCAGCTTTTTACAGAGGTCCCAGCAGGCAGCCATTGCTGCTGGCGAAATTGAGCTGCATGCGTTGACCACATTCCGTCAGGCTTGGAGGGAATGGAAGGATGCTGAGCGCTCCCCCATTATTGTTCCTTTTGCTGCTTTGAAGCTTCGCAACATGTACAGGGCAGTGCGCCGTAGGAAGCAGCGACAGTTCATGCACCAAAGGATGGCTGACATCGATAAGCTTGCATCGAAAAACATGGCACATAAATACCGCGTGTTTGGCTGGCGCAGGCACTCAGCTTGCCCCAGGGCGCTGCACAGTCAGCATGCACACTGGCAAAGCAAGCTGGGTGGCCGCTCAGAGCCACGAGGGATCCCTGAGCTGTTGACAGAGGACTGTCCCGGTGGGCCTGTTCCATCTGCTGCTGCCTTGAATGCACCTATCACCACCCGTGAGGTTTATGACAGCTTGCAGAAACTGAAGGGGGGCAAAGCAGCAGGGCTTGATGGCATGCCTGCAGAACTGCTCAAGAGTGGCCCCTTCAGCATGATGGAGTGCCTCGCGAGTCTCTTCACTGCAATCCTGCATGGAAGATATCCAGAGCAGCTGAGCACTGGCCTGATTACTGCAGTTCACAAAAAGGGAGACAAGGCAGACCTCAATAACTACCGCCCCATCACAGTCATCCCGGTTCTGGCCAAGCTATTTGCCTCTGTGCTCACGCGCAGACTGGCAGACTGGACTGAGAGGAACAATCTCAGGGCGCCCACGCAAGCGGGCTTCCGGGCCAATCGCGGCACATCAGATCAACTGAGTATCTTGAATTACATAGTCAAGAAATGCCTGTCACAGGGGAAGAAATTGTACTGCTGCTTTGTGGATTTTGAGAAAGCGTTTGACACAGTGGACAGGGAAGTGCTTTGGGCTGTCCTGGCCAACATTGGAGTGCGGGGGCAGTTCCTGAAGTGTCTGCAGAGCCTCTGGTGTTGACTCTGCTGCAGTGAGAACTGCACAGGGCACCTCTGGGGCTTTCAGGTGCTTTCAGGGGGTACAGCAGGGGAGTCCCCTCAGCCCCCTGCTGTTCGGGCTGCTGCTTGACTGCTTGCACAAGGTCCTGAAAGCTGTGCCAGGCAATGGCGCCCCAAGCCTTGCCGATTACTGGTTCACAGCTGCGGGCCGCGAGTGGAAGATGCAAAAGCCTGTGCCGCTGCTGCTCTACGCAGACGACCTTGCCATACTAAGCACCAGAGCAGAGGGGCTACAGAACATGCTTGATGCATTGCAGGTCTTTAGCAAGAAGAGGCGCCTCACAGTGAACCTGGAAAAGACTGAGGTGCTGGTCTTTGAGCTGCGGCACACCCCCTGCCGGGATTTCCACATACGGCGGGAGAGTGCTCACCCGCAAGGACAGCTTCAAATATCTGGGCCTGTGGTTCCATGCCCACGCAACGGGACTTCCGCCTTGCTCTGGGGAGTCTTGCAGCTTCTGCATGCAAAGCCATGCATGCCATGCGCCGCAGATGCTTCCAGCTTGGCTATGTGCACCCCCAGCGCATGTGCAACTTGTTCAATGCATTGGTGCTTCCCATCCTCAGCTATGGCTGTGAGGTGTGGTTCTGGCACCATGATGCCAGCAGCACAGTCACCAAAGTGCTGGAAGGCGTCCACCTCCAGTTCTTACGTGGCCTGCTGAGAGTGAAACGCACCACGCACCACTTGATTGCCCTGGCTGAGTTTGGCAGATACCCGCTTGCTGTGCATTGGCAAAAACAAGTTGACAAGTTCAGGCTGCGCATCTGCAATGTCACTCGCACTGCATCTGACAGCCCACTGTTCTGGGCGATGTTTGACGGCACACCCAATGTGGAAAACCTTAGGCTCCTGCGTACCCCTGCTGGATTTGCTGCCTTGCAGGCCCGCGGGAGGCCTGCCAGCGCCCCCAGCACAGAGCGCCATGAGCGGCTCTTTGCGGAGAACTCAGACAGCATTCTGGCAACGTACAAGCAGATGCGCGGCTTCAGCGCAGCGTACACCACGCAACCTTACATCCAGCAGATCAGAGGCTACAGACTGCGCAAATCAATGGCCCAGATCCGCTGCAGCAGCCACAGGCTGAGAGTTGAGACAGGCCGCTACACATCAGAAGCCAGACACGAGAGGACCTGCCGCCTCTGCACATCAGCAACCGCCATAGAAGACGAGCAACACATCTTGCTGCACTGTCCCCAGCTCGATGACCTGCGCAATGCCCACAGCCACCTATTCCAGACGCCAGGACAGCCTTTGACAGACCTCTTTGATGACCATCCCCCAATTTTGCTTGCTAAATATGTGCGTGCAGCTCTGCTTATGCATCAATCAGTGCTGCTTTTGCCATGATTACATGAATTGACAGTCCCATGCCCGTTCATTGTGGCCCCCGGACTTTAAATCCATTCTCTCTCATGTCAGGCAGTCAAGGACTCTAATGGAAGCGCCTTGATCATTAGGTGCCTTACAAGTAACTAGCTGATCGAGGCAGGCTGCTTGGCCGGGACCTGTCTAGAACAATGAAAGCTGAGCTGCAGGATGACACACAGCTTGGAGCTGGCCAGGTGCTGCGCAGCGGAGTTCAGGCTCGGTGGTGCCGTGGTACCATGCTCCTCTGAGCAGCTAATTGCTAGCTGGCTGAATCCGCTGCTGATAGCACAAGCGGCTGTGCCTCACCCTCGCCTGCTGCCTGCTCGTACACTGGCAACGATTTGAGCGGCTCGTATCGGAAGCCCTGCAGACACAGCTGGCCATGTCAGCTGCAGCTTGACCTCCTGTGTCCTCCCCTATGTAAGGTGCCACATCAGCAGTGCAACACATGGAACTGACAGCATCACACTGGCAGCTGTTCACAGATTAACAATGCTGCCCTCCATATTCCATCCTGCCAAACACATGCAGCCCCATACTGTGTACACATGAGCTGTCTGCAGCCTCGCACTGCCATTGCTGCCGAGCACAGTTGTGTCTTGTAAGGCAGCTGGAGATGCGCCACCTGAAGCCGCCCAGATGATCTTCACCCCTTGCAGCTGCCAGCCAACAGGCAGGCCCTTGCTGCAGGTCATAAGCCTGACGCAGGCTGTCTATCCCTTGCAGCTGCTTGTGATACAAACAGAACCGCTGTTCACAAGTGGCCCAGGCATAGCAGCGCTTGCGTGCCTGCACAGCCAGACCCACCTGGAGGAAAATGACCATGTCCAGCGTGACAGTCCCCAGACTGCCCAGCAGCCAGGGCGCGCTGGACACCACATCCTCCCAGTGGTAGGAGCGGATGATGATGCCCAGGCCGTAGCTCAGGTTAGCTGCAATCGCGCAGGCAAACATGGCCATGGACAGGCCCTCGGCTGACTTTCGGCACCAGTTCTTCCAGATCTGGGACAGTCTGGAGGACAGGTAGAACCCTGAGGAGGTCCACCCAATCATGGTGCCCACAGCTCTGCAGGACACCAGAGCTGTGACCGAGAGAGCGGGCCTCTTGCGGACAGCCAAGCAGCAGCCAAGGCGCCTGCTATCAGTTTGTGAGGCTGGGCAGGTGTGCTATGGGCTGCCCGTGTCAGACTGCAAGGCAGGCAGCGCTCACACAACCCAGTTGGGCCTGCCCTTGTTGCTGTCAGACCCCAATTCTCCGGCAGCGTCCACCAGCAAATGCCGCCTCGAGGGCAGCAGCACGCGCCCAGGGTCCAGGCTTTGGGATGGGAGGTGCGCCCTCACCAGCAGCAGCACGCCTGCGCAGGCCAGCACCCTGCATGCCCAGCATGTGTAAAGCTGTGCGGTCACGCAGGGACCAGCAGCTGCACAGCATGCCTGCGCTGCAGCACAGACGGCAGCCATACCGTGGGCTTTTGTTGAGACTGAATGAGCGCTGCCGTTCGGCTGTGCCATTGGCGACAGTGGCATCGCTGAATTCCTGCATCAGGCATGCATGCGTCAGGCTTGTCACAGCAGGTCGGTGACAGGGCAGGAGGGGAGCCTGAGCACAGGACCAGCTTGACGGCCGACCTCTCCCATGGTGGCTGGGTGCCTGACGGCATGCCTGTACACTGGGTTGTCTGGCCGTAGCCGAGCACGCATCAAGCTGAGGCGCTCTTTCCGCCGCTGCAGTGTCTGAAAGTAGATGTACTGCATGATCAGGCAGACATCCGCAAAGATGAAGTACCTGCACACCAGCAGTGACTGTGAGGCCTGCAAGCTGAGCCAGCAGCTGCTTGGCGGGTCTGGCGACGTGCTTTGTGGCATAAAGGCATGTGTATGTGAGGCAACACCGGCGCTCACATGGCAGTGTAAGTCACGGTGGGCAGCTGATTGCCTGTCATGAGGCAGCCTATGAGATTGCATGTGTCTCCCTGCAGAGCGGCAGCAGATGTATCAATGGCAATGATCTGCTCCAACACTCCTCTGAACAGTGATACCACACACGCTTCTCACCAGCAGCCACTCTGCCAGGAACCAGGCGCTGAGAGCGTCTGCCCTCTGCTGCTTGATGTTCTTGACAAACTGAGGTACCTGAGCGACCATCCAGAACATGATGGACATCATCCCAATGCTGAAACCCAGCCAATCCCGTACTCTGCACACTGAGCTCAGGTCAGCAGAGGGTTGGGGTGGGGGGGGGAACACACCATGTATAAGGCAACATGCAAGCAGCACGTCAGCTAATCTCTGAGGGTAGAGCAGGAGCTGCTGCCACTACACCTACCCATAAAGACAGTCTCCCAGGTACCGCTCGACAAAGGGATTAGCGCCTGACTTGGCACAGCCATGAGCTGTGGCCAGCATGGAAGCTCTAGGGAGTACATGGCCTTGCTCTCCTTCCCATGTTACTCTGTGGATTGGGCTGTCCCAGGACTCGCCTTCAGTGGCAGGACTCAGCCGGGGAGCTGCTCCCTTTCTTGCCAGCTCCCAGAAGAAGTCAGCGAGCAGTAGTTTGTTTGTCTTCACTTCAAAGGTGGCTGCCTTATGCTGCAGCGCTTTATCAGGGCGCAAGGCTGGCAAACCTGCTGTCGCTCTTGTCTACTTGGACTTCGATTCTCGAATGCAGGGGCTACAAATTGCCGGGCAGGCAAGGAGCTGCACAGCTAGCTGCACAGCAATCGCTGGGGCTGACTGGACTGGTAGATGGCTGAGACTGGCTGGCTGGTGTTGCATGGGGCCCTGTCAGTCTGCTGTGTGACGGTGCTCCTGTGCCATCACTGCTGGGATGCTGCTGCTGTTGGCCTTGCCTTTGCTCTCAGACTCATAAGCCGCCTTGGGAAGCCGAGCTTGCAAAAGACTGAGATCGGTCGGGATCTGCAGGGCGGCAGCGCTGTGAGCCAGGCCTCAGACAGACCTTGTCTGCTTGAGCATCCAGCAATTGAGCTCACCTTGATAGTCTGCAGGATGCCTGCCTTGTCCCTTGGCTCAGGCAATGCCTTGGGAATGCCACCGGTCATGTTTTTCTGCAGCAGAATGCACAGGCTTCCCCACACTGCTGCAGTGGCTTGATGAATGCGGCAGGCTGCCGCTGGCAGAATGTCAAAGCAAGGCACAGACTTTTGCCTGGGCCTGGAAGACCGCACGAAATAGGCGGCACAAAGGTTCACTGGAACTCACGAGGACAATGGGTGCCGTCAAGATCTTGTCCAGGTCAGGCCGGCGCTGGGGGTTGATCTGCAGCAGGGACTGCATGAGCAGGATGAGGTCATTGCTGTACTTCCCTGGAGTGATGGGCCGATACCGCCCCGACATAACCTTGGTGCGCAGCTCGGCCATAGACTTGGCCTCAAAGGGCACCCTGCACGATGTAGTGGCAGTGAGTCAGCCAAGTGTGCGGGTACGCACTACTGCCAGAGCTCTGCCGCCCCAGGCAGCTCGTCAGTCAGGTAGGCGAGGCCACGATGTCGTGGGAACGGGCACCCTGGGTGCTGTCAAGGCCTGCAGATAGCTGAGGACCACAGGCCGCATGCTTTGACAGCGCCTGAGTCCAGGGCCCCATGCTGCCCACATGAAACAAGGCGTCCCTTGCGGTGCATGTGCTGGCTGGCCAAGTACTTCACCCACCTGTAAGTCATGAGCTCATACAGCAGGCACCCCAGCGCCCACAAGTCACTGGTGAAATTGTATGGCTTGTTCAGCCATAGCTCAGGTGGCATGTAATGGGGTGTGCCGATCTGTGTCCGCGCGCAGCCATCCCTGATCATCTTAGCAATGCCAAGGTCGCCCACCTGCACAGAGCAGCAGGGTGCTGCAGGCACACCCTCTACTGTGTCACAGCATGACCATGACTGCCCAGGCTTTGGGTGGTGCACACTTCTGCCAAGGGTCCAGACAGGTGGCGTCTCCATAGCTCACCTTCACCAGATCATGCTCGCCCACAAAGATGTTCATAGGTTTTATGTCCCTACACGGCGGTGGGAAATCCTTCAGATGAGGCTCCACCGCTCCAGACAGGGCCAGCCTTTCACACTTGCTGCTCACGGAGGCAGGTGGCGCTGCGCCCCCAACATACAGGGCAGTGCACCTGTGGATGATCTTGTTTGAGTGCAGGGCGTGCAGGCCCTGGCAGATCTGCACAAAGTACTTCCAGATGATCTCCTCTGGGAAGGCCCGCTTCAGCTCATTCCCCTTTTTGATGAAGCGCGACAGGTCCCCATTGGGCGCATACTCCATGACAATGCACAGGAGGTTGCCTGCAGGGGGACAAGGGAGATTTTGTCAGCTGTTCACCAGAACATCAGTAGTAGGAGCTTGTCCACCGTGCTGAGGCACAGCCAGGCATGGGCGCCCGCAGGGAGGTCAAGCACCCCCAGCGCCACCTCTGTGATTCCACTGTGCTGCTGCAGCATGGCAATGCAGCTCAGTGTGCTGGCCTCGACTTGCACGGCAGCAAGCTTGGTGCAGCTGCAGTAAGGCTAGGCACACGTGATGTGTACAGATCTCCTTTGTACCCGCCAGACCGTCTAGTGATAGGCAGCTCACTGAACTGCTGCAGCGCCGTGGAGGAACCCTGCACAGCGCAGGCACCTGAGAGGCCCAGCCCCACCCTCCTCTCCAAGCACTTCAGGGCAGATGCCGTTAACCTCACACTGCCAGCACACCCGGCAGCCAGACTCACCGTCCAGGAAGGCCTCGTGGTAGCGCACCACATTCTGATGCTTGACCGAGGCTAGCAGGCGGATCTCATTCACAGCATCCATGCGTTCTACCGGGGACATCTTGCGCACATCAGCCTCCTTCAATGCATACACCACGCCGTCCGACTTGCGCTTGACACGGTACACTATGCCATAGCTGCCCTTGCCCAACAGCTTCTGGACCTGCAGGTACACAAGAATGCACTGAGCGCCGTGTGTATGTGGTGGTCAGATGCAGAGGTGGGCTGCCAGTGAGCTGGCTGCTCTGCTGTTGGTGGTGGCTGCAGAATGATCCAGCGCTCTGTAGCAAGAAGCTCTGGCACTGCACCACAGAGCCACCACAATGCTTGCACTATGCTGCGCTGCATGTAAGGTTGAGTGCAGTGCACAACAGGGAGCAGACATCAAGGCAATTGCCGCCTCCTGCCTCGAACTTCTTGAAGAGCTCGCGATCATGGTTGACATTCTCCTGAGTTGCATCCTCAGCAGGAACCTCTGCCATTGAGGAGCCTACTGGAAAGGGAAGGCCTCAGCTGCTTGCCTGCAGCAGAACACATGGTCTGTCAGCCTCTGCCTGGCTCAGCTACGGGCATGGAGGCATGCATGGGGACACAGACTGTCCCTCTGGGCTGAACGTGTACACAAGGAGACCTGCACCAAGACAAAAGGTACAGCTGAGGCTGTGCGCCTGCTGCAGAACAAGGATGCATCAAGACTTTGTGTTGCTGGTAGCCATGTGCAGTGAGGCTGCAGGGAGCTTGAACAGTCGGCTTGCATAGGTCAGCTTGAACCCCAGCCTTGCCTCACAAGACTTGTCACATCAATTCATACCCAATTACTCTGCCACTGCACATGATGTTCACACAAGAGGTCCTCAGTTGGCGGCCTTACATCAAGTTCAAACGCACCGCAGGCCCTTTAATGCCACTTGACGCACCGCTGCCTCGCAGGATTGCTTCACTTTATGGGCAAAGGCAGCAGTTGCCTTACTCTCTGGATGAGGTCAAAAGGAAGGAAAGCTGCAAAGAAAGAAACAGTAGCAGCCTTCTTCACTGATTTAACCCTGTGAGCCATCATGCAAGGTTTGTTCAAGGGAGGGGAGGGGTTGGCTGAGAGGCAGCTTCTAGGCTAGAATGGATTTCAGAGCGTTAAGGGCTTGGACTGTCACAATCAGGGTGGCCACAGGCACCTCGTCTGCCCCACGCATGGTCAGGGAGTGGTGCAAAAGGTCATGCTGCTGTTCAAGGATATCCTGCAGCATGGCAGTGGCACTGCTCAGTACCATCAGTGGTCGTTTGCAAAGCCATTGCTAAATGCCATACCTGAAGATTGACCTCCCCAAAGGCTATCTGTTCATACTCATCCCTTTCTGCTACCAGGCAAAACGGAATGGACATCCCCTCCGCCGACTGCAGCTGGACAGCCAGCTCCTCACACGCTTGCTGCTGCTGGGCAGCTGCACCACACACTGCATAGCTCTGCATAGGAATGCAGCGTCAGCCACCGCAGTCTGTAGGCCTGGCCTGGGAATGCAGCTTCATGTGATATTGGCAAAGCCACACCGTGGCAGCATTAAACTCCATCAGTCTTGTGCTCGGCAGGCTATGGGTGCACTGATCATTTGCTCTCTGGCAGAATCTGGGTAGGAAATTATACCTGTTTGCAGAAGAAGTTGGGGTCAGCAAACATAGCATTGGCGGCAGCCAGGCAAGGCAAAGGCAGAGCTCACATGACAAACAGGTTACAGGGCTCTTTGAGCGCTGCTGTCAACCGTACAGTCTCCAAGCTAATCACAATGTGCCTCTCTGGCTCGGGCCACGCCTGCAGCCAGCCAGCACAGCTCCTGTCAGTCCCTGTCAGGCGCCCAGGCAGGCGCTGCACAGCAGCCTGCCAGCCTAGCCCCACCTGAGGGTCTGGCGCAACTGCCTGCACCAGGGGCTGCAGTGCCTGCTCATCCACTGACTGCTCCATCGAGTCATCTACGTAGCGTGCCCGCCCTTGCGAGGACAGCGGCCGCACATTGGTAGGCAGCATGGGCTTGGGTCCTGGGGAGTACCCTACGTCTGCTGCAAAGCTGCTGCTGGCCTCACCGTGTGAGGCGTCCTGCAGGGGCAGGGGGGAGCAGCTGGGTGCCTGGCAGTGAGTGTGAGGGTCAGCAGATACAAAGGAGTGATGGAGGTCACCTCTGATGATGCATCCTCCTGCTCCTGTACAGCCTCCTGACTGTGCTGCCTTTGCAGCAGCGCCTCCAGCTGGCTGTGCTCTGAGACTGGCTTGCTGGCAGGGCCCGAGCTGTCACCTGTAGGGGAGCCCCAATGGTTGGCAGACAGGCAGCTGGCACTCACTCACTGCAGGTCGCACCATACTGAGCTGCAGCTGCATTTACCTCCTGTCACTGCAGAAGTTAGAGACTGTGCATCGCCCTCCTGTGCCCCCAGCACTCCACCCTGCTGCCTGGCTGGCCTATAGCGGTGCAGCCCCTCATCCTGGCTCAAAGGGTCGTACCATCGCACAGTCAGCTGCAGCTGGCCAGCCAGCTGCTTGCTGGTGGGGTGCACCACAGCAAAGGTTTCCTGCAGCGGCTGCCCAGAGGATGCCCATGATTGCAGGGGGGCGCGAGCAATGCCCACAATGCTGCCCTCATCACTCTCCTGCAGCATGAGGCCAGCAGCAGCAGCAGGTGAGGCATGACTTGATGAGCCTGCGAGAGAGACAGCAGACAGCAGAGGCTGGCCCCACAGTCAAGGGTCTGCCTGTGCATGTGCAACAGCAGCAAGTCTGGATGCATTTGCAGTACGAGCAGGTCTAGGAGTAAGTGGCAAGATCAGGTGTGCAGAGATGCCACATTGACAATGGGTGCAGGGGCCACCTGTGCATCATCAAACACAGCCAGTTCCAGGCTGCTGAGCGCCAGCTGCTGCTCCACAGCTGGGCTGCGCACGATGGCAAAGGTGGTCGCATCCTGGAAGGTGGGACTGCCGCCAGAGCCTAAGGCTGTGTCGTAGGGCCGGGGGAAGTGCTGCAGGGTGATGCTGACGTAAGGCCGCGCAGGTGGCGCCCCTCCTGCCAGCTGGAGCCCCGTGCAGCGCTGCACAGTGACCTGCAGGAGGGCGCCCCCTGAGGGCTGCAGTCTGGCCAGTCTGGACCTGCTCTGGCAACCACAGTGACGGCTTGCAAAAGCAGACCTGTGGAAGGGCAGCTGCAGGATTCCACCCTTAGTGAGAGATGCAGATGCTGCTGAGCAGCAAATCACCTGGATGTGAGATGCGGATGCAGGGTCATCCTCGGCAGCTGCCACTGCCTGTGCAATGGTGTTCTGGCTGCCGACAGGGGCTGCTGCTGGCCCTGAAGTCGCGAGCCCCTGATGCTGCGTGAGCGGCTCAGCTGTTGTGAGCGGGCGCAGCACGGAGGCAGCAAACTTGACTCGGCCAACGATGCGCCCGCTGCTGCCCAGCAACTGCAGGGAGAGGAACTCTTAGAGGGCAGCAGCCATGCAGTTCTGCAGAGCCTCAGCTCAAGCACAATGTGTGTGGCTGATGGCTGAGCTGCCCACACTTCAGTGCACAGCCAGCATCAGCCACCCTCAAGAGCAGCAAGGCTCCACCGCTACCTCCCAGCTGCAGCAAACCCTGCATCATGCAGCATCTGGCTGGAGCTGCCCATGCTGCTGCCCGGTCCCAAGCCTCAGCAGCCACCCTCAGTGCCCAGCAGCACAGGCCCACCTCTGCCTCCTGGTAGGTGGCGCCCTTGGCCACGTGCAGCCCAGTGCCCAGCCCCTGCATGATCTGTCTGAGGGGCACATGCGCTGTGGCCAGGGGCTCGTAGTCCAGGCCCCGGCTGCGGTTGAGCTCCAGAGTGAGGTGCTTGGTGGCCATGTACTCCAGGAAGAACCCGTCCACAACCACCACATACTGCACCGTCATGTCAAACTCTGGCCTGCAGGGCGGCAGGAGCAGCGCTGCAGCAAGCCACCGTTTTGTACCCCTTGGCCATGTGTGCAAGGCTGCACAATGGGTGCCAGAGGGTGCAGGCGATGTCTGCCATGTAAAACGACCCAGAACAGCAAGTACACGTCTGCATCTGCAGCCGGTGTCAGCTGCTCAGCATCTGAGGGGAGCACCAGGTGGGCTGGACCAAGGGAAGGGAGCTGACCCACCTGCTGCCGCTGACAACAGGCGTGGCCTGGGTGTCATGCTCAAAGAAGTCCAGGGCCACAAAGGTGGCGGGGTTGTCCCCAGTGAGGGTGACGTCCAGCTCAGCGCTGGCCAGGTGCACCTCAAAAATGTTCTCATTCTCTGCCAGGTCTGCACGTGGGGACTGGCACTGACTTTTTGGTGGGGCCACAGGTGCAGCCATTGTTGGCACGGATCCTGCTGTGCGTTTCATGCAAACAAAGGCGGTCAGCTGGGCCTCAGCGGCAGGTTCGGTACCTATCTCAACCATCGGACGGCAGTCAGCTTACCATCGGTGCTCTCCAGGAACTGGGAAGCTCCCACCCCAGGACCTGCCCCTGCAGCCTGCCCGTCCGGTGCCCTGCTGGTGGCCTGAGCCTCCAGGGCCCTGCTGGCTGGTTGCGCCAGCTGCTGCTGCTGGGAGGCACGCAGGGCGCGAGGCCCTGCCAGCCCTGTGTATGACCCCCGCAGCTGCACCTCCAGCTTGCCCATGCGCATCTGCAGGCGCTTGCACTCCTGTTGAAGGCGCCCACGCTCGGCCTCCAAGTCAGCTGCCTGCAGCAGGGGTTGAGCCCCTACATTTCACAGCAGCCTGGCATCCCCACTCCCCATCTGCAAGCGCTGTGCAGTATCAATGCAGCCCAGACTTGCACAGCAGGCCATTGACTGCCCAGCCCGCTGAGACACTGGCCAAACTGCAATGAGCTTGGCCAGTGTCCAAGCAACCCCAGCTGCTGGCTGGCCCCACCTGCTGCTTGAAGGCTGCAGCGTCTCCCTCGCGCGCCCCTCTCTCCCCTTCCAAAGCCCCCTGTGCCTCCACGCGCTTCTCCTCCTCATAGCGCAGCAGCTCCTGCAGCTTGTCAGCCTCACGCTTGCCGGCCTCACACACCTCCCGCAGGCTGGCCAGCTCCCTGCAGGTGGGGGCCGCAGTGTCGGGTATCTGACAGGCTACGAAAAGGCCCACAACCCCACTCTCTAGGGGAAGGCTGGCTGGAGCAACCTGGAACACACAGTACAACAGCAGGCCAATGCTGCAGGCAATCAGCTGGAGGGCAAGGAGCAATCTGCAGCACAGGCCAGCCACAAAGTGCAGCACCCACCTGCGGACCTCCTCCTCGCTCTTCTCAGCGTCTGGCAGGTTGTTACTGTACAGATCGCTGCTGTGCCGTGCGCTGCGCCCGGAAGGCTCCAAGGCCCTGCAGAGGGAGCATCACTCTGCAGAAGCCCACCCAGTTGGAGGTGACTGCAGACATCTGGCCTGGATTGGGACCTTCAAGGAAGCTGCATTCAAAGTTTTGTCGGCAGCCACTGCATGTGCTGTCCACCTGAAAATCTCCAGCTTGGCGTTGGCAGCCTCCAGGTCAATCCTGCAGCGCGCCAAGTCCTTCTGGGCTGCAGTCAGCGCCCTCTGCAGCCGCAGCAGCTCCTCTGGCCGGGCGCCATCACTGCTACCCTTCAGGGCAGCAGTGCCAGTCCTCAGCTCGACAGGCACCAGCCTAGGAAGGCCAAGCATATGGAGGTGCAGCGCGTTTGCTGAGCCATGGCACAACCTCAACCCTCTGCGGCAGCTGTTGAGATATGCAGAGGCTGTTTGGCCCAGACAACATAAACCTTCCATGCCAGACGCCCCCAATGATGACCGCAATGACCTGGCTCTCGCAGGAAGCTGTTGGCCACAGTCCCTCCTGCGGCTGTCACGCCTCTGCAGCCTCACCGTGCGTCCCAGCTGGAGCAGCTCCCGTCGGAGCTCAGCCTCCCGCACCTCGGCCGCCCCCTTGTCCCGCTTGAGGCTGTAGTTCTCTGCCTTCAGCGCCCGCAACTCGCTCAGCGCAGCGCTGGGAGCGCTGAAGGCCCGCGTCAGCAGGCTGTTGCTCTCTGCCTCCAGGCGCACACGCTCCTTCCGCTCAGCTGCAGGCCGCAGGCTCTCATCTGACGCCCACTGGTGCAGGTTGTGCTGGTAGACCTTGCACAACCTGCTGAACAGCTCCTTCTTCATGTCTGCCATGGTCTGGCAAGCACCTCAAGGCAGCTGTCAAGGCTGCTCTCATAGCGGCATGCAACCAGCAGCTGAGTGGCGCGACCAGGCATTCTGACCGCAATGTGACGGTGCAGCAGCCCACCATCCAGCAGCGGCTGCAGCGCCTTCAGGCGGTCCACCTCCAGCCTGAGAGTGGCAGCGTCCCGGTCCTCGCTGAGATGCGCCAGCCGCAGCTCATGCAGAGCATGGTTCTTGGCCTCCAGCTCCTGTCAGGAGAACGTGCAGTTCAGCTGTGCAGGTCATGTCTATGTGTGTGCTGGCAGCTAGTGAATGGACTCAAGACACACCCACCTGCAATTGCAGGCTTTGCATCATGCAGCTCTGTATGAAGGTGGCATCAACAGAGCAGCTGACCTGCAGAATCCTGCTGTTCTGCTGCTTCAAGCTGGTGCATGCTGCCTGCGCCTCAAGGTAGCGCTGCTTCAGGGCGTTGGCTCTGTCCCATGCCGTCTTCAGCTGCAAGTCCATGGAGGCTGATGAGCCAGAGGCAGCAGCCTCAGGCCCAGGGTCCCCCTCAGTCTGCTGGGCGGCCTTCTGGGCGCTGGCAAGCGCAGCCTTGAGGGCCACCGCCTCCGCTTCCCGCTCCTGCAGGCGTACCTGCGGAGGCATTGCCAGACAGTGAGTGCCTCTGGACAGCACTTCACGCAAAGCAGCTGCATTGCTCATCCCTGATCATAAGCACCTGCAGAAGGGATGTGGACCCCCGGCAGCCCACGCAGCTTCCATCAGAGTGCAGTCTGGCAAACTACTGTCTTGCTCCCAAGACCTTGCCAGTAGTGCTTACATGCTTGGCCAGCAGCTCCCGCTCCAGCTCAGCCACACGCAGCCTCAGCTGCGGAGCCTGAGTTGCAGCTGCGTCTGCTGCCCTGGCCTCCCCAGCCTTCCTGGCAGACCTGCTGGGCACCACTCTAGACGCCGACAGCACCGCCACCCTGCAGGGCAGCAGGCCTGTCTGTTGCTTGCTGCTGCCGTCCCAATCACTGCCTTGTGCGGCATTCAAGAACCTGCAAGTTGTGAGGCCAGGTGGAGGCACACTGCCACCTTCACCTCATGAGCAGGCTGTAGACGATGTACTTAAGGCATGGAACTGATAGTGGGAAGAGCACACCTCGCACCGCCACACCGGCCTCAGCCACAATCAGAGCCTGCACACACCTGCGCCCCTTGTCCTGCCCTGATGCCGCCTGCGAGGCGGGCCCCTGCCTGCCAGCAGTGCCGCAAAGCTGCTGCAGCTCCTCAAGCGTGGCCGCTCCCATCTGGTGCACGTCCCAGGCATGCAGCTGGGCCACCACATAGCGCAACTCCTTTGCAGTGGCGCCAGGCACCAGCCGCTGCACCAGCTCCATCACTGCCCTGTAGCCCAAGGGGGCAGAGCTGCCTCTATCGGCGCTGTAGATGCCATGCAGCTCTACCAGGCTGGACGGCTTCTGCTGAGCAGCATGGCGCACACGCTGCAGCTGGGCCTGCACGATCTGGCTGCCGCCATTGGCCACAGCATTGTTGACTGCCAGGCTGTCAGCCAGAGCAGCCTGCACGCCCTGCAGCGTGATCCTGGCCTGCCCCTCTGCACCCACCAGGCAGGCCATGTACTGCAGGTCAGCAGCCGCAGCCTGGGGCAGGAGCCCCCTCAGCAGCTGCAGCAGCCCAGCCTCATTGATGGAGCCCATGCTGTCAGCGTCTGCCTGGCCAATGGCCTCTGCCAGGCCCTTTGGGGACTGCATTGCAGCCTGCAGGCCCCCAAAGACAGTCCGCATCGCCATCAAAGGGTTCCGCAGCGTGATGCTGCCGTCTGAGGCCTGCCAGCCCACTGGCTGGGGCCAGCTACCCTGTGGGTTTCCCCACTCAGCAGGCTGGTACAGCTTTCCAGTGCCTGGGTCCAGTAGCAAAGCCTGACCTGCATGCGTGATGCTCTGCAGCTGCAGGGGCTGGTCCTGGGCCCCATGAACTGCAGCGGCTGTCTGTTGGCTAGGCTGGCCCCTCAGCTGCAGCAGCATGGCCTGCTGCTGGCACTCTGCCTCTGCCTGCTGCTGCTGGTGCCTGCCCACACTGGCTGTGAGCTCTGCCACCTGCAGCTGCAGCTCAGCCAGCTGCCGGGCTTTCCCCTCATTGCCGGCACTCTCATCCCTTGCATGCAGCGCCTCAGCCAGCACCGCGCGCTCCTTGTGCAGCGCCACCGGCTGTGTCCGCAGCTGCACAGCTGCCTCTGGCTCAACACCGGCGTGCTGTCCCAAAGGCGATGGGGCAAATGCTGTTCTGCCCCTGCAGCACGGCAGTGTGCAGTTCATTGACGAGCTTGCCTCTGAAACACTTCTTAGGCTGCGTTACAGGCATGAACAGCCCAACTTGTGCTGTTGCAGCACCTCCACAGTTGGCTCATCAAGCTGGGCTGTCTAACAGCCCTGCAAGCAGCAGCCTGCCTCACCAGGTGGCCTGACCGCCATGCCCCACAAGCCCTAGCACAACCAAATAGCCACTCAGATCACGACTAGGCCGTGCTGCAGCGTCCCTGCACGCGGCAGTGAACCCTCAAAGCACGGTATGCCTGCACTGCACGCTGCAGGCATGCCATGCTCTGAGGGTTCACTGCAGCCCAACGAGAGCACGCCCCCACCTGCGGCTCTCAGCGTGCCCCACGCGTTGCACCAGGCGCCGCTGGTCCCTCAGCACAGCGTCCAGGCGCTTCTGCAACTCCTCTGCCCGTGCTTTCTGGTCCTGAGCCCGCTTTTTCTCCCGCGCAAACTTGGCGTCAGCCTCAGCCTGGTTGGCCTGGGTACGCGAAAGCTGCCTCTCCAGGTCCAGCACGCGCTGGGCCACGCCACCGCGGGCGGAGCTGTCATTGTGCACCATGCATCGCTTGGCTGCCTCCTCTGTGCGGGCAAGCTGGGCGACCAGCCTGCAGGCATCACGGGAGATGTGCGTGCCGCCATCAAGCCTGGGCATGCTCCACATCGCTGTGTCACATGGGAAGCTCTGCCCCGCAGCAGCTGTGGGCCACCTGGCCTAAGGCTGACGCAGTGGCCATCAAGCTTGTCTGTGCACTGAATCTGCATATGTGGCCCACTGAACACAAGGCCATGGAGACCATGCCAATTGCCGGCACAACTGCTGATATGCTGCAGCAGCTGACTTTGCTCCTGCCTGCTGCTTGATCACTGCAGGCTGTCCTCACTGCTTGGTGTTCTCCTCATTGGCCTTTTCCTGCTGCTTGATGCGCAGATAGTCCTGCTGCATGGCCAGAAAGGCCTCCTCGTCGACCTGGAAGGCAAGCACAGATGGCAGCTCAAGCAGGCGCTCATGACAGCAGGCAATGCATGCAGCTGAGCCACGGTCACCTTCTTTCCGCCATGCCATGGGGCTCTGAAGGCCGGCCTAGTTGCCTTAGGCCCTGAGGCATATGAGGCAGTCGCTGTCATTGCGCTGTCACTATCATGGCTCTCAACGCCCCAAGCATGCCTGACCATGCTCAGGCCTGTGGGCCCTCAAGCTTGTCGGAGGCCTAGCTCAGCAGTATGCAGGGCTTGCACAGCATGGCAAGTCCATACAATACAGCCTGCTGCATGTGCAACAGCAGCTGGATGCAGGCCATGCCTGTACACGGCAGCCTGACAAACGCACCAGCAGATTGACGCAGCTGCTTGCAACTGAGTCAAACTGAAACTGGGAGTCAAAGGACCTTGCTGCCCCCGGCACCTGGACGCGAACAGCCTGCGAGACTTGTTGGTGGACCTACCAGCCGCAACCCAACAAGATCCCCTGCTCGCACAAGTGGAATCATGCAACCATCACCCTCATGCCGGGCAAGATAAGAAGGCAGAGGCCCTGGCAGGCAGCTTGGGGGAGTAGAGCCTCCCTTGGCAGCACAGCCAGCCTCAAGGGCTTCCTGCAATTCTCTCAGTCATCTCAGCCAGCATCATGGACTCCCTCAACCTGTCCAGCCGCAACGTCAGCACCAATAGCAACACCACAGGCACCCTGTATGCCTCCACCACCAGCACTATCCGGTCCTCGCCCCGGCAGAGCAGCAGCAACAACAAAAAGCTCACAGACAAGTTCAGGCTTGGTGAGGAGCTGGGCAGGGGAGCGTATGGCCAGGTATTCAAGGGCATGGACATCCGCACAGGTGAGCAGGCACAGCTGGAGCTGTGCGCTGGGGCCGTTAAGCTGTGCACTGTCCTAAGGAGGCACAGTGGCTTACTCAAACATCTCACACAGCTTCCGCGCGAATGGTTGGCCATGGTGGGCGGCGGCGGGACTTTCAGAGCAGTTGCTGTCTGAGGCTGTACCCCACGTTCTCTGAGGTGACTGCCGGTGCATCACTGTTCATGTTTCACGCACCGCGCTGATGGCTAGGCAGAGGGTTTGCCACGCCTGCTGCAAAGTAAAGCTGAAGTCAGCTCTTGGCAGCCATACCGCCAAGGAGCAGCTGGCCACATCAAGTTGCCTGCAGCCCACCTGCTGGCGGCAAGGTGGCCTCAGTCACTGTGTTGCAGCCTTGAGTCAGAGGCACCCCTGATCCCACCTGCAGGCGACACAGTGGCCATCAAGCAGATGTCCTTGAGCGGCATCTCCCAGGAGAATCTGCAAAGCGTGATGGGCGAGATCGAGCTGCTCAAAAACCTGAATCACAAGAACATTGTCAAGTACCTGGGCTCCTTCAAGACGCGAACCCATCTGCACATCATCCTGGAGTACATGGAGAATGGGTCCCTAGCCTCCATCATCAAGCCCAACAAGTTTGGAGCCTTTCCAGAGTCCCTGGTGGCAGTTTACATTGCCCAGGTGAGTGTGCACAGCCCGCAGAACATCGAGCTGGCGCTGTCGGCTCGTGTCATCCGAGACATGGGGCACATTCAGGGGCCCTCCTGGCAGACTTGCAGGGCCTGGCCATCACTGGTGCAGAGGGACGTGCCGGCCATGGGCAGGGCAGGGACTGGCTGGGTTTCGTGCCTGGCCATGTCTCAAGAAGCAAGCGTATGGACTCCTGGGCTGAAGTCCTGCTGTCTGTGCTGCAGGTGCTGCAGGGGCTGGCTTACCTGCATGATCAGGGCGTGGTGCACCGTGACATCAAGGGTGCCAACATCCTGACTACCAAGGGGGTGAGTCAGCAGCTTTTGTGGCCGCATCCCATGATCTCTGTCCCCACGTGGCTGGCAGCTGACTGTGGCACCCTTGCGGCTGCAGGGTTTGGTCAAGCTAGCAGATTTTGGTGTGGCTGCAAAGCTTGGCGAACTGGAGGATGGAAAAGACAACGGCCGCATTGCAGGTGAGCTTGCTGCCTGGCCTCTCGATCTCAGCCCATCTTCAGCCTTGTGACCAGTTCAGGGAGAAGTGCAGCGCAACTCTTCACAGGGCAGCACAGATTGCTGTCAACACCCGCAGCAGCGGAGTCTTGCTGCTCACGCTAAGCCTGGCCTGCAGTGGTGGGGACGCCCTACTGGATGGCGCCTGAGGTCATTGAGATGACCTCTGTGACGGCGGCAGCTGACATCTGGAGCGTGGGCTGTCTGGCCATTGAGCTGCTCACAGGGCAGGCGCCATACTATGATCTGCAGCCTATGTCGGCACTGTTCAGGATTGTGCAGGACGAGCACCCGCCACTCCCAGATGACATCTCACGGGGCATGCAGGTGGGCGCTGCTGGACAGGCAGTCTGTGCTGCAGCAAGCAGCCTTGTGTAGGCTGTGACATCACCAGTTGAGGGGTGGCGTCACACCTAGCTGCTTCAGCTGCAGCATGGCCTGCAGCATCCCAAGCAGCTCCTCACCTGCTGCATGTGGGCTTAGCCTGTGTGCGCTGTGCTAGTGTTGGGCAGCACATGCTACAGCCTTTGCCAGCCATCGTCTGGGGTGCACCCTGCCTTCACAGCAAGGCTTGGCAAGCATGTCGATGCAGCTCCTGCCTGTGCTGCAGGACCTGCTGCTGCAGTGCTTCAACAAGGATCCTCAACAGCGGCCAGATGCCCGCACGCTGCTGCGCCACCCCTGGATCCAGTTCAACCGCCAGACGCTGCGCACAAGCTGGTCCAAAACACAAGGTTGGGCAGCGCCAGGAAGCGGTGCACACATGCCCATGCTGGGCTGGCTGCCTTCTGATCTGCATGCAGTGTTGCTGTGCTTTGCACCTGGGGCTGCATGCAGTCCCAGAGCAACCAGTAACATTGCAGTGTGCTGTCAGACATGCCTGCTGTGCCGGGCTTCCGATCCCATCACAACATGCAGGTATCAAGGCCAGAGGTGGGCGCACAGATGCTCACGAGAGTGTGAACAGTGTGGTGGAGAGGATGCTGGCGGCAGAGACGGAGGACAGCACCACCAGCGGCGAGCAGCTGCCCAGCCTGCAACCAGCCATCAGCCCCACAGGGCAGTCCTCCAGGCCGCGCAACGCAGGTGGGCCTCTGCTTCTGGCGCGGCAGCAGTCCCCGTCATGTAGTGCAGGTCCTCTGGGGCGCTTCAGAGCCTGCCACCCTGTGCATGGACGTGGTGGTAGTTTGCCTGTGTCCCTTTGCATCTTCAGCTCGCTGAGCTTGCGTCTCAGCCAGGCTGATTCCGTCCCTTGGCTGCTGAGCCTGCATGCGCACAGGCCATGCCAGCTCCTCACACTGGCTGCGCCGCCTGCTGCAGGCATCCCCCCGCCCTTCCGGGACAGTGCCATGGAGACTGCCCCACTGGAGGCAGGCTACCGCTCCCAGAGCCGTGGCTCCACGGCTGCCAGCCCCGCAGGCATCCGCATCGACATCCCCCCACCCCCGACCCTGCCCTGGGGCGGCAGCAGCTACGACAACTCCCGCTTCTACACCGCCAAGGGGTATCTGCCCCCCGAGCCTGAGCCTGTCAGCGAGCAGCCCACTCCCAGCTCGCAGACCTCATCTCACAGCGGGGCATTGCCCTCCCCGGCAGGGTCGCGGGCGTCGGAGGGCAGGCCCCAGGTGGCAGGGGTGCAGCCATCGCTGCGGACGTCTGCCACTCTGGGCACTCTGATGGAGCAGCTGGGCTCCGAGACTCAGGTGGGTTCTCAGGGGGTGGCATCATTGCAGCAGTGCAGCCTCCAAGGATGATAGCAAGACCCCTCTGTGGTCTGGGGAGCATGGAGCACGGTGCCACGGGACGCACAGCATCTTGGCGGCTCTGTGTGAAGAGCCTGTGCCCCTTCTCGCCTTGACCCTCAACCAGAAGGCAGCAGGTCATGTGAGACCTGCAAACAACAGTTGCCGCCGAAGATGTGCAAAGGTATCTGCTGCTGCTGCTTCTGCATGCTGCAGCCTGGCCAGACCAGCTTGACCACTTGCAGTCATGCCGGCCCCGCTGCGCATGCAGGCACCGCTGGCGACTGCGCGGGCTGCCAGCGGGGAGCGAGACCTGCTGGAGTGGCTGGAGCGGCGAGACGGCCTGGCAGCCAACCCCAGTGGCGCCCCCACGCTGGGCAGGCACTCGCGAGGGAACTCGCTGGATGAGGGGGATGGCTCAGCCAGGCAGGAGGCTGCGCAGGTCAGCCCTCAAAGCAGCAAGTCATCTGTATGCCACCCCTTTGGCCACCAGCTCGGCTGCTGGCCAATGACAGCATGTGCCACTGGGTGCTTCAGTGGCTCACGCGCTTTCCCCACTCTTTGCTTGGGCTTCCATTGCTTTGAGGCTGTGGTAGCATATACAGAGGGGCTGCCCGGCTGGCACAGGCTTGAGCGCTCATGTGCACGGCGTCCGTCTTGCAGGTGCGGAAGCTGCTGCAGCAGCTGCGAGTCAGCCGGCAATCATCCATGGGTGCAGCCTCTGCCAATGTGGTGGAGGTAGTGGAAGCCTGCAAGACGCTGGCCTCCCTGTTTCAAGACCATCCCGAGCTCAAGCAGCTGTTCCTGGCAGAAGGGGGGGGCGTGGCCATGATGGAGGTCATGGAGGAGCGCAGCAATAAGGTGGGCACAGGCTGGCTGACAGACCTGGGTGCAGGCAGGCTGGAGCAGGGCAGCTCACGCAGGAATGCAGGGACAGGGTAGCAAGCTTGTGTCACAGCAAGACCTGGAGCAGCCAGGGTGGTACAGCAGCGCAGGCACGGGTTGGGGGCAGGGACAGGTCGGCCTGGTGGATGCCAGCGCAGACTGATTCCAAGTTTGCTGTCCTGAGCACTGCACAGACCAAACCAGGAAAGCACCATACGGTGCATCAAGGTACCGTGATAGGCGTGGATGCCAACAGCGTGGGCGCACCAACTGGCATCAGCAATGCATGATAGGAGTTGGGCATTTATTAGATAAATGTGAGCACAGCAGCAGGGTGGCCTGGCTGCTGGCAGTGCATGTGTGCTGCTTGCCATGCTCTGAGCAGCAGTCTTGGAGAAGTCCCCATCGTCCTATTGGAGATGCCTGCAGATCTTGGCTGACCGGCAATGCTGAGCACGCAGCAGGCTGCTCTACTTTCTTGGGGACCCAGTTGCCCTATTACAGTTTATGCGCCTGCCTGCAGACCATAGCAGCAGTCCTGGAGCTGTGCAACGCCCTGGTGATCAAGAGCGCAGGCGTGCTGGAAAGTCTGTGCATGGTGGGGGTGGTGCACCTGGCCGCCCGATTTGCTTCTCCCTCCTGGCAGAAGCCTGTGCGGCTGCAGGCCGCCTTGTTCCTGCAGGCGGCCTGCACGCACAGCCCTGCCACCGCGCAGATGCTCATAGCCTGTCAGGTGGGCTCTGCCAGCAGCATTGAACATCTCTGCTGAGCAAGTGCAGCCCACGACCAGACGAGCGGGTCGGAGCGTCCTCGTGCAAGCTGTGCAGTGCATGCCAAATGAAATGGAGCTGGTCTGGTTGTGCAGATGTCATGTTCTGGAGAAGCCACATACAAGCTGCACCCTCGCAGTCTGAAGCTCTCTGCTCCACAGCACCTGGCTCCTTTTGGAAAGTTCCCATCCTCAAGCTTGATCACCCCGCTGATGCAGGGCTTGCAAAATCTGGTAGGTCTCATCGAGGAGAGCTTCACAGAGTCTGGCAGCCTTGTCCAAATTGGGGTGGACTGCATCTGGCAGCTGCTGGACCTGCAGCTCACGCCCCCACGCGTGCAGCTGTGCCGCATGCTGGCCAGTGCATCGCTGGCACACAACCTGGTCAGAGCACTGGGCTCGGTGACAAGGGAATACGCCAGCGTCAGCAACCATGAAGCGGTGAGCCTCCACACCGGCAGCCTGCACCGTGCACGAGCTCCTCAGCAGCCTGCTCTAAGTGCTTTAGTGTCAAAGTGAAGACCAAGCGCAGGCACATGGCGGCAGCAACCATGGCTCTCCCCTAAGGGCGCCAAATGCCTCGTCATCTCATCAGTGACGCGCTGACTGGATTCACGAGGTTCCCACTGTCCCCATCTACTATCCAGCAGAACCACAGCCAAGGAAACGAGCTTGGACGTCTCCCAGCCTTAAAGGGGATTGACGAGTCTCTGTTCCATGCAGCATCCAAGCGTCTACCTGCTGCATCACAGGTTGAGGCTCCTGTCTTGAGCTTCAAAGCAAAGAGTGTCAGCAGGGTCCATGCTCTGGCAGCAGCAATGGCGCCAGCTTGCAGTAAGATGGTCCACCATGGCCGCCCTGCTGCAGGATGGGGACCTGGAGACGGCGCCCTCGTCCCTGTCAGACCCTGTCCCCTCGGGGGGAGGCCTGGGGGAGGCCTCAGTAGCACTGCTAGGGGCAGACGCACTGGCCGACGGCGACAGCTACTCCCGCAGCGCAAGCCATGCTCATGCCTCCCCCGCCAACGGCGGCATGCAGCAGTCAGGCGGCAAGGTGGGTTCTGCTGAGGCCCAGAAGAGCTGCATATCGGCAACGGGCTGCTTGTGCACATGGTCACAGGCCTGTTGCACTGCACAGATAGCTTGACATCTGAGTCCTGGCAGCCTAGGGGCGTAGCGCTTGCTGAGACCCACCCTCAGCTTGCTCTTGCAGGCCATCAGCGGCCGACTCACGCCAAGCAGCTCAAGGGCCCTTTGACTCTGCAAGCGCGCCTGCCAAGTTGCTCCCTCTGCCCTGCAGTGGGGCAAACCTCCTCAGGCCCCCGGCAGCGTCCTGCAAGGCGGCCGTGGGGGCCATCGCAGCACCACCAGCTGGGGAGGGGCCAGCAGCTTCAGCCTGGATGCCCTGTCAGCTCTCACTGACCGCATCGGCAACCTGCTGCTGGTGCTGTCCCACGGCGATGCAGCCACCAAGGCGCACCTCTGCCGCAGAGACACCCTGCTGTCCCTGTTTGAGGTCATGCATGCGGCTGAACCTGGGCTGCTGCTGAAGCTGGTCAAGGCGCTGAAGCACCTCACTGCAGACGCCTCAGTGCTGGGGATGCTGCAGGTCAGCCAACTGCCCCGCTGGTTTGCAGAGCAGCACTGTGTTGTGCACCAGCGAGCTGACTGCATGGGGCCTGTACCAGCTGAGGTCAGCCTGCCAGGCCTGAGCCTGTGCCTGCTCCAGTGGTGGCAGCCGTCCACTTGCTGTCACAGGAGGGCTGCGGTGACATGCGCTTGCTTCTGTCAGGGCTGCACCTCAGACAGTGCTCTGCACGGTCTGCAGCATGGGCACCCAGGCTGCCAGTCTGAGGGTCAGATCAAGCTCAGTCATCGCTCGGCATTCTTCCCTGCAGGAGGCCGGCATCATCCCTGTCCTGCTGGAGTGCCTGCGCCAGCCGCGGCAGCGCTCGCCCACGCTGCAGCTGCAGGCGCTGCAAGCGGTGGCCAACCTGTGCCGCCTGCACCCCACGCGACAAGAGGCTGCTGCCGTGGCTGGCCTGGTGCCCTTGCTGCTGGACATCATCAAGAATGACCCCGCACAGGCGTACCCTGCCGGGCAGGCGGCCCCGGGTGTGAGGGGCAAGGCGGGGCAGGAAGGGGTCAAGGCTGCTGCTGCAGAGGCTGCCAATGCGGCGGCTCTGCGGCCATTGTCTGTGCAGCTGCTGTGCTGGCTGGCGCATGCGACGCAGCGGGCACGGGCGGAGATGTGGGCGCAGCACGCAGAGGAGACACTGCTGCTACTGCTGCGGGAGCCGGTGCGCTGCCTTGCACGCTGACATGCTCACTTGGGCCCTCTCCTGGCTGGCTACTGTGCCAACACAACACAGCTCCAGGGAGCACTCAAGCATGCTGACATGCAGCCAGCAAGCTGCTGTGCATGCTGACAAGCCAGCAGTCCCATCAAGGCCTGCCTTCTTGGGTTCTCAAGCATGGCCTGTGGCTGGCTAGCACTTTTGACACGCATTGTGCTGCGACAGCCTCTGCGTCCGAGGCAGAAATGTCATGCCCTGGAGTGGCATGAATGGGGAAGGCGTGCATGCAAATGCCAGCAGGAGGTGGGCATGAGACAATACAGCTAACCCTGCAGCCAGAGTGAGCTACTGTCCTGAAGCTTGTACCAGCTTTAGTGTGCCACACATCAACTTCAGCCATACCACCCTGTGCAGGCTTCCCGCGGTCCCATCCTGGACGCTTTGGCAGCCTGGCTGGCAGAGGACCCCACCCGCATGGCCCCCCGCCTGTGCCAGGAGTCAGCGGTGCAGCAGTTCCTGCAGCTCTTTGTCACCCACACCCGCGGTGGGGACAGCGAGGGCCTCAAACAGCTGCTGGACCCCTTCCTCAAAATCATGCGCCACAGCCGCCGCATCACGGTAAGTCGGCCTGTGACGGCAGGGGTGCCTGCTGCAGGCAGACCCACAAAGCCAGGCACCCCTGATGGGTTCATTGCCGACGGGGCACGCGGCAGCTGTGGCATCTGTGCTAGTGCCTGCAGTCTTAATTTCAGAGATCTGCAGGCAAGTCCTGCTCTGTCCCTGTTGGAAGTGTCCTGGCTGCGGCTGGCTTCAGTAGGCTGCCAAGCTTCACCCCTCTGGCTGCAGGTGGAGCTTGCCCAGCGAGGCCTGCCCGCCCTCGTGGTCCAGCTGCTCCGCCAGGCCTCCCCCCTGGACTCCCTGCCCCTCCTTGAGATGCTGCGCTGCATGTATGAGCAGCACCCGCGGCCCAAGGAGTTCATCATTAAATTTGGTGTGGCAGAGCAGCTGCGGCGCATGATTGCCGTCGGCAGTCAGAACGGTGCTCAGCTTGTTCCTCAGAAGGCCCAGTCGCTGTTGGACGCGTTTTCCATGAACAGTGTGTTCTGATCAACCTCCCCCTCCCCTGCCCACTTCAGTGCTTTATGCTTCAGCCATCTCCACTTTGGATTTCAGAATGCATGATTCACACTGCCGATAATGTTGTGTGGTGGTTCTCAGGCTCAATGACATTGCTCTGTCTCAGACTGTCTTCCTAGGCTCTTTACCTTTGACTGAAGTCGACTGAGATGGTACGACTACTTCCTCGCAAAAAAGGAGAACCCTCGACTTCGTTGCTCTTTTAGTGTTGCTGCTCAGCGATCAAGTTCTGCAAAAACTTGCCCCATCTACGACTGCATCCGATCCCGTCAACATCCAAAATCGAGCGGGACTGCAAAGGCCCAATCGCAGATGGACGATCAGCAATGTTGCGCATTTGTGCAGGGCCGATGCAAGCCAGCCTCTGCCTCAGCCTTCAAAGTTGCATTGGACCTGGAGCGCGCAGCAACTGGCAGAGACCTCAAAGGTGAGGACACTTCTGATTTGCAGCGATGCCACTGCTTACCAGGTGGATGGTGCTTGCAGAGGCCTTCCGTCGATGGTTTGCTCAACAGCCCCACAGCTTCAAATTTCAGCTCGCCGAGGGGGTGCCCTCCAGGCTGCGCCACGGAACGCCCTATGCTCTTTTGTCACTGGAGTCTCGCATATTCAGTAGGCATCTGGCAGTGTCAAGCCTGTTGTGAAGCACAGCTGAATGCTGTTGCCAGCCTGCTGCATTGTGCAGCCTGCTTACAGCTGCCCGCTTGCTGCAGATTTGGCTTTCGAAGTTGACATAATCATTGAGCTGGTGCCAGTGAGCTCACTGAAAGGAGGCCATATGTGTCCCTCCTCCGCTGGTCGCTGTCAATGCTGACTTGTCTCCGTACAGTGTCTGCATGAGCCATCATGTAGTGGTCCCTGGCTTGCCTCATGCAGGTGTTGCGTCCAGGCAGGGACCCAGCAGAGGGGCCGGGTGCCCATGGCAGCTCACCACCCTTGCTGCAGCAGCCAGCTTCTGGTGAGAACTGCTCAGCCAGCTGCCAGTGAGGCACGCGCACCAATGGCAGGCCTGACAGTGAAGTTGGTGCCACAACAGGGAACGCCCCCAGCGGCCGAGGGGCGGGAGGTACAAGGGCGCCTTCAGACATGCCTGAGCAGGCAGCCTGCAAGTCCCGCAAGCGGCTAGAGGTTTACCAGGGGCAGCAGGCCGGCAGCAGCCAGGTGAGTGGCTGTGCGCTGTCAGCCTACTGTGCACTGTCAGTCAGCAGCTGCTGCTGCTGTGCTTGCATGCCGAAAGCATCATGAAAGGCTTCTGCGCCTGCGAAACCTCAGAGAAACCTGCCTCTACCCGGTTGCAGGGCAATAAGAGGCAGAGGGTGCAGCAGGCAGGAGCGCTGCAGGGCAGGAAGCTGAAAGGGCCAGCAGGCGGCAGGAGCACAGCAGATGCTGATCCTGCTGCACCCAGGGGCCACCAGCAGCACGACAACAGCGGCAGAGCGCACCCCTTGGATGACCCAGCCCGTACCAAGGCCCTCAAGGACTCGCTGCTGGCCTCTAAGTGTTGGATGACGCCAGAGGGTGGACTGGAGGCTCTGCCAGCCGATGTTGATGTTGAGGCCGATGGCATAGCACCAGCCCAGGTAGGGCTACATCCAAGGCCGAGGGACGTCATACATACCTGTGGCATCTGTGGTAGCAATGCCAATTCCCCACCTGCCCACGGCTGTGTTAGGTGCCCTCCTGCAGCACTGAGGGGTCGTCTTGCTCGGCCGCACCTTCACCAGCGCGTGAACCTCTGCAGGATGGACTCAATCTTGAAGCGACCACCAGTCAAGAGGAGGCAGCCGTGCCTCAAGGCGTGGAGGACCTCCAAGAGCTGGTCGCCAGGCTGACCACTGGCAGAGGTGCACACAAGTTGAGCCAGGTCTGTTGAAGTATCTGCTGTCTCCACGCATCTGCAGACGCTGGAGGCGCACCTGATGGACAGTCAGCAATGTGCAGAGTTTGCTGGAAGAGCTGGAGAGGGCAGCTGAGGCTGCTACAGGCCAGGACGACCTGGACGTGGATCCATTCGTGAGGCCTTCCACTACCTTGCCAAGCACCCTCCCTGCTGCTGCATGCCTGATGCCTGTTTCTGACCTGACGACTCCCCCCTGCTGGCACCTCCCTTGGCGCGGTGATGATCAACTGTGCTGCAGTGAGGCCAGAGGCCCTAGTGGCTGCAGGTTGACCTACCAGGAGAGCAGCAGTTGACAGGGAGGCCGGGGCCCAGGTGAGATGGGTGCTCCACACCCCCCTGAAAGGCTCCTGCAACAACGTGCATGGTGGTGGGGTTGCAGGAGTGCAGACTGGAAGCTCGTGCTCAGCGCACTGCATGCCGCCCACTGTGCGCAGGCACTGTGCGCAGGCAGGTGCAAGGGTGGCCTGTCACCTGGGGACCACCACAAGGTCAGCACATGCAGGCAGGCACTTGGACAGTGACGGTCAGCCTGGCAGCTTCCACACAACAAGCCTGCAGTAGACCTCAAGGACTTGACTGACCACACGATAGTTTCTGCCTCCTTCCTGCAGAATGGCATGTTTCCTAAGCACTCAACTTCTGATGTGTCATACTTGCAGCTATCTGCAGTTGTAGCCTTTGCGCTTCAGCTGGCAGATTGGCTCAACGCAGATACGCTTGCGCGCAAGGATGCAACAGGTGGCAAGCGTCCTAAGGTGCACAGCTGCGGCGTTGCTGCCTCCTCTTGACCAAAGGTGCTCAGCTTGTCCTGGCTGCTGTGACAGGTCTCAGCACTGGGGCCTTCCTGGCTGGGGTGGCTCACGGCTGTCCTCACCTCTCAGCACTTTCAGTTGTGCAGTTCCGAATCTGGGAAACCGAAGCAGAATTTCTTGTGGTGTGAGGGAGGGAGGCATGCCCAGGATGAGAGATCAACAGGGTGTGTATGTTGCCTACTGCAGGTCAAGCTTGGGTCAGCCAGAAAGAGCCAGGGGATGAGTTTGGAGGACAGGGCGGCTGTCACCGGGGAGGCGTCCATGGCGGTGGACCAGCTGCCGCCTGGGGCCGACACCGACCGCCTGCTGGCCCTGCAGCAGAAGGCACATGCCTGTGCTCAGCAGGCGCAGCAGCTGGCAGCACGCGCCGCTGAGCTGGGGGTTACCCAGTACAGCGGGAGTGTGTCCACTGCTCCTCTGTCCAGCACCCAGGGGGAGGAGGCAGACAGCCAGCAGCAGCACCCAGATGAGGCTGGGAGGCTGCCTGGAGAGCAGGAGCAGCAGCCAGCTGATGCCAGCAGGGAGGGGCAGCAGCCCGCCAAGGCAGTGGGGCAGGAGCAGCTCTCTGGTGAGCCAGACAGGCTGCAGCAGCCAGCTGAGGCTGTTCAGCAGGCAGCAAGGGGCAATGAGCAGCCTAGCGACATTGTGCTGCGCAGTGCTGGCGAGGGCCTTGGGGGCCAAGTCAGTGGCAGGCAGCAGCCAGAGGCTCAGGCGTCAGGTGCAGCAGGGGTGCAGAGCAAGCCCAGCAGGGCCTGGTCTGGAGCCTGCCACCAAGCCTCGCTCTAAGAAATCTGCAGGCAAGTTCAATGTCACCCCGAGACAGAAGAGACTGTGTTGACTGACTTGGGACCAAGGACATGGTGATCCTTACAGGCTCGTGTCAAGGCATGTCTCCAGTCTGCAGCCGCCTTCAGAGCTGAAAAGGGTTTCTTTGTGCTTGCAGTTGGTTCAGAGAGGAAGGCAACATTGCCGAGAGGGAGCTGCAGCTTTTGCAGAGCAAGACGAGGCAGCACCAGCAGGCCAGCCAACTGGTGCTGCTCCACAGCTTTTAACCGCACCAGCAAGGCAGCTGGCTACTTGGCAGACCTGTCTGGCGTCCTGGAAGCGCGACAGCAGCAGCGATTGCATGGTGAATCAGGACACGGACACAGCAGAGCAGCGCAGGCTGGCAACAAGCCTATATATGCGGCGGCTTTAGGCCCTAGCTCATAAAAGTTTTGAGGAGCCTTGAGCAAGGGAGGTATGACATGATGTCAAGCCCATCCATTCATGGTACCCAAGCACAGCAAACGTCTGGCACTTCTGAGGCTATGTCTTTCAGACTCACTAGCTGAGCGCAATGCAGTCATGTCATGTCCTTCATCTGTTGATGCTGACAAAAGTATTGAGCAGTGACTGGTAAGCAGTGACTGGGCTCTTTCAGCGTTGCCAATTGCAAAGTCAGCCACTGATGTGCAGCTAGCAGGGAGTCAAAACCACCTGCCTAAGAGGCAGGCATCAGGGACAAGGATGCTGTTTCATAAAACTGTACAAGGATGATGCACACTGGGAGATCTCTAGAGGGCCTGCTCTGATGAAGCAAAGGTCTGATGCTGTTTGCAAAATCTGAGATGAGGAGCATTGCAGCAGTCAGTGCTTCTGTTGGTATATCAGGGTTGGTATATCAGGGTGGTCTGTGCGTGGCCATGGGATGCAGCAGCTAACTGCGACTTCCTCCACTTCGAAAGCTGGGCCGGGACCAGTGCGGCTGCTGCCCGCCCTCTGTGTCTGAGGTCATAGTAGGCGTGCCAGGACCGGCGTGAGTGGCCTTGCACATACGCCAGCCCGTCAAAGTCTATCAGATCATCTGCCTGCTCCCCCAGAACACTGGATACCATGATGTGGCGGCACTGCTGGGGCTCGAAGCCACCGTCCTTGAAACCTGCACGGCAGTTCCAATTGTGAGTGCTGCTTTTGCTGGCACGCACTCAAAGCCGCCGTCCTTGAAACCTGCACGGCAGTTCCAATTGTGAGTGCTGCTGTTGCTGGCACGCATCTGTGCACAGGAGCCTCACCCATGGCGGGCATGATGGTGCGCCTCCAATGCTGGGTGTAGTTGCTGGCGCTCATCGGCCTGCCTTGACTGCCTCTGAACGCCCGGTCTGCGCGCAGGTCAGTCAATCAGCAACCTGGCCGGCACTGGCACAGGGAGGTGCAGTGCACGCTCGCCTGAGACGCCATACGTTGAGTCCAGCTTGGCCCAGCCCCACTGCTGCATCTCCCTGACGAGGCAGCTGCACTCCTCAGGCAGCTGCACCAGCCCAATTGCATCCAGCTTGCAGCTGCGCTCCGTCTTGTGGTGTGCAATGAAGATCTGCACAGGTGAGCCAGTTCTGCCTTGCGGTTGCTACCAGTCAGGCAGGCAGCCCATCATCTGAGGCACAAGGCTCTCCATCACAATCAGCCCAGCAAGCTGTCACCTGATAGTTGCCCTTGCTGTCTTGCATCAGCACGTTGCCGCAGCAGGCCTTGCCCCTGTTGCAGGCGGGCTTCTCACACCTGCCCTGCAGGCAGGCAGGCACGCACGCGCATGGAGCACACTGGCAAGCAAGACGGTGCACAAGAAGGCATGGATGCTGCCATCGCCGGGCAGGCACCACTGCATGAGGCACAGGAGCAGGCTGACCTTGGCTCCCAGGCGCAGCAGTCCTGCCACCACGCCAGGCCTTAAGCTCCCGACATAGCCAAACTGCAGAGCTGCACGTGACCAACGCTGTATTCAGGAGACATGACAAGCAGCACTCTCCACCCACGAGCACATGAGTTGGAGTTTAGCAGGCAAGCCTCACTCGCCAGGAGGGCATCTGCCAGCGCTTGTGCTGCAGCCACAGTCTGCGGCTTCTGTGCGGAGGCTCTGATTGCTGTTTCGATCAGGCTCTGAATACCTTTCAGAACCCTTCCTGCAGACGGCAGCCTGCACAAACGGCAGAATTGAAGTGGCTGGGCTGGTGTGACTGGGCAGCCACAGCACCGCCATGTCAAGGTCCATACCTGAGCACTGCCGCATCTCGAGCCTGCTCCTTCAGTGGATCACAAGCCGGAGTGCTGGCCCTCACCTGCTGCTGCACGTTGGGTACCCACTTGAGCAGCTCCTGCAGGTTGCAGTTGTTCAGGATGGCTCCTTAGGCAGCATGCCGCAGCTCATTCCCCACCTCGACCTTGACCTCGTCAACAGCCTTCTGAGCCCGCAGGTAGTGCAGCACCTTCTCCCAGGCAGCCATGCACTTCTTGATGGTGTGGCGTTTCACCCCGAGCGCCTTCTTGGCTGCCACAAACTGCACAGGGAAAGGCAGGCTCAGGCACTGCTGTGTAGTGATCCAGGCACCTATACAGAGCCAAAAGGATGCGGACCGCACTGAGGATGCTTCTACATCTATCGCAGCATGCCCTCACCTCTAGCACAAGGGGAGCCTGTATGAAGAGGTGCAGGCCCAGGGCAGAGGGTTTCAGGGTGCGGGACGCCCACTGGCAGGCAAAGCCCAGCAACTGATCGGCCACTAGTGCAACATCCCGGCAGGTGAGCTCAGCCATGGCTGGAAACTGCCTGTTGAAGTTGTGTGCCTCAGCCAGCCAGTCCACAAGGTGGCTTTGCTGCTGCTGCAGGCGCTTGAGCTGTGCAGGACTGCCGCAGACTTCCTTGATGTTCAGGTGCTGGCTGCGCGTGAGGCCAGCTGGCAGCTGGTAGTTGCGAGGCAGGCTGGACGGTAGCTCCTGCATGGGGGACAACAGCATATCGTCAAGCTTCAGGCAGCAGCCAGGATGCCTTGATCAGGCCCGGCACTGCAGCTGAAAGCAGGCACATTCAGCTGCGCCAGGTCGTCGCTCACCCCTTCCCCTTCCTCCGCCCCAGACTCCTCTGTGCTGGCTGCCTGTGGCAGCTTGGCCAGCCAGGCCTGCCACAGCTTGCTGTCCCTGGCAGACAGACCCTGCTGCTGCTTCAGCCAGGCCAGCAGGCACTCCAGTGAGCACAGCAGCACCTTGCTGGTGTGGCCATGCACTGCCTGCAGCTGCCTCAGGGTAGCCAGCTCTGATGCGTCAGCTGACAGGCACACCCGTTTGCGATGCTGCACCGAGGGGCTCTCCAGCTGTCGCAAGTCACGTGCTGTGCCACGCAGCCCTGGCGGCAGCATCTGATTGACCTCTGCCAGGCACACGAACAGCAGCCTGCTGCCTGGGTCTGAAAGCCTCACCAGACGCTGCTGGCAGCCATTGCCCAGGTGCAGAGTGACCCCCTCTGCATGCAGTGGGCGCTGCACCTGCACACCAGCACCTCCTTTGTTTTTTATAGCCTTCGAAAGCTTATTTGTGGGCACACAACCCTTGATGAGTGCAATGCATCATGGGGTGTCAAGCAAGCCGTTTTATTGCAGGCATCGTAGATCAGACATGGAGGGCAGCCGAGGACAAACAGTGAGAAGGCATGCACCTACAAGTACCCCTGGCCAAAGGCAGGTCAGGCAGCCACCAGAATCTTGGCTGCTGGTGCACCATATATGCTGATAACAAGGCCCAACCGGCAGCCCGAGCAATGGCTACCCAAATAGCCCTTGATCTGAATCGAAGGGGATCAGCTCAGGGCAGGCTGAACACACCTACAACGAAAAGTCGACCACTGCTTGGACGCACCTGTGGCTTCTTTGCCACCTTGAGCCGCATCCTGGTGCTACCCGGACGCTCGAGCTGCTACGATCAGGCTGCTAGGTCATGGGCTTGACCACTGGTTGTTGTTCCCGCTTCTGGGCCTAAGTGCTTTTATTGTGGTCAACTCCTCTCTCTGCAAGCCTTATGATCCTCAAACTACAGAGGCTGTGCTTTGTTGGTCATGCTGTGCCTTATAGTCTTGTGGGTGACGTTGTCTCCACAGCAATGTAACAATCCACCCAGCTGTTGTGTAGCCTTCCACAGGCTGTCAGCTGCTGCAGCCTGTCAGCTGGCACAAGTGAGGTGTTCGCATTGACACCTGTTGCTCGCAGCCCTAAAATGGACTGCTGCAATTTGGAAGGCAAGAAGCCCAGGGCCGGGCTTGTGAGCAGTCAGTCTGCTTGTCCTGTGAGGCACATCACCACCCTTCCACTGCCTGTCTCCTGCATCTGGCATGCAAGTGCATGTTGCCTCCAGCCGACATCTACATAGGACTGATTTGTTGTGGCCGATCTGTTCATGCAGACGCCTCAGATGACGTTCTTTTCAAGAGAAAAGGCAGATCCTGCAGCCAGCTGCTGGAGCTACAAAACACCCCTATTCAGACTGTAATCAAATAGATAGGCAGGCGAAGCAGCCTATTGGAGTCTTCTCTTCGCCTGCTGCAGCTTTGCGAGGATGCGCTGCACATACTTCTGCACAGTGGCGTCTGAGCAGCCTGCAAAGCGGGCCAGTGCCTGCTGGATGCCAAGCTGGAGGAGCACTTCTGCACACTCTGCATGCGCACTCATGTTGCCCAGGCTGAACAAGGAGATCTTCAGCGGCGACCCGCTGTCCGCTGCTGCCGAGTTCAGGGGCAGGGGGGTGCTGTCCACCACATTGAGCAATGCCTGCAGGAGCGGAACAAAGCTTAGGTCGACCCCATCGCAGCAAGCAACCCCATGGCTATGCTGCAGAAGATTAGTACGATCGACTGGTCCTGCCAGCACCATCCTGCAGCATCCGAGTGCACCTGCCAGGTGAGGGCCGGGCTTGCACAGCAACGCCACATCAGCTTACAGAATCTCTAGATCGGGCATGACTCGTCATGTCTTGAGTCTTTCCTGGGCAGCAGCTTGAGCGTGGTGAAGCACTCAGCCTGCAGCAGCTGAGCCCACCTGCAGAGCCTCTGCCTCAATCAGGGCTGCGCACAGCACCTTGTCATTGCGGACCAGGTTGCCCAGGGCCCCTGCCGCGTTGGCACAGGTTTTGTCCTCCTCATCGGACAGCAGGGCCACCAGGGGCCTGATGCTGACCTGCAGCGGCCCGTAGAGGGACGCATTGTGGAAGCCTGCATGCACCAGAGACTCACTGAGGAGGGAACACAGTGTGGAAGGTGAGAGGCAACGGCATGCACAGTGGAAGCCTGCAGCAGGGGGCTGTGGCCAGGCAGTGCCTGGACGGCAAGTCGGGTCCCAGCTTGCCAGTTGGTCTTGGGAGCATTGCCACCTTGTTGCATGCTGAAGCATGCTCAGCCTGCTCAGCACAAACAGCTCACCTGCATTGCCAATAGCAAAGCAGGCAAATTTGCGGGTGGCACGGTCCTCATCCCTGCACAACACGATGAGCGGCTCCAGAAGCCCACTGCGCTCCAGGGCAGAGTAGAAGTGAGCTGAATGCCTGCACAGAACAGCAGCAAGACTGTTGCGGGTCCCTGCTATGCCACAGTCCTGATTCAAGGACATGTGATCAGCAGCAGACCTGTGGTGGGCAGATGCTGTGGTGCACTGCTACACAATACAGACACGTCATTCACAGAGAAGCCCCTTGCACGCATAGCAGGTGGAAGTGGTGGCAGGCAGTCCAGCGGGATACTCCCCTGCCGAAGCTGTGCGCCAGCATGCAGGCAGGCATGCCTGCCACAAGTGCCCACCCACCTGCACATGTTGCCCACCAGGTTGCAAGCCCGCGCCCGCACCTGCGCGTCCCTGTGCCCCAGCAACCGACGTACAATGCCGTACACATTGGCCTCGCCCAGAGGCCTATAGTTCTCTCGACTCATGCGCACCAGCTGTGACACAGTCATCAACCCACTGGTCACCACTGCGGCAGGGTTGCCCTCCTCAAAGACCCTGCACAGGCGGCACTGGTGCATCAGCAGCGATGTACTGCAGGCTGTGCAGAGCTGACAGGCGCCCTCCAACCAGTATTGTGTGAGGCACCAGTGCTGCTCTGTGGGCTGCTTGGTGCTGAACAGCACCCAGGCGGCAGCGCAGCCCTGCAGGCCTCATGGGACAGCAGCAGCAGCAGGGAAGCGCTCCATGGCGGGCGTCTGGCTGCTGCAGATATTGCTTCACCACATCAGCGCAAGCAACAGGGAACATCTCGGTCGCCTCCACTTGCATGTCAGACAGATCTGCATCCCACACAATAGCCTGCAACTCAGCCAGGAGTGTGACAATCTGCGCACCTGGTCAGCACTGGCTGAGACAGCCCACCAGCCTGGATGTATTGCTGCTGGAAGGCGGCCTGGTTGGTCATGATGAGACGGGATATCAAGTTCAGAGGGGGCTGCAGATCCTCCCCCCGCAGCTGAAGCAAAGTGTCCACTGCATGAGTCATGACGCGCTCCCAGGCGGCCACCTGCAGCACCATGTTGTACCTGCCGGCATCCGCCATTTGGTTTGAGTGGGTCGAGAGTGACCGCTTGACAGCGTGAGCATGCAGCTTTGCAGAGCTGGTGGGCAGCTTGGTTTGATAGAAGCAGCAGCATGGCTGCAGAAACAGAGTGAACATGTCACCAAGTCAGCACATACCGAGTCACTGCCCAGCAGTCCGGTGTCAAGTTGCCAAGTGAGGTGCAGCAGGCAACACTGAGAGCAGCCTTTGTGCAGGCAGCAGTGGCAGACAGGCTGTAGAACGAGGGTAGAGACCCTTGGACGCAGTGTCATTCTGCCCATGAGGCAGCCTTACGCGCACTAGCAGGTCAGCAGAAACAGATGACCACCTCCTGCAGGTCTTTGAGGAGGGGCTCTGAGGCTGGTGGGTGCAGGAAGGGGGCATGCAGCAGCATGGACACGGCTGCCACCAGGCTTGCGACCCCCCGTTGGCCGCCGCAGGCATGATCTGGCCATGCCTGCACTGCTGCCAGGTGAGGCTGCCTCAGCATGGACATCAGCCCCCCCACCACGCCTGGACGCAGCAGCAGCTGTGGACCCAGGGCATCCTGCTGCACAAAACTCTGCAGTGCCTGCAGGAGCAAGACACAGGCTGCGCAGAAGGTGTAAACGGCCTGTGGCTGCGAGTGTGGAATGCATCTGGTGTCTGACTGTAGCTGTAGGCACATTCTTGAGCGGCAAACTCGTCAAGATGTGAGGGAAAGGTCTGCAGGACTCGCACCTCCAGCAAGCTCAGCACACCAACTGGACTGAGCTCCTGTACTGCTGCCAGACCGGGCCCCGTTTCCTGCCCCGCATGCACGCACAGCTTCACCAGCGCATCCCCCAGGCCTGCAGACGGACAGCAGCTCTGGCTGCACGATCCAGTGCCCTCCCTTGCGCTGCCTCCCCAACCAGAATCACGCCAGACACTGGCAGAAGGTCAGTTTCTGAGCTGGGCAGTCGGGTGACAGGAGGGCTGCAGCCCGCTCACAGCCAGGCAGTCAACACGTGTCACACCACTTCTTGCTGAGCCGCGGGCTGGGGGGACCATGTACGCTACTCCCAGCAGGCAGGCAGCAGCACCTGCTTGTATGACTGCCAGCCCAGCATCACTGGTGGGCCCCTGGTGCATGAGGTGCGCCACCAGCGCTGCCGGCCCATCCAGCAGTGCTGCACGGCAGGGAACCCCCTCGACCGCCTCAAAAAGGGGCGAGCTGATGCGGTCCTGCCAGCTCAGCAGGCGATTCAGCCCTGCAGGCCACACAAACAGTTCAGTGCAGCACTCTCTGGTGCGAGCATGGGGTCTCTGCAGTGGCGCCCCGAGGCCGAACAGAGGGCTCCTTCAGCGCCGACAACGGTAGAGAACCAGTTTTGCAGGGCACCACCTTTGACCGATGTCTTCCACCAAGTCTCAGGGGCATGCTGCACACCTGCCAGCCTCTGCTCGGTCAGCAGCTCTCCAGGAGGAGGCGGCAGCCCGCCTGCAGGGCCTCGGGCCCTGGCTGTCCACTGAGCCAGCAGGGGGAGCAGCGCAGAGACTGCCTCTGCTGCTGCTGCAGCGCAGCGAGGATCGTTCTGACTGGCCTGCAGCCAGGAGATGATTGCCATCTTCTGCAAGGCTGGACTGCAGAGTACGACAGCAGACAACACCACAGCCTGCCTCTTGTTCCTCACAAGGTAGGTGACATGGTGCCTGATGAGCTGAGACCCCAGCCCTCATGAAGCCGTCAAGTGCAGTGCAGTGCACAGCCAAGCTGCCAACACCGGTATGATGTTACCTGAAGCAGAGGTGCAAGGCGCGCAAAACACATGGAGGGGCTGGCTGCGGGGATCAGCACAGCCGGTGCCTCCAGGCTGGCACCTCTGGCCCCAAGGCGTGCAGTCACGCCCCTGGCCATAGCTGCCAGACACAGAATGGCAAGTGCTCCATGCTGGGCCTTGCTGGCATCCAGCAGCACCTGTACGGCAGTATCATGACAGGTGAAGCGGGGGGGGCTGATCCCGCGTGCTTATGCAAAAGCAGAAGGTGCACACAAGTTGTTGCATGCAGCTGGCCACTGATAGGTGGCAATGCTAGAGACTCACCGATGGCAGGCCGCTGACAGCTGCACGCTCACATAGCTGTGGGGAGGCACGGCAGGTAGCCAGCAGCAGCTGCAGCGCATGCTGTGCAGCTGCTGCTGGCTTTCCCGCGATGCAGTCCTTGACGGCTGCCACAAGGGTGCGCCCCTCAAGAAGGCTCCCCACAACCTTCTGCAACACCTGCAGGTGACCAGATATGGCGACTTGGAGATTTTGCAGTGGCCACAGTCAGCAATGCGGCCCTGCCTTGATTTGCTCAGTCTGACGCATGTCAGCCGTGAGGCAATATGTACAGACATGTGGGCTTCAAGCTCATGGCAGAAGGCACTCACCGCATCAAGCTGGCGCTGTAAGCCAGGGTCAAGCAATGGTGGCAAGCTGCTTGCCGCATGCTTTGCCAAGCTGGCAGCTAGTGGGAAGTGGCAAACTGCAGATCGGGAGGTGTCAGGATATGCAGGGCAGTGCACAAGCTGGGCCATGGCCCTTGCCGCCGCGTTCCTGGCGGTATCAGCACCTGCATAGCAGGTCATGTGGCCTCAGGCTTGGCAATACTGCCACTCTAAGGCTGCCTCCTGGCAGTTGGTTGTGCAGAGCTGGACAGGACACAGCTGCCAGCTGCAGCTGCATTCTGTTCATAAAAACAGAGCACAGCGCTGCTCCAAGCCGTAGGTTCCGTCATGCTTCAGTCCATATGCAGGCCACGTGCAGGCATCATTCCAGTCCTGACCCCTGGAGCAGGGCACCTCGCCTGCTTGGTGGCCTCTGCTGGCAGCCTCATCCATGCAGCGGCACACCCTTCCCAGCATGGTGGAGCTCTCCACATAGTGGAGGGTGTCCCCCGGTGCTTGCTGCTGCTCAGCCCCACCGTGCAGCAGCACCTGCAGCCACATCTAGCAGCTTGGCAGTGTAAGGGGTACCACAGGGCTGAGGTGCTGGAGGGCACAGTATAGGCACAGCACAGGTTAGTTCCTGGGGTCACAGCAGGCGCTGCCAGGGCACCAATCCCTGCTGCCTGTTGCAGTCAGCTATCTCACAGTGCTGGAGAGCACTGACCTGCATGCGCAGCAATGCGTCTGCCAGGCCGTTGCAGCCTGCTGCAGCGACAGCCCAACCGCCCTGCTGGCCCCGGCTATTCACCAGGTCAGCATACAGCTGCAGGGAGCCCTCCAAGGCGACAAAGCCTGCCTGCTCACCATCTGCATGTGGCTCGCCTGCAGCACACACAGGCAAAGCGCACTTCGAAGGCATGAAAAGAGCGCTGTTTGGCACAGGGCGCGAATTGTGAGTGAGCCGCCAGGCACGCGCCACCGCACTGCAGCTGTGTTGGGCTGCTCGAGTGCTGCCTCATTTGGTCTGGAACGGCTGAATGGCGCGACAGCTGACCTGCGGCAGCAGCCTCTGCCTTGCGCAAAGCTTCTGCAATGACAGCAGTGGTCTCTGGGTCCACAGCCATGGCTGCCTGGGCGGCTGCAGCCACTGCCCGCATGACAGCTGCCGCCTGCTCCCCGCGCCCATCCTGCCTCTGCAGCAAAAGGCTGGCCACCTGCGCAACAACAGGTCTGTGACTAGTCAGCTGCGGCGGTGGGATGGCTGACTCCAGAGATAGATGTGGCAGCCTGACTCCTGCACAGGTACACGTGGTGCCGCAACAAAAGCAATGTGCAGACAGCTCTGTCATGCAAGTCCTCGCTGCAACAGCGCAGTGATCCTGGTGCAACAACATCTGCTGGTCTGAGACTGTGAATGGCACAGCAGGCCAGCCTACCTTGGCAGCCTTGCGCAGCTCAGCGCTGCTGGCCCACTGCTTGTAGGCGCTGCCGCTGGCGGGCCGCTTCAGCATCTCCAACACAGCAGTCAGCCGAGGGCTGTCCCCCCACAGCTGAGCGGCACCCTCAGCTGTGCCAGCGCTGACCTCTGCCTCACTCAACATCCGCACAAACGGGGATGCTGCGGCGGCAGATGATGGTCTGCAGCAGTTAGGCAGGCCCACAGAGTCAACATGTGTCCATGAATGCAATGCCCTTAACACCAAAGTTTCCAGCAGCACAGCCTAATTAGCGCACTTTGAGTGAGGTGGGGCAGCACTGCTGCCCACCTGCTGCTGCCTGGAGGCCCGCTAGGTGCGTGTGATGGCGCTCCGGCAGGAGATGGTGACCTCATCCGCAGGCGGCCTCGGGCTGCCGCATTCCTGCAGGCAGATCATGAGATGCTCAAGCCCTGCCTACAGGCACAACCTAATTCATGGATCAGGGCAACTCTGCGTGCCGCACATTTTGGATCCTGCAAGTTGCAGACGCCTGCAGAGCCCTGTCTGCAACACTGACCACATCCTAGACCTTGCTACAGCCACACTAGGGCACAGTTGCGCTTCACAGGGCCCCTGTTACAGGTGTCAGCAGATGTGCTGTCCACCGCATGAGCCAGAAGAAAGGACAGCAGCAAGGCCCCTGACCTGGTGGCTGGAGTGCCATTGGTGGCTGCCTCAGCAGTGGCTCGTCGTCTCTGCAGCAGCCTGTCCACCTGTGTGCCAGCCACATCACCAGCTGCATTTCCGGTCTGCTCCTGCATGCCAGGGCCTGCATGAGCCAGGCAACTGCAGAGCAGACAGCCTCAGAGCCAGCATGTAACATTTCTGGATTGAAGACAGGCATGAAGCTGTGGCAACTTGTGGGCTTGCCAGCATGCCACATGCAGGCCGGTTGGGGCCAGGTGCGGCTGTTGCCGCCAGAGCCATGAAGACTGCCTGCTGGCATGAAAGCTGTGACCATGCTATTGTGCAGCTGCCCTGTGCTCCACCTGGGAGGGGCCTCGCTGCGGCCCGGTTGACGGCGTCTGTTGTGCAGTCTGCAGGCCTGCTGGTGGCGAGGCTGGTGCACTCTGCTGACGCCGCAGAGCAGCAGGGTCTCCACTTGCAGGCCTTGTGTGAAATCCAGGGGTTTGGCCGTCCAGCGCAGGGGTGTCCGCCTTGACAGCAGCTGCCAGCACCGCGCCTGCAGGAGCATCCAGCTGCTGTCGCAGAACGGCCTTTGGACCATATCTTGGCAGCACAGATGCTCCCCTCATGTGGGTGCACCACCCCACACATAGGGCTTGCAAGCAACCATTGCTGCGGTCTCAATGTTGTGCAAGGATTGAGCTGCCTCTTTGATGTCGTGCAGACCCGCTATGGCCCCTCCCTCCCCCTTCCAGCCCCGGCTCTCCTGGGCAATTACATGGGCGTCTGCCAGCGCTGCCTCTCTGGTGCGCAGCTCCTCAGGGGTCTCCCTCACAAAGGGGTGCTCCAGCAGATCGGGCCAGGCCAAGCGGTCTGCTGGCCGCTTGTTGAGCAGGCCCTGCAGGCAGGAGGGGCAACATCTCAGCTGCATGGCGCATGGCTACGCAGGTGTGGCCAAAGCAAGCCGTGGGTTGAGCACAAGTCCACTGGGCGTTGGGCACTGCCTTGGCACAGAATTGAGTCTTGCCATCGCACATGCACCAGCCTGCTTGCCGAGCCACTGATGCCCTCAGCTGTGCCAGCCTGCATCTGGACTGCATGGCCTGCTGGTGTGCGGCAGTAGCGTGTCGAGCTCACCTTCAGGAATGACTTAAAGTCATCAGAGATGTCCTTGGGGAATTTGACGGGGTCCTTCACGATGTGGTGGATGAGGGAGTAGATGGAGTTGGTGTAGAATGGGGGCTGCCCCAGCTTCAGCTCATACAGAATGACCCCCAGCGACCACAGGTCCACCTGCAGCATTGGAACACAGGCATGAAGTGAAGACAGGGAGCAGTCTGCAGAGGACTGTCTGCTGCTCAGGGCATAGGTGCGATCGCAAACGCTGCAGGTGCAAGCGTTGTGCAAATCCCCCTGCAGCAGCCCTTGCCAGGAGTCCAAAGCAGCCTGAGTATGGGCTGTGCAGGACGTCAGGTTCGATCAGGGCCTGCTTCACGAATGACGAGGGGGCCTGCATCCTTGTGTAGCAGGTCCTTTGCATCTACTGGGGGCAGGCAGACCACAAAGTGCAGTGCACGAATGCAAGCAAGCAAGAGCCTGCCTGTGCATACAACAACATGTGCCACATGCAGCATGCTGAGACTGTAGATACGGTGTGCATGGCTGTCCCCCCTCCCCTCACTTCTCCGGTAGGGCTTGCCCACCAGCAGTCTGCTCCAGTGAGATGCAGGCAGCCCACCGTGTGGTTGTAAGGCTGCTCCTGCACCAGCTCGGGGGCCATGTACAGCGGCGTGCCCTTGATGGAGGTGAGCACCATCGTGTTGCAGGACATGGCACGGGCAAAGCCAAAGTCGCACAGCTTGACCACACCATTGGCCCCGATGAGAATGTTCTGGGGCTGCAGCACAAGCAGCAGGGATGTTCGATTGACCCAGATGGGCTGATGTTTGGCACTGCATGTCTAGCAGCAGCAAGTCAGCGAAGAGCTGCAGGCCAGCCACTTGTCCAGAAATTTTGCCACCAAACCACCTGTCACAATGCAGAGCCAGCTACTTCAATCTGTGCCAGGCAGCAGCTGGCGGAGCTGACCTTCATGTCCCTGTGGATGATCCTGTTGGTGTGCAGGTAGTGCAGCGCCCGCACCAGCTGCTTGGCAATCTTCTGCACAATGCCCTCTGGCAGGCTCTGGTCGTCCTCCAGGATCTCAAACAGCTCACCTGCAGGCCGGTGTGGTCACAAATTCCAGGGATTGGACCATAACCACGAGCTAACAAGGCGTGGGCCGCCCTGCACTTGAATGCCACAGGAGCCGCGCCACTGCGAACCAGAGCAAGTGAGGCTGCCGCTCCTGGCAGGGCTGGGCTTCATTCAAGCTGGCAGAGGTATGGCAGCCCCACCATGCCCAAACTCCGTGACTACACAAAAGTCTGTCTTGGTCTCAAAGGCATCCAGCATCAGGATGATGTTCTCATGGCGCAGGTCGCGCAGAATCTCAATCTCCTGGCGCAGGTTGCGGATGTCTTTCTCGCTCTTGCCGTGCTTCATGATGAACTTCATGGCTGTGATCTGGCCTGTGTACTTGCGGCGCCCCTTGTAGACCTGCACAGCACGAGTGCATGGAGGACATGGAAGCTCAGCAGAGCAAGGCTACGACAGTCGAGCCCCCTGTGGGGTGTCACCTTGCCAAAAGACCCTTCTCCAACCAGCCCCAGGACATGATAATTCTCCATTCTCAGAGCTTGGAGCCCTGGATGCCGTTTTGCTGGTCAAATGTTTCGAAAGCGTTTATTTCTTATGGCTTGCCCTCATGCAGCTCCAGATCGACCTTTGGCAGTATGTCCGTCTTATTGGTCGTGTCAGGGGCAAAGACCGCATCACAGAGTCTCTGATGGCGCTAGCTTGGCAGTCAGCAACCCGCACCAGCTATGCTCAAACTGCATCTGGCAAAGCAGATGCAGAGGCCAGGTCTGCCCCTCATTAGCCTATCAATCAAGACTTCCTTTTGCAGAGGATACCGCACTGCGTGCTACGCCTGCTCCTTGCTGTGTTCCTCTCAAGACACACTGTGACCTCGGTGAGGCTGCAGAGTTTCTTCCGGGACTTGATTTCTTTGTCCCTTCCTGGAGCAGCTGCCCAGGCGGCTGGTGTGGGGCCAAGCGTGCAGCAACTCATGCTCGAGCATGCTGCCCATGCCGTGTTACTTGGACAAGGCATGCCGTCCTGTGATAGGTGCAGCTTCATCATGAACACTGACTGGCTGAGCCTGGCCACGCTTCTGATGGATCCGCATGAATGGCCTACAGCTTAAGTGCTTCCTCACCTGGTGAGATTGCTCACATGGGACGTGACCCCATCTCCGTTTAACAGGGCAAGATGATCCTGTGTCAGTGGCAGCGTCTCCACAGCCAAAATCAGCAGCAGTTCAGAACAGCAGCACCAGTTCAAGATGGTGTGTGACATTCAGCTGTCCTTTCACCTTGTTAAGGTGAAACACGGTGCAGCGGTGACCTGGCTGTGTATACTATGATTTCATTCCCCCTCCTCAACCTGAATCCACTCCTTTGTTCAGAGTCTGTGCTACCAATTATTTCAGTGTGTGCAATGACAGGTGTGGCTAGATTTAGCCTTTTAAAGTCGATGCAACCCTTGAGTTAGGTCACCTTGTGTCAACCTCTCTCTCGTTTAAACTGCCTCAGTCTACAGCTGGCCTACAACAAACTAGCTCCACCACGTTCCTGCTCTCCCAGAGCAGCGTTACCCCTCGGCGGGAAGCCTCTCTCCCAGCAGAGAACCACCTTCTAGCAGCCATGGTCGCCTGCAGACAGAGTAAGCAGATGGTCGCCCTCTGGTTGCTCGGAGCCCTCGCAGCCACTCAGGCTGCCAGCACGGGGTTCATCCGAATCAGCAATCAGCGCTTCGTGGATGCCAACTGCGACGAGTTCCTACCCAATGGCTTCATGACGTGAGCAGCACGCCCTGTCCGCCTGTGCAGACCAGCTTCCCGTGCAACAAACTTGTTTGTAATCTCTGTGCTGGCAGCAGCTGGATCACCTGTGACAGGTGGCTGGCAGCTGCTCACTGTCAGCGCTCTGTTACCACAGCCCTCTTCATGCCCCTGCAGGTGGCAATTCATGGAGGCGGCAGCCAATGCCTCCAACACCCTGCTGGTGGACACTGGCGTTGACCCAGTGGATTCCACCTTCCAGACTGCTGCAAACAACAACTTCACAATCGTGCGTGCCTTCGGCCATGGCGTGCTCCCAAGCTTTGCCCTGCAGCCCTCTCCAGGTGATGCAGGCAGAGTTCTTGGGCAGCCTCTCTTAATTCCTGCTCGCCTGACTCCCCTTGGATGACTTCATGCAGAGGCCCACTGCCTTGCTGTGGATAGTCAGCCAGTTCCTGTCCTGTGCAGGCAACTACAGCGAGTCAGCCTTCCGGGCTCTGGACACAATCATTGCCAAGGCTGCCCAGTACAGCATCAGGCTGATCCTGACGTTTGCTGACAACTGGTCCCTGGCTGACTCCAAGCATAACGTGAGGACCCTCTTTGCCTGCAGTTTTGATTGTGCACTCTGCATGCCTCTTGCTTTGGTCTACTCTTGCTGATTTTGCTGTGACTCCCCCCAATGTGCTGCTGCAGTACCTTACTTGGTCTGGTCAGACCACCAACAATTCTTTCTTCACTGAGACTGGCCCTGGTTCAGCCTATGCCCTGTACACCAACCACATTGGTGTGATGGCCAACCGCACGGTGAGCGGATCCATCATCATAGTTTGTTTGAGAAATGGGCTTACGAGGACGATGGTGTGGCCGGAAATTGCAGGGGCTGCCATGAAGCTGCTGCTGCATGTGTGACGCCGCCCAATGCTTTGGAGGATACCAGTGGCTGCACTGAGTACAGCATGTGGGTTTGCCTGATTGCCAGTGTGGGCACCTACAAAGCTTCTGCTGCATGTCTGACGAGCCTGCCCTGTTTGAACCGGCGCTTATGCTGAGGCATGCTACAGCGGATGGTGAGCAAGCACCAGGTCAGCAGGTGCAGGCATGTCTGATGCTGCCATTCCTGTGGCTGCAGAACACCCTGACTGGCGTCAAGTACTCCCAGGACCCCACCATCTTCGCCTGGGACATCATGAACGAGCCCCGCTGCGACTGCACCCCTGCCCAGCTGGACCCCCCCCCCACCAACCCTGAGTGCCTCCCTGGCTGCGCCGATCTGGTCACGGTCAGTCTACCACCTAGAGAGCTGCTGTGCATGCCTGCTCCTGGGCGATGCATGCTGCACAGAAACCCGCCCCGGGCAGTTGCATCCGCCAGCTGCCCTTGCAGCAGCATGGCCTGCGCCTGCCAGTGGCGCTCAGCAGACACTGCACAGCAACTCCTGCCAGCCCTGAGCCTGACTGTCGTGAATCCTACTGTCTGCAGACCTGGATCAACAATGTGGCTGCGTACTACAAGACCGTATTCCCCAACACCCTGCTGACTGTCGGCGAGGAGGGCTTTTGGGGGGAGTATGACCCCCAGCAGAGTCAGAACCCTGGCAACGGCTGGGCGCCAATCACCGGCAACAACTTTACTGCCCAGCACTCCTCGCGCAACGTAGACTTCACAGCCATTCACATGTGGCCCAGCCAGTGGAGCAACGCGGTGAGTGGAGTCCTGCACGTGTATGTACATAAGAGTCCACCTCCACCAAACTCTGGCTGTGCACGCAGCAGTAATCGTTGCGCTGCCCGCTTGCTGAAGCCTCTGTGCCCGGCACAGCAGCAGCAAGCTTTGACGCTATGGGCTGTTGACATGGCCATGCCCAGGTGCTTACTGAGCAAGGGTGTCTCATCGCCTCTGCTGCAGGGAGAAGCCGCCCTGGGGCCCGACTTCATTGTCCAGTGGATTGACCAGCATGCTATCGCCGCAGCCGCTCTGGGCAAGCCCCTGATTGTGGAGGAGTTTGGTGTGGCAGTCAACAATACCAATGACAGCCAGGACATGTCTAGTCGCCTGGCAATCTACCAGACTGCCTACATGGCTCTCAACTCGTCCATCACTAGCAGTGCGCCTGGAGCCGCCTCCATCCTGCGAGGTGAGAGACTGCACAGTGTTGCAGCCCCTGTCTGCATGTCAGCAGCCGCCTTTGCAGCATTCCGTGTTGCCTGACACAGCCCTTGAGCCGTGAATACACCCACCTGCCTGTATGCTTTCTCTATGTGCGCCAACCGCAATGAGGGACAGCTCTTGTCTTTGCACCCATGTCACGTCCCTCCCAGGGGCTGTGTCACCACTGGCACTGCCTCTTTGCTTGGCAGCCGTCGACCCCCCCGGGCTGATGCTGATATGACTCATCTCTGATGCTGATGCTGCATGCCCCTGGGTACTGAATTGACATGTGCTGCTTGCAGGTGTCAGTTTCTTCCAGTACTCCTACACCAACCCTAACCCCTACAACAACCCTCTGCAGCTGGCAACCACAGACACCGCCTTTGTGACCATTGCTGCCCCCACTGCCAAGTTTGCTGCCAACCTGGTGGCTAACAAGGCTTTGGCTGGCTGCCAGAAGGTGGCAGCGCCCTCAGCACCCTCAACCCCATCCACTGGTAGCACAGCAGCTGCAGGACGCAGGCTGCTGTTGGCATGATTCATGAACAAGCCTCCCTTAAGCGAATCAGCATCGAGAAAGTCAGCCCGTCTGTTGCCCACCACCAACTACATCTTGCACTTCCGCTATCCCCAAGTTCCATTTCATTGCTGTGCATTTCCTTCCCCTGGCTCACTGGTGCAGCAAAGCTTTGATTGATGGATACATCTAAAAATCGTAGAACCCCTTCTGAAACGACATGAACAATCATGTCCTATGCTGGTTGTGGCCTGCTGTGCAGCACAGCTGTACTAGCAGGTGCCACTCACTGCCTGCTGCTGTCATGTGTGACCTCCAAACCCATCTGAAACAGTTGTGTAATGATCCAGATCAGCACACTGCTCTCAGCAGAGCCCTGACAGCTCGTATGAGGACAGCCATAGGTCACATCTGCGTCCCTTTGGCAAGAACATGTCAGCAAAGGCACTGAGGCCTCATCATTCAAATTGACCTAGGTGCAATGCTGATGCCAAGCCCGAATGGGGCAATTGTGTCAATGCCTATGCTACAAAGTGTCGGGGTGTGCAGCAGGCTGCAACCATTGTAGCCACATCTCTCTATAGACACTCTCCAGGCGCCGCACAAAAGGTTCGGCCTGGCACAGGCGGGACTGGAGCATGCGCTGCCGCAGCTGCCCGCGCAGGGCGGCCAGCCCAGCAATGTCGACGGCAGCATCTACTGCCAGCCTGACATACTCGTCCTCGCTGCCGGCCACCCAATCATGCTGCATGTCAAGGGCGGTGAGCAGCGAGACGCCCACATTATGGGCATGGCAGGCGCCCTTCAGGGACAGGACTGGCACCCCCATGTACAGACTCTCGCAGGTGGTGGTGGTCCCCGCATAGGGCCAGGGATCAAGGCTGATGTCCATGAGGCTGTAGGTGCCTAGGTGATCTGCAAGGGCTGCTGGCAGGAGTCAGGCATGCAGCAGGAGGGCCGGACATGGGCAACAGCAGGCAGGTGCAGGTGCTAGCAGCAAATGTCAGGTGCCTTCTGAGTGGCTGCTGGCTCAGGCAGCAAGAGCGAGGTGCTGAAAACTAACACATACCTGAGTTGCTGGGGTTGAGAGGTAGCAGATCAATTCGGTCTGAGGAGATGCCGTGCTGGCGCAGCTGGAGCAGCCAGTGCGCCCTCAGGGCATCACAAGCAAAGGGTTTGTTTTTCAGTATGAGGCGGGAGTGTGGGACCGCCTTCAAGATGTCGGCCCACACATTGATGACCTGCAGGCAGGCAGATGGTTGCTCGTCGTGCATGCTGGGTCGCACAGCACCTGGCAGGCTGCAGCACAGGGATGCAGGCATGAGCTGCCAGCGGGGGCATACCTGAGGGGTGATTTTGGCTAGAGCATTGAACGATCCAAAAGTGATGTACCCGTTGGTGGCGGCGGGGAGACTGGCGACAGGAGGAGCATCTGCAGCAGGGCAGCAGGAACATGAACTGCAGACACACGCAACATGAGCCTCATGCCCAGGTCAAACTCTGTCAGCGGGGCCCCAGAGCCACAGCACAGCGCACCATCTGCTGGGGTGTAGCACAGGAAGCAGCCTGGGAGACGTAGCAGCTCCTCAGTAAAGGTCTGCACGGTGTCCTTGGGGTCGCACAGGGCATCTGCACAGGAAGCAGAGATTCACTGCCTGCCACACATGCATTGAGGCTGGGGCCATGCCACTGACAGCGAGAAGCCATTTTTGCTGCTTACCACCGCTAGCAGTAATGTTGCACCCGAGATCTCTACGACAAGACAATGGGACCACGTCAGCCTATCTTGGACGTGGGCGACCGTCTCGCCGAGATCTGGGATTCAGAGCAACATTCATGCTACTGGTAGTAGATAGGTGTTCCAGTTTGCAGGGAGAGATGCGGCTTGGAACGGGGCTGCTGAAAACAGTCAAAGGAAGCTGCCAGTTCTTTGGGCTGGCCCTGAGCACTGGCCGACGCCAAGGCTGCCCAGTGGGCGGACAATGCTTGAGGTGCTTCACAGGAAGAAAGCAGCACCCAGCAGGCATGCGCCCAGCATGTGGGCTCAGGGGCATCCTGGTGCTGGCATGCCTCACCTGTCAGCCGGTAGTCCACAGCCTCCAGCCCGGTGGAGTTGGGGTAGCCAATCCAGGTGACCTGCACAGGGGCAGGCCGCAGGGCCATGCAGCCCAGCTGGTTGTGCGCCGTGTGCCCAGTGAGCTCCACCAGAATGTCCACCTTGTCCTGCTGCACCTGCACACCAAGAGTGGAGGACTGGAGAGTGTGGTGATGCCTAGGAGAGGTCATCCTGCTTGTGGCAGACAGGCAGGGGCGCTTCCGCAGTGCCTGGGCACGACGTCAGAGACAGCACTGGCTCCCCTCATGGCAGCACTGCTGCTCCTGAGTCGGACTGGGCGCGGCTCAGAAGCGGTACTGGCTCCCATTGCAAGAGGCCAAAGACAGCAGAGTCCCTATCGTCAGCCAAGCAAGGCTGGGCGCCAGGCACAGGACTGGCACTGCCTGGGAAGCCGCCCTGGCTGGGAGTGAGCTGGCATGACACTGGAACAGCAGTGCCGCCCAGTGGAACACCGATAGGACCGGCATGTTGTTCCTGCAGGCATGCACCCACCATGGTCGCCAGCTCATGCTCGCTGAGCCCAGCCACATCCCGCCACTGCCCGCCCGCTGCCAGCGCGGCAGCCTTCAGCTTGGCCGTCTTGGCGTCAGGCCTCATCACGCAGCTGTACACGATGGGGCTGACAACCTGGGGGCTGTGCCAGGTGAGGGGTGCCTCCGCAAAGTAGGACACGGAGTGCACAAACAGGTCGGGGGAGATGTAGCCCACAACAAGCGGACGGGCCCCCTCTGCTTTGAGGGTGGCAGGGTCACTGGGACGTGGCCGTGGCTCCAGAGGTTCAAAGCCCTGCGCATGCAAGCAGCTGATGGTGGCCACAAATGTTGGGCAGAAGCGGTCAGGCTCCGGCAACTCCTGGCTCTGGACAGGCAAACGCCAGGTGGCGGCCACTCTGGCACACAGACAACACGGTGGATCAGACTGAGGTGGCTCAAGCAGGCAGAGAGGCTGCTGTGGCCCAGGCACCTTGAGATGGGCTGACCACATTGGTCAGACAAGTTGGGCCAGCATGTAAGCCGTACATAAACACCAAAGGTTGCGGGGTGCCAACACCCATCATGCTGCTGCCTGCTGCCTGCCTGCATGACAGGTCAGGTGATGTGACGCATTCCACCTTGGCTGCTTTGATGGCTGCCACAGGCAAGGGGACTGCAACTGTGACGAGAGCACAGCCCCCACCTTCTGGAAGTTCTGCCCCCACTCTGCATGAGCTTTGCACACGCTTGCAGCCTCCCCAGGGTAAGCGTAATTGATTGTCAGTAGCCTGTTGGATGCTGCATTGCGATTTGAGGGTTGGCACTCCAGGCAGCGCTCGTATGCTGCCAGGCCAGCCAGCACCTGTACGGGAGGCACACACCGCTCACGCAGGTGTTGCGCAAGGACTTTGATGCCACTCAACAGCTGAAGGAGGGAGCTGCAGGATTGCAGTTTTGATTTTCAAGGGTGAGCTTCCTCAGCAACCCGTCTGCAAGTGCGTTCTTTGCCATCTGCTGAGGGCTGACACGAGCAAACAGAAGACAGACTCTCCCAGGAAACACCCCAAGCTGCAGGGCGAACTGGCTTGAGCATGGCACTCAGCGCATGGCAGAGGTGGTGCTGCCCCTGGCTTTCCGTCACCAGAGCCCTGCAGGGGATGCAGCAGGTGCTGGGCTGAGGCTCACCTCGCCCACATCCCTGAAGAGGACCCCCAGGTTGTTGTGGGCCTCAGCATAGTCTGGAGCTGCCAAGATTGCAGCCTGCACAGCGCAGACACACAACCTGAGAGCAGACCCATCAGCATACCCAGCATGCTGCAGCTGCATGTCACAGTATGCTCCAGGCAGGGCTGGAAGGCCATCCAGCGTGCAAGAGCATGCCAGACTGCCATTCCCTGCTGAAGAAAACGGGGTCCCTCACCTAGACAAGAAGATGAACAGGTTCCGATGTGTGGTGGATGTGGGCCTCAGGCATACCACTGCCCCCACCTGCAGCATGTGCAGCGCCTCTCGCGCGCGCCCCTGAGCCAGCAGCATGACTGCCATGTTGCTGAGGGCGGGTGGGAAGTTGGGGCGGCTTTGCAGAGCCCCTTTGTACGCCTCCAGGGCCGCCTCCATCTGCCCCGCATCCCTCAGCAGGACTCCCAAGTTGTTCCAGGCCTCTGCAAAGGTTGGTCTGAAGTGCACGGCCAGGCGGTAGGTGAAGATGGCTCTGTCGCGCTGACGCCCTTCAGCCAGTGCCACGCCCAGGTGGTACAGAATGTCTGCATGGCCCAGGGGCAAGCATGGCCGCGGGGTCAGCTGCGAGCGTATGCTGCAGGTGGATTGGTGGGCCCCAGGGTCAGGTGGGGCCCATGCCCAGGGGCCCAGACCCACACATCAGCGCACATTGACTGCAGGCTGCACAGCCCTGCCCATGTTATGTTGGGCAGACTGCTCTATGAGTAGGTGCAGGGTGCAGCCCCGGGCATTGGCGTGACAGCCAGAGCAGTGCAAAGCCCCCCACCTGCGTTGGTGGAGTCCCGCATCAGCGCAGCGTCAAACAGTTTCAGGGCCTCAGCACGCCGACCCTGGCTGTTGAGCAAGCTGGCCTTCTGTGCGCAGCAGCCAGCCAGCCCCTTGAGCACGCAGGGGTGGTTGGGAGCCCCCATGGCTGCGCGCTCATAGGCAGCCAACGCCTCCTTCAGATCCCCCCTCTGCCTGTGAATGACTGCCTGGTTGCACCAGGCCTCCATGTAGTGCGGGGACAGAGACACTGCGGCTGCATAGGCATCCAGCGCCTTGTCCTCCTGCAGGCAAGGTGCATGGGTGCTTGTGCTGTGGTGGGTGTTTTACTTGTTGTAGGGAGTTGCCAGGCTGAACTCCCCCGAGAAGCTCATGGCCATTACAGGCTCCACACTGACTGCAGGGTGCCAAAGACATCATGCTGCCCGCCAGCAGCTCAGGATGGAGCAGCATGGCTGCTAAACTCCACCACAGACCTGGCTGGGCAGCCTGAATGGAATGTGGGAAGGCTCATGCTGTGAGTGGCCAGCAGCTTGTCGCCCACCCTCAAGTGCCCAGCACAGCCTGCTCTGAAGCCTGCTCCGATGCACAAACACAGCTGGCAAACTTGGGGGAGACAACAGCGACTAACCTGTCCCTGCTGGTGGTGCAGAACGCCCAGATTGTAGAGCGCAGGCGCGTGTTCAGGGCAGGCCTGCAGGGCGCGCTCGTAGCTCAGCTGGGCCTCCTGCACACTCCCCTGGACCATGTGGTCTGCCCCTGCAAGCAGCAGGCAGCAGCAGGCTGCAGACAAGGCAAGTGAGGCAGCACTTGCGACAAACAAGACAAGCACAAGCCAGCCAGAGGTGTACAGCCGGCAGGCCCTGAGCAGCGATGCCTTGTGGAGACAGGCGCAGCATTGCCCCGTCTGGTGCTGGGACCAGAGTTCTTGTTCACAAACAAGATGTGCTGCCCAGTGATGGTCACTGGAAGCTGCTGCTGAGCAGTGTGTGACAACCTTCAGAAGGGTGGTGCTGACCTTGGGAGACCAGCGCTGCAGCCAGCTTCTGGTTTGCCTCTGCTGCGTGAGGTGAGACCTGGGCAGCGGCCCTCTGGAAGAAGGCAGCTGCTTTGCCTGGCTGCTCCCACTGCATGTGCAGGTCCCCACAGGCCACCAGCCCCTCCACGTGGTGCTCGTCCAGGGCCAGCGCAGCTGCAAAGCTGGTGAAGGCCTGCAGGGGAGGGGCGCACCTGAGATGAGGTGCATGCTGTGAAAGGGGACCTTTTGCACGAGCACAGAGCACGTCCCAACACAGGGCTACACCAAAAGGCTGGCACAGTCACAAAGCTCGTGAAGCTGTTTGCAGGCCTGCTGGCAACTATGAGGTGCAAGTTTGAAGCCCCGGGCATTGACGCGCCTCTTCAGGGCCGCAGCATGACAGCTTTGATCTGACATGCAGGCGTGAGGCACAGCCTAGAGCATGGCGAGATGTTTCCTGTGCCAGACACACTTGTACGACTTGGGGCCCAGAGCAGGGCAGTGCACAGCTGTTGAGGTGGTCAGGCAGGTAAAAATGCGTACTCAACTTGCCCAACACAACTACCTTGCGGTTCCAAGACTTACCCCTAAAGCATTCTTGCTGGACAACTGCAGTTGGCCCTTGAGGCACAGCAGCTCAGGGCTGTCTGGCAAGCCAGCCGAGCACAGCTTCTGAACCTTGTGCTCTGCCTCTGCCAGCCTGCCCCGGCTCAGCAGCAGGCGGGCCACCTGAATCTGCAGCAGCTGGCAGGGGATGTGACTTGACACTGCCCTGTGCATCTGGCAGGTCAGTGCTGACAGGCCATCAAACCAGCAGGCAGCGCTGCCTCATGCGCTTTGCAGACGCCTGGGCAGCAACCAGTCCCAACACCATAATGCAAGGGCTCAGCCCAGCACGAACACCACCTGATGCACAGCAGGCACCAGCCAAGCCGCACTGAAGACTCCTGTGGATGATGCAGACAGCCAAAGCCATTCAAGCTTACCTGCTGAGTTGCAGCGAGTGCCAGCTGGGCTGACCCTGACTCCTGTGAGCAGCTGACTTCTCGCCCTGGTGAGACGACAGACGTGGCTACACCCTCCTGACTCGTGTCCCCCTCCCCACTCTCGTCTCGCTTGGGTACTGCCACAGCTGCTGCTGCAGCAGCTTCACTGGGCAGCTCCTCTGCAGGTGGCTGAGGCCTGCTGGGAGACTGGGGCTCTTGGCTGTCGGGTGCTGCATCATCCCCAGGGTCCCTGCTCTCCCCCAGGGACAGCGCTGCCACCACCTCCTCTGGTGACAGCAGCTCCCTGGCTCTGGACCCCTTCAGCCGCTTGCCGCCATTGAGGCGCCTGCCCTCCAGCGGTGGGGTGGCTGCAGCAAATTTGGTGGTCGGGTCAGGCGCTGGAAAGTGTCGACATGCTGCTGGACAGGTGCGGGCGGATGGTTGCAGGCCGTGAGTCTTGCAGCCTGCCCCTGCAGCCAGGAAGCTGCCAACCCGACTCATGTCGGCCAGCTCCCAGCATGAGCTGCACTCACCCGCAGTGGTGGCCTCTGCCGCCGCCCCCCTGCTGGCCCCTGTCTGGCCGCCACTCACTGCAAGCCCCAGAGGCTCCTTGCCAGTGTCAGGCTCCCTCAGGGCTGACTGCGGCTCCGAGGGCTCAGCAGCACGTGGGCGCTTGGTGTCAGGCTGGGCGCTGGTGGCTGAGGAGGCAGCACGGTCCGCTGGGGACTCTGCTCTGTCCACGTTGCGGCTCCGCTTGTGCAGGATCTGGTCTGCGAGCCCCACAGGGCTGGCAGGACTGCTCTGGCGGGACAGTGGTGGGCTGCCAGCACCTGAGCTGGCTGATGACTGGGGCTCAGACTGGTCCTGGGCAGGTGGGCTGGCAGTGCGTGCCCCCACACCTGATGCTGCAAGGGCCCCTTCCGCAGATGCCGGCACTTCAGCTGAGGACCCCACTTCTGCGCTGGCGGCTGTGGCAGAGGCAGGTGGGCTCGCGCCCCCCTGCTCGACGCTGGCAGCCGATGCTGGGCGCAAGCTGTCGGGCTTGGCACGCTTGGCCTGCCCGGGCTGCTCGCCCAGCTCAGGTAAGGATGCCACCCTCACAGAAGGCTGCTGCCAGGCAGCGGCACCGCCCCTTTTTGCCTGCCGTAGGCTGGGTGCGCCGTTGGCTGCGGTCTCTGCAGATCCCGGAGCATCCCTGGGTGCCTGGCGCTGGGCCTGCTGCTGCAGCTCCGCAGCAGCCCCTCCATTGGCCACATCAGACTCTGCCGCAAGGCTGGCTGGCCCATGCTGCCCAGCCTCTGCTGATGCTGAAGCTCCAGCACCAACCCTCTTCAAAGGGGGCCCATTGCCTGGCTTAGCAGGTCTGGCTTTCTGAATGCCAGCTGGAGCCGGGCGTAGCTTTTGCGGCGTTGCCTCTCTGCCCCCAGCTGTTGGCCTTTGGTCACCAGCTCCATGACTGTGGCCATTGGTCCCCAGGTTGGCCTTGTTCGGCAAGTCAGCCTGCAGATGCACATGTGCAACTTCCAAAATTGTGCCTTGTGTGTCTGTAGTGAATCAATCACGTCAAGCAGTGGTGCCAAGCACGACCATGCGGTATCAAGTGCCTGATAAACCTATGGGGATCTCTTACTGTATTGACTGGGATGTCCTGTTGGAAAGCTGATGGTGCTGGAGACATCTGGGGGTGAAGTGCCTCCCCCAGAACGGCAGCCAACTGGCTGGATTGGTATGAATTGTCCTAGATCGCGCTGCATGTGTCTCTGACCTACACAACCTGGACCACATTGCCTCGCGGCCTGTGTCTGCTGCTAGTGTCCATCAGATCGTTAGAGAGCTCGAAAAGAGCCGGATCAGGTGGGCCTGTTGTCAGACCTGGTCCAAGACAACTTTACAGCAATGCTCCAGGCACTTGGGGCCATGGTGGGAGGCCCTGTGAGTCTGGACCAGCTGGTCCATGCCACCAGGCAGGCCAAGGACTGCGGGGACCTACTCACCCTGCTGCGAAAGCATGAGGCAGTGATCAACAGCAGCCATGCAGGGCAGCTCAGGAGCGCACTCCAGAATCTTGATCCCACTGCGAATGCGTTGGCCTTCATTTTCATGCTGTGAGTTGAGATCCGCAGGGGAGTGCTGGGAACTCTGCCTTGGCTACATTGACTGTGCCGTCTATCCAAACCCCATGGCCCTGTTGCCCAGCATGCGGCTTTGATGTGGCAATGCTGCAGGCCTCCATCAGCAGCGTGTGCATGCAGCCTGCCAGCAGTCCCAGCAGACGTATGCTGTGCGCTGCGGCATGTAGGCAATGCACTCTGTGGCTATTGGGTCCATCGATTGCCTCGTGCAGGGATGCCATGGGCAACCAGCATGGCAATCAGCAAGTCTCATCCGCATTCCTGGACCTTTTTGCTGAGGTCGCGCGGCAAGGGGACCCTGGGCAGATCAGGCTGGCGCCTGACAAATGTGAGCAGCACGCCTTGCACTCTTCATGCTGCCTGGGTGGCATGCTCAACCCTTCTCCCTGCCCTGCGCAGCCTGCACAGCATGCTTGCTGCACCCATCTCTTGCCACAGACCCAGATGGTGACCCACATCCTGCTGCCGTCCTGCTGCACCAGCCGGAATGGAGTGCTGCCTGCTGCAGTCACCAGCATGTGCCGCAAGGCCAGCGTGCACGCCCAGGCCCTGCACAACCCGCGGAGGGCCATCTTGCCGCTGCGCAACGCCATTCACAGGCTGTCTGGGGCTGGTGAAGGGCTGATCACGCCCATCCATGCAGACCTGGCGCAGTGGTGAGGAGCACGCCTGTGCTTCAATGGCTGCCATGTTTGAAACTGGGCGCCCACAGCACAGACTACCTGGCCTCCCCCTTCAGGCCACTCTGGTCCAATGCCTTCAGGCAGCACACACTGCGTGATCCCACCCCTCCACACCTCTCCACTCAAACCAAACAATCTGACAACAGCAACACACACTGCATGGCCATGGAGAACATGTTTGTGTTCTCCATGCCACTCTGACCAAGGATCCTCAGCTCTGTGGACCCTTGATTCTGGGTTGCCTGCTGGTGCTGTGCTGCTGCCCTGACAAGCAGCCCTCTGCACTGCAGCAGCATGGGGGTGTGGTCCCCTGGTCAGGCTGCTCACAGGCTCTGTTTGTGCGCCCTGCAGCTGCCTGCTGGCGCAGTGCTACAACGCAATAGTGCCCATCCTCGCGGAGCCCATGTTTGATGTCAACCCCAAGAAGACGGCCATGACGCCCAAAGAACTGCTGCTGTATTGCTACTATGGGGGCATGATCCATATAGGTCAGCAGCATTCAAACTTCAGTGTGGCTTTCCTCTCTCCCACTGTTCTAGCCTGCAGGGGCCAGCTCTGCCTGAGCTTCGCTTGAGCCAGATCAGTGCGGGCGGCCGCCATGCTGTGCAGGAGCCCTACTGGCTTGTGCAGCCCTGCTCTGCGTGAGGTCTTAAAATTGGGCTCACAGCAGACAGCAATGCTGTGCAGGGCGCAAGGACTATGGTGCTGCCCTCCAGATATTTCTGCATGCGCTGACGGTCCCCTCCCACGTGGTGAACGCCATCACCCTCGAGGCCTACAAGAAGTGGATCCTGGTCAGCCTAATCAACTCAGGTGGGCTGCTCAAAGCTGTGGGGCCACGAATTCCTGCATTGGGTGCTGGCAAGCAAGCAGGCAGGCGGCCTAGCTGCCTGTCTCTGCCTGGTGCAACCTGCCTTGCTTCTTGCCTGCCAGCCAAGCTCTTCCTCAGCCTGGGCCAGACTGAAGACTGGCTGCCTCAGCCTCTACATGCTTTGCCAGCCAATGGCCACCCCCCCCAGCATCAGCAGCTGCTCCCACGTGGCGTCCCCTCCTCCGCGCAGGGAGCCAGGGGGTGCTGCCCAAGTTCGTGCCGTCCCAGCTCCCCCGCGCAGGCAAGCAAGAGGCTAAGGAATACCTGGAGTTTGCCAAGCAGTACACCTCTTCAAGTGCTGGAGAGCTGCAGGCCCTGGCAGACAAAGCACGAGATAAGCTGCAGGAGGCAGGTGTTTGTGTCCCATTTCTGGAGCACCTACAGCCCTGAATACTTCTTGCTCCGTGCTGGCAACACTGCCGCAGTCTGGTAGTTTGACATGCTTTCTTCAACCCCATATGGCAGCGTCAAGAGGCCTGTTGTGTTGCACAGGGCTTTGAGGTTGTCTGCCTGCGTGTTCCAGTGGATTCTGCGGCCCATGGTGACCCCAGCTGCCTGCCCGCAGGACAACAATTGGGGCCTGATCAAGCTGTGCCTGGACGCCAAGGCCAAGCGTTCCATCCAGCGCCTGACGCAGACGTTCCTGACACTGTCGCTGGCTGACATGGCACACCAGGCCGGGGTTGCAGGGCCAGGGCAGGCTGAGGAGGTCATTCTCAGGTGGGTCCCAGGAGTGATAACAACAGCGTGTGCATGTTCTACACCTGACTGGCTGTGCTGGCAGGATGCACTGCTGTGTCTTGTGTGCTGCCTGACTGGCACTGCCAGCGTGGCTGCCAGTGCTGGGTGCACTCTGCCACTTTGGTGGCAGCTCCTGTGATGACCAGATCCCTCTTTGTGGGGCCAGCCAGCCAAACAGGGGGCCAGGTCCCTCAGCAGAGCAGGCAGGGACGAGCCTGCTGCCACTCTGCTGTCCATCTTTGGCATGGCCTGAGCTGAGCCTGCCGTCACCCTGTGCCCGTTCAGAATGATCGATGCTGGCGAGATCCATGCTCAGATCGATGAGGCAGCTGGCATGGTGCGCTTTCTGGAGGACGTGGAGCAGCGGAGCGATGTCCAAGTGCAGAAGCGCTTAGAGCAATGCCTGCACCAGTCCATGCAGTTGGACCAACGGCTGCAAGTAGTGAACCGCGAGGTGTGGGGTGATGCCTGCCCATATGTGTGTCTCCGACAAGCGGCCTGGGGAAGTGAAATAGCAAGGGTCGCATCCCTGCCTGCTGATCAGATTTGTGAGCACCTCTGATGTGCTCGTAGCAGAGGCTGCTTAAAAGGGGCAAGCTGTTCCCTGTGCTGCCTTGCAAGGGGGCCAGATGACATGGACAGGCAGGCATTGCATGCAGCATGCTAGGTAGCAAGGTTTGCAATCCCTAAAACCTCTTCCCTGGGCTGCTGCAGGTGTCTGCCGACCCTGAGTACCTGCGCAAAGTGTCCAGCAAGGATCGCCCTCGCTTTGATGACCCCGCAGCTGGTGACCTTGATGCCATGCCCCAAGTTGCAGGATACCAATACCCAGATGCTTGAGTCAGCCTGTGTGAGGACTTGCAGTCCTGCACCTGTGTAGGATTTTGCCAACCCTTGTTTCTGGACAAACGCTTGCTCTCCACACTAACCATGTTAATCAGAGATGAGCCAGTGCCGGTCTGCTTGATAACACAAGAGGAGAAAACTCAACAGAATGCACTGACAGTCTGACAAGGTTCATTATGGGTAGCATGCTGATGTACGCTGGAAGGCGTGCTGAACCAGGCCTGACCAGAATCTGAAGCAGCAGGCTACTTGTTGAGCCAGACCTGGGTGCGCTTGACCCGGCCGATCTTCTTCTGCAGCTGGAGCAGACCATACAAGAGGCCCTCGGCTGTTGGCGGGCAGCCTGGCACATAGATGTCGACTGGCACTATCCGGTCGCAGCCGCGCACCACTGAGTAGCTGTAGTGGTAGTACCCGCCGCCATTGGCACAGGAGCCCATGCTAACCACCCACCGCGGCTCGGGCATCTGCACAGGAAGTTGCAGAGGGGCTCAATACCTCATCCGTCTTTCGGCACTGATCAGACAGGGAGGCTACAACAGTGGTGCATCCATCGCTCTGGCTGCTTTAGGGCCTGGCCCACAGGCAGGCAATGCTCGCAATGCTGTCCCCCAGTTCCCCTCACTCCTTGGGGCTGCCCAGCGAACATGCATGCATACAGCACATCCACCCTCCAAGTCCTGCTTCCCCTTCACAATGTCATTTTCAGGGATGCTCTGATTAGAGCCTGGCAGTGGACCCACACCTGGTCGTACACCTTGCGCAGCGCAGGCGCCATCTTGTTTGTGAGTGTCCCTGCCACAATCATGACATCGCTCTGCCGGGGACTGGGCCTGAAGATGATGCCAAACCTGTCCAGATCATAGCGCGCAGCGCCGCTGTGCATCATCTCCACGGCACAGCAGGCCAGGCCAAAGGTCATGGGCCACATTGACCCCTGCCGCGCCCAGTTCACCAGGTCATCCACCTGCGCAGCAGATGCTCGACATCAAGTCTGAGATGCTGTGCAGGCAGGGGCTCTGCGCAAAGCACTGTGCATACTGTCTGCATGGGCAATACCAGTCCCCTGCCGCATGTCTCACCTTGCTGACTACATATTGCGCGCTGTTGCTGGGGGCACCTGCCGCCCCTGCCTGCCTCGTGATAGCATGGCTGGCCTGCCTCAAGGCGGATGCCATGAAGCTGCTTTGGCAGTTGTATGGGGGCTTCTGTGCAACAGCCCGCTCTTTCAGGGATCGTGGGTGTTCTCAGGAGACAGCGTGGCTTGCAACGTGTTGAATAACCCTTATTTGATTATACTAGTTTCATTTTATTACCCTGCTGCAGCCAGCTCTTCCTGAGTACCAACATGCCTCCCCAGCAGCCTATTGCAGAGCTGCCTGCTCCATGTTCTGGGCAGTTCTTGGAGATCAGCTTCAGGCGTCTGTTGAGGTCTTGTGGGGACATCATGCAGGGAGACACTAAGGGCAGAGAGGATCTGCAGGACTGGCAGCACAGCCCTGTCTTCCATCATGTGAGTCCTTGAAGTTGCTAGACTGACCTGTAGACCCCTGGCAGCCTACGCATGCTCTGGGTGCCTTTGTGTGTTTGCTGCCTGAGGGATTGCCCTGCTGCAGTGCAGTATGTGGACACCCTCTCAGAGCAGCTGGCAGACCTGCGGGCCAACAAGACCAAAAGGTGGGGCCCCGCTGCATCATGCTGCTGCAGGTCGCATTCGATCTGGACATGTGTACCCATTGACATCAGTGTGCTGCAGAGTACAGCCCGAGGTGATTGCGGCGTATGAGGAGCACGTGAGGGAGATCAGGTTGCAGCTGCTCCCTGCCGCACTGCCCTCCTTTGCAGCCAGTAGGTCATCGAAAGCTGCCACCGCATCTGGAAACCAGCTTGGCTCTGGGTCCTTGCCGGAGAGGTGTGATTCGTATGTGTTGTCTCTACAGGAATCCTGCTGCTGTCTCTGTTTGTGGATGGTGGCCTGCTGGGTGTCGTTTACGTGTTCTGCTCTGCAGGGACCACACTGCTGCCTCTGGTTCCTGCCTGAGACGTCTGTCGCCTTATTGTGAAACAAAAGGGTGTTTCTCTTTCCCTGAGTGGCCTCTCATGCTCTGCAGCGACCCTCACCCTGCCCCGTCACCTCCGAGCGAGGAACAGCATCGAGAGCAGCTGATGGATGGGGCACAGCTGAGGCAGCGCCCGGGCCACGCAGCAGCAGACCACCTCAGCAGGGACGCTCAGCGAAGACTGCAGACTGAGGAGCACCTGCAGGCGAGCTGCCACTCTTTTATGGCCACCGAAGCCACCCATGAAGATGTCTCCTGATTTCCTCATGCGTTGCGCTACATGCTGGCGTCCACTGGCAGTGAGCACAGGCCATCGAGCCAGGAGCCAACTGCCACCCTGCATGGGTCTGGAACATCACATGTGCTGCGTGCCTGATGTCCAGTGGCCAGCCTCTGGGGGCCATGAGCGGGGCCTGCTGTGCCTGGGCTGCTTCAGCCAGTCTCAATGGTTCAGCCAGACACAGCATTGCGCTGTGGGCATGAGGGCAAACGGCATGGCTGACTTCCTTCTGCCCTCCTCCCAACACATTCACTGCTGCGCTGCAGGAGGATCTCACAGACGACATGGCAGGCCTGGCTGCCAGCCTGAAGCGCAATGTGATGGCCATCAATTCTGCTGTCAAAGACCGCGAGGGGCTGCTTAGGGACACAGAGGAGCTCATGGAGCATAACCAGCAGGCAGCCTCGTGGAATGTGACAGTTTCCAAACATGTCAAGCGCAGGTGGACTGCTGAAAAGTGTCACCTGGCATTCTGCTCAAGCTGCCTCTGTGCTAAGCAATCTCCAATCAGCCGGTATGCCAAGTACAGGTGAGACATCATATTGCTGAAGTATCACACCACTGCCATCTGATGCACTGCAGGAATGCGGTTGGGCTCTGCATGGTGATTGGCGTCTTGATGATGGTATGCGGGGTGTCTGTGGCCGTGTATATGCAGATCAAGATCACAAGCTTCCTCGGTTATAAGGCCTCCAAGAACACATGACTGCATGATATCCATCTTGTATGAAATGAAGGCTTCAACTGAAACAGGTGTCAAATGGACCTGCATGTGTCACAGGCCAGGGGGGCGCCACTTGCCAGGGATGGCAGAGACAATTCCTTCAACATTCAATGGCACTTTCACAATGGACTTGAGGGGCTCACGCATTGCAGCCTCTGCAGACCAGGTGGAATCCCAGGGGCCGCCGCCCACCTCCAGTGCCCCTGATGTGGAGCTGCAGTCCAGCACAGGGTTGTCCACTGCAAGCCCATGCTGCAGGCGCCAGATGCGCAGACGCACCTGCAACATTGTGCAGGTGTTGCAGCTGTTGACCAGCAGCAGGCGCAGTGGGAGCTGCCGGAACCACAAGAGGTCTGCAGCCATACTGCAGGCATAAACCCCAGGGTTGCTGCATGTCAGTTGAGAGAAGCCTAGCTCATATGCTTGCATGTCAGCAGTAGATGCAGGAAAACAGGGGAGACCTTCATCGTATTGCTGAGGAACTGTCCTTGCGAGGCAGGCTAACTCAGCATTGGCATCACCATCACCTGCAGTCAAGCCGCAGACCTGACCTTAGGCCAGCAGGTGTCCTGGCAGGCACCGACTATGCTGCTGCACAGCAGGCACAGGCCACCTGGTGTTCAGCAACTCAGCTGCCCCTTGGGGCACTGACCTTGCCAAAGAAGGTGTCCTTGCAGGCAGGCACCAAGCCATCGTATGTTGGTGCCCGAAGCGGCGTCCCCTCGTTGGGCCCAGCGACAGCCTCCACCACAGCTTCAAAGTCTCTGTTGCGGCCCCAGATGCGCCAGTGCCCCCAGGGCGCCACCTCCCACTGCAGGGTCCCCTGCCAGGGCACCAGCTCAATGAACTGCCCCTGCCAGTGCACGCCAATGAGGCCCACGTCCTCCTCAACACCCGGCAGGTTGAGCACGCCACGCTTGGCGCCTGCAAGGTCCGCACAACCCTGAAACAACAACTTCAGGGCATGCAGGCTTGACGCAATAGGCTAACAGCAGCACTGTGAGCACAGCGCGTCTGGGCCCTGCAGGTACAGGGCCGGACTGTGAGGGGGAGACTGAAACATGAACGCAGGTCCACACCTTCACCACGCCCGGCAGATCGAGCACGTCGCGCTTGGCGCCTGAAGGGGCAGAAGCGATGTGAAACTGGAACGGCTGGACTGTGCGATTGGGGCCAGCACCAGGCTTGCAGGAGCGGGTTGAGCACGCTGTGCATGGCCCCTGCATGAGGGGCTTGGGCCAGATGTGAGGGACTGCAGCAGCAGGCTTGCAGGAGCAGCTGATCATTGAGAGCACCAGGCTGGCGGAGGCCATCAACAAGGCAAAGCACTGCTGTCGCGCACCTACAGCTGTCAGGGCCACGGCGTCGGGGCTGTCAAAGGTGTTGCAGCAGACCCAGAACCATTTGCTAGGGAAGGTCCCCCCCCAGTTCTTCTCAGAGTAGGAGGGTGCATCCCGGAAGTCGTAGCGCTGGCCGCCCCACTCCACCCACCCTGTGGACAGGCCGTGGGCCATCATCACCTGCACAGCACTGCCGGGCTTTGCACAGGTGCCTGCAGTGGGGACAGCCCTCCTGCATGCCGGGGTGCTGCAGGCTGCCCACGCCCGGAACAGGGACTCCACTGTGCTGTGCAGCATGCTTGTCAGCACGGCGGCCAGCGAGCAGCCCACTGCTGAGCATGCTGGGGAAGACTGGTCTTGGGGTGCAGATCAGCATCTGCACACGTCAGCAGAGATGCACAGAATGGACCTGCCTGCCAGTGTGGCTCGAAGACTGGCAGCGCGGCCAGCCACCCGGCCGTTGCCTGCTGCGGTCTGCCGATGTCGCCCCATCCATACACAAAGCGCGTGCTGTAGGCCCAGCGGGCAGTGGTCTCTGTGGAGGGCAGGTCACCCTTGACTGAGGACTCGTCTTTCATGAGTGCACCTGCACAGCAGCAGCACAGTCTGGAGTGCTGAGCCACAGCCTGGCCTGTTCAGGCACAGCCAGTGCCAGTAGCTCAGCAGCTTGTTGAGTGCAGGAGCCCACCCTGGTGCCACTCAGTCGATGCCTGGTAGCCATGCTCCACGCTTTGATCAAAAGAGCGCTGCATGCAGCCGCAAGGCATGTCAGCCCTTTTCAGGCAAACAGGCAGCTTTGGCGCATGCAGACACAGGCTGAGCTTGGGACGCCAACCTGATCAATCATCTGCCTGGGAGGCCGCCCCTGCCGTGAGCGGAAGCAGGCTCCCAGCGCTAGCTTGGAGGCATCACCCCAGAAGCAGCCTGCATCACGTGAGTGCTGGACCAGGTAGCTGTCACCAGGACCCATGATCTGCAGTCAGGGCTCCAGGCCTGAGTGGTGTGCGCCAGTACTTGTACAAAGAGGCAGCTGCAGCCTTGCAAATTTGATGAGAGAGACATGCAGTGTCTGGCTTGACTGAGCTGGTACTGTGTATGGCTGTGCAGACAGCAACTAGCTGCGGATGAGGGTGCCAGAAGTTTGGCACAATGCGCAGACTGGTGCAGGGCGCCTGGGCACCTGTGCACCTGCTCCAGAGATGCTGCTGCGGCCGCCAGGGTCCTCAATGCTGTACATCCAGGCAAAGCTCTCCCCGTCGCCAGGTAAAGTCACCTGCAAGTGTCAATGGCACAGTTGCTGTGGCAAGCTAGAAGTGCAGCAAACTCAGCAAGGCATCGCACACGCACCTTGAAGTACCAGCCCTCAAAGAATCGGCGAGGGCTGCCATCCCAGTGATACCCAGAGTGAGGCGTCTCCAAGCTGTATGGAGGCTGCAGCTTTGCTGTCTGAGAGGTGTTCGAAACAGCTTTTGTCTGCCAGCATAACCTCCTGAACCTTCCCGGGCCTGCTGCATGCTCCCGTGTGAAGCATGCAGATGCAGCCTGTTTGTAGCTGATGACTGGGCAGCTGCATGGGCATAGAGACAGCTCCCTGCGCAAGGAGTAGCCACCTGGATGACTGTGGAATGCATGAGGCCCTGCAGTCTGCATCTTTCAGGCCGAAATGCTTGTGATCTGCCTCGTGTCAAAATCTCTCGAATGTTGCTCAGGTCTGCAGCTCTTGGCCTCTATCGTGCACAGCATTTGGAGCCATCCCGTGGATTACAGCTTTCCCAGATCGTGACCTACATGTTCGTTGGCAAGAGAGCCAAGGCAGAGAAGAGGCCTTTCGCAGCTGTGAGGCTCACTTTGGTGTTGCCATGATGCACTGTCAGGGCTGCCCTGACCTTGGTCCCTGTTGCAGATGGCTCAGTCTTCAGATGGCATGATCGATGGTGAGCTGAACATCAGCCTCAATTCGTCACTGGCCCGTCTCTTAGAGGCTGTATGAATGTACTGCAGCTGTTGACTTTGAGAAGCTGAGGGGCGACATGCAGCACTATGACGAGAAGCGGGAAATCATCATCAAGCGCAGTAGAGGTGCGCCTGGTTCTGCCTGGCTGCTGACATCCTGGCATTACACTCCTTACTTGAACCCCTCATGGCTGTGACTACAGACGTCCAGAAGCTGGCCAAGCAAGCGATATACAGCCTGCACCGGGGCCAGCCTGAGCAGGCACAGGGAAAGATCGACACAGCAGGTGCTATGCTGCCGTTCTGCCCGCTCAACAGTCAGCATGCTAGACACCAGCCAGCGCAACCCTGTCAGACCAACCCAGCAGCAGCGTTACCGGACGTTCTGTTTCTGTCTGAAAGCCTGGGCGCCTGCGTGCCGGCGCTGCACTTTGGCGCGCCGCTCTGCATGGTTGCTGAAGCGCATCCTTGTGATGCAGAGAGGACAGCTAAGGAGCTGCTGCCCCTGATTGAGCAGCACAGCTCGCTGCGGCCAGGGTCTTACTCAGCCTCTATGGAGGAGGTGGTCCAAAGTGCACCCTGTCTGAGTGACAAGTGTGTGTGCACATGCAGCCAGAGCAGTTCTGTGCTTGCCCAACAGCTGTGCCTGCCTCTGACAGTGTTACATGCATTTGTTGCCTGCCCTGAGCAAAGCATGTGTGCACTGCACGGGAATCCTGCCTTAGAAGAGCCTTGCTGTGCTGCAGCTGGCAGAAGCCCGTGTCTTTATGGTCTACCTTCAGCATGGGAGGCTGGCCACCACTGAGGACATCCCAATGGCTGACCGCGAAGAGTGAGCAGCCATCCTTGCCGCAGAGTCTGCTCCTGAAGTAATCGCAGGCGCACTGATTCAGGACCATTGCTGCAGGTATCTTGGTGGCGTGCTGGACTTTGCGGGAGAGCTGAACAGGTTTGCAGTTGCACGGGCCACAGTACGGGACATGGAAGCTGTGCAGCAGTGTAGGGACCTGGTGGACGGTCTCATGGGCCAGTTCTTGCAGGTGAGCTCCATCCAATATGCTGCGGTGTCTCCTTGTGGATCTGGCACCCCCAACCCATCTGGAGATGACACCAGCAACAATGCCAGAGTGTGCTCTGACCAGAGTCTCTGGCCTGCATGCAGTTTGATATTAGAAATGGCTCATTGCGGTGAGGCACAGTGACGATAGCATGATCTTGCTTGATCACTGAGAGTCTGGCACCTGAATGTTCTTGATGCCTGCCTCCGCAGCAAGAAATTTGACAGCCTGAAGTACACCCTCCGCAAGCTTGAGGTAATGAGGACCTGGTGCTAAGCTCAAGCTGCCGAGTGTGGCAGGTGGCTGACCTCACTGTGTGCCTGCTGCAGAATACGCTGTATGAGCTTTCGTTGGGTCGGCCTGAGCATGTAGAACATGAGGAGGAGGTAAGTGCAGGCTTGGCTCACTGTGTACGGAACTTGCCTGCAATGTCAAATTCTGCAGCCACTGCACATGGCAGAATCCCTCCCTTCAGAAAGAACCTGCAGCCTCTTCTCCCTGGCTGCTTACAGGAGCACAAGCTAGCAAAACCAGATATTGCAGATGGTGACCAGGACTAGATGGGTGTCTTCATCAGGACAGGATCAGCAGGCAACATGCAGCTACTTGTTGCCACGTTCCTGCTGATCCTGTCATTTGTTGTTACGTGAACACATCTCAAGCTTGGTTGTTAGTGTTTTGCCTGATGACCTTCGAAGCTTGAAGCCTCTCGGCACCATCCTGATGGTCTTTGATCTGTCGAAGCACCAATTCTTTCTGCTGCTCGCTCAGCACATGCTTGAATGACTTGAAGTAGCCCTCCGGATTCAGAAGGACTTCTCCAGGCTTCAGGTCTTCAGGCACCTCTTTGTTCTGCAATGCAAATTTGTGGCCGCAAATAGCAGGCTTGCAGTACCTTGCAAAGTGTGGGTCAGAGCAACGAGCAATGCAGGCTGCACTCACATGAAGGTTGCGCTGATATGGTGCCCACTCAGTCAGGTCGGGGTGCCCTTCGAAGGGGTGCTTCTCATCAAGGAAAATCCTTAACTTGCGGGCCCTCTCCTGAAGGCAGCAAGCAGTGTCAGAGTGGGGCGTGATGGATGGCCTCTGACCATGCTGGACGTGGCTGCTCCCATGCTGAACAGTAACAAGCTGCAACCTTCATCATGCCTCAGGGGTCAGCCAAGCTGTGCAGCTTGGGCGCAATGAAACAAGGATGACGCCCAGGCCCACCTTGCGCAGCTTGTTTTTAGGCAGCATGCCATACACAGCTCGGCGTAAGATCTCCTCTGGCTGCAGTCGGAACTGATCACGTGCAGTGCGCTCCTTCAGGCCGCCAGGGAACCTGCAGGCAGCACTCTGTGGCTCCTGGTTGCCCAGCACAGACCCTGCCCGCTGGAAGCTAACTTCTGAGCTGCAAAGAGCATGCAGGCTCACCCTGTGTGGTGCCTATACAGCTTCTGGTCCCATTTCTTGCCAGTGAACTCCACGTGGCGGGCATTTTTGACAACAACAATGTCTCCCTTGTCCAGGTAAGGCACGTAGTCCGGCTTGTCCTTGCCCTGCGCAGGGAGCGATAGGGAGCTCAGGCGGCGACTCTGAAGGGGCAGACATGCCTGTCATGCAGGCTTGCCTGGAGCAGCACTGCTATGCGGGAAGCCAGGCGTCCCACCACCTGCTCCTTAGCATCAACTAGTCTAAGCTGCAGGCCAGCCGTGTCTATGCCCTGCAGATCAGCGGAGGCTTGTTGCAGAGGTCATGGCTTGATAGCTCGTAAGAAGAGCTCACTGCTTGCCTTAAGCAGCTTTCTGGACATCCCACTACCGCATTGGATGTGCAGGAGCCTTGGTCAAAGTTGGGTAGGTCAAACTTTGCCCGTGCAGCTCAAAACGGCGATCCAGGCCTGATCATGGACACCCTCAATGACATCGTGAAGACCTTTAGACGGGAATATGGCAAAACTGACAGAAAGCTCAAGGTCTGTGCCAGGCCTGCCCATGCTTGCTCAGCCACATAGTTCCTCATGCTGGCTGTTGTACAGGTTCTCGACTGCTTTCTTGTGTATGCTGTACTCACTGGAGCTGTGCAGGTAAGCTTCCTGTGCCAGAAGGCTACCCTGACGGGTGCAGAGCATCATGCCACTCTATCAATGTCTGCCTGCAGTTTGCCTATGCATTCCTTCTTGGATCCTTCCCATTTAACTCCTTCCTGGCTGGGATGGCCAGCTGCATAGGCTTCTTTGTTCTCACAGGTAGGTGCTGCACATTGCCACAAAATGTGCAGCATGGCACCTGGAACGCTGACATGTGCTTCTCTACCTCTGCAGTATGTTTGCGAATGCAAGTCGACCCCAGCAATCATGACTTCAAAGGCAGATCTCCAGAGCGGGCCTTTGCTGACTATGTTTTGTGCAATTGCCTGCTTCACCTCATCATCTGGAACTACATGGGCTGACACTCACTGTGAGTTGCTGTCAGATTTCATGACAATTTCATGCGCAATGTTACAACATGAATGCGACATTGAGACTGGGCTCCAGGCAGCTTGGAGTTCAGAGGACATGCTTCTGTGGAACAGGAGTTGCTGGCTGCCCTGGGAGCTGGCAGCCTGCAGGGTTGTTAAGGGCCGCAGCCTGTATGTGGCAGGAAGGTTTGGGGAGCCTGCAGTGCTGCAGAGTCAGGCCACCTATGTGAGCAGGCTAGCTCCAGACTTTGTCAAAGACAGAAGCTGCAGCTGAGCAGCACAGAGGCTCTTGGAGCCAAGTGAGGTGCAAATCTGATCCCTATGACCTTGATGAACAGATGCGCATGGGCTGGTCTCCTCTCTGCAATATAAGCAGGAGCGGCAGCATATGCTTCGTTCACGTGCTCTCCTGCTCAGAGCCTCACTGCTCAGCTCTCGCTGGCATGTCAGCTCTGCCCAAGGTCTGGTGCTGTACTGGCTGGGCCCATGCTTGCCTTGTGACAGCCCCTCTGCTTGTCTTGCATGGATGGTGTCTGCCCCGCTCACGTGAGCCCTCTGGCTGCCCTGTGCTGCTGGTGAGGGCATGGCAAGCCTGCTGCCTGTGTCCTCTGCAGCTGATGCCAAGACGGGCCGAGGGCAGGCGCGCCGCAGCCCACGAGTCTGTTGCGCTGAGTGGTGCTCACGACATTGCCACTACACTGCAGGGCGACCATTATGATCCAGCTTGACAAAAGCAGTTGCCAGGACTGCAAAGGCATGAGCAGACCTGACTCACCCTGTGCAGCTTGCACGACACTGCTGTTGCGCTGCCCTCTCTTGCATCTCCTTGTGACATGGCTATATAGCCATTGATGGGCGTTGAGCTTGAGGTATGCGCCAAGCTGCATGGCTTTACCGCCTGCAAGATTTGCTACTCGCAGCTAAGCAGCAGGCCAGCGCCATCAAGCCCTCACAGTGCCAGGCAGAAGCTGTGTGGGCAGGCACGGTGCGCAAGTCGCTGAACTCACTCTTGGGGTCCCCAATTTGACCTGGCCGCACTTTGACGGAGGACTGCAGCCACACACCTATGTGCCTGTTGGGCGCGTAAACAGGCTCAACATGAGTTTTGAACCGCAGCCAAACTCTCACCCTCCACTTCTTGCTCGCTCCAGCCCCACAGTGTCGCTCAAATGCTGTGCCAGTGAAAGTCATGTCTGCCACAGGCTTGCCCTGGCAGGCCAAGCACTGGCACATGAACCTCTCCCGTTCTATATAGAACAGGGCTTGAATGTCATTGCAGGTCACAACAATGACCTGCAAGCACATATTGCATAGTGACTTTTAGAGCCAGGGTCCTGCCTGCAGCGCTACGTCATATATTTGACCTGCTCAGGCACCGCAACTTCGGAGACTCTAGTGTCAAATTGCTCTGGACTGCCTGCAGCGATATTGTATCTTCATCAGGAGAGCTGTTGAGACGGAGGCCAAACTCATAGATGCCTGCTCAAGTTGCAGTGAGGCCAGTGGTTTGTGGGTGTGATACACTAGGTCACATTTGAGTAAAGATGCAACCTTGCCTGCTTCAGCAGCATCTGGCCTGTGCTGCCTTGCCTGCAGTCACACAGCAGGCTGAGTAAATTATGCCACATGTTGCTCAGGGAGGTGACACACCCTTGCGGTGCATGCCTCACCTTCATCCCATCACCCTCTCCCTCCGCTTCGCCAGGGATTCGCTCCTCCACAGCCAAGCGCTGTACCTTCTGCATTGCAAGAAGGATATGTGATGCCATGTGCGCCATGCAGACGCAGATGTTAATGAGTGAAAGCATACTTGTGGACACAGACTAACCTGAATTTGGAAGTCAGCAACAAGTGGCCTGCCGAAGTCCCAAAGGACACCTAATGGCGTGCACGGTGCCAGCTCCAAAAGCATAGCCTTTAGGTACCCCTTCTCCCTGACTCCGTGATGCATGCTGATACTAAGACTGTCTGGGTCTGCTCTCTTGTGCAGGCGGGCCATCTCTGCAATTATGGGGCCTGCAGGGGGAGAGCAGGTGTCCACAGTGCACAGGGCCCCCCATGTGGGCACAGCTGCAGTCAGGTGGCAACCAGATGCAAGGCCAGGCAGAGCTGGCCGGTGCCCTCACCATGAAGAGTTTTGACAGTTCTGGACGGGTCCCAGCGCAATGACACGGTTGCCAGCTCCTCTCCGCGATCACACAGAGAAACCTTCAGCTGGCTGGGACGCCGCCCAGCTGCAAGCGGAGCTGCCTCAGGCACCTGCTCTGGCCTGTCCTGGTATGTCAACACTGGCTTGCCCCCAGCTGCATGCGCAGTTGCCCTTACTGCAGTTGGCAGCGGATTCTGCAGAGCGCTGCTGTTCAGCAGGCCACCCAAGAGCTGACCTGCCTGCAGCTCCCTGAATCTGACGCTGGCTCCTGCAGGGCGTCTGCGCTTGGCAGCCCTGCTTTTTGAGCGTGCTAACACCCCCCTGAACCTGCCCAGGCTTCCTGCAACCTGTTTGCCCAGGGCAGCTGTGCCTGGGGAATTTGCCAGCTCCCCTGCACTGCCCCCACAATCTTCATCCTGCCTGCTCCTGGCAGCTCCGCCAGCTCTGAGTATGGTCATCATGTCAGCTGGCTGCTCTGCCTCCTGCTGGGGCAGCCTGGTGGTCCCTGAGATGCTGCCTGGGCGCTGGCTGGGGCCAGCCTCCACAGCAACAGGGTCAAGCGGACCAGCATCCGCTGGTGCTGCTGTCAGCACAAGGGTTGCAAGCTGAACGGGGCCTCCTTTGAGCGGCAGATGCGCAGACTCATCTGCTCCAGCCTTCTGGGCTTCTGCTGCAAGCTCTGCAAGCCTGAGCGGTTGGCTGATGTCAAGCCCATTATTCTGCATGACCCGCTTCTCCCCAGCTGAGCCAGGCTGATACCTAGGCTGCGCTTCTGAAGCTGGCTTCTGCACATGGCAGTCACAAGCACTTCTTTTTTGCATGCCGGCGAAGGCATGCAGATCAGTGAGAAGCGCAAAGCCGCTTGGCTGCAGCATGAGTCAATACATACTGGGGGCTGTTGATCTTGCAGGCACTCTAGGCGCTGTCAGGGTCGCAAGACTGCAAGATTATTGCATGCATCCTGCAGCTGCTGTTGCAGCCCACCTGCTGGACACCCTGGCATAAGTGCCTGGCCGCTGGCACCTTTCGTGACTTCTTAGGGGGCGGCGAGAGCGACCCTCCGCCCAATGCCGCCCCCTCTGCCTGGCGCTGCTGAATTGCAGGCAGGGCCGCTGCCTCCAGCTGCTCAAGGCAAGCCGTGGCAGCACCGGGCGCCTGCTCCACTCTCTCAGAGTCTGGGCCTGGCTCCTCCACAGCTGCCTCTGCTTCCCATCCTGCTGCTGCAGCCTCTGCCAAGTTGATGACCGTCGGCAGCTGCCGTGCAGCCGTCGAGGCGCCTGGCTGAGGCAGACCGCCCAGAAGCTGGTCTGCAGGCTGGTCCCAGCCTGCCCCAGCATTTGACATCTCATAGGTTGCCACCTCTTTTGGGCCGTCAAGGCCAGCAGCACCCTGTGCAGCCAGCAGTCCATCTGCTGCCACAGCCGCAGCAGGTGCTGCTGCAGGCTGCCCGCCCGCCTGCCAGGCCAGCTGTTGTGCCTGGGGCTGAGCAAAAACAATTGCTGGCGACACATGCTCTGGCATGCCTCCTGCAGGGTGGCGGCCAGCACCGGCCTGTGCGCCATGCTGAAGGGCTGCTGGTCGAGCAGTGGCCCCAGCTGCTGTGGCAACAGCAGCAGCATGCAGAGCAGTAGAGGGCATCAGCTGGCCCAGCGGCATGTGAGGCTGAGCCAGCAGCAAGCGGGCCTGGTGCCGCTGCATGTCGGGCCACTGCCGCGGCCTGCAGGTGGCCGTGTGCCTGCACCTGCAGTCAGGTCAGAGGGCATCACCCACTGGCAATCAGCATGCAGATGCCACAGTAGACATGCACTTGAGCAGCCACTGAAGGTCACACAGTGCTGTAAGCAGAATGGAGCAGGGCGGCAGATCCCACTGCACCCTAACCCACCCACCTGTGCAGCACCCGCTTGGCCGCCTGATGCATCCAGGCGCCAGGCCGCTCCTGATACAGGTCCTGCTCTGTTCAAAGAGGGTGGCAGGCGTCAAGGCATGCCACCACATGATCTGCTCTTGGACTGTGTGGCCGTGAAGGGTGGCAGCTTGCATTTTGGCCTCAAGGCATGCCAGGGCAAGACTGCTGGGCATCAGTTCCCAAAGGTATGTGGGCAATTGGCTACTGTAAATTTATGCCGCAGCCGGAGGTTCAGATGTCAACCTTTGCACAGCGGCTGCTACTGTTTGCATGCATGCAGAACATAGCAAGGCATGGGACGCTCAGGATTGTTGGCTGCTGCACAACCTACCCTGCACTGCGTCTGCATCATCGTCTGACGCACTCGACATATCAAAGAAAGATAGGGAGCGCCGGGGATTCTGCTGACTGCAACTAAACACTCGGGCAGGGTTGAGCATGCCCTCGCCCCTTGCAAAGCCATGTGCCAGGCGCTGCTTCTGCTCTGCAGTGCCAGGGATGGCATCAGAGTCCTCCTCACTGTCCTCTCGGGGGAGGGCACCCACCAGCAGAGCCCTGAATGCACGCATGCAGGTGTGAGTGTGGAATTGGCTTTCTCGTGTTGACAGCAGTGCTGCAGCATTCTGTCATGCACAAGGTATCACAATATGAGAAAATAGTGGTTTGACACCAATCTAGGCAGCAACAGTGGCGGTGGCCTGGTAGCTCCCTACATGCATGCATGCATGGCTAAAAGGCATCTTGACGGTGGCGGCCCTCTACAAGCAACATAGATGTCTGCCTTGGCTGCATAAGTGGCAGTCAAGGTGCCCCATCAATGCTGCAAAGGCTGCCCAGGAAGACAAAGCGTCCAGGCGTGCAGTTCAAATGCAGGTGCTGCAAAGGTGAGGCAATGGTGAGGCAGGCAGTCCTGGACATGTGTGCCGCTGGGAAGCACACCTGCTGACCTGGCAGCATTGGGTGGGGGTGCTTCCACCTTGTTGTGCTTCCTGCCACCATCTGCAGACAGATTGTCAGGTTTTGGGGCCCTTGCAAATGATGGTGCCGGAATTTGCGCAACAGCCACAATCACCTGTAAGTATGCAGCTCCTTGGTCACGTTTTGAGGCAATCATCACTGCAAGCAGTCAATGGTGACACAGCCACAGTTGTCTAGCAGAAAGGCTGCCATGACCTGCTCAGCCCCATCTGCCTCAGACGTTGCGCTGTAGCTTCAAGCCATATGTCCGAAATCCCTGCCACAGCAGGAGGCACACCTTGAGCCAGCCTCGACTGCTTGCGCCTCTCCCCTGCAGCCTTGAGGCTGTAGGTCACCTGGCGTGCTGCCTGTATAGACCGGCTGCAGGTGCAGCTGTACTGTGATCTGTTCTCATACCCTAAACTGCTGGCTCCTTTTAAACAATCATCCAACTACCCAGCTGCCAGGTCATCAACAACCAGCTGCAAACATAGCCATGGAACACCATGGAGCCAAACTTGAACTCCAGCTTTTGGTGGGCAAGGCCTGAGGCCCTCGGCTGCACTCACAGGCATGCAGCACCATCAAACTGCGACCTACATGGATGAGGCTTTTTGCAGGCCCTTGCTGCTATTTGAAGCCAGCTGCCTGGCCATTCTGGACACAGGGTCCTCTGGCTGCTGCTGCAGCACGGCACTGCCTGACTGAGCTGAGACACTGCATGAGGCAGCTGATGCCCCACCCCATTGCGATGCTGACCGCCCTCGCAGCTGAGATGGGGAGGGCGGGGGGGTGAAGTCTCCGCACATGTGCCTGAGAGTACGCATCGTCACCGGCAGCTTGCCATCTGCAGACATGGTAGGTGTGCCAAGCCCAGCACAGGGAAAGGAGCAGAGTCCAGGATGGAAGTTGATGGCCTGGGGTGCCGAGTCCCAAGCAAGGGTGGGACACTCTGATAATATTGGGGACCTTCAGCAGAGGTGGGTTCCACTGCCTCTATGCTCACTACAGCAGCAGGTAAGGTCAAGCCAGCAAAGACCTTACCAAATTGGACTTTGATGACATTGCGGAAGAGCTCTTGGCCACCAAAGGGCACCGGAGGCATCTCATAGCTCAGGTCCTCAAACAGCTCCTGCACAGACTGCTGCACAGGATCCTCCTCAGCAGGCAGATCTGGTGAACAGCCAACCAGCAAGCCCAGCTCTGAGGAGCCCGGCCCGACCTTTGCTGCAGGACAGGCAGCAATGTGTTTCAGCCAGCATGAGGCAGGCAGGCGGAAGGGTGCTCTTGTCACAGCCAGAAGCTTGCAGCGATGCCGGGTACAGAAGCGCTCTGCATAGCTGTAAGCATCACAGGCGACAGACAGCAGCCCTCAACTTCATAATGCCTGCGTGAGACCTGCAAAGTCTTACAGAAGCTGAAACCTGCAAGACCAGCATGCCAGCAAACCAGCCTACAGACCTGCTGCAGTATCAGACTCACCCACGCATGCAGCTAGCAGATGCAGCCTCAGCCACAGCTGCAGAGCCAGGGCATTGCGCAGCACCAGGTTGCTGCCAACGTCGGCTGCGGGTCCCAGCTCCTGCTGCAGCGCATTGCACTCTCTGAACAGCGTGGCAGCCAGGGCTCTGCCTGCCCGTCTGGCACTGGCAGCTGTGCCTGGGAGCTCTGCTTCCAGCAGGCTCCCCCTGGACTTGCCAAAGCCACCTGGAGTGGCAGTGGCAGCGCCCTCTGCCAGCAGGTTGATGTCCTCACTCCTACACCTGAAGTGGACTGCACATCACGATCTTGGCTGTCCCAAAACAACACCTTCAAGAGTTCAGATGCAGCTTGTTGGGGTGCTGCAACCCCATGCAGGCAAGAGGCCGCCAGCTCTTCACCATGAGGCTTTTGGGTAGACAGGCATCCCCGTCTTCACAGCAAAAAGATAACAGTCCCATGAGCATAATTCAAGTGTCCATTTGTTTCGATTCTGACTTGGAACCTGCAGCTACAGGGTCAAAACACTTTGGATGAGCAGCTCCCGTTGATGAGGTCACAGAGATGCTGCACCCACAATTGGTTCCCGAGGCTGGCAGGCAGGCATGATGAGTGCTGAGTTGCAGTCAAGACCTGCACAGTGCCTGCGACTGGCTATGCTGGAGCAACAAGCTCAGACACCTCACGAGCTGCGCTGACACACTGATGTATGCCTAACACTGAACAAGCTCCATCTGGACAGCGAGCAGATGATGCCACAGCAACATGTGGTCACCTCATAAGCCTGCCAAGGGCAGTCTCGACCAGAGCCCTGGCTGTATGGCCAATGTCCCCCAGAGTGGCCCCACCGTTCTGCGCAGCTGAGTCCAGAACATCTACACACTGCCTGCACCCAGAAACCAGCTGCATACCAGAATACCCATGCCAAGAGCCACATGCAATGGTTTAAATCACGCCAGTCGCAAGAACACCCTCAGACAGCGTCGGAGCAGGCAGCAACACATCTGAGAGGGGTCACAGCAGGCGTGAAGGTCAGGCAGTGTGCCTCTGATCCTCTAGGGTTGCGGGCGCAGATGGCTGAGGACCCCTCACCTGGTGGCCTCCTGCAGGACCTGGGCTGCAGAGATGCTGAGGTCTACAGCAAGCCTGGCTGCAGGCTGTGTAGGGACTTCAGAGGCTGGTGCAACCAGCCTAGCCAGGTCTGCCAGCCCTGCTGGCTTGCGCAGGTCCCCTCTGACTGGCCGGGGCTTGGGCGGCCCGCCTGCTTCTGCGCCCGCCTGCCTGGCAGCGTAGGCCTTCAGCTTGGCCATCTCTTCTTCAAGCTGGTGGTACCTCTGGGCAATGGTGACATCCGATGAAGCCGCCAGCTAAGAGCTGGAGACGGCCAGCAAGCGGGCTGGCCGCGAGTGTGTTCGTGAGGTGCTGGGCTGCCTGCATGCCGAGACGGGCAGCAGTGATGACACATGTGTTGCAGTCCCCACCAGGGCTGAGCTGGGCATGGACTGCAAGAGAGCCTGTGAGGGCTACGCTACCTGCCTGCAATGCATTGTTCTGCATGCAGCTGCATTCTGCTGTTTAGAATGATCTCATGCTTGACTTCAGAGGACATGTGCCAAACGGCTGCAGAGCAGCTGCTTGCGGGCCCTGTGGCCTGCTGTGGAGGCACCTGAAGACCGTCATTTCAGGTGGCGGCTGGCAGGCATCAACCTGGGATGCCTTGAAGTCTCTGCAGCTGCCTGCTCCTGCCGCTTGCGGATGACCTGTTGCTGCTAGGCTGCCAAGTCCACCAGCAGAAGCCAGACATGTCAGCATCCAATACAAGCAACGTCTTGGATCTGGGCCTGTCTTGCATACATGCGGTATATTCTGCTTGTAGTCATTACGATCAGCAGATCGCTGGGCGCCAGGCCTGCAGGCAACCTCTACTTGAGTTACTTTGACTTCACATCCCGGTCAATGGGCAACAGCAACGCTCAGGCAGTCAGCTTTTAGGTACCAGGGATGGAGACAGATGTACAATCCCACAGACACTCAGCTCAGTCTTGATGGCTTTAGCACCAGGCCGCCATAATTTCCTTGCACTGCACTCTTGGGGCCCTCCTTGGGCGATCCTCGCCTGGTTAGGAGAGGCAAGGACAGGACCTTGCCTGCACTGGGCCTGTTTTCTGGGTTAGGTGCCATCAATGATTTGATCATATTCTGGAATGGGGCTGTGTAGTTGACCAGCAGCTGCTGCTTGCCAGTTCTGAGGTCAGAGTATGTGCTGCCGCCTGCAGCAGCAGAAGCGCACGCTGCAGGCGAGCAGCTTGATGGACACGGGCAAGCATCTGATCCCGCCAACATTGTTGATATTCACCTGTTGGCAGAGGCTGCCGACTTGTGAGCTCATACAGTGTGATGCCCAGCATGAACATGTCGGCTTTGGCCAGCTGAGAGTAGTCACCTTTCAAAATTTCTGCAGGAATGTACCTGCAGGGTGGCAGACTTCTGAGATGCACAGACAGCAGGCACCACTGGGTACTCTATGCTGACCATTAGACAGACGCTGCATGCTGTGTGCAAGAGTGGATCTATGCAACTGACAGCCCTCAGCGCTGGGCAGGCCTGCACTGACCTGGAGTCTCCCTCCTCCATGCAGATGCCCTGCCTGCTGCCGCTGCAGGGGACAGCCAGCCCAAAGTCGCCCAGCTTGTACAGCTCGATGGGTTCCTCCCCCACCGTGTAAATGTTGTCTGGCTTTACATCCATGTGCGCCACATTGTGGTCATGCAGGTGCTTCAGCGCTGAAGCCACCTGCAGCTTGGGCAATGAAAGTTATAACCACTGAGCTTGGCAAGACCATGTCACGTGAGTGCTACGGGTGGCTAGAGACAGCGGGCATGCACTGCGCCTCCTGACATTGGCATGCAGCTACCTGTCTTTTGTGCCATGCAGGCCCCCCATGTCATCCACCTGCAGGCTCCCACTGTCAGCCCCCCAGCGTGCAGCAGCAAGCCAGCGATCTGCACGCCACTTCACAGAAGGCTGAAAAACTCCCAGCAGTTCCCTCAACGGCGCTGCAGCCTGCATCTAGTGCAGTCAAAGCCTGCCAGCAGTGCCCACCAGAACAGTTTGGACCCCGCCGGGGCCGCGTGAGGCCCTAGGCAGGCACGGCTGCTGCAGCTTGCCTGGCGAAGCAGTTCTATGAGCTCCTGCTCCTTCCATTCCTGGACAATGGTCATGATGCTGCCAAGGCTGCACCCGCAGCGCTCCAGCTGCATGTACAGCATCTCGCCGCGCTCTGCCTGCTCAATCCAGGCCCCGTAGTAACCCACCACATTGGGATGGCGGGGTACTGCAGCGATGGCATGCACCTCCTGCAGGGACAGGAGCGGGGCAGGCAGTTAGGTGCCGGCTGCCTTCAGCAGTGCACGTTCTATAGGGATAGGCAGCTAAGGCACTGAGAAGTACTTGGCAGTGAGCCTCTGGCACGAATGGGCCGGGCAGGCACTCGAGCCTCAAGGTGTTTCAGGTTCTGGTAAATGCCGGGCAGCCTGAGTGTGCAGCTCTCAACACAAGTTGGTGTCTTGGTGTTCTGATGCAAAATCAGCCTGGCACACCGCCTACCTGCACCCACTGCTTCTTCAGGCTCTCCTTCTGCACCTCATGGCAGGAGCGTTTGACTGCGTATTCGCACCCATCCAGGCGGCCCCGTGCCAGATAGACACGGCTGAAGTTGCCCTGCCCCAGCAACCTGAGCTCTTTGAACTCTGCCCTGCAGCACAGGCTCCAAAATCACATCATGCACTCCTCCGTGTACCAGTCACCTGATTTGCTGGTTGAGCATCTGAAAATTGCCCCTATAGCACTGGGGCACAGCTCATGTCTCAAGCATGTGCTGCCCACGGCAGGACGCCCTAATAGCTGCAGACAGCAAAGGTCGCCACTGAGGATGCTACAGGATCTGGTTGTCCAAACCAAGTAGCCCATCATGTTGACGCTGCAGCAATATGCAGCTGCACCAACTTGACAGCAAAGCATGCAAAAGGGCCACAGAAGGTAAGGCTAAGCACTGCACCTGTAGCGTGAGGCTGGCGGCGGGGCCCTAGGAAGCTGGTCTGCTGCTCCCCCTGCGTCGCCCTCATTCAGGAACACATTGCGCATGCAGGGAGGGGACTGGGCCCGTTTCTTCAGCACCACTCGCGGCTGCGGTGCCGCAAACCCTTCGTTGCCTGCAGCCAGACAAAATCATAGCGCTGCAGGAATGCTGCTTGCTGCGCTGTTGGCGGAGATGCCAGAAGTGGGGCCAGCAACACAATTCAATCAGAGCTCAACAGCCCAATGCCTCACTTTGGCTGAGGGGCTGGCTGGCCTGGCTCCCTCTGTCAAACACTCTGTCCACTGCAGGCAGCACCGCAGTGTCATCAGGCCTGGCTGCTCCTGCCCGTTAGAGTGTGGGCCGCACTGCCAGGCACCTGCACTCCTGGGCCTTTTGTTGAAGCGGTTGGGCTCCAGCATGGCAGGTGTCCGCTCTGTGGCTACCCCGGGCTGGGTGGACTGCTGGGGCCCATCTGCATCCTGAGGCGTGATGTAGTCTGGGGTGCTGCACGCCAGAAGAATGTGAGGTAGGTGCTACTCACAGTGCAAGGAGCAACACTTCGGGCTTAGCTGACAAGTAGCCACTGACAGGCAGCAGGGTCCCCTCTCCCCTGCACATGTGCATGCGTGCGTACTGGGCTCACCACAGTGGCTGTGACTGCGACCCCATGTGCACTTGCTGCTGCTGTGAGAGCTCCCCAAACTGCAGTCCGGGCTGAGCCTGTGAGAGGCTGCACTGGGATAGCATGGGCTCCTCCTCAAGCGCAATGTCTGACTGCGTCCCCAGATGGCACTGGCCAAATGCTGTGTTAAGGAATTGTGATGCTGTGGGCTGAGAAGGCTGGGAAGACTGGGAAGAGAACTGCAGCCTGCCACGAATGCCATGCATGCTGTGGTCCTGGGACTGGCTTGCTGCCAGCATGTTGTAATCAGGATCTGCACCAAGTGGTGGCCAACACTTTATGTCAGCGATCTTGAGAAGTTGTAGCCGGATCTAACAAGCTCGTGTGCAAAGCGGCAGGCTGCCACCCTTTGACTCAGTCAACGCCACAGAACGCCTCGGCCTTGACTCCTAAGCAGGAGTGAAGCATTGATAGCGGACTAGCCTGCAGTCTAGACAGCCATTTGCAGCACTTGACTGGCGGGGGTGTTGCAGCTGTACCAGAGACTGCCACGGGAGGTGATGGACAGCAGGCAGACCCCTGGCAGCTCCCGCCTGAGCAAGCTAAGCCTGGAAAAGACCCCCCGGAAGGCCCCTGCCAGCGCCAAGAAAAACAAGCAGCAGGTTTTCTACACAGATCTGAGTCAGCAAGTCCTGTGAGAGGCCAGGCAAGATGTGTACCACTGCCTTGGTGGTGCTGCAGATGGACCGCTTCATTCCCTCCCGAAGCGCAATAGACCTGGATGCTGCCAGTTATGCACTTCTGAAGGAGGGTGGCAAGGACGGGACAGATGCTGAGAACACACCACCCAACAAGGTGTGCTGTGCAGCTGTCTGCTGTCCGTGTTTATGCATCTGCTTGCTGCTTTGAACCACAGACCACTAGCCTTGCATCTGTCTGCAGGCTGACTACAAGAGGATGCTGGCAGAGGGGCTGGGCACAGAGAAGGCTGCTCGCATTTTGGCCTTCAAGAACAAGGTGCTCCTGGCAGCCCCTGGCTGTGGTGGCACTGCTGCGCTTCCATGCTGTCATGGCCAGCACGCACATGCCGTCATGTTTGCTGCTGCTGCTGCATTTCGCCGTCAGAGGGCTCACAAGGCAGCCTGCTCATGTCACATGCCCCTGCTGATGCTGCTGCACTTTGCAGACGCCGGGCCCCAGAGGAGAGCTGCTCATGTCGCCGTATGCTCCCTGCAGACGCTGCTGCCGCCCCCTGCAGGCACCAGCCCCCCCGGAGGGTTCCCAAAACAACCTCTTGGCGCTGTACAGCCAGAACCAGGGGCAGCGGGTGGCCAAGAAGGTCTTCAGGCCCCTACCGCAGCACCCTGACAAAATCCTGGATGCCCCTGAGCTGCTGGACGACTATTACCTCAACCTGCTGGACTGGGGGCCCAACAATGTGGTGCGTGAGGGCAGATGCATGGCCTTCACCTCTGCAGCTGCCTCTGTGCGTGGGGACAGGCTCGTTCCCAGCATCTGCTGCATACATAAGTGCCAGAAGAATGGGGCAAGCCTCTGCTGCTGCCCCTTTGCTGCATTACGGAGGAGTTGCGCCTCTGCTGAATGTCAGAGCTTGGCAGGACACCCGGAGACTTTCAGCAGCCATGTGCTGGCATCTGTCCACAGCTGCAGGGCCCCTGTATGCAGTGGGTGCGGTGCTCCAAAGCACCAGGCATGTCTCAACAACCCCTCTGACCTGCGATGCTCTCAGTGCAGCTGGCTGCGGCACTGCTGGGTGACAGGTACTACCCCTAAATGCCCTGCAGCACCATGCTTGCAGCTGCTTGATGCACCAAGGACTGCCCTGCAGTGAGTCATCTGCTCCCCCACCCACAGCGCTCCCCTCGCTGCAGCTGGCTGTGGCGCTGGGCACGGCCGTGTACATGTGGAATGCAGACTCAGGGGACATCCAGCAGCTGATGGAATGCCAGGATGGCAATGACTATGTGACCAGTGTGTCCTGGGCAGGGGATGGCAAGCACATCTCTGTGGGGACCGCTGGCTGCCAGGTGCGCTGCTTGCAGCCAGGAGGTGCAGCCCAGCACAATGCAGCCCGGCTTGTCGAAGTCTCTTCTGCAGCAGGGAATGCGTTCACACTTTGCTAGTCATATGAGCTACCATGCAAGCAGCAAAGCAGCCATCAATCAGGGGCATCACCAGCAGCCATCAGCAGCCTTACAGACAGCACAGCAAGCAGCAGGTCGGTCAAGTTGCAAAATTGCAGGCCGTTAACCAGAGTGCTTCATGTGAGTGCTGCAGGTCCAGATCTGGGATGTGAGCCGCAGCAAGCAGGTCAGGGCGCTGAATGGGCACGCAGCCAGGGTGAATGCGCTGAGCTGGAACAACAACCTGCTCAGCTCTGGGGGAAAGGACAGCATCATTGTCAACCATGATGTCAGGTGATCTGCTGCAGCCAGCTCTTCCCAAGCCTGGGTGCTGAGGGCCAAGGCTCCCTGTCTAGTTGCGGCACCACGCCTCTGCCTGCATTGCTGCATTATGCCACCGCGCAGGGCTGAGAGCCAAAGTTGCCCGTATACTCAGGCAGCACACCAATCACAGCCTGCATCGAATTTCTGACTGGTGCCGACCATCAGCCCTTGCCCATGTGCAGGCAGCGGGAGCACATCGTGGGCGTACTGCGGGGCCATGAGCAGGAAATCTGCGGCCTCAAGTGGTCCCCCAATGGACAGCAGCTGGCCAGCGGAGCCAACGACAACCTGCTGCTCATCTGGGACCGGGGGGGGTCCATGCTGCACAGGGTCACCGCCCACCAGGCCGCCGTCAAGGGGCTGGCCTGGTGCCCCTTCCAGAGCAACCTGCTGGCCAGCGGCGGGGGCACGGCAGACCGCTGCATCAGATTCACCAACACTCACACTGGCTGTGTTCTCAATTCCATTGATACCGGCTCGCAGGTGGGTCACCAGAGTGCAGGAGCTGCTGTTGCTGGCACAGCTGCCTACTTGTCTGAGGTTGGCAAGGACTGTTGCACTGGCTGCTGCTGGCGTTCAGCTGTGTCCCGTCTGGACTTAAGCTGCGCTGCAGGGCAGCTAGCCTGTCATCAACTCTGCTGCCTTTTTACTCGTGCGCCGACTCTTTCACTGCTGCGCAGGTGTGCCAGCTGCAGTGGAGTCGTCACGAGCGTGAGATCCTGAGTGCCCACGGCTTCAGCCAGAACCAGCTGTGCCTGTGGAAGTACCCCAGCATGGTCAAGATGGGGGAGCTGTCTGGCCATACCAGCAGGGTGCTGCACCTCACGCAGAGCCCTGACGGTACAACTGTAGTCTCAGGGGCGGCGGACGAGACCCTGCGCTTCTGGCGTATCTTTGGGGACTCACAGGACAAGAGCAGCAAGGTGCGACCCTATGCTGGCCTGGCTGCCTGCCTGCCGGCTGCAACCACTCCTCTTGTCCATACGCAGACAGGCTGCTGCCAGCTGCAGCTGTGATGCAAGCTGAGGGATGTTTGAGCTGTGTTGCAGGGCAAGCCCGTCTCAGCTGGTGGTGCCAGCATGCTCCGCAGCGTCAACATCAGATAGCCAACCTGCAGTCAGCCAAGCTGGACTCCTCCTCAAGAAAGGCTTCATAGTAATGAACTTTTTGTTCAAATTCCATTGATTAAGTCTGCAGTATACCAGCACTTGGTGCAAGACAGCTGTTCCAACCGTCATTGGACTGCATTCAGTTGGGAGGGGGTTGCGGCACATCGTCCGCTGCTGTGAACTGCAATTCTGGAAACTAGTCGAGAATGGTACGGAAGAGCTATTATTCTGCAGAGAGCAGTAGCCGAAGCTGCCCCACTGCCTCTTATTGGGCTGTGACAGTTGGTCTAATCTAAATTTGCTGTTGTTCACACTCAACCATCAGCTGGGCTCACGCAACTGCCTGCTTGGCTACAAGCACTTTTTTGCACACAAACATGCCAGCCTGCCACTGGGACCAAGGCATCTATAGAAGTCTGCGGCGGGGGCATCAGGGGAACCCTCCAGGATGCCAGGTTGTGACAAGGCAACCCCACCTCAGCCCACTCCCGCTCGCTCTTGTTGTAGCTTCTGCACCTGCCTGCCCTGATGTTAGTGCCCTGCACAGCCTCAGTCATTACACTGCCCGATTACGGGCGCATAGCACCTGCACCTTAAAGCATGGGGATTTACAGTGCCGACAGGTTTTCCAAGTTACCAAGCAAGTGCATGCCTGCTCAGCATGCAGAAGCCCTCGGCAAGATGCCTGAAAGCAAGGAGCAAGCCCTTTGCACTACAGTTGCTTGGGGCAGCCACTGTGCCTGACCTGCTCGCTCAGCAGTTGTTTAACCCAGCTGCACTCTGCAGCAATAGTTATACACGATGCAGAGTGCATCATGATGACAGGAGCGCTGGGACCATGGGGCCACCTACAGCGCTTGCTCCCTTCACGTGAGACATCGCATGCGCCATGCCGCCTACAACTTGAAGCTGAAGGCCAGTCTAGCAGAGGTGTCTCTTCTTCATGCAGAACTTCATGCGCACTGAGTTGCACAGGGCCTGATCATGATGAGCAAGCACAAATGGCGCCCAATGTAGCTGCGGCCAGGACCCAAAAAGCACAAGGCCCTGCCAGCAAGGTTGCAAGCTCAGGGAGCCAGCCTCAGTGGTTTCACCCCGGAAGTTAAGTGCAGTTGCATGCTGCGGCACCAGACCTGGAGGGCTGGTGCTGGCTTGGGAGGCCTGGCACAAAGCATCCCCTGCACCCTTCATGCCCTCTGAGAGCCTCCAACTTAGCTTGAGAGCTCGCCCCGCGCTGCCATTCATGCTGTCTACCCAGTGTTGGGGGTCACTGGCCCCCCATCATTCAGGCAGGTGATGTCAACTAATAAACTAAGTTGGCATTGACATCATGATGTTGGTAGGAGCCCATGAAACTCCCATCTGGGCGAATACTCTGGCATGAGCTGGGCTCCCCACACGCGTGAGCCCGAAGATGGTGACCTTGTGGCAGGCTTTAACGGCAGAGCAGATCTGAAACCATGCGCTCCTGCCAGCAGGCTGTTCTCCTGTCATTGGGCAGCATGGGCTTGGCTCAGGACATTTAGCGGGGACTCCTCCTTAGTAATGACCTAATTGACAATGCCCCAAAGCTGGCGAGTTTCAACTCTCCCAATCCAGCATAGACGTGTAGCTCTCGCAGCTGCAGCTCCAGACTCTGGCTGTACAATGCCTGGAAAGGCCCAGCAATCTGGCCCGAAGACTGTGAAGAACACAGTGCTGGCTCCTCACAGTCTAGATGAGGTCCCCCACAAGAAGCACAACCCAGCCCTGCAGTTCCAGGATCATGAGCCTGTCAAGCCACCTCCCTGCACTCCAGCCTTTGCAGATGAAGGGTACCGCTTTGGCACAAATGTGGTGTCAGAGCTGCAGCAGAGCCAGCAGCTCCACAGGCAGGCAAAGCAGGTTTGCCAGCATACTTCTCTGCATGGTGTCAGCATCACAAAGCCTGGTGCACAGGTTCTGCATATGTTCAAAGCTGTGGGAGAGCCAGCAGCATCACAGGCTAGCATCACAACCAGCAGCAAGTGCTGATGATGTCAGCGTCCACTGAGCAGACACTCTGCTGGCCCCACTGAACCTCCAGGCAATGGCCAACACCTCTGCAGGTGCACCTGAGCCAGAAGCGGGGGGAGCACAATGCCAAGCAGTGCGCGCTCCAGGTAGCCAGGGATGCGCAGGCAGAGCGCGAGGACCAGCGCCTGCTGCGACTGCAGTGCGGCGCAGCGGGGAAGACTAACAGGAGCGGGGACCACTTTGACATCGTGCAGCTGTCCTACCACAACAGTTCAGGAGGCAGGGACCTCAAATTCAGGGTGGGCCTGGTTGCTTGCCTGACACAGCTGCTGGCCAATGTAACCCAGCAGGCTTTGTGCAGGATGACTGCAGGTTGCCCACTGTTGCCTCTGCTGTGCAGGATGACTACATCAAGTACAAGGCCGGGCTGAGGACCAAGACCATCTATGAACGGCAGCACTCAGTAGGGCACGACATTATTACGTGCCTGCCGCTGCAGCCTGCAAAGTCCTACAGAGTGCCACCCCAGCCCCAACAGCATTGAGCCAGCCCCCAAGCATTGACCTGGGACAGGCAGATTAGTTGTATGCCTTGCCACTGTGCTGTTAGCTGCTGATTGATGAGAGCCAAATGGAAATGAAAATTGCCAAATAGATGTCGATTTGGATTTGTGTGAGAATATTGCAGCTGTGCCTGCTGGGCTCCATGCTGCGTTCAGGTGAGCATAGCTGTCTTCTTCTCCGAGGTAGCAGCCTAAAATTTCTGTCTCACATCCGTGCAGCCCCAGCTGCAAATGGGCTAGCTGGACGTGAAAGCCTCCCGGCATCTCCGTTCTGCTTGAAATCCCGCTCAAGCCTCGGCAATCAGCGCCCACCCATTGTCTGCATCTCAGGTGATTGGCTACGCAGTGCAATGCATTGGCTCACACAGTGCCAGTGCACTCTGCCAACTTGCAGGCAGCTCGTTGACGGCCAGGCCTGCTGCACTGCCAAGCCTGCATTGTCCTCTGATGCAGTTGCAGCCATCCCTCTCCGCAGAACAGGTCCTCTCTCCCCTTTTGCATGTATCTCCATGCATTCTTTCCATGCAACCATCCCTGCTTGCTGGCTGCAGGCTGAGGCTTCTACCATGAGCGACGAGCTTGCCCGCAAGATGGTCGCAGCCAGGAAGGCTATTCAAGCCCTGATGAAGCACAAGACAGCCAGGCTGCTGTTCAATGCCCCTGTGGAGCTGCCCGGCTGTGAGGGCCCGCTGCCAATTGTTTCTGCTTGCTGGTGAAAGAGATTGCCTGCTCTGGCACCTGCAGACTGGCCGTCCTTTCTGCAGACACAGACGTTGTTGAGCAACCCATGGACCTTGGCACGGTGCTGAGCGGACTGCAAGAAAGTGAGAAGGAGGGCTGGGGCGCTGGCGCCACCTTCCCCTCCCCTGAGGCTGTGCACGACGCTGTGCAGCTCATCTGGGACAACTGCTCCCAATTCAACAAGAGCAACCAGCCTGTGCTGGACCTCTGCAGCCAGCTCAAGGCCGCGTTTGAGGAAAAGTGGCAGGCAGCAGGGCTGATGGGTGGAGGGCAGGCGCCAGCAGGTCTGTGAGCAGGGCTGCCGCCCAACACGGATGATATAGGCTTGCCATGGCGTCACTGTGGGCAGAGCTCTGAAGCAGCTGGCTTCTATCTGACCGAAAGGTGTTGTGCAGATGACGTCGGGCCCCAACCTGAACCTCCTGCAGCGGCCATGCGGACTCGACAGCCATCTCAGCGCAAGAGCGCCAGGAGCGCTGTCAAGCAGGACTCTGATTCAGGTGAGAGTGGATCATTGCTGTTGTTTGACATGGCTGTGCTGCAGTGTGAGTGGGGCAGTCATCTCGCGCGGCCTGCTGCCACTGTGGGGCGTGGCGCCTGACATGTTGCCTGCAGAGCCAGAGCCTGAGAGGTCGTCTTGCTGGAGCACTGCGCCTGCTTGACGGGCCTGCCGTGCTGCCTGTAGAGCCAGAGGCCCAGGCCTCACGTCCCAGCTCCAGCAGCAAGCGTCGGCGCCCACAGGGCCACGCGGCAGCCAAGTCATCAGCCAAGTCGGCCGGCAGGCAGGCAGCAACCTCCAGGAAGGGCAAGGCTGCAGCAGGAGACCCAGATGCATTGTCGCTCGATGAAGACGAGGATGCAGATGCTCTGGCAGAGGCTGAGCTGGCTGCAGCTGAGGCTGCAGAGGCAGCTGAGGAGGCAGAGCCGGATGAGGAGCTCGGGCATGGCAGGTGTGCTGGGCAGGTGGTGCCTGCACGGCAGGCGAAGCGCTGCCTGGACGTGTTTCAGGCCTCCACTTGAATGTTGATGGGCTGCAGCTGAGGCAGCTGAGATGCAGACCCTCGTGAGGGGTCAGGGCATGGCACTGCATGTCATGAGAAATACTTGCGTGGCTCAGGGGCCTGCCAGGAGTTGAGATCTGGGCAGGAGCAGGTCACCAGCCACAAAGCAGCCTGACCACTGGCAGCCATCACCACATCCAAGCTCAGTGCTGCCCTACTGACACCAGGATATGGTGGCCTGCAGGGGGCGCAAGCGCAAGCGGACCTTCCGCCAGGCAGCGCTCCAGGTGGACGAGATGGACTATGCAGACGAGGAGCCTGACTTTGACCCCGAGGAGGAGGCACGGGAGGCAGCTGCCAAGAAGGCCCCCAAGGTGCCCCTGGAGGGGTGGGGCAAGCTGGAGCGCGGCCATGTGAGCTGGGTCTGGTGCTGAATGGAATGCGTGTTGGGCGGTGTCTGACTGAGCAGGACCCTGCTGGGCTCCTGTTTTGTTGCCTGCGTCAGCATGCTGATCCCCTCTGTGCTGCAGGGGCCCGCTGATGAGGAGGCATCAGAGCCTGAGGATGAGGCAGAGCCAGAGGTGGAGCCATCAGACGACCCTGAGCGTGAAGCCCGTCATCGGGTCCAGGAGAGGGCTGCCAGAGCGCGCCAGCAGCACGAGGCAGAACGCGCGCGGGGGCCGCCGCCTGAGCCCTGCCGAGACTTTCGCCTGCCCATGCACCTGGTGCCGCAGCTGCTGATGGTGTGGGAGCTGTCGCAGGTGCTCGAGAGACTGTGGACTGAGCTGCCGCTTGGCCACAAACTCATCAGCGCCAACAGCGCACCGGCCAGCATGCCGCGTGCCGCCTGGAGCGCCTTGTCAACATCTGGAACAGCACCTGCAGCCTTGCTTGATTGACCTCACTGGATGCCTGGCTTCTGCTGAATCCCGGCGCTGTTGCTCCTACAGATGTTGGGCTACCTCTTACAAATTCCTGCTTTTCCCTTCTTGCGCCTGGAAGCTGCAATTGCGCCTGGGCCTCAGCAAGCTTGGCACCAAGAAATGGAGCAAGCTGTGGACTCCCCGGTGGGTTTTGCTGTGGCGTCTTGATCTGCCTCACAGTCTATGCAGTGTCTGAGGCGACTTGTTGCAGCACAAGCTGCTCGAATGACACCAGTCACTGCGTGCAGGGATACACTCCAGAAGAGACCCCAACTTCCAGAAAGCAAGGAAGACCACGGAAGGATGCAGGCAAGCAGCCCGCTCTGCTGAGACAGGCTGCCTCTCGACTGCTGCTGTTGCATGACACCCTGAAGTCTCTGTGCAGGTGTGGCCCAGCAGCCCCCCCCGCAGGTGCCTCTGGCCCCGGCCCACATTGACATGCAGGGCATTGCCTCAGCGGTGGTGCTGCGTGATGTGCACTGCGCCCTGCTGAAGGGTGCCTTGGGCAGGGGATTCAACACGATGGGTGCCCCCCGCCCCCAGGCAGCCCGGCTGCAGGGGGACGGCAAGGACGATGCCAAGGACTGGATGCTGCATGTCAGCAGCGCCCTACTGGGCTCGACAGAGCCCCTGGACGCTGCAGCCAAGGTCATTGCAATCACATGTTGCCCTATCCAGATCTAACAGCACCTTGCTGCCTGCCTGGGCTTCTGTTGCAAGAAAACAGCAGCGGCTGCACTATGCTGCTGCACACCAGGCCTTGTATTTACAGCCGTAGGACAGCCTACAAGCTTCTGAGCAGCACCACCTCGTGGTGCTTGCTAGCTGCTGCAATGTGCCTGGCTTTTATGCTCACCTGCTGCTGGAGAAGGCTGCATCAGGGTTGCAGGGCTGCATGGGCTCAACATAGGTTGGTGACTGCAGGCTGCCGTGCTGTGCCTGCCGCTGAGTCCCTACCTGCTGCTGAGGATGACGGCAGGTTGTGAGCTGTGAGTGGTCGCGCCAGCTCAGTCTAGGATGGTGCCTGCAGGCTGCCGCGCTGCGCCTGGCCTTCAGCGACTACCTGGACCTCAGCCTGGAGGAGCGAGTCAGCATTCTGCGCGGCCTGGCCGACATGGTCCTGGGGCAGGAGGTGGTGGCCGACTGGGTGTGGCGCTGCATCGAGGGCATGGGGCCCCCCAAGCGCAAGCAGGTCAGCTGACTGGGGCCTGTCTTGTGACTCAACACAATGCTAAACAGGGCCCCTGTGTTCTGCAGTTGGCGGAGGTTGCAGGCGCTGCCCCTGACGGCAAGCCCCTTTCCCTGAGGGCCTGAGTGGCAGGGCTACACAAAAGAAACACATTAGGATGGGCTGCCGCCCGTGGCATCTGGCAGGCAGCTGAGAGACTTCAACCACAGCAGGCAGCCAGCACGTGTGCATGCTGCCTGCAGGTGCAGATTGCTGCACATGGCAAGGAGGAAGCACTTGGTGCGACTGCTGAGGCTGAACCCCCGGTGCAGTCATCCACTGAGGGGTATGCAGGCAAGCCCTTGCCTGCATCCTTTGTTGCTGCCTCTGGCCAAGCCTGCTGGGCAGATGTGACTGCACCACGCTTTCAAGAGTTTGGGTACTCCCATGAGTGCCCATTCGACCCAGCCGCTGCGCTGTTGTTCAGCATACATGCATGTAGAGCTCCACAGCTGCGCTGCGCAAGGATTGCTGGAAGCCTGACTCAGTTCACAGCTGCCAGAGCAGGTTTATCTCAGCGCACTGGCACCTCAAGATGTGCACAGGGTGCTCACAGATCCTTCTGCCCCCAGCAGGGTCACCTGAGGCATGGGCCAAGTGGCTGGAGGACTGCAATGTGGGGTTCCGCAAGTCCCTGGGCACAGATGTTCAGGGCAGGCGCTACTGGGGGCTGGGGCCCCTGGCTGGGGCGTGGCGGGTCTATGTTCAGGGTGCAGATGGCTCCCAGTGGGGCTGGTATGATGGTGAGCACCCCTGCCCCCCCGGCTGCAACTATGCCAGGCACCACCTGGGGAGATGAGACTGGTGCGGCAGCTCCCAGGAGGTTGCCTGTGACAGCTGCCTGAGACAGCTCTGTGCCTGCCTGGCAGCTGCAGCAACTGCCTGCTTACCCCTGCTGTGAGCCTGCACCTTCAGACCAGCAAAGGCTGCTGCTGGAACTGTGTGTTGCCAGAGTGTGGCATGATGCTTGCAGGCCCAGCAATAGCAGAGCTGCTGACGTGGCTGCGGGCAGGACAGGTGCCACAGGAGCAACCTCTGATAATCGTGCTGGAGCGGGCACCATTGCCTCGCAGATCTGGTGAGCCTACACAGCAAACCCCTATTGCAGGTGAAATGCTTAGGATTCTTGTTGACCTTCTTGCAGCTAGCTGCCGGGCAGCTTTCCTGGCTGCATTGCAGATTGCTCGATGGAGCCGCTGTGCAGCATCAATGCCAGATGTAGAAAAGCCATATCTGCAGCCCTTGCTTTGATATCAACACTTACAATATATCCCCATTGTGCGTGGGCTTGATGGTGTCTGCCTCCAGGTGCTGTTGAGGATGACGCAGTTCCCCATGTGTCAACAGACGTCGACTCTGCCTGGCCACTGGTGCCGGCACCAGAGCTTGAGCTGCAACGCCCAGATGGCTTTGCTGGCCTGGTCGCCCCCATGCGTAAGTTTCCTGAACTTGGCTGCATGCATCCCATGCCGCAGCTTTGCTCGCTTCCGGGTCACCTGCAGAGTGTTGTGCAACTGCTGCTGCAGTCCGTGGTGAGGGGAATTGGCCCCACGCCAGCCTGCCCCAGCCACTGGAGACACGCATCCTGCATGCAGCAGACGCGCTGCTGGGGGCCATCCCCTTTGGCTGGAAGGTACGCAGGGCCGACCGGCTTGCACACCAGCAAGCTTCTTCAGCTGAGCTGGTTGTCAAGGCATACGACAGGGTGCAAGACCAGCAGGCTTCATCAGCTGTCTGAGCAGCTGGAGTCCCCATGCCTGACCTTTTGTGTGCATCTCCCTTCTTTGTAGGCTGCCTAGCTGAACTAGACAGCACGCAACGGCAAGTCAGTGTGCTCAAGGCAGCTCTGTCGCCTGCAGGACGCTGCCCAGCTGAGGGAGCAGGCAGACCTGCACGACGCCCTTGCGGCTGCGCACATGCTGCCAGACATTGGGGCAGCCCTGCAACGGGTGGAAGCCCTGCTAGGGGCTTGCAGTTTGCTGGATTCAGAGTGGTTGCAGCGGTGGCAGCCCGCCTGGCGAGCAACCCTTGGCCAGTGCCAGCAGCTGCGAGACACAGTCATGCACCTGGCAGCCCTGCAGGTGGGGCGCGATGCAGGCTGCTGTCTCTGCTGCTGGTGCTGCTCCTTTGCATTCAAGCAGGCCAGCTGCAAGAGAGCATTGCAGCAGCCCTGTGTCACTTGGATTGCAGTGGCAGAGTGCTGCTGAGGTTCTCTCCTGGTGCTCTCAAGGCTCCAATCCCAAGCCTGTGTCTTAGCCCTCCTGCTGCACGCTCAAGGTGTGCCCAGCCGCCATGCTGATGCTGCGGCCTTGATGAGGGTGTTCAGACTGTGCCCCACCCTGTGCAGGCCCATGTGGTGTGGCACTGGGACCGGCTGCCCCGCGCCGCCTTCCAGCGGCTGGTCACCCCCACCAAGTGCCAGCTGTGGATCCCCTTCCCGGGGGAGCAGGTCGTCTTGCTGCGCTCTGGTTTGCTCAAGCACATCGACACTGACATGAAGGCGCTGCGCCTATCTCCTCAGGACAGCACAGCTGCAGAGGCAGCAGGTGACTTGGCTGCCGCCTGCTTGCTGGGTGTGTTCTGAATGCGTGCACTGCATGCTGCAGGCATGCCCACTCTTTGCGTGAGTCCTTGTGGATTTTGGTTCAATTTTGTGTGCAGAAGTCCCTGTTGCTGACGGCAACTCAGCTGAGCCATCTGAGGCACAGTCAGAGCCAGGGCAGGCTGAGGCAAGTGCGGGGACACAGGTGGGCAGTAGCTGCATGCCGGGCAGCATGTGTCAAGCTTGCATCAGGATCCCGAGGCCGGTGCGGCAGCAGCCTGGATTGCACCTTGAAGCACTCCAGCACAGGTGAACTGTTGTGAACGGGTGCTGCAGCCACTCAGGAGCGCCAGCCTGCCAGCCAGGTCGCCCAGCCTTGGTCCTGCCACACCCTTTGTGGTCGCCTGCAGGGGCAGGCTGCTGTGTCAACAGCTGCATCTGGCCCTGAGAGCGTGGCAGATGGTGACGCAGCAGCAGAGGTGTCCCAGCCGCGGCGTGGGAGGGGCCGCCCCTTCCAGCGTCGGGCTCCCACCTGGGTAGACTGGCATGGGCCCATTGCAGCCAAGGACCTGCCCCAGGTGCGGCAACAGTGGGCCTCGCTCAGGGAGCGGGCTGCAGCTCTGCGGCCAGTGGAGCGCTACAGGGTGGTCACTGTGGCCTACACCCGGTAGGTGCTCTGCTGACACCCTGCTGGACCTTGTTGGTGATGGCAGCCTTGCTGCAGCTGTGGAAGCACCTGCTGTGGTGGCCACGCGCTGCCATTTGGATGTGGTGGCCTGCCACAGATGCACGCTCAGGTGGGGTCTCGTGGTCTTCAAGATGCCTGCCAGCTCCACACCTGGCATGGAGGCTGGTCGCTGCCCTCGAACGTGGGAGGCAGCTGCAGGCCTGCTTGCTTTGAGCCCCTGCCCGGTCTTGAGTGCTGCAACAGTCAGCTTCATGCTGCTGCTGGCTGCCACACAAGCCAACCTCACGAGGTGGTGCTGCAGGAGCCTGGTGTCCAGCCGCCCTGAGGACCGGGGAGACATTCTGACGGGCGCCCAGCCGCGGCGCCCGGTGGCCTGGCTGCTGCTGCGCCCGTCGCACCTGGGGGTCCCCCATCAGCTGCCCAGCCAGGACCTGGCTGTGCCCATCTGCATGGACATCATGCTGCCAGACTTCATCGTCAAGCAGGATGCCTATGACAGGGGCATGACGCGGCTGTGGCAAGAGGTGACTCCCTGCTTGGCTGCAGCCACGAGGGACCCCCCACAGGCCGGGGACCCTCCATGCCTGCTGCAGCCCTGAGTCGAGAAGCTGGCGCCCTGTAGAATGCATGCTCATCCGTCTCACTGCTGCTCTGCAGGGGAACCGTTTCAGAATGCTGTTTGCGAACAACAGCAATGCTAGAGCTGGTGAGTCAGCAGTCCACACTGGGGGTCAGTCCACACGGGGGGCCCTGTTCCTGGAGATGTGTGCCGATCGCCCGTTGCTCCTGAGCATCCTCTGCCGCTTTGCAGTGCTGCCCTGGTCACTCTGTGCAGCTGCCTCCAGGTGGCAAGTACCACCGAGGCACCATCCGTAAGATGCAGCAGCCGATGCCTGGCCCTGGGGCCAGCCTGGAGGAGCATGTCAATTATGACCCCTTTGAGGCGCTGGCAGTCGAGTGGGACCGCCAGGGGCACAGCACAGACACCAGCCACGACCTGGTCGGCACCTGGGAGATCGAGGTCAGCGCCTGCCTGGCTGCCCTGCCGACGTGCGAGACGTTTCTCTCTGCACTTTGGTGTCAATCTTTGGGGGCGGCATAGCTGCAAACCAGTCAGCAGGATGCTGCAGCCACCTACACCCACTGCGCATCTCCCACACATGCAGTGTGCCCAAGTGCAGGCACCTGACAGAGCAGCTGGACTGTCAGAGGGCATTTTCTGGGAGGGCTGCACAAACTGGTCACTGGCTGCCCCAAGAGTGCTGCACTGATGCCTGCCTTGGGGTCATCTGTGGGACGCCCACCAGAACCAATGTTTGCCCCATCACAACCACTGCAGAATGACCCTGAGGAGGAGAAGCGTGTGGAGGAGGAGCGGCGCAAGGCAGACGCCGAGAGCGCTCGGGTGGCTCGCCTGGAGGCAAAAGCGCGCAGGTGGGCGGGCAGCACAGACATGGGCTGTGTGCAACTGCAGCAGAATGCAGAGCCAGCCAGAGCGCGTTCACATTCTCAGAAGGTGGCGCACTATCAGGGGACTGACAGAGGTCACCCCGCCCGACGAGACGGCCGACGATGCACAGGGTCTACGCCTCATACAGCAGCTGCCACCAAACTGGGTATTCATGGTTCCCATGGGAAGTGAGGTTGTCTACGCTGCAGGCAGGGTGGTGATGGGCCCAGGGGCGAGGACGCTTCTCGGTGTGGCACACCCGCTCAGCAGCCGCAGCCCTCTGGCTTGGTTTGGAGTAAACCCCAGACGCTGGCAGCCCTCCACCAGCCGCCCTCAGGGCAGCTGCAAGGGTCAGGCGACCTCAACAAGGCCGCCAGCCGAAGTGCTGCCAGCACTGGTGCTGAGCTGGGGCCCCTGGACCTGGGCCCCCGCAGGCCCATCAGCCAGGTGGGCGTCTTTGCCGGTGGCAAGCTGGCCTGGTGCAGGGCAAGACCACGCTGCATGGGCCTGCTCAGAGTTGCCCGTTGCAGCATGACACGGATGCCCCAACTAGTCCACACTGCTGTTCACCTCCAGTCAGGCATGCAGCATGGCCAACCAGGCTCCATCTGTGTCCGTGCACAAGTCTATACACCCTGATCCCTGAGGCTGTGCTTTCTGGAAGCTGCAGGGACTATGCTGATCACTGCTGCCTCACCTGTTGACTCTGCAGGAGGTCCTGGCCAGCCTGCGAACTCTGATGCCTGAGGCCCTTCGCATGATGGTCGCCAACTTCAATCGCCGCACAGCTGGCAGGTTCAAGACGCCGATGTTCGCTCATAGTGAGCTGGACCTGGCGCGCGCCTTCTGGGCTGTCCAGGACAAGGGGGGCTATGACGCAGTCTGTGCTGGCAAGCTGTGGAAGGTAGGCACGCCTGTGGGCTGGGTGGTTGGCACCTGAAGGCGCAGTCTGTGCTGGCAACTTCTGGGGAGGCAATTGCATGTTGTTGCAGCTGGTAGGTGTGCTCAAGGCAGCTTGAGAGCAGGACTGGTGAGGCATGCCGCTGAGGCCAGTTTGAGCACTGCAGACGCTGCCGCTATTACGGGAGGGCTGCACTGCAAGCTCATGCAGCGCCAGCAGGCTTGCACAGGCAGGCCTGGCATCGGTGTTGTCAGGTTGTAGCGATGCCCCATCCCTTGAGCAGGAAGCTGCCCTGCAGGGCCACCTGCACGTCCATGCCTGCCATCCTGTGCCCTGCAGGAGGTGTGCAGGTGCATGGAGGTGGACCTGACTGGGCAGACCAGTGCCAGCTTCAACCTGCGCACCAACTATGACAAGATCATGCTGACCTTTGAGCACTACCTGGCCTCCCCTGCTTATGCGCGAGACCTTCTGAGTGGCACCGCGCCAGCCACAGACATGCTTGAGCCTTTGGCAACTCGGCAAGTCGTCACTCGCCAGCGAGGGGGCCGAGGGCCGGGCAGGCCAGCGCGCATGGCAAACGGCGAGCGGTGAGGCCTGCGATGGAACCGCCGTGCAGCCCTGAAGGGACTGGTATGCTGCAGCACTGCCCTGGGGGCTGCCACGCTGCAACACTGCCCTGCTGCACAGGACAGCTACGCCGCAACACTTGGCAGCTGAGCACCGCTTTTGCTGTGCTGCTGCTCATGCTGCTGATGGGCTGCCAGATGTCAGAGGCTGCATTAGTTGTGGCAGTGCTTCATTGCTTGTGGTGGCAACAAGAAGCCCTGGCTGTGTCTGCTGCAGGCAGGACTATGCTGAGCTGGCAGGTTTGATGGAGGAAGCTGATCTGCAGCAACCTTCTCAGGACCACTTGGGGTCCACAGACCTGGTGACTGAGGATGCAGGTGGGGTAGCTAACTGCAGGCAGCAGTGCACCAGCCGGCGTGCATCATTTGACGGTCTGCTGTGCATTCCCACTTCAGCAGCTGGCGGTGTGCTGTGGGCCTGATCAAGTGCCCAGATCTGCATTGGCAGCCAACTCCCCGCACATGCAGTCAACTCTCTGCTTTGTGGCCTGCTTGCTGTTGAAGCCAAGCATCAGGCAGCACACTGTGGACACAGTGTGCCCCAAGACATGCGTTTGCACTGGCAATTTCAGCTTGCTCTGTAGCACGCTGTGCCATTCAACCCCACAGCTGGCAGCAACAATGGAGTTGAGTGGCCGCCCAGACCCTGCGCTTGCTGGTGCACTGGTGACAGAGCCTGCCTATGACCAAGTCACTGGCAGGCCCTCCACCACAGCGTTAGCTGAGCCTGAGCTCTGTCGGTCTGCAGGGGCGCAAGTGGAAGCGTGTGGTGCCCCTGACCCTGAGCCGCCGGCAAAGCGCAAGCGAGGGAGGCCGCCAGGTCGAGGGAAGAAATCTCAGGCAAGCAGCCGTTTCTGTGAGTCTGTTGGCGGCCAGTGCAGTGCAGCCATTGAGCGTCGCACACAAGCCCCCTGCAGCTCATGCTTTGCCTGCAAAGGCTCACGTGGCCCAATTCTGTGCGGAAGTCACCAGAAGTGCTGACCCCTCCTGGTACAACCTGCGCTTTTGCGATAGCATGGAGCACACTTGCAGGGCCAGGCAGGTTGCTCTGAAAGTGGCCCCCTGCATGTGCTCACCAGCAGACCCTTCTGGTCCCAACCATGCACACAGGCACCCTGCAACAGGTTAGGGCATGCCTGCAGGGGCTGACGCGGCCGCCAGGCAATGAGCCCATTGGCGTGCAGCTGTGGCGCCTAGGGGCTGGTCTGGTAGGGCGCAAGGTGATGCGCTACTGGCCAGACGAAGGCGGCTGGTGGGAAGCAGAAGTGAAGGAGGCATCCCCACGAATGGCAAAGTTCAGGTGAAAGCAATCTGGGCACCTGCCCAGATATCTGTTGTGGTTTGTTGTGATTTGTTCAGACGAGGCATGGGTGTACGTGGTTTGGAGTGCCTGGCTGGCAGCCCAGCATGGCTTTGTGTACATGCTGCTTTATGCTGCGGGCTAGAGTCAACGGCAGCAGTGTTGGAACTCCCTGCCAGCAAAGTGGACCAATGATCAGTCATGCATTGCAAGTGCTTGAATCGTCTGCCAGCAAGCGGCATGCTCGCAAGGCATCTCTTGCTGGGGTGTGCGCCTCGCAAACACGCTGAGGTGGCAGTCACTGGCAGCATGGATTGCATGACCTGTTGACTGCTAGCTTTGCACGTGGCGCTGTGTGCCTGCAGGCTCATGTACAATGAGGGCACGGAGGATGAGAGCTTTGAATGGATAGACTTCAGGGAGCTGGCTCCCACCGAGCTGCGCATAGACTGGGCGCTGCCGAAGCAGTTTGCCCGCAACCCCAGCGAGGTTGGCAACATATTGTTGAGATGCTGTAGCTTGCGCTGCAGGCTGTTGCACAGGCAAAGTGCATGCTCAGGGTGCAGCCTGCATGGACAGGAGTGTCGTTTGCTCACGATACTGCTGAGCGATCAACACTGCCCGTCTGCTCGCAGATGCCAGTGCCAACTTTGGTGGGCTTCCTTCGCGCTGGCATCAGTCCTCAGGAGCTGCATTCCATGGTGGACCAGGCAGCTGCAAGCTTGAACCCTGGTGCCCCTTCAGTGGAGCCGCCCAGTCTGCAGCCACTGCCGGCTGGCACAGGGGTGGATGGATCTGCGTTGCATATGTTCATGCAGGATGACTCGCACACAGCTGCAGCAGAGGCTGTGGCTAGGGAAAGAGGAGGCCACCAGGGCACCCATGGAGGTGAGATCAGCAATGTCAAGGTGCACCCAGTGCGCTGCATCTGTATCTCGGAAACACCTGTTCCCTGGCCAGGTGGGAGCTTGCTTCTGGGATGGTACGGCTGACGGCCATTACGTGGCTGCAGGAGGTGGCGTGGCAGTGGGACCTGCACGCACTAGCACTGTAAAGGTACGCATTCGCCTTCCTGGAGCTGACAGGTATGGGCCAGAACAGGCAGGTGTTACTGCAGCAGGTGGGGCCAGCCCTCACCCACATGGCCCAGCTCAGGAAGCTGGCACGCAGGTGCCAGCGCCACAGCAGGGAGAATCATTTGACCCTGCTGCAGTCCCAGGCGCTGACCCTGGCCCAGCCTTCTTGAAACGCAGGGCCACAGACTCAGCTGGGCGGCCTGCTTCCCAAAAACCTAAATCTAAACTTCCTCTCCCTGACCCAGTGGCAACCTTGAACAGCACTTGAGCTTTCTGAATGTCATTACCCTCAGAGGTGATCCACATGATTGAAGCTGGGTGGTGTGCTAGAATGGCACGCTGAGGCTGATGGCTGGTGGCAGCAAAGTGAGGTCTGGGACATGGACCTCACCAGGTAGTCCATGCCAGGCAGGCATCGCTATTTTGCAGGTTGGCCCCTGGGCAGTGGGGCACATGTCAGCGGCCATGCAAGAACCTGCATCTCAGATGACACGGCGCTGCAGGCTCTTGCAAGTCTGCTTGCCTGAGCTGAAACAGGTGTCCTGCCTCTTATAGGCATCTTGGGACTCCGGGATCACGTCCTGCTCACCAGCATCTGAGGGCAGCATGCTGGGCTCCTCCTGCATGTCATGGGAGGCCATCGACAGATACACAGCCTATCCAGAGGACCCTCTGCATCTTTCAAGCCTGAAGCACTAGCTCACCGTCTCACAATAAGCATCCATGTCTTCAGATTGCGGGATGGGTTGGCTGGGGTAGTATGCATCATCCTCCTTCGGCCTCAATCGACTGCGCTTCAGCAGGTCTGCAATGCCAAGCGCGCAGTTAGCTTCCCAGCAGCTGGCTTGCTGCACTGCTGTCACCCGAGTGAAGCATCCATGGCCCAAGCCGCACTCACCCTCTGAAGCCTGCCTGCCACGGATGCTTTTGCCCCTGCTGCCACGCTTGCCCGGCTTTCTGTGCCCCTTTGAGCCCCGTTTGGCCTCCCCCTTGCCAATGAGCTTCAGCCATGAGCCTAGATCAATGGGTTTCCCACCTGCAGGGAGAGCCTCGGACAGCTCTGCAGCTTGTTGGGGCCAGCAAGCCCTGTGCATGACAGCATTGCCAGCCTGAAGGCTGCATGCAGTGGCATGGGCAATCTACTCACCTTCTGGCACCTCCTCTACTTGACCTGGCAGCAGCTTCACAGATTTCTGCATTCAAGGCCAGTCGTGGCTCAAATAATACTTGGAGACCAGCAGCTGACAGCAGCTCACCTTCCACTTCTTGCTTGCTGCAGCCCCGCAGTGTGCCTCAAATCCTGTGCCGGTGAAGGTCCTGTCTGTCTCTGGCTTGTCCTGGCATGCATTGCACAGGCAAACAAACAAGTCCTGCTGCACCAAGAACAGGCCTTCCGTCTGCTTGCAAAACACAACAATCTGCACGCAGAGAAAGCTGGTCACTGCTCCTGAAGCTGGGAGTCTGATGCTCTTGCTGGCCACCAGCCTGTGGGAACTGCCGTGCCTCTGGGTGTGTGCTGGGCTGGCTGGATGAAGGGCAGCTGCCAGCCCTCAAGCCAGCAACACTGTGAAGTTGTGTGCTGCAGACATTGCAAGCCCCGCACCTGCTCAGGTATGGCTCCTTCAGGTATGGCTCCTTGATCACCATCTGACTGTTCTTGACTGCCTGCAGCCATTTGTTGCTTGTCAGCAGGCAGCAATTAGATAGACACATCAGGCATGTGACAAGCACGGGGTGCATGCATCATCCCGAGGCTGCCATCAGCCTCTGACACTATGCAACATGCACACCAGTGGGTGCTGCCTCGCTTTCCTCAGCATCCAGCTGAACAGCAGCCCCTGGTCTGGTCCGCGTTGCCTGCAGTGACAGCGGTGCCCGAATTCATGCTTTCTGAATCGCATCCAGCTGAATTGACAGATAGCAATGGATGTGACATGGTTTGTGCTCACCGTGGTGCTGACGCCCTCTTGCTGATTGTCTGTGTCCAGCCTGTGCCCCTCCATTTCCAGCCTGTGTGCCTTACGCTTCTGCCCCTGCAACATGACCAATATGTGCTGCCATACTGTGTGCCATGCAGGTGCAGTCAGTGCTTAGAAAGTGACCTGGACCGTGCAAACAGCAAGAAGTGGCCTACTGAAATCCCTGATCACACCTGCAGGCAGCAGTAAAGGCTCACTACCTGGCAAGGGCTGAGCTAGTGTGCTGCACACAGACTGCCCTGCAGTTACCTAGCGGCGTGCTGGGGGCGAGCTCAGCAAGCAGCGTCTCGGGGCATCCTTTCTCTACACATGTGACATGCATCTTCATGACGAGGCTGGTCTGATCTGCCTTCATGGACAGGCGGGCCATCTCTGCCAGGATGGGGCCTGCATGGTGAGAGTTACTGGCGCACAGGAGCCTTAGCAAAGCCTTAAAGTGCTAGGTCGGGCCTTACCATGAAGAGACTTGACATTGCTGGAAGGGTCCCAGTCAATTGCTGTCATTGCCAGGCCGTTGCACAGGGAGATGTTCAGCCTTGGTCGCTGTTCCGCCTGCACAAGCGTGGAACAAGGGCTAGCACCACTCGAAGGTTGACGCAGCGCAGCCTGGTCCACAAGCAGCACCATGATGGGCTTCTGTCCCATTGGCTCACCGCATCTATGCATTCGTCAGGATGGGCAAGCTGGCCTGGCTGCAGGATTGTTGCAGGCCCATGTGGTGTTGGGGTGGTGGCCGGTACAAGGGCCCTCAGCATAATGCCTGCTGATTGCCCCCTGCGGCAGTTCATTGTAGAGCTGCGAGCAACAGGTGTTAATGCGACCACCTCACTCGTGCCAGCTGACAGGAAAAGCAGCTGATAGCCTGTGAAAGGCTAAACAACAGCTGGCTGAAATGTTACATTGCTGTGGAGACGACACAGCACAAGACTAGAAGGCACAGCATGGCCCACATAGCACAGCCTCTGTAGTTTGGGGATCTTAGGCTTGCAGAGAGAGGAGTTGACAACAATAAAAGCACTTAGGCCCAGAAGCGGGAACAACAACCAGTGGTCAAGCCCATGACCTAGCAGCCTGATCGTAGCAGCTCGAGCGTCCGGGTAGCACCAGGATGCGGCTCAAGGTGGCAAAGAAGCCACAGGTGCGTCCAAGCAGTGGTCGACTTTTCGTTGTAGGTGTGTTCAGCCTGCCCTGAGCTGATCCCCTTCGATTCAGATCAAGGGCTATTTGGGTAGCCATTGCTCGGGCTGCCTGTTGGGCCTTGTTTTCAGCATATATGGTGCACCAGCAGCCAAGATTCTGGTGGCTGCCTGACCTGCCTTTGGCCAGGGGTACTTGTAGGTGCATCCCTTCTCACTGTTTGTCCTCGGCTGCCCTCCATGTCTGATCTACGATGCCTGCAATAAAACGGCTTGCTTGACACCCCATGATGCATTGCACTCATCAAGGGTTGTGTGCCCACAAATAAGCTTTCGAAGGCTATCAGAAAGGTGCTGGTGTGCAGGTGCAGCGCCCACTGCACGCAGAGGGGTCACTCTGCACCTGGGCAATGGCTGCCGGCAGCGTCTGGTGAGGCTGTCAGACCCAGGCAGCAGGCTGCTGTTCGTGTGCCTGGCAGAGGTCAATCAGATGCTGCCGCCGGGGCTGCGTGGCACAGCACGTGACTTGCGACAGCTGGAGAGCCCCTTGGTGCAGCATCGCGAACGGGTGTGCCTGTCAGCTGACGCATTAGAGCTGGCTACCCTGAGGGAGCTGCAGGCAGTGCATGGCCACACCGGCAAGGCGCTGCTGTGCTCACTGGAGTGCCTGCTGGCCTGGCTGAAGCAGCAGCAGGGTCTGTCTGCCAGGGACAGCAAGCTGTGGCAGGCCTGGCTGGCCAAGCTGCCACAGGCGGCCAGCACAGAGGAGTCTGGGGCGGAGGAAGGGGAAGGGGTGAGCGATGACCTGGCGCAGCTGAATGTGCCTGCAGTGCCAGGCCTGATCAAGGCATCCTGCCTGCTGCCTGAACCTTGACGATATGCTGTTGGTCCCCATGCAGGAGCTGCCGTCCAGCCTGCCTCGCAACTACCAGCCGCCAGCTGGCCTCACGCGCAGCCAGCACCTGAACATCAAGGAAGTCTGCGGCAGTCCTGCGCAGCTCAAGCGCCTGCAGCAGCAGCAAAGCCACCTTGTGGACTGGCTGGCTGAGGCACACAACTTCAACAGGCAGTTTCCAGCCATGGCTGAGCTGCTGGGATGTTGCACTAGTGGCCGATCAGTTGCTGGGCTTTGCCTGCCAGTGGGCGTCCCGAACCCTGAAACCCTCTGCCCTGGGCCTGCACCTCTTCATACAGGCTCCCCTTGTGCTGGAGGTGAGGGCAGGCTGCAATATAGATGCGAAAGCATTCTCAGTGTGGTCCGCATCCTTACTGCCCTTCATAGGTGCCTGGATCACTACACAGCAGTGCCTAAGCCTGCCTTCCCCTGTGCAGTTTGTGGCAGCCAAGAAGGCACTCGGGGTGAAACGCCACACCATCCAGAAGAGCATGGCTGAGGAGTGCAGCTGCCTCGTCAAGGAGCTGCAGCAGTGGGGGTGGGGCAAGCTGGACTCAACGTATGGCGTCTCAGGCGAGCGTGCACTGCGCCTCCCCATGCCAGTGCCGGACAGGTTGCTGATTGACTGACCAGCGCGTAGACCGAACATTCAGAGGCAGTCAAGGCGGGCCGATTAGCGCCAGCAACTACACCCAGCATTGGAGGCGCACCATCATGCCCGCCATGGGTGAGGCTCCTGTCCACAGATGCGTGCCAGCAACAGCAGCACTCACAATTGGAACTGCCGTGCAGGTTTCAAGGACGGCGGCTTTGAGTGCGTGCCAGCAAAAGCAGCACTCACAACTGACACTGCCGTGCAGGTTTCAAGGACGGCGGCTTCGAGCCCCAGCAGTGCCGCCACATCATGGTATCCAGTGTTCTGGGGGAGCAGGCAAATGATATGATAGACTTTGACGGGCTGGTGTATGTGCAAGGGCACTCTACCAGGTCTGGCACGCCTACTATGACCTCAGACACAGAGGGCGAGCAGCAGCCGCACTGGTCCCGGCCCAGCTTTCTGCGTGGAGGAAGTCGCAGTTAGCTGCTGCATCCCATGGCCACACACAGGCCACCCTGATATACCAACAGAAGCACTGACTGCTGCAATGCTCCTCACCTCAGAGTTTGACCTGGCGGGCCGCATTGGTTATAGATTTTGCAAACAGCATCAGACCTTTGCTTCATCAGAGCAGGCCCTCTAGAGATCTCCCAGTGTGCATCATCCTTGTACAGCTGTATGAAACAGCATCCTTGTCCCTGATGCCTGCCTCTTAGGCTGGTGGTTCTGACTCCCTGCTAGCTGCAAATCAGTGGCTGACTTTGCAATTGTCAACGCTGAAAGAGCCCAGTCACTGCTCACCAGTCACTGCTCAATGCTGTTGTCAGCATCAACGGATGAAGGACATGACATGACTGCATTGCGCTTACTTAGTAAGTCTTAAAGACATAGCCTCAGAAGTGCCAGACATTTGCTGTGCTCGGGTGCCAAAATGGACGGCCTTGACGTTATATCATGCCTCCATTGCTCAGGGCTCCTCAAAGTCTGTTTGTTAGCTAGGCCCTAAAGGCGCCGCAGATCTAGGCTTGTTGCCAGCCAGCGCTGCTCTGCTGTGTCTGCGTCCTGATCCACCCTGCAATTGCTGCTGCTGTCTCGCTTCCAGGACGCCAGACAGGTCTGCCAAGTGGCCGGCTGCCTTGCTGATGCGGGGGAAAGCTGTGGGAGCAGCACCAATTGGCTGGCGTGCTGGTGCTGCCTCGTCTTGTTCTGCAGAAGCTGCAGCTCCCTCTCAGCAATTTTGCCTTTCTCTCTGAACCAACTGCAAGCACAAAGAGACCCTTTTCAGCTCTGAAGGCGGCTGCAGACTGGAGACATGCCTTGACACAAGCCTGTAAGGATCACCATGTCCTTGATCCCAAGTCAGTGAACAAAGTCTCTTTTGTCTTGGGTTGACATTGAAATTGCCTGCAGATTTCTCAGAGCGAGGCTTGGTGGCAGGCTGCAGACCAGGCCCTGCTGGGCTTGCTCTGCACCCCTGCTGCACCTGACGCCTGAGCCTCTGGCTGCTGCCTGCCACTGACTTGGCCCCCAAGGCCCTCGCCAGCACTGCGCAGCACAATGCCGCTAGGCTGCTCATTGCCCCTTGCTGCCTGCTGAACAGCCTCAGCTGGCTGTTGCAGCCTGTCTGGCTGACCAGAGAGCTGCTCCTGCCCCACTGCCATGGCGGGCTGCTGCCCCTCCCTGCTGGCATCAGCTGGCTGCTGCTCCTGCTCCCCAGGCAGCCTCCCAGCCTCATCTGGGTGCTGCTGCTGGCTGTCTGCCTCCTCCCCCTTGCTGCTGGACAGAGGAGCGGCGAACACACTGCCACTGTACTGAGCAAACCCCCAGCTCAGCAGCGCGCGCTGCCAGCTGCTGTGCCTGCTGAGCACAGGCACGTGCCTCCTGCTGCAGGGCCAGCAGGCGGTCGGTGTCAGCCCCAGGCGGCAGCTGGTCCACCGCCATGGATGCTTCCCCGATGACAGCTGACCTGTCCTCGAGACACATTGCCTTGCACTTCCTGGCTGTCTCCAGCTTGTCCTGCAGCAGGCCACACACACTACGTGGTGACCCCGCCAGCTGCCATCAGTTGGCCTGCCTCCCGCCTGCAGAGCAATGCTTCTTGAGACACCTCGCTGCTGGGCGACAGAGTGCTGTGAAAGCTAGGCAGCCATGATAGGCACCAGCTGAGAAGGCCTGGATTCTGGAGGCCTCTGGCACCAGCATGCGCAGCTGATGCAAATTGCAGTGCAAGGCATTCAAGCCCTCACTGCAGCACAGTTGATCATAACCGCGCCAAGGGAGGTGCCAGCAGGGGGAAGTCGTCAGGTCAGAAACAGGCATCAGGCATGCAGCAGCAGGGAGGATGCTTGGCAAGGTAGTGGAAGGCCTCTCCAATGGATCCACGTCCAGGTCGTCCTGGCCTGTAGCAGCCTCAGCTGCCCTCTCCAGCTCTTCCAGCAAACTCTGCACATTGCTGACTGTCCATCAGGTGCGTCTCCAGCGTCTGCAGATGCGTGGAGACAGCAGATACTACAGACCTGGCTCAACTTGTGTGCACCTCTGCCAGTGGTCAGCCTGGCGACCAGCTCTTGGAGGTCCTCCACGCCTTGAGGCACGGCTGCCTCCTCATGACTGGTGGTCGCTTCAAGACCAAGTCCATCCTGCAGAGGTTCACGCGCTGGTGAAGGTGCGGCCGAGCAAGACGACCCCTCAGTGCTGCAGGAGGGCACCTCACACAGCTGTGGGCAGGTGGGGAATTGGCATTGCTACCACAGATGCCTCACATGTGTGTATGACATCCCTCTAGCCCTACCTAGGCTGGTGCTTTGCCATCGGCCTCAACAGCAACATCGGCTGGCACATCCTCCAGCCTACTCTCTGGCATCATCCAACACTTCGAGGCCAGCAGTGAGTCCTTGAGAGCCTTGGTACGGGCTGGGTCGTCAGGGGGTGCACAGGGTCTGCTTCGCCGCTGTTGCCGTGCAGCTGGTGGCCCCTGGGTGCAGCAGGATCAGCATCTGCTGTGCTCCTGCCGGCTGCACCCTCTGCCCCTTGTTGCCCTGCAACCGGGTAGAGGCAGGTTTCCCTGAGGTTTCGCAGGCGCAGAAGCCTTTCATGATGCTTTCGGCATGCGAGCACAGCAGCAGCAGCTGCTGACTGACAGTGCACAGTGGGCTGACAGCGCACAGCCACTCACCTGGCTGCTGCTGGCCCGCTGCGCCTGGTGTACCTCTAGCCGCTTGCGGGACTTGCAGGCTGCCTGCTCAGGCATGTCTGAAGGCGTCCCTGTACCTTCCACCCCTCGGCCACTGGGGACGTTCCCTGTTGGGGCACCAACTGCACTGTCAGGCCTGCCATTGGTGCGTGTGCCTCACTGGCAGCTGGCTGAGCAGGTCTCACCAGAAGCTGGCTGCTGCAGCAAGGGTGATGAGGTACTTCTGGCACCCAGCCCCTCTGCTGGGTCCCTGCTTGAAGGTGCCACCTACATGACACTGGGGCAAGGGCTGGCCATCAAGGCTGGCATTCAATGTTAAGACATGGCTTGGCGTGGACAACCACCAGGAGGGTCCCATCTGCTGCTGGCCTCCTTTCAGTGAGCTCACTGGCACCAACTCGAGGATGATGTCAACCTCGAATGCCAAACCTGCAGCAAATGGGCAGCAAGTGACCAGGCTGCGCAATGCAGCAGGATGGCAACAGCTTGCAGCCGTGCTTCACAATAGGCTTCACATTGCAAACATGCTGGCACCAGCCATGCTTCGACCTGCAGCACACAGGGATCAGCTGAGCCCAAGTGCATAACTTTGCCTTACTGCCCTGCTGGTGCTGTCTACCTCAGATCTCCCTGAGCGTTAGCCCCTCTCAACGAGATTGCTGCTCTTGACCTGATGGAGGCAGACTGCTGCAAGGGGGCCAGGTGCTCACTGGCACTCTCATATACATGGCAGGAAGCACGCAAATGCCATCAATTGCCGTTTATTAATACCACGCAGTTGAACCATGGGGCGGAAAGCCTTTGACCTGGTGGTGGTCCGAAAAATGCCGGCAGCTCTGACCTCCAAGTGCCGCTTGCTCCGATCTTGATGCTACTCTGGCAGGTTCTGAGGTCCCCTCTCCCGTGATCCCCTCCCCCCAGAAAGCTGCCAGACCAGATTTTGACAGCCTTTGCTTATTTTGAGCATCAGCAACCCACATCAGTAGGGGTGTCTCCTCTGACAGGAGACAACAACTTCAGGCTGGAGCCTGCCACACCGCTGCTTGTGCGCCTGTTCAAGGCGGGCACAAAGCAGGCCGTGTGCCTGTCTGTCATTAGCTGCAAGCCCTCAGCGTCTTTTGGCTCCCATCATGGTGAGCTGTGCTGCTGCCCTGCATCCCCATTGAAGGCGCCTCCCCACATATCCATTCAACTCAGCAGATTCCATCATATGCACCCTTAAAGAGCTGAGGCCAGAGTTCAGCGGCATGCCAATCGGCATCAGCTGTATCGAGGTAGAGCAGAAGACGGTAGAGGGCCTCTGGCAGAAGGTCAAGGTTCAGTCCCAAGCTAGACTGCAGGGTGAGCACATGCACTTCTGGTTCTGTCACAGTCTCTGGTCAAGCACCCTGCTGAGACACACCCTGCACAATGCAGACGTGTTGCCCCAGCCACAAGACCTCAGCAGCCCCCTGCTGGTCACCTTCACCGTGCAGGCAGGTTCTTGACTGCTTACTAGAGTGTGAGAGAGCGATAGCCGCCACTCGCCACGCAGCCGCATGCCTGAGCAAGAAGAGCATGCCTGCCCCTCAGCAGTGTTTGCCAGGCAGCAATCCATGACTTGTTCTGTGCCCATCTTTGATGCTGCAGGTTGACAAATTTTTGTGGTGCAGGAGCCTGGCAAAGCTTGCTTGCTCATATGGCATTCCTGGCAGCAAGCAGGCTTGCCACATCAGCAGCAGGGTGCGTTGCCCTTGAGCTTGGCTACCGCAAAGCCCCTCATAGCAGCAGCAGATGCTTGCAGGGACAAGGCAGTGAGCAAGAGCCATGCCAGCCCCGGTATTTGTGCAGCAGCGGCAGGAGGGGGGCAGGGACATCTCGCAACCCACCTCCAGGTGGGAAGGTGGCCTGCCTCTACCTCTCATCTGAAATCAAGCAAGAAACATCTGCATGGACGGCAACAACATGCAGCTACGGTGCAGCTGATGTTCCAAGGCTGCCACGTGGTTTGCAGGAGCACATCAGGCAGGGCAAGCAGGCAGCACCGGCCTGCAGGGAGCAGGTGCTCCCCAGGTGATGAGGCAGCATATGCTGAAGGCATCGAGAGAAGAGAAGCAGGCTGCAGGCAGGGCTGCGTTAAAAGCAATCAAGCTTGCAGAAAGTTACAGTAGAAAGCTGGAGGAGGAATATGCACTTGTGTTGTCAAAGCTAGGCATGGTGAGTTTCATGAGCTCACATTCTAATGCAGTTGCCAGTGCTTGCAGCCAGTTCAGTGCTGATTGATGGCCCTTGCCCTCACTTGCAGGTCAATCACGCTGCCAATTAAATTTTCACTTTGAAGTTCAAGTGTCCAACATGCATGCTGAAGAGACTGTTGCTGGTTGTAAAGCAGATTGTGGCTCAGATACACGGCGAGGTCCAAATGCAGATTGCATCCCCAGTGTGTCTGCATAGGGCTGGACACACTGATGCTGTCTGAGCTTGGCTTCGGCGTCAACAAAGAGCTTTCTTTACTGCCTGTTTGAAGGCAGCTGGGGGGCACATGTTCAGCAGGGCTGCTGCAGACTTTTGCCACTTGCCCGTGTGCACATATGGATTGTGTGCGACTTTAGAGACTCTGGTCTTCATGGCTGCATACTCCAGCTGGTCACGTGCACGCCTAGCTGTCTTGCGGCTCATGCGGGCAGCCGCAGGGGCAGCAAAGTGCTCTCGTCCAGCTGGTGCCACGCCATGTTCAGCAGCAGCAGCATCTGAAATGCTGCTGCTGGTTGGCGACGCAGCTGCAAGCACAAAGAGAGACCTCTGCAGCTAGCTACATCTCTGTGATCAATACTTTGGCTGTCAAGCTTCTTGTGCTGCCAAGCACACAGCCTGCACCTCTGTCTCAAGCAGTTGCTGAGCTTGATGGTCCCAAGAAAGACTTGCCTGCAGCCTCCATGGTCCCAGGCTGGGCAGCATGCTCCATCCCCCCCCGGATCAGGCTGGCACCTGAGCTCTGTCGCACCAAGCCCCTGCCAAGGCGCATCACCTCACCCTCAGTACCCTCGTTGGCTGAGCTGGCTGCTTGAAAGCCAGCCGCCACATCCCCAGAGGCAGCCCACTGCTGCTGCTGGCCATGCCCAGCAGCACCAGATGCAGCACCCCTGGTCTGCCCTCCTGCAAGGCTGGAGTCCCATGTGTCTCCCAGGGCTGTCCCTGGCTTTGGCGCGGCCATGCCATGTAAATGGGGCGTTGCTTCATCACTGCTGTCAGGGATAACAAATGAAAGCTGGCGTCCCTGCAACAAGGCAGGTCCAAGTCAGGGTTTCTGCTGCTGGCATCTCAGTGCAACCATGATCACACTTGCCTGCCCACTACAGGTTGGGTTGTTTTGCATTGCAAGCACGCCTGCACTGACAGCACGCAGGGGATGCATCATGATGGTAAGCTGCCGCGTGCATGACCACAAAGCCTGAGCATCGCACCTGGCCAGTGTTCAGGTCTGAAACAGCCTGGTGCGGCAGGGGGCTATGAGGACCTGGGACATGAGGCTGAGTGGTTTGTCCTCCGCCCCCCTCCCTGCCTGACTGGAGCTGTCTGCTGCCTGGTGACAGCCCAGCCCCACTGCCTGACTGGGGACCTGCCCCCTCCATGCCCCACTGAGGCTGCGTGTTGGCTGGGCATTCCTCAAAGCCACTGGCCCCCTCCGTGCCCAACTGAGGCTGCGTGCTGCGTGGCGACTCCCCCAAGCCACTGCTGTCCAGCACGCCTGACTGACGCTGCGTGCTGCCTGTGGGCAGCCCACAGCCTGTCCCCTCCTGCGTGCCCGTCTGGGGCTGCGTGGTGGCTGAGGCAAGCTGGTGGACTGGGGCTGGCTGGGCTGCCTGCTCAGCTGCACTGCCCTCCTGCGCGCCTGGGAGGGACTGCGACGCCAGCTCAGCCAATGCCTGCCGAGCTCGCTCATGCTGTACCCCAGGGTCCTGGCGCACCACTGCACCGGCACCGGCACCGGCGCAGTCAGTTCTGCATACTTAGAGAGCAGCTGGTGGCAGAGATGTCTGTGCATGTGCACATTGACGCCTCGTCGTCACCTGGGTAGGTCTCCACTGCCTCAGCAGGCTCACACAGGTCACCGCAGACCCTGCCTCCCAGCAGATGCCCCTGCAACCATGAAGAGGGCACTTGCAGAGCCAGCTGTTGTGAGACTGTGGCGCCTCAACAAGGCGTCTCCCTGCTGGCAGCACTAGGTCACCCACATCAATGATCAAGGCCACTCAAGCAAGCAGTGTACTGGCAACAATGTCATTGTGGCTGGCTCCTGTGATGCAAAGCACGCCCCTGCACCTGGAGGCGTGCAGTGCTGCTCATACAGTAATGGCCGTTCTGGCCTGCACCAATCTCCACACCCTAAGACACAGTCACCTTGCCACGCGTCACTGCTGTTAAGCCCTCTGGGGCTGCAACTTGTGCCTGCAGGTGTAGTCTGATGGGGTGGCTGCCAATTTTGGCTGACAGGTGCGTCTGGCTCCCTACCTCAGCTGGCTGCTGCTCCTGCCTCTTCCCCTGAGCTGAGAGCTGCTCCTGAGTGGGCTGCTGCGCCTGGCGCTGGCCAGCATCAGGTGACTGCTGCTCCCCGCCATCTGCCTCCTCCCCCTGGGTGCTGGACAGAGAAGCAGTGGACACACTTCCGCTGTACTGGGTAACCCCCAGCTCAGCGGCGCGTGCTGCCAGCTGCTGCGCCTGCTGAGCACAGGCATGTGCCTTCTGCTGCAGGGCCAGCAGGCGGTCGGTGTCAGCTCCAGGCGGCAGCTGGTCTACCGCCATGGACGCCTCCCCGGTGACAGCCGCCCTGTCCTCCAAACTCATCCCCTGGCTCTTTCTGGCTGACCCAAGCTTGACCTGCAGTAGGCAACATACACATCCAGTTGATCTCTCATCCTGGGCATGCCTCCCTCCCTCACACCAAGAGATGTTCTGCTTCAGTTTCCCAGATTCGGAACTAACAACTGAAAGTGCTGAGAGGTGAGGACAGCCGTGAGCCACCCCAGCCAGGAAGGCCCCAGTGCTGAGACCTGTCACAGCAGCCAGGACAAGCTGACACCTTTGGTCAAGAGGAGGCAGCAACGCAGCTGTGCACCTTGGGACGCTTGCCACCTGTTGCATCCTTGCGCGCAAGCGTATCTGCGTTGAGCCAACCTGCCAGCTGAAGCGCAAAGGCTACAACTGCAGATAGCTGCAAGTATGACACATCAGAAGTTGAGTGCTTAGGAAACATGCCATTCTGCAGGAAGGCAGAAACTGTCGTGTGGTCAGTCAAGTCCTTGAGGTCTACTGCAGGCTTGTTGTGTGGATACTGTGTGGCCGGCCGTCACGTGCAGGTGCCTGCCTGCATGTGCTGACCGTGTGGTGCTCTCCAGGTGACAGGTCACCCTTGCTGGCCCTTGCTTGCGCACTGTGGGCAGCGTCCAGGGCACCAAGCACGAGCTTCCAATCTGCACTCCTGCCAACAGTGCACGCCTGTTTTGTAGGAAGCAGTTGAGGAAAGTGCCCAGCACAGTAGTTCATTGTAAAGCTTGCAGGAGTCGTGCTGAGGTGGTGATGATGGGCTTGCCACGCATAGCAATGCAGCCTCCCCTTTAGAAGGACCAGAGGTCTCACCTAGGCCCCCGCTTCTTCACCAGATTGCCCTCTGTGGGCAGCTCGCTCTGCAGCCAAAGGTGCAGCTCTCTTCTGCTGACGTAAGCTTTTATGTGAACTCAGGCAACAGGCGCTAAGACCGGGGGTTATTGCAGCCGAGAGGAAGCACACAACGTGCAGCGCTTGGCAACATCAGACCCCAGCTCACCATTAGGTCTACTTTGAACCCGTTCTGGCCTGCAGAAGCCCGAGATGCTGCCCAAGATGCCTTCCTCAGCTCAGCCAGCAAGCCCTGCAGGTCCAAGGTTGTCAACAGGGTGCCATGTCAGCGCAAAGGCTGCACCTCAAACATTGAGACCAGATGGATGCCTGTGGTCACCTGACTCAACGTCTTCTTGCCTGCCGTCAGCTTGGCGATGAGCTCTGCAAGGTGAGGGGCCTCTACAGTGCCTGCCTCATCGTCGGTGGCTTCCCTGATGGCCTCTGTGCTCAAGTCTTCAGCGGGAACCACATCATCCTGCACTTGCCAGTGAGCCAGTGAAGGCCTGGCAGGCAACATACCACAATGCTGGCATGAGCGTGCTGCCCACAAGCATGCACGGCATGAGGACCCATGCAGATGCCAGCACAGGTGCTCACATGCTTTGCTGCACAGACTTGGCGGCAATGGGTGCTGCACACCTGGGCGGGTCTCTTGCCCTTGTCAGCTGACGGACCTGAGGCTGGCTGCTCCCGGACTTTGAGCGCCTGCCTCACAGCAGCCTTCATGATGTCTGAATTGCTGGTGTCCTGTGCAGCTGGGCCCCTGGCACCCCCAGGCTGCAGGTGCTCTGCCTGCTGCAACAACGGCCCCTGCTTGCCCTGCACCAAGGCGAGCAGTACAGGTGTGTCACTTGCAAGTCATCCAGGTGCAGAGCCAGCGCATCTTGCTGGTAGGGGACATGCTAGGTGAACCAGCTGCTGCTGCTCAGCTGGAATGTAGCCTGTTCCGCCCACCTGACTAGCCAGCTGCTTCCCAGTTGATAATCTGCGCCGCCTTTGAGGTGGCTGGTCGGGAGCATTGTCAGGCGTTCTGGTGGCCCCCGCCCCTGTCCTGCTGCCGGGAACTGCCCCTGCTGAGGGTGAACATGCATTGTCAGGCTGGCTTCTAGTGCATGTCCTTGCCGGCAGCTGGCTGACTGGGTCTCACCAGATGCTGGCTGCTGCTGCAAGGGTGGTGAGCTGCCATGGGCACCCGGCCCCTCTGCTGGGTTGCTGCCTGGATGCAACACCTGCATGAGGCAAGCCAGCCCGACCAGTACATGATGGCACATGCACAGGGCTCAGAGACGAATCAGCATAAACCGCGACCAGCAAGGACGCACCTGCTGGGCCCTTGCCTGTGAGACTGTTGGCACCAAGTAGACTGTGACGTCAACTTCTCTTGTCGCTTCTGCAGCAAGTTGGCAGCTGTAAGCAGGCTGTACAATGCAGCAGGGTGGCAACAGCTCTCAGCTATGCTTCACAGCAGGCTCGACACTGGCAGGTGCCTACTGAATACGCGGGACTCCAGTGACAACAGAGGAAAGGGGCTTCCGTCGCGCAGCACGGAGGGCACCCCCTCGGCAAGCTGGAGCCTGAAGCTGTTGGGCTGTTGGACGAACCAGCGATGAAAGGCCTCTGTAAACAGCAGGGATCTGGTGAGCAGTGGCATCACTGCAAATCAGCAGTGTCCTTACCTTTGAGGTCTCTGCCTGTTGCTCCGCGATCTAATTCCAGCACAACTCTAAAATCTGAGGCAGATGCTTGCTCGCATCGGCCGTGCACGAAGGCGCAACATTGCTGATCGTCCATCTGCAATCAAAGCATGGGCTTGACGATGATCAGTTCTCTGAGATCTGCGGTGCCCAGGTGATGCGCTCCCTGAGCCCTGTGTCTGCTCCCAAATCCCGCCGAAAGGTGAGGAACAGGACTGGACAGTCCTGGCACCCTGAAGCTAGTCCACCAGGTAGTTGGACCATGAACGAGGAGATGGCAGCAGGTTGAACTAGCAGTATGAAGTCAAACTGCAGTCAATTCTTTGCAGCGAAACATCTCTGTGCACCGCAGAGCGGGTAGCATGCAGAGCAATGCCACCACGCCAGAAGCTACCAAGTGGAACTTCCTCATTCACCACCATTGGCTTCGGCAGGTTGGGGCCCAGCTCACAGCAACAATTACCTGCATGCTCTCTGTATAACTTCAAACTGCACCCTGCAGAATTTTGACGAGTGCTTGAGACTGGTAGAGCAGGTCCTGCAGCACAGCAATGGCACGGCAGAGTATGCTTTGCAAATCAAGGCTCTCATTCAGCGACAACGGGGTGAGTGTCCCCAGCATGCCACATGCTGAGGGGTTGTGCCAAACACACATTGCCGACCCTGTTCTGGCTGTGCTGGCAGGTGAGGTGTCAGAGTCGCTGCAGCTGTGCCAGCAGGCTGTAGCCATCAATAGGCACAGCGTTGCCACCCTGAAGCAGGTACCATCAGCTGCCTGATACAAAGCCCTTTGCATTCCCACCTGGCAGGCTTAGTGTCTGTGTGTGCTGGCTGCATGTTTCCATGGATTGGCATTCTGCAGGTGGGCAGGTCGCTGTGCCTGCTGGGCAGGTTCACCACAGCCAATGACGTGTACAAGGAAGCCCTGCAGCTGGTGCAGACAGACTGGGAGCTGTGGCATAGCCAGGGCATGGTCTACACCAGCCTCAAGGTGTATGACAGGTCAGTGGCTGTGCCTTCAAGGCATGGTGTTGGCGCAGCACGTCCTTGCCAGCAAGACAACGAGCATGCGCTGCAGCGTCAGTCACGCTGCGTGCCTGCAACAGATGTGCAGCGTGGCTGCCCACACCTCAGCTGACGCTGCCTGCTGCAAGCATGCAGCACCCAGGCTTTTACCTCAGCTTACCTGGTCATAGAGTGCCTGCATGACACTGAATCCCATACCTGAGCTGCAGCTGCCTGGATGCAAGGCAAGCAATTGCCTTGCTGTGCGTCTGCAGCACCTGGCCCCTCTTCCAAGCCACAGCTGCTTGTCTGCTGTGTGGCTTAGAGCCCCACGCCTACCTCAGCTGCCTGGCTTCAGGGCATTCAAGTGCCTGCAGTACGCGTCTAACATCAGACGCCCATACCTCAGCTGAAGCTGCCTGGCTGCAGGGACAGCGAGCGCCTGCAGCCCATGTGCAGCATTGCGCCGCACACGTCAGCCACAGCAGCTGGGTTGCAGGGCAGTGAATACTTGCGCGGCATCAAGCCCCACACCTCAGCTACAGCTGCCTGGCTGCAGGGCCATCGAGTGCCTGCAGCGGGCGTGCAGCATTGAGGCCCATGACAGCAGCTTCATGCAGCTGGCGCGCCTGCACGCGCTGCAGGGCAGATACCAGGCAGCCCTGGACGTCCTCTTCACAGCCCTGCAGTTCAGCCCTGACAGCTCTGAGGTGTTGACGACCATTGGCCTGCTGTACCTGCGCATGGGGGACAACATGAGGGCCTTCGAGTACCTGGGCAGCTCCCTAGCGCATGACCCGCGCAACCCCAAGACCATCCTGGCAGCTGCATCTGTAATCCAGGTGTGCAGTCACCCGCATGCCTGTCAGCTGCAAGGAAGCAGAGGTTCTGCTGCATGTGCCATTTAGGTGGGCAGTCTCCCGGGTGCGTAGCAGCTGCAGGAAAAAGAGAGGATGCAGTGGGCCTGGAAAGGTTGTGCAAACGGGCACCACCCTGTACATCCCATAATTATCAGCAGGGCAGGCAGCATGTGTGAGCGTGCCAGAGCAGGGCACGCTAGCGTCCCAGGTCTCCCAACTACCCACATGTGGTGTCTCTCTGCACCTGCTGAGCAGGCGATTGCGGCTGTGCAGGACCATTCTGACATGGATGTTGCCCTGGTGAAGTACAGAGTAGCAGCGGTGCAGACCCCAAACTCCCCTCAATTGTGGAACAATGTCGGTGAGCGTGGTGGCTGGCACCCCACATTGCCCCCACTGCCTGGCTGGCAGCTGCCGTTGCAGCACACAGGACAGCTGACGAGCCCATGAGCTGCAGGCATGTGTTTCTTTGGAAAACAGCGGTATGTGGCAGCCATCTCCTGCCTTAAGCGGGCTCTGTATCTGGGTGAGTGCTTGGCCAGGTGGCGCCCCTGCGGTGGCGCCCCTGCAGTGGCGCGTCACCTCTGGCCTGCAGCTGACCGCTGCCCCTGCCTGCACAAATGCAATACAGCATCTGTTGTGACCCAATGCCTTGGGCTCCCAGCTCACGCTGCCACACCTGCACCGGCAGGGCGCCTGCTTAGCCTGCACACGCAAGCACCCCTTCCGCACCAGACCACCCCTGCCCCTAGAATGCAGGCCCGTTTGAGTGGATCATTGGCTACAACCTGGGACTGGTGCACCTGGCAACAGGGCAGAATGCCAGTGCCTTCCACTTTCTCAGCTCCTCCCTGAACCTCAAGTCTGACTTTGCACACACTTACATGTACCTGGCCATCACCCTGGCTCGCCTGGAGGACTTCGACAATGCCTGCGCAGCCATGGAGAAGGCTCTGGAGCTGGAGGACGACATGCTGTTCCACCTGAACTATGGTGTGGCTTCCCTCTGCTGAGACATGCCCCATATTGAGTCGGCTTGCCCATCGTTTGCTACATTGCAGCCAATACGTACAGCAGCCTGCAAAACTGTACACCCTGTGCCCCTTTGCTACAGCCAAAGCAGTTGCAGCCCTGCCGTCTCCTCTAAGCATGGCCCGAACCCCTGTGGTTGCCTTGAGACATGCTGCTGCCCCTGATAGTTACTCCGTCATTCTGCAGCAGCTGCTGAGGCTGCATGTCTCCTCTGCAGCCGTCATCCTTTGGAACAACAGCGAGCCCGACCTGGCTCGTGACCACTTCCTAGCCTTCAAAAAGATTTTCAGCAGTGCTGCCGCCGAGGTGCAGGCTGCAGATAGCGATGTGCAGGAGCAAGATTCAAGACTCAGTCGGTTGCTAGGCTCTGCATGAGTTCAAAACTGCTGAATCTGGTGTATAGCATGCATGAAAGGTTGATCATTGCCACTGACGCCAATCACATCTTGCTCTTGGGGGCAGCTGCATCGAGGATGGGCTGGAGCTTGAGGGCCATGCCCATGGAGCCACCAATCTTCAATTTCCGCAGCAGGAATGCCTGCAGCACAAATTGGGAGCATGAGCTGCCAGGCCAGAGGCTAATTTCAACAGGTGATGAGCCACGTCAGTCACGAACCAGCATCTTGACGCAGGCAGTGTTCAGGAGCCTTGTCTCAGAGGAGGCAGTGTCCGCTCTGCAGCAGCACGATGCACCTGCTGGGGTCCCAGCTTGCCCATGACTAGCTTGGCAAAGTTCTCGTCTGATATGGTCAGTGTGAGGTCAGGCTTGGCTTCCCCCTCTGGGCTGCCCTTGGTGAGCTTCCCCTTCCCGCTTCGCAGATCGAGCGCCCACTCATCCCCATCAATTTTGAAGAGCACAAGACCCTGCAGCACTAGGGATGACCTGGCATTTGCTGATTCTTGCCAATGGTGGGGCACTCCTGCCTGAATGCAGCCAGTGGTACGCCAAAAACAGGCCAGTGCTGCATTGCTGGTTGCGGCATCAAGGGCAAGTCCAGAGACACAGACCAGACAGGTACAGACTGGACAGGTCCAGGCTCGACTGCATGACATGCATGCTGCTTCTGCACATCGAGCAGCTCAAGGGGCAGCTTGCCTTCATTTTCTGCACAAGCTCCTCCCCATTTTCATCCAGGCTCTTTGACAGTTGCTGCATGATTCCATCTGCGGCTTTCGGCATGACTGCAGCTAACTTGCCTCCCGTTAGGTTTGCTGGAATTCAATGAGTTGTTGTCGGGTTTGACCGCTTTCGAACAATAATCGCCCACAACACAAGCCATGATAGTCTCAGGCCAGGTCTTAGCACCATCTTGATGGACGCAGCCAATGACATCTTCATGCACAGGTTGGTGAATCACTGATTGTGCTTGTCCTCTGAGCAATGCCTCTCAACTGCACATCAATGGCTGCTGACCTGATCATGCCATGTTTGATTTTGTACATGCTGTGCAGGCCCCAAGCCCAACGGCCCAGCCTTGGGGCTGTGGGGTCCCCGGCAGGGGGCTGCGTGCAGGCAGCCAAGCATGATGCCGAGGTGGCGCGGGATATCAGGGCGAGGTTTGAGCAGCTGGTGCAGCGAAGCCCCATGCCACGGGCCATCGAGTCCAGGCTTGGCCGCGCGCCAGTGTTCAATGCGCTCCAACAGACACCTGCCACAGCGGCAGCCCGTCAGCGGTCTGCTGTGCCAAGCAGGCACCTGATGGATGCAACTCAGCACATATTTTGGACGCAGGGTGAGCCCCAGCCTGCCGAGGCACCTTATGCCAGCTGTTATGCATGCGGCTTGACAAGTACAGCCTGTGATCTGCTCCAACAAGAATGCACTTTTGAATGCTGCAGGGCAGCCAGGCACGCCAGCCAGTGGCAGGCAGGCACCAGGAGCTGCTGCTCAAGTGCAAGAGCATGACAGCAGCCGCGCCGCCTCTGCTGGGGCCGCCATTCAGCCTCTGCCCTCCTGCCTGGGCGGCCTGCCGGGGACGAGACAGAGCCCGTACTTGGCAGCACCAGCTGTGCCGAGGGCAGGCGAGGCTGCTGCTCTGTGTGGGCCTGCCAGCCAGAGCCATGCCTTCAAGATGCCACCCTCTGCTGCAAGTGTGGCAGCCAGCCACGCCACCCTGCTCCCCAGGCTGGCGAGCAGCAGGCAGAACAAGCTGGCAGCGCTGCCTGCCCCAGCTGATGCTGGCAAGGGTGCCAGGCTGCTCGCTGAGCAGCAGGAGGTGGGGCCTCCACACAGCAGCCGCCCAGCAGCGCTGCTGGCCCTAGCCAGCCCCAGGGCCTCCAGGCTGTCAGCTGGCACAGCTGCACACGACCTGGGCAGCAGGCAGACCATGGCCTCCCCATTCTGGCCAAGCCCCAGAATGCGCCAGGCAGAGCACTCCCCAGCCCAGCTGGCCGCTGCTGACACGCTGGCCGGGCTGAGGTCCCTGGGTGGTGGGAGGCAGCAGCAGGGGGGCGTGTCTGGCTCGGAGGCAGACATGGAGGCGCCCGGCACCAGCCACCAGGCTGAGAGCTCGCTGCAGGAGGCGGCAGCCACCTCACTCACCCACTCGCCACAGCAGGTGCTGGGAGGTGGCCGTAAGGTGCCGCCCCGCCAGGCCTCTGTGGCAGCCAGGGAGTCCCTGCGTCGCTGGACCCAGCCGTCCCTTGCTGCCAAGCAGGAGCCTGCGGGACTGGATGAGCTGGGTCCATGCGGCCTGCTCCCGCCGTCAGACGCACAGCAGTCCCCCGCTGGAACTCATGGCGGAGATGCAGCCGCTCAGCGGTCCTCTCCAGGTGCCCCTAGCAGGCAGGCAGGCTTTCATTATCCCCCTTCAGGGGCTCGCAGTCAGCAGGAGTTGGCAGCGCCTGTTGCTGAGGCTGTCACAGCTGACAGCCTGCAGGGAGGCAGCCCCAGAAGTGATGGCACTGCGGGCAGGGTGGCACCCATGGTGAGGGACGCGAGATGTGGCAGCACAGGCTTTCATGGCGCCGTACCTGCTTGAGCATCTGTGCTGAGCTGCACCTGCCTGAGCATCTCTTGGCGCTGCAGCAAATGCGTGTGAGTGCACCTGCCTGAACTGCCGCCCAGTGCACCTGGCCTCTCTGCGACCAACCTGTATCTGTTCGCCTGCAGATGCCAAAGCCACGAGGCCGCTGTAAGGGCTCCACCGGGGTGGCCTTCAGCAAAGCTGAGGACGAGAGTCCTGAGGAAGCCCAGTGGTGAGATTGAACTGACCGAATATGCGCAGCCACTGGCATCTTTGGCAGTGCACACCAGGTGGGGCCTTCTCTGCGCATGCAGCCAGGCAGCTCACGCTGCCATCCTCCGCTTGCAGGCCAAAGCGGGCCAGGGGCGCCAGCAAGCGGGTTACTGAGGCTGCAGTGGCAAAGCCCAGCGCAAAGCGGCGGCATGGCTCCTGCGTGCCGCATGGTCCCAGTACTAAGGTGAGGGCACGCCGCAGCACACGACGACCTCTTTGTTGCAGGGTGCAGATGCAATGATTTGCAGCAGCACCTCCTGCTGCCACGCCATGTTGGTTCATTGCTGTTCAATCACATGCCTGAAGGCGGCCCCTGCCTGCCTGCAGGCGGTGGCAGCCGAGCAGGAGCCAGCTGGTGGCGACATGTGAGCTGTAGTCCCTCTGATTATGCCAATGATGCATGCCTGTGCAAACCCTCAAGCCTGACCCGGGACACATGCAGGGGCAGCATCATTGTGCTAGATGGCGCTGATGGCAGTGGCGGAGAACCCCAGGCTGCTAACGTAAGTCACCTCCTGTGCTGTCTGTGGCAGATTGGCTTGGCAGCTGTGGCCATGCTTGCATGGCAGAGCCGACATGTCCCTGTCACCTCGATCTACACGTGTTCTGCTTTGCGATTGCACGCTGCCTGTTCTGGTAAAGGCTGCTTGCGCAGCATTCATCATGCAGCAGGCTCCACGCCCTTGTCCTGCCTGAACCACCCTGCCTCTGCCCTGCAGAGGAGCCGTGCTGGGCGGGTGCGCATGCCGCCCCTGGCGTACTGGGCAAACGAGCGCACCGTGCGTGACAGGCAGGGCCACGTGGTCGCCATCCAGCGCCCATGGGGCAGCGCCCAGCTCCCAGCAGGGAGGCAGAAGGGCCAGGCACAGGCGCTGCCAGGGAAGCAGCAGGGCAAGGCCGGCAGCTCAGCGGGGAAGCAGGCCAGCAAGGTGCCTGGCAAGGCTGCTGATGTGGGCAGAAAGCCAGCTACCAGGGGGGCCAAGAGCAGCATGGCGCCCGCAGGCAGCAGGGCCCATGCAGACAGCAGTGCCCAGCAGGAGGGCAGCGAGGCGGCTGCAGACTGCAGGGGGGAAGCCCAGCAAGAGAGCGACAGCCTCTGCACGCTCCCGGCCTGGGGGCTGCGCCAGCAGCGAAGTCGCGCCTCACCTGCCAAGCCAGGGGCCGAGGGCCCCACCCCTGCCACCCGACAGGCGGGCAGCCAGGGTGGCAGGACCAAGGTACTGCTGGGGAAGCGCAAGTGTCCAGAGCCTCCTGCTGACACAGACAGCAACGCCAGCTCAGAGGGCAATGAGCTCCCTGACTCGGTCAGGGCTGCCTCTAGGCCTGGAGCAGAGCCAGGGCCTGGTGCGCACCGGCCGCCTGTGGCAGCTGCAGGTTGGCAGCATGCAACTGCACAGGTGGGGGCTTCTTCTTCCTAGTTCCTGTCCAGTCGACAGAGTTTGAGGTCAGCCACCAAACAAATGAACGCTGCTCACACCCAATGCACTGGTGCAGGCTGAGGCGTCCACGCACCCCCCGGAGGCAGGCAGCAGGTGGTACGCTGCTGCTGGCCGCGGCACAGGGCAGCAGGGGCCAGGCGCAGCCCCGGTTGCACCCCCTGATGCCGCTGGCTGGACGCAGGTGCAGCTGGACTGCCTCCAGAATGCGTACAAGCTGCAGGTGCCCCCGGGGCAGCGCAACTTCTGGCTGGAGGTGGCCAAGCTGGTGCCGGGGAAGACCTGGAAGGAGTGCTGCGACAAGATCTTTGACCTGCAGCCCACGCCGGAGGGCAGCAAGCAGCTGCCACCCAAGCGGTACCTCAAGGCGGCAGGGGCGGCCCCCAGCCAGCTGGCGCCGCCGCCTCCCAAAGTTGTTGGAGGTGAGCAGGGCTGCTCCTTCTGATAGCGCTGGCTGCGCCCTCAGACAATGGTAGCTGGGCGCTGCCAGGGCCCCTCTGATTTGGTGGGCAGGGCCGTGGGCCAAGCCAGACAGCACCTGCAGCTGTCTCCCAGTATTGCTGTCTGCCTGGCTGGGACCCTGCCGCCCAACGTGGCAACAGGTGACTTTGGCTGCTCCCATGCCAATCCTGAGCTGGGCGCAGCTGGCAAAGCAGGTAGGAGGCGAGCTGGACTGCTTTGGGTGCCATCATTAGCAGCACTTGGTGCTGTATAGTTGAGAGCTGCCTTGGCAAGGAGCAAGCTGTGCTGCTGTGCATGAGACGTCAAGAGCACTGATTGCTGTCTGACAACGCAGCTGTCCTGCTGGCTGGCTGCCCTGCCCCAAGATGGTCAGAGGTGAGCCTGACTGCCACCCCCTGCCCCGTGGTGGCAGCCGGACAAGGGTGCAGTTTGGAAGGCAACAAAGCCTGCAGCATATGGTGACACCTCCCATGCTGCCTTCCTGTGAGGTGACCAGGACGCCCACAAGAACAACAGCGTCAGCACTCACCGAGAATTAGCACGAGCAGCACTGCCCTTCATTTGCCCTTCATGGCTGTGCCAGTCTTGCGCCCCAGCCAAATGCTCAGCTTCACGCAGTCAGAACCCGCCCGTGCTGCAGGCAAGCTCAAGAAACCCAGCGCAGCAGCCAAACGGCAGTGGATGCGGGACATGCGGTGGCAGCAGGCAGGGTCTGCCCTTGCTGAGGAGGCCAGCAGCACGCCTGAGGCAGAACCCACAACTGGAAAGCGTAAGAGACCAGTGCACGAGTTGCTGCTGTCCCCCATGCTGCGGCAGGCGGCTGGCGACAGGATAATAAAACGTCACATGGCCAAGTTTGGCATGCCCAAGGCACGGCCCCCTCCCTCTGCAGCCAAAGGTTTGCAACGTATTGACAAGAAGAAGCAGCAGAAGCAGCATATGCAGATCCTGGCTCAGGATGTTGCAAGTGCGCTGGCAACACAGAAACGCATGGCAGCCAGCAGCGAAGATGACTCTTCAGACCCGGATCAGTACTGGAGCAGCTCAGACTCTGAATGACATGAAACTGTGTATCAACACATACATTCCCCCCCTTCCCCCCTCTCGGAGGCAATGAACGCCCATGCTTTGTCCAGTCATGTCAGCCCAATGGTCAGCTTCATTCATGTCAAGTTTTCAGGTGTCAAGCATTGTGAGGAGCGCAACTCCTTGGAGGATCCAGTAGTCTGCGTTAGTCCCTTCACGTATGGGCAGGTTGACCTCAAGAACAAAGTTTGTGGACTGCCCTGTGGTGGACAGGGCTCCTGCCCTTTCTGAGGTCTTGTACACTGGAGTGCTGTACTGGTTGGCTGGCTGCGCCTCTTCCTTCACTGGTGTGAACTCAGTCACTGGCAGCTGTGAGTACATGACGCCAGGCTTGGCGTCATCAAGAACTCTGTGTTCCATGTTCCATCGGGCGCCATCAATCCACAGGCCGTCTATGAGCAGGCCGTCTTGTGGTACCTCAGTGACCTGGCCAGGCTCCAGCCACTGGGTGACCTTGAAGGCAAAGCTGAGGGTGTCGATGGGGATGCTGTACCTGCGGGCATGGGTCTGCAGGACGCCCGTGAGCAGGCCCTGGGGGAAGAAGAAGCCCGGCAGCCAGAAGCACTTGGGCATGCCCTGGGTGAGCCAGCCGCGCATGAAAGCCACCCGCCGGTGGTAATGTTCCATCCAGGAGCCCAGCGGCTGCAGAGAGGGGGAGGACACCTGCTTCCAGGCCTGGGGCACCTGCACAGCAGGGTCGGGGGGACCCTCAGGGCAAGCAGATGCTCCCATGCAATCCAGGTAAGGGCGCCTCAGGGCGACCTGATACTCCCGTGCTGTGCATGTACAGAAGACTCTGAGCATGTAGTGTATCTGAGGGATGCAGCGTTGGCCCCAGCACCCACTCTGCGTGACCAACTCCCAGAGAGCAGGCAGCTGGAGCAGCATGCAGCGGCAAAGCCCAGATCAGCAGATGCAGTCAAGCATGAGCCAGCCTGACAGAGACGAGTACCTGGTTGTCCAGGATGGACATGTAGACCAGCTCCAGGTCGCCTGACATGACAACCAGGCCCTTGATGGCTTTCTGCAGCTCCGCCAGAGATGCCTGCAGGCAGGGGTGCCAATCAGACAAGGGAAGCATGGTGTGCAGATTGCCATGATCAAGCGCCTGTGCATGAACCCATGTTTGGCAGCATAGAGAGCTGACCCCTGAAGGCCCCACCTGCATGGCTTCGCTGAGCCTGTTGCAGCGGTCCATCTCCTGACCCAGCACAACCGTCAGCGAGCTCAGCTGGCCTGCCTCAGTGCGGGCAAAGATGGAGGGGTGCGCCTCAGCAGGGGACAGCAGGGGCGGCATTCCTGACAAGATGCTGGCTGCAGAGGTGGCCACAGTCTCATCAGGCGATGCCCCACCTGCAGGGAGCCCAAAGTCACCGTCAGAGTGGGCCAGGCCCTGCCAAGTGCAGGTTGTGTTTGCAGGCAGTGCTCTCTGGCACGGTGGGCAGGGCAGCACAGCTTCATCAAACCGGCCATGCATCTGCAGGCAGGCAGGCCCGTGAGATGATGCCTGCACTGGCCAGCAGGCACAGCACGCACCCGTGCTCAAGTCCAGGCGGGGCTGTATGGACAGCACGCTGTCCACCAACTGGCGCGTCTCTTGCAGCTGGAAGATGATGTTGGCGTTGGGGTGCATTCCAAACACCTCAGGCGCCTCCGTCGCCGGCAGCTGCTGGATGTACTCCCTGCAGGGGCACAGACAGGCTCAGCGCGCCATGCGCATGTTGCACCATCACATGGCACCAGCAGTGGGACGCAGAGAGCAGGAGGATGCAGGAGGCTGCCTCGCCTGTGCTGATCTGGACATGAGCAATGCTGGCTCTGCCAGCGCATGCAGCAACGGGCGGACAAGCTGCAGATTGGGGTTGGGTGCAGGAGGGCGGCTTGCCTGTACTGCTCCAGGCTACCCGGTGGTGGGGAGTAGTAGACCCCTGAGTTGGGCACGAACTTATAGTCCTCGCTGAGCACCTGAGGGGTGATGTACTTGCGCAGGACGCTCATCAGGCAGCGCCGGTCCAGATCGTCCGTGACGCGGCCACCATAGTTGATCTGCAGGGGCATGCTTTGGGCAGCTAAGCAGCGAGGTGCTGGTTGCAAACCCATCCAGGCAGTGGTCAAAGAGAGCACTCCTAGGTAAGCAGCCGGTGCCAGTTTCTGATCAGCTTAACCAGAGCTGAGCTTGTGAGCAGTGACATGAATGAGCTGGCAAGACATCAGGGCATGTGACGATGAGCCCGACGGTTCACCAATATGTGCCATGCGACTGACCTGCCCTATGACGTACTCCATGGCAGACCAGGGAATCTGCTCCTGGTCGCCCAGGAAGATCATGAGGTTCATCATGGAGCACTCCAGATCTGACTGGTTGAAGGCGTACCTGCACGGCAAGGGCACAGCTCCAGTGCATGCATTGCTGGGGGCTCAGGCCAAGATGCAGCCCATATCAAGGGGCCGGGGACCTGCACTTCACACAGCGCAGGGACACCAGGCAGGTGCTCAGACACGACCACCACCAAGCAGCAACCAACAGGCAGGGCCTTGGGCGCCCACTTGATGTTCCATCCCAGGGGCCCAAATTTGCGGCGCTCCTGCACAACTGCGTGGAAGAAGGAGAGGCTGAACAGCAGCTTCTTCCATGCGGTTGGCTTGGCATGGCAGGACTCAAAAGGCACGTCCGTCATGTCGTTGTAGGTACGGGCCACATTTGCCTTCACGCCGCGGGGAGGCTCATTGGTTAGCTTTACGCCCGACTGCAGCACCTGCAGGGCCAGAGGGGGCACCGCTGTCGGCTTAGGCTGGAGCATACCACTGGGTGGAGGAGTACTTGAAGCCCACCTGTAGAGGGCCTGGTGACAAGTAACCCCAGACTACAGCATCTGCAGGGCCGTGGTGGTGCACGCTTGTCAGCTGTGCACCTGTTTGCTAAACATCCACAGCAGGCTTACTTCTGTCAGCTTGACATGACTGCAGCATGTCAGGGCAGAGCAGATGCCTTCCTGAGGTATGTACAGCCATTGCAGCAAGCCCACTGGAGGGACTCCATGAGATGGATCTGGCATGGTGCTGCCTCATGGCATCAGGATGCTCATGCTGGGTGGGTCAGCGTGCTACCAGGAGGCGCAGGCGCACCAGGACAGGGAAGACTGGGGAGGGCATGGAGGTCAGCCACAGCCTGAAGTCAGGGCTGACATCTTCGCTCTTGGCAAGGTCCTCGACAGCTGCCTCCAGCCTGCAGCACATGTAGTGCAGTCATGCCAGTCGGCGAGACCGCTGGCTGGCTGCTGGCAGGGCACGGCGGCCCCATCATCCCAGTCTTTAGCAATCTGGGTGCTGCCTTCAAGCTGCATCACTGCAGGCCTGCAGGGGGGCTGCCGGCAGGTGGAGACCCAGCGCAGGCTCAGGCAACCTGGGCAGGTGCCTTCAGCATATGACCTCAGAAGCGCCCACCTGAGCATCCACGACTTGGCCAGGTGGCAATTCTGCAGGCAGACCCAGTCCCCGGCCTTGACTGCCTGGGAGATGAGCATCTCAGCCACAGGGCCCTGCCCCTGCCCCAGACTGATCATGTGCAGGCGTTCCCCAGGGACCATGCCCTTCTTCTCAGCAAATCTCTGCAGCGTCCAATGAGAGGCGCAACGTCGGGGACGATTCAGGTGCAAGGTGCCGCCAGCAGCAGGAAGGCTGGTGCATGGTGCACTTGTTGCCTCGAGCAGTCACAGGACTGGTCAAGCCTGCAAGAACCAGGTGCATCTGGTTGCAGCAACAACAAGGGTGCAGCTGAGCACAAGTGCGCTGGCTGCAGTGGGGCTGCAAGAGACAGACTGCCAGCTCCAGCTGCTGCACTTGCCGTTTGATGCAGCTGAGTGGCCCACCTGCAGCATGGCTGTTGGGTCCGCCCCACTGCTGAGCATGAAGATGATGGGTGTGGCAGCTGTTGTGTCTGGGAACACATCGTCCAGCTGCCAGGGTCGCGGCTCTGTGAACTCGCTGCCCAGCGTCTGCCCAATGTAGTGCTGGCAGGCCAGCAGCAGCTTCTCCTCCCGCAGCACCTGCACAGGGGACACTAACATGAGCCCCCGGCTGTGGCTGGAGCTGGTTACAAGCAGCAGGGGTTGCAAGTCAAGCAAAGTGTACACTCCAGCAGGTGCTGTCTGCCTAGCCATTGTAGCAGGGCTGAGGTGCTGGATAGCAGGCCCCTTGCATCGACTCCCCCATCCCTGCCATAGCTAAGTGCTGCACTGCTGCAATGAACTCACCCGGACCAGCAGCAGCCTCTGGAAGGTGGTCAGGTCTGCGTCCCAGCCCGCTGGCAGGGGCTGCTTGTGAAGCTCCTCGTGGCGCACCCACCTCTCCCACAGCCCTGCCTCATCGCACATGCTGTCAGCCAGGCCCTTGAAGGGGGGCAGCATGCTGTCCAAGACAAGCACGCTGGACCAGTGGACTGGTGAGGCCCATGCTGGGGGCTTCAGCGTGCCAGCCGCCTGGCTGACAGGCAGCCCGGTGGGGCCCCGCAACAAGAAGCTCCACTCGGCCTGCAGAGCAGATGACCCCTTCAGGATCCAAGCAACAGATGCCTGTCCATCACAAGAGAGTCACGTTGGGAGATGCAGTGCAATCCACAGGTGTCTGCCAGGGGGAGCACGGACTGGCTGCAGGCACTGCCAGGAGCAGCAGGCTTGCCTGGGAGATGTCCCCCGCATTCCTGGCAATGGCCGTCCCCACCAGGAAAGCAAAGAGGAGCTTGTGCTGCTCAAAGAGGCCGCGCTGCACAGTGTTGAAGATGAAGCTGGTGACGTAGGCGCTCAGGTGCTGAAGGCGAGTGGGCACATCGGGGGCCCTTTCGCTGCTGTCGATGCAGTTGTTGAACAGCTTGGCGAAGAAGGCCAGTGAATTCTGGTACATGGGGGAGATGAGCGCCAAGTCAGCAATGGAGAAGTATAGAATGGAGCCCCGGGTGGCTGCAGGGCGGTAGTGCTCACGGGCCTGCAGGCAGCAGAGTCAAGGTGGAGTTCTGCTGCAAGTGAGCAGCTCTGGGCTTGGCAGAGATGGAGGCTGTCTTACATTGACGTGGCTGTCTGCAATGCACGGTGAGGCCAGGCACCGCATCTGCAGGCCTGCATTGTATAGGTGCAGTGCCGCCTGTCAGCTGAAGCCAACTACAGGGTGGCGCAGCAGGTGCAGTGCTGGAGTGCTTCAGGCTGGTGGCTGCCAGTCAATGGCAGACCGGGGAGGCAGCAGGTGAGCTGCCCCGGGCAGGTGGCTGCCAGTTGAGCACGCCAAGGCGCAAGACACTGCAGCAAGACTGTGCCGAAGGCAACCCCACCTCGTTGATGCTGCGCTCGGTCTCCTCTGCCTCCTTGACACGTGCCTGCACCATGCCGCTGGTCTGCTTCGAGTTGTTCAGCGTGTTGATCAGCTGCTCGTCGTCCAGGATGTTGCCCTTGGCCTCCTTGAGCAGGCGCAGGATCTTGTCCTCCAGGTCCTGCAGGTGCAGCCCTGTTCTTCTCTGGTGTGCCTCTTCCCCTTGATGACATCGGGGATGCTGGGCTTCAGAGACGCCCCCTGGTGTGGGCAGCCAGCCCTTATTTCTGTCAACTCAGACTATTCAGTGGCCCCAATGCAGGCTCTAATCTGCTGAGTGCATTGCAAATCAGTGCCGCCTCAAGGGCTGCAGCTTGGCCAGGCATGAGCTCCAACAGGCCCCTCCCAGCTCAGCCTCTTGCAACAGTAGGCGCAGCCAGCAGCTAGCCGGTGCACCCATCCCTCATGATGGCTGCGTGTAGGCAAATGATGTTGCAGGGGTTCTCTGTCGCACCTCCCCCAGCTGCATGAGCACTGCCAGCCCCACCTTGAGCTGGCGCTTGTCGGTGCTGATGGAGACCACCAGGCGGTCGCGGCTCTCCTCCAGGTCAGGGCGCTCCTTTCGCACCACATCACCCAGCAGCTGGTCCTCCAGGCCGCGGCTTGTCACCGTGAAGTTGATGAGCGTGACCTTGATGCACACCTCAGGCAGGTAGTGGGGGTTGGCCTGCAGATGAAGAAGAGCAGCACTGTCAGAGACATGTCGTGGCCGTCCACTCATGTGCAACGTTGCTGCATGTGGCTGCACCACTCAGCAGCCGCAGTCTATGTGGTCAGCAATGCTGCACACCAAGTTCCCCACATGTGCACCAGCTGTTCCTTGCATAGGGCCCAGCATGCATGACAGGCACAGCATACACGACCGTCACCTGCTTGGTGGTCAGGTACAACCGGAAGTTGGGGTCATAGTCCACATCTGAGTCGCCCAGCCTGATCAGGGAGCGCCCGCCCTGCTTGAACACCTACAGCACAGCAGCCAGCTTGAACAATGCAAGCCCTGCCAGCTGGGGTGGGGACATGCTCTCCTCATCAGCTGCTGTTGTGAGGTTGTGGTGATGAACCACCATTATGCATCAGCTGCTGTCATGATGGGGGGCTCTGCAAAGCATTCAGCTGCCAGCCACCAGGTCACCAGCATGCACATCTCCTCAGCCAGCGCACCTGCTTCTGGAGCACAGGCTCCAGGGCAGGGTCGATGCTCTCCCCAACGTCCTCAATCAGGACAGGATTGCCCAGGCGAATGGCGTTCTCCAGCACACGGAGAAACAAAGGGTTGGCCAGCTTGACCACCTTGATGTTGCTGCGAACTTCCATGTTTTTGACCCAGTTGTTGGCCTGCCCCTGTGGCAGCAGGGAGCAGGGATGAGCACATGTGTGTTGAGTGTGGAAAGCGTGCTGCCACAGCTGCTCACAGAGAGTGCAGCAGGCAGGCGCAGGCATGCAGGCTTGTTGTGGCAGCAGTTGCTTGCCTGGGGGTCGATCATCAGAGGCCAGCGCTTGCCCCGCGTGACCAGGATGCCGTTGTCAATGGAGACGTCATCTGTGGGTAGGCCCCACGCCCGCCACTCACGGACCTGCAGCACCAGAGAGCATGGGCCCCCTGCCAGACGCCACACGTCTGCAGCCACCTGCTGCCAGCTACTTGGCTGCTGAAGCTGCCTGGCCCAGAGCTGTGGTTGGCCCCAAAGACTGAACCCACTGACCCCTTCAACAATAACCCCAGACTCAATCTTACCTCCACTGGGCTGGCCAGCACGCCCCTCAGGGTGCAGTCCCCAGACACTGGGATGGCCAGCTCCTTGCAGCGTGCAATCCAACCATCCACCAAGTCCTGCCGGAATTGCCCCGTGAAGGCGCCGTAGTAGGCGATGCAGGCAGCGCTGAGGAACACATCGCCAACCAGCAGGTCAGTCTTTGTCTGCAGGGGAAGGCAAGCAGGCGTCAGCAGCAATCATACAATGGGTAGAAGCCAACGCTCCACTCCTTGCAGGGGCTGCGCGGACAGGTGCCCTCACCTGCTGCAACAGCTGACAGCACTTGGCGGCAACCAGGGTCACACTGAGTGCAGGGAGCGGCGTGCCGACACCTTCCAGTAGCACTGAGAGCAGCCAGCCCCGCAGTCAGTGCAGGCCATGCTGCAGGGATGGCCACCTGTATCTGTGTAGCTGTTTCGCTCCAGCGCACGCCCTCCTCAGAAAGGGCGCTGGTCAGCTTGCCAGCCATATTCAGGCGCTTCTGGGTGGTCTCTGCCTGTGTCTTGAGTAGCACCTGTTCCTGCTCAGTGTCGGCCAGCAGCTGTTGCAGAGCAGCCACCTTGTCTACCACAGCCTGTAGCTCAGATCAGCAGATGTAAGCAGCCTGTCTGGACGCTTGTAACACTTTGAAGGCCTGGGTCTTGAGGAACGAAGGTCGTGACATTGCAGAGATGGGAATTGAACACAAGTGAAACATGATGAAACAAGCTCACCTGCAGGGCCTGCTGCTTTGCCTGAAGGCTGGCATTTGCCTCTGCAAGCTGTGCTTGTGCATTAGCAAGCTTAGCTCGCTTGGGTGCCACAGCCTGCAGCCAAACTCAACAGAATCACATGCATCGCCCAGGGCATTGCGGTAACCCAGCAGCGAGAAGAAACACAGCAACACCTCGCTCTGAGCCCACCTTTGATACCCTGTTATAGGTATCCATGGCCCTTGCCCACATGCACAAAGATTGCGCAGCTCTGCTCTGCTTGGCAACAGCTTCAGGATTAAACTCTGGGGCGTCAATGTACCTGCAGACAGATGTTGGCCACTGCTGAGGGTCTCCGTAGGTAAGCAACCACCTTGAGCAGCAGACTGGGAGTTGAGCAGCTGTGCCCTGCTGCAGGCTCCGAGATATGCCTGCCAGCACCATTGATGCAGTGGGGAGTGGCACCCACTTCTTCAGACGCTTGATGACTGCATCAGGAATGTTGTCCTTGTCAAAGTCCAGCAGGGACTTCATGAAGCCCGTGTCAGACAAGACACGCTTTGCTGTGTCCCAGTCTGGCTTCTCCTGCTTGAGGATGCACACGGCCTGCGCAAGAAGGAAGCAATCAGTCAGCCCACAGCGCCAGCAGGCATTTGAGACAGACTGTTGGATCAAGGGACACACAGACCATGGTTGCAGCAAGATACCTCTTTCACTTGAGCTGCAACAGCACATGGCTGCCTCCAGGGAGTGTGAGCCGCAGCATCATGCCTGCTGTGTTTGGAAAAGGCACATCCAGACCATGGCACAGAGCATCACAACACTTAGCCAAGACAAAGCGCCTGGTGGGCCAAGTGAGACTGATGGATGCAGCACCCCTGTACCACTTTCAGAGGCACAGCAAGGAGCAGCTCACCTCCATAGTCATCATGACCAGCGGGGGCGGCTTCAGCATGGACTTGATTTCGGTGATGTCATTCTTATTCAGGGCGTGTAGGCTGTCCACGGCGGCTTGCAGCGCGGGCAGGGCCTGATCCAGGTCCGCCTGCGCCTCAGCTGCAATTGCTCCTGTCTCGCCGGCCTTGGCTTTGACCTCAATCTCCTCCTGGGACACCACTGCCTTGACTACTTCTGCCTCCCTTTGGTCACGAGTCACCTGCTCCAGGAGCTGCGCCGTGGCCTGCAAGCGCCAGGCAGCCAGCAGCGAGTGAGGAAGGAGCAGAGGCAGCCATCAGTGCGTGAGCAAGGAGCAAGAGGCCTCGGCACACTTGCCCCTCTGGTCAAAAGTCATGTGGGCCCGGCAGCCAGCAGGACAACAGCAGATCACAGTGAAGCCGCAAGGTGCCTCTTTACAGGACATGGACTGGATGTAGCAGTTGATGCTGTCCTGGTCGACTGTTGGGGACGGCCAGTGACAGATGCAGGCACTGATCAACTCAATACCCACCAAAAGCCCCATTGAGGATGGCTGCTGCAGGCATTCCAACAGCTTGCAGGATCCCCACCTTGGTTTTCTCCTCCAGCACGGGGGTCAGCTTGTTGAGGTCAGCCTGCATTCTCTCAACAACCATGTTGGTCTCCCGCAGCTTGTTCAGCCCGTTGAGCAGGCGCTCCCGAGCCTCAGAATACTCTGTACGCTTGTCCTTTAGCAGGGAGGTGTACAGGGTGATGAGGTCCAGGTAGCTCTTGGGCGTGGTGTAGTACCTGTAGGAAGTGAGCTTCGGAAGCTGCAGGATGTGGGCAAGGTGGTGAGCCACAAGCTTCCTCAGCTGCATGTGCTGCATTCCAGGCTTGTGCCAGCCACAGCACACCTCTGACAGGCAGCATTCATCACATTGCAGAAGCCGCAGAAGCATCCTTGTGCAAGCTGTCGCAAAGTAAGAGCGGGGCAGTGCCTGCACTGCCTGCTTGCCCTGCCAAGTGCCGGGACAGCTGGTGTCAGCTGACACAACGCCTCACCTGCGGCGCAGCTGGGCGTGGAAGCGCTCAGAGGCGGTGCTGACGCTGGTGTGGATGTCAGCACACATGCTGCAGATGGCTGCCTTAACTTGATCGCTGCCCAGCTCCACGGGGCCCAGAAACTTCATGCTGACAGACAGCAGGGCGTCTGGCGGCCACTCTGTGAACCAGTCAATGGTGCAGCAATTGATGAGGGAGGGGAATTTGCGGCAGCGGGCACGGAAGACGTCCCCCACAGGGCTCATGGCGAGCACCACATGTAGGTTGTCACGCACACGATTGATGAATGCTGCATAGCAGCCCTCCTGCAGCAGGTGCAAGAAGAAATTCAGCAGTGCAGGCTGCTCCACACCTCGCTGTTGCTGCCTCATCTGCAGTCTCTGGTGAGCACACAGTGCCCTCCCGCATGAGCACAGCACAGGAAGACTGTAGAGCGGCGATGCCTGGTTCTGCATGTGCGCTGAGTTGGAGGCAGCTGCAGAAGAGGTGCGGACACACATCACATGATGGAATGACCAGTCAATTGTATCAAAAGGGCACTGCACCCTTCTAGTTGCTGCCCCTGCAAGTCCTGCAGTACATCAGCGTGTTTGAAGGTGCATGCAGCATGCCGCGCTCCCAATGCAATAAGCACCCTGACACCGCACCTTGGAGGTGTTGCCCCCTTGCTGGTCCACCCAGTCCCTGACGCCGGCCACCATCTGGTCCTTCTCCTCCTGGGTAAACATGCCGGGCACCTCTCCGCTGTTCAGCAGGTTGTTCACGTCCTCAAGGAGACCCTCATTGGTAATCTGGTTGTCCGTCAGCAAGAACACAACTGGCTGTCCATCTACGCCTGCCGAGCGGTACAGCTTCTGCGGGCAGGCATGGGCAGTGTCTGAGCAGCTGAGCAGCTGGGCCCTGGGGCAGCAAGCAGCCACCCGGGTAGCAGGCAATGAGTACACACGCAACCTGCAGGCTCTGCCGCAAGTCTGAGCATCTTGTGTTGCTGCTGAATCCTCAAGCCTTCAGCACCTGTTATCAGTATGAGAGGCGTAGCAAAGCTGGTGCATGACGTGAGCACTGAGGGCTATGCAGCTAGAGGTATGACTCACCTTGAGGTCCTCACGGAACTCTGTCATGCCATAGCCTCGTCGCAGCTCGAGCTGGAAGCACTTGAAGCCGCCCATGGCTGCTGCAAAGCGCGTCAGGCTCTGCTTGCCGCTGCCGCTCACGCCCACCTGCAGGCATCTTTTGGTCGGCCCCACTGCAACACATTTCAGTCAGGAAGCGCCAGCTTGGGCTTGGATGCTGCAGCCATCCAAGCTGCAGCAAGGCAGCTGCAACTCCAGGACACATGCAAAGCTGCAGCACTGCAATTCACAGCATAGCAGAGCCCTACCAGCATGGCGTTGCCTCTTGGCTGGCGCAGCATGCGGGAGATGCGAGCAATGTGCTCCACAGCGTCCATGAAGAACACCAGCGTCATCGATTTGGTGGAGCTGGCATTGAAGTCCTCCAGGTGGGCGTCCATCAGCTTGAGGACCTTGGCCATGTCTGTCACCTGCACAGGCACTGCGCACCTTGGCAGTTGGGCAGCACCTCTTTCCTGTGTCAGGCGCATGCCAGCATCAGCTACCTCAGTCTCAGGTGCTTGCCAGCAGCGCAACCTCGCAGTATGCCTCCTGTGCCCATGGGCATGCAGTGGTACTGGAAGGGAACCCTAGTCCACATGAGCACCTGGGGTACTGTCAAGTCAGTCAGGCTGGTGGTCTTGCTGCACAGGTCACCTCCTCATAGACCTTATCCTCCCTGTCAGCGCCAAACTTGAGGAAGTCGCCAAACATGAGGGGCTTGCCCTCAGCAAAAACATCAGCAGTGTTGACAGCGTTTCCAAGATTCTTTGTTGTCAGCTCCCTGCAGCAACAGTGCAGGCTGGGTGTAGAGGTGCAGGGGCAAGAACTGAGCTCTTTCAGGCTGCCAACTGCTGCTGAGCTGTCACAGGGAGTAACACCCATGCCTGTCAGTCTGCCTGGCATTGCTGCCAGCCTCCCTGCTGCAGACCATGATGCTGCCTTGGGCAGCACATCACCTGATCATTCGTTTGAAGTAATCTTTGTCTTCTGCACTAATCAGCCTGTCATGGAACACGCGCAGCGATTCATGGACCCAGAGGCGCACCAGGGTCTCCTTGGTGGCGCAGTTCTTTGGGCTGATCATCAGCATCCCCTGCAGCAGGCAAATTCATTGGCAGCGTGACATCAATCTGTCTGGCGTGCTGCATGACCTGCAAGCCTTTCACAGCTGCTCTGGTCTGGGCGATCCAGCTGATGCTGACATGCTGCAGTCGATGCCATCCGCAAACAGCTCGCCCTGCTGACCTGCAGTCCATGCTGCCATGCTGCACAGTCTACATGGCTACAGAAAGCAGTCAACCTCATCAAACACTGCCAGCCCTGATCACCTGAAAGACCTTGCTCAGATCTCGCAGGCTGAAGGTGTAGTGGCTCTTGGCAGGGGTCGGCAGCAGCTCTGTGCTGATGCGATTGTAGGTCTCGATGCTGCCGTTCACGATGGGGCCGCAGACAGTCTTGAAGTCAGGCGGGAAGTCCCCAAGGAAGCCAGCAAGAATGGCAGTGAAGATGGTCTTTATGGCGGCATCTGAGGGTGGTGGGATGCACAGCTGGGTGAAGTGCCGCACAAAGCGTGAGGAGATTGGCTGCCGGCCTCCCCCTGGTGGCGCACAGGCAGCCACCAGCATGGTGTCCTCGATGTCCTTCCAGAACAGCTTATCCCTGTCATAAAATCCCTGCAGCAGGGCGTCCTGGCATCTCATGGGCCGGCTCAAACATGCAGCAGGAGGCTGCTCAAGCTGGCAGGCTGGCCGCGCCAGGCTCAATCTTTCGCCACAGCCAAGCTGTGTGCTGACAGGCAACCTTGCCCAGCACGTTGTTTCGGCGTACGCAAGGACGCCAAAGCTTCCATAAAGGCAGGACACAGCACATACGCTCAAGCAGTATGTTCAGCTCCTGCTTGCCTTGTAGTCCTGAAACTGCCTGAGCAGCTCCACGGGCGGCTGAGCGCCAAAGGTCTCGCGGGCGGGCATGTTCACGTCGTCCACAAAGAACACTATGCGCTTGCCAGGAGGCGCTCCCAGCTTGGTCTTGCGCTTCTTGTCAAGTCTGCCTTCGATCAGAAGCTGCAGCAGGCAAAAACTGGAGGCTGCGGTCGACTCCTTGGCAGGTGCATGACACAGGCTACCTGAAGACAGATTGCAGCAAGCAGGAGGCTTTGCATTGCCTGGCCCTACATTGAGCAGTGGACGGCAGGCAGCATCTGGCAAGAGAGCGGGCACCACAAGCAACAGCAGCGCTGCCCCAAGTCAGCCACCTTGAGTGCAGGCAGGCGGCAGCTCGACCACGCGCACCTGTGTGTCCAGGGAGGTTGTCTGCGCGCTGAAGTTGATGGTGTACGGCAGCAGGCCCTTGCTGGTGCACAGATGCTCCAATGCATCGATTGTGATCACACTCTTGCCTACCCCAGTCGTCCCGGTGAACAGCACTGACCTGCCCACGTCCAGACACGCCTGCAGTGCAGCATGGCAAACCTGAGACGCCATAGCATACAGCCTCTGCTGTGAGCCTGCACACACCCCCAGGCTTCTGCTCTGCTGCATACTGAGGTACCATATACATGAAACAGTGTGCCATCAACCTTATGCCAAGCTCCAAGGAGTGCCCGGGCAGCAGGCAGCCAGCGATGGCGCCCAGCCTGAGATTCTAAGCAATGGGGAGGTGCCCACCTCCAGCAGGAAGGAATAGCGAACGGTGTCCAGGGTGGGGACCAGCATCCCAAAGTAGGGCTTGCGCTTGTCGTACTGGAAGCTGGGCATGGAGTCGGACCAGCTGCGCAGGTCTGAGCCGCGGGTGCCCTTCAGGTCCACATAGTAATCAAACACGGTGCCACTGGTTGGGTAGCCAACAGCATCTCCAAAGACATCCCTGCAGCAGGCACGGTGCAAGTGATGCCCAGTGTCCAGGAGTGGCCATGTCACTGACAGGCCCTGCATGCGCTGGAAGGCCGCTGAGTGCGCCTGGCTGCATGGCAGGCGTGCCTGTCCCAGGCTGCCAGCTGCACCTGACATGGGTGTCGAAGGCTGCATGGCAGGTGTGCGCCAGGTTGCCTCCCAGGGCCCAGGTGTAGGCAAAGGCAAACAGCTTCGTCAGGATGGGCTCCAGCTGGTCTGCCTTTTTGCCAAGGTTGATGCCACGCTCTGGCGCCAGCAGCGCCTGCACACAGGGAAAACCCAAAGATCTGACCATACTTTCTTTCATCAGGGGCAAGGCAGCTGCTGCCAGTCCAGATGCTGCAGTTGCCTCTGGCATGAGAGGTCGCTGACCTCCACCAAGTCAGCTATTTACCTGAAGCAGCTGGGCCAGACTAGTCACAAGCCCCATGTCCACTGAAGTGATGTGCTCCCTTCCCTCTGAGCGGACAAATGCCAGACCGCTGTCCACATGCTGCTCAAACAAATTCAGCAGGAAAGCCTTGGACTCTGCCTTCAGAGCATCAGGCAGTCTCTGGGAGGCCCAGCTCTGGATGTAAGACCTGCAGAAGCATTGAAGACCCAAGTCAGGCGCGCACTACAACACTCAGCTCCAGAGCAACACACTGGGCCTCACAGTGACAGGCACATGACCAAAGCTGATAGGTGAGCTCAGGTGCATGGCCCCACAGCAGCGGCTTTGGCTGCTCACCTCCAGCCCACAGTCTCTGGGGGCACGTAGACCATACCACATCGCGACACTGTGGCGGGGGAGGCCACAGACAGATCAGACACCTCAAACAACATGCGCATCGTAGCAGCATTGAGCTTCAACCGCTCCCCATTGGGCAGACAGAGCGTGCAGTTGTCGTCCAGCACCTAGCAGCGACAGGGGATGGGCTCAAAGCTGACACGCTGCCAAGCAATGGGATGCTGCATGCTACACTTTGGACAGTAGGCACTACAGCATACTGCACAGTCAGGCTGTAAGCAATGGTTTCTCAAGACACAGGTTTCTGGCTGGTGCTCACCGTGTTCATGTTCTCAATCCAGATGGCGTCCACGGGGCCATCAAAGACCACCCATTTACGGGCGGGCGTGGTATCTGCCACAGCTGAGCGGATGATGGTGGAAGCCAAGCCATCCTTCCATTCATTGGTCAGCTGATTGTACTCGCCATACAGCTCCCCCATCTTGACGCACTTGGGGTTGAAGGTGTAGCTATTGGTAGTCTGGAAGACCTCGCTTGGGTGGCGAATGACCTCCCGCATGCGTGTCATGGCGCCCTGCAGTGTGTCCATGCATTTGTGCTGCCCCTTGGCGCGAGGCCTCTGCGAAAGGCAGCAAGGTCACATTGCACATGGCTTGCAGCAGCAGCTCAACAAGTTCACCTGCAGGGTCTTGTGGACCTCTGACTTGCCGCTGCCTGTGGGGCCCACAAGCATGACGCCAAATCGTACATTCAGCGTCTCAAACAGCTGCAGGACCTTGGCGACAAACGGCGCTGGGGCCTGCAGGTTCCGTTGCTTCAGCAGCGTCAGGACTGACTTCTCCAGCTCTGCATGTGACTGCAGCACAGTGCAGAGGGCCACTCGTCAGCAGGACACACTGAGACCAGAGGGTCCCTATCACAGCAAGTTTTCAAAGGGACTGCTGCAGCTGCAAACCTGCTGCAAGGCCTGGCAGCACAGCTTATGCAAGCCATGACTGTGCCTCACCTGGTAAGGCACCTCCACGCCAGGGAACAGGTCTGAAATGATGTTCTGGAAGAGCTCCAGGTCAGCAGCCAGGAACTTAGGCACGTTGCTGTCTCGCATGGCGCGGATGAGCACCACATCCTCTGACAGCTCGGGGTTGGCGCGGCGCAGGCTGCCTGCCATGACCAGCACTGACTTGACAGCGCGCATGCCAAAGTCGTAGTGGTCCTGTTGGCTCAGCTGCTCGCTGGCCAGCTTGTACAGCTTGACCATCTTGCGGGCAAGGGTCCTGCTGTCCTCAAACCCTGCAGGCAAGCACAGTGCTGGGTGAGACAACCAGCGGCAAGCTGGGCTGACATTTTTCTGTGACTGCATGCAGGGCAGCTGCCGGCTCATGCGCAGCAGTGTTCCCCCTATTGGTGTCACAGACCAGCCCAAAATGCTGTGCAGATTGCTGATCACAGCAAGCTAGGCCTTCTATCTGTTGCCAACTGCTGCAGTGCCTGATGTATGTAGCACCAAGCTTGTTGTGCAGGCCAAATGAGTAATGGTTACCTTCACTGAAGAGCATGACCTCTGCCACCAGGGCATAGTCAGGAATCATCATAGCCATGGGCCTGCATGGCATGACGCTCTCAGCAGCTGAGTCTGCTAGGTGCATCTGCACATGGCTTCCTGGAACCTGCCTGACCTGAAAAGGGCCTTCAAGTTGTCTGGCAGTTCTGTGCGGCCAGCATAGCCCGGATTCATTGTGATGAACACACCACATGTTGGGACGAGGCGGATGGTGCGGCCCTCAAAGTTGAACTTTACCAGCTCAGCCTGAATGAGGATACACAACAAAGTCTGACCCGCCTGGTTGTAGTGCTAGAAGGGTAGCAGCTTCTGGACTGGACATGTGATGCATCAGATTAGAATAGCAGCGCGCTCTGCAGATTTGCCACTCACAGCATGAAGAGGAACTCTTAGCTCACTTTGAGGGCATTCTGCAGGGTCAGTAGCTGCTGTGCCACCACAGACAACACTTCGATGTCGATGCGATTGAACTCATCAAAGCAAGCCCATGCCCCACACTGGGCAAGTCCTGCAGGCAGCAGCTGACATCAGCAGGCAAACTCAGGGCCGCAAGCAGAGGTTCTGGGGCCAGGCCCCACCTGCAAAGAATTTGCCCATGAACTTGAAGTCCAGGTTCTCTCCACAGTTGAACACCACACAGTTGATGCCAAGGGCCTTGGCCAGGTCCTGCAGGGCAGAGTTGGCGGCGCTGAACAGGCACCAGAGCGATTGTGCGTCGTCAAGCGTGAGACCAACATGAGCCTGGTGCCACAGCTTGCAGGGGGCTTGCCTTGGTGGTCTCTGTCTTTCCTGTGCCTGCTGGACCAGCAGGGGCTCCACCAAGCTTCAGGTGCAGCGCCCCTGTCAGCGTCATGTAGCAGCGGTCTGTCATGGGAGTCACCACAAGCCTTGGCTGGGCGCCCAGGTACTCGTAAGCATACAAGAACCTGCGGAGAGCAGGATCCAGGATGCAGCAGTGCCTGGTGCAGGCAGCAGCAGCAGCATTGTAGGCCACACCGTCCTGTGGAGCTGAAAAGCATGCTGGCAGTCACCTGGCATTTACTTGTCGGACCACAACATCGTCAGCACTGTCGCTCCATGTGTACCGCAGCTGCATCTGCCAGGCGAAGTCGCTCACATCCTGCACATTGCCCCTGCAGTGCGCAGCAGTCTGAGGTAGGTGGCAGCATCATGCAGAGTGTTGTGGCCAGTAAGTTGCCAGAGAGACAGCGTGGGGAACCAGCCATGTGCTACCAGAAAGCTGTCATCTGGCGGCATGCAGCCAACTTACTTGATGAGCGAGTCGACGATGTCTCTGGCATGCACATCAATCGTGATGAGTGCTGCCAGCACACGCCTTGACAGATCAGTGAGGTCACCCCGGACGAGAGCAGTCAGTGCCTGCAAGGCATCCACCCTGAGCTGAAGTCCTGCCTGCATGGGTTTGCAGGGCCTGGGAGGGTTCATCTCAGGTCATGCAGTCCGACAAGCATTTGGTGGGGCCATGCACAGCACATCATCTGAAGCTGACATCCCACCTGCAGCTGCCCAACATTGGTCTTCAGGAACTCTGGCAGCGCAGAGCCTGGGTCTGGCGCCGTGAGGCATTTCTCGACCCCAACGCACCAAAAGATCTGGCTGACAACCAGCACAAGCTGTGCAGGCTGCTGCAGCACCCACTCTGTACGTGGCGTGGTGGGATAGGACTGGTAGGCAGAGCGTGCCAGTCTGCGCAGACTGGAGATCATATTCTGTTCCACAGAGGTCAGCCAAGCCTCAATGTTGCCGCGTGCCTGCAGATCACCAGCAGGGCTCGAACTCATCAGCCTCAGCTGCAGCTGTGCATGCGACACCTGGCAGCATAGCCGGTGTGGGCTTGCTGGAGACTCTGCTGCAAACGACCACTTCAGCTTCATGCTGGAAGACGTGAGACTGTGCGGCTTGACACTTGCTGCAGCCTTTGAGAACAGTGCTTCAGAGTACTGGCCACACCTTCAGGCTCTTGCCCAGGGACACCCGTTCGCCCTCGCCAGACACCATGCCAAGGATGTCGATGGACTTGGCGTCATCTCCAAACTCCAGGCGACGGATGCCGTCAAAGCACTTGCCCATATGTGGCTGCACCGCCTGTGGGTTCTTGCTCTGCACCGGCGATGATCAAAAGATTGCCTTGGCAGGCCAGCATCTTGGCCTTGAAGTATATGGGGAGCTCCTGACTCTGCCACAATTACACGTCACTACAGCGTTGGACGTAGTCAAGCCCCACCTGAGCCAGGATCTCAATCAACTCCTCGTTGGACAGGAAGTAGAAGCGAGGGAAGGCCATGCGCTTGGTCTCTAGGTAGTCCTCCAGACTCTTAGCAATCTTCTCCAGCACCTCATTGTCCTTTTGGAAGACCTCCAGCAGGCCTGTGCACAGAGACACAACTCATCAGAGGCTGCTGCCCCAGCAGGCCTGGCTTTGTCCCTGGGCTCTGGGCCAAAGGGCCTACAGATGGAACAGGCTGCTGCACAGCCTGGACAGCCACAGCGGAGTGAAGGTGGCTGCGGCCATGGAGTCCTGGAATGCCCAGGCCGTGACATGAGTGTGCAGAGACAAAGCCAGCCCGCTGGTCAGGCCCTGGCCTGTATGGCAGAGAGCCTGAAATGTCTCCATGCACATTCTGCACAGGTGTGCAGGACAGGGCATCCCCTGGGTGGCTGAGGGCATACAGTCTCAGGCTGCTGCGCAGGTGTGCAGAGTGTGTGGCCCCGTCACCTGGTTGCCCAAGGGCCTCATGTTCCCACATGTGCGAGCTCTTGCACAGGCATGCAGAGGCAGTGGAGCCCACCAGCCACATCCCCACCTGGGGTAGTGACTGCCAGCAGGGCGCTGGGTCTGTCATGGGTGCGCCGCATGGTCTCCCTGAAGTGCTTGTCAACTTGAGCAAAGGCCTTGCCCTCATGGGGCAGCTGGCGCTGGATGTCAGGCGCCGCAAAGATGCACTCCAGGTACATCCAGCTCTTCTGGCAGGTCACCCAGGCGTCCAGGGTCTCGCTGAACAGGCGCAGCTGGCGGTCCACGCGCTCCACATCATTCTTGATGCCGGCCACAAACCTGCAGCAGCAGGGGTCGGCAGCTCACAGAGGACTTGATGAGTCTGCCAATGTGGCGCATGCCAGCCGCAGGCCTGTGCAGCTCCAGCTGATACGCTGCATCTGCTGCGCCCTGCTGACCTGAGCGCCAAACAGCCAGACGTTGCGCTCAGCACCAGCCTCAGTCTGGCCCCTACTCCTCCCAGGACTGCACGCCAACCTGCCTGTTCCCCCCTTCCGTGCTGGTGAAGCTGTGCTTTCATGGAGGCCAGGTGGTGGACATGCTCAAGCATGTTGCGTTGGATCATGCCTGATGTGCAGCAGCCAGACTGCCATCTTTGGCGGCCAGGATGGTGGACCTCGTCAGCATGCTCCCCATTTGCTGACTGGGCTTCTCAGCATGTCTGCAGAGTCACTCAGCAGGGCCCTCCACTCCCCTCAGGCCCTCACCCCACACCCCTGTTCCCCCAAATGCACAAGTGGTGCCCTCACCTGGAGGCCAGGATGGTGGACATGGTCAGCATGCTGTCCTCCAGCACAGTGACGACCTCCTCCACACCGCCCAGGATGAAGACATCCTTGGTGTCCTTGTAAGAGTGCACAGCGAACTCGATGTTGGCCCACTTGCCCGTGACGCGGGCCAGCAGTTCCTCCAGGGCAGCCTCCTGGGTGGCCTCCACGCTCACTGCTGTCAGCTCCTCCACGTGCTCCACCACCTGTGAGGAATACAGGTCAGACTCACAGCAAGCTCGAATTGAACCTGGACCGTCCCCGCTGCCGCTTCTCTGCCAGTGGCACCACCTGGGTGTGCGCAGCCCCATCACAGGCTCCCGGCATGCAGGGCAAGCCTCCAGCCTGGCTCTTCATGACTAGTCAGTGGGGCAGCATGTGGCAGGACAGTAGGCCTCACAGCTGTTGCGTGAAGCTCACCTTGAGCTCCAGCAGGTCGCCAAAAGTGGGGATAGGCTCGATGTGCACAGGCTGGCGCAGTATGGTGGCAGTCTTGTGCCAGTGCCTGTCCTTCAGGCTCGGGTTGCGCAACGCTTGCACCACGGGCAGGGCTGCCCGCATCACATCCACGTGATTGCGCAGCTGGGACGACACCTGCACCCATGCGGCCCCCAAGGACTCAGCAGGGAGTGCAGCCCTCCACACAGGTCTGGTTTGAGAGCATTGAGAGCTCAGCCTGGGGCACCTCAGAGGCTCCAGTTCATGACTTGCTAAGGTCTGAGCCTGTGCCTTGCCTCAGAATGCCAGCGCCAGGATTGGCAGCCTGTGCATGACAGCACTTGAAGCCTGCCTCCGATGTTAATGCAGAACTGGTAGCAGCTGGCAGCATTGCAGCTCCATTGACATCTCAGGTCCGGTCTAGGCAGCTTTACGCACCGCATTGGGGGGTAGGCCACGATCCATGCGCTGCACAGACTTGTGGAAGTGAGCCACAGCCTCTTCCATGTTTGCAGCATCCAGCTGCATGAATGGGCTGCTGCGCCACTTGCCAGACAGCTCCTCCCATTCGCGGATGGACACCCACAGCAGCAGGCGCAGCTCCACCTGCAGGAAGCAGAGGCAGTGACTAAGTGCAGGACGGGGCAGGATTACCCTATTAGCAAGATGCGACGGCCATGGTGTGTGAAGCGCAGCGCCAATGCCCTGCAAGCGTCCAGCCCAGACTTTGTGCATGGGCCAGGGCCAGGCTGACGTTGGGAGCAGGCAAACACAACCGTGTGTGCAAAAGCCTGACAGAAGGTACTCCAGCAGCCTCACCTCCTCAGCTGCTGCGCCCAGCTCGTCATTGACAGCCTCAGGGACCTTGAGAAACTTCTGGTGCTTGACGATGCGGGCAGCCTCCGCCTGCTGCTCAGCCACGCGCTGCTGCAGGTCGGTCAGGTACCGTACAACGCTCTCCTGGTCGCTGCCCAGGTTGAGCACCGTCTCCGCCTGGGCGGCGTTGCGGATCTCAATCAGGGCTGATTTGATGGCCTCAGCACCTACGTTTGACAAGCAGCCAGTGCTTGAGCAAACCAGGCACCTTTTGCTGGAGGATGGCAGGCATTTAGCCAGCACACAAATCTTAATGATGCTCCAGCAAGACTTGCACGTCTTGCTGGAGGCTGGCAGGCATGGGGCTGGCATGTGAAGGATGGCGGTGCGTGGTCAATTACACCATGTCTTGCTGGAGGCTGGCAGGCATGTGGCCAGGTACCCAAAGTACAATCAGCCCTGCACCTCTTGCTGAGGCTGGCAGGCATCTGATGTAAAAGACCGAAATTGAGTCAACAGCATGTCACCTGTGGCCAGCTCCATGGCATAGCTCTGAGCCTGCTCATCCTGTGCAGACTCCACCTCATCGATGGCGTGGCGCATGGTGGTGTAGTCAGGCACCAGCGTGTGAAAGGCGGCCATCTCCAGAGCGGCCACTGGGAGGGCATACTCTGCCACCAGCTCATAGATGGCCTGAACCTCTGCATAGCTCTCATCAAAGTCGCGCTCATGAGCCTGCACACCACAGAGACAGGACATGCAGTGGCTGTCTTTCATGTGCAGGCAGGAGTAGAACAACTGATTTTGAGCATGCTGCCAATGCCATTACAGCGGCCCCAGGTGTCTCCTGCCTGGGCCAGGTCCCTCGTGCGCGATCAAAATCAAACCACTGACCTTGAGGGTGGCCATGAACGACAGCTTCTCCACATACTCCTCCACGGAGGTGGTGCGCGCAGTCAGCCTGGAGGTGGCATCGTGCACGTGGGCAATGAAGTTGCTGTACAGCAGGGCGGCGCAGCGGGGGAGCAGGGCAGACAGCTCGGCCAGAAGCTGCGAGGGTGCGGGCAGCAGCGCGGCCTTGAGGTGGGCGCTGTTGACCTGAATCACGCCCACATAATTCTGCATGAGGCAACAGTCTGCCATAGTAAGCGGGACAGCTGGTGAAGGCACAGAGGTGACCCCCTGATGTTCAGCCCTGCAGATGATGATTCCGTAGAGGCACACTCAGCAGTGAGGGTTGGATGAGGCCCATCAGGCGAGTCTGTTGCAGTCTGCTGACAACAATCCTGCGCTTCAGCTCTGCTCTTGTAGCTAAGCAAGCTGAGACAGCCCTCTGCGATGCACACAGAGCTGCTTCTGGCAGCCCACCGTGTCGTTGACAGCATGAATGTCGGCCAGTTGCTTCCTCAGGTCCTCCATCAGGTCATGGAAGTCATGCAGCAGAACGCCGACTGGTTCCTGCTCCTTCTGCACAGCCCCACCCTGACCTGGCACCGTGCTGGAACTGGCGTCAATGGCTGCAGTCTGCAACTGGCTGTCATTGCCAGGAGTGGCCTTCCCTGCCGCTGCTGCATCTGCAAGTGGTGCTGCACTTGGGGCCAGCAGGTCCTTGCGCCACTGGGCACAGTACGCTGCCTCCATGGCGGCCAGGTCAATGGCCTGGTCCCGCTGCAGGACCTCCAGGAAGGGGCCATACGACTGCAGAGGCAGGGGCAGCAGTCAAATGCCATGGGGCACCTCGACAGGACCAAATGTTGCTGCATGTTGCTGCTGCGGGTGCTGTTGTACCTGTGAGCTGGATGCTTGGCCTGTCCATGCAGGCACTGCTTGCCTTTCAGAGGTACACTGCGACTGTTCGTGCTCTTGCAGCTGTGATACGCATGCTGCAGTGCTGAGACCTGTGCAGATCAAGCAGATGCTGCACCTGCTTGAACTCCTCTGCCTCAGCAAAGGCGTGCATCAGCGCCTGCTGCAAAGCTGCCACCAGGTTGCGGTGATCATCGGTGTCCATCAGGTCTGCCAGCGGAGTGGGGCGCTCCAACTGGTCGCCATCAGTGGTGATCAGGGACGTGATCTCGTCCATGTCCCACAGACGCTTCAAATTTGCCAGCTCCTCCATCCAACTGGCCAGCAGCACCTCCATTGCATGCTGCAGCGTGCAAGTCAAACCTGGCTGTGTGCCAGCTGCTGCTGCAGCTGCAGCCTCAGGTAGGTGTGCAAGCTCATATGCTGCAGCAGTCAAGGTCATGCTGGCTGCGCGTAGGCTGGTGCTGCAGCAGAGCTGTGTGCACTGCTGATGCAGGCAGCTGAGCACAGGCCAATGATGCAGACGGCAGCTCAAGGCTGGCTGCATGTGGGCTGCAGCCTGGCCAGGTTGAGCAACCTGCACCCTGCAACAAGACAGCAACTTCAGCAGACATATGCTGCTCCCTGTATGTTTGCGCACCTTGAAGTCGCCCACAGAGGGGCTGAACTCCAGAGCCAGCCCCGGCAATGCCAGGAGGATGTCCACCTCAAAGATGCAGCCGGTTGCAGGCTGGCTGCCTGGCAGCTCCTCATCCCCTGCTTGTCCTGCCTGCCTGAGCTGCTGCGCTGTGGATGCCTCGGACTGCAATGCTCTGTCCTTCTCCTTGGCTTTCGGGTCTGCCATCCTCTCCAGAAGGTGCCTGACAGAACTTGTCAGCACCTGAAGGGCATGAAGGGATCACAACTGCCCTCTGTGAAATCAGGTGGGCGATATCTTCAGGAATGACAGGAGAGGACCACAGCCTGCAGCTGTCGCATGAGCACTGCACAGCGAAGCTTATGTGAGCAGCCATTGCCCACTTAGGCAGCTGCACTGTGGCAGTGCAGTCTGTCCGCCAGTTGTGGGCGGCTGCTGGGCAGCAGGCCTGCAGCTGCCTGCAGGAACGCACCTCCTGCAGCGCGTCGCAGACCATGTAGTCTGACATCTTGACATAGGCCTGCAGACGGCGCAGCTCTGTGCGCCGAGCGGCACCTTGCGTATAGCTGAACTCCTGGGCATGCTCGCCCCTCCGAGTGAAGTCGAACTTGGAGGTGGTCTCCTGCAGCACCCAGGGGGAGGTGCATGCTGGCAGCGCCGCACAGTAGGCAGTGGCAGGTCAAGCAGATCTTCAACGCAGTCCTGCACATCTGCCAAAGTAGCCAGCACAGCTTACCTGTGCCTTCTGGGTGGAATGCAGCCCGGCCGTGTGTAGTGTGATGTTGCGCCCAGCCGCCTCATGCAGCGGGGCTAGCGTCTTCTCCGTCTTGGCTAGCACGGATTCCTGCAGGCGCACCATGCAGCTGCAGCATCGCATGTGAAAGCATGAAAAAAAAAGCTTTCCAAGGTGGGTGTCAGGCAGCACCCGACCAGCAGCTTTCAGCAAGCAGCATCTACCCAGGCGCCTCTCAACGCTCCAGATTGCATCCCAGCTACCTAACCCATATGTCCCCACCTGCTTGCTGTGGAACTGCTCCAGACGCTCTGCCAGAGCCGCCAGTGCAGCCTGGCAGGCCTCTGCTGTGGCCTCTGCTGCAGATTCATTGCAGTCCTCCAGCTCCAGGGCCACCTCCTGCTGCCACGCGTGTTGGGAGGTGAGGAAAGACTGCAGGGTGTATGTCTGGCCAGCCGCGAGGTGCTGCAGCTGCAGCGTCCCCAGCTTTGAGCACACTGCACGAGTCTCTGCCAGGGGTTTCTGCAGGCACATGAAACGACTGACAACGCAACTCAGGTGGCCTGCTGGGGTCGGCAGCCGGCGGAAGGCATGAGCAGGAGTGCTACATGGGAACATGCAGCGTCAGAAGACCAAGGCACACAGTACCGACCTGCAGTACCACATTGGCTGTGAAGAGGAACTTCTCCATTGCAGCCGTGGCACGTGCAATCTTTGTCTGCCTCACATTCTGGTACCAGGACCTGCACAACACAGGTGGTCGCCTATGCAGGCCCACTCAGATGTAGCAACTGGCTTGAAAACTCCCCAGCATGATGCATGAGCTGCCAACCCTCGCTCATCTAGGAACCGCTGCAGCTCAGTCAGCCAGGCCATGCTCATCAGCACATCACAGAAAGGGCTACCCCTCCTACTTGAGGTTCTTCCACAGCTTGTACTGCCCAAAGATGTGCAGGCGCTTCAGGCCATTGAAGAGCAGCATCTCCCGCCCCCACTGCGCTAGGGAGGTAAAGTCGCAGCGCACCACCCCGCAGTGCTGTGTGACGCCTTGGGAGCTCAGGGTATACAGTTCCTCAGGGTCTGCCTCACCGAAGGGGACCACCTGCACATTGACTGGCAGCTGTGAGCAGGCAGCCCGAGATGCAGAGGGGACCACGCACAGATGGACTGCTTCGGCGACGCACACGTGATTGCTGAGTGCATGCATAGCCATGGGAAGCAGTGCCACGTGTGCATGCTCAGGCTGCCAGAAGGTGACACCATAAGCCTCAGGACAGGCAGTAAGCATGCTGGGTGCCAGAGGGTGGCAGCAAGTGCACCTCCAGATTGTAGGGGTTGTACAACGATGGGTTGCTGATGACGCGGCGGAGGTACACAAAATCCTGTGTCTCAGGGTGCTGCCTGAGCTGCTCCAGCAGCCTGCAAGTGCAGGGGCAGTGGTTCACTGGTGAGCACCTGCCAGAACTTGAGCTGTTGATCACATTGACTTGTCTGGCAGGCAGGTGAGCACGCACTGGCCCCACCTAAGATACGAGGCATTGCCTGACGGCACCTGCATGGGTGAGCCAGCCTGAACTGACGGCACCGGTCCAATCTCTGCCTTTGGCACGGCTGCCTGTGCATGCGCGTGCACTGCCTGAATCTTGGCAGTGGCTGCCTGATCATGGAGGCTGTGCCAACGAGGTCTGCCAGTTGGGCTCTGCAGGCAGTCTTTGGTTGTAGGCATCTGCTGATTTGCACCAGATGGGGCAGAATGCAGGAAGGCAGCCTTTGTCAGCGAACAGTGCAGCAATCACCTTGATTGGACTGACATTCAAGCGTCCGGGCTGCTTGGAAGCCTTGGCTGACACCGGCAATGTCAAATTAAGCTCCTGCAAGCATAACCAATGGATCAGGCCGATTGAGACCTAGCGCACCGCAGCAAACAATGTCTGGTGCTCTTGCCTGCACAGACGTCTCACTGCCCTTCTGTGCATGATGCTTTGGTCTAGGGCTGCCAGCGAGGTACAGCTGCTCTTTGAGAGTTTGGCTGGACTCAGCAGGGGGTGGCAAGGTCTGCATGCCCAAGAAAACTTCTGCCAGCATGAAGAGCATCAGGCATGGTTCACACTTCGCGTTGCAGAGGCTTCAAGCGTCAGCACAGCTGGAACCAAGCATCATGACATCGTCCAAGCTCACCTGTTCCTGCACCATTGTCACGGCTATTTCAGTACATCATGCTGATGACAATCACCCACCGCTGTCAGCTGCAGAGTGGCTTCAGTCTGCTGGATAGGGTCCTAGGTGAAAACCTTTTACTTCCAGCGCCCGACAGGGAGACCATTGCTGCGCTTGATCTCGACGCGAGGCCCTTTGTGAGACCCTCAGGCATCTCACCGTGCCGGAGGCGGCTCCTAGTCGCTTGCCATGTCCAATCCATGGGCTTCCGTGAAGCCTGCTGGCGCCTGGAGTGACCAGGTCGAGGAGGCAGAGGCTTCTGGCTCACTTGCCGGTGGTGAGCCCCTCTTGACAGGACATGTCTTGCCATGCACCAGCAGCCATTCACCTGGCAGGTGCGGTTGCAATGGAGCTCATACAGCACCAAGCACAGTCCAAGCAACACCTCACTGCCATGCTTGATGCTGAGCACCTTTGGCATTGTGTCCGCTCTAAGCGTGGGGCCACCTTTGGACTCATACTTGTGCACTTCTGCCCTGTCAGCGCCAGATGAGGCCTTCCCGGACCTCAGCACAGCGGCCACCATCAAGGATAGCCGCAAAGAGAAGAAAAAAAAGCAAACCATGTCGCTGGCGGACTTCCAAGCCGGCCCCAAGGCCTCCTACAAGCCGCCATCAGCCTCTAGCAGGGCCCGCACTGCCAAGACAGATGATGACATCGTCCTTCCCACAGCACCCAAGTGAGGCACTGCACTTGAGTGTTGGTGCAGGAGGCATCTTGGCATCATCAGCATGCTGCACTTTGTCTCACCTTGGGCGAGCACATTACCCTGCAGACTGAGTGTGAGGCAGACTATGGCTGGTGCACATGCATTGCAGTTACTTATGAGAGGCGACGCATCCGCCCATGCAGCTGCGTGCTCCAGCACAAACCAGCCTGCAGCTCCCCAAAGCTTGGAGGGTGCACGCCTGTATTGGCAGGTCTGAGATGCAGCCGACTGGTGTAATGAGCTACTCCCTGGCAATCCCTCCCTCTCAACTTCCTGCAGGCCGCGGGATGATGATGACGACGGCCGCGGGCCAGGGCTAGGAGGCGCCTTTGCAAGAGACGGGAGGGACTATAGCCAGAGAGGTGACCCCTCACATGTCTTGCAGGGCCTGCTTCATTCAAACTGCTCCTCGCGGCGCCTGCAATTCCCTGCTGTGCGCATGCCTACTGCAGCCAGTCTGTTGTCGCACCTCATGTGGTGGGGCTCTGCTGCAGCAAGCTGTCCTGGTCACCAGTTCTGTCTGCCTGGACTGCAGTGCGGTCTGCTGGGCTGCCACTTTCTTGTTTGCCTGAGCTTGCAATGGGTGGGCCTGGGCAGCAAATGGGGCAGTCATCATCAATGCACTGCTCTGCATGATGCTTGGATCTGCCTGCCTTGTTCTGCAGTGTCCCTGTGCTGGATGCTCTCCTCTGCATGCTGGGCAGTCCCCACACTTCCTTGCCTCTGCAGTGGGCGGATCACGCCGCGATGATGATGAGGAGGGTGGCCCCCATGACGATGGTCCCTCCCGGGCAGACCAGGCCGACAACTGGGGCAAGGACCGCAAGTTTGTGGCCGGCCAGGGCGGCGACAAGGAGAGGGGCTTTGGCGGCGGCAACTTCAGGTGAAGGGGCTTGCCGCCATAGGAGCCGGTTCCTGCATAGCTGGCCCTGCCTGCGACCCATTCATCTGCAGTGGCTCTGCCTTCGTCACGGCAGCTCTGCCTGGCAGGGTGGGGCCTGCTTGGGCAGCGGGAACTCGTGAGCAGTGCAACATTGGCATGCCCTTAGAGACTGCTGCCATCAGGTGACCCGCACATGCATGATGCCCGCAAGGCAGTAAAGCACTGACATACTGATACACTACGCCAAGAACAATGCCCTGCCCTGCAGGGACCGCAACTTTGACGATGCGGAGCGCAGCGGCGGGGGCGCTGAGGAGGAGGACACAGGCCCCTCCAGGGCGGACCAGTCAGACAACTGGGGCCGTGACCGCCGACCACAAGAGCCTGACAATCGCGACAGGGGCAGGAGCAGGGGCTTTGAAGATCGGCCGCGCATGGGGGGCTTCAGGGACAGGGGCAGCAGCGGGTGTGCCAGCTGGGGTGCCCTGCTGCTTGCGCTGGCAAGTGCCCCCAGGGAGCAGGGCGGCAGCAAGGGCCAGCAGCTGTGATGTGCATGGTGCCTGAGGCTCAGCTCTCCTTGAGACTTTGAGACATAGGGCAGCAGGTGGGGGCACCTGCTGCGCTGCAAGGACCATTGCGGGCTGCCTGTGCTGGCAAGAGGCCACCTTGCCAGGCAAGGCTGCAGCGAGAGGGACGGCAGCAAGGGCACATAACTGTAATCCAGGTGCTGCCTGTGGCCCAGGGACCACATTGGGTGCACCCGCTGAGCTGCATGACAAAGGTCAGTTGCCTTTGCCATCAGCAGGTCACCCTTCCCTTCAAGGCTTCTGCAGAGGACAGCACCATTGCCTGACTGCTGTGATCAGGATACCGCCTGAAGCCCAGCTTCTTATGAGGGTCTGGAGGGACTGGCGGCAGCTGGTGCGCCGGCCGGACTGCCCGGGCAGGATGCACCAGCAGGGTGCTGCGGCATTGTACAGATGCTGCATGCAAGATGTACCACCACAGATGGCAGCTTACCTGGGGGAAGCCTGTGCAGATGGGTGGATGCTGCCTGGGCGCCTGCAGGGACAGGGGCTTTGAGCCTGTGGGCCCCTCGCGGGCAGACGAGGAGGACCGGTGGTCACGGAAATTTGCTCCTGCAGCGTCGCGGTCGCCGCCACGTGCGCAGCATGTGTCAGACACTGCCGACAGGTACTGCCCATCCAGCACTTGCTATCCACTTGACTTGCAGCTTGCAGCTCGTGGCATTGAGTTGCTGTATGATGCTGCTGATCCTCTAGCTGCAGTGCCACCCATTCATATAGACCTGTTGTCGCCTTTGAGATGTACATGCTATTCTGATGCTGAAGACCCATTGTCTGAGGACAGCGCTTGCTTTTTTAGGTGGATGCGCTCCGGGCCAGCCCCCAGCCAGGCTTCTACAGCCGAGCAGCCCGCCTTTGAGCGCAAGCGGCTGCAGCTCAAGCCGCGCAGCCTGCCGGCGCCTGAGTTGCCTACGCCACCTGAGCCCAAGCCTGACGAACTCAAAACAGAGCGGCAGCCACAGGCAGCGCCGGCCGCACCGAAGCCCCGCTCCAACCCCTTTGGCCAAGCCAGGCCGCGAGAGGAGGTGCTCAAGGAGAAGGGGGTGTCCGAGTCTGGTTCAGACAGAGTGGACAGGTGGGGCATGAGCTGCAAGGAGCCATTGCCTTGAGGGAGGCTGCATGGAGTCGAGGCCTGGTCAAGGCAGGACGGCCTGCCATGCTTCTCTCATCCACCACCTGCTGAGTTACGCCTGCCTGCTTCCTCCAGTGGCAGCAGGTAGGTTGCATCCTTGAGATGACATGGGCACACTGCCTGGCAGGCGGGTGTCCTCATGTGGGCCTGTCTGTGCAGGGAGGAAACTGCTGAGGAGATGCGTTTGAAGGAGCGTATCGCGGCTGCAAAGAAGCGTGTGGAGGCTGGCGAGGGTGACGAACTGGCCTCTGCAGGTGAGTGGGCCAGCGCCATGCAGAGACTGGAGTGCTTGCTGCCCTGAAGACTCCAACTGCAGCAGCAGGGGAGCTCTGCATGGAGAGGCTCTTGTGTGTGCCTGCATGGGGGTGAGGGAAGGAGTGCAATCCCAAGACCTGCAGGCGGGGTCGCTGCATGCCTTCATCCTTGCCCCTGCCGACCTTTGATGCCTCCCTGCACCAGGCACTGTGAAGGGTGAGCAGCCAGAAGGTGCCTCAACAGATGCCAGTGAGGAGCAGATGCTTGCCAGGCAGGAGCCCATGTCATACGCTGCTAGGGCCAAGGCAGCCACTCAGACAGTCCAGGAGGCGCTGGCAGACTACGAGAAGGATCTCGTTAAGCTCAGTGCTGAGCTCGATAAGAAGGCCAAGCTCAGCACAAAGGCAGAGAGCAGCGCTGCTGCAGCGTCCCCCAGCAGACAAGTCGAGGAGGGGCCTGCAGCACCCATCCCAGAGCCAACCAATGCATGGAGGCGGCGAGCATAGATTGATGCCATGTTGGCCCCTCATGATCCTTGCCCATAGTGTGAGGCATGCACATTGCATAGCGAAAATTGTTTGAGTTCAAAACAAACTTCTCACTGCACTGTTCACTCAGACAAGCGCATGAGAAGTGATGCTAATCTGCTCATGGCATCGGCCGCCAACAGTTTGTTCAGGCAGGGTGGGCTCCTGGCTTCTGCCCCTCTCTTCTAGATGATGTAGTCAACATTGAAATCCACATCGACATTGCCCAAGGGGATAGGCTTATTTGCAGAGAAGGCTTCCTGCAACTCAAGCTGAATAACACTGCGAGGCCCCATAGTGTACTTCCACTGCCAGGACGGCACCACATCAGTTGGCTGCAGCACCGACCTGAAGCCGCCTGCAGGCCAGAACAACTTATGACTGTGAACCCTTTACATGATGAGCTGCAGCATCAGGCAGGCAATGCATGCAGGTACAGCAATGTTGAAGCAGCCATGTTGCACATACAGGGAAGGTAGAGACAGCCGCCATAGGCGGCCCCCGTGCGGGCACAGCAAGAAAGTGGCAGCCCACCTGCAGGACCTGTAGTGACCAGCATGCGGTGCCCATCTGGCACCTCAAAGCGCTGGTCGCCCTCAATCAGCACATTGGAGGCCTCAAACTCTGAATTACCATGAAGCTTGACCTGGCAAGATTCCATTCGCTCCACCTGCAGCCAGCAACATGTACAAGTGCTTCAGCTCGCAGTCATGACACAGCAGGTGAGCCAGTGGTATCACACAGCGCACATGCTCTGACAAGGGGGCTGCAAGCCGCCTGCGAGCAGCAAACCTACCACTGTGAAGGACTGCACAGCGCTACAGCGTGCAAGCGCACATCTATTGAGGTTTGCCTGCAGACAGCGCACCTGATGCTGCCAGTAGCAGTTGTCAGGGTGCTCCCAGTCCACTCCCCTATTGCGAACAGACACGTTGTGCAGTCGGACACGGCCGCATCTGCTGCTGTACACGAGGTGGGTCTTCTCCTCTGCCCGGTGCTGCTGCCACTGCTGAGCCCCTAGGATGTTGCTCAACTCACGCTCAGGGGACAGCAAGCCTGCCCTGCAGCATGCACACAGAGCACGTCAACCCCACTTGGGACCCGCAACATGTTTGGTGCAGTAGCCCGCTCACCGTCTTGCAGCATTGGGCCTGAGACTGCCAAACTTCATGGTGGAGAGCCCAAGACCATGCTGGAGCTACCAGGCACTGTCAGCCACTGCCCCATGTTGCATGGCCGCCTAGACACAGTTTGCCCAGATGATGACAAGCTGCAAGCACTCATGTGTTTTTAGATGTGCATCTTTACCTTGTGCCAGCTGCAAACTGGCTGTGTTGCAGCATGAGTGTCTAACTGTCCAGCTGGAGAGAAGCCCAGTACCCATGCTGGGAGCAAGCTCACCCTCAGCCAGCCTTTGCACAAGCGACTACTCCTGTTGCCTGGTCTGCCTAGCTGCAGTACAGTCAGGGTGAAACCAACTTGTTTGAGCACTCACCCCTTCTTCAAGCGTGCCTTCTCAATGTCGTGGCGGCTGCGGATCTGGCTGTAGTTCACTGACAGCGCGGCCTCCTCCTGCCCCACCACGCAGTCAGCCTGGACGAGCAGGCTCCCCTCCACGTGCAGGTCTGTGATGGCAGCCTCTGCGCACTCGAGCACCAGTTCTGACCGCGGAGCCAGGCTGCCCCCCTGCACCTTCTGGCTGATGACGTCCCACAGCGGGCCAAGCGCCGGGTGGAACAGAAAGATGAACGAGGGGCCTGACTGGAGGTATTCCCTGACCTCTGGAACCTGCAGGCAACAGCATGCTCTGATGTCGGCTCTGTGGCATTGCACAGGCGTCAGTGACACCTGGCGTGGCAGGACACAGCTGGACAGAGGCAGATGGACACTTCCAGCATTGCTGCCAGGGTGGGGAATGGCATGTGTACCTCTGCAGTGAGCACACCAGGGGTTGGCAAGAGCAGATGTGCCTGCTGGGCTGCAGCAGGGTGAAAGACTGCTGCCAGCAACCAGCAACCAGCAGTTGCATGGCCAAGCTGGGGCTGTGCGGTCCACAGCAGGGCAGCCCAGGTCCCCACCTGTGGCACGTCCCATCCACAGCGCTGCAGCAGGTCGTGAGCGTTGCGCATGAGGTCCAGGAAGGAGCCGTCAGGCGTCTGGTGGATTTTGAGGCTGCCAGGCTCCCGCCGGCGCTTGGCTGAGGAGGTCACCCGGCTGCGCACGTTGTAGATCACAAACGTGTTGAGCTCGCTGTGCTGCTCCACTGGGACGGGGCCGCGGAAGCGCTGCGCCAGGCTGTCCACCAGGTTCTGCCGGCAGCAGGCACACCGCAGTTGAGGCGCATCAGTTGCCAGGCAGCAGCAGGGGGCACTGCCTGACAATGTGTGCAGATGCATGATGCGCGCAGCAGCTTGGTCGGCCTGTGCACCAAAATTGCCCCAGATGAACAGTTGCCTGCAAGTGAGCTCCTGGTTGCATGTTCCCCGCTGCCAGACGGGAGCGAGCTGACCAGGCCTTAGTTTCTATTGCAGCTCGGGGAGATCATGACCTGCAAGAAGGCATGACCCTGCCAGTGCCATCAAACTGGAGGCAGAGGAGCATCACAGCCGACCCCCCCCCCCCCCCCCCCCCCACCTGCATGGTGCACTCCATGCGCCCGGCATGCACGCTGCGCTGCTCCCCGGTGGCTGCATCTCTGTAGGTGACGCGCTTCTTCATGTTGAAGATCATGCCGGGCATGGCCGCCCCCGCCCCTGAGGCCACGCCCGCCCGCACAGCTGCCTCTGCCGCCTGCAGGCAAGTCCAGCACAACGGATGGCGGCCGGCTCTCAGTCTGCCTCTTGCAGCGCCTGTGAGAGCACAGCTCTACAGCCAAGGAGACATGCTGCCAGGCAATTGTATTTTTGCTGTACAAGCATGCTGCTCTGCAGCCACAACTTCAAGCAGTCCCCCCCAGCACGGGCGTCTGCCTTCACCTGCTGCACCCACAGACAAACACGCGCTCACTGAGCCGGCCCCTCCGAAGCACCAACAGCTCCGCCCACCTTCATATTCACGTAGAGGACATTGGTGTTGGCGGGAAAGCGGCTGTACTGGCTGCCAGGGGCATTGGGCACATCGCAGATGCCCATCTTCTCAAACTCGGTGTACTCCACGTTTGTCACATTGTACGTGTGCTCCCACTGCCCCTCTGGCCCCTGAGTACGCCGCTCCATGAGGACGTTCATGCCCTCGGCCGCCCCCACCACGCGGGGACAGGAGGCAAAGCCAAAGCTGCGGCTGTCAGTATAGCCTGAGCCAGAGAGGGACAGCAGCGTGGCGTCTGTGCCCGCCATAGGATTGCTGCAGCAGGGGCAGATGCCCTTGTCTCAACCTCAGCAGTCACCAGATTGCACCAGGAAAACACCAGCAAAGAGCTGGAGAGGCTTCGCAGGGCACATCTGTGCCCGCCATGGGGACACCGGGTATCAGACAGAGCAGACATGCGCAGCACTGTTCCAAGCAGGCGCCTGTGCAAGTTCCCTGCAGGGTTAGACTGCAGAGTGGCTGCCAGGGAGCCACACCGAACAGGGAGCAAGGCATGCAGGTGTGCTTGCCTGCCATGTCAGAATACCAGGACCCAGAGGTGAGCTCAACCTGGAGTGAGCAGCACAGCTTGCATGACTCCTATCCCAGCATGAGTCCAGCCCACCCACCTGATCTGCCTCACAATGGCGCCCTCTCGGTCATGGTGGGACAGCCAGTCGAAGATGCCCTGGTCCAGCATGAGCTTCCAGACGGCCCCATGCCCACCAGGCTTCAGCAGAGGAGCCAAGCCCTCAGGCAGCAGCCACTGCCCGTCCTCAGCGCTGACGACAGGCACCAGGGGCTGCTTGAAGATCCTGCACAACAGGCGGCGAGACAAAATCGTACTACCGACTGAATCGCTTCTCAAAGGAGAACGCGAACACAGGCTTTGTCGGCAGGTGTCAAGGAAAGGCCTATGTCGAGAAGACTGCTCTGCAATTGTGTTGCTGGCACAGAAAGGCAGCATCGCACGGCAGGGTGCCTGCAGGGGCTGACCTGAAGGACTTGCGCCCACGGCCATACCAGTCACAGCTCTCCATGAACTCCGTGACCCTTTCGTGGTTGCCCTTGGCATCTGAGGTCATGATCACTATGGGAGTCACCTGCTGCACGCCATACAGCCGGAAGAAAAGGTACTCCCTTGCCTGCAGGAAGGGTGGATCAAGTTGTGGTGGAACGGCTTCATGCGGCTTGCAATGTGCCATGCCAGCAGCCAGCAGCATGCTGTCTGGCCATGCACGGTGGCAGTGGGGGGCCATGCTTGATAACAACAAAGCCTCAGCAGCCACAGCAGCATGTTGCAGCTGCCAAGGCAGCAAGAGCAGACCAGCCAGCATGGCATTGTCACACACAAAGCAGCCAGGGAGGCTGACCTGCAGGTCTCGGATGAGGCTCTCGAGGAGAGGCCTGCCGCAGTAGGGCAGCACTGCAACAGGGAGGCCCTCCCCTGTGACGGAGCAAGTGAGGCCCAGCCTGTCCCCAGCACCTGAGAGCAGGGTGGAATTGAGGTTGCCATACAGTTGAAGCAGCTGCACAGATGCCGAGCTGCAGGCAGGCAGGAGAGTCGCCCATTGCTGCAGGCAAGCCCGTCCAGCAAGCTGGGTCGCATGAGAGAATCCAAGTGCTGGCAGGCAGACAGGGTCGCTCTTCCGGCAGGGATGCACTGGAGCAGCCAAGCAGGCAGGCTCACCCCCCAGAGGGTAGATCTCGGCCATGTGCGGCAGCGCCTCCAGACCAGTTGCCGCAGTCTCAGCGGCGATGCGTCGCCCATCGGGGGAGGCCAGGTTGGGACCCCTGCACACGGGCAGCAGAGCGATGTCCAGGCATGACCAGGCGGGGGAGGCACAGGGCAGCGCACAGGCTCGCTCAAGTGGGGCTGCCCTGATGCGTTCAACCCGACCCCAGTTCAGCTTCTCATACAGAGGCTGCTGACGCCAGCAATGCTGCTGACAGGCCGTCCTAGAGGCCCAGTGCAGCCCTTTGCAAATGAGAGGTGCACTGCGACTGAGGGACACAGAGACAGCGGGGCTGGGAGGCTCAAGTTGGGCTCCCATACAGCAGCAGTCGGGCACATGGCGACAGGGTGCCGCCAGGCAGGCATGACAAGCTCAAGCTGGGTCACACGCAGTGAACGGCAATCATGAATGTGGCAATGGTCTGGCGGGGTGGGCAGCTCACTTGGGCATGTGGAAGGTGATCTGTGCATCAGGCACTGCGCCGCCCTGAGGCGGGCGCTTGGCGCAGTCCTCGTCAATGGCATCCACCATGATCTGCAGGCACTTGCGCTGGTAGCCCAGCAGGCCGCCAATGCTGTCGTAGAAGGAGTCCACGGCAGCCAGCGTGATGGCCAGCTTACGCAGCGCAGGGGAGAAGGGGGTGCCTGCACAGCGGCCAAGCCAGGTCATGGGGCAAAGAGGGTCGCAGCCAGCTTGTAGAGGGCACTGTCCCAAGAGACCTGCATGATGGCAGGGCCCACAAGGTGAGCACAGCATGAGCAATGTCCAGAGACAGTATGTACACAGCAGTGAGGATAGATTGCTTGCACGACAACAAGAGAAGCATCAGCAGCAGAAGCGCGCCACAGCATGCAGCATGTTGACCCATCAGGCAGAGTTTCCTGAGCTGTGCATCGGCTATGCCACCAGCGCACAGGAGCAGCTTTTTACCCACTGAGGACAGCCAAGAGAGTTGATTTACGGCAGGAGCCACGAATGTGTGCCTTGTAACCTCACCTAGACCTGTACGGCAGAGATGCTGCTGCAGCTGGCTGCCAGGTGCCTCAAATATGCCTTCAGATACAGGCCCCCACCAGGGTGAAATGTCATTCACAGTCTTGCCGCCCACCTTGTGGGGGTGGCACAGCCAGCACATGCTGCTGCTGCATTGCCGGCAAGCACAAGATGACAAACGCCTGTTCCGGCTCCAGAGATACGAGCTCCTGCAGCAGCTGGACCCCCATCCTGCATCATTAGAGAAGGAGTGAGAGGCATTCGCCAGACTGACTGAGATGAAGCCAATGCTACCTGCAGCAAAACATCTACAGGCAGCACAGCTGACAGCAAGTGGCGTGCACAGGGGTCACCTGCTACCCTGAAGGAAGCGCTGCACGCTCTCATGCTGTTGAAGGGTGGCAATCTGCAGCACCGCCATTCAGCTCATAGCACGGGCCAGCAGGCTGGGGCGTCAGCAAGATGTGATGGCTGCACCACTCACTTTGTCCTGCAGAGTCTCCGTCTGGTCCAGGTGGTGAATGAGGTGTGACAGAGCATTGACTTGCTTCTGCAGGTACTGCTCCCGAGTCAAGCCATCTGGCCCGAGAGTCTGGAGGGGCCCCTCCTGCTCAACGCAACGAGATGCTACCGCTAAGGCTGAGGTGCTTCGCAGATGCCCATGACTACGGGGGAGAGGCTTAGCTCTGATGCCAACTGCCCAGGAGGCTGCTGACTGGGGCCAGCAGGCCCTGACTTTGCTGTTGGGCACCAGACAGGCGCTTTGGGCACATGGTGTAGTGGTTTTGGGCACGTGAAAATGCTGCGCCATCTGACCGCAGGTAGCTCTGTTGGCTTGTTCAGAAACCACAACAGCACTTTGTAGCGTTGTCCAGCGCAGATTTGGTATCTGGCCTGGACGGGAATAGCCTTGCTGAGGGCAGGGTCCACCTCTCATCAGCAAGTGCAGCGCTGCTAGCGGTCCTCATCTTCTCAAGTAGGTGCACACTCAAAAGTCAGATAGATGCCCTGTTGGCAAGAAAGCAAATGGAGATGAAGCCTCTGCAGCTGGCTCATAAATGCATCTGATTGTTGTCCTAGTGGCAGCATTAAGTGTGGCCTGTCAAGGGCAGATCCAATCTGCTGCTGTAGAAAGTGGCTCTGTGCAGGGCTCTCATGCGGAAGAGTCAGTGGCTGATCTGCGTAAGCTCATCCATGAGGCCCAGACTGCATTGAGTGCCCTGCAACAGGGCATCGCCAGGCACAGCTCTCTCTTGGACGGCTTGACGGCCCCAGCGCAGCATGACCCAGGCAAGATCCATGGCAGTCTTTTGCAACCAGCTGCTGACTGTGCACGACACCGGCAACAGGCCTTTTGGGGTTGCAGGGGGATGCCATGTGCCTGAGGAGAAGCAGAAGGCCGGGCCGGCCAGCCATGTGGTGCTCGCCAAGCACCAGCCCAGCTGGCAGGATTTCATGCGCCTGCTGATGGTGGTGCAGCTGGGGGCCGAGCCCACTGCCCTGCACCTCCTGCACCGGCGAACCCCCGGTGGGCACCGCCAGGCCCTGCTGGCCTCTGGTGACGCCCTCGGCCGTCTTCAGCTGCACACTCTGTCTGGCGAGCTGCTGGCGATGCAGGCCACAGGTGAGCTGCAGACTGGCACAGAGGCCAAGAGGCTTCCCACGGAGGCTGCTCTTTGGCAGTGCAGGCAAGCCCAGCAGCTCCAGACAGCAAGCGGCTCATCCCAGAATGGACACATGCAGGCATGAGAAAGCCCAGCAGGAGCCCAAACAAGGGGCATGCCTCTTCTGAGCTCATGCTCTCAGGCTGTGCCCACCAGCAATGCCCTGCAAGCTGCTCCAGGATGTTTTTCTTGGCTCAGGCCGTGTTCATGCAGTGCAGGCGGCGGTGCATTGACAGCCATCACCGCATACCCCTCCCCAGATGGGGCAACCACGATGCTGGCCCTGGGCTTCCTGGCAGGCAAGGTGCAGATGATTCACCTACCCCACAACAGCAGGTGGGCACCATTGCCACTTGCATGTGCATTACCGTGGACGTGGCTTCCACGGCTGACAACACCTCTTCGGTACATGGCTGCTGTGCCAGCTCCTTGCGCATTTCTGGTGAGGCATGGTCGCAGCTGGTGCTGTTGTCTGCGGCAGCTGCAACGTGTCAATTGTGTGCATGCTGCCCCTGTGTGCAGCGACCTGGTGCCGTCATGGTCCAGCAGACCGCCACTCGCTGACTCGCACAACACAGGTCCCCAGTGCAACACAGACGACTTACTCGGCAGCCCTGCCGTGAGGCACCTGGTGCTGCTCAAGGCGAGTCTGCGGATGCACAACCTCGCAGTTGTTCATGACAACGGCGCTGTGCAGCTTCTCAGAGATAATGGTGGGCAGCCCTGCCGAGCCTACCTGCCTGCGGGGGAGTGTCTGTGCTACACATAGCTGCTCCAGGAGGATGGATGAGGTGGCAGTTCGTCCATGTCCTGCTGCCTCAGTGCCTTGCTTTCATTGACAGCTGGTGAGCTCCCCTGCCAGCAGATCTCAATCCAGCTTGCAGCTTGACAAGCTCAACTGTTGAGACTGGCAACCCTGGCTGAGCCAATGGTCACTCTGAGCAGACACCCAGCTTGTGTTGACGCCGCATGGGTCAAGAGGCAGATTCCAGCATCCGGAATGGTGATAACCAGCAATTGCACCGCACTGCCCACCAACCTGCGATCACTTCCTTGGCAGGCACATTGCGCGCCGAGACCAACGTGCCAGAGCCTGTGCATGCCGTGCGGGCGGTCGGCAACACGCTACATCTGGTCACCAGTCAGAGCAGCGGCGCCATTCGCCTGCGTGGGGGACGCCTCAACCTGCAATTCAGGCCACTTCAGGGCCTGAACGGGTCTGTCATCACAAGCGCGGCCTTCGACGAGATAATTCAACACCGAGCATATGCTGGCGTGGATGGGGCTGACATCGTCATGTTGCACCTGCTCATGCCCACAGGGCCCCGCATCACAGTGGTGGGTCGAGCTCCCTGGATGCAGTGGTGTTGCCTGCAGCCCTTTGCACTGCTGAACTGTGGTCATCTGAAGGGGCTCCCCTTGCATGCTGCATGTCTGTGCAGCCCCTGCCCGTCAGACTCATCAGATGCAGCAGTTTGTCAGGGGTGTGGGCTGCGCGTGCTGCCTGTGCAGCCTCCCTGTTCCAGATCGGCTTTGCGTGTACAGCACTTGACAGTTCATGTCCAGGTGCAGCAGTTGCAAGCTCGCCTGCGCTGCAGGCTAAACACCGCGTGCCTGTGCCCTTCAGCACCAGTGCCTCAGCCCTGCATCATCTGCGAGGGCACCTGCTGCTCTTGACAGACGCCCGTGCAGCAATCCTGAACACCAGCAGCAACATGATGCTGTCTGCTGGGCCAGTGCCAGTGTGTGAACAGGCCCTGGGCAGCCTTGTCGCTGCTGCCAACCAACAGGTGGGTGCTGGGCCTGCCTACATGTAAGCTTCCTGCCTGCTGGACAGCAGCCACTGTCTTTCTGGCACCATAATGCTGTGAGTGTCCCCTGCTGCTGCCTTGTTGTTGCATCTGTGGAGGGACCTGGCAAGCAGGGGCCAGGCGGTCCACGCCTCTTGCTTTTCTCATCGCACCTGCCCCTCCTGCCATGTAGGAGGTCAGGAGGCAGGGCGTGCCTCTCATCGCTGCAGAGGACGACCTGATTGCAGTGACTCTGCCAGGCGGTTTTGTGGCAGTGTATGAAGCACGGCTGCCCTTCAAAGCACCTCTCAATCTGCACTTGACGCAGTGGACTCGCCCACTTTTCGTTCTGACCATGCTGGTCGTTGGAGTTTGGCAGTACAAGCGCTCCAGGTCAGGCTTCCTGGCATGCCCTGTGCTGGAACAGGTCTGTGCAAGAGCTGTCTCAGACTCAGCTTCTGCCTTTAGCTCCCAGCAGGTGCTCATGTCTCAGACCTCTCACAACCTGGCATGGCTGTGCAGGGTGAGGAGGATGACATTGGAAGACGATGAGCTCAATGTGCCGCCAGAGTGGAGAACTGGGAGGCGCTCAGGCTATGCTGAAGGCTCTGCTGGAATGACAAGGGCAGCATTTAAGCAGGATTTGAGAAGTCTGGAGAAGCAGCTCCATGGGCAAGCTCGTGCAGGGGAGGAGGACTCATCAGAGGAGGACCCAGCTAGTCTGAGAGCTACGAGCATTGAGAGGCTTCAGACTGCAGGCGGACTGACTACTGGCAGACCCAGCAGCTTACGGCAAGACATCACATCCCAAGATCTTGCAGCAATTGACAGAGCTATCTTTGGGTCGTCCCCGCATGCAAGAAGACACTGATGTTTCAAAGACGGGGCTGAAGGATGCTTTGCATGAATTCCTATGCATCTATTTTGTGTCTGTTTGTGCAGCAGATCACTGGCGACATGTGAGGCAGAGCCCCTGCTGCAAGCCATGAAGCATTGGACTTGAAACTGCACAGAAATGCTGGATCATTGCTGTCTCTGCAAAGCACCTGCGACATCTCATGTGTGGCTAGGCTGCTGCCATGGGAAGCAGCCCTGCGCCAGGCTGCTAGACGCAGCAAAGCCAATAGGAGCCCTCCCCTCCTGCCCCTGGCCACTGCCTAGCAGGTGCTGGGGGCCGAGTGGAGGGGCAACACTGCTACCTGCAGGCTGGTCCCCGCTGAAAGGGCACCCATGGAGATCTGGGTCCTGAGCAAACTGAAAACGTGACTTGCTGCGCCTCGGCGGGGCAGACACGATGGGCGCCACCCCCCACAGGTCCTGCAGCGAACTGAGGCTGGAGGCTGACTGGGACCCAACCAGCTGCCCATAGCTCCCCTGCTGCTGCAGGTGCAGCCCCAGCCCGCTGGAGCTACTCCCTGCTGGCGGCCCCCAGTCAGCAGCAGTGTATGGCTGGAATGTAGCTGAGGGCGATGCATGGACCTGCATGAGCACAAGGGCAGGAGTAAAATGCTGGATTGCAAGCAGCCTGTGCACAATCAAAAGCAGCTGCTCAGCTGATTCTCCTGCTGCGCCTGCTAGACAGCAAATCGGGTCCACACAGCCAGAAAATCTTACAGGGTTGCTGTAAAGAGACTGACACTTACCCTGGAGGAGAAGTCCATGGCAGAGGCTGCTGAGCAGTCAGAGCCGAAGGAGTGGTATGGAGAGGTGGAAGGGCACCTGATGCTGCCCTGGTCACAGAGCACCACGCCTCCAAATCCTGGAGGAGGGCCCTGCACCGGCGGAGACACCACACTTTAGGCAGGAAACGCCTGATATAAGCTGTATATAACCGCCGCAGCATGCCAGGTGCACAGAGAGCAGCAGGCCTGCAATGCCTGACACACCACTGGGGCCACAAGGCACCACATCTGTGCTCAACAGCAGGCTTTGACTGCACCCACCTTCCTCCTGGCTCCCATGCTGGCCGCGAGAGGCGCCCCACTGCCGGCTGGCAGCCCGCCAGCCTGCCCCTCCACGCTCAGCTGCTGCTGCTGCAAAGCCACCTGCTCCGGCACAGCCTGCTGGGGTGGCCCCTGCTGACGCTGCTGGCGCTGCTGTAGACGCCCACCTGCCGCCTGGCCCTCTCCCGTGCTGCCTTGCAGGCTGGCCAAGCTGCTGGGGCTGCTTTGCATGGTGGCGCAGGAGGCCTCTGACCCCTCTGTGGACATGGGGCCTGGACAGCCAGCTGTCGTGCCGTCCACCTCCATTGCCCTCGCAGCAGAGGCTGCTGGGGCCGGGCCAGACGAGCTGGCCCCGCCCCGGCGGGCTCCCTCACGGCGTGCTGCCTCCTGCTGCGCCCGGCGGCCCTTGCCCTTCGCAGGGGCGCTGGCCTCCCCCTTTGCAGCTGCAGGCAGGACTTAGCAGGGTGAGTCCTCGCACCTAACATTGTAAGTTCGGCCTTTGCACAACCCCATTTGCAGCTGTACACATGACAATCTCGCATGAGACCCAGTTTCGCAACCAGAGCGCATGACAGATGCTTGACAGAATGTGCTGCACAGCAGCTGCTCACCAGCTGCTGGCTTGGTTGCGGCCCCTGAGCCTCCCGCCTGAGGAGTTGCTCCCGCTCTGGCACCGCTGCCCCTTACCCTGCGAGCCGCCTTGCCGCCTGCTCGTCCACCTGAAGCTGACCCTGCCGCAGCACCTGCGGCATCCCTGTCGGGGGAGCTGCCGGCAGGGCTGCTCTGCTGCTGCGGGCTGCTGGTGACAGCAGCCAGGCTGGGCCACTCCTCCTGCAAGGGGCCATGGCTGGCATGTGAGGCTGGGCCTGCTTCTATGGCCATGCATGTTAAGGCTGTGGAGCACACATGGCACATGACACTGAGAAGGCATGCAAGGCAGAGCTGTGCTGTAGGACACTGGCGTGATTCAAGGGGCACCTGGGCGGTATCTGCTGGCAGTGCTTGCGCCTGCTGGGCAGCCTCAGGGGTTGCCTGCTGCTGGCTGCTGACTGACAGCCCCGCCAGTGCTCGATCTGCCCAGCTCCCCCGCGTGGTGAGCAATGGAGCCTCCGTACTGCAGCAAAGGGGCCAGACTTGAGGCTCACAGGCGAATGGTGTGACGGTTGCCAAAGTTCAGCAAGCAGCTGGGGACCCGCAGGCCTGCAGCGCAAATGGCAGCAATCGCCTAGCTGGCCGCTTCAGTCAGAAGATGTGGGGCGCGCCCAAGGGTCTGGCAGTGGCACACACAGCAGCAAGTTGCAGCCCAACTTTCCCAGCGAGCCGCATCTTCCGTGGTAGATGGGCTGAGCCACAGCAGCCATGCACCCTTTCCAAGTGCCAGCAGGCCTGGCAGCTCACCTGGCTCCCCTGCTCAGACTGCCCTCCACCCCTTCGCTCAGCTGCCTGCTGGGCTGCTGCGCTGCCTGCATCAGGGCAGCCTGCCTCTGTGTCCCTGCCGCGCTGGTGCTGCTGCCCTCTGAGCTGCCTGCCGTGCTGATGACCGCCGGCAGGCTCGGCTGGCGGGCCACATGGGTTGTGGACATGAAATCACTCCCCTGCAGCTCCTCCTTGCTGTAGCAGTCATCCTCATTTGCTGCAGGGAATGCATAAAAAGCGTGACATCAATTGAGGTGTGACCCAAACAAGCCAGGAGCAAGCAGCAAGGGCACTCACCCAGCTGATGGAGGTATAAGCAGTCGGGGTTGTTGCAGGGAACTCCCTTGAGGAAGGCGTTGCAGAACTTGGTGGTGCCAAAGCACGCCTTGACTGCTCTGCCTGCAGGCAGCAGACTGCGTCAGTGCAAGTGTCTAACAGGTCATGGTCTGGTGGGTCAGGGCAAACCTCATCGAGACCCCCGTGACAGCTTTAGTTAGGCTGAGCCTTACGATCTTTCAGGAGAATATGCAAGTGGACAGTGCTGCGCAAAAGCCAGTGCATGCCACAAAGGCAAGCGTGTGTGGGGGCAGGGGCGCACCTGCCCAGACAGCCCCATGGACCGCCTCAATGCATCGCCTGGCATCCTCCGGCCGCTTAAACGTCACGTAAGCGCTGCCAGTGGGCCCATTGCGCAGCGCTGCAGCCCCATATGGGCCACCTCTGTTGCAGCTGATCTGCTTGATCTGCTTGCTGAAGTTGCCAAAGTACTCTGGCTGTGCCATCGTGTCCTCATAGCATATCTCCAGGTTCAGCCCCACCACGTACACCAGGTTGCGCTGCACCACCCTTGTGTTCTGCAGGAGCCCACATCAGGGACTGAGATTGCTTCTACAATAGTCTGAGCTGGGCTGACGCACACTCGTGGTTCCTAGGGAGGGCATCAGGCTTCGAGGCCCCAGCGGGGGGCCACTGTCAGCCACTGCAGGTCTCCTGGCCTTTCCGCCTGGCAAGCAGCAGGTTCCGGAAATGCTGCCCATGCCAGAGTTCAGCTGGCAGGGGCGCCTCTGGTAGGCAGCAAGGGGTGGCGATGGGCAACAATGCTGCAGGTGGACGGCAGCTTCGATGTAGAGGGACTTGAGTGGTTTGACACATGGATGACACTGTTGGGCCTGTTGCACCCACCGCAAGGTCAGGCTTCTTCCGCGCTTGGGCTGCCTGCACCTGCCCCAAGCCCTTGCGCCGCTCATTCTTTTTCTTGCGTTTGTTCAGCTCCAAACTGCATAGCGTGCCAGTCACAGCATAGCAAGCCAGTGCTGGTCCCAATCGCTGCATGCCTGTGCCAAGCTGACAACTGTGTGAAGAGCCCTCACCTGGCAGGATCAACCTTCTCCATTTTGATCTGGTCTTTCTGATACGCCTGCCTGCAATTTGGGCAGCGCGCAACAATGTGCTGCTTTGCTGCATCCTCCTGAATATGATGCCAGCACCTGCAGTACATCAGGAGATGCAGCTGAGAGGACAAGGCAACTGGTGCAGCAACAGCGCATGGGGCTGCCACTTCTGCCCTCCTTACCAGATGCAGATGGTGAAGTTACAGGGGCAGGGGGAGAAGCTCTGTTCTGACACATCCATCTGTTCTGTGCAGACGGAGCAGAGCTCGCCTGCCTCTGAGTACTTCTTTGCTGGAGCCATATCTGATCTACCACCTGCTGTGCACGGCGGAGGTCAGGGACAACAAAAACAAGCGGCTGTGTCATACCCTAGAGAGTCGCAGGGTTGCAATTGTGTGCGCAGCATGACAGCCGTGCAGCCGAGGCAGCGGGATGCCTTCATGCTCACGCCCAGTCTGACAGACACCAGACTGATGCAGCCTCAGGCCATGTCCCACCAGGAGCTGTCCCAGCAGGAGGTCAGGAGGCAGCATAGCATTGCAGAGGCAACACAAGCTCACCAGCCAGTGATGCCATGCAGCTTGCAGAGATTCAGGAGGCCTTTACCCTGTTTGACAAGGACAACAGTGGCGGATTGGGGTATCGTGAGCTCAAGGTCAGCGGGCAGCTACGCCACACTGACACACCAATGCCTGCCACGGCAAGGTTGTTTTTGAGTTCTTGGCCTACACACACAGGTGGCGCTGCGGGCGCTGGGCTTTCCAGTCAAGAAGACCGAGGTTCAGGCACTGATAGCACGGCATGGTGATGCAATGGGCAACATCAGCAGGGCGGCCTGGGAGCAGATCTGCAGGGACTCCCTGTGCAACCGGGATGCAGGGGAGCAGCTTGCCAGGTCCGGCTGGGAGGTTTGGTCCCAGATGCGCCTGCCTCTCCCAGCAGAGGGGGCTATCTGGGCTTGGCAGAGGCAGTCTGCAGGCTGACACTACCAAGATGCCTCTGCAGGGCGTTTCAACTCTTCGATGTTGATGCTGATGGCAAGATAACAGTGAGTGATTGCTGACGGCATGACGACCTGTTGTGCACAATCCCATTCAATGTTAGCCTGGCATGTGTCCTGCAGGTGCAAGACCTGAGAGCAGTGGCCCGCGAGCTTGGGCAGACTATAGATGAGCAGGACCTAGCAGGAATGGTGAGAGCCTGGGAGGCAGGATGCGGGGCAGTCTGCTGCCTGGTTGCCACATTACACAGTACCTTGCACAATTTGACCTTCAGTACAGCGCTGCTGAATGCAGCCTGTCCCTGAACTGCCAGCAGCTCACATTGGGTTGCTTGCCCACATGCAGATAGCAGAGTTCAGCACGGACTTGCAAATAGGGCCAGAGATCTTCAAACAGATTATGCAGGATGCGTCAAGTTGACAACACTTTGTCATGACTTGGCTGGCTTGCTCCCTCATCCAAGCTCCTGATCTCTTCTGTGCCATGCATCCGGTAACTCCTTGGAGGCAACCTTCAGTTGTTCCGTCTTGAGCCTCTTTTCTCCGGCGCCCTGCCTGTCTGCAGAGCACAGCTTGTCAGGCCCTGCCTTCTGGAGCTTGTTGACACCAGCCGGCTGGGTTGTGCTGAACTCAAACCCATCAAAGGCTCCAGCATCTGGGTGTGCTTACCGTGCTGGCTGAGTTTGGGGCATCTGCATCAGATTGGTGAAGGTGCTCGCCTTGCACAGATGCGTCATGTTGGCAGCACCCCCGCATCGAGCAGCCGATGGGTCTGTTGACGGCCCTTCTTGGTCAGAGGCATGACATGCAGGCCATGCACACCCGGCATGGCAAGGACCTGCAGCAGGGGAGGTCAGGAGGATTGCAGAGCTTGTACTTGGAAGAGATACAGCAGAACTACCCCCTGGCACACCTTTTCAACAAGGCTCCTATTGTAGTTGAAGCAGAACTTATCAGTATCGCCCTCAGCTTCAGCCTGGCTGAAGCTGTTCACCAATGCGGAAGCTCCTTCTTGGCCAGAGGCGCCACACAGCCGAAGCCAGAAGGCTGCATTGCCCGCTGAGCTCAGCATGGGGCAGCCGATGACGAGCTTGACATGCTTGTCCAGGTTGCGCCTACAGGCATGGCCAGCTCCCTCGGCCACTGCATCTGCATGATGAGCGCCACACACAAGCCAGATAGCTTGCCTTGTGACCTCTTCCATCCACTGCTCAAACTGTGGCCACAGGAGCGGTGGCTGTGTCAGCACGAGTTCCGCACCAGCGTCGATCTGCAGATATGAGGCCCTGCTTCTGAGTCTGGCTACTCAGCTGCCCAGACTTGGGCATGTGTTGATGACAAATCTAAAATGGTCAGAGTACCTTGCTCTCTAAGCGGCTTGCTAGGTTCAGCAAAGGATTCTCCACAGCCCATAGGCCGCAAGATGGGGGCAGGTCCCCTGCAGCACGCAGTCTCCCAGCCATTCGCAGCATGTTGACACTGTCAGTGGTCCACAGCCTGCAGGGCACATGTGCAGCTTGAGGAACATGCCCATAGGCGCAAGGCAGGCAAATGCATGCAGGCTGCCAGGCAGGACGCTTACTTGTCTGCAAATGGGACATGCCGTGCGGGATGCCCGCCTGACAGCAGCAGCAGAGCATTTGCCTGCTCTGCGGCAACAGCAGCAAGCATGCGCTCCTGGATCTTTGCAGGACGTCGCATCTGCAGCAGATGAGCAATCTTGGTGGCTGCAGGGAGGGTGCCAGCAATGCCATAGCAAGCTCTTATAGCAACAATGCCAACTCTTACCTGCGCGCCCACTGTGGTGACTTTGAGGCGTGCATCGCCCTCTGCAGGCGCTACAGATGCTTGCTGTTGGCCTTGCTTGCCACTCTTTTGTCTGCATGGACACCGCGCATAATAACAGCCCCCTTGCCAGCGATGGTGCAGAGCAGAGCAGAGCATCTGCTTGCTGACCTCAACCCCTTATTGAAAAGCTCCTTCCAACTAGAGGCAATGGGCAGGTCTGGAGTGACTCCTGCAGTGACAGAGAAGATGGTCATTGCGGGAGTCGGGCATACGGTCTGACTGGCATGTCAATTCGTTTTCCGACCTGCATGGAATGCCTTCGTCTGCCACAGCTCCTGATCTGCGCCTGCAACAGGACCTGTGCTCCTCTCCAGAACCAGGAATGCTCTCTTTCCTGCCTGCTTCATGTCTGTTTGTGAGTAACAAAGCGTTAAAACCCTGAAACTCGTGCTGGGTGCGGAACAGACGTGCAGCGGCATCAGACATCAGAGGGTTAGTCACGTGACCTAGCCCCATCTGACATCGAAGGTCAGGTTTATTGCAGATGGTATGAGCATGCAGCAGGCATGTTCACTCCTGCATCAACAGCAGATGTCATATTGTCAAGCCCCTTCACTGCAGCTTCCCAGCTTGTGGCAGATTAGCAGGTCAAAGCCCAATGCAGGCTTCAACCTGGCAGGTATACCAGGCTGGTTGAGCAGTGCTTGTGCATGTGCATGCAGAAAGCCCAGCTGTCCTGATGCATGCACAAGCACTGCTCAACATGCAGGAATGGTGGGCAGCACAACATTGAGTTCCTGCCGACTGAAGCCAGGCGCCATGCAGCATGCTCAGCTACCTGCAACAGCAGGGCACAGGCAGCCTGTGCTGCCCTCCCTACACAGGTGTATAGTTAGGTAGATGCCAATGTAGATGCAGCTCAGCTCTCTGTATGTGCAGGTGCACGGGCTGCAAGGGATGCCCGGAGCATGCCATCAGCAGGCCGTCAGACTCTCAACACAGCCTGCTTGCACCAGTGTCAAAGCTTTCACAAGCTTGCCCCTCGGCCATCTTTGGCGCTGCGGCTCATAATCAACGGCATGTAGGGCTGTGGGCCCTGCAGCCTGCCAACACGGCTGCTGCACCGAAACAGCAGGGAGACAAAGTGTAACTGCTTATGCTAACCTATGGCTCCTTGTTTGCTCCCCAGAGACCATGGGCGTGTCTGTGTCCCTCAGCCACGCCAGCCCTACAGACGTGGCATCTCCTGTGGCGACAGTGCATCTGCAGCTCCTCAGCTGCCTCCCAGCTCAAACACTGCTCCCCCAGGCTTGCCTCACAGGTGCGCACCTGCTGCTGTGTCGTCGCTGGCAGGGGGAGGGTTTGCATCTCGCCTAGTGACCTTGCATGCTGTGCTGCAGGATAGCCACTTACCAGGAGACATTCGAGGCCTGGCGCGAAGTGTACTCAGCAACTGCAAAGGTGAGTAGAGGCCACTGCTCGTCACGTGCTCCAGGTTTGCCGCAACCTGCCCTCGGCCCTCGTGCAGGAGGCCATGGCCATGGGAATTCCCTCCAGTGCTATCCCCAGTCTCCCTGCTGATGCGACACCTTCTGATATTACCCGAGCCCACAACCATCTCAAAGGGATGATCGAATCCTTTTCCAGCGCCAACATTTAGTCCTTCAATGAAATGCACACTTGTTTCTTGGCTGAACTGCTGAAAAATCAAAATGCGACGTCACATCATACAGCAAGTGTCAGCGCCGCCTGGGGGCCCTGGAACCAACAGGTATGGGCCCCTTGCTGAATGCCCAGTCCACCACGATGATCTTGTCCAACAGCTCGTGGTCTTGCAGCCCCTGGATGGCAGTCTCTGCCTGCAGCATAGGGCAGCCCTCTCTGGGTCAGCAATGCCCATCACTCTCTTAGGATGAAGATAGAGTGAGTTGTGGATGCTGTCAACAATAAGATGTCTGCAGAGGGCAGCTGAGGTGCTGATGCCCGAGCTGCAATTGCAAAGCAAGCACATGCCAGACTCAAACCACAATGCCAGAAAATGTGCTCAACAGGCCCAGAGGACTTTGGAGCCAACCCTCCAGAAGGCAACTGTTCTAGGGTAAGGCAATGCATGAGTCGTTCCCGGCATCAGTGACGACCAGCTTGCTGGGCATTGGGGCTGCATTCTGAAAAGCACTCGCGCAGCTCCAGGTGCTTAGAAGCCAAGGTCACCTCCCAGTGGCTCAAGTGCCTGTCAGCACAGCACGGTACCCTAGGAACCAGGGGCCGCCACAGGGCTCAGGCAGAATGGTTCCTCTCAAATGCCCAGCTTCAATTGGGCGTGCCAGAACCACAACAATCAGCCCCACCTCCTGAGACGGGTGGCGCTTCATTAACGCCTCACACTGGCTGAGCACCGCCTGTCCCGACCTTCAAGGTCTCCTTGATTTGCTCCTCAAAGCTAAACCCCAGCCTCACCTCCTCGCGCAGCGCGTACTCCACCAGCACATAGCCCTTGATATAACCCGTGCGCCGGTCCACGTTCAGGTGCATGTTCTTAATCTCGCCATACTCGCGGAAGATGTCCTGCAGTTGGTCCTCATCTGCCTCCTCGTGGATGTTGGTGGCAATGATCACCCAGCCCTCCACAGCTGCAGAGGGACCAAGGTGGCTGCGATAAGGTGCTGTGCTTACATGATAACAGGTTGGGCCCATGACTTGAGGCATACTGCCTGCCACGCACTGCTGTGCCAAGGCTGTCCTTGTGACTCGGAAACAGGTTGCCAGGGAGCCATGCAGGGGTTGGGTCCATTCTGATGCGTCAGGCCAGGCCGCCCCTTGAAGCTGAAGGACTTGGTTCAGGATGCCAAAGCACTATGCAGGGGCAGAAGCCTGTGCTGGACCTCACGACGGCAGGCAATCATAAGCAGCTGCATGGGGCCCAGGTGGACTTAACTGAGGAGCTCGATGCAAGTGCAGGGCAGATCACATCTGCTTGTGACTGGAGGTATGCCTCCTGACAGCAAGCTGCTGCAACAGGCTTGACGGCCGCAGGCAAGGGCCTGGGAAGGTTGTAGGGCAAGTCACGGTCATGCAGGAGACAGGCCGCTCACATTCTGCAGGACCTTTGCCCGACCTGCCCGTGGGGTTGTCATACGCGCCGATGGAGGGGTCATCCACCTCCATGCGTTCCTGATCCCGAAAGCCACGACCTTTCTGTGGAGGCAGGCGGACAGCAGAGCTGAGTCCGCGCAAAGGAATGCAATGTAGGTGCAGGCAGAGGCTGGCATGAACATTGGCATGCAGAAGTTTTGCGGCCAGAAACAGAGCACCTCTGTCCCTCATGCAAGCCAGGGCAACACACCTGCTTCCTCCTTGGTGCATCTGCCATGTCTACATCTGCCATCCTGATGCTGTGCACAGCAAGGCTTCTCCTGGTATAGTGACACAGAACAAGTCCACCTGCAGCAAGGCCAGCTAAATGAGGCTAAGCGCAGGCTAGGAGGGACTGTCTGACACCCACGGCACAGATCCCCGGCATGTAGCTTGCTGCCCAACCCACCTGATGTGGGTCCCACACAAGCAGCTCTCACTGCACAAACCCCACTGCCCGATTTTGATCGTCAGACCTGAACCTGACCCAGATTTTGCTCGCACCACAGGCCTGCCACCCCAGCTGAGCCAAAGTCTCCTCCCCAGACACCATGCAAACTGTCGCTGTCGCCTCCCCCACCCTGGCGAGATGTACGCTGAGGCCGGCCTCAGCCACACTCAGGCCCAGCACCGCCTGGATCAGGTGACTGCCAATGCCCAGCGACCTCCCCTGTGGCAGTCGTGGCTACCTGCAGCAGCAGGCATCCTGTGGCTGCCCATGCACAGAAGCAGATGCACTCCCAATCTTGCTGCAAAGCTGCTGCTGGCATGTCAGCCCTCCTGCATAGCTGCTGCCAGCATGTTAGCTTTCCTGCCAGCAGCTGACAGTGGAAGTCGTGCCTGCAGCGCAACCCGCCCTAGCCTGCGTATCACTCACATGGTTTCCCGGCCAGCCAGGCGCTCAGGGCCAGTCCAGACCTCAGCAGCCATGGAGCTCTACCAGCTGGCTGGAGAGGGCGAGCTGATCGGCGGGACAGCTGCTGTGATGTTTGCCATCACCTTGGTGGTGAGCTCCTGCCACCACTGCTTGCACAAGACCAGCCTCTACCTGTCCTGCTAAGGCACAGCTGCGTCTTTGGCACGTCCTCATCTATTGATTTGCTGCATGCAGGGCCTCGCAATTGGCTTTGTGCTGTTGCGAGTGGAGGCACTTGTGGAGGAGGGCAAGATCTGATCCTGTTCTGCACACGCTTTCTCTCAGCACGCCCCACAGAGATCAATTTTGCTTGGAGGCCAGAGTCAAGGACCCCTTTCAACATTGTAAACTTTTGCCACTCTTATACGAATATGTGCGCAATTTTGTCAGCGGTGATGCACAGATACATGATGTGCCGGCTGAGGCGCAGCGCTGTGACCTCTCTCAATAGCAGCACTGTTCCAGCGCTGATCGGTGGTTGCAGAGAGCAGGCTCCAGAGTGCAGGCCGCCATGCATCTGCCCTGTGCAGTCCTGAACAGGGAAGGTGCTAGTGTCAAAGTAGGCCACAGGAGGTGAAGGGGACGGGGAGAGTTGGGGAGCGTCTGTACCTTGAGCTGCACATGGGCATCGCCACAGCCAGTTGGGGACAGCGATGTGACCACCACAAGGATCTGCATGCAAATTTGTTCAGCTCAGTATGTGGCGGCAGGGACCAAGGGCAGACTTCCGCTGTGAGCTCACCTGAGACACAATGCAGGCTGATGGTTGACAAGCCACTGTAGCGACCGTCTGGCCAGGACAACCTGCATCCAGTAAAAGCCTCCCAAACAGCTTGCTTGGCACATTTGCTTGCTGCAGCAGACACCTGACGCACCGCCAGCGACGAGTGCTGCTGTCCCCTTGTTCCATGCTGCTGTTGCAAACATGGGGTCAAGATCATCAGGCAAGCCTCCGGCGTCAAGCCCCTGCCGGCTGTGCTGCCCCAAGTGCTGCCGTAAGCTTTGCTGTGACGCCGGGTGAAATGACTGCTGCAGCCGCTGCAGAGCGCCGGCGGGGCCTGGCAGCCATGTCTGTGCTGCCGGCCGCAGCTCCTGAACCGAAGATGAGTCCCATGTAGCAAACAGGCTAGGCAAGAAAGCTGGAGCTGGGCTGACTGACTGGCATAGCCTGCAGCGTCTCAAGTTTACAGAGAGCCGAGCACAGCCAGCAGCTTTCAGAGTGCGCTCACCTGCTCCTGGCTGACTGGCTGCAGCGGCTGCAGGGTAGATCTTGGCTGAGGAGGGGGAGGCACAGACAACATGGGCCCCAGCTGCTGGCTTGGGTGCTGCCCCTGATATGCATGCAGGCTGTGCTGCTGCTGCAATGCCTGTTGTGAGCCGCCCAGCACGACCCCCTGTATCATTGCTCGAGGCTGCGTCGCGGGTGCTAGAATAGGCTGCTGAAAGGGCAAGCTGTCTCCAGCAGCAATGCGCTGGCTCTGCAGAAGACTGTCATGCCTCCCTGCACCAGGCGCCTGCACCATGGAGAGGGCAGGGCTGCTCCATGCCAAGGCAGGATCATTGTGTGGCAGCAGCACTTCCCCCGAGCTCACCTGCCCCTGCCACGGTGGCAGCATGTCCATGTCGCTCCAGTCTTCTTCAATCTCCAGATCCGCAATGCTGCCCATGCTGGGATTTGTAAGCGCAGCATGCTGTGAGGCGATGGGCTGCCTGTGTCCGCGTAATTGCTCCACAGACTGTTCTGCAGGCCTCTTCTCTCCCACACAGCCCAGCCTAGGCTGCTGGCATCCCCTCAGCAGGCCTGCCTGCTCAGGCAGCCGCAGAGAGGGAGCAGGGACTCGATGGGCGAGAGCGCCTCCCGGAGACCAGGAGACCTCCTCCACATCAAGATCACCGACATTGTCCATCAGCAGCAGCAGCAAATCCGGGCAGAGGGACAAGTATTGATTTCAATACTTTGCATCTTTCTTGCCTCTTCATTGAAGCAAGCGCGCACAGGCGCTCATCCAGGCCCTCGATCTCAGTGCAGTCATGCAGGTATTCGTCAAGACCCTCACAGGTGAGCTCTGAACTATAGATCAGGCCCCACCTCAAACCCAGATGGTCACAACTACCTTGCAGGCAAGACCATCACTCTCGAGGTGGAAAGCAGTGACACCATTGACAATGTGAAGAGCAAGATACAAGACAAGGAAGGTGAGGCGTGCCATGCCTAGTATCCACTCCCTTTGCCTTGTCTGGAAGCCCCAATGTGCAGTTGTGCCATGGAGACAGCCTAGGCCTGAGCTTGCACTCCGTCACCAAACTGAGTTGTCGAAATGTCATGCAGGCATACCCCCTGACCAGCAGCGTCTCATCTTTGCTGGTAAGCAGTTGGAGGATGGGCGCACACTGGTGAGCTCCTGCCTGATGGGTGCATGGTGGCTGCAGCTGTCCACAGGTGCAGCGGTACTTGCAGGGATCTGCACTGGCGTACTCCAGTGGGCCAGATCTGACAGCTGCACCCCACCTGCAGGCTGACTACAACATCCAGAAGGAGTCCACGCTGCACCTGGTGTTGCGGCTCAGGTAAGCGGCAAGCTGGGATGCAGCGGCATGTCAGGCTGCCCTGCCGCAGGATTTGCTGTTGTCGAGAAGGCACCTCGAGGCTACCAGGAAGCCTGTCAGCCTGGTCTCAAGCCTAGCTGGAGCTGCCCCAATGTCAGCATGATGCTGCCATGCAGTCTCTGCACGCCGTCATCACACCCTGTGTTTCAAATCCACTCTCCAGCCTAGCTGCTGCATGTTCGTGATGACAACCCTGCTGCCTTTCAAAGCACACCTACTGCTGCCTGCTGCAGAGGTGGCATGATGATCAAGGTGAAGACGCTGACGGGCAAGGAGATCGAGATTGACATTGAGCCCAATGACACCATTGAGCGCATCAAGGAGCGAGTGGAGGAGAAGGAGGGCATTCCCCCCGTGCAGCAGAGGTGGGTCATGGCAGTGCTGGCTGGCGTGCCTGCCGGCAGCCCAGCAGAGCTGGGTCTCGGCACGGCTGTCTGGGGTGCCTGCCGGCACCCCTGGGCAGTGCCAGTGGGTGGGACGGGCTTGGTGAAGGGTCTTCAGCACAGGTCAACCGGCCAAGTAGCCCATTTTAAGCCGGCCTGTGGGTACTTTGGTGGTCCGGAGCAGCAGATGTGTGGCTGCGCAGCAGATGAGCTTCTCTTATGGGTCTACCAAGTGAGTGCAGTGCATTCTGCTGCAGCATGTGGGTAGCTTGTTGGGGAGCACACTGGGGGGTATGTGAGGGGACACAGTGGGGCATGCTGGGCCACTTAGCGAGCAGCTCGAGGGGCTGCAGCAAATTGTGACATCCTGGCAGTTGTTGCGGAAGAATGTGTGCTGCAAGAGGCCAGGGGCAGGATCACCAAGCTCAACATGTACAAGTGGTTCAGTGAGTGCTTTAGTGACTGTGTGCACATATGCAGCAGCCTGCAGGCTGCCACAGCAGTCAAAAGCACTCTGCAACACAGCACAGGGGCTGCACATCGACAGCCCTGCTCATGAGGACCGCGGTGTGTCCCGCAGGTTGATCTTTGCCGGCAAGCAGATGGGTGACGAGAAGCAAGCAAAAGATTACAACGTGGAGGGCGGCTCTGTACTGCATTTGGTGAGTCTTTGTCTCCAAGCTGCAAAACATGGTCTCAGCCCAGCCTCTTGAACGTCCAGCAGGGATCAGCGCTTATGGCTGTAAGCCTTTGCCACATGTTGCATGTCAACAACTATGGCGCCCTGACTATGCAGGTCTTGGCACTCCGTGGCGGCTCACAACAGTAGACGCACTGCCAGACCACCAGCATGAGTAGTGCAGGGATAGGATGTGTACACACCTCACTTGAACCTGCGAAGCATCATGCAGCAGCACTGCTAAGTAGAACAGGAGCTGGGCCTTCCAATTTGATGCAAAAGGGCACTTCCTTCATGACTATGCACTTAGCATGCTGCCAGTGTGCTGGGACCGATGCTGTTTGGGGTGTCAACAGGTGCGCAAAAAATAACATGCAGCTGCAGCAAAAGGAGGGAGCCTGCAAAAGAGGGAATTTTACTAGCAATCAAAAACCAATTCTCTTGCCAACAGGCACTGCCTGTGCGGCATCAGTCAGCTCAACAATGTTCTTCACGTACAGCTTGCTGCCCCTTGCAGGGTCAATGTTCTGCCTGCGTGCCTCTGGCAAGAGGGTACTCTCATGAGCAACACCAGCTGGCATAAAGTCGCGCTGCTCAAACCAGTCTGCAGAGCGAGTTGTGAGCAGCACAAGCCGTTGGATGCCTCTTGAACGAGTGGCTGCAGGCAAGGAGGCCAACACCTGAGCAGGAAACGCTGCCAAGCATTAGGGTACCACCTTGAGGAGACCCAGTGCAGAAGCCACATGCAATGCACAAGGCACCGACATTCTGACTCCACAGTCATGGCCCAACAGATGTTCAAAACGCATGTCATTTGGGTCTATTCTCACTTTGCTCCACGTAATCCAAGAGGCTGTCCCCCCTGCCAGACCCGCGGTAGGAGGGGTGCACACAGAAGGCCGCCAGCTCGCCACACCGCAGACCGTCGGCAGCCTTGCCCAGGTCGGCCAGGAGTACGCATGCCAGCACCTGCAGTATGTCAAACTCAGAGCAGGAACCTGCACTTGAGTGGCCACAGATGGTTGGGTGCTGACCGATGCGGGCGCAACTATTGTGCAGCAGGCATCTCCTCCTGGTGACACACCCTGCAAGGCTGCGTGAATCTTGACCCTGATGAGGGCCTGACGAGTACTGAGGCATTTCACAGGAGGCTGGGGCGCCCACCGCAGGGTGCCATTTGAGATGAGCAGATGCTGCAGCGTTTTATAGGACGCTTTGCTGCTTCGACAGACTGCTGCCCCAACCTGGTTCTCCCGCTCCACAACAGTGAAGTTATGCAGCATGTTGAGCAGCTCAGTGCGCCCGCGCCGCCGCACAATGCCCTCGCGCTCCAGGGGCTTCAGCAGTCCCTGGATGGCGTCGAGATCTTGAGGCTGGGCGGGGCGGATGCCCTGCAAGCAGCAGCGGGGCAGGCGTTAGCTGCCAAAATTGACCTGGCATGTGGGCTTGAGCAGGCCACAATTGATGTCCAGGTCCTGCACAGGCACATTCCAGCCGTTCAACCCTTGGTAGGCCTGTTGTGGCATGTTAGACTCAAGAAGTAGACGGGCAGGCTGGATGACCTCCAAGTTGGAGGACTGCGGCAGGCAGATGGCCTGCAGGCTGCAAGCACGAAACGAACCTAACATGGGCAAGTGGGTGTGGCGGCCAGAGCAGGCCCAGGTGTACTGGATAGTAAGCACTCCTCCCAAAAGGTGCTGTAGACGCATGCTGGCTTGGCAAGGGGAGCCGCATGAGACGATCTGTGCCCTGGTTCAGGCAATGCCCACCTCGTAAAAGTCGCTGCTGAGCATGGTGGACCCGTGGAAGCCGTCGCGTGTGTACAGCTCCAGCAGCAGCCCGCCGTCCAAGCGCGCATCCACCAGGTGGGCGCGCTTCACCCCATTCTTGCAGGCCACCAGCGCTGACAGCACTGCGCTGGGGAAGTCCAGGGCCTGCCAGCAGTCCAGGTCCAGCTCTATCTCGCGCATGACTGAGCGCCGCGCCTCGTCCTGAGAGTTCAGGGTCCCCTCGCCCATGCTGCGGGCCAGCTGTTGCTGTATGTTGGCCTGGGCTGCTGTGACAGGAGCTGAGCCATTGGCTTCTGCACTCTGCAGGCAAGCATGCAACCTCTCAGGACCACCAGAGGGCGCCCTCTCATGTCACGAGCAAGTTGGTGCTGCGCCTAACGCAGCCAGATGTTTCTCCATCCTGGCTTTGGGCAGCTGTGAGGGGTTCTGGCCCGTTGGCCTCTGCATGCTGCAACAAGCCAGGCTCACCGCAAGGTAAGTGATCAGGCACACACCGTATCATTAAACCCTGCCCCTGCTCAGGGAGGGCTTGCAGCTGGCCTCTTCGCGTGGGACCATCATGAAAGGACCTTACAGTCAAAATCCTACAGACGTTCTGAATGGAGGACAGGCCTTTTTTTTGGGACTGAGGCCTTGCAACAAGGTGAGGCTGCCTCCAGTAGCTACAGAGAAGAGGCACCTGAGCGGCGATGTTCGGTACAGGGCACACGTCTTCTGTGGTGCACTGCATCCTGCTGGCAGCTGCGCTGCGGGTGAGATGTTCCACCACAAGGGCTTCTGCGTCCCCCACGGGCAGCCACTGGGGCAGGCGCAGGTCCAGCACCTCGTCCAGGGTCATGCAGAACAGCTTGTCGGCCTGCAGCAGCCACTCCTGCAGCGTCATTGAGGCCACAGGCAAGCACCCAGTCTGCAATCATCAACACCTCGGTCATGCAGAAGGGGCTGACCGGGGCAGCAGGGGGAGGCAGAGTTTGTTCGAGGCTGCAGACAGGGACTTTGATGCAGCCGCATGAAAGGTGTGGCAGACGGCTTTCCCAGGGTCACCATTGGCCTGCAACAGCGGATGGGCATGAACCAGCATGGCCATGACAGGCAGGCGATCTGCGTGCAGATTTCTGCATACAGAGCAGGGCTTGTAACTGCACAACCAGCAAGCAGAGCAGGGGGACTGCCCGCCAAACAAAGTTGTCAATGAGCAGGCCTTCAAGAGGGGCTTTGTGGGATAAGCGAGCAAGGCATGGACAGGGCTTCCTCAGTGCAGGCACTGAACTGTTTGAAAGAGACTTTATGAGCATAAGTGAAGTCTTCAAGATGCCCACCTGCAGCTCGATGGCTGCATGGGTGGCCACGTCAAAGGTGTTGCAGTTGAGAACCTCCCCAGCAGCACTGTACGCCAGGTTGGAGAGCAGCACAATGTGGCGCAGGTCTAGCTGCTGCAGGATGGCCTCCCGCTGCACAAAGCGCACTGTGCCTGCAGGGCATGGACATCTGCCATTGCAGCAGCTGAGCTGGCACAAACGCCCCACAGCACGCAGTTGCGGTTGAGCATGTTGATGCTAGGATGGCCCAGGTCAGGCCATACAAGCCAGCCTTGTGGCCTCTTGGGCTCAAGCAGCCAACAGAAAGAGATATTGCACAAGGTTGCGCACCTGCTGACATTTGCGGCGTGGTATCAGCACTGCATGGTCGTCGTGGCTGTTCCAGAGAATTGAGGATGCTGCAGGCGGCAGCATGCACTCACCTGTAGCACAGAAGTCCACGCCATCGATGACTCCTCGACGCTTGCCGGTGACATAGTTGCCGCTGACGACGCGGATGGTGGGCGCAAAGTGGAATGCGTCTCCGTCCGAGCTGCGGGTGTGCCGTCGCACCATGGGTACCGCAGGGGCCTGCAGCAGGGTTGGTCTAAGCCGTTTTGTCTGCAGGATGGCAGCGGGGAGGCAATGCATGCTGCACAATCAGTAACATACATAAACAGCAGGGACCTGCAGCATGGCTGGCCTGGGCCAGCCCTGCGCGAACTATGCACGTGGGCCTCTTCCTTTCTGCTGCTTGCAGTGACAGGTGGCCCCTGCCTGCCCACATGGCCCCAGAGGAATTCATGAGCTAGAAAGAGACATGCTGAGTGGCCTAAGATGACCCGCACATGGCCAGCCAGCCCAGTGGAATCTGGCAGACTCTATGCTGTGTCCACCTTGGAGAGGTGGGACTCCACCAGGACGCGGGAGGTGCCTGCAGCCTCCATGGCTGCCAGCATGGCCACCTCGTCAGTTACCCTGTAGCCCCCCACAAAACGTGCCTCCAGGCCGCGAATGCGCAGGTAGTTGTCTATCTGGTTGGTGGCACCCAGCACCAGCACCAGCTTGCATCCCAGGCCTGCAGCATGCATTCTCAACACTTGGCTGCCCTGCACTCAGGCAAGCCATCACATTGTATGCAGGGGCCTGGTGGCATCACAAGTCATGGCAGCATGCACAACATTAGAGGGCGTAAGCTCAGGCTGTGGACAGCCATTGTGAACTCAAGAGCAGGCTTGCTTGCTGCAACGTAAGCTCAGGCTGTGGACAGCCATTGTGAACTCAAGAGCAGGCTTGCTTGCTGCAATTGCCTCACCATGTAAGAGGGTCACGTCTTCCAGTAGAGCCGGCAGCAGGTTTTTGGCAAGGATGACCTACGAGGTGAATGAAAAGTCAAAGAACTACGCCTGCTCTCAGGGGAGGGCAGCGCTTCAGTCAATGCAGGGGGCAGGCAGCTTGACACTCACCTCACCAGGCACCACGATCACAAACACCCTGTCCCTGTGCCCCTTGATGTAGGACGATGCCTGCCTGAAAAAGTGGACAAAGTTGGGAAAGTCTTTGCGCTCCAGGGGCCCCGCAGAGACTGCAGGGGTGTCCATCTCAGGTGGGGTGCTGCTGACTGCGTCCTGATATGGTCTCAACTTAGGAGGCACAATGTTGCGAAGATTGGCCTGACATCTGGCTCCATGCTGGGGCTTTGGGGTTATCCACTGATCAGGAGCTCCACTTCTCTGTTTCTCGAGCAGCCCACGAGAGGTGCAGAGGGCCCTCGGTGGACTCCGTCTGCGAAGGGGATTGCGGACCGGGGGGAGGGGCCTGGCCTGGGACCAGCAGTGGGTGGCAGTGTGACAGGAACAGCCGCGTTCCATTGCAGTGGAGGCACTGCCCAATGATGCAGCACCCATCGCAGCTGCCTGGGCCTGGTCACCTCGGACTTGACCTTTGACTTCTGCTTTCACCTGGTCCGCTGCAGACGCTTTGCAGCTTGGCAATGATTAAAGCGTTCTCCCATGGCAGGTAACTTATTTGCTGTGCTTGAACGGGGTCTGGAATTGTCCTTGCACAGTACGTTTGCACATGAAGAGTACTGTCAAATGCCCTTTTGAGTGCTCCTATTATTTTGCAGATCAGGCAGGCGCAGCCATTGCCGCCAGGACACCCCTGGTGCAGGATGCCGCACGCCGTGAAATTAGCAATCTAGCTGTGTGGAGCGTGACGAGCGCCAAGCCTGGCAATGGTGTTGAGCTGCTGCGTGATGGTCGCGATGACACCTACTGGCAGTCTGATGGCACCCAGCCGCACTTGGTAAACATCCAGTTCCAGAGGAAGGTGCGGCATGGCAGCCAGGCCATACTCACAGCCATTGCAATGCCCACCTAGTACCCAACTAGCAGGGGCCAAGGGACTATGTGCTGACCACAAGCAGCTGAGTCGCAGGTGCTGATTGCGTTTTGCAGAATACTTGCTATTGCGAAGGTTCATCATCAAATGCAGTTGATTTCGTGGCTCTGTGCTCCTTGTGAGCCTTGGCAGGTGTCCTTGTGAGCTGACTTGCTCTGAGCACTGCCGCCGCTGCCTCCAGACACACCCTGCCACAGCCAGACGCACCTCGCTGCATGGCCATAGCCTGCTTATAGCGGACGAACCTGCCAACGTGTCTGCAGGTGCGGCTGCACATGCTGGCCATCTACCTGGACTACAAGTTGGATGAGAGCTATACCCCTAATAAGCTGGCAGTACGCTGCGGCAGCAGCTTCCATGACCTGAAGGAGATTCAGAGCATTACGCTGGAGGAGCCTAGCGGGTGGACCATGGTGCAACTCCGGCCTGCTGGCAGGAAGTGAGCTCAGGCCAGGAAGCCCTGCGTGTCACAGCTCTCCCACACCTGCGGGCAAGCTGTGCATGTTTGCCTGGTTTGTCCAGTGCTGCTGATTCCGTGAGCACATGCAGGTGACAGCCACAAGCCCTGCAGGTGCAGACTGGCACCACACGGCAGGCCCGCTTCCCATCTGCAGGGAATCCCTGAAGGCATACCTTGTGCAGCTGGCAGTCATCAGCAACCATCAGAACGGGAGAGACACCCACATCCGGCAGGTCAAGATCTTTGGCCCCAGGGTGGACAACGTGAAGGCCATGCTGGCTCACGAAATTGGCTTCACCACCCCGGATGTCCTCCAGTACATGGCCGTAAGATGAGAAGTCCGCTGCTGACCCCACCGCTGTCCACCTGTCTGCCCAGTGATTGCATGCTTGATGAATGGACGCCCCAAGAGCTCACATCCGCGTTTGCAAGCTGAGTGACTCCCCTGCGATTGACCCGCTCAGATAAAGTTTTGCTGGATGAGAAGCGGCAAGCGCTATTGATGTAAGATACCTGGCCTGGATGGTGCACCTTGGCATGAAGGGCCGCCATGCTTGCATGGCCAGGAGAGCTGTTGGACCAGACCGTCTCGGATGATGACATCGCCCTTGCAACCTCGAAGCTGCCGCCAAGTCATTGGCCCCACAGTTCCCTCCTGGGCCACATGGGGGCAGGGGGGTCCCGGACCCCTGGTAGGGAGATCCGTCCAGTTCTGAGGTCAGCACCTGCAAGCTCTTGTTGGTTCCTGCTTTGAGGCATCTTCGCTGCAACACATGTACCATGTGGTTTTGAGGCGCCACCTGCAAGTTGTCATGCTCCCGCCTCCTCTGAACTGCTCCAGCAAAGGCGTTGCCCTGCCTGGTGCTGAGTGTTTGGTGGAGATGAGCACCTGCAAATTCTTGTGACCACTCTTGCTTTGAAGTGCCCCAATAGTGGACAGGCTGCCTGATTGAGGCGCTGGCAAGTCTGAGGTAAGCATGGGCCGTGTGCTTCACTGCATGCCTTGCTGCAGGGTGGCCTGGATGGCAACAGCGCACCAGTACACATGACAGCTTCTGTCCTGCTGTGTAGCGCAGCAGGGGTTGTCGTTGCCTGCCATGGACAGAACCGCCAGGGCCATCTAGCTTCAAGCATTGCTGTCTTCAGTGGCAGCAGAATTGGGCCGCCAGTGCCAGTCCAGCAACCATTGGCTCAATTCTTGCAGTCCTGAGCCTGTGGCAATGATCTGCCTGCGCCTGTCCAGCAAATGCCACTATCCCATGTGCTATCCTTCTCTCAGCGCAGCAATGGTCTGCAGACGTGTGCTGATCTGATGAGCAGGGCACCATTGGCTCAGGCCGGCGCGAGTCAACACCCATGCTGCCTTACAGGTGCTGCCTGACCCACCCTCAAATGAAAATAGCCACATGTGTCAGCCAAGCGCCATATGTAATGCCAGGACTTCCAGCATGTGTGAGCTCTGCGGCGTACTGGGGGAGGAACAAGAGTCAGGCTCCCGTCCGGCTGTCCTAGAAGAAGACTGCTCAGAAGGCCTGCAATCCCTCCAAAGCCCTGAACTGGTGACCCTGACAAGCAGCCCAACAGGTGAGCTCCTCTGTGTGCTATACTCTCTCAGCATGGCAGCAGCTCTCCTGGCCATGAGAGAGGGGTTCGCTTGGGGAGAGAGCTCCTCGTGTGGTAGCATCAAACTGCTCAGCCCACTCCTTGACGTCTTAGGCTGAGGAGCGCTCAGCAGGCTGGCTGGCGCTCAGACACTGCTGCTTAAGGGGTCCCTTTCTGCCTGACGATGCGCCTGCTCCCTTTCTGCTGGAAGCTGCCAGGCAGCATACCCCTGCGCAATATGTTGTTGGCACACAGTCATCAGGACAGTGGCTGTCACCTCTGTCTGCCCGCTGCCCTGCAGGGCCTGGGACAGGGAGGACTGATGAAAAGAATGGCGGCCACCAGGCCAGCAACAGCAATCAGCAGAAGTAGCATCGCCCACAAGCAGCGCAATGCCAGCAACTGCCGCTGACAGACAGCATCTGCAGTCACACTGCAATTGCACCACTTGCTGCACATCAGCCACATGGCAACAACAGCAGCATGTCTTAGCCCCTGACAGATGCAGCCATAGTGGCTGAGGTATCCAAGGCGCCCCTTTCTGCAGCGCCGCAACAAATATCGTGCCTCAGTGCATCTCAGTTTTGCAGTACTTGGCAGGTCAGCAGCAGCCCCTGCAGAACAGGTTCTTCAATGTTGAACCCGTCTTGGGTTCTATGTGCCAGAACTTGCTGTTCAAGCGTGTTGTCACGCTGGGTCCAGTGTGACTGCAATGGCTTAAGGTTGTAGTGATGGTGACTCAGAAGGAGGACAGGCACTTATCAAGAAGGGGCAGCCTGGCATAGGCAGGCTGGTCAGTTCATGGGCCCTAGACTGCTGCTGGCCTCAACTTCCAAAACCACACTGCTGCTTCACCGGAGTGCAGATTCAGGTGCTCTGCAGATGTGACTGGCTGAGCCTGCTGCTTACTCCATGCTGAAGAGCTGAGTGTCAGTGCCTAACGTAAGGCTGATGTCCAGGCCCCTGTGACTTTGGCTCCTGCCCATGCTGATGTAGCCACTGAGGCCGGTGTCCAAGCACACTGGCTTCCTGCGGTGCAGTCAGGAGCCCTGTACCATGCATGTGCAGAGGCAGGCAGCTGGCAGAAGCCCACTTGCCTGAGTGTGAGAACGGTTTGCGCCCAATGCGTCTGAGTGTCATGGGGAGAGGTTGGCAGCCTCACGGGATGTTGCTGGCAGAATCGCTCTGTGAAGCTGGTGTCGAACCAGATGACAAGTGCACAGCACTCCTGCTCCTCATCTGCTGCCTGCAGCAACTACAGATAAGCAAGAGGGTGTCGGAGTTTGCAGTGCTGCAGGCAGAGGCAAGTTGCGACAGCTGCACCTGTTTTGGCACCAGCTTGAAAGGCGTTGTGAAATAGGCGTCATCGGGCCGCATGGTGGCCAAGTCTAGGTGATGCACAACCATGGGCTCTGACAGGATGCTGCTGCCTGGCACGTGGTGCACACCTGCATGCACATGCGACAGAGGTCAAGCCTGTGTCGCTAGCTGACTTGGAGAGTTTCTGTTAAAGCAAGGATGCACATGCAGTGAGCGCTTGCCTGCATGAGTAAATGCATGCTCCAGCATCTCAGCCTGCACAGATTTGTAGCTGAAGCCATACACACTGTCCCAGAAGGAGATGTCCAGTGCAGCTCTAGAGGCTGCCGCCACAGAAATGGTGGCAGTGTCCGGTAAGATAGCACCTCCAGGCTTGAGCCATCTGGAGGGCACAAGCTTAGTTCGTTTCAGTCGTGATGCTACATTCTACCAGACATGAGTAGGAGTGCTCAGGGCCCAGCAGGCTCATGCGGGAACACACCTGTCCCGTGCAAAGAGGACGGAGTCCAGCATGGACTCGAACAGCAGAGCATACCCCTGCAGCCAGGGGAATTCCCCTCTGACACACCTGGACGGGCAAGCGCCTAACATGCAGGGCTTACCATCCATTCAGAGACCAGCACATCCACCTGAAGCAACGGAAGGGAGGTCTGATGGTTGGGCACGCACTTGACATGCAACCCTCCCGCACAGGGTCTCCAACAGCAGAACAGCTTGCATTGCCGGGACAGACAAACCTGCTCCTCAGGAAGGGCATCAATCTGCTCAATCTGGCCGCAGACAATGCTGACGCTGGTGTGGGGCGCTGCGCTGCTGCCCTCTGACCCTTCCAACACGCCAGCATTGGCACTGGTGATGCTCGTGGCCAACTTGGCTATTTCAGGACTGCCATCAACTCCTGCAGGGCACACCTTGAAACCGCAGAGGTTAGCAATCTTGGGGCAGGCTGTGAGCAGGGTCTGCAGCGCCGCACAGCTGCAGTGTGCAGCTGGGGAAAATGGCTGCTGTCTGCTTAGCATTCATCAGAGGCAGCATGTGCAGCAAGCTGCGCAGGAGCCGCCTCAGGTGCAGCCCACCTATGACGTGCCTGGCCCCAGCCCTGGCAGCAAACATGCTCAAAATGCCCGTGCCGCACCCTACATCAAGCACCCTGGCGCCGTTAAGGAGGCCAGGGTTGCGCTCCAGTGCATCGCGATAGGCCTCAGTCCGCACCTGCGGGGCAGCAGCTAGAGCTCAGCAGGCAATTCGTGTGCATGGCCAGCCAGCCGCTCTGCAGGTATACATTGCCCAAGCAAGCAGCCTCGGTGAGGTACGGACACTGCTGTCTCTCTTCAGCAGGCCGCACCTTGTCTGCCAGCATCTCTCTGTGGATGCCCAGGGAGCCATAGCTCTCAAAATAGGATTCATCTCGCGCACGCCTTTGAGTTGCTCCTGGATTCTCCTGCAGGAACACCACAGCAGGCATGCTGCCAATGTGCAGGCGTCACCCCTGCTCCACTGGAACTACAGGTATGAACAGCTGTAACTGCCCGGACGGCTCTGGTTGAGAGAAGGTACAGGCAGGGCTGCTTACCCACCCGGCGTCCCTGGAGAGGGGGCGGGTGGCTGTCCTGCATGCCCGCATCCACAGTCATCTGCGACAGCTCGCTGAGAGCCTGCCTCAACTCCTCGTTCTCCTGCGCCATTGCCTGCAGCAGGCCTGCCTCTGCAGGGCCCTTGCCCTTTGTCTCCGATGGCCTGCAGAAGCCCCAGAATGTGCGGTGGATGCACTCTGTGCAGCAATTAGACTGCCCCTGTAGCAGGCCTGCACAAGCCAGCAGGCTTGGGCTTGGTGCACACTGCGGAGTGGATCACCTCATGCATCAGGTGATGTGCAGGGCTGAACAGCTACACATTTGCTTGTTACATACCCTGCTGCTGCACCCTGTCCCTCCTCATCATCGCTGAAGTCGTGACACAACAGGCCATCCTCAAGCAGCACGGGCTGGAGCAGCTTGTCATCAGAGCGCCAAGTGCTGGAGCTGGCGAGCTCCGCAATGATGGGCTCAGCTGGCTTGCCCGCCGCCACCTCTGATCTGATGTAGTTGATGCATCTGATCATCTCGTAGCTGTCCAGACCGGCCTGCACAGGAGAGGTGGTGTGTGAATTTGTTGCACAGACTCACAAAACATGAGGCGGCAGTCAGATCACCTGGAGCCTGAACTGGCGCAGATCAAATTTGTGATGCTGAGCATCGTGCTGGAGGGCTGCCTCAGAACTGGGCAGCTGGTGCCCATCAAACAGGCTCTTTGTCAGATCAGACGCATCCTCCTCTGCTGACCAATCTTCCCAGCTTCCATCCTGTCCATCACTGTCGCTCATAGTGGCGCTCATGGCCTCGATCTGGCGAGAAGGCAGTTGACCTAGCAGGAGGCCAACCCATCTGACATGTTGCCCAACAGCGGAGGAGCTGTCGGATTGGCTGTCACAATGTGGACAGTGGTCTGTGCAGGCCTGGCAAGGGGACCTTCAGAATCTAGCACATTGATTTATTCAAGAAGGCAGCACCAGACCAAGCAGCTCAAGAAGTGAACACCTGTGTGCCTCTCTGAGGTGGGCTGAGTTGATGCCAGTGATATTGGCCTGCCTCTAGATTACAGATCTGGCATGTCAATGGACATGCATTGCAGTGTGCAGCGCGCCTAGGAGATTGGTGCCCTGGAACCTGCAAGCCGTCCTCGATGTAGATTGCGGTGACTGCTGCAAAGCTGACCTGGCTGCTGCACATGCAGGCTTCCCGCACTGTCCCAGGCGGCACAGCCATGGTTCAGGCTCCCGTGAAGCAGGAGGATGTCAAGCAGGAGAGCCCAGAGCCCATGGACTTGGACAATGCCGCTCTTATTGAGCAGCTGGCAAAGGACCCTGCCAAGCTCACACAGCCCATCAAGGTGGCTGCTGGCGCACAGTGGGGGTCGCTGCTAAACATTGGCCGCCAGCTGCTGCCTGTCTCCCTGCACAGTGGCACAAGCCATCGACTTGGCTTCTGAGCAAGCATGGGGCTGTCCAGCAAGAGTGTGTTCGGTTTACAGCTCAAGATACTGCCGTGTGCCTGGCCTTGCAAGCGATGCAGAACATGTGCAGCTGCCATCAATGTTTGACTAACGAGGCCCTTGCCATGCACACAAGCCACCCCCTTTTCTTCATCTGTGGTGCAAAGAAGTGCTGCCGGCAGTGCAGGACAGTCATGAAATGCTGGAAGTCTTGCTAGGCTGCCAACCCTAGCCTGCACTGGCAACAGGTGCCTGGCACCGCAGCTGGTGCAGGCAGGCATGCCCTGCTGGCTCTGTATGTGCATGTTTCGGAATGCGCCATGACCTGTTGCTGCAGGCGGCGCAGGCTAGGGCAGACAAGCACATTCTGCTGCAGGCACTGGCCATCTCCAGCCCTCACTTGTCCTACTTGCCTGTCTCTGCAGGCAGTTGCGGACAAGTACGACCTGCTGCCAGCCTTCCTGAAGACACGGGGCCTGGTCAAGCAGCACATTGACTCCTTCAACTACTTCATCAACCATGAGATCAAGAAGATTGTGCGCGCCAAAGGCAATGAGAAGCTGACGCTAGACGCCGACCCCAACTTCTACTTGAAGTGAGTGCCTGGATAGCCACTTCTGCGGGTGACCTTTTCTACACCGAGTTGATCTTGGCGAAACCATCCCCTTGGCTTCTTGAAGGGCCAGAGTTGATGCTACCCAGACCTGCTTGTGCACTTGTCGCAGCTTCATGCCAGCGCTTTTTTCCACAGAAGCTCCCCCAGTGCCGGTCATACTGATCTGCATGTGGCATGTGCTGCAGTTAGCCAGCGCCGTGCCCCACCTTTGATCCCCTTTCTTTGGGGTACTGTTGCCAGACCATGTGCTGTTCGCCTGCTGCAGCCTCCTCCCAGCCCGCACCCAGCCCAGACCCTCACTGGTGGCGCCGCGGCCCAAACCGATCCACTTCTGCTTATGTGGCTGCAGCAAGCAGCAGGCTGCAAGCCCACCCTCATGTGCTGCATGTGCTGCTTTGTGTGCTGCTGCAGCCAGTGACACGTCCCTTGCTCCGTCCCTCCAATGTCCAGGTACACCAACATCTATGTGGGCACCCCCAAAGTGGAGGAGAACTTCGTGCAGCACAGCATCACGCCCCAGCAGTGCCGCCTGCGCGACATGACCTATGCCGCGCCCATCACTGTTGATATCGAGTACACCCGTGGGAAGGAGGTGGTTGTCAAGCGGGGGCGCGATGGTGTCGGGGGGGTCACCATTGGCAAGATGCCGCTCATGCTGCGCAGCGACCGGTGGGTTCTCTGGGGGTTGATCCAGGGTTTGCAGGCAATCGGCGGAGTCAAATGGGATCCCACTGGTTGCTGTGCAGCTACCATGTCAGCATGTGCTTTGAAGGAGTCATCAATGTGCGGGCCCGCGCAGCAACCAGTGGGCTCGTTTGTTGAGGCTTGAGGTTTCACATACCTTTGAGGGGGCCACCTTTTGCAGGCTGCTGCTCATACTGCATGGCAACTAATGGGCCCTGTTCAGGAGACGTGCTGGAATTCAAAGAGGCCAACTGCCTGGATTGCACACCCAGCACTGCTGGGTAATTAGGCTTGAGGGCTGCTCCTGGATCTGGTGTGCAGGACCGTCTGCATGGCATACACAAGCCAGCACTAGCTGTGATCCCCATGCTGTTCAGCAACTGGCAGAGCCTACTCATTGACACAACACCTGCTCAGCACATTCACACCTGCCTACCTGCCTGCCTGCCTGCCTCAGTATGCCTCAAGCAGCTTTCACTTGCTCATCCATTGCTGGCTGTGGCACAGTTGAGTGGAGCTTCTTTTGCCCTCTCATGAAGACTTGGGCCTTTGCACTGTTACATGCAGGTGTGTCCTGAAAAACAAGACAAACGCTGAGCTGGCAGAGCTGGGTGAGTGCCCTCTAGACCCTGGGGGCTACTTCATCGTCAGGGTGAGTGCTGCAGCCCTCTCACAGCTCTGTGCAAGGAGAGATTTGCTTGCTTTGCAGCTCTGCTGAGTGAATCTATGGTGACCACATCAGAGCTGGCAGCAAACCACTGCTGCTGTGAGCTAGTCTTGTGCAGACCACAGCTTGCTTGTGCTGGCGCTGGAACCTCGTTGTTAGAGGCCGCCCCACCATGGCCTTGGCAGCTGCTCTGCACCCGAGGCAGCTGGCCTGTGCTTCATTATCTTGATCGGCTTTGGCTGTTACTTCTCCCCTCTGATGAGTGTAATCGCCATGCTGCAGGGCACAGAGAAGGTCATCCTTATGCAGGAACAGCTGGCCAAGAACCGTATATTGATTGAGATGGACAGCCAGCAGCAGATCATGGCCTCCGTGCACAGCTCCACGCATGAGCGCAAGACCAAGACGGGCATTACCAGCAAGCATGGGCAGCTCATGCTGCGCCATAACACCTTCAAGTGAGGCATGGCGTGCTGTGGGGCAGTCCACAGTGCCAGATGTTCGGCTCAGCGACTTGTAAGATGCCCTGCAAACCCCCCACGCCCCCTGCCACCCCTCCAACTGGGAGTGTCGCAAGCTCTCAAGCTTCCCTGCTGTGCAGTCCTGACACGACTCTAAATGCCATGGGGACCGCCTCATGACCAGCCACTGCGGTAATTCTCTGACTGCTGGCTCGGCTGGGCACAGTCTGCAACCCAGCCTGCCCTGTGTGCTGCAGGGACGACCAGCCCATCGTGGTCGTGCTGAAGGCCATGGGGCTGGAGTCAGACCAGGAGATCCAGCAGCTGGTGGGCCTGGACGGCAACTTTGCGCAGCTGCTGGCACCCTCCATACAGAAGGCACGGGAGGCCAATGTGTACACGCAGCAGCAGGCACTGGAGTACCTGGGTGGGTGGCCAGGCAGGAGCTGCAGGCTGTTTTTCCACTTGGCTTGCTGTGGTGCACACTGCCAGCAGGCCGTCTGACTACCTGGGTGTGTCTCTGTGGGGTGTCACAACTGAAGCTGCACAAGCTGGCATGAACCCTGTGGTGTTGCAGCAGCAGGTGCAAACGCATCCGGGTGGGCAGTCTGGGATGAGCTGAGGGTTGCTCGTGATGGCAAGGGCCTTGTGGGAGGCTGACTGCCCTGTAGCATGTTATGTGGCAGTGCATGCCCAACTTGCCTGGGTACATGCTGTTGCTTGTGATGAGTTTTGTTTGGCTGGGCAGTATGTCTGTGGATGGGGTCCCTCCACCTGTCCAGGTGGTCTGGAGCTGGTGGTGCTGCACAAATGGGCACCAGCATTTGTACGAGGTACATGTGCCCTGCAGCAGTGCAGCTGGCAGGACTCGCCTGGTTTCAAACCCAGCTCTGCGCCCTGCTGCTGCAGGCAACCGCCTCAAATCTGCGCAGGCCGCCCTGCCCCGCAAATCGCGCTTCAGCAGCAAGGCAGATGAGGCGCGGGACATCCTGGCCAACCTCATCATCTGCCATGTTCCCTGCGTGCACTTTGACTTTGGGCCCAAGGTCAGCTGGTGCCGGAGAAAGCTGGTGACGTGCTGGTCTGCAGCAGGGCCCTCTGGGGTTCTGCATGGTCAGATCCAGCCCGTAGAGACTGACCAGCTACTGCCTGGGTTGGATGGCTCTGCACACACACAATGTTTGAGTCCAAGATCAGCTGGGAAGAGTGTCTGCTGCATGACAAGGCCCCCTCGTCCCTGCACTGAGGGGTGCATATGCTTGTCAGACGCCAGAGCTGCCTGGCATGGCCGCCTCCTGCAGCACAGCAGGCCCTGCATGGGCCCTATCAGGAGGCTGTCACGCAACTTCTGTGCATGGAGCAGCCAGGGCCGTCCAGCCCGCTCGTCCAATCTGCCACCCAAGCATGCCTTGGCCCCTTAGCTCCTTCCCTGCAAGGACCCATGCGCCAGGCTGCAAAGTGCACACCCAAGTGGCTCCACCCGCCTCATGCTGGACACGTGCCTGCAGGCAATCTACATTGGGATCATGCTGCGCCGCATGCTGTACGCAATGCTGGACCCCAGCCTGATGGACGACAAGGACTACTATGGAAACAAGCGCCTTGAGCTGGCCGGGGGGCAGCTCTCCCTGCTGTTTGAGGACCTGTTCAAGCGTTTCAACAGCGAGCTGAAGAGCACGGTGAGTGCTTGTGCAGGTCCAATGTGATGCTCATAGGGGAGTTGAGTGTGCAGGAACAGCAAGCTGAAGGCAGAAACCCAGCAAGCTGGAGATGCCTGCATCAGCTGAAGCCATTGGTGAACGCCCCTGCGGCCTGTTCTTCTGTTTGGGTGTCTCAACGGGAGCAGTCTGCCGTGGCTGGCTGCCCAGGCTAGTGTTTGACCAACACCTTGGGGCCCAGCAGTCCCCCAGCAGTCGTCAAACCTGGCGTCCCCTGCAGGCTGACAAGGCAATTGGGAAATCCCAGCGCAGCGCCCCCTTTGACATCGGCAAGTCACTGTCAAGCCAGACCATCACAGCCAACCTGGCTTCCTCTATCTCAAGTGGCAACTGGACCATCAAGCGCTTCCGGATGGATCGCAAGGGGGCCACGCAGGTCGGTTATCCAGTCCAGGCCTTGTCAAGCTCTAAGGCCGGGTGCAGCAGGTCACCAGAGGCAATATACTGTTGGCAATAGGGCCCACATAGGAGCTCAGCATGGTCTCCATCCTCAGACATTGTTTGATAGGCTATGTGGGGAGGCAGCGTCTGCAGGCATGCTGCCTGCTCTGCTCAAGGCCTCTTCACGCTGAATACAGCCAAAAGGCCTGCTGCAGGTGCTGTCGCGGCTATCCTTTATTGCAGGGCTGGGCATGATGACCAAAATCCAGTCCCAGTTTGAGAAGACGCGCAAGGTGATGCAAGGCCAGTTCCTGAACAGCCAGCATGCTTCTGAACATGGCAGCCCTGAATGCTGCTGCGGACGTCAAATCCCCAGACTTGCTGCAGGCAGCAGCTCATGCTTGCATGCTAGATGACACTGCATGCAACACAGGGCTGCTGGCATGTGCGTGCAATGGGGCTGTGCATGCGGCCAACCCGCCAGACCTCAGTGCCCCTTCCTCTTTTACATTTCAACAAACGCTCTGAGACCCGGGGCCCTGCTTCTTCTGCAGGTCAGTGGGCCCCGCGCGCTCCAGCCCAGCCAGTGGGGCATGCTGTGCCCTGCAGACACGCCCGAGGGGGAGTCCTGCGGCCTGGTGAAAAATCTGGCGCTGATGACTCATGTGACCACGGACGACGAGGAGGAGCCTCTGCACAAGCTGGCCCTCATGCTGGGCGTGCAGCCTGCCACCCTGCTCAACAGCAGCGAGCTGCACTGTAGGTGAGAGTCTGCAGTGGGTCTGACATCTGTCGTGTGGCTGGCTCCAGTTCAACTTTGTCATGGAGCTATGCTCACCATTGCTCCAGGAGCAGCGAGGTGCTGTAAACCATGAGTACATTTGATCGGCAAGATTCTGCCTGCATGCCTGGTGTCAGTGCGGTGCAGCAGTGCTAGATCTGCTCTCAAGAGCAGAAATTTGTGCAAGGTGCATGCCATTCCCACTAGTCAGCCTGCCTGCACACCTTCCTGTGCGTCTCCGGCTGTGCTTTTTGTGCTGCAGTGTGGCATAAGTAGGGCTACGAGGAAGTGACAGCCTCTGCAGCAGTCTCAGTGCATGGTTCCATGCTCTGCTTCACCAGCAGTGGGAAGCATTCCACAGGCAGCTCTGTGTGTCTCCCCCAGCAGACATTCCCAAATCTGTCTGCAACGTGCAGGGATACTGGCCTCGTCTTCCTGAATGGTATTTTTTTGGGGACCCACCGCCAGGCAACCCAGCTGTGCGCCAGCTTCCGCCACCTGAGGCGCTCAGGGCGCGTCGGCGAGTTTGTCAGCATTTACCTGCAGCAGGAGTGCTGCTACATTGCCAGTGATGGTGGCAGGTGGGCACGCTTGACTTCAGCTTGGGCTTGAGTCGCATGCTCCCTTCTCGAACGTCTTCAGCCTGCCACCTCTGGGCTTTGCATAAGCAGCTAAGCTGCTTCAAGGTCCCTGTGGAGGGCTAATGCACTTCATAATGCTGGCCTGCATGCTGTAGGCTGCCCACAAGCCAGGCCTGACATCAAGCATTCTTACTGTCTACTCCTTTGGCTGGCACCAAAGGAGCAGACTGCAAGGCAGGCTTCTGACTGTTCAGCAGCTGAGCGTGAAGTCCTGAAGCTTATGCTTACTGCTTCTGTGTCTGATCGCCAAGTCTGCAAGTCTGCCCAGTGGGGGAAGCCGCACATACACGCTGCGGGGAGGTTGCCCTGGTCCACAGCCTGCAGGGTCTGCCGCCCTGCTGGGTCTGCCGCCGGCGATCATGTGTGACGCTGGCCCTGTTGCTGTCTGTGCTCCTCCTGTATCAGCGCCAAGCAGCACAGCCAGCAAGCTCAGTGCCCCTGTTGCCGCTGCAGGGTATGCCGCCCCCTGATCATCTGTGACAAGGGGCGACCCCGCGTGAGCCACGAGCACATGGAGAAGTTGCGCGATGGCAGCTGGACCTTCACCCACTTCCTGCAGAACGGGCTGGTGGAGTACCTTGACGTCAATGAGGTGGGCCCTGTTTGATTTGCTCGTGTCATGCTGGGTGGAGGACGACCTCAGCGACGGCTTGGACTGGGAAGCAGTCACTGCCCAGCTGTGTTGACCTGTGCACACTGCCTGTGCACGGTGATCACCAGCCTTCTTGAGAACTGAATCCATTGCAATCTGTCCTCAGCCTGTTTGGGCCTCAGTCTGTTGGGCTTGAGCTTGCTTGCTTGCATGCTGGCACTGATCCTGCCTGCAAAAGAGCGAGGCCACTGCTGCTAGCACACTGTCTTTCTGTCTATATCAGCCTGATGTCACCACTCTTGAGCCTGCCTCTGCCCCTGTCTGCAGGAGAGCAACGCCCTCGTGGCCCTGTATGAGCACCGCTGCACCCCAGACACCACCCACCTTGAGATTGAGCCCTTCACACTGCTGGGGGTGGTGGCCGGCCTCATCCCCTTCCCCCACCACAACCAGTCCCCCCGCAACACATACCAGTGTGCCATGGGCAAGCAGGTAGGGGTGCTCTGCTCTCAACGCCCTGCAAGGCGGCCCCTAGTCTTTGCATAGTGCCATTACACAACACGGGCTCAATGGCATTGCTGCTGCGGAGCTGCAACAGCTGAGCGTGACCTTGCAGCAGGCTAGAGACCTCCTGGACCTCTAGTGCTGTAAGCAGTCACACTCCTGCATTGCCCTGCAGCCACAGAGTGCTCTCGCACAGGTGCAGCCCTCTTTGGGGTCGGCTTGCCATCTGAAGACACACTTATCTTCCCAACAGCTTTCATCCACAGTGTTCAGAGCAGCGTGCCACAGACCATGGGCAATGTAGCCTGCCGCCAAGGCTCACCAAGCCATCTGAACCCTGCCTGGAGGTCATGAATAGTGTGACCTTCAGCTGCTCTTGGCACTTTTTGGTGCCACAATTATACTCCTGCACGCTGCAGGCCATGGGCAATGTTGCCTTCAATCAGCTGACGCGAATGGACACCCTTCTGTACTTGCTGGCCTACCCCCAGCGCCCTCTGCTTACCACGCGCACCATCGAGCTGGTGCAGTTTGACAAGCTGGGCGCGGGGCAGAATGCAACGGTGGCTGTCATGTCCTACTCAGGTCAGGCAGGCTTCACACCCCTGCCCAGCAGCAGCAGGGACCTTGCTGACCGCCTGAGCGTCTGGCTGTCTGTATGCTGGCTGGTGCTTCAGCTCTGAGGCATCAGGCACGTCTGGCGTAGCAGAGCAGCAAAGCAGAGCGGCTAGCCCCCTGGCTGCAGCTGCAATAAGCTCACCAGAGCTGTATGTTGAATCAGTGCGGCTAAGCAAATCAGCAGAAAGGGTCTGCCACACCCTGCTGGCATCAGCATGCTGCACTGCTTGTGCAGGCCACAGCATTGGGTGGGCCTGACGGCTGTGCTGACACTGGCCAGATGTGCTCCAGTGTCCTGTGGTATGCTGAATTCGAGCTGCGCTGGCACTGGCACTGTCTGCTCACCTATGGCCTGACCTTGCAGGATATGACATTGAAGATGCCATTGTGATGAACAAGTCCAGTCTGGATCGTGGGTTTGGGCGCTGCATCGTGCTGCGCAAGTATGGCGCAACCATGAAGAAGTACATGAACCGCACCAAGGACCGGGTTCTGGCACCTGAGCTGAAGCCTGGGGAGGTAAGGTTGCCCTGCAGCCGAGGTGTGGTGCCCAAAGGTGGCCACCTGCCTCCACTGCTAGAAGCAGACGCACTGGACAGCACCACCACCAGAAAAGATGCTGCAACCCCAGCTCAAGCCGACAAAGGAGGGCTCAAGCTGAGCTGCCGTAGCATTCCTTGTGCAGCTGAGTCTGTGCCTCCTGTGCGCCTGCAGCTGACTGCACAATTTGAGCTGGACCCCAGCAGCTCAGTCCATGCATGTCAGATCACCCTCAGCCTGGCCGCCATGCCCGTACGCACGCCCACCAGGCCCAAACATATGCATATCTTCACCCTTGCTGCTGAGCCTGTGCCTGCCCTGTTGCTGCAGCTCACTCCGCAGATGAGCTGAACTGAAGCCGACTGGTACCCAGACATTGAGCCTGCGCCTGCTCGGTGTCTGCAGGTGCGCCCGCCAGGGCGGAGGCGCCTGCTGCAGCCAGACGGCCTGGCAGCGGTGGGGGAGCCCATCACCAGTGGGGCAGCCATCATCAACAAGCACTCCCCCATCAACACCAAGGACCAGGTGGGCTCAGCTGGTACATACCAGCGTCGTGTCCCACTGTCAGGGAGGGTGAGGCAGGCTCCACAGTGCCTATGCCGTCTGTTCATGGCACATGTGCCGGGCTCCACTGAGTCTCGCCCAGAGTGTTTTGCTATCTGCTTGTGCCTGTCGGAGGACATCTGCCCAGGGTGCAAGGCAATGTGCTGTTGTCAAACAGCAATGGCATGGCTCACAGGCAGCATGGCAAGAAGCCTGATTGTGGGCTGGCCTGTGCAGGTGGTTGTTTTGCATGTGCTGTTGTGCAAGAGCAATGGCATGGCCTCAAGGCAGCATGGCAAGAAGCAGGATTGTGGGCTGGCTTGTGCAGGTCGTCAATCCAGACAGCCTGTCAGTGGCCCAGCTGCGCCTGACCCCCCAGCACTGGAGCGGGCCCCCGGGCGAGCAGTGTTACGTTGACAAGGTGCTGCTGACACAGAACGATGAGATGGAGGAGATCTACAAGGTGGGGCAGGTGGACCGCTCTGTCTCCATCTGGCTTGATGGGGGCAATGTGTTGGGGTTTGTGGGCTGGACACACCTTCTGTCAGCATCTGTGCAGTCTGGACAGGGTTGGGCACAGCAGCTGGGTAGGCGTCTCTGTGTTGGGTTGTCTGCATATCGTCCTGCTGAGTAGAGCGGTGAGGTGGAGGATATGCACGGGGCGGGCAGACTGCTTCTGAGCTGCACAGAATTACGCATGCTGCTGCAGAGGCCACGACAGGGCACTAGGCCTTGACCACATTGCTGGGATTCTTGTCCTGTACTTTGTGTCGGCAGGGACGGCATTGCGTGCAGGACCACAGCTGCAGCTGCAGGGTGTCAACTGTTGCTTGCAAAGACTTCTCTGAGGCAGCTGCATTGCCATGCATTGGCTGCGGCTGTGATGCTCCTGCGCTGCCAGAATGGGGATGTGCTTACAGCCTGCATGCGTGGTCAACATGACGTGGCTGTTTGCCCTGCATCATGCACTTCAGCAGCTGACCCCGCCTGCACCTCTGCCCTGCTGCAGGTGTTGATCCGCCACACCCGGCGACCAGAGCTGGGCGACAAGTTCAGCAGTCGCCACGGGCAGAAGGGTGTTGTGGGCTGCATCGTGAACCAGGTGCGCTGGTACCCTCTTGCTGCCTGGCCGTCTGCCACCCTGCACTTGTGCTGAAAAAATGGCCTGCAACCTGCCCACTGCACTGAGACGGCCTCCCACCTCTGTGTCACACTGTGGTGTCTCTGTGTCTGCAGGAGGACATGCCATTCTCGGAAAAGGGCATCTGCCCAGACCTGATCATGAACCCCCACGGCTTCCCCTCCCGAATGACTGTTGGGAAGATGATAGAGCTGCTGGGGAGCAAGGCCGGCGTCCTTTCTGGCAAGTTCCAGTATGGGACGGCCTTTGGGGAAGTGAGTGGCCGGTCTTGCTTTGCATGTGACTGTGACACACTGGCTCTGATGGCAGGTCTCTGGCATCATCTTGTCAATCTGCACTGGGCGGCGCCATCCCCCAGCCGCCTCACTGGTGGCAGCTCCGCCCTTCTGCAGGCCTGCAGGCCCTGGGGGTTCCTGCTGCAACACATGGGCCCCTGCTGCCCAGGATGCCTTGGTTACTTACAGATTGGCCCCTGCTGCTGCAGAGCACAGGCTTGGCAGACAACACAGAGGCCATCAGTGCCACCCTTGTTGCGAACGGCTTCAATTACAGCGGAAAGGACTTCATCACTAGCGGCATCACAGGTGCAGGCCGGCCTGCCTGCGCCCCACCTGCCTGCACCCCACCTGCCTGCACCCCTGTCGGCAAGGTGTGGGAGCAATCTGATGCACGCCGCCCTGACCAGTGTCACCTGTGCAGCCTGGCCTGTGTCTCCCGGGCCGGTGCCCTTCAGCGGTCTGACCATGATAATATCAACCTACAGGTCAAGCTGTGTACCAGAACAAACAGCCCTTTGCTGCTGTTTGGCGCATCCCTGGCTGACCTGCTGCACCATACCTCACAGCTGGGCAAAATCTACAGCCACATCATGGCCCGCCTGCAGTGGGGCCCCTGGAAGCCTGCATGTGCACGATGCCTGTGCACTTGCTCTGCCAGCACAATCTGAAACAGCATGACCAGCATTGCAAGCACACGACCAAGGTCCCTCTGCTGCAGGGGAGCCCCTGGAAGCATACATCTTCATGGGCCCCGTGTACTACCAGAAGCTCAAGCACATGGTGCTGGACAAGCTGCATGCCCGTGCCCGGGGGCCCCGTGTGGTGCTGACCCGCCAGCCCACGGAGGGGCGCTCCCGTGACGGCGGCCTGCGCCTGGGGGAGATGGAGCGCGACTGCCTCATCGGCTATGGGGCGAGCATGCTCCTGCTGGAGCGCCTCATGATCAGCTCTGACAAGTTTGAGGTGTGTGGGGGGGCGCGCACCCGGCACAGATGAGGTTGCTCTGCGCCAGGGCATCACGTTGCAAAAGGTGTCGCCTAGCACAGTGGTTTGCTTTGGACCAGGCGCTGCTCCGCGCCGTGTGCACTGCGCTGTCGAGTCTGCTCTGATTGCTGCTGGGCACCATGCAGCAACTGCAGCTGTGGGGCGTCCTCTCACTGCCAGGCTTTGAGCTGCCATGCTGACTCAAATGGCTGCCTGCTCATGTCCTGTAGCCCTCTTGTACTCACGCTGTCCAGCTTGCACCGCAGGTTCATGTCTGCACGCACTGTGGACTGATGGGTTTCTGGGATGCCAAGAGGAACATGGCCTGCTGCCCCAGCCTGAAGACCGACGAGCACATGGCCAAGCTCAATTTGCCCTATGCATGCAAGCTGCTGTTCCAGGAGCTTCAGTCCATGAACATCATCCCCCGCCTTAAACTAGCTGACATTTAGGACATGACACCCCAATTTTGCAGCGTAGCATGTACTCCCAACAGCACTTGTTTCTCATTTCATGCAATGTGCAACGCATGCAGAAGCTGCTCTGCTGCTTGAAGCTGCTCTGCTGCTTGATCACCAGTGGCAGCCGCCATCAGCAGGACCACATCTTTTATTCATAGTCTGTTTCATGCCTGTCAAGGCAAGTCTGTCTGAAAAAGATCTCCATTTAATTCATCATCATCATCCTCTTTGCCTTTGCCTGACCCTTTCACGTCGTCGTCCATGGCATCAGTCTCCTCTTCATCATCCGAGTCGTTTGGCGTGAGGCGCTCGCCAAAATCCACGACAGTGCCAGCCTGCATCAGCATATAGATCACAAGAAGTGACCTCTGCTGTGAGTGTGCACAGCAGCAGGATGTTCCAGACTTACCTTCAGCTGCTTTTCTTCAGGGGGTAGCATGTAGCCAGCTTCTATAAGGATGTCTTCTGTCTCATCCAAGTATCTGCAGGCAGATTGATCCAAGACATGGGCACAGCTGTGTGCACTACTGATACCACCAGCACAGACCTGAAGCCTTAGGCAGCTGAGGCATGAAACAAAGTGCAGGCAGGCCTGCCACTCTTCACTGAGCAGCCACAGGAGGCGCTGACACCATGCCTAGAGGGTGCACAGTGACAGCAGAGCAGGCCACAGCAGATCAAGCAAATGGCCAGAACCCATGCAGTGCACCTTCCTCCTGCTCACCCTGCCCGCCCTCCTGCAAGCACATGAGGTAACAGCCCGCAGCGAGAAAGGGAAGGCAAGTCGCAACCCTCAACTCGGTGTGTCGCTCCCAGCAAGGAAGCGCAGACAGGGTCTGGGATGCGGCCGCTGCCAGAGAGGGGAGAACAACCTGCGCCTGCCCGGTATCACAGACGGCCCGGAGTGCTCCCCACCCCCTGCACTCACTTGTGCCCCTCCTGGAAGTAATCGCAGCGGATGCCAGGCTTCTGCACGCGGATGCCCGGCTGCCCCTTGAGGTGGTCGGGGTGCACGTTGCGCCCGCCCAGGGTGATCAGGTCCATTATGTCCTCGTGCGTCCACACCTTGGGGACGTCGTCCACCCGTGCCAGCAGGCGCTTGTCGTTCCACACAGACATGCTGCAATACTCGTACCTGCGGGGGGAGGGCAGACAGGTTGCTGTGGGAGCGCTGCTTGTCCATTTGCACATGCCGCAGCGCTGATGCATGCCACAGCACTCAGTAAGATACAGAGTAGCAGCAAGCGTACCAAAGCCACTGGCATGCTGCACACGTTGCGCTGCTGGGCTTGACTAAGCCTGCCTGGCCCACAGGGCCGCTGTGCTACAGCTCTCACTGAGGCATAGGGGCAGGCATACACCCTGCACGAGCAGGAGCTCACCTGCCGACCTCGTCCTGGTCATGCTCCCACTCCGCCTGCTGCTGGTCCCTCCAGACTCGCTTCTCCATGTGAGCGCGGCGCCCCCAATCGTCCCACGCCTCCCAGTGCTGGGGCAGCATGTCGGCCGGGGGTTCCTCTGAGGGGTCGCTGCAGGGGCATGGGGTTGCACACCGTGCGGCAACACAGCATGGCAGCTCCTGTGGGCAGAAACAAGCGGACATCCCGCCCTGCACGAGACCCTGCTTGCAAGGGCTGCACCAGGCATTGGAGCAGCATGCGCTTGTTAGCAGGAGGCCAGGCCTGGCTGCATGACACCCTGCTCCTGGAGGCCACTGCTCTGGCACCCCGGCAGCAGCGACCCTCAAGGCACAGCACACCTGTCATATGGCTGAGGATGCCGGATGTCAAATTCAGGATTCTTGTGCCTGAAGGCTGGGCTGCGCTCCACCTTGGCCGCCCGTGCCCAGGCAGCATCCAGCACTGCTCGGCCCGCGGGGTCCTGCTCTGCATGGCATGCATGCAGCCAGCTCAGGGGCTTGTGACCGCCAGGGCAAGGCTGCACATCCCCATTTCAGTGCCCAGAGCAGCACAGCAAGCTGACGACTTTGATCTTGCACTGGGGCAGTCAGCATGATGCTGCGACCCTCTGCATGCCTGTTTGACAGCCAACAGCCTGATGAGTCCTCATAGCGTGTGCTCCACAGCCAGCACATCGCTCAGACTTCATGCTGCCGTGGTGGACCTTGCAGAGAGTGGCCATGGCCTTGTGAGGGTGTGCCCGGCACAGTCTGACCTGACTCCTCCCCATCCCCCACAAAACGGTGCTCATCTGTGACCCGCAAAGCGCTCCTGCGCACGCCGTACTTGGCCCAGGACCCGTCAAACAGCTCCTGCACTGTGACCCACGTCTCTGCAGGGCACCAGCATCGCGCATAACAACTTTAAACTCTAGGGGTCAGGATGTGCTGAGGTAGCAGGAGCTTGCGAGCCCACGCAGCACATGCTGGGCGTTGCGGCTGAACCTCTGCTGGGGGCGGCCGGCCAGCAGGACGCAGGGCAGTGACTGGATGCTGTTGGCGGCGGCTGCCCAGCAGACACCTGACTCAGCGGGGCCTTAGCTCGGAGGCTCTGAGAGTCAGCTCACTTGTGATGGGGCCGCTCGGCTGCTCGGGGTCCATCAAATCCTGATAGCCAGACATGGCCCTGTCTTCAGGGTCACTACGCTCCCTGATAACCTGCTGCAACACGGCGTCGTCATCCTCTTCCTGGTAGGGTTCAGAGATGTCATCCTGGTTGGCAGCAATGCAGCTCTGGCTGCTGCGTCTGCGCTTGCGGGACAGGGGCCTGGCCAGGAAGCTGCTGCTTGGTGGCTGCTGCGGCTGGCGGGCGTCCTGCTGCGTGATCCAGAGCTTTGCAAGGCCCACATTGCAACTGCAACTCAGGCATATGCTGGCATGCAGACAACAGCGCCCTGCAGGTGACCAGCCATCCTCAGAAGTGCACGGCTCTTGCTGTTGAGTACTATTTGGCGACTCCTTGTCAGGAAAGCCACCTGCTGTACCTGGTGATGCCTCTCTTCTCCCAACAGTTGCAGCCAGCCTCTGGTGGCCACTTTGCACGCAACCATTTTGAAACTGGCTTTGTGCTGGCCGCTGGCCGAACGTTGTGTTGGCCAACATGCCCGTTCAAGCATGCGGTCAACCCTCGAGTTCGACCTTCAGCAGTGAAATCATGTTCAATTGCAGGAGGCAACTTTCACATCTGTTTTGGCTAGTTGTAGATCCTAATCGAGCGTTCATGAGGCTGGACGTTCCTGCAGCAGAAGAGCTTGAATCTTGGAAGTTAGGTCCAGCCATGAGCAAGCACAGGCACACATGTTAGCACCAGAGGGACCCACCTGCGTTGTATTTGTCGGTGTCTGTGAGTTTCCCGGTGCTCCAGACCCAGGAACGGCTGGTCCGAGGTGCAGGGATACTTTGCAATAGCTTTGGCTGGGAAGCGATCAGAGAGCACCTCCTCGTCCCGCAGATAGTCTGCATGGCCGAATGACACTTTAATGAGCTGGAGGGTAGGCAACTGCATGCCATGCAGTGCTTCACAAAGCCGGCTTCCATGACTTCCAAGCCTGGCCAGGACATGCAGCACTGTGCCTGCAACCCATGTGGTGCCAGGGCACGCCACCCTAGCTTGCTTACCTGTTGGTCTGAGGGATGTGTTGAAGCAAAACTTCCACCGGGCAAACTCGTCGTCTGACACGCCCAGAAGTGCCTGCACCCTCGGCTTGAAATCCGACAGAGTCTCGCCATCCGAGATGCGCATGAAGAGGGGGTCCCCAAAGGTCTGGGGCTGCAGCACGAACCAGGCACCATGATGAAGCCCTCTCAACAACATGCAGGCTTGACAGCATGGTGCCGGACAGGTGACTGCAGCACGACTAGGCACTGCAATTGAGCCTTCTCAACAAGCAGCAGGCTTGACAGCATGTTGCCGAATAGGTGCCGTTGCTGGGAGCAACTTTCCCTAACTCGTGCAGTTGGGTGTGAGCCATATGCAAAGGCCCCTGCTTCAGAGCAGGACGCCAGGGCAGCAATGCCAGATGTTGCAAGCAGGGCTAAGCTGCTGAGATGTGGCAAGGACACAGCGTCCTCACTGCCTCAGGCTGCCAGGCAGTGTTGTGTGATCTTCTGGGGATCCCCCTACTCCAGAGCCCAAAGTGCAAACATGCCCTAGCCATGCTCTGGCCTCAAATCAAGTGGGATCACAACACTCAGCCCAAATTCGGTGTGCAGGCCTCAGGCTGCCAGACCCACGTGTTGCTGGGTGTCTAGCGTGACGTGGTAGACATGGATCAGGCGGTCGTGAGGCATCAGCTGCAGCTGGTCTGTGGGTGTGGCCTCCACCCGCAGGGTCCAGTAGGTGTCGTTGATGGTGTCAATCCCCTCCTCCACCCCGAAAACCTGTGGGCAGCTGGTGTCAAGTGTCAGCTGCAATCGGCAACGTGCAACCTGCCCCTGCTGCTTAAGTGCAGCACGAGCCTGGTTGTGATTGGGCGCAGAGTTGAGGCGCCTGCCCATCATGGCCAGGCTGCACACTGACATGCACTAGAGCCGTGCAGGCAAAAGGAGTACGGCAGCTGCTCAGTGAGCACCACAGCATAGCCCTAAAAGTGATTCATGCCTCTCCAGCAACTCTCTCGTTCTTCATGCAGACCCCTGAGCCCACAGGCTTACTGAGGATGCTGCTGTGGTACCTTTTCAATGTGCGAAGCTCTCCGTCTTTGACTCAAAGACCGGCAACCGATGACTGTGGACACTCACTTTGAAGATCTTGTTGTGGCAGATCTCCAGCATGCGCAGCTCAGCCTGGGGATCTGCATTTGCCAACCGCTTGACCTCGTCCAGCACCTGCTGCACCGTGCTGTCCCGGGGTAAGCGGACGGTGTGCTCGCTGACCAGCTCACCCTTGGCATTGTGCCACCCAACCTGCAGCACACAGTTGCACTGCCCTGCAGGGGAGGTAGCAAACTACCAGCTTGCCCATGAAGCTGGCCCGCCCTTACTGCAGCATAGCTGCTGCACACAGCGATGCAGGTGGCACTGTGCACAGCACTGGCAGCAGAGCACAGAGCAGAGCTGCTACAAGCACTCCCAGCTGTGCACACAACAACGCCTTCAGGTGAATGTCAGAACAGCAGCAGCCTGTTCCTGACGGTGATGTCTGGCATGTGACCACTGGCTGGCCACTGTGCAGCAACTGCCAGCTGTGGCCATCGACAGTCTCAGGAATCTGAAGGGCTCCAGAGCCTGCGGCAATCGACAGCTCCACCGTGCAAGCGCTCACAGGTCAAAGCACAAAGCAGGGACTGTGAGGTCTGCTAGTCGCTGTCGGGGGGGGGGGGAGGACCAGCCCCTCAAGCTGCCACTGCCCACCTTGAGGGTTTTGAGCTGCTCCAGCTCTTGCAGGCTGATGTCCAGGACCTCATAGTACATAGGCTCCACATGTGTGGAGTGGGAGGCCACGTCTGGCTCCTGGCCCCACTTGCGCCCGGGCCCATCGCACACCGCTCGCAGCTGCTGGAAGAAGTTGAACTTCATGGGCATCGGCTTGGGGATGCCTGCAGGGCAAGGCGCAGGCTGGCGGTGCTGGGTTCTGATGCAGCCCAGAAGCTTGAGCTCTGCACCCAATGCCTGCCAGTGATGCAAATGCTGAGGTCGACCGATCCTGCGGTTGCCTGCAGAGCAGGGCCTGTTGTGGCAGGGCGCCTGCCCAGCTTCTTGGCCTAAGCAGAACAGTGCTGATGCCTGTTGGCGGGGGCATGCTGATGTTGCTGAAATCTGATGGACACAGCCCACATATGGAGAGGTTGCAGGGCAGAATGAGTCCTGAACGCCCACCTGAAAAATTGTTGTGCTGAGTCAACCGCAGCTTAGCAGGGTTGTCCAGCTGCAATGCATCTGCCAGGGCCTCGCACACCTCCCGATATGTGCTCAGCTTGCTTAGCTCCAGGGTGATGCCCTCATCCTGCAGGGCAGAGGGTTGGTAGAAACATTGGGGGGTGCAGGTCCTTTGGTGTCGACAGCCTGCCAACTGCCAGCAGTCCAATGTGGTGCAGTACAGCATGCAGGTGAGCTCAGCAGCTGCCATTCAACTGGATTGCAGCCGGTCCTCTGCCCTGACCAGCAGCAGTTGCCTCAAGAACAGGTGAGCCTGAACCTATGACAGCTGTAGCAGGCAGGCAGGCAGTTGATGAGACTGCCAAGCAGCTAACCTTTGGCTGCTCCAGCTTGTGGAAGCACAACATCTGCCTGTTGCGCGTGTACTCCAAGAAGTCCTTCACAGTGGGGAACTGGAGCCCTGCCGACTCCACCTGCAAGGGGCCAGGCACAGCTGTATCAGGGCAGCGCCAGTAGACACACTATGCATCTTGAGCATGCCAGCAGATCTCAGGAGGGCGACCCCGACTCCTTAACTGCCAGCACCGAGCATTTGCATCTAGGTCTTGCAGGCAGCAGTTGCTGAAAGAGCAGTCAAGGCAGAGAAGGCCCTCTGGTGCACAGGCTAGCCTGCCCCTCCAGGCATGCCTACCCACTTGTGTGGAAGGACCCTGCTTTGATGTGATTGGTACAGTTTGCAATGCTAATCCTGTGCACGAGCACCGCAACAGCTCTCACACCTCTGTGAGGGCCCTCTGGAAGCAGAGGATGTCCCCGTCCTCCAGCTGCGCCATGGCCAGAGTCAGCCCCGGCTCGCAGGGCTCACACATCACCTCGGGCTCAAACTTGACCTCCTCCCACACCTGTAGCACAGGGCGACTGCTTTGCTGGGCCATCCAACTGTGAAATTGTAGTTGCTGCTCACTACCGCGGTGCACCTTCTCATGCCTCATAGTGAGGCAGCAGGGCAGAGCGCCGCACACCACACGAACGCTGGAGGCTTGCAGCAGAGCTGGTTGGGCACGACAAAGTTCAGAACCTGAAAGGTCACGCACAAATCACACGAGGGATAAGGCATGAACGGTGCCGCCAAGGCAAGAGCAGCAGGTCATGCATGCACTCCTCTGAAGCTGGCCGCACATGCAGCAAGAACCCACTTTGACTGGCGTGTCCTCCGCAAATCCGGCTAGGTGACGCATCCAGATGTGCAGGTCACGAATCCGTGCCTGCTTCGGGGCCTGCACCAGGCCAGTGGCAGGGCGTCAGCATCTTTCAATTCTGAGGATGCTTGCCATGGCAGCGGCCAATGGAGTGAGGCAAGCAGGCCAGGCTCAGCAAAGCCTCCACAACAGTGTGACGAAGTGAGACACAGGCAGGCAAGGTGACAATGTGTCGGCACATGGATCAGTATTGCTCTGCTTCAAAAGAGAATGGCAACAGCCACGCTGCCATGCAGTGGCCCGTCACAGTCAGCTCGCACTGCATTTTGTCATTCAAATGAAGCATGTCAAGGCCAAAACAAAGGCAACCACCATGCTCACCTCAGAGTGGCCACCTGTCATAAGGATGTAACAGCTTGCGCTGCTGAGGGTAGCTCCAGCACTACCAGAATTGTGGGACGAAGTGAAGACCAGCAGACCCACTAAGCCTACCTGGAAGTGGCCTATGAAGGACAGCTTGCGCTGCGTGGGTTCATAGAGCTTGAAAAAAAGGATGATGGAGCCAGCGATGCGATCCGGCAGAGGTTTGCTGGTTCCAGGGGTCTCCAGAAACAGGCAGATCTCGTTGGTCTGAGCATGCTGACGTTGCTGGCCATCCTGCAGCGGCAGGTGGCACTCAGAGTCAGCAGCAGGCGCCAGAGCGCTGGACCCATGACCTAGGCTGGGATCTCAAATGACTTCTTGCCCCTGGACTCAGCAGCAGAGGTTAGGTTGTGCCTGGAGGCGAACAGCGTCACATCCAGGCTTCCAAGACGAGAGAAGCAGGCCTGCATACGCCAAAGCAGGCCAAGGCTGCATGTCTCAGCTGGCAGTCCAACAGCTTGATGTGTGAAGCCACCCTCTGCTGTTGAGTGCACCTTGAGGTCCATGACTCGTTTCTCATCATCGGCCGGGGTGAGTATGTTGTTGGGTCGGTATGTTGAGTTCTGGCGTTTAGCCCAGGTCCAGAAGCGTTGCTGCTCCAGGGGCACCTCTAGATCATCAGCAAGCATCTGCCGGAACTCCTGAAATTTTGTCTGCTTCTTCACGCGGTAGTGCTTCACCTGCAGGGGGCCGTAGCAGAGCCAGTGAGGTGAAAGGGCTAGACCTATCTGCAGCACAGCAGATCATATGAGAGAGTGCATCATGTGCAGGAAAGCAATTAGTGGGCGCATAAGGCCGCACCTGACCTCACCTTTGGGTGAGTGGTGACAAAAGGTAAGCAGCAGGTGTGCCTGCTGACGAGGCAGGTTGAGCTGCTGATCATTCAGGGAGCTGGCAGCTGAGGCCACGGCACCCTCAGCTGATTTGAAGTCACCAATAGAACCCCCAGTTGAGAACCATTGTAGGCAATCAGACAGATTGGGCAGCACGTATCAGTACTGCTACACACACCTTATTCTGATCTACCAGGTCGAAAAACAAAGTGGTGCCAATCTGCTGCTCCATGTCTTTCCGCGTGGACAGCTTGATGATGGTGAACAGGTGTGCCTCAGCCTTCTCTTTCCGTTTCCGTTCCTTCTCAGCTGCCTCAGCCTGCGGCAGCATGGCGCCAATGAGCTTCTCAGCTCCCTGTACACCCTTGTGGCAGCCTATTGGGATACTGTGACGCAGCACACTGTGGACCAGCAGTACACAGAGAGCCTGAGAAAGGGCAGAGAGGAGGAGATTTCAACACTTTCCTGCCCATTCAATGCATAGAGCTGCTGAGGAGAGGTGCAGATCTGCAACATGTAGGCATAGAAGGCACTTCCTGGACCACCATCGTGCATGTTGTGTGGCCCCACCTCCAGGCGTGCATGAGCCTCACAAGCATCATGACAACTCAAAAAAGCCCTTCCCCCCACATGCCTCATGTGATCTCATCTCCTGTCAGGCCAGGCTTGAGATCACTTGCAGAGCAGAAGCATGCCTCATGCAGCTGGGGAGTGTCACAGTAAGTGCTTGTTGCACCTGCCGGGAGCATTGAGCAGGCAAAGCAGACTCACTCTGCTGACAGTGTGTTGGGTTGTATGCAGACCCCACCTTCAGGCAGGCGCAGATGTGCTGCTTGTACGGCCCCTTCTAACATGAGGAGCCTGCTTGCAGTGTATCACACTGAGCTTGTGCACGCACGCATGCAAGTCTTGCCTCCAAGCGGAAGCGGAGGTGCTGCATTGGACAGCCAGCACTGTGCATGCAGGCCTCACCTCCAGACGGGCGCGCACATGCTCTGCAATGTCAGTGCTGGTGACATTGACCATGATCTCGCTCCACTCGGCCTCCCTCACATACACCAGGCAGTAGGCATTGCTGAATTTTGTGAACTTGAAGGTGGGCGCGTTCAGGCCGGGAGCTGGCGGAGCGTTTTCGTCCTCTCCACCATACTGCTCATCCACAGCCTGAGCCTTGTTGGCCTTGGTCACCTACAGGCATGGCAAGGTGACAGTTGTCAGGAGATTTCCACAGGGCTTCTGGCTTGTACAAGAAGCCAGCACGTAAGGCCCTGTGCGCTGGTTGTGCCTGCAGCTCGACAGTGCAGATTGAAAGGGGCACTGGAACCCGGATACAAATCAGGCTCGGCAAGAGCCTCTCTGTCATGCCTTGCGTCCACAGCATGAACCACCTTGCTTGCCTTGTTGGCGCAGGGTCTGCACAGGCGTGTTGCTGTGTGGAGAGCAAGATTGGCTAGAGGCCCTGCTGAAGGCAAGGCAGTGATGCCACTGTAGAACTGTTCAGGGAAAGGGGAGTGATGCCCTTGAGGTGCGTGGGGCCTGGTGCTACAGCTGTATGTTGGTTGCCTGGCTGGGGGCAAGGTCAGTGCAGTGCAATGCTGGCACCTGGGCAAAGTGCGCCCTGGTTGGCAACACTTCAGCATGGCCTGGCATGCAGGTGCAAGTTGCCTTAAGAGTTCTGCAAGAGAAAAGCAGTGCAGGGTTCTGTACATTGCTCACCTTATCATCATCAAACTTCAGCCACTGCTTGCCATCTGGGCGGATGAAAGCGTAGTAGTGGCCCCCATGCACGCCCCCACTGTGCACAAGCACGCTGTGCAGCTTGTACACATTCCTGACGGACTGGTCTGCCTCCTGCGCCAGAAACCTGCGGTCCCCATAGTCCAAGTCCAGCTGCTCAGGGAACTCGTACCGGTCATTGATCTGCAGGGCAGGCCGAGGTAAGCAAATCTTCTGGTTCCATGGCTGATGTAGAAGCCAGGGGCTGCAGGAAAGGGGCTGAGATGTTGTGCAGCCTAGCACCCAAACTGCAGACTCCAGCAGGAGGAGTAGCCTCATGAGCAACCTGGCTAGGCATGCCAGCATTGACATGTGGTAGCTTATACTGCTGAAGATCGAGCTGCAAGGCCTGTCTGGCTGGTGTAGGCTGCTTGAATTCAAGGCGCATATGCTCACTCGCCTTCACATTGATGTCCCGTTGGAAATCGTACTCAAAGCGCTTCAGCTGCAGCTGCAGGACTGGCGGAAAATCCTCAAAAAGGATGCCTTTCCTTGCGTCCTGCAGGCAGCAAAGGCTGCGCGTTTCCTGAAGGTAGCCTTTTAGCACATAGCAGAGACTCATCGGGGTTTCAGAGAGTGGGCGCACATTAGGGGGGGACAATCTTGTGGCCGAGCTGAAGCCCTCTGCTTTGTTGATGCAGTGCAGACTGCAGGCTGTACAGCATGCTATGGGTGGCCATGTGCATGATGCTGCCCTGCCACAAGCAGGTCATAGGTTGTACCTTGAACACAATGCTAATGCTGCAAGCAAGCTGCAAGCTGCTTTTCAAACAACATGCTAAAGCCAATGTTACCTGCATGCCGAACCCCTCAGCCTTGTACTGATTCTCGCCTTCCAGCAGCTCTACCTTGGTGTACTGCTCCATAGAGTCATAGACATTTCTGCACGGCAGGTGGTGCCGCAGGTCTGACAGGCTTGCCCCCATGTCCGTCCAGGCAGAAGGGATCAATGATGGGCTATGCTGTGCTGATAGCAGGCATCCCATGCCACTCTGGCACAAATGTGTTCAGCTGCCAAGCCCGCTTTGCTACCAGGCATGTCCTGCCACTGACAAGGGCAACAACTTTGAAGCTGGCTGCTTGAACAGTGCTCAATGGCATCAAAGCTCTTCTTTCAGCTGCCAAACATCTGCCCATTACCACATGCAATTCTTGCTTGCAGCAATGCGACCTTGCAGCCTTCAAGCACTGCCCTGGACACAGTGAAAAGTGGCAGCCCTAAAATACAGTGCTCACTTGCAGCCTTTGACGTCCAGGGACAGGTCCATGTAAGTCTCCTTCCGTGCCGATTTATACTCCACATTCACACACTCCACAAAGGACTGCGTGTGCCCCTCAAAAAGGTGTGAAATGGCGCCCTGGACGCGGGTGTTCTGCAGCGGGGCACTCAGAAGCGTGCCTCAGTGAGGGCTCAAAGCCATCCTGCCTGCTGAACAGCAGCGTCATCTGCTGTACGTTCCTGCACTCTGGACTGTGAGTAGGGCGACAGGCAGGCACAGAAGGCCCAGCATGGGCTGAGGAATGGGGACACTGCTGAAGCCCTGCCTTTGGCCAGCGCCTGCCCTCGCCTACAGGCTAGCACTGAGGATGCAACGCCTGAGTCTGAGCAGCATAGCAGCAGCTGCCTCACCTTCATCTTCTCTTCCAGCTTCTCGCAGAGCACCCTGTTGAGCTCCTGCGCATCATGCTGGTAGAAGGCATCCACTGTGTCCCAGCCAAAGGACTTGGTCAAGTCTTTGGTGGAGACACTCTTACTCCCAAATTGCAGCTGCAGTCAGGACAGCCAGCGTCAGTCTCAGAGGAGGCGATGCAAGGGCGCCAGTGCTACCTGAGGGAGACACACAGAGCCACCAGCAGCAGAAATACAGGACCACTGACAGATTGCAATTTGCAATGCCATGAATCATGGCCGCCAGTGCCAGCCTTAGTTTCTGAGCATGATGCAGGCTTGACTCAAGACTGCTTGCCACGGCTGTCATCTGGCACACACTCAAGTCAGCACCAGCAGAGTGCAGCGAGCCGCAGAGCCACAGCTTCAGGCCCCCACTGACCTTGTAGAAGAGGGCCTGCATTGCCAGCGGGATGCTCTTGTTCGTCTGCTCCTCTTCTGTGGTAGGCATATGGTACACTGCCTGCAGCCCAATCCAGCCCTATGTCAACAGCCTGTTTGGGGCCACCACATTGCAAAATCTGTTGGTCATGAGGAGGCAGCCATTCTTTATTGCCTGCAGGCCACATGCTGGCTGTACAAACACAGGTGCTTCGTGAACCCGGGCCTCTGCTGTGCACAAAACATCAGGTATTTCTTTGACAAACGGGAACTTGCTCATGGTGCTGGCCCTCAGAAGGCGGGTGAGCAAGAGTGCGTACCTGCCGGAAGTAGTTGATGTTGTACAGAGTCTGTAGCAGTGAGTTCATGTAGCAGGTGGCGCCCTGGTTCTTCAATCCCACAAAGCCTGTCTCCTTCTTGCTGTCGTGCATCATATCATCGCTCTCTGACTTGACCACCACCTGCACATACAGGGCCAGGCAGCTAAGCTGGAGGCTGCCAGACTCTCAAGGGCAGGCTGCTGCATGAAAGCGCTGCTGGGCAAAGTGCACAGCTAGAGCAAGCCACCTTGGGATGTGGCCTGTCGAGCAATTGGCCATTTAGACTGGTCCTTACTAGGGAGGTGCTGCTGGCAACCCCCGTCAGTGAAGCTGCCAGGCAGTGGGAGGCCACCCTGCAACATGACAAATGCTGCCGTCCATCCAGACCAGCTGTGGTGCATGCCCACAGCTGTCGCACCTTCAGGACCAGTGTGTCATCCACAAGATAGCCATTGCGCACGTCCAGGATGTCGTTCTGCAGAGCGAACTGGTTGAAGCCCCAATCCTGCGCCTGCGCCGTGAAGGTGTGGGCAGCCTCTGCAGGCGCATGACACCTCTTCAAGGCCTCTGAGCTAGGTTTACAACAGGCAGACAGCAGTTGCAGGGAACAGGGGTCATGCGGCATACCTCGATTAGCTGGTGCCCGTGTAGCCACTCGCACTTGTTACCAGATACAAGTCTACCGACTGCCTTCTGCTGAAGTCAGCCCGCTTGCCCCGCAGTATAGCGGAATGACTGCTACTGGAGTCAGCATTGTTTGCTCTGCAGTATACACAGACTAAAGGAGTTCACCTTTGGTGATGCTGCGTGCAGGATCCCGCTGGTTGACCAGCATAAGCTTGAAGGACGCTCTCCTGTGCCATCTGTCTGGCAGCATCTCAGCATCTGCCACATCCAGGTAGACAGAAATGAACTGGTTGCTGTCCCTGTTGCCCCTTGGAAACACCAGCAGCTTCCTGCACAGGGCGCACGCGCAGCATGAGGCATGGACAAAGCAGTGCGGGAGCAATCGCACAGCCTAGCTGGAGGCAGGGGCGAAACTCCTGCATCGAGGCCTCAGCAGGTGCTCACCATGGTTTGCTGCAGACCTCAAACTGGTCCGAGTTCAGCCTGAGATGAGCTGAAGATGAGAAGTTGGGGATCCTCCACTGCAGGACAGTATCAGGAGAGGCCTGAATGCGTAACGCCAGCCCCAGCATGCACACCAGCCAGTGCCTGCCATGCAGGCCGCAGCCAACACTGCATTGAGACTGGCAGCAACACCAGCCTTTCTGCCAGCTGCTCACCGTGTATTCTCCCTCAGTGCTATCCGCATCTGCTGCAGCAGCAGGCTGAGCCTGTTCTTCTGGCATGGGCCCCACATCTTGCACTGCATTGCCTGCGAATAGCACTGCACATTGTCAGTGAGGCTGTGCAAGCTGCCCGTGGCACCTTGCGCATGCTTGGCGCGCTGATTGCGCATGTATCTTGTCATGTCACAAAGCTGGCCAACAGGCCTCCTCACCATCCATGGGGTGGTCTTCCTCTGGGACCTCCTGTATGAGGGGCTCCCCTTGCTGCAGGGGTGGCGCATCAATGCGCATGTCTTCAGGCTGCTCCATCTCCAGTGCCTGCTGGCTACAGACCTGCAGATCCTCACCACCAATCCTGTCTACAGTGCACGCAGGCTGGCTCCAACGCTGCCTCAGCCCAATGAGCGCTCAACACAAACAAGCTGCCTCATAAGTGTTCCTGCCAGCCAACAAGCTGCTGATTCTTCCCCGGATAAGGAGTGGGACAGCTCTTGGGGAGCAGATCGCTGATGACTAACCCCACCTGACTGCAATGCATTTTCAGTCCTGTCAATTTCGAATCTCATAGCTTGCTGTGCATGTGAGTTCTGTATTTGTTGGAAGAGTCTTGCTGCAGATTATGCATCTGGGTGGCGTCCAGCCTGCTGCCCTGCAGCAGCTGCGTGAGACGGGCCAGCCCAGCGGGCTCTTTTCTGCCAGTAGCATGGAAGGGGTCTGGCACGCTAGGCTCAGGCGAAGCAAGGGCCCACAGCTGAGTCAGGGCTGGATCCTGCACATCCAGCATCTGCAGGTCTGCAATGCTCAGAGGCGCTCCAGCTGTAGCCAGGTGCCATATGGGGGCCAGAACCTTGGCTGCAATCACAAAGTTGAGGTTGGGGATGGTGCTGCCGGACTTGGAGTGCCGAGCATTGCTTGTGACCAGCCCTATCAGGCTGCCATCTGGCTCCAGGACAGCACCGCCACTGGCTCCAGGATGCACAGTGGCTGTCGTCAGTAGCATACTGGGCTGACTCGAGGCTGAGCTGCTGACCACCTGCAGGCCACACAGCAAGCTGCCTGCCAGCAGCAATGGCATCACCGGTGAGCAGGGCCCATCTGGGTAGGAGGCACAGCAAGCTGACTGACCTGGGCGACGTGGCCAGAAGTGACGGTGGGCCTCAGCCCTGCGTGTGGGCTCAGCAGGGCATGCCCAATGACATAGACTGACTGGCCGACTGCGGCTGAGCTGAGGCTGAGGGGCATGGGGCGGACTGGAAAGGATGGGAGGTTCCTGAGTCTGAGAAGGGCAATGTCTAGGTAGCCGGCAAAGACATAGACGACCTCTGCAGGGCGCCACTCGGTCTGCTGCCCTGTGCTGTCATCGAGCCTGACCATGAGCAGACCATGGTCCTGACTGCCACCGTTTGTAGCTGTGTTGGCGGGGTTTTTGCTGGCCCGACCATGCAGCAGGTGGGCATTGGTAAGCAGCAGGCCGCTCTGGTTGAGCACCACCCCGCTGGCCCAGGTTCCCAGCGATGTCTGGACAGCCACCACACTGCTGCGGGCAGCAGCCAGCCTGACAGGCAGGGTGCTGTCTGTGGGGCTGCTTCCAGCAGGACCAGACTGCTGCAGGTTTGGGGCGGGTGGCGGGCGCCCCGTATGCTGCACCAGCCACCGGTGCCAGGCAGCCCAGATGCTGCCGGCAGGAATCACCAGCGGCACCTGCAGAGAACACACACCTCAGTCCTGTCAGCCCCTTGTCAGGCCAGTGACATCCCTAGCTTGCAGCCAAAGTGGAGGCCGCATGATGCCTCACCTCTGCTCTGCTCGCTGTGGAGAACAGTGGCACCATAAGGACGCCCAGCAAGGATGCGTCCTGCAGCATGACTGGGCAGCCCTCCATGCCCGGCAGGCCGCGCAGGTCTGTCATGAGCAGTTGCAGCTCTGGCTGCTGCTGCGGCTGAGCTGGCATTGCCTCCTGAGCTGCAGCTGCTACAAGGGCTCCTGTGCCGAACCAGCTGTTGGATACGATGCCGGCCACAGCGTTGTTGCTGAAGTGGCTGGGCGACAGGACCCCAAAGGGGCTACCCACAGCCACAACTGCAGTGCCAGGGGGGGCTGCAGCGGCAGAGAGCTGCCAGCGAACCTGCTCAGCCGCCAGCAGCGCCTGGTGGAGGCGCTGCTGCCCCTCCTTGGTGGGGGCCTTGCACTGCAGGACAGCCAGGCGAGAGGCCGCTGCTGGGCTGTGCATGGCAGAGCTGCTGGCCAGGCCCCACACAAGCCGCCACCCCTGCGTACCTGCGGAGCATTGGGACAGTGTCTGAACGAGCCTGCTGGTAGTGTGAGCTTGAAACATGGCAGAAAGCACTTCACTGCAGCTGAGCAAAACCCACCACTCTCAAGCAGCTCCTCCAGCGCTGACTGCAGCCCAGCCACCTGAACCTGCCCCTGCAGCTTGGCCTCCAGCTCGAGACCTCGCCACGCCACACTTATCCTGTACATGAGTGGCAGCATGAGGTGGCATTTGCTTGCCATGCTTTGCTGGTGGACTGGATGCACACACCTGACATTGCTGAGCAAGATGCCGCTGTCCCGCCAGTCCAGCTGCTCCCGGCCAGCCTGCTGAATGAAAGGCAAGACAGCTGTAACAGGCACCAACACTGCGCAGTCCTGTCCGAGCCTGCCTGTCACAATGCCTGCAGCATGGCTGTTACCCTTTGCAGATTCATGAAGCCAGGCAAACAACTGCTGACATGCAAGGCCACCGCCCTGCACCTGAGCAGGAGAGGGTAGTGACGCCGTCGCTGGCTTTGTGGAATGCAGTGTCAGCTGCCTTAGCCTTCTTTGGATCTGGCCCTCTCAGGATGACCAGGGCAGCAATGCAGCTGCCTGTCTTGGCTGCCTGCTGCATGGCCAGATCAGCAAATATGGATTGTTGATTTTCAAAGTCCGCTGAACGATTGTTGGCTCATGCCGCACCGGTGCAGCAGCAGAGTCATCTAATTCATGGCATCTGTATAGTCTCCTCTGCTCCAGGTCTGCTGCACACAAGTATAGCAATGCAACAGGCCCAGTAACAGATGCTCAACCAGCTGTGCTACCAGCTGGCAACAGCACTAGTGGCTGGAGAGCCCCTCAGCAAGGACCTCACTCCAAGCCTGAAGGGTTATGTGTCTGGAACCATCTGCCTCAGGTAAAAATCAGCCTGACTCAGCAAGCAACTTGCTCTTTGCCCCCAGGCTGGCACAGTAGCGAAGAAGACCCTTCGTGAGGCCTGTAAGTCTACAACCCGGATCTCATGGGTTGCTGCTGCAGTGTGGCTCTGGTCTCACAGGATGGGGATCATCTCCTGTACTATCCCCTGCCTGACAACTCAGAGCAGCAGCTGAGGGCACTGGCTGCCACAGCCAAGTGTCGCCTGGGCACTGCAGTTTGGGCAGCTTTCCAGACAGGGAGGCCTCTGCACTACCAGGATGATGTCAGGTGAAGCACCCTGGTGACTGAAGAAGTTCACATCACCCAATGACCTTCAGCACACCTGATGGTGTCGAGTCATTGCCGCCGGGGGCCGGCATGTTTTGAGCAGATGTATGCACCATGCAGGGAGGTCTCTTTTGCAGACTGGCAGCTGCTCCAGCACTGCTCAGGCGCGGCTGTATTTATCACTGTGCCCATCGACTCAGCGCAGGGTGTGCTGGGCGCTCTCACGGTGGCCAGCAGAGGGGAGCCGCTGGGGCTGGGGTCAGTCAACATGATGGCTGCTGTCCTGGGGCAGTGCCTGGTGCATGCCAAGTGCCAGTCCGATCTGCAGGTAGGAGCACTATGTTGCTGATTGTAGCTTAGGATGCGCTGGCTGGCTGTAGCCAACCTCTGCGCATGGTTCCAACAGTGTGCTCAAAATGTCTTGAGCAGCAGCGAGCTCTCAAAAGAAGCTTGCCATGCAGGCAGTGGTGTCCCTCCTGGGGCAGCAGCAGGACAGGGGCAAGCAACCAGCCACCCAACACAGGGCAGCCCTGCAGGGGCACCAACCAGGCGCAGTGCCGCTGCAGTTTGTCCTGGCTTCTGGTGGAGGCGCCTCAGTGGCAGGGCTGGGCCTGACAGGCAGAGGTATGCAAGCAAGGCTGCTCACTTCCCCTGTTCGCCCACATGCTTCTGCTCGGTGCCCCCAAGGGCAGAGAAGTCCCTGTGGGAGCAGACATTGATATCACCTGACATTGGCAGCAACAGTTGCAGGCATGGGCGTTGACAGCAGTGGGATGAAAGTGCTGGCAGACCTGCCGCAGCAGTCACTTTTTGCGACAGAGAGCCCGCACATGAAGCTGCTGGCGTCCCGTCACATGGAAGAGCAGGACCAGGCAGGCCCTGCACTGGGCAGGCAGGCGCTTGGTCATGTGAGCAGCAGCCCTGGCACAGAGGAGGAGGATATCTACTCAGGTGTGTGGGTAGATCCTGCCTTGCAGTTTGAAGTGCTCACACAGCAGCGGGCCTTCCTTTTTGGGCAGGTTTCTTGTGTGCAGCTGGCATGCAGCAACCATGGTGAGAGGCATGTGCACCTCATAGTGCCCAAACTCATCTGCGGTGCCTTGGTAGCCGCAAAACACAAGGCACTGTGTCTGCTCTGCAGATGATGAGCAGGGCAGCAGCAGCCTTGGCAGCCTCCTTGGCAGCTCAAGCCCCTCCAGCAGCCTGCAGACTGGTGAGAGACATTGTTGATAGCAGTCAAGTCCCGAACCTGTACTGCTGCACATTTTGCTGATTGGCAAGAGGCCTGACCTGTTTGCTCTTGCCGCAGGAGCTTTTCAGCGGGTTCGCCGCCCTTTGGACAGGCAGCCTTACAGCATCCAGAGCTGTTTGTCCCTGGGTGAGCAAGGCACGCAGTATGATTCACCTGTTATGCCATGGCTTCTCACGGTAACACATTGTGCCCACTGAAATCATTCATGACATGTGTTGGGACGCATCCATGATTTGGTGGCTGCAGAGCTGGGCAGCATCGTCCCAACCCCTTCAGGGTCAGCACGGATGCTGACAGCAGTCTGTGGGCAGTGTCAGGCGGTGTTCTGCCTGAGCATCAAGCCTGAGGACCTGGGCCTCAAAAAGGCCAACCTGCAGCAGAGTGTGCCTGGGCAGGTGCGTCCTTGCCATGCCTATTTCCTGGTTGCATTTTCCTAGGCTGCAAGTGACTGTGTAGGTGAGCTCTTTTGCGGCCTGCCTCGCCCTGCACCCGCGCTGTGCTCATGCCCTGCAGCCCTCTTCGAAATCCTCCTGAATGACTGCAGGGTGTCAAAATTGGCTGGAAGCGCTGCAGCCCAGGCCAGGCACACTCATTTGGCGCCTGGCGTCAGCGGCATATTGCACTGGATGACGCCTTTCATGCAGCCTTCCTGGCTTTAGTAGTTCTAGCCGCTGTAGCTTGGCGAGTGTCCCTGAGGGGACAGCTCACCGTTAGCCTGCTCCTCGCTCACATGGCTGGTGAGATTGGCTGCCTGCTGGCTGCTGTAGCTCAGAGCTGCGCTGACTGTGCCCTGGGTGGATCCTCTACCTGTGCAGCAATTGCTCATAAGATATTGGGCGAGACCAATGGCTTGTTGTGGTCAACTAAGACTGGCTGGCATGCAGGTCTGCTTGCTGCAGCCAGCCCAGCCATAGTTATGGTCCACGCGCCCTCTCTCTACAGACAGCGCCGCGACGCCCTCGTTTCAGCTTCCCGGCTTGTCTTTTTGCTTCTTCTTGCTGCTCATTCTTCGGAGCGCACGCTGGTCCCCAGCTCACCTGCGGCTGTCCTCTGCCGCCTGCTGGGCACCTCTGGCATTGCCATGCTGGTGCTCAACAATGTTTTGAGGCGGGTCAGTCTGCTTGACCACCTGGCTTCTCAGGTGACAGGTGCTGCCTTGGCCAGCATTGCAGCTGTGGCGATGTGGCCTTGCAGCAAGCCCCTGGATGCGCCCAGAACTGCTGCAATGCTCTACTACTTGATTTTGGGCACGGCTAGCCCCTCTTGCCTTGTCCTAGCATGTGAGATGAAGGCTAGGCAGCTGTTTCAGAGAAGCCTCAAAATGAAGCAGGCCTGATGAAAAGTTTTCATGATTGATTGGTCCACGGTGGCAAATCTTCCTCCAGATCCTGCTCTTTTTTACTACCGTAATCTTCGAAAGGCTGCAAGGCTGCACCCCACGACAGATATCATGCAGGCCTCGTTTCATTCAAGCGGTCTGGTCAGCCTGCGCCCCAGCAGGAGGTCTGGTGCCCCTGCAGCTCGAAGCTCAAGCCTTGCTGTCTTTGCCAGAGGTGGCAGCCCTGCACCGAAGAGGCAGGGTGTTGTGCACCACGTGCAGGGCCTGTGGGAGGTGAAGCACCGTGCAGTGCAGGCCTTGAAGTATGTCATACAGATCACGCCCTCTGACATGACTCTAACTCCTGCTGCAGAGATATGATTTCCTCAGTTCTGGCCTAGGCGCCCTGGCCTGCACCGGCTACTGTGTGCACAGGGGCCAGGTGCCAGCCTGTGTTAGTTTTGTGCATTGCCTGCCAGTTGACCCTCATTGGCAATTGCACTCATACAACATACCCCAATCTTGCAGGATCCCATTCAGGCCTTGGCCATCACCTTGGCAGCGACCATTTCTGCTGTGGTGGGCTTCTGTGGAACATTAAATGTAGTCAGGTGCTGCCCTGCGTCTCTGCTGCTCACACCAGCACCACTGTTACAGGTTTTCAATGAAATCTTTTGCCAGCCTAGTCTTGATGACGACTGGCAGTAGCTGAGGCACCTTGAATTTTTTCATCGCCAGATGCAGCAGCAAGCGTTCTGTGCACCATTCACTGCCCATTTGGTGGCAGCAACTGACACAAAGGCATGCCCTTGACACAACAAGAAACTTTTGAGTCCTTGATCTGGCCCCCTCACCCATCCCATTGCTTGTTCCCTCAGTCTCTTACAGAGCAGAGCGTTTCATGCTCTGCTTGAATTGTATGTACACACTGTGAAGATGCGCCTTGGAGCTGCAGCTGCAAGCCCACTTTTCCCAATGTGCTCCAGAGTGCCAGCACTGCACAGGTCATAAGCTGGGGATGGGTATCAATCAGAAGCTCAGATGCCCAAGACACAGCGACAGCAACACTGCAACCACCTGGCACCACTGCTGGCAGGGATCCCCAGGAGCTGCTGTGTAACAGAAACAGTTTTTCCACGATGCTGCACGTGTGTTCATGGGTCCACTGTGGCACGGGGACGCTTCTTTGTGCTGCCTAGGGTCTGTGATCATCACTGCACTGCATGTGGTGTGGACCATGATCCCAGCTATCCCTACATGTACAGCATGCGACTGCACTTGCACCACAGCAGGCATCTGTTCCCAGTACAGGCAAGCAGGTAGGGAGATCACATGATGCTGCCAGCCCTGCGCTCCAAAATGGGAAGTTTGCAGATGTTCTTGAGGGCCCTCTTTAGGTAGTTCAGCCCCCTCCACGGCCGCTGCCCTGCTTTGCGTCGCGCTCACATTGCACCACTGCGCACCAGCAGGTGCATCTGTCCAGTCGCTCGCCCACCAGCACCACCTACAGCCCACAGGCTGCAAAGATCAGGGGGCCCAAGGGGCGGTGCACTTGGGACGGCTTCTCCTCCTGCCTGTGCCTCATATCCTGCTTTGTGTCCTGCAGCACACTCAGGCAGGCTGAGCATGCAGGAGCTCTGGCACATCAGCAGATGATGTGGGGGCAGGGTGCATGCTGCTCACTGCTTACATCGGCTGACAGACCTACCACATGGCGTGGAACCTGCCAGTGAAAGGCCCCTGCCCCGGGCAACAGCACGAAGGGAGGCGGCAGCACAGACCCTGAAGATGTTGATGGTGCCTGATGCCAGGGGGGCATGCTTGGCAATGTGGTGGGTGCAACCATAACACTCATGCACGGGGTGGCCCCTGGCGCGATGGAGCGCTCCACCGACCACCTGGCCGCCTGCCTGAAGATGCACAACACAGGCAGCAGCAACAGTAGCAGCACAGCTGCAGGCAGATCCTGCTGCCGCTGCTGCACGCCAGCAGCCACTGCCTCTGCGTTGCTGCTGGTACTGCATGACAGCCGCAAAGTGCTGCCTCCATGCTGCTGCCCAGACAGCACCATGGTGGTCATGAAGTCCTTGTGGTATAGGGCCAGTGTGGCGTGGTGTACACCTGCACATCATAAATGAGACTCTGCGGTGCAAGGTGAGCATTAGACATAGACATGTTCTGTCAGAAAGTATACTGCCAACGCAGTGTGGGTCCGAAAATCTACAATTCACAGGCATGAGCACACACTTCTCAGCAGCTGACTGCAAGGATCTGATGCTCAAACTGAACTGAAGCTAACTCATGATGTGCTGGAGGCCAGGCACACTGATATGAAGCAAAGGCCTAGTCAGACAGTCCTCAGCCTGTTCATTGAGGCTACGGATTCTAAATGAAATCATCACCCCTCAGGCGTCCGTCGTGGTGGTGTACATTGCACGGCTGATTGCAACTAGATTCTCCACGCAGTAACAACAGATTGGGGATCATCTAGATCTCAGCACCTGATTGCCCATCATCCTTCTGCCCCACTTGGGAAGTGCTTTACTCTTCTCATTTTCTTAAAACAGGGAGGGGGTGGAAAGGAGTGTGTGATTCACTAACACAAAATCGTCCCAGAGTTTTGGCCCGCAAAAATGGGTGTTACAGGGACAAGGCTCAATGTTGCCTCAAGAATACCTCAAAAACAGCAGGACAGTGCAATGCCGTGGGCATTCAATGTACTGGGGATAGACTTAGTTGGGGACGAACTTGGTTGCGAAGGAGGTGCTGAAGCCTGCAACACGACCATACGTGCGTGACAAAGCTGCTGAGCAGCGGAAGACAGGCAACAAAGCTGCTGATTGCCAATAAAGCTGCAGAGAAAAGCACCAGGCAGCTGTGCAGCTGCCCCAAGGAGCATGCAGCAGACGTGCAACACAGCACAAGCAAACGCACCGTTGACGTTCCCGGGGTCAGCGACGTGGTCCTGCAGGTTCTGCAGGGGGGACTTGCCAGTCACAATGGCCTGGACGAAGAAGCCGAGCATGGAGAACATAGCCAGACGGCCGTTCTTGATCTCCTTCACCTGCAGGCACAAAATACCTCAGTAAGAATGTGCTCTGCTCAAGTACACCAACCAGCGAGAGTGCCAGCCTAATAAGGGCGCCAGCCAGTGTACACAGCAGTCACCAACAAGGCGGGTGTAGCAGCAGCTTGGATAGTGTTACATACCACAAGGGCAAGGCTTACCTTCAGCTCAGCGAAGGTGTCTGGGTCATCAGCCAGGTTCAGGGGGTCGAAGGGGCCACCAGGGTGCAGCCTGTCCAGGCCTGCAACAGAGGGCAGCAGCGTATCGGCAGGGATGTTTTGCCAAGGTGCTGCGAACCATTGCCAACTTGGTGCAGGCAAGCATGTGACAGGCAGGCAGCACTGTCAACAGTGACCACAGAAGCTATTGGAAGGCAAGGGACGTGCCGTTGCATCATAGACTCACCCTCCACACCGGGTGCCTCGCCAGCTGCCCTGTAGGACTCAGCGCCACCCATCAGGATGACCTGGACGGCCAGGGTGCCGATAATGCTCTGGGCGTGCACCAGGGAGGAGTTGCCCAGGTAGTTCAGACCTGCAGGGCAGCACAGCGAGGACTATACAGAGGACTTTGTGCACGTGGCAGGCAGTGCCTTGTCAGCACTCAGCAATGTAGGCCCAGCCTCATGGCAGCAGGCAGGCCTGCATGTGACGCAGCGGGGGCGTTTAGCACATGGCTTGCCCAAGCAAAGGCCAAGCTGGCAGCAGTCAAGACAGGAGCAGCTACCATGGGCAAAGTCAGCAGGCTGCTCACCATCGCGGTCAAAGATCTGTGCGCCAGCCTTGAACCACACGGCCTCCTGGAACTTGACACCAAACTGGTTCTGCAGGAACTCAGGGAACACGCAGCCCAGGGCGCCCAGCATGGCCCACCGAGCGTGGATGAGCTCGACCTCACGGTACCTGCAGGACACAGAAAGCTGTAATGAGCCACCTCCTGGGTGATGCAGACTGCTAAGGACACCTGGCACAGCAGCCCACCTGCCAGCAAGGCTAGCAGCTTGCAAGGCTAGCAGCCGGAGGCAAGGCAATGAAGCCCACACGTCTGTCAGTACCCTAAGGCTTAAGGATGAGGGGTAGATCTTCATGACCTTTTGGTGGCTGCAACACATGAACAGCACCGCATGCAGCACAGGCACACCCTACCATGCTCTTCAAGCAATGCACAGACGGCCTGCCCCAGCCGCGGAAGCAGCGCCAGCCACTGAAGCGGCGCCAGACCTGAGCCTGCGCTCCCCAAGTGTTGAGGTAAACAGCGTATTGTCAGGGATGCCTTGCTCACCTGGCAAAGGTCTCAGGGTCAGCAGACAGACCGGCTGTGTCCCAGCCATAGTCACCGGGGAACTCCCCGCTCAGGTATGAGGGGGTGTTGTCATCGCTGGAGAAGGGGCCCAGCCACTTGGCGCGGTCTGCAGGGGGCCAACAGCATGCTCAGAAGTATCCAGATGGGTATGGAGATAGCTTTGAGGCAGGCATGTGCAGGCAGTGTGCCGAAGATCCAAGCATTATCCGAACGATGGCAGCTCGCTGCAGAGCCGATCGCAAGCTGCCGGCTGCTGTGCTTGGTCAAGGGTGGGCTGTGTTGCAGAGGGCTATTGTCGAGAGGCCCCGAGCTGCAGGTTTCGTCCTGAGCCGGCTGACTGTCAGGCACGCCAACTTTAAATGCCCAGAGCTCACCAGGGCCGTACCACTCGACAGCCTTGGTGATCTGCTTGTTGCCCTGCGGCAGAGAGACAGAAGGTGTGTGCACGACATGCAGCAGACACAGGCTGCCATTACAGCAGAATCGCTGGGCAGGCAATGCCGCACTGAGGCGAGGCGGCCAGACAGGTGTGGCAGGCTCACCCGGCCCTGGGTGGGCACGGCACCCCTGAGGCTGGCGCCGGCGAACTTGGTCATCAGAGCGGAAGCCATTGCGACAAGTTGCTAAGGTGACGGATGGATGAGAGTGCAAAGGGGAGAAAGTGTAGAGCACGTTTTTGTGAAAGCTGATAAAGGGTGAACCCTAGATTTTGGGTGAAACCTTGTAGGTTGCCTGCCCAGGCCTGCATGGCAGCCATCTTATCCCAGCAAATCTTACTGGGTACAATGCGTGCGGTGCAGAGCCGCCCAGGGGCAAGTCTGCAGCCTGCACATGATCACATCAGAGTGCCTGGCCATGCAGGGTGCTGATCCTTGCCTGCTGCATTCAGCCATGTCAGCAATGCTTTTGAATGAGCTGTTGTGGGGAGGGGGCTCAGCTGCGGCTGGCAGCCAGCAGATTTGACCACCACCACCTCGATGCAAGCTTTCACAGCGGCCTTTTAAGAGCTGGCAATGAGATCTGGAATGCTGCAGCGTGGGGCGACATGAGCAGCAGGGTCTTCAGTGTTGCCACACTCAGGTCGCAGTTGTGCAGGCCTTAGTTGTGGCTGGCAGCCAGAGGGGTATCACCACCACCACTGCAGGCCGTTTTGGCTGCAGTCTCACCTCGTGTGTGTGCGTGATCCAATGTTGGGGCTGCAGCCAGGGGCACCACTTGCAGCAGCCTGTGTATGTGGTCAGCCTGCTCTGCTTTGGTCTGGACATCATTGCCATCACTGCAGGCTTTGTGCTGCTGCGACCCCTCATCCAAGTGCTTGAACACAACCCACCCACCCTGAGGAGCACAGTCCACGTAGTGCAGGCATGGCCGCTGCCAACAGCATGCAGCTGGCTAGCGGGCCATTTAGCAGCAGTACATCTAGCAGAACGTCTGGCCAACACCACCTTCGGCGCAGGCAGTGCGGCTTCCTGCCCCTCAATCAGTGGTTGCGCGAGGCCACTCGCTTTGAGAACGCACCCAGATGGCTGCAGCTGGACGAGATGGGTCAGGGGGCCCCTTGCTGCCTGCCACATGGCCAAAGCCTCCACGGAGGGGCTGCAAGCATTGCTCCTCGGGAGGCATCTGTCAGCCGCCTGTGCTGCTGTCCCACAAGCGCTATCCACTGCAGCTCTGCATTCTCTTGAGCCAGCAGCAGCCTGCAAATGCCCGAGAGCCTGCTTGCAGATGGCCATCGAAGAGCCCCTCTGTAGCCCATCATCGGCCTGCCGCAGTGGACTCTTCAAGTGGCAGCACACCCATTTGACAAGCAGTGCCTGTGCCTTTGATGCATCCGGCACTGTCAGATGCCAGGTGCAATGCACGTGACAGGAGAAGACACACCTGGCTTGCAACATGATTGACAGCATAGCATGCGGACGAACAGAGCTGCAGGCTTCATGGCGGCCAGCCCTGGGCACTTCAGCCAGGGAGACCATGCAGAGCAGGCCACCAATCAAACGTAACAACCTCATTCCTGGCACCATGCAAGCAAACAGGTTTCAGATTCCTGAAGGAGCGTCCTCTTTGCATTGCACTGCTCCAGCTTGATTGCACACTTGCGAGTGCTGTGCAAACTGAAAGTAGTTTCTGATCAGGAAGGTCGACATGAGCACACAGTCTAAGGCAGCCCAGGCCAGGCTGAATGCCACTCTTGGTGAGAAGCCGTCCGAGAGTGGGCCTGCTGCCCCTTCAAGCAAGGCAGAATCGTTGCCATCAAGCCAACCTGCTGCTGCGCCTGGCAAGGCAGGCCGGGCCACGCCCATCCCACGGAGCCCAGCAATGCAGGCCAAGACCCTGCGCACAGCCAAGCAGCTGGCGCCAGGCCAGGAGCAGTCAGCCCCAGCACAGCAGCCTGCCAAGGCTGGCCCTGTACAGCAACCCGCCAAGGCTGGCCCTGTTCAGCAGCCCACCAAACCTGGCCCTTCCCTTGCTGCTGCACCTGCAGCACCTGTGGTCCCCCTGCTCAGCCTCACGCTGGATACATTTAAGGGGGACTTCCGCATTGCAGCGCTAAGCAGTCGCATAGCAGAACCTGTCCTGGATGCCTACCATCAGAAGCTGGCAGCTGCAGCCAGCAAGGCGCCCGGGCACCGCCCTCCCAGCCTGGCTGCTGAGACGCTGCAGGTCACTGAGCAGCTGCTGGGTCAGTTCCAGAGGTAAGGCCTTGTCTGCTGTGGCCAGACTGCAGACACCTCTTTATAGCCAGCCACCTTGGCTGCTTTTTGCACAGCCTTTTAAGGAGGATCTTGGGCAGACTGCAGGCTGCAGGTCAGCAGCAGTGGCTCAAGTCTCCGTGTCACAAAGCAAACCAAGCCAGGCACTGTGGGTACAGGGCCAGCAAGGAGCTCAACAAGCTACAACAGCAGGTGGACCAGCATGTGCAGGCCCTGCAGGACGACCTGCTGCAGGAGGAGGAGCAATACAAGGTGGGGCTGCACTGTGTTCAGCAGCAGTGGCCTTGAAATGTTTGAAGAATCTCATGGAGCAAATGGGCTGTCAATGAGGTCTGACTGCCTGCTGGAGCAGCCACCACCCGCTGCTTGCACAGCACAAGGACAGCCTGTGAGAGTCTCGCTCCAATCCAGGCCTCTATCAATGTCCACCACAAATTGGTGTCGCTGAGACAGGGCTTCTTTGCTGCTGCAGGCTGCCATCGCTCAGCTGGAGCAGGGCATTGAGCAGGTCGGGGACAGCTTCCAGACGCTGGATCAGCAGCTGGGGCACATCGGGCAGACTGCCACGCGCATTGGGGACAGGCTGCAGGTCAGCCCAGCTACTGCATGCCCTCAGCTCACAGCCTGCTCCTACCTTGCTCCCTGGCTGTGCTTGTGTGCTTCACAGTGCAATTTCCATGGATACACTCAGACAGGGTGCTGCCAAGCTTGGCCACTGCACTGATCAACAACACCTGGCTGTCCTGCAGAGCGCCGAGGGTTTCAGGACCCGGGCCCAGGAGGCCATGAAACTGCTGCAGGACATGCAGCAGTTTGCAGCCGCCGATACCTTTGACGACCTGTCAGATCTGTACTCGGACCCAGCACGCCTGGCAGAGGCTGCGGTGAGCAGCGCAGCCCTCAACAGCTGCCTGCCTCTTGTTCTGCCGAGGAAGAGGGCTAGGCTTCTTGGCGAGGTTCTCCTGCACCATCAGCTGGTGCTCAGGCGGACTGGCCAGTGGAAATGTCGAAGGTCTCCAGAAGCCCCTTTACACCACAACAGTGATGCGTTCAACCTGGCCCCTGGCTGTGCAGGCCATGACGGGGCAGATGATGACGCTGGCACTGGAGGTCACGAGCTCCAAGGAGCGTGTGGGGCTGGATGAGCAGCAGCTGAAAGCGTCCGGGGAGCTGGCGCCCAAGGTCAGCCTGGCACCCAGTCCTGTGGCCTCCATAGTGGTAGTGTCTGCTGAGGCTGCAATGTGGCGGTGAGCAGGCTGGCATGCTGGCCCCCTTCCCAAAGGTGTACCTGCCTGCAAGCCTTGCCTGGCCTCTGGGCATGAGCTGTGTGCGTCAGCCAAGTGGGTCTAACAGCCATGTGTGCCTGGATGGCCCTTGTTGCGATACTCAATCCTCCTGAGCTCACACTCCAGTGTGCTGTGCTGCTGTTGGAGCCTTCTCCTCTCCAGCTTATGCTTGCGTTTTCATGCGCTTTTGCCATTCCTCATGATTTGATGGTGTGTAGTTCATGGCTGCCTGCCTGCCTGCAGGGGAACTTTGGCGTTTACAGCCGCTGGCACCCCAGTGCTTCAAAGCTGTTGCTTGTACATCTCGGCGCTGCCTGCCTGCAGGGGGCAGTGAGCGTGCATGCCTCTGAGTCTCTTCTGCTGTTGCTGACAGGTCTCAGCCTACCTGCAGGGCAGTATTGAGCGTGCTGTGCAGCAGCTGGAGGCTTACCGTAATCTGCTGGAGAAGCGAGTCATCTCGCAGTTTGACTCTGCGCTGCACCAGGGCGACCTGGGCATGATGGCCGAATGCGCAGGGGTCATGGCCGAGTTTGACAGCAGCAAGACAGTCCTGGTGCAGGTGGGGCAGCCAGGTTGCTGGGATGCATTCAAGGGAGGGATGCCCTGAGCGCTGTCGTTGTGTTCTCGTCACTACAATTCAAGTGTGCCTGCTCAGGCACACGGGATCCTGTTTGGAAGGCTGCAGCATGTGTCCGTCTGGCTAAGAATCAGGCTGAAAATTTGGTTGTGTGTGTTTGGGCCAGGCCTGGCCTGGTTGTGAAGCAAACTAGGAGTGTATCATGCAACTTCGCATTGTCCTGACACTCCTGGTAGTTCTCCACGTCGCCCTCCCAGCCCTCCCAGCCACATGTCCTCCTCACCTGGGTGAGGCAAGGAGCATGGCAGACGCGCTGCAGCACCTCTTGAGGCCTGTGCGGCCAGCAGGCGTCGTGGTTGTGTGCTCAGGCAGCCTTTTGCTCTCAGGCTTGGTATGGCCCCAATAAATCCACCAAGCTTGCTGCTGCATCACCGACTCAGCCTGCTGCCCTTGCAAGCAGGTGCTGGCAATCTGACCTTACCTGCAGCTCCTTTGCCAAGCCCACATGCCTGCGACACTCTGCTGTGCCTGCACTTGCGGAACCAGCACTGGGGAGCTGAGCCAGTCATCGCCTTGCCCGCCACCCAGCCTGACGCAACCTCACTCACTGCATCTGCTCTGCCTGCACCTGCCCTGCCAGCAGGCCCTGAGGCGCTCTGACTCTGCCTGTATGCATTAGCATTTCTTTCCACTCAGCCTGCTCCACCTGCACCTGCCCTGACTGCAGGCTCACTTCTCCCTCTCCCCCATTGTTTCCCTTGCAAGCGAGCCATCTCTCTGCTGAGCTGCCCCCCTGGCCTGCCCTGGCTGCAGCGCTACATCTCGACTCGCCCCATGTTCACAGATCCCAAGGCCCTGGCCCAGGGCACCATGGACGCCCACGTCACCGACGCCAGCAGCGCCATAACAGCCATGCGCTCCCTCAATGTGCTGTACAAGGCGCTATTGGTGTCTGTGCGAGACGAAGCTGTTATCATGGAGCAAGTCTTCCCTGCAGCAGATGCAGCTCTGGCGCGCTTGATCACCCGCGTGTTTGAGCAGCGCGTTCAGGTGGGCGCACACACCCTCTTAAGAGTCAGCGATGGGTTGATGGCTGGCGGAAGTGGCATCTCTGACCCATGCAAGCAATCGCGTGGCTCGCTGGTCATACGCTTGTTTGAGAAGCGTGGGCAGGTGGCCCCTTCGTGTGTCTCCATGCCAGTGTGTTTGTTTGGACGCTTTTGCGGCCTCTGCCTTTTCTTGCCAGTGACCACAGTTACAGGGGTGCTGCTGAGCCTGCTGTTTCTGCTGCCTGGCCCAACACGTCCCCATGCTGCAGGCAACACCTCAAAACTGCCTGTTACCTGTCTCTTCTGTGCAGCAGCACTGAGAGGACTCCATGGCAGTCTGTGACTGGCCACATGGCCCCATGCCCAACAGCGTCCGGATGCCTGGTGCAGGCATCCCTCCTGCGCCTGCTGGTGCCCCCACCCCCGGGCAGCACTGCCGAGACGCTGCAGAACTACCTCAAGCTGCTGGCAGAGGTGGTCAAGCGCACCACCTCCCTGGCAGAGGGCTTGCAGGAGATTGCTGGGTCTGCGCTCAACGTCATGGAGCTGGCAGAGACAGCCTTCCAGGACGCTCTGGCTGGGCACCTCCCCCTCGAGCTGCAGTGGCTGGAGCTGCTGTTCGCTGCGCGGCCGCAGACGGTGAGGGGTTGGGGCGGTATCTACTGCGCTGCATGCATGAGGGTGTGTACAGTGTCTCTAACGGCATTGGGCCCGTGGAGACAGGGTGCCCACAACAGCGGCTGGGCCTGCTGTTGCCGGCACTGTTGCAGACGGTGAGGGGACAGGGTGGTGTCTGCTGCGCTGCATGCCAAAGGTCTGTGCAGCACCCTGCGTCATCATGCTGGACAGGGTGCCCTGCTTTGCACCTCCTCCTGGAGCAGCAGTGGCTGCAGTTCCTGGGTGCTGCACAGTCGCAGATGGTGAGGTGGTGGGGCGGTGCCTGCTGAGCCATGAGGTGTGCTTGGGCTGCCAGTATAGGACGCCTTGGTGGTGCTTGTTGCTACACAACTGCAGACAGCCCTCTGCTGGATGACGCGCCGCTTGAGATGGTTGTAAGGTCTCCTACAGCCTGCCTACAGAGGTTTAGTACCCCGCTTGCTTTGGAATGGTGTCTGGCGTCCTCTGTGGGCTGCAGCAACTGCACCCTGCTTTGACAGTGGCTGCCATTCCATGCTTAGCAAAGGGTATCCTGCTGCTGATAGATCTGGTACCGGGCAGCAGCCTGCCCTGCGCAGCAGCACCACCTGTCAAGCAAAAGACAGGGTCCTTCACCAGGCACTCTGCTGCCCTGCCCTGCAGATGCAGGCCCTGTCTCTCCAAGCTGCGCAGGACCTGTTCACCTGGAACGCTGAGGCTGTGGAACGCTGTGCCACAATGAGCCCCGAGGAGCAAGCAGCTGCCAACGTGCGGCAGCTGTTTCACTCCTCCACCACAGTTCGGGCCTCTGGAGGCTGCCTGCTGGAACAGGTGGGCTGTGGGCTTCTATGCCACTGCATCCACTTTGCTTGACCTGGTCAGAACCATTCCTGCAGACGCATGCATGGACCTTGTCGTTCGAGCAGGCGGCTGAACATGTGCCTCCTGCCGCACTTGCTTGACCTGGTCAGCTGGGAGTGTGCAGAGACATGCAGCAGGGAACGCCTTCGTGAGCTGGGGTGTGTCCTTGCAGCACAACGTGGCGTGGTCAGCAGGATGTGTGCAGGACACACATGTGCTGCACACCAGTTGTCAGCCGCCTGCACCCCCACTGGACAAAGTTCAGCCTGGCTGGACATGCCTGACTTTCAGCGCGGCAGCCATGAGGGCTACGCTCTGGCTTCAGCTGGCTGCCCGCGGCGGCAGCCACCTGTACCCGCCGCACAGCAAGTAACCTAGCCTAGCCTGATTACCCTGACTTGGCAGCACAGCAGCCACGAGGCCCTGCTCGGGCGTCAGCCGCGTGCATTTGTGCATGCAGGTGGCGCAATATGTGGTCAGCGGCCTCACCCAAGCCCTGGACAACTGCAGCCAGGCCAGCGCAGCACCCTATGGGGTGGTTACTGTGGGCGCGATCACACGAACCAATGTGAACAAAGCGGCCGTCATGGTGAGCCACCTGTCTTCCCGGCGCCCTCAGTGCGCTGCCAGCACCTCGCAGCAAGTCCCAGCTGCCTGGGCATTTTCCAGCAGTGCAGCAGCCCCTGCCAGGCTTCTGCTCCCCTGGTCTGTGGCTCTGTCGAAACGCCGACTTGGCAGCCCTCAGCCAGCCCCTGTGCCTTACAGCGGCCTCCCACAACAGGACTGTGCCCTCTCCAAGGCAGTGTGCGCCTGCAGCCCTCACACTGGAGGCGTATGTCTCCCTGCAGCCCAGAACAACAAGTGCCTACACAGAAAGTGCCCTGCAGGTGCTTTGCTGAGGGTTGCTTTGCTGAGGGTAGTACTTCCCTTAAGCCTGTGCCTGCCGCTCTTCTACTGGCTGAAGTGCCTGAAGGCAGGCCTGCCATGCCTCCTGTACAGGTGTTTGCTGAGGGCATGGGGCGCCTGCTGGAGGCCATCAGCGTGACCTCCAGCATCATCAAGGCCCTGCAGCAGCACTTTGCCAAGGTGGTGGCCCCCCACATGGAGGATGCCCCTGCAGAGGGTGCCACCTGCGCCGCTGGGCTGGCTGCCCTGGTGCATGCAGTGGAGGACAGGGTGCTGGCCTGCCTCCAAGGGGGCCTCAACGCTCTTTTTGGGCTGGTGAGCAGGCTTGACACAGGATGCTCTGATCGCTGCATGCTGTCAGACAGGCTGTGGGTTCTCCTGAACCTGCCCGTGGCACCTCAGCGCCTCCCAGGTGGGCTGAATGCCTGTGGGCAGATGCATGAAATGGCAGACAGAGGTGTTGCTGCCGCACATGCAGACCAGTTGCACAATGCTGCAGCGGGCTTGGGTGCCATGCATCCAGTGCCCTGCTGCTGGGGCAGTCTGCCTGCCTGCAGCTCTATTTTTCTGCAGCCCCAAAGGCTGTGCTGTGGTCTGCAGCTGGACCGCACGCTGACCTCAGATCAGAAGAGGCTGGACTTCAGGCCGCCTGAGGACCTGGCCCCTCCCCTGGACCGCCCAACAGAGGCCTGCCAGCTGGCGACTGCCCTGCTGGCAGCGCTGTCCTCCTCCGCCCCGCAGACGCTGCAGGGCAGCAACCTGACAGCTTTCAATGGCGAGGCACGTGGTCCACCCCACTGCTGGCTTGCTGCATGTAACCCCAGACTGGTCAGCAGCGGGCTCCCTAAGGGGCCCAGTGCTTCCGATCAAACCACATCTGGTCAGACAGAGAAGCTGCTGCTGACGCTGTGGTGCAGGTGGGGCGGCAGACGCATGCCCTCCTGCTCAATCACATGCAGCGGTACAGCTTCAGCCCCACAGGGGCACTGCGCTGGAAGCGTGACGTGACAGAGTACACTGACTGCATGAAGGAGCTGGGGATGGCTGCTGTGAATGAGCGCATGGATGAGCTGGCAGCTCTGGCAAACATCCTGGTGGTGTCGCCAGACAGCTTGCTGGGGCTGGTGGACGGGAGCCTGCGCCTCAGCCATCAACAGGCACTCAAATTCATTAGACTCCGAGAGGACTCCAAAACAGCCAAAGTGCAGGGGCAGCCCCTGCTCAGTCTTTTTGCTGCTGACTAGTCACATCTCCTTGATGCACGCGTTCAGCCCTGAGTTGTCAGTTCTTGTTCAGACTGAGAGTGGAAGTGCCTTGGCATCAGTGATGCTCTGCCAAATGCACACCACTCTCACTTGTCTGCTGTCAAATGACTCAGGCACAGCCTTAGACTTCACAGCCTGGAGGCCAGGTGCAGGATGCATATCGTCGACAGCACCCATTCAATCAAATGCAGTTCATCACAACTAATGCCCAAGAGAGTCTCCACCATGATCAGAAATACAGGTCAAGTCAGCCCTTTGGAAAGCAGACCCTCTAATGCTATCTTTTGAATCACAGGGTTGCACACAAAATAAGCAAAGTGGCCTCCGCCATCGATCACTTGTGAGCTGACTTTGGGAATCAAGCGCTGGAATGCTCTGGTGGTGGCGTCTGGCACCTGCAGCAACAGGCAGGAAGCAGCCTGAGGGCCTGCACAACAGAGCAGTGAGGGCCATGCAAAGGTGCTGTGACTAGCATGTCTGCAGTGCAATTGCAGAGGGACAGGTCCACCACCTTGCAGCTGCCCAAACCTGGCGGCAGCTGCAGACTGTCCAAGCCACCGACTCTCACCAGCGTGTCGCCAGTGCCATGCCACAAGTGAGTGGCCCCCTGAAGCGCCTCTGGTATCTGACGCACATCAAAGGGCCAGGGGCTGAGGAACAGTGCCAAGTCCTGAATCCAGGGCATTGCATTCTGTTGTTTGAGCGCCTCAGGCACGATTTTTTGTAAGTACTCAGGGTGGGAGACCTCCAGGCAGCTGCGGTCTGCGAAGCCCATCTTGGCAGTGGCTGTCTTCATGACAGGGCGCAGGATGCTGGCAAAGATCTGCTTGCCCCCCACGCGCGTCTCGCCAACCCACAGGAGCATGCGGCGGAAGGGCGCAAAGTCGACCCATTTGGCGATGCGGCGGTGCACGCCATGCGTGTGCTTCTCAAAAGCTTTGCGCTCTTCGGCAGTGAACAGGCCTGCAGTGCAGAGTGGAGGCTGATGGCCGAGGCACCATGCCTGTGCTCCAACTGCTTCCACACCTGAAGGACACACGCCTGCAGGATGGAAGAGGACTCATGTGATTAAGGGCAGTGTGCTAAGGCAAGGCAGAGGGGGGGCTCTTGACAATTTGCATGTGCTCCTGAAAGAGCGAGCTGTACCTGTTCAGACAGGCCTTCAGAACATAATGAGGCCTGTTAGGCGCATGTGCTGCTCGAAGGCTCCCCAGCAGAAAGGAGACAGCAGGGCACATCTTGTCAAAGCTGTGTGCCGTACAGCCAAGCGACAATGGTTGCATGCATGCATAAACTGCCTGTGCCCCCTACACAGGCCTGCAGGGCAAAGAGGGTTCTGTAGGCATATCTGCACAGCGCCGTGAACATGCAGCTGGACTGGGCCGAAGAAAGCGGCCACATGTAGCACACCTGGCAGGTGCCAGCAGCAGGCGATGCCTGTGGTTGGGCTGGTACTGATTTGCAATGACACTGCAGGCACCAGGTCTGAGTTTGCCCAGCAGAGGGTCTCTAGCACACTGCTTCTGATCAGTATGTGTTGATGGGCCCCTGGAAGACGGCAACCCCTGACACGAGGCGGCGCCATCATGCAGCAGCCCGCTCAGAAAGAGTTCCGCTAGCACCCACTCAGTGGCCCTGCTCCGCTGAAGATCAGCACACCCTTCACGCGCTGGGGGATGGTGGCCGCTGTTGCCCAGCAGTAGGGGCCCCCGCCGCTGACTCCCGTTACGAAGAAGCTCGGCCACCTGCAAAAGGTCATCTGTGGTCAGATGTACTGTCTGCAGAGCTTGAATGAAATTTAAGGGAAGGCAAACTTTTTGCGGCTGCAGCCAGGCAGGTGCGGCCATTGCTGCAGCTGGGCGGGCACCTCAGGTGGTCTGCCAACTGCTCCAAGTCGTGGACAAAGGTGGTGAAGTTACGCCCGCGCTGGGGAGTGGATTGCCCATAGCCTGGGCGGTCAAAGGCCACCAAGTGAATGCCCAGCTCGTCCAGCACAGACTCTGCGTAGGAAGGGGGAGTGTGTGTTAGTGGCTGCATTGTTGGGGACTCTTGACATGGGGCTGTGCAGCAGCAGACCCAGCTATGCCTGCACACACTCTGCACGGGGCACACACAGCTTGGAGACGCTGCAAAGGCAGGGCACACCTTGGAGAAAGACATTTACAGTTGGGCCATGCATGACACAGAAAGGCAGAAGCCTGGTGCCGTCCCGAATTTGGGTTGCCATCAGGCCAGCACACCTGACAGGCTCATGAACTCCAGCCGGCTGGCAGGCGTGCCATGGAAATAGAAGACCTTGTGCTTGTTGGTCTTGCTGCCTCTGCTGGCAAAGGCAAGGAATCTGTCATCCTCTAGCCGCAGCCTGGCCGCTGTGACCTGGAACTTGGCGTCCTGCTGAACATGCTTCACCAGCAATGCAGGCAGGAGTGGCAACAGGGCCAGAACAATGCCAGCTGTCCACACCCGGGGTGTATTCCAGGATGCCATCGTCAGATCAGGCAATGTGATGCTGATATGCTGCACTTTGTGCTGCAACTTTGATCTGCTTCAAAGCACCTACTGATCACTGCAGATTAGAGCTGCATGCTGCATGCACAGCCTTGGGTCACATTCATGTGACTGTTCAAAGCTGACTGGCTTTCTTGGGCGCCCAGAAAGAAATCTTTAAAGTGTCATCAAAACGGTTTCACATCTGCCTCAGACTTAGCGTCCTCAAAACAACAGAAACTCTTGCGGAGGGTCTGCAACATTTAAAGCAAAAGGGAGCAGCAGGAGCCAGCACCACTCCCCTGGGATGGCCAGGTCTCGCTCCAGGTCCAGGCAAGGCTGCATGGGGGCTGTGAGGCTGGCTGCTGCTCATGCCGCAAGAGATCTTCTAGCTCAGTGCAGCTGCACCACTTCTACTGCAGGGAGAGGTATAGAAGGCGGAGCAGGAGTCACGACCGTGGCAGAAGGCGCAGCAGGAGTCCCAGGGACAGGTGAAGTGTTGTGGAGGCCGCAGTGTCTGTGAGCAATGGCGCCTGACAATTGTGGTGTCTGTGCAGACTCAAGAGCGTCTATGGCACATCTGACCCGGTGAGCAGATGTGTCTGCGTGTTGGCAGCAATTGCAAGTGCCAGAGAAGTCTTGTGCTGCTAATGTCGCACAACTACCTGCAGACGGCGGTGGAGCGCCTGCAGCAGCAGCAGCTCCAGAAGCAGCTCATGGCTCAGCAGCTTATTGCCCAGCAGCAGGTCAGTGACGCCTCTTGCTCTTCCCCTTCACGCTTTCACAAGCATGAAGCCCCCACCTGCGTGCTTGACATTCCCGCCTCTGCTGCCATTAACCCACACATAGCTGTTGCCTTGCACTCAGCAATGCCTCATGCTTGCCTTGCTTCCATGCAAGCATTCACCGCTGCAGCTGACGTGCCCCCACCCCATGCAACTCCCACACTTGCTGCAGCGCCCTGCCCTTGCCTTCTTTGACGAATGCTGCCTCTGCAGGCCACTGTTGGGGCGCCCTCCTCCGGCAACAAGAAGCAGCGTGAAATCTATGTAGGCAATCTGACGGTTGGAGTGGTCTCTGCAGAGATGCTGCGAGACCTGTTCAACGGGGCTCTCGCACACCTGGTCCAAGACCCTGCGGCCAACCCTCCGGTTGTGACTGCAGCATTGGATCCCAGTGGCGGTGTGCGCTTGTGTGGTGGGTGCTTGTGGGTGCTAGTGTCCCTGCTGGGGTGGGAGGGCATTTCATGAGCTCAAGCGGGCATGCTCATGCACCATAAGGTGCAAACTTGCCACGAGGTCACCTGAGGCAGGCCAGTCCCCTGCTGACGGCGTCCCACCCAGTCTGCAAAAAATGATCTCAATCAAGGCAAGCCTTTGCCTGGGATCAGAGCCACATGTGCTTGCTGAAGAACAGTCTTCCTTGCCACACCAGACCTGGACCCTGCCGAAAGCAGAGCCGTGCCCTGTCAGCAGAGGACTTCCCCAGGCAGGTGCGCAGTATGAAGTGCCCCATATTACCTGCGCTGCAGGGCGATTTGGCTTTGTGGAGATGCGGACAGAGGAGCTGGCAACAGCTGCCATGCAGCTGGACAAGGTGGAGCTCTGCGGGCGGCCCATCAATGTGGGGCGTCCCAAGGGCTATGTGGAGCCGATGGATGGGCCGGCAGGCGGTAACGTGCCAGGCATCGGTGAGGCACGGTTGATCTGGGCAGGCGGCAGTGTGAACGGCATGGTGAACCCAGGCCTGTATGCTGTCCTATGTTTTAATTCACGTGCGTCAGCCGCTTTCCCTCCTAGTCATTGGTGCTGTGGCTCCAGCATCTGTGTGGGAGGCTTAATGTACCTGATAAGACTGGGCTGGCCCTTCGCCGCTGTGCGCCAGGCAAGTGTGCAGGAGCCAGTACGTGCTGCACATGCAGTGCGACTGGTGCAGAGTTTGGTATGCAGTCCTCTGTAGTCTCTTCTGCCTTGACCAGCCATACTGCAGCGGCTGCTCCACCTTGCAGCAGACAGCCTGTGTTGCCAGATAACACAGAGTCTTATGTGTATGGGAACTTGACTTGCTGTTTTCGCACTGCAGGGGCGCCTCCCATGTTTCCTGGACTGCTGCCAGGCTCAGGGCCCATGCCCAACATGCCTGGTGGCCAGATTGCCCCCCTGCCTGGCAACTTGCCAGTGGGACAATATCAGCCCATCTCAGCCCCCATCTCCTCAGCCCCCAGCAACATTCTGGTCCTCAGCAGAATATCCAACATTCCCACCCTGCGGAATCCTGATGAGCGGCAAGAGGTGAGCCTGTGTGACTGCCTGCAGGTCTTACCTGCTGAAACTCGATTCACTGCTGTCAGGCGCGCTGCCTCACGGCAGCAATGCCTCAGCCGGCTTGTCATCTGCACAGGCAGCTGCTTGCTGAGCTCCTTCCAAATGCCTTGCGCCCAGAGCTCTCCCTTTGCAGCAATGCCAGCCATGACTTGACATCTGTATAGCCTGCTGCTCATCGCCTCCCCTACGCCTGCTGCCTCACAGCAATTCTGCGGACCATTTGTACTGCTACTTGCTGAGCTTCTGCCCATGTGCCTTGCAGCTCTATGAGGAGGTGTACGCAGAGTGTGACAAGTATGCAGATGTTGAGGCAGTGATAGTGCCCCCTCCACCTGACAATCTGCCCATGCACGAGCCTGGCAGGGTCTTCATCAAGGTGGCAAACACTGAGCAGGCCATGAAATGCAAGAAGGTGTTTGATGGGCGGCTATTTGACAACAAGAAGGTCCAGGTGGGTGCTCCTGCCAGCCACACATGCAGCAGCCACACATGGCTGGCTGCTGCACTGTCATATCTAAAACTAGTCATCCCAGGTCTCGGCCAGCCCTTTGCGTGCACTTATGTTCCAGGGCTGTGCCGCAGACGTCAGAGGGAAGCTGCCCGCTCCAGCATACCACAGGGACCCCTGGCTGTTGCCAGCCTGTGCATCTGCTGGTTCTCCTTGCTGGTGCTACCATCCTTGCATTGAGCATTGTCTAGTCTTGCGCTGCGCACAGAGACAGGGAGGCCACTGTATGACAGGCCCATGCTGCTGCAGGCGCGCATGATTCCAGAGTCTGATTTCGATGAGACAGAGGCTGGCGCATGGATCGAGCTGCCCCCTGCTGGCGGGTTGCCTGCTCCTCCAGGTGAGGGCTGCCCTGCTTCAAGGTGCCAGGGCACATCCTCCTGCCCATGCCCCATGCTGGCATGCCGCTCAGCTGAGCATGAGTGCTGCTCTGCTGCCAGCCCAGTTGGCAGACATACATGGGTGCATCCAGCCGTGACCCTTCACTTTGCAATGTATCCTGCAGCTGCTGCTTACGTGTGTGAGCCCTCCTCATACAGTTGTGCCCCACTGCTGCAGGCGTGTACGCCCGCACACCCCTGACCATCAACATCGCCGGCATTGCCGCCCTGGCGCCCCAGATGGCTGGGCAGGTGCAGGCCAACCCTGCGCTGTCAGGTATGATGTTTGCCAGCATCAATGAGGACGCCGTGCCCCTGGAGGAGGGGTGGGTCAAGCTGAGGGGGCTGGAGCCGCAGGTCACCAAGGACGACATCCTCAGATTCTTTGAGGTTGGTGTTGCAGCGCAGCCACAGCCCTCATGCCGGTGTGACGAGCAAGGGCCCACCTGCGCAAAAGGCAGCTGGGAAAATAGCAAGAGAGGACTGAGGAGCCTGCCGTGCTATGATTGGTGCAGCTTCAGGCAGGCAGCGGTAGGCGTACAGGCTTGCAGACTCGTGTGAAGACATGCTGAGCAATGCTGACACCAATATGCTGACTACCCCATTGTTTCAAGCCTAAAATTGAGATCTGTGTGGCCTGCAGGAGTGTGCTCCCATGGCGCCTGAGAAGGTCCGTATGGTGCATGGCGTGGACGGGCGGGCCACTGGGGAGGCCTACGTGCACATCTCTGGGGACGGCGCCAGGCTGCGCTTTGCGCTGGCCAAGGACAGGATGCTCATGCCAGTGAGTAGGCGCTGTGGAACCTGCTAGCCCTTATACTGCAAGGAAGTCCAGCACTGACACGCTGGCCACCATGCTGTGCAGGCCAGTACCCGGCCAGTGGAGGTCTTCACCAGTGGCATTGAAGAGCTCGACAGAAGAATTGCACTGCAGGGAGTGAGCTACACATGATCAGTTGTGTCCCAAAAGTTGCATTCAGAGTTCTTGTACGTGGACTTGAGTCACATGAAGAGCCATCTAAGGCCGAGCCTCTGGCAGGCTACAGGGATCACTTTGATTCTCTTTCTGGTATCCGGCTACTCTGGGTCCTTGTTGGCTCCGCTTTGAGGGCATCACTTCAAGGACGGCCTAGACCAGGTGACTGCACAGGGACGACTTCCTGTGTGGGCTCGGCCGTGAACGGGCTTTGTGGCTGGGGCAGTGGCCACGCAGGGCCGTAGGTGACTATCCGTAGCTCTAGATATGTCATTGACAACATACTTCTGCTGCTTTGTGTTGTGGGCTGGAAGGTTGCCCAGGGTCAGCTTTGTCAGCCTGGGACCAGTGCAAGCAGTAGTACAATCTACATGAGCGCAGAGTCGCCTTCTGCAGGCCATGGGGTCAGATATGCTGCGCGCAGCAGCGCTTCACTCCCTCGTCAATGCGTTGCCCCCAGATGGCCAGGCCCAGCAGGGGCCAGGGCCTCATGGCCAGGGCGTAATGAGCCAGCAGCAGGGAATGGGCATGGGGCTGCCCCAACAACAGCAGAGGATCAGCCTGGGACTGCCTGCACAACAGCAGGCCAGCCCGCAGCAGGGGCACATGGGTCTGCTGCCCCAGCAGCTGGGGCATGGCATGCTGCCTCCCCACCAGCAGCACAGTCAGGCAATGTTCCTGCCACCGCAGGGGCAGGCAGGGCAGAGTGTGCCCCTGCTGCAGCAGCAGGCGCCTCACGCGTTTCCCGCTGGACGAGATCCCGATGCCCAGGCCACCGTTGGTCAAATTCAGCACTACTATGAGGTCTTGCTCCACCAGCAGCAGGTCCAAAACCTGCTGCAGCAGCAGCAGCTCAATGTCTTGCTGCTGCAGCAGGCCCAGCAGCAGAAGCAGCAGCAGCAACCCACCAGGTCAGCAGAAACTCTGCTCTGGCTGGCTTCAGCATGCATTTGTGCCACACTGTGGCAGGCCGCTTCAGCCCTGAAGGGAGCAGGTTCAGCGCATCAGTTTTGTTCATCAATGGGCATCGGGGCCGGCTTGGTCAGCCTCCCGCCTGTTCATGTCAAGCCCTGCATCATGCCAGGGAATCTTGGCTGTGCTGTGCAGGCGCCGGGAGGGCACCACAAGGAGGGCCGGGCAGCGTGGAAGCCGCAGTCGCGGCAGCCGGCAGGGGCAGCAGGCCCCGCCGGCCGGCGCCGGGAGCGCCTTTGCTGCGCCTGCATGGCAGCAGCAGCAGCGGGTGTCCCCCATGGCCCGGCCGGGGCTGCAGGCAGGCTCTGGGGACAGGGATGGCAGCTCAGGCAGGAGCTCTGGCACTGGCGTCTTCCTGCCACCGGTGTCCAGCCTGCCAGCCTCTGGCAGCCCTGTTCCAGAGGTAGCGCAGGAGCAGGCGGTGCCCAGGGTTGAGGCTTCGCGAACGCAGAGCATGCAGGTAGGCTGCTTGTTGCTCTGTCTGGACATGCAACAAAACAAGTTGCCCCTGGGCTGAACGTTGGAGCTGAACATTGGAGCCTCTGCAGCCAGTTGCTGCATGCTCTTGGCTGCACTCGGGGCCGCGGCAAGCTGGTCTGCTGCCCCGTGTGTCCCCCTGAGCAACCACTCCCGAGCAACCATCCCCTGGTGACCCCCTTGATGTCCCTGCTGCAGGTCACCAGCGCCTCCCAGCGAAGGGTGAGCCCCTTCAGCAACGCAGCACTGCCGGCACGACTGCAGGACCTGGGGCGCCCTGCCAGCACACCCCCCACCCTGCAGCTGCACCCCTCGCAGCCGCTCAGCCAGCTGGGGCCGTGGCCCCTGCTGGCATGCACCAAGTCCTCCGCCGCAGACTGCCATGGCCCCTTGGAGGCAGACCCCGCAGGGTCCACTGATCCTGGCAGCGCCAGCGATGCTGCTTGGGAGAACAGCCCCGACACGGAGGTGTACGCCATGGATGTCTCCCCCTCACCCGCCCAGCAGCCAACCCTGCTGCCTCAGCTGGAGGCAGCGAGCAGCGAAGGGGACCTGCTGGGGCCCTCCAGCGGCCTGAAGGGGCAGGTGGCCCCAGACACAGGGCTTGGTCACGGTGCAGGGGGGATGCCCCTGCCAAGCACCCAGGCAGCGCTGCTGCCAGAGCAGCCCGGCCAGTTTCCAGGTCAGCTGCTGGGCCGTGAGGCCCACCCGGCAGCAGGGGCACTGTACTCAGGCACCCTGCCCGGCCCCCAGTCAGTGCACACCCAGGCAAGACAGCAGCCTCCCAGGCGCGTCTCAGAGTGTGCTGCCCCCCTCAGCCTGGAGCGCGGCGCGCCGACGCCGGGCATGCAGGGTCAGCACGGCCAGGCACACTCCCACCAGGTGCCGGCAGGACAGGCAGCGCCGCCCCTGCCCCAGGGGCAGCACATGCACATGCCTGGGCTGCAGCAGCCAGCGCTGAATGGTGGCAGCTACCTCCAGCAGCTGCCGCAGCACCTGCCCGGCAGCTTGGGGCAGCAGCCGCCGGCGCTGCAGCAGGGGATGATGCTCCCCCCCCACAGCAGTCCCAGCAGCCGGCAGGTGCGCGCTGCATGGATCTGCCGACCTGGTCGAGCCAGATGATGCCGGCGGCCAGCGCTGGCATCCTGGTGGCACTCCTGCCGAAACTGCCTGTGTCCCTTCCAATCATGCTGCCATTGCTGATCATGATCCTGCTGCCCTGCAGACAAGTCTGAGCCAGCAGCAGCTGCTGCAGGCCAGCAGGTCCGGCACCTTCCTGCGGGACGCAGCTGCGGCACTGAATGTGCTGCAGCAGAACCAGGACTGGGCCGGCAACAGCCTGAGCAGCCAGCTCAGTATGCTCAGCAGTCAGAGCGGTGAGCCTCCTCCTGTTCCTGGACTGTGTACCCGTGCTGTGAGCATGGCCCGTGTGTTTTGCTGCACCCCCAGGTCCTCTGTCCCCAGGCCTTCTGCCCCACAAACAGCCTGGTCCCGACTGCAGGAATAATGCTCAGCCAGGAGCTGCTCAACATGAGTCAGGAGCTCGGGTCGCTGTGGCTCTCCGAACGGGGTGAGCACTTGTGTGAACTTGTCCACTGTTGCCTGCTGGTCGGAAGCCTTGCGGCACGTCAGAAGTGCTCATGAAGTGCGTGCCATCACTTTCACCTGCTGAAGGCATCTCAGAGCTCAAATCCCTGGTCCTGTGAAGTGCCTGCCGCATCTGCACCTTTGGAAGGCAAATCAAGCTTTAGAAAGCTGAGAGAGCAGAGTGGTGGCCCTACAAGGGGCCTGCTCCAGTTGCACCTGCTGCTTGCACCATCCCCATAGCTCACTGTGTGCAATGCCTGCCATGCAGATGACTCAGCAGACCTGAAGCCCATGGGTTCTTCAGACCTTCCAGAGTGGCAGTATTAGGTGACGCATCAACCACAATGTTACCTCACGCACTAGCAGTCTGCACCAGGTCGGCAGGAACGATCTCAAAGATACAGGGCTACAAGGCGCAGTGGCAGCCACATCATAAAGGACAGCAGCACTTTTAAGCAGCATTGAGTGAGTAACAGCACCAAACCCATTCTTCTCGACTCACTTTTGGCACTGCTATCCCCACACCTGCCCGGTCTTTGGGCTGCAGTAGCTGTTGGACTCAGAAACACTCGCTTTGCCAGCAGCCTTCTCACACTGCACCACCTTGTGGCCAACGATCTGGGGCCTGCACAAGGCCCCACCATCAATAACCCCCTCCCCATGACCAACAAGAAGACAACAGGTCATATGACCTGGGAGCTTGAGGCTCTTCGCAGGCTCCAGAGAAGCAACAGCTCTGCACCAGCCTCTGTGGTCTGCACTGCCCCAGTGATGGCATTAAGAAAGAATTTTCTGTGCGTGTTCAGTCAATCATGTCCTTGATCTGCCCGAAACTTTTTGTAATAGCAACTCTGTCGAAGGGCGAGCGTCTGCTGCGCTTTCACTGCTGTGCTCTGCTGATCTTCTGCCATTTGCCATCCGCAGTTTCCTTCCAAAGACTTACTGTGCCGCTGCTATCTGAGACAGCCAGCACTCCACCCGTGACAGACCAGCTGACCTTCCAGATGGGCTGGCCAAAGTCTTCAAGCAGCTGCATCGCAACATCAACTGATGTGTCATCATTGAGCGTGTGCTTGAAGATGACTAGTACAGCCCACGCTTTACATGCAGCCAGAGACTGAGTCACCTGCTTGCTCCAACCCTTCTCCCCTTCTGACCAGACCAGCACCTGCCCATCCTGGCCACAGCTAGCAATGGTGCTCATTGGCAGGCCTAGGTTGGGGGCCCAGGCTGCATCCCGCACCCAGTCGCTGTGTCCAGACAGAGCTGCCTGCTCTCTCCACTTGTGGCTCCCCGGGTCCAGCTGCCACACCTTCAAGAATGGGCATGCTGCTCTCAGGATGCAGCTGCACTTGCCCCATCTAAGATATGCTGACACTGCAGGCTAACCCACCCTGAGCTTGGAAGAGGCTGACAGAGCAAGCAGACCCACCCTGAGTGTGTTGTCACAGCCAGCTGTGACCAGTCGGGACACAGGCTGTGTGACAGGCTTGCCAGAGACCAGGGAGCCAGCTGGGGTTGCTGGGCACCAGCTCACAGCTGTGCAGCCCAGGCTGTGGGCATCCTCCTGCAGGGAGACATGGGCACCTCTCCAATTGGACACCAGCTCTCAGTGCGATGGTCCCAATGCCTTTTGGTGGGTTGTACACCCTCCTGATGCCTGCTGCAGTTGGGCAATGCACTGCACAGCATACATAACAGGCTGGGCTGACCTTAACAGTGCCCCACTGCGCCGACTGGGAGTCATAGGAGTGCACAGAGAAGCTCCCATCTGATGAGGCTGCAGCGACCTGCAGCCCCAGTTCGTACGGTGCAAATGCCACACCGTTCACCGACGCTGTGTGCACAGTGGACTCGTGAACCTGTAGGCAGGCAGACATTCAATGCTGCTGGCGTGCATTGGGAGCTCAGTGCTGCCATCTGCATGTGCATGGGTGGGGTTTTGCTCAACATCAGGGCATCACAGCAGCGGATCTCCAGCTTTGCTTGGCTGTGAGGGCATTTGGTGCTGGCAAAGCTCACCGGCACCCAGTTCCCGTCAGGCTGCTGCTTCCAGAGAATGACCTTGTGATCAAAGGAGCAGGAGGCAAGCAGGCCACCAAACTTTGGATGGGCCCAAGCCACCTGCACAGAATGAAGGCAGATTGGGCGACTTCCAGGAGGGCTCAGTATAGATCCAAGGGTTGTAGCAATGCACATGCAGGCTGCACCTGCCAGACAGGTCCTTCATGGCCATTCAGGTCTGTGATTGGCTGCAGGTGCTCCCCCACTATCTCAAATAGCTTGATGGTCCTGTCTGAGGAGCAGGTTGCCAGGCGTTTGCCATAGTAATCCAGCTGAACATCATGGACAGTGTCTGTGTGCCCAGTTTGGTGACTGACAGCTGGGGATGCCATGCAGACTTGTTGGTTGCAGGTGTTGGATTACTCGATGCCCCTGTGAGGTTGCTGATATGCTTTGCCGGCAGTTACATTCTGGTTTTGCAGAAGTCAAACAAAAAATCGGTCAATGTTAAGCAGCTGTCCAGAGTTAGCGGGGGCACCTCCGAGGGCGCCCCTGCAGCGATGCCGCCTCGAGCAGGCCGCAAGGCCGCGCCAGAGGCGTTGACCATGCCTCGAGAGCATAGGCCACGAGCGTCGAAAACGGCTGCCCCCACAGCGTCCGAGCAACTCAACCCCCCTGAGCTAAATACCATTCATGAAAACGCTGTCAGTCAGGCTGCACCTAGCATGGCAGTAGTGCATGATGTTGCAGAAGGGAGCACTGTAGATGTGGAGACTGTAGTTGAGGCTGCAGCGGGGAGCATTGTGCCTGTGGAGGCCGCAGTTAAGGAAGCAGGCGCCAGTGTGGTTGAGGAAGAACTCTCAACACCAACAACAACACCGAGCGATGACCGAGGGGAGATCAGCAGCCTGCAGCTGCTGGTCACCCAGCTGCTGCAGCAGAACAACCAGCTGCTGCAGCAGAGCAACCAGCAGCAGCAGCAGATCAACCAGCTTATCGCCCAGCGGCAGGCTGACAAGCAGCAGCAGGGTGCTGAGATCCAGCTGCTGAAGCAGCAGCAGACTGCTGAGATCCAGATGCTGAAGCATGAGGTCGCCAGGCTACGCGACGATGTGGGCAAACGGAGCAGCCACCAGGACCAGGCTGCCAGCTTGGAGAGGGCAAACACACAGCTGGCCGCTCTGGGCCGGGACGTTGAACAGCTGCAGAGGCAGCAGCCAAAGCAGGCTCAGCGGACTGGGGTGGAGACCCACACAGCCATACCTGGGCAGCAGGCCCGCCGAGGCAGCCCAGGCGTGGCTGATGATGCTCATGGAAGTATTGCACATGAGCGTGCCCATAACTTCCTGCTGCACAGATTTCCTGAGGGTGCAGAGAACGAGCAATGCTTAATGCAGCTTGTGGAGGGTGTTGTGCATGGCGATCTGGGGGTGAAGGGAGTGGACATATTAAGTACCAAGAGGGTCAATGGCCAGAATCCAGCCTCCCCGGTGCTTGTGCAGGTTGGTGACGCCGCCCAGTGCATCAAGGTGCTGCGAGCTGCCAGTCAGCTGCGACACAGCACACGCTACAAAGGAGTGGGCCTCACGCCAGACCTCACAAAGCAGCAACGCGAGCACAAGCAGAAGCAGTGGGGGACGTACCTGTCTCTCAAGAAGCAGGGCTACACAGTGTGCTTCCACGGGGACGCCCTGGTGATGTGGAACAACAAGCAGTGGATGCCTATCCAGCCCCCCACTGGCCCGCCGCCACCGCCGGCGGGGCCACCGGCGCAGCCTCCAACCCAGACATCACCTGTGCCACAAGCACAACTGCCTGGGCCACCCTCTGAGAGGGTGGCCTAGGAAGAGGGGGGTCACTGCGTTGAGCTCTCATGTGTTCTCTGGAACATGCATGGCGGGCTCAACCATGCTTATAACAAGGCTGATGCTTTGAATGACCTGCATACTTTGGACTGCACATTTATTTGTTTGACTGAGACCTGGACTGCGCCTGGGGATGCTGTGTATGACTTGCCAGGCTATGTCTGTCATGAAGTGCACCGTCCCCAGCACCTGCAGAACCGCAATGGCCCCAGGGGTGGCATTGCTGTGTACATGAAGCAATGCGTTGCTGACCATGTTAAATTTTGGAAAGCTGCAGATGACGGGACATACATTTGGCTGCACATTGAGCCGCATGGCGGTTGTACAGAGCATATTGCCTTTGCCACTTGCTACATGCCTCCTTACTACGCTAACAAAACACTGGACACTTTCCGCAGATTGACTGCAGACATGGACAACTTTGCCAGCAGGGTGCCTGCCGGCAAGCAGCCGCACTACTGGGTGTGTGGGGACACCAATGCACACACTGGCACAGCACCAGACTTTATCAGACTCATTGGACATGGTATCTCTTCTGAAGTGCAGGCCCTTGACCAGCTTCCAGCTGACCTGAAGACGCGCGCAAACCTCTGCACCCACAAGGTTGATGTCCGTGGCAAGCAACAGCTGGACTTCTGCAAAGACAACGAGCTGCTCATTCTCAATGGCAGGGCACCTGGCGACCCATCTGGTAAGGTCACATTTGTGGGGAGGGGCGCAGGCACCCTCATTGACTACCACATGGCCTCTGCGTGGCTGGCCAGCTGCTGCATGCAGCTGGCGGTGCTGGACATGGCCAGCGGGGCGTGCCGGGTGTGCTCAGATCACCTGCCGGTTCAGGTCTGCTTCCAGCTGCCCACCACAGATGGGGAACCACCAGCAGCATCAGCACAGCAGCAGCCAGCTGCAGTCCCGCGCGTACCAGACATCAGACTTGACCCAAGTCAAACAGAGGTCTGGCACCAGAACTTTGCAGCGGTTGCAGAGCGGTTGCGGTTACAAGTTGCGGTGACAGATCCAGAAGCAGGGGTCAGAGCCTTCACAGAGTGCATTTCAGAAGCGGCCGCAGACACCTTCCAGCTCAGACGACGGCAGCCTTTAAAAATTATGCAACGCCCACCCTGGTTTGATGAGGAGTGCCGGTATGCTTGGAGGGAATGGAAGGATGCTGAGCGCTCCCCCATTATTGTTCCTTTTGCTGCTTTGAAGCTTCGCAACATGTACAGGGCAGTGCGCCGCAGGAAGCAGCGACGGTTCATGCACCAAAGGATGGCTGACATCGATAAGCTTGCATCGAAAAACATGGCACATTTATACCGCGTGTTTGGCTGGCGCAGGCACTCAGCTTGCCCCAGGGCGCTGCACAGTCAGCATGCACACTGGCAAAGCAAGCTGGGTGGCCGCCCAGAGCCACGAGGAATCCCTGAGCTGTTGACAGAGGACTGTCCCGGTGGGCCTGTTCCATCTGCTGCTGCCTTGAATGCACCTATCACCACCCGTGAGGTTTATGACAGCTTGCAGAAACTGAAGGGGGGCAAAGCAGCAGGGCTTGATGGCATGCCTGCAGAACTGCTCAAGAGTGGCCCCTTCAGCATGATGGAGTGCCTCGCGAGTCTCTTCACTGCAATCCTGCATGGAAGATATCCAGAGCAGCTGAGCACTGGCCTGATTACTGCAGTTCACAAAAAGGGAGACAAGGCAGACCTCAATAACTACCGCCCCATCACAGTCATCCCGGTTCTGGCCAAGCTATTCGCCTCTGTGCTCACGCGCAGACTGGCAGACTGGACTGAGAGGAACAATCTCAGGGCGCCCACGCAAGCGGGCTTCCGGGCCAATCGCGGCACATCAGATCAACTGAGTATCTTGAATTACATAGTCAAGAAATGCCTGTCACAGGGGAAGAAATTGTACTGCTGCTTTGTGGATTTTGAGAAAGCGTTTGACACAGTGGACAGGGAAGTGCTTTGGGCTGTCCTGGCCAACATTGGAGTGCGGGGGCAGTTCCTGAAGTGTTTGCAGAGCCTCTATGGTGTTGACTCTGCTGCAGTGAGAACTGCACAGGGCACCTCTGGGGCTTTCAGGTGCTTTCAGGGGGTACAGCAGGGGAGTCCCCTCAGCCCCCTGCTGTTCGGGCTGCTGCTTGACTGCTTGCACAAGGTCCTGAAAGCTGTGCCAGGCAATGGCGCCCCAAGCCTTGCCGATTACTGGTTCACAGCTGCGGGCCGCGAGTGGAAGATGCAAAAGCCTGTGCCGCTGCTGCTCTACGCAGACGACCTTGCCATACTAAGCACCAGAGCAGAGGGGCTACAGAACATGCTTGATGCATTGCAGGTCTTTAGCAAGAAGAGGCGCCTCACAGTGAACCTGGAAAAGACTGAGGTGCTGGTCTTTGAGCTGCGGCACACCCCCTGCCGGGATTTCACATACGGCGGGAGAGTGCTCACCCGCAAGGACAGCTTCAACTATCTGGGCCTGTGGTTCCATGCCACGCAACGGGACTTCTGCCTTGCTCTGGGGAGTGTTGCAGCTTCTGCATGCAAAGCCATGCATGCCATGCGCCGCAGATGCTTCCAGCTTGGCTATGTGCACCCCCAGCGCATGTGCAACTTGTTCAATGCATTGGTGCTGCCCATCCTCAGCTATGGCTGTGAGGTGTGGTTCTGGCACCATGATGCCAGCAGCACAGTCACCAAAGTGCTGGAAGGCGTCCACCTCCAGTTCTTACGTGGCCTGCTGGGAGTGAAACGCACCACGCACCACTTGATTGCCCTGGCTGAGTTTGGCAGATACCCGCTTGCTGTGCATTGGCAAAAACAAGTTGACAAGTTCAGGCTGCGCATCTGCAATGTCACTCGCACTGCATCTGACAACCCACTGTTCTGGGCGATGTTTGACGGCACACCCAATGTGGAAAACCTTAGGCTCCTGCGTACCCCTGCTGGATTTGCTGCCTTGCAGGCCCGCGGGAGGCCTGCCAGCGCCCCCAGCACAGAGCGCCATGAGCGGCTCTTTGCGGAGAACTCAGACAGCACCGTGGCAACGTACAAGCAGATGCGCGGCTTCAGCGCAGCGTACACCACGCAACCTTACATCCAGCAGATCAGAGGCTACAGACTGCGCAAATCAATGGCCCATATCCGCTGCAGCAGCCACAGGCTGAGAGTTGAGACAGGCCGCTACACATCAGAAGCCAGACACGAGAGGACCTGCCGCCTCTGCACATCAGCAACCGCCATAGAAGACGAGCAACACATCTTGCTGCACTGTCCCCAGCTCGATGACCTGCGCAACGCCCACAGCCACCTATTCAAGACGCCAGGACAGACTTTGACAGACCTCTTTGATGACCATCCCCCAATTTTGCTTGCTAAGTATGTGCGTGCAGCGCTGCTTATGCATCAATCAGTGCTGCTTTTGCCATGATTACATGAATTGTCAGTCCCATGCCCGTTCATTGTGGCCCCCGGACTTTAAATCCATTTCTCTCTCAGCTTTGCCAATCATCATGTCTGCCGCATGACCTTTGCAAGCCACATCTGAGGCCATGTAAAGGTGTCCCCATCAGTACAGAAGCCTCATTCAGGGTGCATTACAGCTTCATGCACGGCACTATAGTCTGTCGTGTCCAGCCCTCGAGACACAGCGCTGGCAATGACCGACTCCAGCCCATGCAGGACAGCTGTGTTCAACTTGGCCTCCTCCGCTTCCTTGTTGAAAAGCCTCACATCTTTCAGCAGATGCTGCAGTGGCACAGCAGTCCTGGTCAGTCTGTGCCAGCAAATTGCTTCGATCCTCAATTGTCACACCTTGGTTGGAAAATTGGCTGTTCCATAGGAGTTGGACTGCATGTTGCTCAGCTTCTTGTCAAACTGGGGAGAGTAGATTGCGCTTCCACGTAAAATCTCCATGAACTTCTCAAATGAGTCTCCCGTCACCCCATTCCGCTGCAGCAAGCCCAGAGATGTGGAGAAGCCAACCTGCATCGCATGCACATCTCAGCTTTTGTCCCCCCCTGCTAGGGATAGAGGCCACTGCACACAAGCTCACATGGCCTGCTGTGCCCCCTTGCTGGAAACAAGAAGTGGAGAATCTCCTGCGAGACTGGCTGTTGCCGTTCCGCAGCAGGTGTGCCTCACACAGCAAACCTTACCGTCAAGGCTGCAATGAGCTGGTTCAGCGCCAGTTTAGTGGCGGCCGCCGTACCCACGGGCCCCATGTGTTGAGGGTTCTTTCCCAGGCTTGTCAGGACCGGCCAGGCTGCACACTCCTCAGGAGGGGCCTGGCTGCCCACCATAATCAGAAGGGTGCCATTGCTGGCCTCTGCAGGGCCGCAGCCTGTGTGGCTGCTGGAAGATGCAGCAGGCTAGGGGCAGGTGCATACGACAGGCATAGTTGCAGGAGCATGCATCATGCAACTGGAAGCCATCTCAGCACCGGAGCTTTGGAACAGATGGTGCTGGAATAAAGAGCAGGCACAGTGCCACACCATGCGGCCCCCACCTGGCTGTGAGCCAAGCACTGGAGCCTCAAGATACAGGGCACCAGCCTCGCAGAGCTTGGAAGATAGTTGTCTGCTTTCGTTGGGCCCTGAAATCATACAGGAGCCCTGTCAAGATGCCGCTCATACTGCACGGCCTCCCTGCACGCTGCAAACATTCTCCTGCAGAGCTCACCTATTGTGCCCATCTGCACCACGGTCTTGCCCTTCATTGCTGATGTCACGTCCTTGCCCAACAGCACCTCGTTGATCGACTGGGCATCAGCCAGCATGAGGACCACGACATCTGCTTGCTGCACAGCAGCTGCTGGCGTCTGCTGGGCTGAAACTCCAGCATCTCTGAGTGCCTCAGCCTTGGCTGCATTCCTGTTCCAAGCTGCAACCTTGAAGTCCTCCTCAGCCAGGCGGCGAGCCACTTTGTTGCCTGCACCAGGGGCCAAGTCCCTGTCATGCTTGCCTCCCCCGGGCCTGAATTCGTTGTTGATGCACAAGACAAAGCTGCCATGGCACAAGACAGAGCTGCTGTGCAGAACTGGAGAGTGCAGAGTGCAGAGCTGTCCTTTCCCGATGACTGTGCCGGTGCACTAGGCATAGTCCACAGCCCCTCACCCATGAGGCCAATGCCCATGACCGCCACTCTGGGCTTTGCATCTGCTGCCTGTGCAGTGATGTGCATGCAACGCCGTGGTCTCTGCTGACAATGAGACCTGCACAGGGTACGTTGCCAGAGTCCGGGTCACAGCGTTGCAACATGAGACACCTCCATGCAGCAACACACCATTGCCTCAGATATCCAAGATTGCGCTGCGGCTTGTGTGCTGATGCTGATGCTGATGCCATGTTGCTGCAGATGTTGCCAAGTTGGCATGAGCGGCACAGAAAGGGCATCTGCCGGCCTGCATGGGAAAGCAAGGCAATCAGAAACTAGGCCAGTGCAATGTAGTACACCAGCAGTGTGCCAAGGCAGCTCCTGGCTGCATGCATCGAAGCTGCATGTCTGCCTCTGGCTAAGGCCTCTCCCCCAGACAGGTCAAAGACGGCCTAGATGAGAAGGCGAACTCTATTGGACAGAACTTGCTCTGATCCGCCTCTGAAATTCGAGCCTGGCACTGCAAAATAAGGGCATGGATCACTTTCAGGTCAAACATGATGCAGTGGTCCTTGCATGCTCAGTCTCCGCAGGTGCTACACAAAGCTTCACCCCTCTGGCAGACACCCTTGAGCATCCGCGTGTGCTGTCAACCTCCAGGCGCCAGACATGCTTACTCCAGCAGCAGCAGAAAGAGGCAATACCAGCCTGACTTGTGCCGGCAAGCCCGCGCCCTGAGCCCTGCTGCCATGGTGAGACTATATGCAGCATGCTGCCAATCACTCTCAGCAGCTCAATTTCCTGATGCCTCATCACAGGCAAAGCAGGATGCAGCAGCAGACAGCCATAGAGTCAGAGTCCTTTTTGTTTGCTGGGGTGAGGGGCTGAGTTCAGGTGGTGGGCCTCAGCGGCAAGGTCTCCATCCTGCATCTTCTTCCGCCTTGGTCGCAGGCAACATCTGCCGCAGCCCGACCGCCGAAGCTGTGTTCTCCACAGTGGTGCAGCGCGCTGGGCTGGCAGACAAGTTTGACATTGACTCCTGCGGCACTGGGGGAGGCCAACCAGACTGGTAAACACCGCTTGCCCGGCCCCTGGCTCTGGTACCTGACTGCGAGGCTCCACTCACAGCTGTGCAGGTACAAGAAGGGAGGCTACTCAAACCACACAGGGCACCCTGCAGATGAGCGCATGACCGAGGCTGCCAGCAAGAGAGGCGTCGTGCTGACCTCCAGGTCTCGGCCCCTGGAGCCCAGTGACCTGACCACCTTTGACTACCTTGTTGGCATGGATGACTCCAACCTAGAGGTCAGCTCACAGCCCCAAGCAGAGGCTTTGCCTCAAGCTGCACTTGCGTGGCTGACTGCCGTCAGCAGCAAGCGGGACCAGTCTAGGCGGTTGTACCAGGCAGAGATGGGCTCAAGGACTGGCTGCCGGCAACACTTGCTTACAGGTTTGTAGCAGTTGCTGAGCAGTGCACCTGGACCTCAGCAGGCCGCCCTCCTGCACCTTTCCGGGCCATGACACAGCACATGGAGCTGCTGCGCAACCCCTTGCGGCACAGCTTGGCCTGCGAGTGAAGAGCACGTTTCCTGCCATGAGGTGTGAGCCTTGGCCTCCCCCCATCAAGAGGAGACAGGTACTGATGCCAAGGCACTCGACGCTCCTTGCAGGACATGCGCATAGCAGTGGAGTACTGGGAGGATCATGGCGCCCAGATACCCAAGGGCTGGGGCACAAAGGCAAGTGTGACTGGTATGGCATTAGCCAGGCGCCTTGCCGGTGCTAAGCAGCTGACTGACAGAGGGCTTATTCTGCAGCTGAAAAAGATGAGCCATTTCATCAGGGATCCAAAGTTCAAGCAGTATGACGAGGTGAGACATTGCATTGTGGATCAAGCTGGCTAGCTAAATAGAATGCAGCTGCAGAGCTGAGGCTCTCCTAAGCTTTTGCGCTGCAGGTCCCAGATCCATACTTTGGCGGCCAATCGGGCTTTGAGCTGGTGAGAGACAATGCGGGCTGACTGCCGCAGAAGCAACATTTTCAGGCACTCTATGAATACTGCAGGTGCTGGACCTTTTGACAGATGCTTGCACAGGATTTCTTGACAGCATACGAGAGGAATCCCCGAAGCTACTGGCTGCCTGAGGGATATCGGATGCGGCAACCCCTCTGAACAACTGTTTCTGGATCAACTGACAGCTGACCACCCAAATTGAACTTCCCCCTGAAATCTGAAGCACAACCGATAGACTCACAGCCATGAGCAACCCACGCAAGACGATAGCTTTGTTCGATGTCGATGGCACGCTCACAGTCCCTCGCAAGGTGCAGGACTTACTGACCAGTGCCCTCTGATGGCTGCCTCAAGACTCTGACCATGCTGCCCCGCTGCAGAATGCCGATGCTGAGATCCTGCACTTCATGCAAGGCTTGCGCAAGGTGAGCTCCATTCCCCTGTCAGCACTGTGCCCAGCTGATGGTGCGGGGGACCAAGGTGGCCTGCTGACCTGCAGTATGTCAAAGTGGGGATCGTGGGTGGCTCAGATCTCGTGAAAATCTCTGAGCAGCTGGGCAGAAATAGTGAGCGCTCTGAGCGGCCCATGATGACCAGCTGCGACTGCCAGGCTCTGCTTGTCATGCTGCTGGCTGCCGTGCAGCATTTAGCACTGCAGCTGCTGTCTGCCGCCAGAGTATGCCACGGCCATCTGCCCTGCTCATGCCCCCATCAGCCTACGGCTGGCGCATGGCTCTCGTCCACCTGCACCACCTACCTCCCCCACTCTGCCTACCCCTGCCTGCAGCCACGGAGGACTACGACTTTGTGTTTGCTGAGAATGGGCTGGTGGCCTACCGCGAGGGGAAGCTGCTGGCAGTCCAGAGCCTGCGCAAGCAACTGGGGGAGGTCAAGCTCAAAGTAAGAGACAGCAATACTGCTCAGCACCCTTGTGGCCTATGCTGGACTCAGTGAGCGCATGCTGCTCACTTGGTTCGTCCTCTGGCAACCTTGTGAAAGAGCTCTGCATGACGCAGGAGGGCAAGCAAACAGAAACTTTCACAGAAGATCTCATAGAGCAATAGCAGAATGATTTGCATTGGCTGCCTGGCTGCTACCAGCTCCGCCCAGTCCTTGGTCACATGTTACAGGCTGACTCCTAAGTCAGGGGCGAATGAACTGCAGGTGATGCCGGTTGCTTCAGATGTCGTGCATAGCCCTCGTCCCTGGTGTGCAGCAAAGCACAGCGGTGATGTGGCCACCCCTGGTGCTGCACACCATGGCGCTGGCCTGCAAAACAAAACATGAGGACCTTAAACATGCATTGCGTGTCTGCAGGAGCTGATCAACTTCATCTTGCACTACGTGGCTGACCTGGACATACCCATCAAGCGGGGCACGTTTCTAGAGTTCCGCAACGGCATGCTCAATGTGTCCCCCATTGGGCGTAACTGTAGCCAGGAGGAGCGCGATGATTTTGAGAAGTTTGACCTCCAAACGGGCATCAGGTGGGGCTTGATGTCATGGCTGAACCCAATCTAAGCGGGCATGAATGCCAACGTAGGCACCAGGCGGGGCACTGCTGTCCCACTTGACTGGCCCTCAGCAACAGGTGATGCCTGCCTGGATTTAAGGTTGCTGACAGGCTTTGCAAGTCTCGTCATTCCCCACACACCACCCCTCCCCCCTCCCTTCCAGGTGTAAGGTGGCATGTTGCATCCGCCTGGCAGGCTGACATTCAACCACGCACTGTGCCAGGACCCTGCTGGCGTGACTGGAAGACCTGCAACAGCTCATAAACGGAAGCTGCATGTTGCAGGGATCTGCAGCAGCCTGCACAGACCGCACCATGCCTGAGCCCCTTGCCTGCCATGCAGGAAGAAATTTGTGGGCGTCCTGCAGGAAAAGTTTGCCCATCTGGGGCTGACATATTCCATTGGTGGGCAGATCTCCTTCGACATCTTCCCACATGGGTGGGATAAGACATACTGCCTGCAGTTTGTGGAGGCAGACGGCTTTGAGGACATTCATTTCTTTGGCGACAAGACCTTCAAGGCAAGCAGGGGATGGGACTGATGTGGATGTGAGCCTGCAGCTCAGTGCACATGCAAGCATGTCCATGCAAAGCTTATGCTGCGCTTTGCCTGCTGTACTTGGCACAGCGACCAGGCTGCTGACTTTTGCTGCATTTGCAAAGCGGCTTGCTTGCATCTTGTCTGCCAGACATGGAAGCCAGGTTGATCAAGAAGTTTGCTGCAGGGTGGCAATGATCATGAGATCTTTGAGTCTCCCAAGACCATTGGCCACACTGTGACTAGCCCTATTGACACTGTGGAGCAGTGTACAAAGCTCTTCATAAAGCCACACTCTGGCAACATCACTGGCTCTGCTGTGCAAGCTGCAGTTGAGAAAGTCTTGACCAACGGGCAGTGATCAGCCAACCCATGTGCACTCCAATAGACCCCTTCCCCTACCCCCCTGTCCCAAGTTATCTCTGACTTACAAGTTCAGGGTCAAGGCTTCAACGGTCAATTCATTCATTCTTGAAAAGGATCATATTGTAGCTGAGCTAGGCATGCCTCAGCTTTCGGAAGTTGCCTGTCATACTCAAGAGCAGAGCTGCTCACAGGCAAACAGTCCAGCCCGCTGGAACTCGAGGCCGATGGCACCCTGGCCACCTTGGCAGTTGAGGCCACTGCAGCTGCCACTGTGAGGGACACCTCTCTGCACGGCAGAGAAACAGGCTGTAAGACATTGTATTTGCACTCAGGTGAGAGGGGTTGCTGCAAATGCAGGAAGCAGCTGACCACACCTGAGGCGGGCAATATTGGGCAGCACAGCTCCCTGCTCTCGCTCAATGTCGGTGACCTGGGTGCACAGGGCCCGTGCGGCTGCCAACATCATGTCTGCAGTGATCTGGGTGGCGCCAGAGGAGATGCAGCCCAGCCCAACTCCTGCAAGCACATAGACGAACGCATACCAGCTGGCAGGCAAGGATGGAGCTGGCAGGGAAGGGTCCAATGCCACCCTCACCTGCGTGTGCTGGATCAGAGCTGCCCCCAGCTTCAGTTGCTGAAGCACTGCCCCCCAGCTGAATGATACAGCCCTGAGCGGCGACCTACGCCAGAGGCTACCACAAAGCTGCCAAGCACAACAGCAGCTGGCCGCTCACCAGGGAAGATGAAGGCATTATTGACCTGGGATGGCCTGAACTGCTGCCCATCGCTGCCTTGGAAGGGCTCAAACGCTGTGCCAGAGGCATAGACAGCCACCCCGTTTGAGGCCTCAAAGGCTCCCCGGGCAGTGCACTCAGCCACATCTGATGGATTGGAGAGCGCCATGAGCACTGGCCTTGCACTGCTGCCAGCACGCTGCCTGACTCCCTGCAGCACAGTCATGCCTGGAGTAGGGATGCCAGCACTGCATACCTGATCACCATTCTCTTCAGCAGCTGGCCGAGCAGCAGCAGACTTCCCAGCTCCCAAGCAGGTCAGGCGTTTCAACATGCCCTTCGCTCAGCTCTTGCACTGCAGGGTGCATGTTGCATTCATGCACAGCAGCAGGCCCACCTTGCACAGAGCCTTGACAACTGCCTCCGAGAAGATGCCCCTCTTGGCAGCAGCCCCTATGAGCGCTGTGGGCAGAATGTGCTCCACCAGAGATTGCAGGTCTGCCTCATCTGAAAAGTGCCAACCGTCCTGCGCTGGACGGGCAAACTCTGCCTTCTGGGGTGTCATGCCCTTCCCGCGCCCCTCGAAGACGAGGCCCTGCAGACAGGGAAAGGACTGCTTGCTGCGCTCCCTTTGGTACGTTGCGCTCCACATCTGACAACTGCTCCAGACTCCTCTGACAGACTCAGCAGGTGCCTTGAAGATCTGCCAGAGCTTGCAACAGTCAATGGATTGCGTTGGAGTGCAGCAGAGCTGGCAGCACCTGTAGTGAGTTCTGTCAGCCTGGTGGTTCCCCTGCAGCGTGGCAGAGCTGGCAGCGTGTGCACTTCCCCACCAAACTCATCACCAGAAGCAGGGACACAGGAGGCATCCAATGCAGATTCAATCCGTGCTGAGAAGCTGAATGAAGCCTTTTAGCTAATCCCTCTGCCGTACCCCAATGCCATACATGCTGCACAGCAGGGATGGCAGCGTGTCTCCATCACCAGCGTGTCCATCCAGCTCATCACCAGAGGGCATGGCCCCTGGCAGGCACACAGGGCAGATCTACACTGCCCCACCCATAGCCAGCCTGGTGTGGTTGCCTTCTGAGTGTGTCAGCTCACTCCTCTGCTGCGCCCTATTGTTTGCAGGCAATGCAACAGAGCTGGCAGCAAGTGCATTCAAGTCCCCGCCAGAGTGCAGGGCTCCAGCAGGCACACAACTCAAACCCTCACTTCACGCAATGACCCAGGCACCTCAGAGTCAGTCAGCCACATCCTGAGCAGCGCCTGCTCTGCATTGAACCTCTCATGCAGCATGAGAAGCACAGAGAGCAAGGCCTCAGCAAGCCTGCAATGCAGGCTCATTCCGCCCCTTGCAGCCCCCCACCCACCTACCTTGGAGTCAGTCAGCCAAATCCTCTTCCTGGCTTCCTCCTGGCTCAGCCCCTCCTCTGCCAGCGCCTTGGCCACCAGCCGCGCTGAGCCGATGCTGGCCTGGCCGGCCCCCACAAACAGAAAGTGCTGGTCGGCCAGCCTGAGCACGCCGCTGACCTGGACGGCGCCATAGAGGGCACCCACCACAGCTGCTGCAGTGCTCTCTATGTCGTCATTGTAGGTGCATACTCCCTGCATCGCGCAACGGACGAATCAGCAGGCTGCACCAACAGAGCAGCAGATGCACACAGCCCATCAGGCGCAACCCACGGTATCAATGTGGCCTCTCACCAGCCAGAATACATGCATCAGCGCTGACCTGGTCCCTGTACTTATCCAGCAGACTGAACGAATTGCCAACGCCAAAGTCCTCCCAGTGAATGATCAGCGTCGCCCCATACCGCCGCCTCAGAGCAGAGACTACTTCGTCGATGAATGAATAGTACTGCTTGCCCCTGACACGGTCCTGCAGCATCAGATGCCGACTTCAGCTGCACATACATGCAGGAAGCTGCCCTGAACGGGTGATCCTGACTCCTGGTCCAGCATCATCACATTTCGGGGGCAGCAACGAGCTGCCAGGGGTCTGCATCACTGCCCTCAGAGGGATTAAGCTGCATCTCTGACGCTTTAGGCTCTGAAAGATATCTGTGCAGGGTGCGCCACGGCAGCCCCCTGCCTGGCAGTGCATGTGGCGCTGCTTCGAGTACACTGCACAGGCTGATAGTACGGAAGCCTGACCTGCCTCTCGCCCATGTAGAGGTAGTCATCACGAATCTGCTGGGTGTTGCATCCAACATCCAGGGCCAGGGGCAGCACCTGCTCTGGTGGGACCCCGCCAGCTGCATACACAGCAGCCTTACCTGCACTCAGTGGAGACAACAAAGCTATGCAGTATGCAGCTCAAGTGCTGGCTCTACAACATGGTCAGCAATCACTGGAGGAGTTTGGAGAGCACATTGACATCCTACTTGATGTAGTGATGGAAGGGGCCATGCAGCAAAGCTGCAACATGTTTGCAGCGCTCTCTCAACTGTGCTGGACGGGTGCTTATTCATGTGAAGTGTCACAGGCTATCTGAGCTCCCTGTCCCTGTCATACTCATTGTGTTCAGAGCCGCTAATGACAGCAGATCCTGAACATCGAAAGCTCTCCTTGCCAAAGGTATCCTGACAGCTGTTGCGATGCTGGACAAGGAGTGCCCTGCGTACCTGTGGGAATGCCCATGCCGGAGATGCCCAGATCCCCGAGTCCCAGGATGCGCTCTCCATCAGTCAGGACAGCAATCTTGACGGCATCAGAGGGCCAGTTAGCGACCAGCTGAGCCACGCTGCCCTGCACTGTGACAGACAGGTGCGTTGCCTTAGATCTCAGCTACCTGCTGGCTTCGGTCCTTGCTGGCCACAGAGGTGCTGGAATGGGCCATGTGCAGGCAGGAGAAGCAGTGAGTGCAGTGCACAACTCAAAGAGCAAAGGATTATTGGGCACAGTTTGCCTGGTCCTTGATGGAGATGTACAGCCCAGTTGGACGCTGCAGAAGCTGGCCCCAGCGCTGGCAGGCTTCGCCCACTGCAGCCAGAAGTGGATGGGCACGTCAGTATGGCGAACTTAGGCTGGTTGCTCTTGCAGCGACAGTCCTTGCAGGCACAGTCCATGCATCTGCTGCAGATTTGGTTCTGCATGGATTGACCTGTGGGTGTGTAGATCAGAGGCAGGTAGGTTGTCAGGTCCTGAGACAGCAGCCCATAGAAAGCTGCCTGGTTTGTCTCTCTGAGGGTTGTTAGGGCCTGCAGGGTTAGGCTCCTTTTCAGGAGGTGATGCTCTGCACAGGGCCGCCAACTGCAGAAGCTGGTGCACTCGGCCACAAGCAAACCTGGAACTTCTCAAGGGGCGAGCAGCAGCGTTCAATGGCCTGGGCAGCGCGATCAATCTCCTGCTGCAGAGATGCTTGCAGCCGTGGCAGCAGGCCCTGCATGCAACTTCGTTCCCTGACAGGCTCTGCTGTAGCTAGACCCCTGCAGCAGGTGAAACGCAAGCCTGTGCCCACTTTGAGCAGTTCTGGGTTGCAATGAAAGCAGGAGCAACAGGCAGATGACAGACCATCTTGCGATGCACCAAGCACCTGTAGATGGCTGGATCCCTGACAGCAGTCATCCCCTTTCCTGCTATGGCGGCCTGCCCAGCCGCTACATGTGCAGCTCCTGGGGTGCTGGCAACAGCCAGCCCAGTGATCTGGTCGGAGGCCTGGGCTGCAGGCTCTGACGCTGGCACAAGGGCTGACCCCGCGGCAGACATGAACAGGGTGCGCCTGGTGATTGCCAGTGCATCAGTGGCTGCTTGATCAGCATCTCCTGGGCCCTCCCGACCACTTGCTTGCATTGATCCGGGCTGCCTTCGGTGGGCCTGTCGAAGGGAACAATCTTGCAATAATACCAACTCAGGACGCCGTGCCTGCCAGCAGCCTGAAATGTTTTGCATGTTCACAACGCAGCCAGATGGCATGTAACCCACCAATGAGTTGACCTTTCGTAGAAAGCAAGCAGCTGCAGGGGTTTTGCAGCTGGTTGTTGATTGGCAGTACATGCGGCAAACAGTGCAAACAAGGCAATGCAGTAGCTCTGGAATGTTCAGTGCAGCAGTTCTCAATTGGGCTGCATTGATGTCAAATCTCTCAGGGTCAGGCCTCGATGGGCGTCCCCACTTCAAACAGACCATTCACAGGAATGTGAAAACTCTCCCAGTTCTGCACCAGGCACACAGCAGAGGATCGATGCCAGGTCATCCTGTTCACAGCATTGAAGCAGGTGCAGAGCAGCATTGCAGCAGGCACCAGATAGCCTGCCAACAGTGGTGCGGCTGGCGCAATCAGCAAGTTGTTGAAGGACACTGTACCTTGCGTGCTGTCCTGGCCATGGTGCCATAGCCTGTTTCCAGCAAGAGGGACTTGACCCAGGTGGCAGGCCCATTGAAGATGCCAAGGCCTTTCACAGGTGCCACCACTAGATACGTGGAAGACAGGATGTAGGTGAGGTTCTCTGGAGTTGCTGAGCTGGCAAGAGCCTCAATGGCGGGGTCATGGTCCTCTGCAACCACCTGCAGAAGCGGTCAGATGTTCAGCAGGGGCTCCTTTCTGGCTGGGCATGCCTTGATCAATGCCAGTAAGCATGCAGAGGCAAGGCCTTTGCAGGCAGGAGTTGTGCCAGCCCCTCTGAGGGTTTACACACCTCCAGGGCAGGCTATGTGGATCTGCCTTCTACTAGGTGTACGCAGATGACTACATGGGCGCAAGCCCGCCACGCAGCTCCAGGAGACAGTCTGTATGAAGCAGCCCACCTTCTCCAGCAGCGTCTTTACAAACTCCTGGCCCTGGTTCACCACATCATGGTACCCGTCTGCATACACCACACACTCAGTGTGAGGTTGAAGCACCTCCCCATGCGCTGGGCGAGGTCCAGCCCGACTGCATGCGACCACCAGGCAGTCCAGTATGGGCAGACAGGACAGGAGAGGACAGATCACAGGCAATACCCGACACTCACATCGCACAACGCAGCGGTAGACGCCAGCATATGGCATTTTCTGGAACAGGAGTCGCTCCTGCTCAGTGACAGTAGGCACAGGCACCTGCACCATGCACAATGGGTCAGTGGCGCTGCGCATGGCCACTCGAGCACAGCACAGCACATTGGAGACTGCTGACAGGTGCCCTGCTGGCGTCTGGAGATTCAAGCTAAGACTACGGCCATGAAGCAGCCACTCCTAGGCAGCACTTTTGGTTCCTTCAGGCTGGACTGCCTGTCTCAGGCTGCACTCACATGTCTGACCGTCACAAAGATGAGCAGCTTGTGCAGGCCGCCCCAGCGGTTGACCAGCACCGGCAGCAGTGGAGGCGCCCCTGTCAGGGTCTCACTGTACATCAGTCCCACACTGGGCAGCCGGAGCAGGGGCTGGTGGGTTTTGGCGTTCAAAAGGGCACCACTGGGAGACTTGTCACTGTCAGGCTTGGGGGCCTCCAGGGCAAGCAGGTCCTGCATCCGGACCTGCAGGAAGACAGGAGGTGACCGCGGAGCGTGCTTGCGGCAGCCAGCTTGGCCCTGTGCAGGCTTGAGATCAGCAGCCGAACTGGCACCGTGCAGGGTCTGCTTGCACCATGCAATGCGATCAAGTGCAGGCTGGCTATCCACCTTGCAGACATGCATGACGTCACCAGCTGCCCTCAAGCGCAGGCTGGGCAGGGCAGCTCCGTGCAGCGCTGCAGACGGGCGCACCTTCTGCTGGGTCATCCTCTCCCTCTTGGTATGGGTGCCCCACCACCAGAGCACGCTGGGGAAGAACACGATGCCAGCAATCATGAGTGCAAACCAGCCGCCATGCGGCACCTTCTCCAAGTTGGCTGAGACGTAGCTCATATCTAGGAAGGCAAAGAACAGGAAGAACGTGATGGCTACCAGGACCTGGGTCTGCCACACAATGAGCATGGCCAAGGAGATGAGGAGGTCTGTGCCAAACATCATCATAGAGACAGCCACACCTGCAGGGCACCCGACAGGGGTATCAGTACCCCTGGCGCTTGCACTGCATGCTGTCTGGCCTACAATGGCACAGCTGCAGGCCTCTGGAGGCATGTTTATGCTGGGACTCCAAAGAGGCTTACCATATGCAAGGCCCAGCTGTACGGTGGTTTTGAAGACAGCCACCACGATCACAGTCAACACCATCATGATGACATTGATCTCTGGAATGTAAACAGAGCCCAGAGCCTACAAGCAGGCAGCTGGGAGTCCGTCAGGTCGACCATGTGTGCTCAGCAACAGGCTGCACCACCTGTAGCGTGAGCGCTGCCAGCAACAAGGAACTCCATTCAGGATGGCATGGCAAAGCTTGGTGGCCAGACATTCCTTGCCTTGGAGCTTGGGAAATGAATCACAGTCAGATTGGGGAAGCAGCCCAGCGCCACGCTTTGTTTGACAATGCTGAAGACCGCGCTGATCATGGCCTGGCTGGCAATGCAGGCTGCAGCTGTTGCAAAAATGAAGACCACCCAGTAGAAACCTGCACAGCATAAGGGCGAGCCTCACGCAACACAGCACAACACAGCACGCTTGCATGCACCACGACCACGCCCCAAAGGGGGGCCTTCCACCAGCGCACAGAATGCAGGGCTGGCATCACGCGGTACTCACCATCCCCAAAGGGGATGCTGGCATAGAACGTGCTGGACACCTGCAGAGATTGTGGGACCACCAGTGGCTTGCCCTGCCTGTCAAAGCCACACGGCAGTTGCAGGGCAAGACTGCCATGAAACCTCACCTGTTCAGGAAAGGCCAGGAGCCAGGCTGCTTGGCCCAGGTAGGTGATTATCAATGAAGGATAGGCGACAAGCATGAAGCTGAGCTGCAGGTGCAGGGGTCCATTGTCAGCAGCAGCACAGGCCTCCTGCGTCCTGCAGGCTTTCAGCAAGTCCAGGGGCAGGCCTCACCCTGATTGCAGTTTTGTTGAAATGGCCCAGGTCTGCATACAGTGCCTCTGCACCAGTGATGCTCAGGAACAGGCCCGCCAACTGCTGCCAACCCTGATGTTTGTTGTCCCTGCACACACCCGGACACGCCTCAGAGGATGTGATCTGATGCTGGGGTCCAAACTGTGCCTGCAGGGCTGCATCAGAGGGCAGCCATCGCTTACCTGAAGTAGTAGTAGATGTAGTGTGGCGACAGAGCCCTGAAGATGGACGGGTCATACCTGCAAAAACACAACTTGGCGCTGGGCCGAGGGACTCTGTTGCAAGTGGCATGCCACAGCCAGCTGTCCATTGCCTGCCGGCTGGGCATGCCTGCAGCCTGCTTGCTGTAGCCACACCCGCACACACTCCTTACCCATGACCTGCGCAGCAGAGCCCATCGATGCACTGCTGTGCAAAGTCACCTGTGTATGTTTGTGCACGCAATGATGATGTTGAGAAGGAAATAGATGAGCACAATGGGGCTGAAATAGGCCCCAAGCCTATTTGTGCCAAAGCGCTGGGCGGCAAATAATAGCACAATGATGGCAATGGAGACGCCAACGACTGTGTCTGCAAGCAGCCAGGTCCGAATGTCAGGCATGGTCAGCAGCCAGGGTGCAGCTGAGCAGCAGTGAGTGTGCGGCCTGTTGCAGGCAAAGGCTATGCAGGGGAGCTCACTTTGGTGGACGTTTGTTTTGACCTGCAGCCCATAGATGGCACCCAGGACAGACTGTGCAGGGGTCAAAACTCCATCACCCATGACCTGCAGGCACAAGGCACACCCTCAGAACACAGCTGCAGCACCTGCAGCACTGTGCTTCTGGGCACTGTGCACAGAGTGCTCCTCAGGTAACCTCACCACACAGGTGAGGTCTTTCTCACCATGCTGGTCATGAGGAGCACCACTCCCAGCAGCGCACCCCGAGCCCAGGACTTGGTGACCAGCAGGCGCTTGATTGCCTGGCTGACCTGGAAGGAGGAGCCGCACTTCTGGCCGGCCATGGCTGAGCTGCACAGGCAGCCACAGCAGCAGTCACAGCAGGGCAGCCAACTGCAAGGTTGTGTACGGGCTGCAGTGCATGGCCAGGCACAGCAGGGGTCACCCGCAGACAGTGCAGGCTTGTGGTGGCCAGAGCTTCTTCAGGGTTTGCAGTGACCGAGGGGCATTGGCAGCAGGGCACAAGCCAGGTGGTAGGTCTTGCTGCCCTGCCACCACCTGTAGCGTGAGAGCTCTATGTCTGCTGCATCAGGCGCTCCAGAGTTGGCAGGCGTAAGGCCAGCGTGGCGGCAGAGCAGACTGTAAAGAGCAAAGGTGCCTCCTGCAGTGGGCAGCGGCACAGCTCAGGCAGACCGCGGTCAGATATGTGAGCTATCAAGACTTGAATGCACAGGCCATGCAACCAGGGGAAGCTCACCTTCCCCATCATCGTCAGCCTCCAGCACAATGCCCAGATATTTCACCTGCATTGTGTTCACGCGACCTGTCATGCACACGAATAGAGTGACGTCTGCATTGGAAGCAGTTCAGACAGGCAGGTCCTCGGCGCAATGCTGAGAAAGCAGGGCTATCAAGCTTTACAGGGCTGAGGCTACAGTGCTGCCGCATGCCCTCAAGCACAGCCCAAAGCCTGGAGTCCCCATCTACCAGTCAACCACCACTAGCTGCAATGTGCCGGCATGGCCCATGGCACAGGTTGTGGGCACACCACTGACAGACATCAAAGGTAGCACCGCTCACCACCACCAGCAAAGTTATAGTCCAGAAGATGATGCTCATGGCTCCCAACACGTCATTTTCTGTGGGGGGGCCCTCTGTGAATGTGCTGCTGAACACATAGAGGGGGCTGGTGCCGATGTCCCCAAAGATGACGCCGCAGGCTGCCCAGCCAAGCACCAGTGTGCTCCCCCAGGAGTTCTTCTGCAGTAGCAGTGCAGCCGGCAGCTGTCAGGCTGGTAGCAAGTGAAGGCAACTGCTGTCAGCGAGGGGGCCCGTGTGATCCCCTGGGGATGCTGTTGCAGGAGCCAGCAAGCAAAACAGGCAGGGTGGACCCGCAGGGATGCTGCTGCAGCAACTGTGCCACTGGCTGCTGTCCCATCGAGACCATGAGGGCTGCTGTCATTTACCTTGAGAGCCAGCAAGCAAAGCAGGCAGGGTGACCTTCAGGGATGCTGTAATAACCACCAGCTCGCAACCAGCAGGAACAGTTGGCAAGCACACATAACAAAAGGCAGCCATGGCAGAATTTTCGGGTGCAGAGCGCCAGCTTTGGCCCCTCAAAACGAGGCACACTCAGGCCATCTGTTATCGTGCCTTCCACCAGAAGTGGGCTGGAAGCTGACCTTGTGCTGCACCTCAGCCTTTTGCTTCTCGAGGTCAGCATCGTTGGTCCACTTCTTGATGGACTCACGCACATGAGTCCCCAGCCTGCAGTGAAGCATTGAGATCAGGGACATGCGCGTCTGACCTGATTGCAGCCGGTGACACGTGCAGGGAGGCAGGAGGACTCACACTCTGCCAGGGCTGGTGACTGGGCTGCTTGGGGAGGCTTCCTCTGTGGCCATCCCTGCCTGCCTGCACCACATGACAAAACCAGATAAGCACTGAAGTGATGGGGAACAGACCCAGATGTGGCTGTACAGGCAGCTAGGTAGCACAGGAGTCGTGAGGCATGCACACCAAAGCCTGCCATGTGATTGCAGCAATCACATGCATTAAATCCGATGACATCAACCCTGTGAAGCGAGCTGCGCCTGCCCTGTGTGGTGCTTTGGGCTGGGGCCCTTCCACCCTTGAGGCCGAGCAATTGCTGCAAGTGGCATTGAACAGCTTCAGGTTGCGCCCACCTTCGGCAGTACGAGCGCCCGCTCAGGCTCGAGGCCAACCGCTGTAAGCGCTGAGGCTGCGGTCGGTGTGACCTTCAAGGAAGGGGCCCCGTCGTATCAGGGCCTGATGTCTTTGGCGTCTGAAATGTTGACCCAGTTCTTCACATTCTTGCTGAAATGATGGTTTCAGAGTCATGACCAGGCCTCCACCACATACTGGCCAGACGCATCCATTCTTTTGAGTGTCTGCTGTGCAGACTCCCTGCTGACACCAGCATGCTCCATGATGACATCCTCCAGAGCTGATCCCACCTGCTGAGGCATCTTGTTGGCAGACCCAGAGATATATATGTGTGCGCCGCGCTGCATCATGTCCCACACTGCCTGGCTGTGCTCCCGCAGCTTGTGCTGCACATAGACCTTGCTGGCCTTGTCCCTTGAGAAGGCACAGGCCAGGCCTGTCTTCTGTGCCAGCACCCCAGCTGCTGTCAGCTGCTCCCACTGATCCTGGTAATAGAAGTCCTTGGCTGCATTTCGGCACCCAAAAACCAGCATGCTGGGTGCAATCTCCTGTCCTGCAGAGCCAGGAGAGCAAGACCTGGCATCTCCCTTCATGTATGTAGGGAATGGGGATATGGGCCTGCCATGATTCAGCTCAGAGAAGTCAGCATGCTGCTGCAGTGCCCGCACTCAGTCTTGCTGGCTACGACTGGGGCCAGAAGCATCTCACCAGCAAGCTGGGCGCTGCGACGCTCCTCCAAAAAGGCTCTGAAAGGTGCGACGCCGGTGCCAGGGCCCACCATGAGCAGGGGCACAGAGTGGGAGGCTGGCAGGTGCAGGACGCCTGGCTCAATCCACACCGGCACCTGCTCCCCGCCTGCATGGATGGACCTCGCTTGAGCTGCGCTGCTGCAACGTGCAGCCCCTAAGCAGTTCAGCAGGGCGCCAGTGCAGCGGGGCTGCCCAGGCGTTGCGGGTTGAGAAAGCAGGATGGCGGAATCATGAGACAGGGGCAGCCGTATCACAAACAAAGCCCATAAGCGGCCGGCATTCAGCACTGCCTACCTGGTGCCAGGCTAGCCAGCCAGGAGGAGCACAGCCCTCGCTTGTGGCGCCTGAAGGGTGTCTGGTAGTCCACCACTGCCACTGTCAGGTGGGCCTGCCTTGGGTGCTGGCTCAGCGCAGATGCCAGGGAAAACTGGCGGGGCTTCAGGTGGGGCACAGTCTGAAGCAGCCATTGCAGGGGCAGGCAAGCTGAGGGGAAGTCCTGGAGTACCTCCAAAGCTGTGCGCCCTGTAGCCAGCCAGTGATGAGGCTTACAAGCCCAGTTGTCTGCACTGCACAGGACAAAGTAGGCCATGACAGGCATGAAGTTTTGCAGTCATTGAGTGGCCCGGCGGGCCGCTGAGAAATGACACACATCTCATGGCAAAGCCCCTCACCTTCACTCTGGTTGTAGCGATGCAGATCGTCCCGCCCCTCGGCACTGGAGAAATGCTCCAGGCGGTCCACCTCTACTGCTTCAGTTGCATGGCGATGCAGGACCTCAAAGAAATAGCGCCGGGGGGAGGCCCCTGCCACGTCCAGCACACCCTCAATCAGAGCGCGCACTTGCACCTGCAGAGCAGTGGCATTCTTCTGGGAGGCATGCTGCTGACTCTAGCCAAGACGCTGTTTCGCTGAGGGACTGCCTCAGAGGACCAGCCAAGTGCGCAGGTGCCACAAGGGCCTGGCAAGGCATTTGCTGGGTCGATGAGGGGCTTTCCAGATCAACAACAGTGCATGGGCAGGATGGTGGTCTCAGGGTCTTGGCTTGAAGCCGGCACATTGCTCATCATGGAGAATCAGCAACTTACCAGGTTTCATGCAGGGTTCATCACAGACCACCACCGCTTGGCCATGCATGAGGTAACAGCTGAAAGCAGCATGTCGGTGAAGGCAGGAACTCAGCCATGCGTTTGGCACCTCAAAGCAGTGCATCGATGCTGGCAAGGGCTGAAAGCACTCATTGAAAGGGGTCAAGACAGAGCAGTGGGCGCTGCAAGTCCACCTGCATGCACGGGCGCTGCGCCATGCCGGGCGGCACCTCGCAGGGAGTGACCTCCACCCAAACAGAGCCGTCCAGCCCATTGCATTGCATGAACTCCTGCACAGCAGCGCTGGGCTGCCGTGGAAAGATGGTCAGCAGATCCCCAGGGTCATAGGCGATGCCAGATCCCCCCAGATCCAGCTCAATGTGGCGGGTGTCCTGGAAGTGGTCTGGGGCTGTGATGCGCTGATTGCGCAAGACAGATGCCATATAGGGCCGCCACAAGCCATAGCTTTCTGCACTGCAAGGCCCAGATGCCTCAGCAAGGCAAGTGACGCTGCACAGCATCTACAAACGAGCAGGCAAGCCTGCTGGCATTGCCTTGGCTGGGCAGACAGCCTGATGCTGCACATCTCCAGTCATCTGGACAAGCAAGCACTGCCCTCAGCCTTTGTTGAGCTGACAAAGACGACACATGCGGCAGTGCGCAGGGCAGCCCACACCCAGGGACTCACCCGCAGCCCCGTTGCTCTCAGCTGTAAGGTGCGTTGCGTGACTGGCAGGGCCAGTGCTCATGCCCAGCTTCCTGCCTGCAGCAGTGCCCGGGGCAGCGCTGGCACCCAACCCCGAGATGGCAGCCTCCAACTGGCTGAAAGCCCAGGCGGCAGCCACTGCCTGCTCCTGGGGGGATGCCCTGCCCTGCTGCCTGAGCAAGTCCTCTCCCTCATCCTGCCCCAGGCTGCGCACGGTATACTTGGGGCTCAGCTCTGTGCGGGTGTCGCTGGGTGCAGGCTGCAGGCCAGCCAATGGCACTACATGTTATTATGCTATTGCTGTCATGGGGAAAGCCTCGTGCAGGCGCTGAGCGGCGGCGAATCCAGCCATGGCAGGCACCGGATGGGCTCATGTAGCACAGGCATCACTGCTGCCAGTTGCGCTGCGCGGCAGATGCAGCTAGCAGCGCACCTCTGCAACCCCTGCAGGCAGCGGGAACCTGACGCGCAGGTTGTGCCACAGCTGCTGCAGCCAGGGGTCCAGAGCAGCCTCATAGCCGCTGGGGTGCTGGTCGTCACCCAGCCCTGGAGGCACCACTTGGCCTGCTCCCAATGCAGCTAGCCTTCTTGCCAGTTTCTTGGCCACCACATTGTACTTCTGATACCCTGCGAGGGTGCAGAGATGTCCCTAAACTGCAAGATGTGTGAGCAGGACGCAGCGGTTCATCAGACTGGAATGCTGCTGCCTGCTTGCCTGAGTCGCCCAGGCCAAAGGTGGCCGTGTGGCTTCGCTGCAATGAAGTGCTGGGCAAGCTCTTGCGCAGCAGAAACCGCCAAAACTTCCTCATGTTGGTGGGCAGCTCTCCCTGCAGATGCCAGACCATTGTCATTGTGAGACCCAGCCTCCACATCAGCACCAGCATAGCAGCAGAGCCCACCTGACCAGTGGTGGAGGCCACAAAGACCACCAGCTCCCACTGCGGCAGTTGAGTGACAGGAAAAGCATCCATGGCCATGATGCGTGGATGATAGTGTCGCAGCTTGGCCTCTCTACCGATTCTTTCAGCCACATCCTGCAGCATGCCTGCTGTTAGAACAAGCAACACCATGCCAGCACTGACTTGGAGCAGCATTTGACCTGAGCAGTGCCTGTCTGGGAACCATACAGGATCAACAGCGGCAGGGGCGGAAGCATTTTGTCTGTGCGACCTAGAGTTTGACATGCCACTCCGACAACTCAACCTCTGATTGATGCATATGTGTTTGAGTATCATGCAGGCTGCCTGGCAGACCCATGATTGACTATTCCCTGTCGTTCACTTCATGAAAGCCAAGAGGGGGCGGGAGAGGCTGGAGAGTCTGTTGATCCATGCGTTTCTAAAGTGTGTTGTTCAGTAGGCTTCACGGTCATGGCGCTCTGCAAAGTTTCTCACAGCCTTCTTCAGGTGCCTGCCATGGTTGCTCCCAAGCAGATCATTACCACAGATGTCGCCAGCCCCTGTGACTGCTTCAGTACTCGCCCCCTCCAGCAGGCCAGCCCAAAGGCGATGCACAGCCTGGGCCTCACCAGGTGCCAGCAGTCCTGCATGGCAGGCACCAGAAATGCGATTACGGCCTTAGTGCTGACAAAGACCTCCAGGTGTGCCCAAGCTCGCATACTCACCTGATGGCAGGCTGATGAGGGCCTGGTGCAGCCATGAGCTGAGCTTGTTAAAGGTCAAGTCTTGGGCTGTCAGAGTGGCCAGATCCAGCAGGATGGCTGCCACCCGGTGCACCTTGGCCAGGGGCGACACCCCGAGCAGAGCGCCCACCAGGCCCTGCAAGATGTTAGGGCCGTCCCGCCCTAGCTGAAGTATCATAGCTGCCTTGGCGCTGCTTGGTGGCATGCACGCCCCTGCAGTGGCAAAAGGGGATGAGCTGGTTGCTTGGCCTCATGGCCTGGCATCACTGGCAGTCTGCAGGTGCAGCACCACAAGTGCCAGCCTGTCAAGACGGTCACCAAGCTGCCTGTCTGCTGGCTCATGACAGTTGACTCAGCAAGCACTCAGCAAGGCAGCTGCGCATGACAGAATGCTCCTGCCTCACCCACAACCGCTGCCAGACACTGCAGCGCTGCGGCCGCCAGGTCCTTGTGATTGCACGCCGCGCACGCTGCCGCCCGCAGCATGCCCAGCCCCAGCAGTGGTGGCATGGCCCCACCCAAAGCACCAGCTTCCTCTAGGGCAGGCAACTCCTTGGCCACAGCTGCAGTGAGGTGCATGACCTCCTGCACGGCAGGGTCCAGGATCTTGGATCTTGTAGGCTAGGCAGACTCGGCTGTGTCCTGCTTCTGGTCATGCTTGCAAGGAGAGGTGAGCGATGCCGGGATCCAGCAGGAGGGTGAGCCTAAGGGTGCAGCTGGCAAGCTGCGAAGATGTGCCAGCATGACTGGCACCGCCTCAAGCACTGCTTGATTGAAGCCTCCCACACAAAGAACGAATAGTCCCGATCCACATGCAGTGTAGTCTGTAGCAGTCACCATGGCAGGCTCAGGATCAGCATCAGCCTGGGCTGCACTGGCCAGCCTGGCCTCCACTGGCGCCGAGTCCACAGCAGTCAGCGCCCGCAGCAGCGCCCCAAGCTGTGGGGCCATGCCCGGCTGGTGTTGCAGCACCTGCTGCAGAGCCACTATGAGAGCCCTGCAGAAGCTGGTGGTGCCCCGTTGGGGGTCGGCCGTGGCAGCTGCGGCCACATGGGCAAAAGAGTCCAGGGCAGGGCCAAAGGTCTTGATGTCTGTGCGCATGGCGGCTGCACAGCACTGGGCAGCCAGGTCTGCGCTGATGGCAAAGTTCAGCACGGCATGAGCCAAGTCAGGCCATATCAGCACCAGCTGCAGCACTGCGGGGTGGGACAGGGGCTCGCTGTGCCTGCAATGGGACAGTGGGAAGGGCTGAGGGTGCTGTGACATGGAGCTGGCAGATGGGCTCCATTGGCACCACCAGGTCAGGCTGGGGAACTCGAGACAGCACTGAGATCCTTGCTCCGCCAGCTGCGACAAGCTCTGCCAGAGTTGTGGTGCACCCAGACAGTGCTCCAGGCTCAGGTTCTGACAGGCGCTGAACTGGTGCCTTATGCTGGCTGGACTGCACTCACCCTGCAGCTGCGGCCAGGCGCCAGCTTGTGATGAACCCCAGAAGATCCAGCAACCGCTTCAGCTGCTGCTCCACTGTTGCTGCTGCCTTGAAGAGCATTGCAGCGTCCTGCTGCTGGTGCCAGTGCAGCAGCTGCTGCAGGGCAGGGGCCAGCGGATGGACCAAGTGGGCCACAGCTTCCTGGCGGTTGGGCTGGGCGGGCGGGCTAGCTGCAATGCAGCTGATGCAGTGCGCTGCCGCTATGGTCAGGTGCCGCTCGACCTGCAGGCAAGCAGCCCCCACGTGGGGAGTTAGTGGCCGCCTTCCAGCAATCAACACATGTGCATGGTGTGGGAGGCTCAGCAACCCTAACTACCACATGCCCAGCTGGAGAAACAGTCCTCTGCTGCTCTGCACATCTGCTGTGTTGCGTGCACCCACCTCTGGATCCGTTGCAGTCTGCACCAGATTGTCCAGCGCAGAAATCACAGCGCCAGAGATGGGAACATCGCTGGTCAGTGCAGCTTCGCACAGGTTACTCATTGTCTCAGCAGCCGTCACTGCCAGCGTCTCCTGGGAAAGCATAGCATCGCACTCACGCAGCAGCCACATCAGCATGTCCTGCAGGCAAGGGAGTGTTCAAGTTGGCGCTTCAGATCAGCAGCTTCAGATCAACAGCTGAGGTGGGGCGGTCTCATGACGGAAAGGCAGCTGTTGGGTGGCGGGCAGGACGAACCACAGGGAGCAGCAGCTCTGCAGAGCTGAACTGCTGCAGTGAGCGTGATGGTGATGGCAAGCTTCCTTGCCAGAATGCGACATGGATAAGCACAAGATCGTGTCTGCAAGGCAGGGTGTTCACCTGGGCTGCCGTGCCCTGGCGCACGCGGTGCTGGATGAGGGAGGGGCCCAGGTCACGCAGCAGCAGCAGCGTCTGCAGGCGCATCTGCCTGTCCCCCTCGCTGGCTGGTGCAGGGAGCTGCATGATCCTTTCGATCAAGGAAGTGAGCTGCTGCGCAACCTCAGCCCCAGAAGCTCCCTGTGCCGAGTCTGCGGCCCCACGCTCGATGACTTCTGCTAACTCGCCTTGAGCAGCATTGATGGCTAGCAGAGCTGCCTGCAGGTGTGGCACTCTGAGCTGAGGGAGCTGCTGGCCTCACTCTGGATTGCAGGAGCCGTCTTCAGGCAGGCGTCGCTTGACAGCAGCCAGGGGACCACAAGACTGAAGCAGACAATGGCATGACTAATTGATGTTACTGACCTGCAGCTTGTCCAGGCTGGGCTGTGCCCCCTCGCCGCTGCTGACAAACTGCAGCACAAAATGCAGGTAGGCCACAGGCTTCAGCACCACACACGCGCCAGCCAGTGCCTCTGCTGCTGCAGCCGTGGGGGCAGCCAGAGGCGAGGGCACGCATCTGTTCTCACTGGCCGACCACACAGGCTGGAGGTTGACCAGCAGCTGCTGCAGTAGTCCACTGTACAGTGCAGCCAGCGGGTGCTGAACTTTGTCCTGCACGCTGCAGCACAGCACAATGTTGCAACAGGTGCCTCTTGGCGGAACAGCTTTGAGGTCGCACAATCCAATTTGAGCTTACCTCAGTCCCCTTGCGGGCGGAGGAGGGGGCAGTTCGCTGGCGTACTCAGCAGCATGGGCTAGCATGCCACACAGCTGCAGGGCAGCTGAGGCCACCACAGTTCCTGATGTCTGCAGGCATGGGAACCTGGTTCAGGTTCAGCTGCGCAGGGCACCAGCTTGCAGCCTGCAGACCAGTCTCACCGGCTCCTCATCAGCTGATGCTGGAATGGCTGCACAGGCCAGCAGCCCTTGTCTGAAAAGGTTACCCTGCAGGCGCACCCCAGATCAGCAGACAGGTGCGCAACGGCAGACAAGATTGCGGCAGAGCGGTCTCCACCTGCTCTGTCTGTGACCTCAGCAGCTCCTCATGGCCCTCAGCAAAGCTGCAAAAGAGGCTGCACAGCCCCTCAGCCTGATCAAGGCGTCCCTGCTCTGAAGCCTGCAGCAGCCCAGCAGTGGCCTCTTAGCACATGTCATCACAAGAAGAGTAACGCCCAGGCATCTGTTTCAGCAGCACTTTAGGCAGCCTGCACTCTGCCTCCCATCACCCTGATCTGCCCAGCAAACTGGCAGCTATTTTTGGCAGCAGTTCCCTGCGGGATCAGCGGAGTGCACCTGCTGAGCAGCTTGAGGCAGCTGCAGGGCCAGCTGCTGCAGCTCTGCATCCAGGTTGTGGCCAGCATACTCCACCACATCAGCCAGGACGTGGATCCCCGTCATTGCCAGCTCTGCAGGCAGGCATCAGGCTTGTTGAAGGAAGCACACTGCCTAGCATTGCAGCAGCAACTTGCAGGCAGGCATGCAGCATCTCAGCAGTAACAAGCTGCAGCCAGGCAACAGGTCATCATCAGTTTTTAGCATTGACAGCCGACAACATGCAAGCTGCAGCAGACACAGCAGCCTGCACAGCGGGAGTGCCCTGCCCTCCCACCTTCATCTTGATTGCTCAGCAAGTTGGCTGCTTGGTACATGAGGGCACTTGTCTGCTGGGCATTCAGCTCCTGCAGGGTGCCAATCCTGACCCAGGCTCCAAAGCACTCCAGGATGAGGGCAATGCCTCTGGTTGTGCTTGAGGCCACCGAGTCCGGGGTCAGTTGCTGCAGGTGGGCCATGACCAGGCTGCCCCAATTGCGGATCTGCAGCGCAGCATGGGACATCACCAGCAGCAGTGCTTTGAGTGTTCCACAGGCATGGGCTGCTGTCTGTAAAGCTGTGCAGGGACTTTGCATGCTCAGCAGGCCAATTCCGGTGCCTGGCATAGATCAGCCAGCAGACAGGACACAGCCTGGTACGAAACTGCAATGACACACCCTGTCTATCTGATTGGCTTGCCACTCTGAGGCCAGGTCTGGGGACCTCAGGCGCCTGTAGACAGCATCCCCTGGCTCCTCTGGCAGCACTGTCAGCAGCTGCAGGAAGCTGCGGGGGCTGAGTTGCTGGCCTGCAGCGCACACCTGGCGTCGGGAAAGCAGGTGCAAACTGAAGCTGTGCAAGCTTTGTTTAGGAGGCTCACTGAGTGTCTTCAGCACATCAGTCCAGATCTCTGCCTGCACAATCAGGGAGGCCAGCGCAAGGCACAGCTGAATGACAACAGCAGCCATCTGTTCTGCTGAGTGCTGGTTGATGTAGGTGACCAGGCTGTTGCCCAGCTCCTGGCGCTGATAGTCATTGAGCGCAGCCAGCTGACGCTGAGTCTTTCTGCGCAGAGTCTGGGCAGCGAAGAAGTGCACCTGGAGCTCCTCGCCCGGATAGGCAAGCAGCTGGCTGCACACCTGCAGCAGGGTGATCTTGCAGGGAGGCATGCCTGCTGGGCTTCATCAGCATTCAGCTGACCTGCCAGGCCTCATCCGTCCTCTGGAAGTCTGCGAGGCCAGACTCTGTGCTTCTGATCTGTTTTGAGGAAGCCCCTGGCTGATGTAAATTCCGCAGGTGGGCCTTGACACCTTCTGTGGTGGCCATGCTCCCCAGTGCCAGGCATGGTCAAAGCTAAATTTAGGTCAGCTCTTCCAGTCCTCTGTCGCCAACATGGGGCCGCATCGCAAAGCTTTGAAAGCCATGTTTGAGCGTGACAAATGGAAGATCCTTCGAGGGGACACCGTCATGATTTTGGCTGGCAGGGACAAGGGGCAGCTGGGGACGGTCAGGAAGGTGATCAGGGATCCCAAGTACCCCAGGGTGCTGGTGGAGGGCAGAAACCTGGTGGGTGCTGGCATGCCATGTTTTGTGTCATCATGGACAAGCACCTCAACACACAGCTACATGCAGAACAAAAAGCATGTCAAGAGGAATGCTGAGGAGCAGACTGGCGGCATCATCAACATCGAGGTCAGTGTGGCTGCTGCAGAGGTCACAGAGTGTTTCAGGCTGAGCTGTGAGGACAACTTGCCTAAATGCAGGCCCCCATTCACTACTCAAATGTCTCCCTCGTGGCCCAGAATAATACTGGCAAGCAGGTCCCTGTCAGGGCAGCCTGGGCGTGGCTAGAGGATGGCAGCAAGGTCAGCCTCTGCTTGCTACTGGTAATGAACTTTGTGCACTGTCAAGCAAAGGCTAGAGGATGGCAGCAAGGTCAGCCTCAGCTTATGAGTGGCATCCACATGTGCTGTTTAGCAGGCAGCGGCACCTGACGTCTGCTTGCAGGTGCGGGTGGCACGGGGCAAGGACGTTCCAGAGGCAGTGATCGTCAAGCCGGCAGCTGTGCTGAGCAACACCAAGCCCACCAGGACAGCTGCAGGGCCCAGGGACACCCCCTACACATTGGCCACCGCCGCCACGTACTCCCCTGCTGAGCAGCCTGCCCCTCTCTCGGAGGCCATCGTCCAGCGGCTGACAGAGCTGGCAGTAGGGGACACCAGAGAGGATAAGCTCACAAAGCTGGGCCACACCACCAGGCACCGCAGGACAGCCCTGTGGGGCTGGCAGGGATTTGCAGCCGCTGGCAAGACGGGACAGCCATCCAGACAGTGACAAGTGCGCTCTCAAGCTGACCACTCCCCTTGCAGTGCTTAGGGTGCATGCCCACAAATTAATTCATTTCGTTGCCCTGCTCTGATTTTGCTGTAAATCAGTCACTCTGTGAATTTGCTGGAGCTCTGTCCCTTTGCAGCCTGACACCTTGGTTTCAGGTCAGCAGGGTGGGCTGTCTGCCTCCTGGGGAATGATTGTCCCTTCCCTGTGGACCACACAAGTGCTTCTGAAGGTTTCGAGCAGATGATCAGTGTGAAGCCATCTGCAGAATGATGTCTTTCGAAACGTGCGCGAGCATGCACATGTTGCTATTTGATTTCGTTGGAAATAACCCTTTGCCCATACAGAAAAGGGCTTGTGGCGCAGTGGATAGAGTGTTTGTGCACGTCCTTCGCGTCTGTTTCCGAGGTTGGTCAAGTAGCAGGCGGTCGCAGGTTCGATCCCTGCCAAGCTCGTTATTTTGAACATGACTTTATTCTGCTTCCATGATACCCGCCCTCATCAGGGGACTCACCTAGGACATGCTCAGGTACATCACTGACAATGCCTTTGTCGCTGCGCACAGAGGAGCCCGGGCAACCTCTCACAGCACCATGTGTCGAGTCTCGACTTCAGAGGACTGTCCTTGCTGTCTGGGATGATGCACACTGACAAGTTTGCTTGCATGATGGAGAGCAAAAGGCAAAGTCACCATGCGCCGCAATAGCCTGCACATCACCAAGTTCAGAGACCTGCTAAGCCGCTGCAAGCAGGCACTTGAGTGGATCATGAGGCTCCTCAACTCCTCTGGCAGCTTGCCTTTTCCAGGGGTCTCCATCACAAGGTTGTGTGAGGACATCTGTTGTACTGCAGATTGGACGCACATACAAGGCGCAGAAGGCACAAAGCGCAGAAGGACCATGAGTCAAATCAGACTTGAAATTCAAAGTCAGTCAGGACTGCCCAAACAGGATGCCCTGCAAGAGGGCGACAGCATTGAGCTGGCTGAGGTCATCCATCAAGATCAGCAGTTCGGACTTGGTCTCTGTCTTTAGGATCATGTGGCGCCGACAACAAATTACCGCCACGGCCAACAAGGGCAGTGGCAGGAGGCTATCAAACCCAACGATTCTGTCCCAGAGTAGGAGGACCTGCTCCACGTCCAGGTGGCCCACAAAGGCGTTCACAATCCAGGGGAGGCCCAGCTCGAGCAGGGGGCAGCCCAGCTTCTGAAGATGGGCGCAGACCTCGGGCTCCACGTCCTGCCAGCAGGACTGCAACAGCTCACGATGGACATCGGAGCTTTGCATCAGTGGTCGCCTTCCCACACAAGCAGTGCTCACCGGCAGAAGGTGCACAGCACAATTCAGAGCGGATCACCCCTGCCTGGGAGTCTGTAGAGGCCCCATTAATCACTTTCCCTAAACAGGAAGCCAGAGCTCACCATGAGCAGGTGCTGGAAGAGAGCACACAGAGAGATCAGGGTCGCATGCTGGCCGCCGGTGCCGTCGATGCTGTGCAGCCGGCACCAGAAGCGCCGGTACAGCGCCAGGAGCATGCGGCCGCAATCTGATGGGTCCGCATACAGGTAGCAGAGTGGCGCGGCATAGTTTATAAAGCCCCTGCACACGTGTACACACCTCGGCCCAAAAGCTCATGCACAAACAGGCAATCGGTCTTGCCCTGAGAGGCGCACGCCCCCATGCTCAACCTAGTCCAGGCAGCTCCTCAGCTGCATGCAAACAACCCTTAGCACCTGCTGGGCAGCAGACCCGCTGGTGGGTAGGTGCCCCCCCGAGCAGCCTCAGTGACGCCAATCAGGCTAGGGAAAGGTTTCTGCAGGCAGGCCTCGGCCACCCCAGGTTGGCGGCTGGTGGCCAGCAGCACTGCTCGTAAGTTTTCCTCAAACAGGAAGAAGTCTGCGTGACCACTGAGGCGATTCAAGTCCACCTCCACCTGCGGGCATGGTGGATTTCTTGGAAACCAGTGATGGAGTCTGCTGCTTGGTACGGCAGAAGATGTGCTTGCAGAGGTGCAGCTGACCAGGCGATCGTAGCATGGTGGAGGTCGACGCCGATAATGTCATGGTCTCAAAGAGACAGGGCAGAGGCTAAGCAGACTAAGGGCCCTTGTGCACCTCACCAGCAGGTCGGTGAGCAGTTCACACTGCTCCACTTGCTGGCAGAGCTCCTCAAACCCCCGCCTGTGGCGATCAGTGAGGGGCTGCAGGCCCAGCGCGGCGCGCCACATTGCGGGGCGCTGGGAGGGCAGGCACCCCGTGCACAGCGTGGCCCTGCGTCGCAGTGAAGGCCCTCGGTCGGCCTGCTCTGCAGCCCACAGCAGAGACCATGACGAGGAGCCGTGGTGCACCCCACCTGCAGGCTGGTATGCTGCTATCCTGGAGCACTCTCTGTCCTGCCTCCAGCCTGTCCTGCTTGAACCAGCCATGGAGGATGTCATCCAGGCCAACCTGCAGCACACGCACGAGATCTCGACAGCATGCCGATTGCTTTTTTTGCAGCCTCAGAGGGCACAGCTTCAATGCAGGGCAAAGATGCGTGCCTGCAGACTTTGCCAGGCACCTAGACCGCGCTGCTCGCTCATCAGACTTCGCGCCAACAGCCCCACCTGCCGGGAGGATGCCCGCAGCGCCCCAAAGAAGCGCTGCAGCCAACCCCAGGACAGCCAGTCCTCATCCTGTGTGCCAGCATCGGGAGCAGCCGGCTGTTGCCATCCTGACGCGTGTCCATCAGCTGCGCCTGGCAGCCCCTTCGACACTGCCCCAACTGCCAGCCCGCCAGCCAGGGCTGCCAGCTCTGCAGCATCTTGCGCTGCAGTCTTCTGCTGGGCACGCTCCACAGCTGCAGCCTGTGCAGCAATAATGGTGACCCAGCTGCTGGTCAGCAGGGTGTGCACCAGGCTGAGGAGGTCTGCTGAGCTGTAGATACACTCCCCGTGCAGGGCACCCCAGCGCGGGTTGATGTAGGGAGAGGTGGCGCTGCCAATGCGCTGGGAGGGGCTCAGCCCTGGGTCACCCTGCAACCCCTGCAGCTCTGCAACCTGGCTGGCGCTGCGCTGCTGGCTGGCCAGGGGGACCGCTGCCTTTGCCCTGCAGCAGCAGCAGCTGGGGGTCAGCAGGGGCGGCTGCAGCGGCAATGCTCCCGGCCAGCGCCACCGAGCATTGCTCTCTGGTCTCTGCCAGCTCCAGCACTCGCAGCTTGCATGCCGAGCACAGCGCCTGCCTCCAGTGCTCCAGGCAGTCCCGGGCCTCCTCTCAGTCGTTGGGACTCAGGCGAACGAGGTGTTTGCTCTTCCCAGCAAAGCACTCTGCAGCACCTGCCTCAAGTATTCCAGGCGCTCTGTGATCAGGCGCTGCCAGGCCTGCCGGGCCTTCTGCAGGTCGTAGTGGCTCAGACCCTGCAGCTGGCACCCACCCTTGGCATCACCAGCTGCATGCTGCAGGCCAGCCAGTGCCTGTGGCAGTGGCAGCTCTGCCAGCCTCTGCTGCACCACGAAGGCGGCATTCCTAATATAGGTTGCATGGTGTGTCTCAGCCTGCACGGGGACAGTCTCCGCTGTGAGCCAGAAATGCCAGCACACAATGCCAGAACCAGCACTATACCAGGTGTTGCCTGATGAGCTTGCCAATGTCCTCAGTCTGCCCTGCAAAGCCTTTCACGTGTGCCTGCAGCATCCAGGGGGCTTGGCTGCTGCGCACCCCATCACAATGCTCTCTGATCTGCTTCAGTAACCCACCTTGGCTGCACCCCTGATGGCCTGCAATTTGCCTGTGTCATCCTGCTGCAGCCTGGCGAGCACGATGGGCACCAGCCTCTGGAGGTTCACAGGAGGGTCGTTTGCAGTCATGATCATGGCTTGCATGAGGCAGCCTGCCATGCGGTCAAAGGTTTGACCAGCAAATCCACTCAGCTCAAGGAGCTCAGCTCAAGGAGAAGCTCTCGACCACAACTTCAAGACATTGACAGTCAACGTTAGTCGTTTGGAGCGCAGCAGCCTGCCAAGTCCCACACCAACCTCCTCATTTGGTCAACAAACAGCTGACGGAGCAATGCGGCGGCCCAGTTAACGCCTGCATGGAGCAGCTTGTGTTGGATCTCATAAATCCACAGGCAAGTCTGGTCCCTCAGCATGTGCTATCCAGCGCTTCCTGAGGCACCAGCCTTCAGCGCTCAGGCAGCCTGACTCCCTTTTGGATGCCACAGAACCGCGAGAATGCCCTGCTGGAGCTCAGCAAGAAGCGGGAGTCCTTCCCTGAGCTGGCACCTTACCTCTGGCACAGCGTGGGCACCATTTCAGCCCTCCTGCAGGAGATAGTGTCCATCTACCCCCTGTTACAGCCGCCCTCCCTGACGGCGCATGCCTCAAACAGGGTCTGCAATGCACTGGCCCTGCTCCAGTGCGTGGCCTCGCACCCAGAGACACGCAGCCTGTTCCTGCAAGGTGCGCGCCCACAGAGCTCAAGTTGCTTCCATGCTGCCAGCAACCTCTGGTGACACAGTGCTTGTGATGCTGCAGCCCATGTCCCGCTCTTCCTGTACCCTTTCCTCAACACCACCAGCAAGACACGGCCGTTTGAGTACCTGCGCCTGACCAGCCTGGGCGTCATAGGGGCACTGGTCAAAGTCAGTGCAGCCCAGATCTGCTCTGCCCTACATTGCACTGCACTGCCCGCTTGCACCGCAGTCAAACGCTCAGGCTGGCCGCATTGTGGAATACTGGCTCCTTCATTGCCTTGTGACTGACAGTCAGTTTGCTGCAGGTGGATGATACAGAGGTCATCAACTTCCTGCTGTCCACAGAGATTATTCCACTGTGTCTTCGCACCATGGAGATGGGCAGCGAGCTGTCCAAAACAGTCGCTACCTTCATTGTGCAGAAGATTCTTTTAGACAATGTGGGCGCCATGCTGATTCAGGCTGCCTCTCACGCTGTTGGTCATGCCTCATGCCCCATGCGGCTGCCGCCATCTCCTGCGTGCAGCTTGCCCACCTTCATGCCCATAGCTGCAGACTCACAGCTGCAGCTGCCACCTCTTCACACCATGTGCTGCCTAGCTGAACTCTGCATGAATCTGCCACATCTGACACCTCAGGTTCTTCTCACAACAAGCTTGCTTGCAGCTGGTCACTTCTTGCTTACACCCCTGTGTGCAGGTAGGCTTGAACTACATCTGTGCCACAGCCGAGCGCTTCTTTGCAGTCAGCGCTGTACTGAACAGCATGGTGTCCATGCTCCCCGATCAGCCCAGCGTGCGCCTGCTCAAGCACATCATCCGTTGCTACCTGAGGCTCAGCGACAATAGCCGCGCCAGGGAGGCGCTGCGGCAGTGCTTGCCTGGCCTGCTGCTGGAGCAGAACTTCACCATCTGCCTCAAGGAGGACTCGCAGACGCGCCAGTGAGTTTGCTTGCGCTCCTGCCACTGCCTGTCTTAAGCATGACGCCCAGATATGGAAGCAAGTGTGCTTGTGCTGCTGCCAACTCTTTGTCAAGGAGGACTCACCGAGAAGCCAGTGAGTGTGCTTGCACTGCTGCCAGCATGAGTGCGCTCCTCTTGTCAGTGATTATTGTGTTGCATGCAGGTGGCTGGCCCAGCTGCTTGCCAACCTTGGGCATGCACACAATGACCCTGCTTACAGCCACCTTGAGCCCACAACACTGCAGGCTTAGCATATGAAGCAGTGACTTGGCTATGTTCCAGCATGTTCACAACTGTGTGCCTTCGCTCTCTCTCCTCAACTGGGGTGGTTCAAAAAGAGGGACGCTCTCAGACTGATATGTTCGTGATTTTATGAGTCTTCTCCACACGCTTCATGATGCCTGCTATGACCTTGTTGGGTCCGATCTCATAGCTCTGCTGGAGGCCCCTCTTGATTAGGGTTGTCAGGGTGGCCTCCCATTGCACAGGGGAAGTCAGCTGCAGCACAAACATGACACTTCAGTTTTTGTGCAAAATGACCATGGACCACCTAGTCAGTAATAGGGCGTCCATCAGCAAGGCTTGCCTGCAGGGCCAGGATCTCCTTGATGACCGCAGGGTCTGAGTGGGGTTTTGCATCCACGTTTGAGATCACAGCTATTCTGGGTGTCTGAATGTGAGTGCCCGCCAGCGCCTCCCTGCAGGCCCAGCACCGCTGCTTGAGAGGTTGCTGCATGACGCAGCAGACCACTTGCATCCTGCAGGCAGCCAACAAATTCTGCACATGCTACACATCACTCACTGCAGCTTTTCCTTTGCTGGCCGCATGTAGTCTGTGTGGAAGGCCCCTGCCACCGCCAGCTGCACTGTCATGCGCGCCTTGAAACTCTTGGCTAGCTTCTTGACAGCCTCGCACCCCTCCAGGCTGCCAGACACCGCGTAGTTGCCATTGCAGAGGTAGTTGGCAATGCTCACGCTGTCAGAGCCGACCTCCTTGTTGGCTGCCTCACAGAGCTCAGCCACCTGCATGCATTGCATCAGTGTGCTTCTTGGCCACTCCTTGGTGATTGATGACCATGCCTGCAAAGGATGGGCCCTCCCACCTGCACCAGCAAGTAGGTCTCACCTTATCGCTGGACAAGCCAATGACAGACACCATGCCAGAGGGCTTCGCGTCTGCAGCAGCCTGCATGCTCTCGCCGCGCAGCTTGACCAGCTTCAGGCCATCAGCAAAGCTGCAGGGGGGATGAAGCTGTGTGAGACTGCATGGCGATGCATGTACAGCAGCTCAGCAGTTTTGACGCTCACATACCTCATGGCATCTGCAAAGGTGAGCGCCGTGTATTCCCCCAGGCTAAGCCCACAAGTCACGTCAGCATTCATGGCAACCTGCAGGCCAGCGAGCCTGCTTGAATGCTTGCCCAAAGCGATTGTGTGTCTCACAGGGCATAACTCACCTCCCCTTCCTGCTGCCTCAGCTTTTCCAAAGCAGCCAGGCTGGCCACATAGATGGCAGGCTGGCTCACAGCAGTGGAGTCCAGCTTTTCCTTGGGGCCTGTGGCATGGAGTGTGTTGCTTCTGCAACAGGTTGCATACATCATGGGGACAGCAAAAGTAGGGCACTGCACCCACCTTCCACACAGACCTTCAGGAGATCATAGCCCAGCACGTCAGAGGCATGCTCAAACAGCTGCTTGGCAGCAGGGATCTCTGCCGCCACATCCTGCAGAACAGCATACGGGAATGGCTGGTGTCGCACCCCAGATTGGCCTAGAATGTGCAGTCCTTCAGCACAGATAGCAGCGCCCACCTTTGCCATGCCCACAGTCTGTGCGCCCTGCCCAGGGAAGAAGAACGCTGTCACGGCCTGATAGTCGTCAAGCTTAGTATCGGATGCTTTCTGCAGGCAGCATATACATTCAATACAGCAGCCCATGGCAAGCTTGGTCTGGTGCTGAGAGCACAGACCTCTGTGACTGCTGCCACCGATTGCACATGCACCATTGATCTGCGACCCTGACATTTTCTGATGGGCTTGCATGTGTGTTGCCTGCAGCGAAGTGAGAGTCTGGCAGAATATGACCGTGGGAGAGCGGCTAACAGCTCAACTCACCCCACCGATCTCTGGGCGCTGCGCACAAGCCCTGTCCGGGCAGGCATGCCGATGTGCATGTTGCCAAGTCAGCAAGCAATGAAAGAATTGCAAGCAAAGCCTCAACAGCACCGGTCAAGCAAAAGAAGAACAAGGAGCGCTTTCCTTCTTCTGGTTCCGCTGCCAGGACTGTCGGCATAGCAGCATCGAGCGATTGCGCATCAGCTGAGCCTGGAGTGCATATAGCTGCAGCGAGGTTGACGTTGAACTGAGTCAATGCTGTGATGAAGTCACGCTGTCTGCCTGCATGTCTTTGAGGCCGTGAGATGTGCAGCGGGCAACACATATGACCATCATCTGTTGCTATCGGAGTTGGGCAGCAGGGTGTTTTTCCTAAATTGCAGATTGCACGCCCCTCTGACACAGTCCTGAGCAGGCAAGCATAACACTGATTTCGACAAAGGGCAGCCTGTTGTTACCATGTGCTTAACACGCCATGCCGCGCTGGATGAATCATCATGATCTTTGGCCTGTAGGCACCATGCTGCGCAAGAAGCTGGCCCAGAGCGCAGTGGCACAGCAGCCCTATGCACCAGTGTCGGTGAGGACAGGCATGCTGCTTGTGTCCTGATCAGCCATGACAATGTCACACAACCTTCCTTTGTGGTGCAGAGCGACCAATCAGTTACTGGCATGGAGCCCAGCCAGGCGTCTGCCTCAGGGCAGCCCCTCATCCAGGCCAGCAAGGAAAGCAGCACAGCTGCTGCCAAGCAGACGGAGGCGGCAGGGAAGGCCGCAAAAGTGCCCTTCTCGGCCTTGCCCAACATTACGCCCAGCAAGCAGCCTGTGACGCCAGCACCCAAGTCACACTGGAGGCTGGAGGACGGAGACAGGCCCTCGCGTGCTCTGCAGGTGGTGCATGAGCTGCACAGCAGGTGCGTGGTGTGGCAGTCATGCAGCCTCAATACTATTGAGTTAGCTGGCAGCGAGTGCAGCTCTGGCACAGCAGCTGTTGGCGAGTCAGGACACCCACTGCGTCGGCAAGCTTTGTGTGCAGCATGCCATGGTTGGTCTCATGGGGTAAGTCACCAGCAGCTGGGCTGGCAGTCATGCAACTTGGTGGTTACCCGCACTGATGACGCCAGAGGTGCATGCAGCAGTGTGCTGAACGCAGCCACTGTCAGGGATGGAAGGCTGCCAGCTTGGTGTTACATGCAAGCTGGCAGCCATGCTGGCCAAGGCTTCCTTCTTCGAGGTTGCATTGCAATCTGCTGCAGGTATATGAAGCAGACGCAGAGGTGGCGGGATTATGCCAAGTTATTCACCTTCCTGGGCTTTGTGGCCCTGTTTCTCTCGGTACTCTATCTGCAGCGAGGAGCGCAGACAGCATATGAGGTGCGTCCTGGTTGTCGAGTGGACTGATGCTGCTGCTGAGCATTCAAGGCTTTCTCTTGAACCCAGGCAGCTCACTGCTGCAGCACCAACACCAGAACCAGCTTGTTGCGTGGCCTACGTATGGCTGAGTGCTGCTTTCAAGACGAAGCCCATGTCACTCCAGCATGTATTGCAGCCTGGCAGTGCCCAGCGCCATGCAGCTCCCAAAGACCCAGAAGCTCCATGTTGGTGCAGCATGCTGGCAGGACCCAGACCAATGCTGCTGGTCAAGCATCATCGGCTGCAGGTCTACGCCATTAACACTGCATTCAAGCGCTCAGCTGGACTAACACTTCGGGCCACTCTGTCGTGCTGCAGGTCTATAGCACGGTTGACAATGCCATCGTACCATCTAGTCTTCAGTATGGCAGCTCAGATGACGTCCTTAACTGGCTGCAATCCACAATTACACTTATCTGGACAGACCCTGTCTGTGGAGATGGGATCTGTGAGGAGCCCTTTGAGTATCCATCCTATGGGTCTTTTGGGTGTCGAGCCGATTGTGGGCGGCTGACAGACGTTTACAATGTCACCACACTCCAGATTGATCTCTATTTTGACTTTACACACCCCACTGGCTCTGTGCCCGCCACAGTGAGTTTCTGGCTTGCCGTTCAGCTGCTGCTTGCAGGCCTTAGCAGGCCCTGCTGTTGTCCACGCCTGAGGAAGCCTCCCTTCAGGGCAGTGCCGGGCCACAGTGGCTGTTAAGCTTGCAAGCCCAAGCAGCAATGACTTCTGTCGGGTGCAGGAGCTTCTGTCTCAGGCAGCCTGGAATCTGTGTCCTGTTTCTGGCATCCCCAGTGGCAATGCCTGCTACTACAGCAGCGACCAGACCTTTGATGCTCTGACTGGCTCGGTCAGTATCCAGATCACAGATTGCCCAGATGGTGAGCGCAGGGTGTTTCCTCCCTGCCAACAAGGGCACCGTGCTTGCAATCACCATCATTTGCAGTGCAAGTTGCAGACGCGGTTGATCACAACTGCAGGGGACTGGGAACTGGACATCAAGAGGGACCTGTTCAACAAGGTGTCCGGCGGGGTGCGCAGGCTGGATCACCTCACACTGGCTGCCGAGCTGGAGAAGATACAGTGAGCCACTGCCCCTGGCTGTGCACAGCAAGCCCAAGCTACAAGTGCAGCAGCTGTCATTGCTGCCTTGGGCTCTACAACAAAACATGTGGAGCATGCTGCAACCCTGCCTCCCTGCTGTAGCCCAACCTGCCTGCCATTGCTCACTCACTGCAACAGGTGTTTATGTCACTTCACTGGCTGTGAGCAGCATGCTCTGGAAGGGTCCCTTAGAACGCTGGCGTGGTTTCCCTGCTGCAGAATCGCTCTTCAGGTGGCAAGCGTGCAGCGGAATGCAGAGAACAGCACCCTGACCACAGCAGTGCAGCTGGCAACCACCACAGCAGCCAGCCTTGTGAACACCACCATATCTGTCAACTATACCACTCAAGTCAATGCCATCCAGGCCAGCTATGCAGCCAACACCACCAACACGGTGAGCTGCTGCCTGTCAACCCTCCCCACAAGTGCCAGCATGGCTGCCTAGCCTCCACTCCCAACAGCTGCTGTGCTGCAAGTCACCCTGCACAATCATGCCCATGCTTGTGTGCTGCAGTCAACGTATTACCAGCAGGGCAACCAGACCCAGCTCTGGGAGACCTACACGCTTGCAGAGTTTGCCTACGCACTGCAAAATTGCAACATCTCTGGTCTGAACAGCCTCACTGCTCCCAACACTGGAGGTGAGGCGTTCAATGCTGCTCTGCCCCTGGTGTGCAGGCACATGCCTCTTGGGACGTGAACAAACATGACAAGCAGTTTGCAATATTGCTGCCAGTCATAGTTCCCTGACCTTCCCCCATGCCAGCTGCAGCTTCCTGGACTGACACGGATCCCTGGACCAACCAGGTGGATGCCACCAGTGACATCTGCAACAGGTGGAACACCACCACCGCCACCATCCAGGCCACTCAGCTCTCGACGGTGCAGACGCTGATTTTGGGGCGCCTGGATAATGCCACCAGTGTGGGCAATGTGGCGCTGGCTGCAGCCCTGTCCACACTGTCTGCCAACAGCCCAGAGATCTCCGCCATTGTGGTGGCTGAGTCAGGGCAGGACCCCATCAATGACCCATACAATGTGAGCAGGCTGCTGCATACTTGCTGGGTGAATGGCCCTGCAGCTAGCAGCATCGCTGTTGGGCTTGTGACTGCGTCCTAGCCAGCTTTCAGACCTGCTGGCCTGACAGAGCTGGTGCCTTCCGCTTGAACCTGCTGGTCAACTGCAGATAAGCTGTTTAAGCCCCTCAACTGCATGCAGTGCGTAGTGAGCACGCTGTCAACCTTTTATGTGGATGGCTACAATCCCATCCCTCCAGTGGCCAAGGCAGCCCTGACTCGCCCGGTCGTCATCGCTGCCAATGTGACCCAACTGGCTGCCCTATCCAGCGCCCGCATTACAGTGAGTACTTCACAGCTGCAGCAGCAGTCAGCAGTGAGAACAGAGGGCCTGCTGTGGCTAATGCTTGCTGAGCATCTGGCGGTGCCGGCTGCTTGGGTATCATTGTCTGCAGTCATCAACATTGTCTGCAACTAGCATTGAGCACTTCCGGTCAAGCCAGCAGGCGCCCTGCTGTGGGAAGGGTTGCTGCTGCCTCAAGAAAGGGGCAGGCTCAGCACTGCAGACTTCACTGCCCTCACAATATGGCCCTGATGGGAATGCAGGAGCTGGCAGATGAGGCCGGGGCTGTGTTGCAGCTCCCAGAGGTGCTGGCAGCTGCCGCCTTCACTCTCAGTGTGAGCACGTTGGCTGTGCTGATGAGAGCGTGCACTGATGCAGTTCATGGGGCACCAAGCCAGTTTCCTGCTGAGGCTATGTCCAGCTTGCAGCTAACGACATCTGTTTGTGCAGAATCCCATGTATGCTTACAACTATGTCACCTGGACTGGCGGTGCCAACTCGTATGAGACCTGTGACCTCACAGACAGGGCGCCGCAGTATGTTGGCGCCTGCTCGGCCCGAACCACCTGCAACACAGTGAGTCTCCTGCCTGCCCTGCTCGTTGCTGCCTCCAGGCAAGCGCATTCTTTGCAGCTTGAGGGTCTGCTCTGTAAGTCTAGCCGCGCTGCTGCATAAGAAGAGCCGTTGCCCTAGACAGCCCAGATCTGACTCTGTACTGGTTTCAACTGCAGACAACGGACAGCAGCAGTGGGGAAGTGGTGATCACCTATGACTGCAACCCAGCAGCTGCAAACACCACGGCATGTGGCAGGACCTGTGACATGGAAGCCACCTGCGATGCCCTGTGTGTGTGCCAGAACAGCACTTCAACCAGTACCTGCACGAGCGATCAGGTGGGTTGCTGACAATTCTGCTTGCCTCCAGGTCTCGCTGTGCTGAGGCAGGCTGCTGCATGACACATGGCTCAGCACCCATTCCTCACGTCTATGAGCGCTCAGCCTGAAGATGACGTCAACCGCCCAGCTCTTGACAAATGTCCCTCATTGACTTTGCCCTTTGCAGGTCTGTGTCTGCTCAGTCTGCAGCAGCATCGTACCGGCAGACGAGGACCCCAAGTACACAGCCATCATTGCTCAGCAGACTGTCAACGCATCGGTGAGCTCTTGCAGTGGCACCTGCTCACACAGCATGTTCCGCATGTCGTGCCACAGACCAGCATGCAGCAAAGGCCGAACAGCAGCTGCCAGTGGGGCAGTGACTGCATAGCATATCGATTGTTGGAGTCCCTTTGGGTGACACCTCTCTCCTTGCAGGCTTCAGCCTCCACTGGCAGGCGCAAGATTCTGGAGGATCCCCCTGGCTCTCGTCGCGAGCTCCTGCAGGGGACGACGGCGGCCCCTGAGCCGCCGCCGCCCCCTGCCTCGCAGCAGACGCTGCAGCAGATCCTGAGCGAAGTCACGGCCCTGCAGAGTGGACAGGTCGCCCTGCAGTCGGACATCACCTCCCTGCAGACAGATGTCAACGCTGCCAATGAGGCTGCTGCGGTGAGGGACGTTGCACAGCCCACACACCGCAAGGTCCTGCTGCCAGCCATGGCAGCACATGTGCTGGCTGTGCAACCACTGCAGATGCAGCTGCAGCTTGAGGCAGAGCCGTCATACACCCGAGCTCAGCCACTCAGGGGCAATGCTCCACAGTTGCATGCCACCCTGCAGGCACGGGCGGAGGACAGCAGCCTGCAGGCGCTCATCACCCAGGCCCGCAACGACATTGCCACTGGGCAGGCTGAGGTGCAGGCTCTCCTGACACAGATCATTGGCAAGCAGAACCAGGCTGCCGCCTCAGCTGAGCAGACGGCAGCCTCGCTGGCAGCCATCCAGAACCTGCAGGCCCAGCAGGCTCAGGCCCAGCAGGACATTGCCAACGCTGTGCAGGACCAGATCACAGCCATCCAGGTGGGTCTGGCAGCCTCGGGGGTCACCTGTAGGCTGCAGCAAAGTGGCACCCGGCCTCAGCACTCTAAGCGCTGGCTGCTGCAGTATGTTTTGGGGCTGCCTCAGGGGCGCCCTTTGGCTGCGACAAAGCCGAGTCTGCCCTTTCTAAGTGCCGCAGCAATTGCAGAGATGCTGGTCTGTCTGGCAGCTGAACTGACAAAGGCCAAGCGGGTGCAGGCCACAGCAGCTGGGGGCTGCATGCCTGCCATAGTGTGGTCTTTGTGGTGCCCCCAGAGGGAGCCAGCACAGGTGCTGAGCAGCTGACACCCCTGCGCTGCAGTCTGCTTACCAGCAAGGCCTGATCAGCCCCTCTCAGGCTCTGGAGCTCTGGAAGACTGCACGCATTGACCAGGGGCAAGCCACAAAGCTGGCCCTGCTGTCTAATGACCCCTGCAGCACGGCTGCAGTGCAACCATACGACTTCACAGTGGACAAGTGAGTGTGCAGAGCCAGCATCCCTGCACATGCAGCGTTGCAGCCCCGACACAGCACAGATGGCGCCGTGCAAGCTTGTGGCATCATGCTTGTAATGGGCAGCAGCAGCAGATCTGCATCGTCCTGAGCAGCGCACACCGCTGCAATGAGGGAATGGCTGTCACACTGTATTAAGCTGCACTCAGTCTGACAGCTTGACGTGCCCTGCAGCTATAACTACACCATACCCGATGCGGCACGCAGACGGGAGATGGGCCTCAGCAATCGGCTCATCGCTGGCATGCTGCTGCAAACCACGCGCACCACGCCCATCAACTGCACTGACTCACGCTTCAACGACATCGAGAGCCAGTGCAAGGGAGGTGAGGAGCTGTCAGGGTACAGGACCTGCGTGAGTCGCAGCAGCTGAGCTCTGCATGCGGTTGTTGCAATTGGCACAGGCAGAATCATGCTGGCCACTCTGCCAGCTGCCATACCAGCTCTGCTGACTGTGGCAGCTGCACAGCCTTGATGTTAGTGCTTGCAATGTGGCGTCAATGGCGGCCTGACCTGTGGAGGAGGCATGCAGCAGACAGCTGCATCCACCACCTGGGGAAATGAGTGAACTGGCCTGCAGAGGAGAGCCTGGCGCCTTATGGAGTTGACCCAGTCTTCAAATTAGGGACAGACCTGTACAACCCTGACCTGGACAACACAAACTCCCTCGTCACCTTCTACAATTGCAGCGAGTTGACCTTCAATGCTACTTACAATGTTAGGGACCCTGATTCCCTGGTGAGAGCCAAGCGCTGGTCCCAGGCCTGAGCTTGAGGGCTGCTGCTACTTGTCGAGGGGGCTGTCTGGGTTCTCTTTAGGCTGTGTAGGTGTGGCAGGGGCTGCTGGGCTGGCAGCGGCCTGCACTGGCGACCTGGCTGAGCAGTATGCTGGTTCACGTTGGGTGCAGGTGCACTGCAGCTTTGCTGACGCCCTGCTGCTTGCCATGGGTGCTGCCCTCAGGCACTGTGCGCTTCAGGGACGGGACCACAGTCTGCCTGGAAGCCTGGCATCTGCACTGAAGCTCATTTTGGTGCACTGCTGCAGACCTATGCCACCACCAATGCCCCCCCCTTTTGTGCTGAGCTTTACAATGCACGCGACCTGCCGTACGGGTTCAGAAGCTTCAACCTGGTCAACCTGTTTGGCAATGGCTTCCCCATCTGGTTTGACATCAACTTGGCTGCAGCAGATGCACAGACCATGTTTGAGTATGTCCAGGAGGGACTGTACTATGACAGCAACACCCAGTAAGGCCTGCTGCATGTGGCTTGCACTGTCTTCTATGCTGCCGGGCTGCCACATGTCTGGAATGCAGCGAGCAAGGCTCAGCCAGAGAGCTGCTGCCGTCTGTGCAGGAACTGGTCTGCCGCTGCATGCGATGTTGTTCAATGAAGCAGTTGTGCTGCATGAGCCACAGCCTCTTTAGTTGATCAGGGCGCTGGTCAGAACACAGGCGGCTGTGGGTGTGCAGGCAGACAAAGGCCATCTTCGTCTCCTTCAATGCTGACCTGCAGCTCTTCACCCAGTCCATCATCACTTTCTCGTTCACTGACGGAGGCTCCATCATGGTGAGGCAGCCTGGTTGTAACCTCACTAGGCATCAATCCTGCTCTCCACATCAACACAGCCCCGTTGGGAGCTCTGTAGCTGCCACCAGCCAGCTCTCTGCACAGCAGCACAGCTGCCACTACAGCAGATGTTAGATGAATCCTTTCCTGCCTGCAAGACTTCACTGCCCTGTTGTGTTGCTACCTGAAGCACTACCCCCTGTCATGCTTACACAATGGTGTTGCCTCGCCTGCCCTGCAGGTAGACTACACCATTGACACATTGAAGGTGCAGCTGTACAGCACCACGGGGGGGAAGGTGCGCCTGGTGCTGGAGGTCGTCCTCTTCCTGGCCATCTGCGCCAACATCGTCATTGAGTTTAGGGGCTGGGCCATCACCACCAAGCGCAAGGTCAGCGTCAAACCTGCCTCTGCAGGTTGCCTGGTGGATTCGTGCATGCATGCATGCCATGACAGCAGTTGCCCATCCTGACTGGCACCTCAGTTGCAGCTGCCTGTCATGCACGAGGAGCATGATGTGCAGGCTGTCCCTGCAGGGGCTGATGTGTGCGTGTACCAGTGGCTGGACTGGGACAAGCTGCCTGCTTGGCCTGGAATGACATCATGCACCATTGGATATGGTCCCAGTTTTCTGCTGCTGCAGCGCTCCCCACTGACATACTTCCGGTCAGGCTGGCATGTGGTGGACTTTGTGTCCGTGGTGCTCCTGTTCACTGCCGCCATCTTGTGGATCGACTTTGTGATCCGAATGGCCAACCCCTTTGACATCGAGCTCAGGCAAGGACCCATCTTCATAATCATGCTGCCTGATGTTAGAGTTCACCTGCCAGTGGCTGCCTTGTTTGTATGATCGGCACAGGATCACCCAGTTGCATCCTGTGTGTTACATAGGGTCACGCACACTGTCTGAATTGAAAATGCATGGGGCTTGCTGACCCTGGAGCCTAAGCTTTGCATTGAGAAGCTCACACATCCCACACTGGTGGTGCAGGTACGATGTGTATGAAAGTCTGCAGGCGCAGGCAGCCTTCCTCAAGCTCAACGCCCAGGGGCTGTATCTGCGGGAGGTGCAGGCAGCTTTTGCTAATCTGGGGGTGCGCCACCTAGCTTCAATTTCAGCTGCTGACTGTGTGTGCTGCTTTTATGAGGCTGCAGGGTTGACAAGTGCCCTGCTCTGCTGTTTGGCCTGGCTGCATCTGCTAGCCACTCAGGCTTGCTTCTCAGCCTGTGGCCTGCTGCCCAGCCCCAGCACTGGGGCACTCTCTGGGAGCAGCACCACTACCTCTGCACCCCATGAAAGTCAATGCTGTGCCGCACTACCCTGCAGTCATGACATACCCTGGTACAGCGTCTGCTACCACGCCATGTACCGCAGGCTGCAGCTGCCTGCCTGATTTGCTTGCTGCCACGTGTCATGTGGCGTCCCCGTCTGCCAGACCATGTCATTCAGGCCCGCTGGCCGACAAGCAGCCTCAACAGTCTGTTGAGCCCCTTGCGGCTTCCCATCTGCAGACCCTGGTGCATCGCTTGTCCTGGTACTACGCCATCAATGGGGTCAACATCCTGCTGCTGATCGCACGCATTCTGAAGCTGATGGACTTCCAGCCGCGCCTGGGCGTGGTCACACGCTCCCTGGCCCTGGCTGGACCCGACCTGATCCACTTTGTGCTCGTCTGCGGGATGGTCTTCATCGGCTACGCCATGATGGCTCATCTCATCTTTGGCAACACCATCGAGGTGGGCACAGGCGGTGCATGCAGGCGCCTCCTCCGCCTCAGGCTGTGTCTGAAGGGCAGGCCAGCGGGTCACGCACTGGCCACGCTTCCAGCAGGCATGCCTAGGGCTCAGAGAAAGCAGCACAGTGGCTTGCACACAACTCTTAGGGTGTCTTTGGGGCATTACTTTGCTGTGCAGGGCAGCATCTCTGTGTGCCCTATGCAAGAATCTGCGATTTGATGTGTTCAGCCTTGCTGCTCTGCCAGCCCACACCTGACATCATGCATCTGGCTGCAGAAATTTGCCACCTTTGGCAGCGCGGTCAACACCTGCTTTGCCATCTTGCTGGGCGACATCAGCGTCAATGACGACCTCAAGATGCTGTCAGGCCTGCAAGGCGTGGCTGCCACTCTGTTCTTCTGGTCATTTGAGCTCCTGGTGTTCATGGTGCTGCTCAACTTCCTGCTGGCTATCATTGTGGACGCCTTCAGCGAGGTCAAGGAAAACACCCATGAGACCACAGGTGGGCTAGAATTCCAGCAGCAAGCAGTCAGTGGCAGACTTTATTCGTAGAGGCACGAAGAGCCTCTGACAGGCTAAGTGGCTTGGGCTGTACGCCTCTACATGGTCAAGGCAGGTGTGGAGCTGTTTGCTACTGCACTTGGCAGCTGCGCTTGGGACAAGGCCCGAATCTTTGAATCCCTACCTGGCTGTTTCAGATTCTGGGTTGGGCAAGGTGCACATGGTGGGGTGTGTACAGACGTGCCCCGGCTGCACAAGGGCAGTGCTGCAGCAACGTGCGCCGGCTGGCTACAGGCCTGCACACGGAGGTCAGTCAGATGATCCGCGAGCAGTGGCGCAGCCTCATGGCCAGCACCTTCAAGGGGCGGGGCATCCCTGACAGCCGCCTGCGGGAGCTGCTGGACCAGTGGGAGGGCGAAGACCCCCAGGCCCTGGCCGAGGCCAATGTGAGTCTGAGCTTGCAGCATCGTTTCTTTGGCGGCAGTTCCAGGCATGTCTGGTCCTTTCTGTTGCAATGCCAGGGGACGTTGTAGGCCCTGGCCATGGCAGAGTGAGGTTTTTTGAAACACACAGCAGGGTTGTAGTGGCAGAACATGGGTGCTCTTGGGCTCTGAGGCCAATTGCCAGGGGATGCCCTCGGCCCGGGCTGAGGCCCCTAGTATCATGTGATTACTGCTCACGGACAGTGCGCACCTGTGGCATGAAAGTGGTGTGGGAACACCATTAGACACGTGTACTTGTCAGCCTATCTGCTCATGGGTCCCTTTCCTCAGATGGCAGCCAATCAGCCCCAGGGTGCCAGTTGTCAGTCTGATGCCAGCTTCGCACAGCATGGCAACAGCCACCTGAATGTTGGCAGAAGCGGCCACTGGCTTGCAGCAGACAGCTGATGGCCTGTGCAGTATGGTGTCATGAGCAGTAGAGAGCAGGCTGCTGGCCGCGATGCAGTGCACTTGCGGTGTGCCCAGAAGCCTCAACGCAGGGTCCTCCCGCCAGAAGTGGGTGCAGCTTGCTGCGCCTGCCACAGTCAGGCATGGCCTTGCCAGCAGCCACCTCCAGGATTTGGTGCAGGATTGCGTAGGGCGCCTGCCTGTGGAGCGGGCTGCATAAAGTAACCCTTGCGCCGCTGAAGCGTGGGACCATTATCACAACCAAGGCCCGTGCATGCTGCTATGTCAGCTCCCTGAGCCAGTCGTTTCAACTGCAGGAGAAGGAGACAAAGGGCGAAACCCATGAGAAGCGGCTGCGCATCCTGGGCGAGGAGATGAATACGGAGGAGCTCAAGGAGGTGCTTCAGGTCAGTGGATGGGTGGCGCTCTGAGCCTGCCATCCTGCCTGCCAGGTCATGGTATGCTGCATGCTTGCCCTGGACTGTGCATCGTGCTGCACTGTGCATGGTGCCAGCGGGTGGCAGCGCCATACCACTGGAGCCAAGACAGCCTTGGTTGCCCAGCGGTCAGGTCACGGTGCCAGATCATGCAGCAGCAGCCTCTATCCAAGCCACCTTGACAGATGTCAGCAACACTCTCAACGAGGTCCCAGGAGCAGCCTGTTCTCTATCCTCTGCCATGCCACTGTAGCGCAGCTGGCTCAGCCTATACATGGGCAGCTCATGTGCACTGGGTCACCCAGCTGCCATCAGTGCCAGCAGCTGTCAACCTCTGGCAGGTCTGGCTGCCCTACAGGGGCAAGCTGCCAGCAGCAGCTGCCAGGAATTCCAGCCTCCCAGACATGCAGCAACCCTTGGCAGCTCATCTGCGATATCTGCAGGCCTGCCAGCGGGCCTGCCTGGCCTCCAGGAAAGTGGCGCCCAGGGCGCAGTGGGTAGGCATCATTGCAGCCCCTGCCCATGTCCTGGATTTCACACTGTCCGATGTGCAGGCCTGCCTGCACGACATGCTGCCCCAGGACCGCCCCGAGGCCAGTAAGCCTTCCCTGTGGAACTGCTGGCGCCCCAAACCGCCAGCCCACGCTGTGAACGAGGAGGAACTGGACAAGGCAGCAGAGTACGTGGTGTCCAGGTTTGGGGTGTACAGCGACGACGAGGAAGAGTCTGACGATGAGGATGAGTGGGAGGGCGGCAAGGTGGGCAGGTCCTGCTGTAAGCCTTGTTGAGCGCTGGTGTTACCATAAGTAGGAGGGCAGCAGGGGTGTCTCTGCACTGCTCTGCCTCCAGCGACGACGAGGAAGAGTCAGACAAGCAGCATGAGTGGAGGCCGGCAGGGTACGTTGCAGGCACAGCATGCAGCTTTGTTTCTCTGAAGGCTGGTCTGGGAATGGGTGGAGGCCCAGCAGGGTCATGTGTGCACTTCTTTGCCTCCAGAGGGCAGCAAGGTGGGCTGCCCCTGCATGAGCTCAACGAGCATGTCAGCCTGCAGCGCTTGACTGCAGTGCCCCCATCACAGAGCGGTCACAGAGCTGTCAGAGCGAGTCCTGGTGAAGCCTGTGTCCAAGAGCCAAGCGTGTCATGTGAAGAGTGCTGCAGCAGGGGGTGTGCATGTGCCTCGACTCAAGCCCGCTGCGCCTGCCCTGCCCGCAGAAGAAGGACGCGCATGCGATCAGCGACGCCCAGCTGGAAAAGGAGCGGGAGCAGCTGGCCAAGGCGTTGGAGCGCCTGGCAGATGTGCAGCACGAGCTGGCTGATGGCCAGCGCAACCTCATGAACGGTGAGCTGCCGCCTGCTGCCTCTGCTTGATGCGCAGCACAACCTGGCTGGTGGCCCGCATGACCCCATGAAAGGTGAGCTGCTGCCTGCTGCCTCTGCTCAATGGGAAGCACGACCTGGCTGGCAGCAGCTTACAAATCACCGGATGGGTGGCAGTGCGCAAGGCCAGGCTCCTGCAGCTTGCAGGCTGCTTCACTCGTTGCTGTGCGCAGGACCTATGTGTAGCACAGACTGGGGTTGGAGGCATGCTGCCCCTGCTTTCTAAACTTCTGCACAGCTGGCTTGCTGGCAAGCGCACGTCATTGAGCAGGGTTTCCCGTCAACTGTTTCAAACAGCTTGATCTGTCACCTGACGTGCAGTGCTTGGCTGCTACCGGCTGCAGGGAGGCATGCACCATGTCCAGTCCCTAGACAGTGGCTGACTGTCTGCTTTGCTGCAATGCAGGCCAGCGGCAGCTTGCTGAGCAGCAGCGCAGGCTTGTGTCGCTCATAAATCCGCAGAGGCCTGCAGGAGTAGAGCGGCCCAAGCCGTTGACTGCCAGTGGCAGCGTCCTTCCCCCTGAGCAAGGCGATGATGGAGAGGGCACCTCAACCTCTTAGTCGTGTCCAGTACAGCCAAATCCTAGTATGGTCCGGCCCTCTTGTATGGTGACGGCTCTCTTTGTGACCAATTGCCTTTGCACCATAGCAGTGTGCTGCTGATGCAGTAAGTGCAGTTTTGTTGCACCTATATGCCAGAACACCCTCCTTGCCTTCATTCCCTGCAAACTTTCTTGTGTGCTTATTCCTTTGAAAGACTTGAAGTGTCTTCTACATTCCTTCCCTGGATTAAGCAGAGGCATGCTGAGCTCATGCCTTGGAGATCTTTGTGACCATAAACTTGGTCAGTGGCTGCCTGTGACCATTCTTCTTCTGGTAATGCTTCTTCGGCCTCATCTTGTACACGATCACTTTCTTGCCTTTCAACTCCTCCACAATCTGCGCCTGCACCTTCACGTTTTCGAGGTACGGCTGGCCTGCAGCAGGGCCAGATGCTCTGGGGGCTGGTTGTCTTGTTGCCGCAGGCATGAGGTTGCACCAGTGCTGCACTGCAATGAACTGCAACAGCCTTGAGGCTTGGGCTCCTGCAAGAACAGCATGCTCACCAACAGAGAATTCCTCGCCCTGCCTAAGTGCCAGCACCCTGCCAAACTCAATGGTTGAACCAGGTGCCGCCTGCAGAGTGGTGGCAGCTTTGAGGTCAGCTTGAGCAGTCTCGAGGTGCAACATCGTTTCTACCAGTGGTGCCAAACCTGAAGTCTGTGGCAGGTCTGTTCACGGCCCTCCTCCAGGAACATCTGCTCGCCCCCAATGTCCACAATGGCGTAATCTCTGTCTTGCGTTGCAATCTCAGCTCGTGGTGTGGCTTCAGGCAGACGAGTCTGGCTCAGTGTACGCAAAAGCCACAGAAGGTTGCTTTGCCAGACGTGCAGCAGTCTGCTTACCTCTGGCCTGCTGAAGCCTGCATGGGCGTGGTTTGATGCCAGTATGGGTGCGCAGCGGCAGCCCTTGCATTGCAGATCTCCCCGTGACTGTGCTGCAGCTGTGCTGCAGCGCCATGCCCCTCAGCATGATGCAATGCAGAGATGGCTGGTCAAGTGCTGCTTAACCTAATTATGGAGTCAACCGCAGCTAGGTCACAACACAGCATGCAATGGAGCTTGCGTTTCTTAGGGAGCCTGAGCCATCAGAATGCAGCACGACCCGCCCCCTCTCGGGCACGTCCATCCCTCGCGCTTGTATGGCGAGGGAGCTGCAAATGCGAGGCTGTTCGGCAGAGTCCCTCTTTCAGAGCCAGAGCCAGAGCCAGAGCCAGAGTCGAAATCAGAGCCTGCTGAGGCACCCCAACCACGATGGACCTGGGACGAGCTTGTGGATGCCAGGTGACAAGGGCGCTCACACTGCTGCTCACCCGCATGCAGGGCAAGGTTGAGGAGCTGCTTTGCATTGCAGGCAGGTGACCAAGGATGTTGCCGGCTCATGGGAGGATGCAGAGTTTCTGTAAGTGTACATTACAGTGCCCTGCTATAGTACCTCCTGTTCTGCATGAGAGGTCTCAGGTTGCCACTGGACTGTGCTCTGTGTTGGCACAGGGATGACATGCTGCAGCTGCGGTGGCCTCTGTCCTGGAAGCAGCCCCTTTTCGCCGCCCAAGGACCAAACAGGCAGCAGCAGAGCAGAGAGCTGCTGAAACAGGTGGCACGACATGAGGGCGGCCACACTGTCAGCAGAAGCCTGCCTGTCGCCTGTCTGGCGCTTGCCAGGTCTGGCCTGCCCCTGGAGGCGGCCATTACCCGCAGCCTGGGCGAGCTGCAGTCTGGCCAGGGCTGGCTGGACGCAGCAGCCCAGCAGCTGGCCATCAAGGCTGCCCCTGAGCACATCTGGGGGCCCCAAGGTCCTCGCAAGGCGGGGCTCGGCATGAAACGGAAAGCTCCCTCTGCCAGCACGCACCCACCCAGAAACCATGAGTTTGTCAAGCCAGACGTGGAGAAAAAGCCCCCACTGTCGCTGCACAGACGCCACAGCAGCAGCCAGCGCGGGTGGCAGTTCAAGCTGCGACCACAGGGTCCACCACCGGTGCCCAAGCAGGATGGAAAGGACCCACGCATGGTGGCTGCCTCGGTGGCAGGGGTGCTGACCCCTGAAGGTCCCCCAGCGCAGGCACCTGCCAGTGTCCAGGGGCGCCCATGCTCTCCAGCAGCAGACCTGGCAGGGGTGGAGCCTCCCCAGCCAGGGGAGCAAGCAGCAGGGGTGGAGCATCCGCAGGCAGGGAAGCCAGCAGCAGGGGTGCCTCCCCCACAGGCAGGCCCAGGCGGCTTAGTCAGTCCTGCTGCTGCCCCCGCCACTCCGGCGCAGGGGCCCCCTCCCGCAGAGCAGCGGCAGCAGGGGCAGGCGCAGGCGTTTGCAGGGGGCGGCCTCGCTGCCCCGTCTGAGGCACATGCGGAGCCCATGCATGTGCCGGAGCGTCCTGAGCCGTGCGACCTGGGGCCCGCCTTTCAGGGAGTGATCGACCACCCTGCCGTCCAGGCAGGTGGCCGCACGCCGATGCCAGCTTCAGCAGCTGGCACGGCTGGCGAGCAGCCACCACCAGGAGCTGCAGGCGGGCAGGCTGACGCAAGCCCCACAGCACTGTGCCTTGCAGCTGTTCAGACTGTAAAGCAAGAACCAGACGTCCCACAGGAGGCAGAGCACCAGGTCAAGGTGCTCTTTGAGGGGCCCACCAACATGGAGCTGGGCTTTCTGGAGGGACCGGCTTGTGGGGAGCTGCAGGCCCAGCAGGTGAGCCAAGCCCGCGAGCATAGTCGTGGGGGGCAATTGCGCTGGGCAGCAGCAGGCGCCAACCTCTCGCAGAGCGCTGGCTGGAACGGGCACAGCAGTCAAGGCAGTGGCGGTCTGCCCTGTGGAACAGCACTGCCTGGGTGACTATGTGCAACGCCTGATACCTCAGGGTGTGAGCGCCGCATTTGTTGACATGACACAGAGGCAGTGCCTGTGCCTCTGCAGCACTGGCCACATGCAGGTCTTGCACCTTGACACTGCTGCACACGAGCTGCCGTCAGGGATGAGTGCCTGGACCCTGTGCTGGCTGGCGGCTCACCTGCAGGAGCCGGTGGACTGCAGCAAGCTGCTGCTCACGCCGCGGTTAGGGGACGTGCAGCTGGAGGCACTGCTGCCTCAGCGGGTGGTGGACAGGCAGGCTCCCACGGGAGTGCCTGAGGACGGGCGCCTGGCCCCCTTGAGGCTGCCTTCGAAGGCCCCCATCGTGACCTGGGTGTGCACCTTCAAGAGATGGCGCCAGATTGGCGTGGATCCCAGGTGGGCTTGCCTTGAGGTTGTGGTCACTTCTGTTGCCTGGACGCAACAGTTCTGCTGTCTGGGCATCGCTGAGCTTGCAGAATTCGTTATGGATAACAGCCACAGCCCATGCTGTTCGCATGTGCATGTCAGCTCTACCCTCAAGGTGTGGCCAGACAGTTCAGCCGGCTCTGAGAAAGCCATTGAAAAACCATTGAACCAAACTGCAGGCTTCTTTCGCTCTGGCCTGTGCATAGGCCACGAGTTGTTTCGAATGCTGTTTGTTATAGAGGACCTGCTGCCTTCCCTGCAGGGCGCTGGACATCTGCAACAAGACCAACAACCGCAGCAGCAGGTGCTGCCTGCGTTGTGGGGCGCCGCGCCCAGACCTGGAGCTTGAAGAGCGCATCCATGCCATCCTGCAGGCAAGCTGCTGCGTATGCAGCACAGCTGATGTCATTTCAGGTGCATGATTCGCCTTCGGCAAGCCCCAGTTGATGCCCTGCTGATTTGCAAGCAAGCTGCTAGCGCTGTGCAATTGCACTGTAGGCAACAGTATGCCATGCTTTTAGGGTGGGCCTGGTCACGTCCTTTGCAGCAGGTTGGCAGGCAGAGTGCTGCGTTGTTGTGTCAGCCACAAGCTAACAGCTGGGGCGGCTCTGGCTTTGGTTGCAGTCCCTTGTCATTATGCTTCTGCCTTCTGCAGACCTCCGGTGAGCAGGAGGTCGACGTGGAAGATGTAATGGCGCACCTGGAGGTGTCAGCAGGCAGTGCGGTGGGAGCAGGGTTTGCCTTCACTGCTGACGAGGTTGAGGGCGCACTGGCCCAGGCGCAGGCAGCGAGAGGTGCGGACCCGCTGCTGTATGGTTGCTTGGTCAGGTCCCATGGCGAGCCAAGTCATTCTGCTTGCCAGGGATGCCTGGCAACATCCATGTGGCTACACCATCAGCTGCTGCACATTTCCTCAACACTGGCAGACATGCTGTGCTGATGTGCTTGCACAATGGGACCTGCTTGCCTTTGCCCCCAACTCTCCCCCCGCTCCCCGCCCCCCCACCCAAGAACATTGCACATCTGAGCGGCATCAGCGCAAAATTGGAGCCGTATGCCTGCAGAGACAGCCCATAGCAGCCAGCCTCAGGCACCGCAGCTACCCAGCAGCAGTGATGCAATGGGGCTGGCAGGCTGTGAGCCGATCAGCATGCACCAGCGCAGCAATTGGGAGCAGACTTCAGATGCAAGCAGCCTATCTGACCTCGACATGGAGCTGCAGGATTGGCAGCAGGAACCAGACAGCTCCCTGGCAGAGACTCTGCACCAACTGCAGCGGGAGAGGCCTCCCGACAACAATGCAGGTCAGTCAAATTACCCTGGCTGGTGTCCTGCTGTGGGGGCTGCAGCCAACCATAGCTGTGAGGGTGACGCACCAGATATTGAGTGTGCCCCTTGTGACAGCGACGCAGGGTCCCAAGGCGGCTTCACATTGCTGCTGTTGTGCCACTGCAGGTGAACAGACGCGTCGGGCCTCAAGGCTGATTGACCAGGCAGCCGCTGCGCTAACTCTGGAGCCGCGGCTGCAAGCTGCCTGGCAGTCTCAGGCCCGTCCCACGCCCAGTGTGCTTGTAGCGCCTGCTGCGGTGTGGTCGAGCAACATTGCGGAGGCCCCTGCCATGGCTGGCACAGCTACCAACAGCACCTCCTTGCACACTCTCTCTGCGGCTTCAGACGGCGTGCATGCCACTGATTCTGACGTGCTGGGAGCGGGGGCCGCTGGGGCTTCTGGCAGCGGTGTAGGGTCCCAGCAGGCGTTCAGGAAGCAGCACCAGCTGCAGTCGAGGTGCACAGCAGCCGCGCAGGGCAGCCACCTGTCACGCAACCTTGTGGGTGAGTGATGCAAGCTGCATGCCTCCTAATGCTTAAACACGCATGGCTGAAGGATGGGACCACCTCTCCTTTCTGCATAGCATGTAGTGTGGTGGCAGGAGCGTGCTGAGCTCACAGACTCACACTGCATGTGCTGCTGTATGCTGGCCCAGGTCCAATGTGGTGGCAGCACTTCGAGATGGCAGCCATTCAAGTGCTGTCCAAGTGGTTGCTGATCTCAGGGCACCCTGTCTGCTCTGCAGAGCATGCGCTGCGCATCATCAAGCCCCACAAGGGGGGTCAGTACAATCAGCTGGGCCGGTTTGAGACGCATCTGCTGCGCATGCTGGACACAGGAAAACCCCCTGAGGATGAGCAGCTCAGGTGAGCGTGCCTGCATGTGACCTGGCCAAGATCAAAGTCCCTGACCAAGCATGACATGGGCTCTTACTGGTGGAAAGGCATTGAGTGGACCTTCGTCTCCAGAGAACAAACGACTTTGCAATGCATGGCGGCCCACTGTGTTGTGCCTTTCACCAGCCGAACCAGACACTTGAGAAGATCCCTGGTGTGCATACGCACATTCCAGAACAAGCTGAACTTTGCGCAACCTGGAGACACTGCAGGCAACTGTTTGTGCAGGCAGCTGTTTGTGACCCTGCCTCCTGAGGAGCATCGAGATGTGGAGCTGCTTGAGGCAGCACATGACAGTGAGATGGATGTGGCCGGCGCGGTCTCTGTGCCTGGGCGCGCTGAGCCACGGGGAGTGCGCTGCCAGGCGTCTGCAGGGGCCGTTTCAGACCAGACGCTGCACGTGCTGCTGGGTGGCCAGGTCTGTTCAGATTGAAGGCCAGCAGCTGAATTGTTTGTTGTGAGAGGCTCTGGTGCTGCCGCACCGCACACGCCTGATAACCTGAGACAGGCTGAGCAGCATGCCAGCAGCATGTGCACCTACATCATGCTTGCTTTTCCTTGACAGTGCAGGGCTGTTCATTTAGTCCTGCGCCAGCTGAGTGTTTGAACCTCTGCCTTCTGCAGAACCCCTACAGCGCCATCAATGCTGGCCAGGGAGGCACCCACAATGCCCCCAATTTCAGGCCTGCCACTCTGTTCAGGCTGGGGCAGGAAGCTCGCCGAACATGGTTAGTGGCACCGCAGCTGTCACTGTCAACAGGTAAGTGCACGCCTGGCTGCAATGCCTGGTTGCTGGCAGGAGCCAGGGCCCCCTATGGGCAATGCTGAACTGTTGCTGACTTTGCCCAGCCAGCGACAACCTTGCAGTGGCAGCACGGCTGGCAACTGCAGCGCTGCCTGCCATGGCAGCTGGCAATAGGCGGGTGCATGCAGTGCGGGGCTGCTCAAGCTGTCTTTGAGGCTGCTCAGCCAGCTGGAGCCTGGCAGTGCCTGTGAGGCAGTGGTGAGCAGCCTCAGGGACAGCTTGAGCAGCCCCGCAGTGCATGCACCCGCCCACTGCCAGCCGCCATGGCAGGTGCCTAAAGCCAGCGCCTGACCTGCTCATAGACAGTAACCTGCTGCATTTTTCAAAGCTGAGGGCAAATCTAAGCTTGTTCTATTCTGTGCAGGACATCAGAGAGCGGTGGCGCAGGCCAGGCACAATGCCTACATGGCAGACCTCAGGGAGCAGGACCGGCTCAGATACTATAAACAGGCAGCGGCCAGCAACGGGCGCCAGAAGATCATTGACTATGAGGTGGCCCTCAAGAAGGGCAGGAGTGCTGCCGCTGAGGAGGCTGCTGCCATTTCCGCTGCCAAGCAGCGGCTGGCCTCCTGTGCGCTCAGGCCACGCACTGCTGAGGGCTTTCGGCCAGTTGTGCATGTGCAGCAGCCAGCAGCACAGCAGCAGCGAACAACATCAGACCATTTGAAAGCTGTGGGGCCCCAGCAGCTGCAGCAGCAGCAGGTGCATGAGCCGCCAGGCGGCGACGATGCTGCTGTTGTCTTCCAGGCTGCTGGCGTCACACCTGTGCCAAAGTTTTTGCAGACGGGCAAGTCCTCAAGGGATGGCAAGACGCTGGCAGCTGAGTCATGCGCCAGCAAGTGGGCTCTTCTGCCCATCAGCACCCGCGAGGACCCTGAGATGCACCAGATTGCAGCAGCATTGCATGACAGCACCGTTGAGAACACCCTCATGCAGGAGCTTGCTAGTGCTGGGGAGTCTGTTCAGGCACTTTTCCTGGCAGCTGCACAGAGCGGGGTGAGCCTTACTGTGTTGCACTCTGCACTTGAACGCTTGCACAACCTTCAAGCATGACTCACTTCCCCATTTGCATCCATTTCATGACGCGGTGAACTCACCCCAGGAGATGCGAACCCCTAGGCAGACGCCCCCCCCCCCCCCTCTTGACCATTGTCAGAACTGAAATTTTATGACACAATGGCACGTGAGAGAAACCCTAAAAACAACACGTGCAGGCACAAGAAGTGTGCAGGCTTGGCCCATGACTTATGCTGTCGCTTTTATTTGTCTCCGAAGTTCTGGGCACTTCTGAACCTCCCTGAGCCTTTGCCCGGCAATATGGGCGTCGACAAGTCATCTCCTAGTGATACGCCATCGACCCCGATCAAAGGCGATGCTTTCACCAACCAAGAGGTGGCTGCGACACCCAGGGAGGATAGTGCCACATATGGCCAGGTCTGTGCCCACATGCATAATCACAGATGCAACAGCACGATCTGGCGTCGCTCTGAGGCTGCAAGCTGATCCTCCATGCAGGGCCACCTTGGGCGTGCAAACCTGGCCTTGGTCGACGACAAGGCAACAGGTGAGGCTGTGAAATGCCATTCCCTCCTTTCTGGGAAGCCATGTGTGCGGTCAACGTGAAGAGCAGACAGCCAGATATTGCCATGTCTGTCCTGCAGCTGAGCCAATCATGAAGAAGGGCTGGCGGGGCGGCGCTGGTTCTAACTTTGACGCATGGCTCACGACGGCGGCGGCTCAGGTCAGTGCCGCCCAGCGCCACAAGTGATTTTCATACTGCAAGGTGTAGCCGCCACCAGTACTGGCAGCCTGCATTGACGGCCAACTGGCGCTTGAAAATGCAACTGCATGGCCTCCACAATATGCCAACCTCTCAGTGTCTGCAACCAACGGGCTCTGACAGCACCTTGTGCATGCAGATTGGGCAGGTCATGCTGGCGTTGCCCAATGCAGTTGCAGTGGCTGGCATGCGTGCAGCGGTGCCTCTGATTGTGGTCTATGCTTGCCTCAGCATCTACACCATCCACCTTCTCACCTCCTGCTACGCTCAGCTCAAGCTACGCAAGGTGCATGTCTGCTGCTTTCTTGCTGGTTCTGCCTGTGGTGGCTCTCCCAGCTCAAGGTGTCCAGCTGGTTCCCTGCTGTCTGTGCGTGTGTCTGTGTACAGAGGCACTTTGGGAACTTACCAGCTTGAGTGATCTGCTCAAGGTGCGGACTGCCTGCAGGTCAAGGCTGGCAAGTGGGCTGGCGGCCATGACAAGAGGGCCACTCAATATTTCGAGGTCATGGGAGGTGGGCACAGACAGCCTGACACATGGCCCTGGCAGCAACCCTGAGTGGCACCACTGGCGACTCTGATGTGACCCTGTTAGAGTAGCACCAACCTGGGTGCTTTCTGGCCGCAGAGCTTGTGGGCCGCCCCTTTGGCCTGTTTGTCCTGGTCATCACCATCATCTCGCTCCTGTCCACCTCCATTGCCCAGATTGTGGCCACCAGCACCGGCATGTACTACCTGGTGAGCGGGCCGCTCTGAGCTGCAGCTGTGTGTGTGCACAGTGCAAGGCAGGACAGCCCTGCCTGTCATCAGCCCAGCTCAGGCGGCTTACCCAGTTCTTCCTTGCCTGCAGGACACTTCAATCAACAAGAGGTGACTTCTTGCTGGGGGCACTGCCTGCCCTGCCATGGTGCTTGCAGGGCAGACCTGGACCAGCTGCCTGTACTGCACTGCAGGAACTGGTCGCTGATCTGGGGGGCAATAACAACTTGCACCATGACAATGATCCCAAACTTCAGGCATTTCAGGTGGGGTCCAAGATCTACTCAGCACTTCACGGCCTGCTTGGCTGCGTCGCCTCAGATAGAAGTACAGTGCCGCCACAGTCCTTGACCATGCATTTGATCGTGCAGGGTGCTGAACATCATTGCCCTGGTGGGCACATCTTACACTGCAATCTACCTGATTGCCACAGCAGGTAGGATGTCCCGCATCTCTGTGACTTTGATCGGCTGAGCAAGGAGCAGCTGGGGTGTGAAAGGCTCAGAATGCAAACCCTTGTTGGTTCATTGGACGCAGTCATGATAAACAGCTGGTTGAATAAATTAAGGATCAGCAGCCAATTTGCACATGCAGCGCTCAGCAACCCACACAGAGGATGTCTCCGGGCTGGTGACATCTCCCTTCTGCTGCAGCTTCTCATGGGCTTAACGGGCACGCGTTCCACTTGGGACCCACCTCCATGCAGAACCTGTTCCTGGGTGCCAATGTGTGAGTGGCTGCATGCCACCACTCTATGCAACACATCCACGTCGGGGGCGTGCTGACTGGTTTCGTTTTGTCAATTGCAGCTTCATGAATGCCTTTGGCGGGCACACAATGTCCTTTGAGGTGAGGGCAACCAGCCTGGATGAGCTCAAGGCCCTATAGTTGGGCTGTGTTGCTCTGTTTTCTCTCTGTGCACCAATCTTGTGCACTCTAGATGCTGCAGCTGATGCCTGGCGTCTGCAGGTCATCGACGCAATGTTCCAGCCCTCCAAGTATGATAAAGTGTACCCCTTCAGCTATATTTTTACCCTTATTGTGACGTTGCCCCACAGCTTCCTTATCCAGCTCGCCTTCCCAGTTCAGAATGCCAAATACGGGGTAAGTGCAGTGCTGTGCGCGGTTGCCGCATCAGTGCCCAGAGTGGTTGGATTGGCCTTGCCTGCAGCCAATGCAGTGTCGTTCTTGCTGGCTCACACCTTTCTCTCTACACAGTTTGACAGAGTGTTGATGTCTTGGGCTCTCCTACAGCCTGCAGCACAGTCTTTGTGCTGGCCATCACACATGCCCTCTGCTCCTGCAGAACGTGTACGGCGCGGTGCCAGTCACTGGGTGGAGGGATGTCTCCATTGTGCTCATGGTGTGTGTCCCTCTCCAGCAGGCTCAAGCGTGCGTTCCCTCAGCACAAGCTGCTGTGACTGACCCGGTGACCTTGGTGTGCAGGTCATCCACCAGCTGGTCGCCTACGCCCTCTACATCACTCCCGTCCTCTTCATGTGGGAGAAGCTCATACACACACACGACAAGCCACTGTGGATTCGCCTGCCCAGCAGGCTCCCAGTGGGGCTGTTTGTGGTGAGCCAATCAGCCCCGCCCACAGCCGGGTCTGACAGCGCCTCCCCCAGTTGTGGTCATCTTCAGACTGGGCTTTCTGCTTTCACTGCACATCACCTGTGCTCACAATACACCTCCACTGCCATTGACCTCACTATTGACCCTCTGCAGTGGTTTATTGCGGTCCTGTTGCCCTTCTACAACATCATCAACGCCATCATGGGCGCTCTGGGCAACTCCATGACGGCCTTTGCCATCCCAGGCGCAGCTCACCTGTGGGTTTTCTGGCGAGCGTCTGCACGCAAAGAGGCAGTCAAGCCACCCTCGTGAGTATTCTTGCATTGAGGTCTATCTTGTAATGCACAGTCCCCTCCTGCTGGGTCTGGCCATGGCTTGCTGCCCATCTGCGCACTCATTGGGAGCATGCCTTGCTGACGTTGCTGAACCATGTTACTATCCTCTGATCTTGTTGCCAAAGCCGCAGCACTGCATGCAATGCACATGCCCCTTCCTGCTGTCCTGCAAGTGCAGATTCCACATTGCGCAGAACCTGCTCACTCTCTGCTGTGCACTGCAGATTCCTGCCAGGTGGCTGGGCGACAGCTCTTGTCCTAGATGTGTTCCTGGTAGTGTATTTTACAGTCTTTGGCCTTGGGTAAGCCTTGCGCCTGTGTTTTGTGTGTGTGACTTTCATTACCACCAGTGCACACTCCTGCTGTCGCTGCAGATTTGGCCTGTGGGCAGCCATTGCAGCTCTGATTCAGCAGGTCGACACCCTTGGTGTCTTTGCCGCATGCTACCAATGTGCATCTATTGTGGCAACAAACAAAATCAATGGCTGAGGATCACATGTCTCAGTTTCCGCACAGATCAACCTGCATTCTTCCTGCTAACACCTTCCAGCCTGCAGCAAACTCAGCACAAACCCCCTGCAAATGATACGGCAGTAGTACTTGGGCATGAGGCAAGCAAGTTATGAAGCAAGCAGGAACCCAAGCCCTCCTGTAAACCTGTTTTAGACCAGGCTCAATCATAGTGAAGTTTTCCTTGTTGAACCATGAAATGGAACAACCAACCAGCACTGTATGTGCCGTCTTCAGGGTTGCTCCTGTGAAAAGCAGTTTCAGACCAGGTTCTATCATGTTTAAATTCTTTCTTTGTCAAGCATGAAATGGTACAGGCCAAGCAGGATTAGTTGTGTTCTCTTGAGGGTTGATGTGCGAAGCTCATAGGAAGAATTGCGCAAGGAGCCAAAGGCTACACTGTGCTGCTCTGATGTGCAGTCATCACATCTGTCCAAGTGCAGCTCAAGCACTTACTCTCATAGCTGTACTTGTAGAGAACAACAAAGTGTTGCAAATTGCCTGCAGCACTGCGCTGCGAAGCCTCCTGGCACTGCTTCTGCAGCTGCAACTTGTCTGCAACAGTGGTGACACAGCATTTCCTCAACACCGCTGCCAGGACGACACGGTCCTCAACATCATCAGAGGCAAACAATTCCTCTGCGCGCCCAGGGTAGGGGGTCTCCTGCAGCAGCACAGCCTGCCCAGGTCTCAGTGGGGCCAATGCTACAGCTACTGGTCTCAACCATATGCAGACCTTGTCTGATGCAACCTTGGGCAGACACATACTGCCCCCGACCATGGACAGGAACGCAGGAGCCAACCAGCTGCAGCCAGATAATGGTAGCCTTTGCCAATGAGGACATGTGGACCATGAGGAGCCAACGCCACACTCTGTAACCAGCAAGCAGCTGCTGAAGCACATGGAAGCTCAGTCACGCTGAGTTGACGGGGTTGCGAGCACGCCTTGCAGTGCATGCTCGGGCCTCACCTCGGGGCGGAAGAAGCGCTTGCAGCACATGAGCATGCGGCTGCGCAGGCCGAGATCCTCGCTCCAGAGCTTCTTAACCTGGACCAGGCGCGTCCATGGCTCCCCCGGCAGTGGCTGCAGCTCGGCAAAGTCCCCCACAGCCACCACCTCGCTGCCCTGCACAGGCGGCAGCATGCGTCAGGCCTGCCGCTGTGCCTCAAGGCGGCTGCCATCCTGCAGCAGCACTGGCGCCACAGATGCCATGTGGCTCCTAAGGCCACCACCCTGCAACTGCATTGACGTCATGTGGCTGCTGCAGCTACCACCCTGCAACACCACCGACCCTGCAAAACACTATGTGGCTACTGCAGCGTGGACAAGCTACAGCGACGAGGTGTTGACTGAGCCCATGGATGGCCTGCTCTACAATCTCCTGAGTGACGCTGCGCCCGCAGAGCCCTCAACATGTAGGAGAGCTGCAAGCATCCCTCACCAAGCGAAAGGCTCCGTAATAGGTGTGCAGGGGTGGCTGCCTGTTGTCGGGTGGCAGAGAGGCCCCATGCCAAGCAAGTGTTGCCTGCACATCCCCTGGAGGACGGGCGGCTGCTGCAGCAGGGTCCCTGGCTGTGGCGGCGGGGGCTGCTGCGGGGCCAGGCTCTGTCGTCACCCTGCGGCGCTTGGGGCAAGGTCCAGCTGCGGCGCTGTGCGGGGCATCCAGGCTTGGCGCAGGGTCCTGCGCCACCAGATGGCGCCGTTGTCAGGTGGAGTCCATGCTCTGTCGATGTCACCAAAGCATGACACACCCACACAACTGTAGTGCCTGACAGCCATCAACTTGACTGTGGCCGCCGGCGGCTACACAGGCTCAACCACAGGGTCAAGTTGAGCAGAGGCATCTCCAGCCGATGGAGGCCTTCCAGCCGTCACGGATGCACAAGGGCAATTGTGCTGTACAGCCCGCACGCTGTGCGCTGCGCCAGAGGTGCACAACAGCAGGCTGTGCACCTAGTTAACCCTAAACCCTGATACCGGAAGCCAGAGTGCCCTCATCCCCCTCAGCGTCATCGCTTTGTATTGTTGCATTGCCGCTGGGCCCCGTCACCTGAGGCTTTGGTGCTTCGTTGCCATGAAAGGGCTGGCTGCCCAGCCCGTCGCCAACGTCCCCAGCCTGCCCATCAGGCGCTGGTTCAGCGCCCTGCTGCAGCAGCCTGAGGGGCTCAGGCAGCTCCCCCGTCACCAAGATGTCACACAGCTCCAACCGCGTGAGGGCATGAATGCCCTGCCGCCTTGCTGCCTGCTCCACAGCCTACAGCCCACAGAGATCCGCGTGCAGTGGGTCAGCCTTGTCTGAGCTGCACTGCAGGACTGCAGCATTGGGGGCCGCGCAGGGACTTCAGCTGCCTGTCTGTGGGTGTGTGCGTGTCATGCCCCACTTTCGCCTGCATGTGGGTGTGTCAGCCCACAAAGGTCTGGCAAGCAGTGGCAGCTGTTTGGCACATCCCAGGGAGGTGTGCCATGACAAGCCTGCATGCAGCTTGAGCTGATGGCTGCCCAGCCCTTGAGTGCACACGCTGCAAGTCTTGCTGAGACGGCAGCGCCCTTCAATTTGCGATTGTCAAGTTGAGGACTGCTCTGCAATACACTGCGCCTACCTGAGAGTCAGGCGTGTCCCTGTCCTCGGCCAGCACCACGGCATGGCAGCCCGCAGAACGTCGCAGGCCTGCATGGGCGACGCGGCGATTGCTCCTGCCAGGCAGCTTGGGCACCAGCGATGCGCCTGCACCAGCACAGCACTGGGGCTGAGGCTGTGAAGCCAGTGCAAGGCTGTGGGCTGCCGCCAGCTGCGCTGCCAGACCTCAGCACCCACACCTCCTGGGAGCGTGCATTGCCACAACTTGCCAAGCTGCTGGGAGCGGCGGGTACACATACTTGCTGTCCTCATGTGCATTGACTGCTTGTCTTGAAGCCCCTGCATGTTGCAGGGCTGCCTGCTTGCCTGCAAGCTCCAGCAGCAGGCTCAGCTGCTGTCGCCTCAGCTCGCTGCCGCTTTCATGAGCGTGGATGCGCAGCCCTGACAGCGGCCTGCGTGCAGCTGATGGTCCCTGCCACACCTGAAGACCAGAAACTGACATTGGCAAGTGGGGCTGCAGGGACTCACCAGCACAGCATCATCAATCAACGGGCCAGCATAAGTGCACATCTACCATGCAGGCTCACAGCAATGCCCTAATGACAAGCCTACAGGATCAGCATGGTGAGTAACAGCAACAGAGTGCTGGCTTGATGGGTCAGGTGCAGCCAGATGGAACAGCAGCGCAGTTGGACGGTCAGAACACCAGCTGGGTGATGTGATCAGGCCAAATTAGCAGGCAACAGCTGGTCAACATGTAGCTCAAGCTCAGATGCAGGGGCAGCACATCACCTTGGTTGGGTCAGCATAAGTCAGCGGGCGCTGAGCCCGCACGCTGTCCCGCACCCACTGTGGCTTTACGATGGGCAAGCCATGGAGGTGTGCCAGCAAGAATTTGAGGGTCTTGGATTGCTGGCTGGCAACCAGGCACCACCCTTCACCCTCCGGCCTCTGCAATCAAAACCAGCAAGGGCTATTTGTCGTCTCCTCAATGCTAACAAACAGCAGATGCTTGTGAACTCTGAAAGACAGCGACCAGCTGAGACCATAAGTCCTCGCTTGCTGACTGTCAGTGAAGGACGCCTGACCTCAGCGTCCGGCGCCGCAGCTGCAACGGTACCCTGTGACACCAGGGCATGGGCTACTAGGCAGCACCACACTGCCAGCAGCCCACCTGGCACAGTGCAGGCTCATCTGCGAGCTCCCCACCGTGCAGCTGCACCAGGGCCGACAGCCTCCTCCGCTCCGTGTCAGCGCCAATGAAGCCAGAGCTCAGGAACGTCATCCCCGCAAATGTGGCTGTGCCCTCCTCTGCCTCCAGATTGGCCTGGACTGCCGGCTGAGCAGCTGCACCCCCGGTGCCACCAGGTTGCCTGTGACTGCAGGGCCCTTCAGGGGCAGCCTGCACCTCCCGGGGAGGATGCTCTGTGGCAGGAACCCCCACTGAGGACCGCTTGGGTGGCCGTCCCCGCTTGTGCGCTGGCAGTGCCGCAGCCTCAGGGTCTGCTGAGGAATCTCTGGCAGCCCCTGCTGCTGGGGCAGACTGGCGCCTGCTGGCTGCCATGATCCTGTTGGCCTGCAGCCAGAGGCACAGCAGACTGTCAGTGCCGGCCTCACAGACCTGGCTGAAAAGGCCTGACAGGCGCCACTCTGCGTCACCACAAGCTCCAAGAGTTGGGTGCCTACAGCAGCCGGATCTTCTCCACTGGGGAGCGCGCAGCACCAGCAGCATGATTTGACAGCTTGCAGGGGCCTGCCCAAATGCAGCAGCACCTCCAGCACATGCGAGCCTGCAGAGCAGGCCCCAGCCTGCTCGCACCTGGACAGACGTGTCCCTGTCTGCGCGGCACTTCTTGCAGCCAGTGCGCGCGTGGCGGCACTTGGAGCAGCCCAGCGCTGGGACGGGCACGGGCACAGCAGGCTGCCCCGGGGCACAGCCAGCCTCAGCTGCCGGGGCCTCCCCGCAAGACCCTGGCAATTGTCTGCCGGGGGCAGAGCCCCTGCAGACGTTAGGCCTGGGGGCTGGGCACTCTGCAGGCGAGGCTGTGTGATCGCAAGGGCAGCTGCTGGTGCCCAGATTCCTCTGCACCCAGGACGGGACTCCGCTCAGCTGCCACAAAGGCGCTGCAGCAATGCGGCAGACCTGTCCCTGGCAACCGGAAGTGACTTGAGCAGCAGAAGAGACTGAAAGGTGCCCCATACCTCCCAGCAGATTGCTGGTGGCCATGTCTCTCAGGCTCCCTCAACTTTGTAGGCTTGGTCGCCGTGCAGCATGATGAACAGATGCCAACTCCCAGGAGCTTGCCTGCACACCATCTGCCTCAGGCTCCTCTGATTCTTCAAAGCACCCTGGACCTGCTCAACACAGCAGCGCAGATCCTAAACTTCCAGCCGCTTGCCTGCCCGCCATCCCTGTCAGGCTCCTCCAGGCTGGCAGACGGCTCAGCCCCAAGGGCTTTAGCCTCCCTCAGCAGTACGTCAGGGTCATGCTCAGGGTCCTCGGACTCTGACTCAGATGGCCAACCAGAGGGCTGGAACTCTGAATCGCCCCCCTGGGTGTCCATCGCAGCTGGGTCGGCAGACTCGGGCAGGGATTCAAGCTGTCTAGCAGCAGCAGCTGTCCGAGGGGAGATGACCAGCCTGCAGGAAGCACTGACGAGTGGGCACCTCTACAGCCCCTGTAGAGCCCACAGGTGGAGGGCTTCTGCCTGTACAGGAGAGGTGGCCAGCCTGCAGATGTCATGCAGAGATGGGCGCCTCCAAGACTGCAACACAGCCTGTGGATGCTGCAGGGCACTCTGGGCTAAGCTTGCCATGGCCTGCACCTGCAAGACCTTGTTGCTGTCAGAACGGATGCATGCAGGTGGTACAGCCTGAGTTCCCCACCTGGCAGGTCTCACCAGCCGTCGCCCTGTGCGGCTGCGCTTGCTGGCGCTGCCTGGCGCCTCTGATGGCCCCGCAGCCGCCTCTTGCCTGCACTTAGTTCCAGCACCTGCACTTGAACCACAGCATCACAGCAGCAGCCAGCTGACAACTAGCAAGCAGGCCAGCTTCACAGTGCAACAACAAGAGGCAATGGGTATCTGCATGGCACCGCATTGGAGAGCAGGTCATGCAGCTTTCCAACAGCACAGGTATCATCAGGCCAACATGTCTTGCTGCTGCAGCAAGCTGCTGAACAGTGGCTGCCACCTAGCCTACCTGCACGCTGCCATTGATCAGCATTGGCCCTCCCCTGCTGTGGGGACAGCTTGTGCAGGTCTGAGGTTCGCCGTGCGCTCCTTGTGCCACCAAGAACAGAGTCGCCCAGCCCTGTGGCAGGCACGGCCAGCTTGCGTGCCACCTTCCGGGGGGGAGACGCCGCAGCTGGCTGGGGATTGGCTGGGCCCCTGGCCGCTGCCTGAGCAGCGACATCCCTGCCCAGTGCTGCTGTTGCCTTCCTCTCCCCCGTCGCGGCCTCGGCAATGGCACTGCCCAGGCGGGCAGCAGAAGCTGCGACCCTGTGAGCCCGCAAGCCAGGGCTGACGTTGGGGCTCTGCCCTGCCTTGCCAGCTCTGCCAGGGCTCCTGCAGTGCCTGGGAGTGCCCGCAGACCGCAGGTGGGCCCGGGGGCTCATGCGCTGAGCGGGCACTTGCAGCCTGGTGGTCCCTTCCAGGTGGTGCGCTATTGCAGCCTGCGCCTGGACAGCCTCTGCCTGCCCTGCTGGACACACCTCATCCTCTGGAGCGCTCTGACTGCTGGGGAACCTGCGGAGCACCAGTGCTGAGGTTGATGCAGCGCTCCTCAAAAGGCAGACAAAGCCAATTGCTGAGCTTGTGCAGTGCCTATCAGAATGCGCTTGCAAATGTGCAGGTGGCAGACGCCTGGTGAATCTTGGTGAGGCATGAGCAATGTGTTGCGGCCAAGCTCTCGGTGCAGCTGGAGCACGAGACAACCACGCCACTGACAGCTTACGCAAAAGCATCGCCAGCTGCCGCATTCTGTGCCCTCAGCAGCGCCGCCACAGCCGCCCTGGCTGTGGCCTGCGGATTGGCCACCTTCCCAGCCGGCGGCGCGCCAGCTGCAGGCATGTTGGCTTGAACCCCTGTGGGAGGGCGAAACCCTGGCCTGCGCTGCAGCGCACCAGAGCCTGGCTGCTCCCCCCTGCTGCCTCGTGCCATCTGGTGGACCCTGCCCGCAGATTGCCGCCTGGGTCCCCCAGACGCACCTTGCTGCTCAGCAGGCACACGTCCTGGTCCTGCCTCTGTGCCATGCAGCGCAGCGCCCGCCTTTTGGTGCAGCCTGCCTGCAGACGGCCGCCTGGCTTCCCCGGCACTGTCCTGCTGTGCAGCAGGCGCACCCTTGGGCCCCCTGCAGCAACGGCCTGCAGCAGCTGCTGCTGCGGACCTCCAGTCTGGCAGGTACTCGGGATCCTGAGTCTGGAACGGCACCGTCATCTGCATGGACACAACAGCCCCAGCAGCTGAGGGGGCGACCGGCCCTCTAGCCTTGCCAGGCAGCATTTCCTGATCCTGGGTCTCCAGCCCATGAGGCCACCACTGCTGCAGCGCACTGGCATCCCGCCTGCCCTGTGAGTGGACAAGTTCTATAGGGGAGTCTGCGGGGCCTGGAGCCTCGCCAGGCGACTCAGGCTCTGCAGCGCCGCCATCAGCAGGAGGCCTCGGGGGTTCTGCGGCGCCTTCAGCTGGGCCGATTGACTCACCCGCTGCAGCATCAGCAGCGACAGGGGCCTCTGTGGCATTCTGAATCTGGCGGGGTGAGTCGAGGAGGGCAACTCGAGCAGCTGCAGCTGCTGCAGCCTCAAAACTCGGTGGGCCTGCCTGAGTCTGCAGGCATAGGTCCAGGTATGTAGCCCCCTCAGAGCAGCGCAGCTGCGCAGCTGCCACCAGCTGAGCCTGAGGGCTGCAGGCGCCACCTGCGGCCCTGCTGGCTGGCTGCGGCCGCCCCGGGGCTGCTGCCGTTGCCTTGGGGCGCATGGCTGCCCTGTGTAGCTCTCTTGGCAGGGACACCCCTCGCTCGCTGCCCTTCCGCTGCCTCTTGTCAGCGGCGGCCACGGCGGCTCCCCTGTTTGTGTGTGCGCCCCATGCGGCGCCAGCAGCATCAGCTGCTCTGCCCCTCTGCTGCCTGGTTCCATCGGATGCCACACCAGCACTTCTCTCCACTTGCACCCCCTGTGCAACTTCTTCGGCAGCCGCAGCTGCTGCATGGCTGCGCAGGCGGGGCCTGCCATTTGCTGCTGAGCACGGACGCCTGAGCGGCAGCTCTGGACGCCCCCGCGCGCTGCCCTGGGCTGACTGCCGGCGCTTGCGCTTGCGGTCTGCTTGCCGGGTGGTCAGCCTGCAGGGGCTTCAGCACGGTCTTGCCACATTTTTAGGATCTTGCTGTGGGATGATGTGCAGATAATGTCCACAGCCTGCCTGCAAAGTTGCCATCCTGACTGATGTTCAAATAGACAATGGGCTGCCTGCAGAGATGCACTGCTGCTGCTGTGTGTAATTCAACAGCTCAGCAACCAGGTGTAGGTAAGCTTCCCACAGACCCTGCTGCTTCACCTTTGCAGCGCAAGCCCTGCCACAACCCAGGCCTGCCACAGGCAGCCTGCAACACATCTTGCCATGAGCCCCAACGCCTTACCCAGAAGCCCTTCCCTTGCGCCCTTCTTCCTGTGGCAAGGCTTGCTGCTGCACAGGAGCCCATCGGCGCCCCTTGCCGCATTCGTTCTGTGCACTGCCATGCAACTGCGTCCCACAGGCTGCAGGGCCTCCATCTGCCACCTCATCTGCAGCCCTGGCCTTGTGCACCCAGTCAGGGGTGCTGGGAGGTGTCTGCTCCACGACATACATGAGGGCCTCCGCAGGCTGCTGCTGCTCCCTGTGCTCTGGGCTCAGCGCAGCATTGTGTAGATGCCCAAGCTCCTGCTCTGCAGCGCTGTCCTGGCCGTCTGAGCGGCGGATCAGGAGTGCCTGCGGGCTCATCTGCATCGGAGCGCTGGAGGGCTCATCTGCCGTTGGCTGCACGCACTGCAGCAAGCACTGCCAACAGGTCAGACCGGCCCTGCTCCAGGCGCTGCCAGCCTACAGCAGACAGGCGCTGCTCCTGAGGAGCACCTGAAGGAGACTGCAGGATCACACAGGCTCCCCAGCTGCAACAGCTAGGCATGCATTGGTACTGCTTGGCGTGCTGAAGGCTCTGTGGTGGCCCTGCTGGCTCAGACACGTCACCCTGTGAGGCACTGAGAGACCCGCCGTGGCGGGCAGGACCAGGGAGCTGGTGTGCCAGTGCTGGAAGGGAAGTCACAAGCATTCATGGCAAGCAGATCCACCTGACTGTTGATGCGCTGGCTCGTCAGCAGGGCACCCGGCTGGCGCCTCACGCTGCGGGACCCCTCAAAGGGAACTGCTCCATCGCTGTCTCCCGGATCCACTCTGGCGCCGCCATCAGGCCACAGATCTGCGCCCGCGGCATCGTTCTGCTGCTGTGTTTGCCCTGCACTGTCTGCCAGCAAGGCGGCTGCCTGCTGCGTGCCGAAGGGCTCCTGCGGCCCTGCTGCAGTGCCAGCAGCGAGGGCTTCCAGGTCGGGGTGAACCACAGCTGCAGGGGCAGCCTCGTCAGCGGCGCCGGCGGCAGCAGCATGCTCAGCTCCAGGGCGCCTGTGCGGGGGTTGAGAGGCGGACCTTGACTGCAGGAAACCCAGCGGCAGGGATGGAGGCGTGAACCCCCTGACTGGGGCCTGAGTCTCCCCAGCTTGCGCCCCCTTCGCCCTAGTGCTGGTGCTGCTTCTGCGCGGCGGCTCCAGGGCCGAGCGGGTAGGGCTGCTCTCACCACCAGCGCCTCCACAAGCAGGGGCAGCAGCAGTGGGTGTGGCTGCATAGCCAGCTGGCACATGTGTGGGGGTCTCAGCTGCACCTTGGGCGGACAGCTCAGCCTGCTGCCTGGCCAGCTCAGGCTGTGCATCTAGCACAGCAGCTAACAGCACAGCGTCCCCGTTACTGCCAGGCACCTTACCGCCCGCGCTGCCTACCTCTGCTGCCATCCTGGCCTGATAAGAGCGCGTGGCAGCAGTAGCTGCAGCAGCAGCAGCGGCCGCTGAAGCGAGCCCAGGCGCGCACAGCGACGGCAGCGACAAGGGGCGCGCTACCTCCTGTGTCTGCTGGGTCTGTAGGTCCAGCGCCAGGGCTTCCAGGGATGCCAGGCCTGCCTGGCCCAGCTGGCTGCCACCCGTTTCAGCAGCAGCACCCTTGGCTGTCTGAGGCACCAGCATGGCCGCTGGTGCATGGTGCTGGGTGCTGGCGGGGAACAAATCCATGCCCAGGGCGCCAGCAAGTGACGGGCGCACAGGCTGCCTGGCACCCTGCTGCGCTGGCTGGGACTCAGGCCACTGGCTGGCCACCCGAGGGCCCACCTGTGCAGCCTCTGGTTGGCTGTCAGCAGGTGGTGCTGAGCCAAGTTCCGGGCTGCGCCTGCCAACAGCATCACCAGCCGCCTCAGGATCGTCACCGGTGGGCTGAGCGGCCACAACAGCAGCAGGGCTGTCCCCATCGCTACCTTCGGTTGCCTCACAGCCAGCCTGAGAGGAGGCGCCCTGCTGTGGCTGCCCTGAGAGCAGCCTCCCGCGCTGGCTGCCTGGCACCGCAGCCCCTGCCTGCCCCACTGGTGTCGCCTGTGCAGTGCTCAAGTCACCGGGGCCCAGTGCTGATGCAGCACGCCCGGAGGCACCAGCCTCAGCAGCTGTGGGGCTCCCAGCAGGCTCTGCAGCAGGCCCATGGCTGCCTGGCTGGGCCTCCACCCCAGCCCTGTGCTCTGAGTCCGGCCCGCTGTGAGGACCACCTCCATGCATCTGCTGGGGGCTGCGGTTGGAGTGTGGGGTGCGGCCGGGCTGCTGCGTGGCCTGTGTGCGGTCCCTGCCTGGCGTGATTGCTGTTGGACAGCAGCTCTCGGGGAAGACGTGGCCCCCCTGCTGTAGCCTCTCATCCCGGTGCTGACAATCCTCCATGCCACACAGCGCCTGCAGACAGTGCCTTGTGCTCAGGTAAACTGCCTGAGAACAAAAGGTCTTCAGGATACAAGAGGCACCCTGAGCGGCAGCTGCAGCAGCTGCTCAGGCCATCTGAGAAATGCTGATGCGGGGACAGATGGACAGAAAGCCCCTGCTGGGGCATGATGCAACAACTCTTTGTAAGCAATGCAACATGCTGCCAACTGGATATAGACCAATCGAGTTGCAAAGCCAATGTACACGCCTTATGGGGCTTGTCCATCCCAGCACAAGGCCGCAGCAGCTTGCTCTCATGATGAATGCTGCAAAGCGCTGTCTCACTTTGCAGAAATGCATTGGACAACCAGTGCCCTCACCCTGCCAGGGCTGTCCATATCTGGCTGAGTGGGCTCAGCACCCTCAAAGTCCACCGCGTGCAGGCCTAGGCACACTCGAGCAATGCACAGCTGGCGCTGCAGCCAGGCTTCCTGCAGCACACCAGACCTGCGAGCTCAGCAGCCAAGACGAAGGAGATGTTGACCACAGTCGACAGCAACGCTGAGCATTGCGCACTTCACCTCACTGTGCAAGGTAGCTGCCTCCAGCCTCAAGGCGCATTCGCCAATGCTTGACAAACGTGCACAGACCACAGAAGCAGGCAGCAAGCAGCAGGTGGCAGGCACATGACCTTTACTACACAGCGCACGTCTGCCCCAGCCACGCGCTGCTCACCGCTGTCCCATGTCTGCGCCACAGGTGGCGCCCTGCAACGGCCCGCCATGCCCTGCCCTGCTCCGCCTGAAGCGCCTCAAACAGCACCATGCCAGCAGCATCCCCTGTCAGGCCACTGGCGATCCAGTAGCAAGAGAGGCAGTCACCCTCTGCCTGCGTGTTCTGCAGCGCTTCCACAGGGGAGGCCTCCGATGCATCTGGCAGCTGTGGTCCCTGCAGGCGGCACACACCCGGGTTGTCATTGATTGAGCATGCAAGTGACCAGGTTCAGCAGCGGTCTTGCAGCAAACCTGAGTCAAGAACATACCCTCTGGCAACCCTGGCTTGGGAACAGACACCCTGACCATAGAGTGAGGTGCTGATTGTTGCCAGTGCACCGTGCACCCCCACCAGCAAGTCGTTTGACTAAGGCCATCAGGGCTCCAGGGGGAGCACTCCAGACAGCATGACCGACGGGTCTCACCGCAAGCTCAGCTGCAGCCTGCAGCTGTGCCGCTGCTTCCTGCCAATGCAGTGCCTGCTTGGCGCTGCAGGCATAAGATGCCCGCAGCGCTGCCTGCTCCGCAAGTTCAGCCTCTGCCTGGCACAAGGGCAGGCCCTGCACGCGCTTCCAGAGCACAGCAGCCTCCTCAATCAAGTCGACCTGCACAGACAGGCAAGGGGCCAGTGCTGAGAGCATGCCACGCAAGGCCTGTTGCAGCCTCAGCTTTGCTTTGTGGAGTGCATGGCTGCCCACAAGCTATGCCCTACTCAAAAGAAGTCTGCAGCACCATCAGCCACGCACATTGTGCCCTGGATTTGCAGTGATGCCAGCGCTCTACCATGCCCTTGTGGTGCGCAGGAAGAGCAGAGTGCCTGCGCTTGTCGAGGATGCACAGCTAGCAATTGCAGCAGCCACACCTGTCTAATGTCTGTCCGAGCGTGGACTTCTGCTTCACGAGCCAGGTGCACAGCAATAATCCTCTGCACATGCTGTGCTTCATCTGCCACAGTGGCAGCGGCTGCTGCCACACCATCCTGGGTGCCAGCAACGGCCCCAGCTGTGAGGACTGGTGAAGCGCCGGCCATTGCAAGGCCATCCTGCGGGGCGCTCGCCTCACGCCCAGGCTGAGCAGATTCAGGCTCAGAACAGCCGGGGCTGCTTCTGACTGGAGCAGCCTCAGTGATGGTTGCCTTGGCCTCAGCCTGGGCAGACTCGGGTACTGTCAGGCCTGCTCCAACTTGCGGCTCCCCGGCATGGCTCACGGCAGCTAGAGGGCCGATGTGGCCTCTGCCTGCTGCGTCAACGTTGGTGGCTGGGCCGGTGTTGACCTGCTGACGCTGGGACGCAGCCGCTGCCGCTGCTGCAACAGCAGCAGCAGCAGAAGGTGAATTCTGTTGCTGCTGCTCTGCCTCTGCACTTGCTCTGACGCCAGAGCCGTGCTGCACACCACTGGCTGGGGTCTCAGCTTCATCACCCTGGGCTTGTGACCCTGCATCATAAGTAACGCCTGACTTTCAGCAACCCTAAGCTGGTGCTGAGACACACAACCGATCCCAACAGGTGCGCAGAGTCCACGCATCAGACACCCATTGTTGGTATGCTGACCCTACAAAGCTAGGCTAGACATGCCTCTCAAGAGTGAACTTCACCAGAGCCATTCAGTGCATGGTGGGCATGGGATCAATAGGCACAACAGGAGGGACACACACCTGCGCGGGAGTCCAGCCCCAGGCTGACTGGGACCATGCTCGGGTGGCCGTTAGCAGCGCGGGCTGTGAAGGCCGCCAGGCTGGCATCCACCTGTGCCTTCTTGTTGCTGGCAGGCTGCTGATTGCCCGTCTGAGCTGCTGCCCCTGTAGCCGCACGTACTGCCTTGCTGCTGGCAGGCTCCTGGCTGCCCCTCCTCGCTGCAGCCTCCCTTGCAGCGGTGGGGGCAGGAGCAGCAGGTGTGCCCCCCCTGCTCTGTGAGGCAGGCCCAGCTTCAGGTCCTTCAGCGGCACTGTTGGTGCCTTCAGCGCCACTGCCAGTTCCCATCCCCTTGGAGGCACCCTCTCGCTGGGTTTGATCTCTGCCTGCCTGGCCGGCAGCCCCTGCTCCACACTGCCCTCTGCCCTGCCCTGGGGCCTGCTGGCTGCGCTCCTGGCCTGCCTGACCGCTGGCCGGCGCTCCTGACTGCGCCAGCTCTGCCTGCTCTGAGCCCTGTGCCCCACCCTCGGGGGCAGCAGCATCAGACCCAGCGCCATCAATGCGCTCTGGCGCAGCAGCCTCAGCACTGTGCCTTGCCACATGCTCAAGCACAGCAGCATCAGACCCTGTGCCCTCTGCATGCTCTGGCACTGGAACCTTTGTGGTCTCCTCCACAAAGGACAACATCTGGAGCTCTGTGGCTGCGCAATCTACAACCTCACTTTCCAGCGCAAGGGAGGCCACCTGGGGCTGGCAGCGCTGGGAGGCTGTCCCTACCACAGATGGCTCGCTGCGTGCTGGCACCTCCTGCAGCTGGCAGGGTCGAGAGGTGCCGCCAGCCGCGCCCTGCTGGCTGCCTATAGGCGGCTGCTGTGGCGCAGCTGCGCCCTCAGGCTGCCCCTGGGGGCCTTTGCTGCCAGCACCTTGCTGGGCTGATGCAGCTGGCCCTCCCTGACTGGACTTGGTGTCCTTGCCTGAGGGAGGCAGGCGGGCAGCGTCCTGTTGCTTGACTGCCTGGCTGGATGCTCTTGCACCTCCAGCGCCCCCACTGGCAGCCGCCATCGGCCCAGAGCCCAGAGGGGGCTCCTGCTGCGCGGCCAGCCCCGGGGGTGGCATGAGCGCTGCTGAGGCCTGCTGAGCCCCAAGTGCCTGCTGCTGCTGAACAGCGGGAGGGTGCTGCCCTGGCTGCCTGGCCTGCGAGGGGGAGGTCAGGGGGCTGCGCCCACAACTGCTGCTGACCTTGCTGCCCACAGGGGATGGGCGCACCTGCAGCAAAGTGACCGGGGTTGTGATCCTAGCAGATGTGCGGATGTTGCCACCTGTAGTATGCTGTTTTGGTGTGGCAGGCAGACTGGTGCACGCTGAAGGCGTGGTGGGCTTCCCTGATGCAGCCGCCTGCGTGCAGGCATGGCAGGTGGCTTTCGGACAGGCCTCACCGAGACACCCCAATCTGGGCAAGCGCTGCTGCAGTGCCTCACAAACTGACCTCCAGTGTTGCTGATAATGTGTCGTGGCCATGCGGGGGCCGCTCCCCGAGGAGGCCCTCCAAATTGATATTGAGCACACGCCAAAGCTGCATGTCCTGGGGCAGGCTCATCTTGGCAGCGGACTGCTCCTTGCTCAGGGGCGAGATGATGGGTCCTGTGTCACGCAGGTTCCTGGCGGAGGCGGGCGTCAGCAGCGGCTGGCTGCTGCTAAGCCCTTGGAGGCGCCTGCCGTCCCCTTGGGCCCCCTGGCCGGCATGTGGAGTTTGCGTGTCACCTGCCCAGCTGACAGCTGGTTTAAGGGGCTGCGGAGGAGCTGGGCTGAGCGCCTGATCTGAGGCCTGGGACCGCAGGGACAGGCAGAGGCAGCCTGCAGCACACGAGGCAGCGTTCGCGTGTGTCACAACTCATGGTGACCTCTGATGGTGCAGCCTGCAGCTCACCATCCTCCATGTGGCCACTCGATTCCAGGTTGTCTCGAGATTGTTGTCCCAGAAGTCAGGCTTGACAGCCAGTGTCCAATTGATCAGCTGGAGGTGACCATTGATGTGTTGTATGGCAGAGTTGCTAATCTAGCCTCCCATCGAGCCTGAAGTTGTGCTGTGCTGTGGCCATTTAACACTATCCGTATGTCCTAGGCTCTCTTCAGATTTCTTGAGAGCAAATGGGCGAGGGCGAGGGCAAGGATCTTTTCAAGAAGGGTGTGGCAATCTCAACGTGGCAATGTAGCCCAGATCCAGGCCTCAGCAATTGGAGCAGATGGTGAGCATCAATCTGAGAGACAGCTTGTTATGAGGCCACTGCCGAATGCGTGTGCAGTAAGACCTGCAGTGCTGCAGCAGAGGCGGTATCCCCACCACTGAGGCCCATGTGCAGGGCCAAGAGCAAGAGTTGGTTCGGCATGTCCCATTGCAAGGACAGCATAGACGAGTCTCCGGACTTCTGGAGCAGGTGATGCCCACATGATGGGCAATAGACCTAGCCGTGTTGTGCCACCAGGCACTGCAGACTCCTGTCTGCTCTCACAGATGGCATGCATGACCTGTGCTTCGCAGGCAGACCAGCCGACAGCAGGATTGCCAGTGTACTCAGGCGTGAGGGCATGACTGCACAATGTAGCTCACCGTGCTCACTTGCCGTCCTCCACAGGCTGGGCCTTATCTGCTCTGCGCTGCTTTTCGACCAAGGGGATGGTGTGCCAGAGCTTTGCTACCTGCCCATGTGCCTGGCTATGCTGAATGCCCCATGCTGCCCAGCTGCCCTTGCAGCCTAGCTGCGATCAAGGCAGACATTGGCACCTCGGCCCAACTTAGCCCTGCAGGTACGAGGAGGACATTCTGAACGCCAAGAAGCTGGGCTGCAACAGCTTCCGCTTCTCGCTGGAGTGGGCGCGCCTGGAGCCTAAGCAGGGCCAGATCGACCAGGATGCAGTCAAGAGGCAAGCACCTCCACACCACCCTGTGTGTCCTTGTGCGCACCCAGATTGCAAGTCCATCACCTGGCTGATCCCTGTTGCTGCTGTGCAGGTTCAATGCGATGTTTGACTGCCTGGTGGGTCCCAGTGGCCACCTACGATAGTAGGCCGCCTGTCAGACATATTGGCCTTAGGCTTGAAGCCTCCCGCGTCACATGCACCTCTGCCTGCAAGCCAGTCCAGGCAGCCTACCCTGTCTTCCATTCTCATGCCCACAAGCCTGACTTCTTGCTGGGTGTCTGTCTCTCCTGTGGGCCCCTGTGGCATGTGGTCTGGACTTGAGGTTGTGCAAGCTTTTGCATGCAGCAGACACATGATCTCACAAGACTCCCTGACTGCGGGCGGTTCCCCCTTTCGGCCCAGGCTCCACACCTGACCTGATGCGGCAGCTGCCCCGCTAAGCCTGTCTGTGGCGCGACAGCCTGCCCTGCCTCTCAGGCTGCATGCTCAGCTCCTGGCCTGAGGCCTCAGCTGAGACGGGTGCCTGCCTGTGTGCAGGAGGCCAATGGCATGGAGCCCAGCGTGTCCCTGCACCACTTTGTGCACCCTGCCTGGTTCGATGACCTGGGCGGCTGGGGGAAGGAGGAGAATGTGCAGCTCTTTGCGAAGTTTGCTGAGTGGTCCTTCCAGCAGTTTGGCATGCGGGCAAAGCTCTGGGCCACCTTCAACGAGCCCTCGGTGCGCCGCCTCATCCCTACCTGGCAGTGTCACCGCCCACAGCACCTTCCACACCCAGGGTGCACAGCGCTGCTTGATACCTGCCTGGCAGCCTGCTGCTGCAGAGGCCAGTCTCTGTGTTGCCGCAAACCCTTCAATCCCTGGCAGTGGCACTTGAGCTGCATCACAGACAGCAAGCCGGACCGACACCTGCTTGGCGATCTGGCCCTGCTGCAGACGAGCATGCAACTGAAGACGAGCTGGTGGCCCTTGTGCAGAGTCTCGCTAATGGTGGCTTTGTAGCTGGCAACTTCCCTCCAGGCAAGGGGCCCTCCAAGTGCTGCTGCTGCTGGCTCATGTTCACACCTGCATGAGATTGGCAGGTCGTCCAGGCAGCGGCTTGTTGCGTCTGCTGCAGGCAAGATGTTCCACTTCAGGCGCGCAGGCGAGGTTATGCTGAATGTGCTGAAGGCACATGTAGCCGCATACAAGGCCATCAAGGCCCTGCCAGGCGGCGACAAAGTGCAGGTGAGGCCATGAGACACCTGGCATCAGGCATGCTGGGGGACATCTGGCCTCTGGGGGCTGATGCAGCCAGATTCTGCTGGGTGAGCTGTGTGCCTGGCAGCAAGCAGGGTGGCCACAGCGTGCTGTGCACATTTGTGTCATTGTGGATTGATGGCAGTCAGGCCACTGCATGCTTAGCATGAATGCTGCTTGCCTGGCATGCAGGTGGGGCTGACCCATGCCATGTGGAAGTTCCGCACGCAGGGCACCGGCCCGCTATACTGGCCAGCAGCGTGAGTCTTTTACTGCATGCCGGCAGCGGAGCTGGCAGCAATCTGCTGTGATGGCCGCAATGACCAACACAGTGAACAGCTGCTGCACCTGCCCTGCATGGTTGCCCGATGCCCTGGTGTATGCACCAGATGCTGCAAGGCTTTTGCTGTCACATGTATGCCCCCAGGCTTCTTCACAGCTCCCCTCTCTGTGCAGGTGGGCCTGCCATTGGGCAACATACTGCATGGGCTGGAATGTGATCCATCAATTTATGCTGACAGGCAAATTTGAGTGGAGCGTGCCTCTGCTGGGGCGGGTGTTGACCTACCAGAATCCCGGCGGAAGGCCTGGGTGCGACTGGTGGGGCATCCAGTACTACAGCAGGTGAGTTGCGCCAGGCACCACAGCCCTATCAAGGTTGACCCTGGGCTGCAATGCAGCGTGTGCCTCACATCTGCGGCACCTTGACAGAGGGCACTGCTGTCTTGCCTTGTCCCCAAGCAGCATTAGGGACCAGGCAGCAGACACAGGTAGAAGGAACTGCACCAGATTCCTGGCTGCTTGGGCCAGGGTCGATGTACAACAGCATCCTGCTGCTGTCGGGCAGACACCAGCCACCACTTGACTATGCCTTTGGTGCGGTGCAGGCCACTCATGTCCTGGTACCTGACTCCCCAGGTGCCTCCAGGGGAACGCATGAGCCTCATGCCGTATGCCAGCGACTGCGAGGGCCTGTACGAGTGCATCCAGCACTCCTCAAAGCTGGGCATCCCCATCTATGTCTCTGAGACAGGCTTCCCTACCCATAGTGATGATGACCTGGCCACAGTGCTGGACAGATACACCAAGGAGGTGAGACCTGCGGCAGCAGCAGTAGTCATGAACTGCCCTGCATGCAAGTCCAAGTGAGGCCCTGCAGCACCAGTCAGGTTTTCTCCCAGGCAGCATGCACACATGTGAGTGTGGAGTCGAGGAAGTACAGTGGCGCTGGGACAGCACACCAAGGAGGTGAGATGTGTGATGACAGCAAGTGCTTGGTGGAGGCAACGCCCTGCAGCAGCAGATACACTGTGCTGTTGGTGAGGGGCCTGCAGCATGCAGGTGCCAAAGGGCTTTCAATATCGCCGCTTAGCAAGCTGCCTGCATTGAGCCGGCAGAGTGCTGAGCAAAAATGCACTGCCGACCCATCTGTGACTGTTGCCTGCTCACTGCAGGTTTTACGAGCCATCAAAGATGGCTACGACTGCCGGGGCATTTACATCTGGACCCTGGTCAATAATTTCGTGAGTACCTGTTGCTGCCCAGAGCACATGCCTCTAGCATAACACTCTCCATTGGAGAGCTGATTTCTCACTGATTCTGCTGCGCTGCAGGAGTGGGCAGAAGGCTACACAAAGCCTTTTGGCCTGTAAGTGCCATGACGACCTGCTGTGGTGCTTGTGTCGACCTGTCATGCAGTATTTGTGAAGCTGGATGCTGCTGCTGCAGGTATGATTGGCGACCCAAGCGGCCTGACGTGGACAGGAAACTCAAGGCAAGCATGCAGGCCTTGTGTCTAGCATCCTGCTCTGGTAAAGCTCTCACCATCACCAACGTGGTACATCCTCTCTTTGGCTTGCAGGATGGTGCCAGGGTGCTCATACAGTATTACAAACTCTTACCTGACGGCGTGGCAGCTGTCAAGGAGATGGTCAAGCGCATTGCGTTTGATCACAAGCCCATGTATGCTGATATTGTGGCAGAAGCAGCACATGAGGCGCCTGCAAAGCAGCCACTGCAGCTCACAGCTGCCTGATGCAAACCTGTGCCAGCCCCCCTTGACAAGTGATTTGTGAGTTATGAATGCTTGGAACACTTTGTAGCACACGAGCACTGAGACCTTCTGCCCTCCCTATATCGAGTGACTGGAAGCATAGCATGTCGCACAGATATCGCTTGATCTCCCCACGTGTCAGAGTCAGTGATGCGTCAAGAAAATTGAAGCCATGCAAACCCTGCCTCAAGCGATGGTTGACGGGCTATTTCTGAAGTCTGACTCTGATCTGAGGTGCCACTTCTACAAGGTTTATTGCTGCTCTGCTAGCTTCTGGGGTCTGTGTTGCGGCGCATGGGCTGCAGCTCACTCTGACGTTGTCTGGAGGCTGACTGCTGCACAAAATCCTCATCATCGCTAAATTGCAACAGGGCTGGCTCATCCCTGGCCGCTTGAGCCCCCAGAGCCTGGTGCTCCTGCCCATCTTGGGAGCGGTGCTGCTGGTGCTCATCTGTATGTGCTGCAGGGTGCTCAGGGGCGCCTGCATGGCGGTCACCCCAGGCCTGCCCGTGCTCATGCAAGTCGCCGCCTGCCACCTCCAATAAGCTCCAACCCCCTCGTCGGCCACCACCTGCCTCTGATGCCCGCCGGCGCTGCTCCCCGTGGGCGGCATGGTCGCTGGTGCGATCTGAGACACGGCTGGGCCTGCATGGGTCAGCCAAGCTGGTACAGAGCTGACAAGCTGCAGCTGCCACCCAGAGGTGACCGGCTGGCTCCAGGTCCAGAGCCCTGCTGTGAGCCCTGCTGCATTGCAGCAGCACCCCACAGCTGCAGGCGCCGGACCAGGCTTCCCCGGCAGCTGGCCCGTGTCTCCTACCTGAAGAAATGCCGGTGCTCACGGCCCTCCTTGAGGTCACCATCAGCAACAGCCCCGATGCTGGGGGGCATGCCCGAGGCGTCGCTGCGCTGGGAGAGCAGGCTGCTCCCCTCCCCAGGGTCCTCTTGTTCCTCCTCCCCGTCACTGTGCCGCCGTCCCAGCAGATTGGTGCGGGAGGCGGTCTTGAGGACAGAGCGGCTGGGAGCTCTGCAGGGACAGCTGAGGAGTGGGGGACAGCCGGCAGCGCAGCGCAAGGCAGCACCTTTCAGCGCAAGCAACTTCGCATTTACAGCCTGCCAGAAGCACGCTCGCCCAGCAGGGGCCATTGAGAGCTACGCCTGAAGTCCATAAAGCAGACGTGGGGTGTGGCACACCCTGGAGAACATGCAAGTTTGGGCACTACACAGTGTGCGACACCATCACCCTATCAGAACCTGGTGCAATGACAGCCACCAAGCAGTACCTCCTGCCCAGCACGGCCCTCCCCGAGTTGGGGCTGGCCAGGTTGAGGCGGGTGCCCCCTGCAGCCAGCGGAGTCGCGCGGTACGCCCCGATCGCGCCCGTGCGGCGGGCCGGCTTGTCTGGCCTGGGGGAGCTTCTGGCAGCGGCGGCAGCCACGGGGCTGGACCCGTCCAGGCTGGTGCGCAGGCGGGGGATGATCGGTGGCTTGATGACCAAGAGCTGATCCCCTGCCAGGTCTGCGTTGGGAGCCATCGCAGCCTCCTGGCTCTCCTCCTGCAGGCAGAGGGGTCTGGTGGGTGCCACGCCTGGCTCGCTTTGCATGTGCCAGGCAGGCAGTGCGGTGCCAGGCAGGCGGTGCGGTGCCAGGCAGGCGGTGCGGTGCCAGGCAAGTGACTTCGGCCCTTGGCAGCTGAGCAGCATGGCAACTGCGCCCACTGGGCAGCGTAGGCGCAGGTACCCCGGGCTCCTTTGCAGGTGCGCAGTTGCAGCGTTCCAGCAGGCCTGGGAGCAGCAGCGGTGTGCTGAGGGAGTTCCTCCAGGCCTAGAGCGGCACCAGCATGCCATGCAGCACCCCTTAGCCTGGGTGCAGCCCTGCACCCTAAGCAGCAATCCACAGGCCTTGCCACGCAGTGGCAGCAGGGTGCCCACCTCCAGTGCCTGCTGAATTTTGCCCCGCATGCCGCTGGTCTGCAGGGACTGCTGCGTGGCCAGGGACGTCCAGGCCTCGCTGCTGTGCAGCACGCGTAGGCGGTGCTCAGCCACCAGGTCCATGGAGTGAGCGCTGTCAGGGTAGCCCCTCATCACCTCGTCAAAGTCCTCCTGCAGCACTGTGACCCAGACTCTCGGTGGCTGTGCACAGCTTGTGACATGCACAAAGTTACAAGTGCAGAAGACCAATGCCGTCAGCCCGTATTAGGTCCCCTGCAGCTTGCACAGTGGTGTTCTTAGAGGCAATGCAGCAGTTGTGTCTCCTCCAAGCCTTCATGCAGGTGGTGCTTACAAAGCCTATAAGCAGTGCTGCTAGGTGCAGCCAGGCTCAGCCAGCACAGGCGCCGGTTTGCTGCCTGTTCCAATTCTTCAGGTGCAGACGCTGCTGCCAAGTGAGGCTGAACTCATCAGAGCAGCCCGGGGTATGTCTTTGAGCATTGTGAGTAAACCGGCGCAGCATGCCAGGGTCAAGAACAGGTGCAGCACTCCAGACAGCCTCAGAGGGCTGTTTTGAAGCATGGTGGATGAATGGCCTGCAGCTCTGACCTTGGTCAGGACGAAGAGGTCACAGGTTTCTGACAGCGCCCGGACAGAGGCTGTGCGACGCACATTCCTCAGCAGCGCTATTTCGCCAAAGTAGCTTCCCTTCTTCAGAACGGTGACAGGGATATCATTCAGCTCCACCTGCATGCAATGCAGCTTTGCTCGACAGCACCTCAGAGAGGCAGCCAGTGCCCAGTCCAGTCTAGGATGACAGCAATGCGATGCAGCACTGCAACATGCCGCCCAGCAGCCAGCTGAGTTGGGACGCTGCGTCTCCAGCCAGCAGTCTGCTGAGGAGGGGTTGTCAGCGGCCCTTCTGAGCGGAGCGCCTACTGCCATGTTCTGACACAGCTGCAGTTGTGCTGCAGTAGTGCTGATAGTCAAAGAAGCAATATTGTTGCCACCATCACACCACATTGCTGCCCCAATATAGTTGCTGCCAGGCTAATGCTGTACCTGGACAGCACCAGACTTGATGAAGTACATCTCCCGTGCCATCTCGCCAGCCCTCACGACGAAATCATTTTTAAGGTACACCTGCAGGAATGGGCGATGTTGCCAGGTCACACATCTCAGATGTCTCAAGAGCCCCTGCTGCATGTCACAGCGCTGCACCAAAACGCTGAATCTAGCACTGCAGAGCCTGCAGTTTGCATCATGTCCAGCAAAGCTGCAGCTGTCCCTTCACACCTTCTGGCTGGGCGCAAGACAGCAGGGGCAAGCATGCTCTGGCAGAGGGCTCTGCAAGTCTGCTGCGCTGCTCGTGGCATGCTCACCGTCGGTCTGAGCTGGGTGACCAGGGAGGTAACAAAGCCTGGCTCTGCATCCTCAAAAAAGGGCACACAGGCCACCAGGTCCTGGCAGATGTGCAGGCACACCTGCACAGCAGGGCAGGGCAGGGCTCAGGATCGCAGTGTGAAGGCAGCTTGTGAGGGCCTTCCTGCACTTCATGGGAACACAAGCTACAAGGGCAAGGGACTGTTGCAAGCCGGCCAGGGCTGCCCAGGCTGTAGCAGCACACCCAGGTCTGTACAGGTGACGCCATCTATGCATGCAGGACCAGGACGTGAATAGGAAACTGCCTGGGACCCTCACTCAGATGCAGAAGCACTTCCAACTGGCCCTGCCCAATGCACCTCTGTGCGCAGGCTGCCAGGTAGCTCAGTCAGGATCTCATCTTCATCAAAGTGCTGCTCAGCCTTCCAGCGCGCTTCATACGCTTCCCTGATGCGCTGCCTCAGGTCCTGCAGGCACAGCAGGGCAGAGCGATGCAGCAGGGCAGTGTGGGGAGCGCGGCTGCCCGCAAAGCTATAGTATCACGTGTGCCAGGCACACCAAGCGGGCCAGCAGTGTTCACTGTGGCGAGGCTATGTAGAGTATATTTGGCATTCAAAGTGGGCATCCAGATAGTTGTAAGCAGTCAAACCAGCTGGCAGCTAAGCTGATGAAGGGCACCCTCAAGGACATCCTGGGGGGTTGCAGCGTGCACTGGTGGGTGAGGCAGGTCTTGACAGATGCCCAGCAAACCTGCAGCAGCTGCCACATAAGAATATGGGTGGCCCCACTCACCTGGGGCAGCTCACGGTGCTTCATGTACTGGTTCAGCTCCGTCATACGTGCGGTGTACTCAGAGTGCGCCGCATTCAGGTGAATCAAGAGCGTGGTGATGATGGAGCCCAGTATCAGCCAGATGGTTGTGCCCACCAGCAGGGAGACACAGGTCACCCACACATCCACTGTCGTCACTGGGCTTTGAACCCCGTAGCCTGCAGTGATTGTTGGAAGCTGAGTGTAGGCAGCTGAATGCATGCTGGGCACTTGCAGACAGGTCAGAAGCACCTGTCGGTGGGCGCGCCACAGCCAGCACTGCTTCCATTGTTCGGACAGACTGCAGGGCACTGAGGCAGCGCGACAGAGCCCCGGAGATCAGCTCCTGGGCTCACCTGCTGTGACCATCTCGGACAGGGCCTTCAGTGCTGACCAGGTGTACTTCTCAAAGACAGTCATGTCCATGATGTCGTAGTACCAGACCCAGCAGTTGCTGCAGCAGGGGAGCTAAGCTTGGCACTTTGCAAAGGATTGGAGGAGCCCGTCTGGTCTGTCAATGCACACAATTCAGGCTCCCAGAGATATTGATGGGGGCAGCCAGGCTCGATCTCCGGCCCCCTGGAGTGACACCAATGCATTTGTGGCGTTGTGCATCTCAAAGATTTATCAGGATTGCAGTGTCCAGCACAGTTGCAGTGCCCACAGGAGCTGGGGACAGCATAGCTGGCAGCCTTGCCTGCGAGCTCCCTGTGCGGTGCAGCTGCCGTACTGCAGGCAGGCGTTCCAGTGCACGAAAATGAAGACGTAGGCCAGCAGCTTGGCAATCTGGGCGTGGAACTGGTCAATGTTGGCCACGATACGGAGGCGCCGCAGGTCTCGGGCCGCCCTACTGAGGGCATGCATGTGCAGCACGCGGATGACCTGCAACCATGCAGGAGGAGCTTCTGCTAGAGCATGCGTGGACTGAGAGAGGAGCCATGATGCGGGAGCAGCAGCTGTGAGTACGGGCTGCAGCTGATCATGGGCTGGAAATAGGCCCATCTGCAGGCAGGTGTGCTGAGGAGCAGTTTGATTCTTGCTCCTGTGCAGCTGCATCTCTAAAGTCAGGTGTATGCATGTGTGCACCGAGTTGACAGGGGGCTCTGCTTGGCACCTCTGGACCAACCTGCCCAGGCTGCTTGCAGTGGGTGTTTGTGCAACAGGCGGACCTTGAGCAGTTTGGGTAGCCTCCAGCGGTCCATCCTTCGCCCCTTCAGCGCAATGTCCAGCGGGAAGGAGGACACAAAGTCAAGGGCGAACCATGTCTTCAGGTAGTGGATTGCCACAGGGCGGCGCTCCATGACCAGCACCTGCCCAGGCACAGCGAAAACGCTCAGTTAGCTGGCATTATCACAGCACACAGGACAGGAATGGCACACACAACAACGGGACCTCGCATCAGAGCATGGATATCACAGGAGCGGGTATGACAGCAGAACACACAAACAGCCGCGGCTGTGCAAGCAGATGTGCCAAATTGCACCTGGTCCTTGATGAAGCCAGTGTTGAAATTCAGGACGACGTCTGCCATGAAGAAGAGGTCGGCCAGCAAGTCTGTAGCAAGCATCCAGTCAACCTGCGTATTGGCAGGCCAGCTGTGAGCCCCTCAGCTGGTTGTGGTGGGTCTCTGGGCCGCTGCCTGCTCTAAGTAACAGCCCAGGAACCCTGCATTGGGGGCGGACAGCACCTCTGTGCCAGCCTTGCAGCAGCTGCACCTTGAGGGCTGCAATGGCCAGGCAACTGGTCTGCCCAAGACCCCAGGGTCAGGCAGCGGCAGCCCTGCACGTCGCGGTGTGGCTCTTTAGTAGAACGGAACAGGTCCCTCACGGGCAAGCCATCCCACCTCTAGCTGCTGAAACAGGTTGTGATTGATCTCCAGGTCCTTGTAATAGTCTGGGGCAAAGGCTGCACGGATTGGCAGCACCACCACCGTCCAAGCCACCAGCAGGATGAGTGCAATGTCCCAATAGTTCCTGCAGCACAGGTGGCTAGCCTGATGCAAACTAGCCAAGAGTGGGGAGGAAGAGGGTTAAGACACTGAGCTATGCCTGAGGAGCAACAGGCCATGTTGAAGCTCAGGGTATCGCTGAGCTTACTGCAAAAGGCAGCCACAAGGACCCCGCACCTGAACTTTGAGAGAGGATGCACACGCACATTGTTGGTGGTGGTCTGCTGGATGATCTCGTCTGCCTCATCTGACTGGGCCTGGCCAAAGAGCTTGCGCTTAAAGGAGTCTGAAGCCCTCCTGCACGCAGCAGCTGCCTCTTGTGCCCAGCATGCTGCACTCAGCCTGCCCAGGCGCTGTGTCAACAGGTACAGACAGCCAGCTGGCAGCATGCAAAGGACAGCCTGCTGCTCCACACCAGGGCTGTAGTCTTGGAGGCCCACCTCAGCTGGCGAGCTGAGCTTTGTTGTGGCTTCTGCTCGCCCAGCATGATACGTACAGTGGCCGCCTCGGGATTAGCTGCAGTGCCTGGGGCTGCAGATAGGGGCTGCTCATGCATCTTGAGAGCAACGCCCTCTGCCACCTGCTGCAGTGTGTGCAGGAGGGCGCCCGTGTTGGCCAACAGCGCCGCAGGGACCCCTGGCCACAGCCTGCTGGGAGCAGCATTCTCCACATCCAACGTTGAGCGCGCTGACGCAGTTTGTGGCTGCCTCCCCGCACTGTGCCTCTGCTCATTGTCGTTGCTGGCAGCCTCCCCTCCTGCATGGTGCCTGTTGAGGGCCAGCATAACTTCATCTGTGCGAGACATCGGCAGGTCATCCTCCATGATTTGGACTGCTGGCACTCAGCCGAACTTCATGAGAACGAATGCTTAGACATAAATGCTTTCATTCCGATGTGGAGCCGTACTGGCAGCAACAGCCTCTGCGGTGGCGAGTCATCAGCGTGACCAGATGCCTCGAAGCATGTGAAATCCTTGACCCAGCATGCCTTTATGTTCAATGCTTTCAGTCCAGATGGTTGGCAGCAGGCATTCAGACTTGTACCCCTGCTATGAAGGCGTTGACTGCTGAACAGTGCTTGGGCAACAGCATGCCATTCAAGCAAGGGCGGCTGCGGACGCAGGAGCTCATTCACTTCTGCAGGAGCAGACAGCTTGCAGCTGCTGACAGCAGAGCCTCGACAATGTGATACACCGGCAGGCGCCCGATCTTAACATGGACAGCTGCCGCTGCACCCGCTCATCGCTGGCCAAGAAATACACACCAGTCACTTTGCACAGCTGCTGGCGCAGGGCCCCTCTGAAGCAGTAGAAGATTGCAGCAGCAGTTGTGTCAGGTGGCCACACTCCAGGCATGTCAAGCACATGCTGATGACTCGCACCAGTGCAGGGGCCCAGCACAGAAGCGATGGGACCTGGCTCAGCACTAAGATTCAAACAGCCTCAGATGGGTCATGGCAGACCTGGCAGCATGGGGACACAGACAGGCAGTTGCCAACAGCTGGCAAACTGGCCACCAAGGTGCAGCTGGTGGCCACCGATGTGGGGCTCTCTGTTCACACCCTGCGCTGTTGTACAACACAGCACGGCTGCAGGTGTTCCATCGTCGAACCAAAACCTCACTGCAGCTGCTGTTTTTGATACCGTACACCAGTGCCTGATGTAAAAAGAAGTCCTCAGGGCTATCACAGCACAACCACGCAGAGCATGCCATTGAGCGACATGGGCATCTTTAGGTTTAGTCCTCTTGGCACAAAAGTCAGCAGGCTACCCGGCATCTGGCCGGACCCACAGGCTGTTGCTGGACACCCTGCCAGCATGACCAAGCGTACCTACGATGAAGTGAGTCTGAGAGATGTGGTGATCTGACTGCTATGTGCAGTGATCCTGGGCTTCTACACCTCACAGTTGTTCCATTGAGATGTACTTGACCCCCCAGGCATTGCTGCAGCGCTGTGCTTGCAGAAGTGCAGCTGCTTTCAATGCCTAGCTTGCTGCAGGTCTGGTCAGCAATGCATCCACATGCCTGAGCACGCTGTGGCACCACTCTCACAAGCTCCAGCCTGGATGTATGCAGGAGCTCAAGTTCATCGAGCAAACGGGCCCTGTCCACTACAAGATCAAACAGGACTTTGTGCCCAACATGCATGTCCCCGGCTACTTCTACTTGAATAATCGTCTGAAGGGATTGGTCTTCGAGGAGCTGCAGATTGCCGCAGAGCGTGGCGGCATCGGTGGCTTCCTGCCAGCTGTGAAGCAGATTGCCAATGTGGCCGGGCTGCCTGGCATTGTCAAGGTAAAGGGACTCCTCATGCCTTCCAGCTCAGAGACCTGCGTGTCCCTGAGGCTGCCAGAAGGTCTGGTCCTGCCTTGACGGTGTGCAGCTGCAGCAGAGGCTGCGTGCATCCCCTGAAGGGCTTGTCCTGCCTTGCTGCTGTAGACGAGTTGGGGGCCTGCCCTGAAGGCGTGCAGTTGGCAGCAGAACCTGCATGCCATCACGTCACAGACAGACTGGCTCACTGGCACAGTGTGGCTCGGCCTGCAGAAATCAATCGCCATGCCAGACGTACACTCCGGATATGGCTTTGCCATTGGCAATGTGGCGGCCTTTGACATGAGCAACCCCGAGTCAGTGGTGTCCCCTGGCGGGGTGGGCTTTGACATCAACTGCGGCGTCCGTCTGATCCGCACCAACCTGGTGAGCGCTGCACGCACAATAGCTTTGAGTTCACAAACAGGCACTGCAGATGCCTGTTGTGACCACTTTTATATCTAGCCCGGCGTTCAGCATGCCTGCTGGCCAGGGCCGCCCCCTGCTGTGCCGCTCCTGCACACTTCCGGCAGGCTACAGCAGCAGGGTGCTGCGCTGCGCTTGAGCTGCACTGCAAACTAGCAGCTGCTGTACCCAGCCTGCTGCTTTGCAGCCCTCCCTGACGCACGGCTACACCCTAGATTGGCCTGACATCAGAACAAACCCAACTGCAGATGGAGAGGGATGTGGAGGACATGAAGGAGCAGCTGGCGCAGAGCTTGTTTGACCACATCCCTGTAGGTGTGGGCAGCCAGGGCATCATCCCCACCTCCGCCAAAGACCTGGAGGCCGCGCTGGAGATGGGGATGGACTGGTCCCTCCGCGAGGTGGGAAGGAGCAAGTTTGTTTCCGATAATATTGAGAAGGGGTGATCGCTGCTCTGGAGATGGACTATGGCTGAGGGCTCATATGCTGCTCCCGCACCGCAAGAGCCCATGCCTGCTCTTGAGCTCCTCCAAACTTGCCTGCAGCCAGAAATGTGGAGTGAATCACACAGGAGCTGGGTGTGTCGAGACTTGGGAACCCTAGACATGGGGGGCTGGAGGTACAGCGGGCAGGTCTCGTACTACAAGCTCGGCAGCAAACAGGGTCAATGACCATTGTCCTGCTGGTGGCCCGAAACACCCGCATGCACAGGAAGTGCCTGCAGGCTGACTGCCCTGCACTCTGTCCAGGTGTCCCCTGTGCACCTGCAGGGCTATGCGTGGGCAGAGGACAAGGAGCACTGCGAGGAGTATGGGCGTATGCTGCAGGCAGACCCCAGCAAGGTCAGCAGCCGCGCCAAGAAGCGTGGTCTGCCCCAGGTAAGCCTGCATCCTTGCTAGCTTCATGCCAGCAGTTTCCTTGTCCCCGCCTGTACTGTGTGGCTCCCCTGCCTGGCAGGCACTGTGCTGCAACAGAGCTGCTGTGAAGTGGTCTGTTTCAGCCATGTTTAGAAGATCATCCTGCGTGAGGCGGGGGGTGGGGGGGCATGGGGAGGATGGGGCACTGCCCTGGGAAAAGCACTCTCAGCCCTGCAATATGCCTTGCACCCAGCATACACGACAGCAAGGCTTCCACCTGGTGTCCCTCTTCTCTGCCATGTTATGTCCACCTGTGCCTTGTCCTCACAGCTCAAAACATCTGTTCAAGTCCTGCTGCCCGTTTCTGGCTGCAGATGGGCACTCTGGGTGCAGGAAACCACTATGCAGAGATCCAAGTGGTGGACGAGGTGTTTGACAAGGCAGCTGCCCGTAAGATGGGCATCGACCAAGTGGGGCAGGTCTGCATCATGATCCACTCAGGCAGCCGCGGCCTGGGGCATCAGGTGAGTCATCCAGCTCACAAGGTTGCTGGCTGGCTATTCACCATTCTCGATTGGCATCATTGGGCGCTGCTGGGAGGGTCTTGCTGTGCTGTGCATCACGCCTGTACTGATCTGGTGTGCATCATTCGAGAGGTCTGCCGCCGGTGGGTTCAAAGAGCGCTGTGCTGTGCGACAGCTTGGACATGAACTATGGGCTTCAAATGCGGCAGCCACCATGCAAACTGCAGTGTCCATGGCTTCCCCTGCCACCAGCATGCGTCCTTTCACTTCGTCGCACAGCAGCCCATACGCTGCACGGTGTCCAGAGCCCAGCAGTGCCACCTGCCTGACTGCCTCAACTCTCCACCCTGCAGGTGGCCACAGACTCCCTTTCTTCAGCCAGCAACACCAGTTGCCCACTCCTTTGTGTATTCAGTGTTATAGATGCCTTGCTTACAGAGCCAAAAACGCCACCTGTACTGACTGCACCATCCTGCAGGTGGCTACAGATGCCCTGACAGCAATGGAGCGGGCCATGGCGCGCGACAACATTCAGACCAATGACCGCCAGCTGGCATGCGCACGCATCAACTCCCAGGAGGGTCAGGACTACCTTTCTGCCATGTCCTGCGCAGCCAACTATGCCTGGGTCAACAGGTGCTTGGGGAAAATCTGTTGCACGCTGCCTGGATTAAAATTTCAATCTTCGGCCCTGGAGGGCAATCCGCTGCGATCTTGTGCAAAGCCCATGGAGAATATCAAAGGGCGGTCGTGCTGCATGTTGCATGAGTTGGTGCTGACCTCTTGGGGAGCAGGCCTGCCTGCCATGTCCTGCGCACCCAGCTGTGCCTGGGTCAACTGGTGTGCTGCTGCTGATTGCAAGCTGCAGGCCCAGCCAGCTGGGGCCCACAGCGGCTTTGCAGAGACTGTGCTTGCAGCCACGCATGCTGCAGAGTCGAGGGTGGCCCAGTGGATAACTTGCTTCCTGTGTCATGAGCAGCCAAAACGAATTGTGTGCTGTTAGCTGCACCTTCCAAGGTAGTCAGGCCATGAGCATGGATGGCCGCATTGACAGGGCCTGCTGACTGCGGGCCTGCATAGTCACGCTGGAGCTGTGCTCACAGCACTAACAGTGCGCTAGCAACACCATGCTGTATGTTATGGAAGGGCACCTTGTCCTCTCCCAGTCAGTCTGCTCAGAGACCTCCCAGGTGGGCAAGCAGCTTACTCTGGTGCTGGCCACTCAGCTCTGGGGTGTTCCAGGTCGTCCATGACCTTCCTGGTGCGCCAGGCCATGGCCAAGATGTTCAAATCCACCCCGGATGACCTGGACATGCACATCGTCTACGATGTCAGCCACAACATTGCCAAGGTGAGGCGTGCTGCTGCCCAGTTGTTCTGGCTGCTGTGCTTGGCATGTGTTGTGGATTCCAGAGTGTGACAGTGACAGGCCGATCTGCATTGCAGGGCTTTCCTCAATGCCACAGGGGCTTGTCTGCTGCCTGCGCCAATCATCCGTTTGCCCAGCCACAAGGCGTGTGTGCTTGCGTGCTGCCTATGAGCTCCAGCTGTGCCTGTCCCCAGTGTGGGCAAGGGACACTTGGCTCAGGCACTTTTGCTGTGGTCATCACACAGCCTTCTTGCTGCTAGAATGTATGGGTACTCCCCTGTGCAGGTGGAGGAGCACCTGGTGGATGGGGAGATGAAGCGCCTGCTGGTGCACCGCAAGGGCAGCACGCGCGCCTTCCCCCCTCACCACCCCCTTATCCCGGTGGACTACCAGATGACGGGGCAGCCCGTGCTCATCGGGGGGACCATGGGCACAAACTCCTATGTCCTCACGGGTCAGCCAGCATCAAGTGGATTGTGGGCTCGACCCCTGCATGCACCTAAGTGTGCCTGCTGCTGGCCAACCAGCCAAGGCAATGCGCTGTCTCAAGCAACATGGCGTCTGGTGTGTGAGCTTGAGGTGCTGCTGATGGTGGTGCCAGAGAGCAGGCTATAATGGGGATATACTTGGTGTAAGCGAGCTTCAAGGCAAATGTGCAGGACTGTGAGCATTCTGCTGCATGCTGCAGGCACAGAGACTGGCATGAGGGAGACATTTGGTTCGACCTGCCATGGGGCTGGCCGCGCACGCAGCAGGAATAACAGCCGCAACAAGCTTGACTACCAGCAGGCAAGTGCCTCTGCTGACAGTTGGTGTGTCATATGGTGGGCCCCTTCACCCTTCTGTCTGCTCTTGTGGCTAGCTTGCGTCAGCATATTCCCCTTCAGCTGCTTTGCTTCCACCCACGATGCGCATGCTCCCCTGGCTTTGCTTGAGCTGCAGCTGTGATGACGAGCTCTTTCTTCAGCATGGCACAGCTGCACGGTCCCAGGAAACATTGTCAATGGTTGGCAGCCTGCCTGCCCGCCCCTTCTTGTACTTCAGCTAAAGCAACTGCAGCGGGCTCTCGTGCAGCTTCACTCTTTTGGGAGGTCCAGAACTGTTGGGAGCCTGCCTGCTTGCATGCCTGCAGGTGCTGGATGCTTTGAAGACCAAGGGCATCTCCATTCGTGTGGCCTCCCCTAAGCTGGTCATGGAGGAGGCACCAGAGTCGTACAAGGTGGGTCAGGCTCAACCTCCCTGGCTCTGCGCTAGCAACAACTCATGAAAGCAAGCCTTCACTTGTTGGTAATGATAGGCTGCATGTGGCCGCTTTGGGCAGTGTGCAGTTCTGGTGGTCAGGCAGGCAGAGTCCGGCGGGCCTTCAACCGCTTTGCGCCGTGCACAGACCTGTGATGGTTGTGCTGTGCCACCCTGCAGGACGTGACTGAGGTGGTGGACACCTGCCATGAGGCTGGCATCTCCAAGAAGACCGTCAAGTTGCGCCCCATTGCAGTGGTCAAGGGGTGACACATGTGCTCAGACTGTCTGCTGCCCACCTTCCCACATGGCTCTGCCCGCTCTCAGCCCAGCACACTGCTCAGCCCCAGGCGAATCACTGCTCATCGAGTGCGCCTGCTCATTGCCAATAAGATTGGGGCTGTTCATGTGCCTTTCAAAGCCTCAGATTTGATACAATTCATTGAAGCACAGGGGTTTTGCTTTTCACTCTATTCTGCAATTCTGGCAGCTCCTCTTGTCTCAAACGCTCACAATATGTTCAAAACCAAGGATGTCGGGGCAAAATTCGACTGCATTGTCCACTCGCCTCACTACTCTCGCCTCACTACTCTAGTCCAGGGAGCTTCTTAATCACAGTTTTCTGTGATAAAGAGAGACAGCCCGCTAAGATGCTGGATGCAGCTCGCTGCCAAAACTCTTTCAGCAAGGCAAGCAAGGCAAGCAGAGCGCAAGCAGGCAGGTGGCTCACTGCGGCGGAGTTGAAGTCGTCAGCTGGCTTGCCAGTCTTGTCCACATAGTAGCGCACTCCCAGGTAGGGCAGAGTGAGCAGGCCAAGCAGCTGGATGGGGAAGCCCAGCAGCTGTGGGAACACAAAAGAGCCCTCAGGCGCGCCAACAGTTGGACTGTTGTGCAGCAGGACGAGCACAGCATCTGTACAGCAGTCTTTGAGCAGCAGGGGAGGCAAGTGGGTGGGCGTCCATCGCAGCCTGAGGGAGCAGTGCAGCTAATAGGTGCATGGCTCACTATGTTCAGGAGGGGCCGGTGAATGAGCCACTCTGCAAACAGAATCCCAATGGCAATACCAACTGTCCACCCTGCAGCCAGCATTGCCAACCTCTCGAAATCCTGTCTGCTGCTTGGCAACAACAAGCAGCCTGACTGGAAGCCCATGAAGAGGTCACAGACCTGAGATGGCTATCTTGTTGGGACTCGATTCAAATCTGCAGGTCAGCAGCCTGATGTTTTGTACACACTGCATGGTGCCCTGACACTGGCTGCCACAATATCGATTCGGCTGAGCACTCACATTACGCAGCACTGAGAGCCTTTGGCAAAAAAGCCAGAAGTCAAAAGCAGGTGCAATTGTTTGGGACTGCTGAAGCAACGCAAATGAACCCACTTGTCAGCCAGGCTAGCAAGAGCTGAGTCAAAATCAAATCCTCCCTCCGCCCGCACGGATAGCTCTGCCCTCACTGCAGGGCAGTCAATCTCATTCTGATTGCTGCTGCCTTGACGTGGGCAGCACACACAGCAAACCAATGCAAGATCAGCAATGCAGCTTATTGCCATGATCAACTGGCACGAAATTTGTTGATCGATAGGGAGAACGAGAAGGCTGCTGGGCTTACTGGGAGACTGCCTGTTCAGTGAGGACCTTGATGCCCCGAAGCTGGCTCGTTGCCGTGAGTTGTGGATTGTGGTGGATCTTGCGAGACTCACCTTGTTGGCCAGAGAGACCTGCATGACGGTCTGGTGACGGAATCAGGCGGCCTGGGAGTAGGAGGCAAGAGCTTCTGGCCAGATTATCCACTTTTGAATTTAGCTTTCACCCCATGAACAAGCTTTTTGGCTCTAACCCCCAATGGCCTACTACTGCAATTCTGTAAGCCTCACCAGATTGCCCAAACCTTGTCTTGGAAGGCTGAGAGAACATAAAACACATATGCGATCATATGCACAAAGGTCAGCTGTAAAACAGCAACGCAGACCAAGCAGCCTAGGAAATGGTAACCGCAAAATTGCACTATGGGCGACAGCTGGCATAGGAGCCTTGCTGGGGGCTGCAATGTGGCCTGCGCATGCAGCACATGCACTGACGCTGCGCAAGGCTTTGGCTGGGCCCCTGTTTGAGCCTCTGGTGGCCTCAGAGCCTGAATGGCTGCGCAGCCTGGTCTGGAATGACTTCCGGTGAGTGTAGTGCTCACTGAACCTCCAGAGGCATGCAAAAGGAATGACCACAACCTTCAGAATTGCAGGTTAGCTGTGGCTTTCAATGTTCTGGTGCCGATGGTGCTCTGGATCTGGGCGCTGGGGGCACAGACAGGGGTGGATGATGCCATCAAGCGCATCATGTTCAGGCAAGTCGACTCTCATCTGGGCCTCGTGATCAACCTCACAATCAGTATGTCTTGCTTGCAGTTACTGGCAGGCTGCAAGCCTCTTGATGGGGACTGTCTACCTGAACATTGGAGCTCAACCAGTTGGGTTTCTTACGGCCCTGGCAGTGCAGGCAGGCACCTCTACACAATCCAGAGTTCTCATGCTTGCTCACAGCCCTGTACAGTCCCATTGCACTTGTGCAGCTATGCACACAAACATCAACATGTTGCAGGTCATGATTGTGGCAAGTGTCTGGTGGTGGAAGGACCTGAATCAAGAGGTGGCTGAGACCAGGGGCGCCCTGAAGGGAACATTTGTGGTCTGGCGCTGGGGGGTGACAGCCCTTGGCGTGGCCGGGACGTTGGCACAGGCTAGCCAGACCCAGGTCAGCTGCACCCTGGCCAGCAGCCCCTCAGACATCCTCAGCAAGCCTGTCTGTGCAGCCTGGCTGGAGCCACCTTACGGCTACAAGGAGATCTTGCACTCGAATCTGCCAGCGGACAAGCTGCAGCTGGTTGGCTTCTTCATAGCCGCTGTCTGGGCAGCCTACCTGCTGTTCTACATTGTCAACACCCTTCCCAAAACAGGGCGGCAGGCCCGCAGAAACCTTTCCATGTCTTACAAGGTTCTGCACAGGCTGGGCTTCTATACCTCGTGAGTGACAGAGCAGTTCTAAGTGAGAGAAATATGTACAGAGTGCGTCAGAAGCCGGTGGTTCAGTGTTTTGTGAACAATGGGGGGGTCCAGTGCAGGCGATCTGGGTCAACTGTGATGGGCCGCCGCTTGGGCTTGCTTAGCCCTTTGACGTGCTCTTCAATGATTCTGGGGGTGACTGAGATGATGTAGTCTCCCTTCCAGTACTTGATGAGCCCCAGATGCTCCAGAGTTTCCTTTATGTCCTCCTGCTTGAACGCTGTCAGCTCGGACAACTCCTGCAGGGATGGGTTCTGCCGGTTGTCCCGCAGAAGATCTAGCAGCACCCGCGACCAGTGGCTGCGGTAGCTGACCTGCAAAGAATCACACCACAGGGCTCAGTGAGGGGGCTGGAGTCAGCAGGGTTGCTGAAGGCGTAATGCTGCCCCAGAAGTCTATAGCTGGGTGGCCGCAGCAGGCCATTGCAACTCCCAGATCCTCATCAGCAGGCGGTGTTTTGTCTGGCCTGTGCAAAATACTGTGAGGGGCGGGACTTGCTTACAGAGCAAGCGCAACGTAGGCCATGCACACCTGGCCAAGGTCTGAGAGGGGCCTCTCGGGCGTCCCTGCCTTCCCCTCAACCTTGCTCAACTCATAGCTGAAGGAAATGAGGAAGCTGCCATACCCCTTGCGTTGGTAGGAGGGCAGGCACAGGATGCAGGCCAAGTTATACCCCTCAAAGCTGTTCTTCTCCTTGCTGAAGTAGCCAGCCACGTGGTACCTGCATGATCAGGGCAAGCCAAGCTGCAGCAGCATCACCCTGTGCAACATCCTGAGCTGAGCCGCAGCAAAGCAAAGGAGACATCAGATTCCCATCATGCTGAGGGGTCGACCAGTGGGCTGCATGCTGCGCAGAGCTGCTCCAAAGATATGTGCATCCTTGAAGGCATCCCACACCCATTGGCTGCCACTCACCCTGTCGCATCGTGCTCGCAGAGAATGTAGAACAGGAAAGGCTCCACATCATAGTACAGGGTTTTGTGATCCAGGAACAGCTTGGACAGCAAGCACAGGTTCTGGCAGTAAAGTTTGGACTTGGCACCATCCACCTGCAGCCATGCGACAGTGTCATGAGGTGCATGCGAGACAACAAAGGGTGTTTGAAGCACGTGGGAATGTCTTGTCTGACTGTCCAGGCAGCAGCAGGGCAGCATCTAAGGCCTTTAAGCAGGGCCGCAGCGCACCTCAAACATGACCAGAGTGGGGACAGCAGCTGCCTCTGAGTGGTTGGTGCGTGGGTCTGGGGAGCGATAGATCTCTACCCCAGGCGGGTGCTTGACCTGCAAAAGTAGCCATGGCTTGGCCAATACACACTCCAGCACAAGACACAGCCTGCCAGTACACGTGCGCCTCATCTGGTGCAGGCAGGCCCCCCACTGCTGAGCTTGCCGGCGGTGCAGGCGGTCTCAATATAGCTCAGCTTGCAGTCCCACACAGCTGCGCTCTTGCCTGTGTGCGCGCCATGTGCTGTATGAGCCCCTGCTTTGTCCTGAAATATTTCAGGGTGACCTCGCTGATGTACAGCTGCTTCTGGGAGGCATAGGGCTCTGGATAGGGAGACCAGTACCAGGTGTCCATCTCGTGCCTTCCCAGCTCCACCACCTGCAGGCAGCTGAAGTATGCTGAGGATGCCTGCATTCACGTATTTCACTGCCGCAGCAGCCTGTGTCCAATAAGAGCCAAATTCACCACCTGTAGCCAGCTGTGCGCTGTAGAATGCCTGCAATGTCACTAGACAGGCTGTCAGCAATGGTGCCAGGTGCCCAGCTCATGCCTGCTCAACTCCACCGCCTGCAGATGCAGTAGGATGGTAAGATCACTTAGCAGGCTGCCAGTGACAGCAAGGTATAGCGCCACTGCTCAGCCCAGCTCCTGCTGGCAGTTCAGCCATGATGAGGAGGCCTGACAGCACCTGGTGGCTGTCTCACGCAGTCCCAGCTACACCAGCTGCAGGTGCACTGAATGCTGAGGTTGGCCGAAGTTGAGACCTGCCAGACTTTTAGCAACACTGCTAGGCAACCTGCCCAGCTCATGCTTGCAGGCCTCACCTCAATGTTCTTGACCTTGGTCTTCTCCTGGTGCTCCTTCTCCAGCTGCTGGTCAAGGGGAGCCATCTCCTCCACACTCTGCAGCACCACAGCTCATGACGATGAGCACACCACTCAGCTTCTGCCAAGCGCAACCACCCGAGCTCCCTTGCTGGTGGCAACAGCACAACTTGAGCAGCAGGCTACACACTGACACGAGAGCAGGCTTGCAAGCCCAAATCCATTGCAACAAGCAGCCTCGGCAACTTTGCAGACAGTGAGCCACAGTCAGCGGGGCTCATCAAAGGCATGCCCTGTGCAGCTGGTGCACACCCACAAGGCCATCCAGGATAGCCATGCTCACCGGCGCCACATGGTGAAAGTCGTCATACTTGCGCTTCAGCCGACGCGTCATCTTCTGCATGTCGGACACATCCCTGCAGGCCACAGGGTGCAGCGGTTGGTGTGGGGCGGGCGAAACAGCAGCCCTCCGACCTGTGTCTGGTTCCATTTCAACAAGAAACTATCAGCATGGGGTGCACGTAGGGGGACTCAGTTAATGTGCCCAGGGCAGGGTGGGCCCCAGCAAGGCTGGCCCACAACACATACTTGACTGCCATCCTGAGTGGCAAGCCCTGCATGAGCCTGCCTGCCAGGTTGGGTGACCACAGCCACCAGCAGGCACTGTCACAGCGTGCCCCCTTTTGCAGCAGGTGCTCAGCTCACAGGGAGGGGATGCTCTGCAGGGGAACTTCCATCGCCTGCACGTCTGGCAGGGACTGCAGCCGGTCCTCAGGCACCCACTCATCCAAGCGCTTGTCCACTGCATGGCAGCAGCAGCAGTGTGGGCCCCTGGCTGCAATGGCAGGCCCTTATGCCTTGGGGTGCAGCAGCAGCAGCAGTGTGGATGCTTGTCCACTCCAGGGCAGCAGCAGCGGTGTGAGCGGCTGGCAGTGCCTGTCTGCTGAGTGTGGATTGACAGTCACATGAAGAGCTGTCCAAGCAGTTCTGCACTGCAGTTGGCAGCAGCAGTCTGGGCCGCTGGCATTGCCTGCAGAGTACTGAGTGCATGCTTTGGCTGGCTCAAAGCACAAACGAGGGGCAGCTGCTTGCAGATCCCCTTGTGGGCTGGGCAGAGTGGCGCTCTGTGAGCTGTGCACACAGAAGAGCACAGCGAAGGCTGCAGCACCCGCCAGACGGTACAGGCTAGGCTCACGTTCTTGGTAGTGGACATAGAATTCTGTCTGCCCCTCATGTTCCCTCTTGTCCACGACCTCCGCGACATCTACACATACAGTCAAGGGCACTCAGCCAGATCATTGATAGCAAGTGACACAGGCAAAACATCTGTCCTCTGGACAAGATAAGCAGTTCTGCTCACGGTGTGCTCCATCAAAGCCTGCCTGACACAAGACTTTGGCATTCACTGCAAATTTCAATATATCAGCCTGCAGACAGGGCGAAGCGTTAGCAATGTGTGCTGGCATGCCTGCTGCTGACAGACACGTTATCGCATACCTGCACCAGAGAGCTTCTTCGAGAGGACAGTGTCCGCGTCAGGTCACCGCCTCTCGCCATGCCTTGGACACAGCTTCAAACACAGCTGCCACACTTAGCCGGGGCGACAAAATTATAGTATACATTCAGAGTCCGAGGTCAAGCAAGGCAGGCAATACAGGAATTGCAAAGGCACCAGGCTTCCAGCTCTGCTTGCAAAGACGAGCACACCACGAGCAACCACGAGAGACAGGTCCGCTGCTGCTGCTGCTGCTGCGAACACGCTGCTGCAGTCACCCCGTCACCACTATGGCGAGAGATGGTCCTGTTCGCGCCTGCGCCGCACAAGCTCGGTTGAGGACACACGGCTGGACCCAGGCACTGAGAGATGGTGGTGCTGGCCGCATGGCCGGCCCTGACTCTGGGAACAGGTCAGGGCTCCAGGCTGCTGCTGCCCCTGCTGTCCGGCGAGCACCACAGCTCACAAGATGCCGGCATCAGGTCAAGCCCCCACAGCGGCAGCCTGGAGGCACCGTTGATGCCCTGAATTCTGCTCCTGCTGCTGCAATTGCTTCTTCAGTTGCATCACATGCACAAACTGCTGCCCCAGTTGCCTCAGTTGCACCAGCTGCTGCCCCAGCTGCTCTGATTCGTGCCCCAGTTGATGTAATTGCACCTGGTGCTGCCCCAGTCGATGCTCAGGCCATTTCACTGCCCCAGTTCCAGTCCACTATGCTTTCAGAACACTCTGCACAGCTTCAGGACCTCCAACGTCAGATGCAGCTCCTGAACAAGGACTTCCAGCGCCAGCTGCTCCAGCTACGGCAACAGCTACAGGACAGGGAGGAAGTCATCAGCCAGCTGCAGCACCAGTTCATCCAGGTTCAGGAAGAGGTGCAGGGCAACAGCCGGGGCCAGCTGCTCCTGGAGCACGCCGTGCGCTCATGCCAGCGGCAGCAGGGCCAACAGCGGGCCCACCCCTCCACCTCCCCTCCACTCCGGCACACGCCTCAGACGCTGACACAGCCAGCCACACAGGCCCCAGCACAGCCCTAGCCCCCAGCACAGCTGCCAGTACAGCACCAGCCCCCAGTACAGCCGTCAGCACAGCCTTCAGCCCAAAACACAGTACAGCGGGCAGCACAGCCACCACGCCACCAGAGTGAGCTGACAGCGCTCATCCCCAGCTGGGAGAGGCTGCAGCAGCCCCCAATCGACATTGAGGAGGCGCCCGGCAGCGACATGGTGCTGCCTGAGGAGCATGAGAGGCGCAAGCGCAGCGCCAATGTGGTGATGTATGGCCTCTCGGGGGAAAGCTCTGCATGCTTGAAGCAGGCAGCGGAGGAGGTGTTCCAGGCACTGAACCTGCCCCACGCTGGACAGCATGTGGTTGCAGTGCAGCCCCTGCCTACCCAGGGTCCCCACCCCCCCGTGGTTGTGCGTTTTGATGACCCTTACTGGAGCACACGCCTGCTGCGCTCCAAGCGTGGCATGCGGCGGCTCCCTGCACTTGCCAGGGTGTACACTGCTGAGCATCTCACCAGGATCCAACAGGCTGAGAAAGCTACAAGGCAGCCCAGGCTTGATGCAGCTCGACAGCTGGGCCGTGCCTTCTGGCGGGGCAGTGATGTCATGTTGCACCGCAGAGAGGCCACCCCTGGCTCTGCCCCTGAGGACTTTGCCTGCTAGGGGTACAGGGGCCGTGGCTTGCAACATCAATGCAGAATAATGCAGTGGAACATGCATGGCGGCCTAGCCGGCAACAACAAGCATGATGCACTTGCTGTGCTTGCTGCAGGACACCCAGCCCTCATTTTGCTCACAGAAACGCATGCCAGCCAGTTTGACTATAGAGCGCCCAACTTGCAGGGATATGACTGCATTAGCAAGCCACGGCCCCAAGCCCAGCAGGCGAGGCGGGGGCCGCCAAGGGGAGGCATTGCAGTTTTTGTTGCTGATGGCATCAGACAGCATGTTAAAGAGTGGAAAGTGGCTGATGATGGCACTCACGTTATCCTGGAGCTTGCTGCAGGACTGCTCCTGCCAGAAGAACGGACAGCACATCTGGCAGTGTGCTACGTCCCACCCAAACATGGACGCAACGGCAACCTTGAGACATTTGATGACCTGCAGCAGGATCTGGCAGAGCTGCCCCTGGACAGCCCAGTCCTGACTGCAGGGGACATGAATGCGCATACTGCAGGGTTGACGGACCTGTACCCAGCACAGGACATTCTCAGTGATGAGGACTCGGGCTCTGATGACGACACTGAGCCCGAAGACTGGCCTGAGAACTTTCTGACTGTGCCCCGCAGGAACATGCAAGCCCCCAACACAAACAGCAACCACTGGGGCGAGGAATGTATCCAATACCTGCAGGCCACAGGCCAAGCCATCCTGAACGGCCGGGTACCAGGTGACCTCACCGGCAAGATCACCAGGCGAGACAAGCGGGGCCCGGGAAGCTTGCTTGACTACTTTGCTGCGCGTGCGGCAGTGGCCAAGCATGTGGTGTCCCTGCAAGTGCTGGATGACCCCTCCAGCCTGCCGGTCCTCTGCTCAGACCACCACCCTGTCCTGCTCACCCTGACTGGAGGCAGCGTAGAGTGGGCAAACCCCCAACGCGCTGCCCCAAAAGGATCGAGCAACATCAGATACCAAGCTGGCAGCCGGGAAGAGCTGCTTGCAAAGCTGCAGGCCGGACAGCAGACTACCTCACCCAGTGACTGTGCTGCGGCTGCCCACGGGGAGATCCTTGCCAGGGTGTCTGCTGCTGCAATGGACACATTCCCGCAACGCAAACGGCCCTGCCAAGTACAGATGCCACCATGGGCAGATGCAGAATACAGGCGGGGGAAGCAGAGGCTGGCACGCGCCTGGCGGCCAATGCAAGTCCCTGCCTCTGAGCTGACTAGCCTGCAACACCAGGTGCAGGGTATGCGAAAAGCACAAGAAGCGCAACTACTTCAAGGCCAACATGGTCAAACTTGAAGCTGCATGCAGGGCAGGGCACCAGTCCTTCTGGATACCCTTCAAGGTCCGGAAACAGTCCCAATGCCCTGTCAATGCCCAAGCACAGCTGACATACATGCAGGAACTACATGGCACGGTGCCGGCACCCGCCCCTGTCCAGCTGTTCCCCTGTGAGCTACCAGCTTACAGGGATCCTGCCCCTGATGCGGCACAACTGAACGCTGACATCACTGCCGCAGAGGTTGAAAGAGCCCTGCGGCGGGCCAAGCGCGGTAAGGCAGCGGGCCATGATGGCCTGTCTGCAGACCTGCTCAAGGATGCAGCTCCTGCCCTGCTGGACAAGTATGTTGACCTTTTCAATCTTATGCTGGCGGGTGACATTCCTGATGCACTATCCATGGGCATCATCATGGCTGTGCACAAACTGGTGACAAATGTGACATGGCTAATTACAGGAGCATCACAGTCACACCGCCACTCATAAAGGTGTTTGATTCTGTCCTAGAGTGCAGACTTACTGCATGGACAGAAGAGCATGGCCTCCGAGCTGCCAGCCAGGCGGGGTTTCGCCCTGACCAACGCACCAGTGATCAACACTATGTCCTCCATACTCTGCAGGACAAGTACTGCCGTGAAGGGGGACAGCTCCACTGCTGTTTTGTGGATTTCCGCAAAGCCTTCGACACTGTGCCACGGGATGTGCTGTGGGCAGTGCTCAGTAGCATTGGTGTTGGGGGCCGCTTCCTGTCCTGCCTGCAGGCCATGTACAGCAAAGACTGTGCAGCAGTCAAGACAGCTGATGGCCTCAGCAAGCCCTTCAGATGCCATCAAGGGGTACAGCAGGGAAGTCCATTGAGCCCGGCGCTCTTTGGTATCTTTGTTGACGCTCTGGAGCGTCTCATGCAGAGGAACTTTGGCCTCGATGTGCCAGAACTTGACGGGCATGCTGTTCCCCTGCTGCTGTACGCAGATGACCTGGTGCTCATCAGCCGCTCAGCTATGGTTGCAAGGCCTGCTGGACACATTGCATCAGTTTGCCACCTGCCGCAGACTGCAGGTCAGCATCAAGAAGACCGAGGTGCTTGTGTTCCAGCCGCGCAGGCCTGCGCTGGCCAGTCTGCCAACGCTCCACTACAACCGCAAGGCCCTGAAGAAGGTCCACCAATTCAAGTACCTTGGCCTTTCACTGGAGACACAGGGTGGATTCAGGGAGGCCATTGCACAACTGTGTGCAAGCGCACGAAGGGCTGCCTTTGCTGTGCGGCACCGATGTTGTCGGCAGGGCATCTCCAGCTTGGACTGCATCCTCAAGCTGTTCAACGCCAAGGTGCTGCCCATCTTGTCATACGGCTGCGAGGTTTGGTTCGGCACCTGCTGCAAGGACACAACCAAGCGGCGGTGGGCTGAGCCAGCCGAGCAGGTGTACAGGGATTTCCTGCGCGGCATCCTGGGCGTATCTCGGCGTGCACCTACCGCTGCTGTGTATGCAGAGTTTGGCACATATCCGTTGGCTGTGCATTGGGCTAGGGTGGCGGCTCGCTTCCAGGCCCGTGCCCAGTGCATGGAGGATGACAGACCTGTGCGCTGGGCAGCCACATACTGGGGGGTCCCAGGCCCTGGCACAGACGTGACTAACACTGAGGGCATGGCTGCTGCAGCAGAGGTTGCAAATTCAAGGCTGATTGCAGCAGCCCAGGGCCCATCCTTGTCCCTGAATACTTCCATGATGTTAAGCTGCAGGAAGGCTTGGAGCCATACCTGCATCATGTCAAGATTGCCAACCACAGGCGGGCACTGGCCCGCCTAAGGCTCAGTTGCAGTGAACTCAGGGTCTGCACAGACAGGATTAAAGCCTGTGCGCCCACCCAGGGAGCAAAGGGTATGCCGCCTATGCTCCACTGGTGCTGTGGACGATGAGTTGCACATCTTGACAACATGCCCAGCCATGTCTGGTCTCCGTGCAAGCTGCCCTGAGCTCCAGCGAGAGCACAGAAATTTAGCCAGTGTGTTTGCAGGTTGCAAGCTGTGCTCACTGGGCTGGTTCGCATGCCAGGCCTTGCGAGAGCACAGCCGCCTACTGGAGGCCATGGGCCAGCCACTGTGGCCTGCCAACTATGTACCACAGACCAACTGCAGGCCTGGTCCCCGCAGGCGGCGACGGCTATAGCACAACCACCCCTGCGGGATGAAAATTTGGTAGGCTCAAAGTCAGGGTTGGTGGGCGAGGTGTCAGTTGCCGGCCCACGGCTCATGCACTGCTGCAGCCCACCTGCATGCTGACACGCCCTGCACCACTAACAGTAGCAACGGTTGTTGCGGGAAGGCCAACTCCATTCGAGTTGACTGACCTCGTTATCGGCCCTTGGCGCTCAAGTTGGATGCTTGGCATGATCTCACAAGTGCACCACCCGTGAACCATCGATGAAACAGTCGTTGGGCCCCCAGCTGTGGCCTGCTGTACGACGAAAATTATTATTATAAGGAATGGCCAATGTTTTTGCAGAGGCATGAGCCTGCAGGGCACTGAGGGGCGTCTCTGAAATGAAGCCATTTGGGCAGGCAACATGCAGAGTTGGTTACACATGGCCCAGTACACTGGATTGTTGAGCTTCAGCAGAGCACAGTTGCAATCCAGTGCCTAAAGTCATGAACTTGGTTCTGCCAATGCATTGCCAGTTGGAACCTGCCAAATCCTGTCAGCGCAACCAAGCTCAGCAAGGTGCGCGAAACAGAGGCATGCAGTGACCCTAGCTGCTGTGTGGCTGTGATGCCAGCCTTGCGGTCCTGCAAGCACACTACCCAGCCGTAGCTTAGTATGAGCAGCACCAACGCATCAAGATGCTCATAGCCGGCTTGGGGATGTGAGCCCACTTCAGGCATGTTGCCTGCGTATCAGGGTCACAGCCTTCTTGCAGATGCCACAGAGGGATGGTCTGGCATTTCTGAGCACATTGAGCAATTACAGCTTCCGTCTTGGTCATGTTGACTGTGATGCAACTTCACGCAATCAATCTGTAGAGGTTTCATCAGGTGCTGTAGCCCATCTGGCCTTTCTGCTGATGAGAAGAACCAAGTCATTTGTGTGCACAAGTAGTGTCATGCCCAGTACAAGCGGGATGGTTGCCAGGGCGTCTGGTGAGCACCTTCTCAAGAGCCTAAACAGCAACGAGCTGCTGCGCAGTGCCCAGGTGCGGACCACTTCCTGGCAATTGTTCCCAGGCTTGAACCCACTCACTATTCCACTGGACGATGCTGAAGGCACTTTCTTGACGCTTGGCTGTGGCAATGCATGCAAAAGGTGACCTGAAGTTCGAAGGGTCTGACCTGAGCTGCTGGCTGGACCATGTGCTGTTGCAGCAGGAGACACAGCTGTGACAACGCGTAGATGATTGACATCAGGACACTGGTCAGCATAGTCTGGCATTGCTAGCAGCACAGCACTGACTCGCTATACAGCTATGAGAGACAATTTATTCATCAATGTTGAAAGGATCACTGTACGCTTGCCCAGCCAGGGCCAATTGTTCCACAAGCTGTGTATTGCCGCACTGTACCAATGCCAAAGCTGTCAAGTGAGCCTCTTCACGCTGCATGCTGCTGTCAAAAGTCCACCAATGTGGCCTTCTGCCACACTTTGTGCAGATCAGGCCCTGCTCCCGCCCCGCCCACGACACCCGTGACCACTGTTTCCCGGCTGGTGGCCGCCCCTGCCCTGCCCAGGGTTAGGCCCTGCACCCTGCTGCTGCCTGGGCCCGACTTGCCCGGGTGCCGGCTGCGGCAAAGAGGGGTTCTGCTGCTGCCGGGGGCCGCCCCTCCCGGGTGCGAGCCTGCCCTGCTGCCGCTGGCCAGGGGCAATCTGCCAGGGCCCCTCCTGCTGCTGCTCCCCAGATGGCCTGCCCCGCCCAGGTGCGGCGCTGCCCTGCTGCTGCTGCTGCCCAGGGCCACCTTGCCCAGGTGCAGGCCTCCTGGGCTGCTGCCTCAAGGCGCCCCCCTGTGCATGTGCAGGCCTGCCCTGCTGATAGTGCCCAGGGCCGCCCTGCCTCGGGATGGCTTGGCCCTGCTGATGCCGGCCAGGGCCGCTGTGCCCAGGTGCAGCCCGGCCCTGCTGCTGCTGCACAGGTGGGCCACTGCTCCTGCCACTGCCCTGGCTCACCTGCTGCTGGGGCCGCTGGGGTAGCACCCTGTCATCAACACGGCGCCTGTCCACCTGCACAGGCGTCATGGGACACTCGATGAACTGCACCTCCAGGATCTGTGCAGAAGCAGCAGTGGAAGGGCAGGCAGGGCATGTTCAAGAAGAGGTGCCTGTGCAAGCAGCGGCTCTTTTGTGCCATGTGGTAGCCAGTGCTGCATGGTGTCAGTCAATGCTCCTGGACAGCTGGGGAGCAGTGTTCCTTGCATTGCGCTGCATATGCACTCAGGGCCCCCTTGCAACCTCTTGGACAATGATAAGTGGCGCACTGGAGGCTGCCAGCAGGCCCTACTCTTTGCTATCACCTGAGCCTGTGTGTTGTGAGGGGCCAACAGGTTGTGGCCATGGCGGCGGGCGGCATTGTTGGGCTGGTGAGGGCCCCTGTGCTGCTGGGGACCAGTCTCGCGACCCATGCCCTGCATGTGCCAATGCACGTGACGGTCATAATGCCAGTGTGCCTGCCTTGCGGCTTTATGGGCAGGAGCCATGCAGAGAGCGCAACACGACAAACTAACAGCTCAGGCTGAGCCACGCTCAGCATGCAAGGACAACAGGCAACAACAAGCTGGCATGCAGTTGAGAGCTAGCTATATGGAGGCTTCCAAGCTTTGCACCCGAGCTGGCAGCTTGCGCACATAACGGTACCAGCACGCAGTGTTTGACCCAGGGGCCACCCACCTGGCGCACAGCCTGGCTGCCAGCGCCGCACAGAGGGGACTGGGGCTGAGGTGGGTGTGCTGGCGCCCGCTTGGCCCTGTCTGCCCAGGACAGCCTCTCTACGGTGTTGGCCCCTGTGGCAGCAGACACAGGCGAAGGGGCAGCTGTGGTGGCGCTTACGCCACCCGCAGTGGGCTCTGTGGGGGCAGCGCCCCTGGAACCTGTACTGCTGCTGCTGCCACTGGAAGACCCAAGCTGGGTCATGTTGCTGCCGGTCGGGGCGGCTGCAGGGGGTGCAGCAGGGGCTGCCTGTGGCGCATCCCCTGTCTGCTGCGTGACTGGCGCAAACAGAGCACCTGCTGACGGCTGCTGGGCGCGCGCAGCACTGAGCGGCGGTGTCACAGGAACCTGGATAACCTACAGGCAGGCGGCGCTCAGTGCTGTCCAAGCAAGCGCCCCCTGCCAGCTGGCTGTGACGAGAGCCTTTACTATGCAAGCAGGCAGCAGCACAGCAACCTAGTGCTTCCATGCCTCTTCAAGGGCCCCAGGCATGACAGTATGAGCACGTGATGCATGACGCCATGCAGCAGGCTGCAGCACAACAGATTAGCTGCAGGCGATGATCTGAAGATCAAAAGCAAGCCAATCACGCGCAGAGAGAACCCCCCCGTGCCGAATGGAGCAAGAGGCAGGCAGGATGGGGCGCGCACCTGCACGCTGGGCTGCCTGATCACGCTGACACTCTGCGAGAAGACTGGGCGCGCTCGTGGGGCCTGCTGTTGGTGTGCCGCCCCCCTGCCTGCAGGACCCTGCCGGTGCCCTTCGCCATCAAGGGGCACTTGCTGGGCGGGCACAGAAGGGCATGACTGAGGCGCAGTGGAAGGCTTGGGGGGCGCTGGTGGCGTCCCCTGCTGGGCTGGCATTGCAGACTGCTGGGCGGTGGCCACTGCTGTAGCGCCAGGCGTCATCACAGGTGCAATAGACTGCTGCGTGGTGGCCACTGCTGGAATGCCAGGCTTCACAGGAGGCTGCTGGGTGGTGGCCACTGCTGGAGCGCCAGGGGTCATCATAGCCGCAGGAGGCTGCTGGGTGATGGCCACTGCTGGGGCGCCAGGCGTCGTCATCCTTGCCGAAGCCCCTCTGGATGGACCGCCAGGCTGAGAGTGGAAGGAGCCCACAGGCGCAGCAGGCCCCGGCTGCTGGCTGGCAGGGGTCTGCACGGAGGAGGCTGCTGCCGAGCGCGGGGGCAGCACCAGAGCGTCAGCTGTCGTCAGCTCCTGGCCTACAGAGGCGCATGCATGGTGTGAGACCACAGAGCAAAACAGATGCCATATCTGACACGCACTTGTGCAGAAGGGGTGTCGATGCCTGCTAGTCCGCTCAAGTGCCATTATGGCTAGGTAGGCCCTGGCCCAAGTGCAGCAGAGAGTGACGTGAAGAGTGTGCTGCAGCATTGCAGCCCTGCCAGAGATTGTCAGCAAACGAGGCAGTCTCACTTGAGGAGCTTGGCAGGGGTGCATTCTCGCCCTGACCGAAGCTGCCAAATTGGATGCCAACCTGCAGGGGCGCAGCATTTGCACTTGGACCAGAAAGCTGACTTGCACAAGGTCAGGCCTCACTGGGACTATCAGGGCTTACAGGAAAATGCCAAAGTCAGCTCCAGTTGGCCTGAGGTCAGGGCTTGCAGGGATATGGCCAGCTGGCGGGAGACGGACGGCTCATGCAAAGGCCCAGTGACATGAATCCTGGGCGCAAAGCGAGCTGGGTATGGCCACGCATGGGTCCTTGAGCCCTGGCACACCTGAAGCCTATGGGCTGCTGCAAAAGCGCTAGCTGGCACCTGGACTGCAGGAGGCGTTGCAGCCCTCAGCTGCTGCGCCTGGCCCTGGCCAGCGCTGTGCTGGTGGCCACCGGATGGTGCACCCGGACTGAGCACTGCGCAGGCACCTGCAGCCTTCACCTGCTGGGAATGCGAGGACTGCACTGGAGCCTGCCCAGTTCTGTCTTGGTGTGTGGGCTGGGCTGTGGGCTGGGCTGAGCCCTGCTCCAGCCCCTGGGCTCCCGATGGCTGCGCCGCGCCAGCCTGCTGGGTCTGGCGGGCACCCTGGGAGGGGCCCTGCACTGCTGCGTGATCAAACCTCTGCTGTTGCTCAACATGGGAGGGACCCTGAGCCTGGGCCTGCACAGGCACCACAGCAGCCTGCTGCTGGTGCTGCGCATCCACTTGGCTGGGACCCGGGGGCTGGCTCTGCAGAGGCACCAGTGCAGCCTGCTGTGGCTGCGCTCCTGGGGGTGGCACCCCAGGCTGGGCGTGCATGGGCACCATGGCTACCTGCAGCTGCTGCCTGGTCGCCGTGGGGCCCTGCGGTGCCGCCTGCCTGCCTTCATGGCTGCCCATGGGCACCTGGCTACGAGTGGCAGCAGCAACTCGCAGGTGGCTGCTGGCATTGGGCGCCAGCCCCAGATGCGGTGGGAAGGCCTGCCCAGGCGCAGAGGCAGTGTAGACAGGCGCAGGGAAGCCAGGGGCTGTCATGGGAAAAGGCATCCCGCCGACACCTGGCCCTGCAGCAACAGCATTGAGCAGCATGTCGTGCTGTGGAGGTGTAGGGCATGCGGTATGGTATTCCTGACACTGAAGCAGTTGCTCTGCAGGCAGGGAGCAAAGAAGATCGAGGCAACGTAGACCTGGTCCTGTCAGTAAACAGCACATGCAAAGCAGGCTCACCCTGGTGGTGAAAGGGGTGGCCCATTGCAGCAGGCAGAGCTTGTGAGCCCACCCCAGCCATCCCTTGTGGTGCATGCGCATAAGCCCTGCGCTGCTCATAGTTGGGGTGGGGACCGCGCATGGGCCCAGTGGCTGCCCAAGCGGCCTGCCGAGCCATCATGAATTCCACAGTGCGCTTCAGCTCTGCATTCTCCTGGACAGCCTGCAGCGACAGCAGCAGCAAGGCTCCAGTTGGTAACAGGGGCTGACAGGGAGCCCAGCAGTGAGCCATGAGAAGGCAAGCAAGGCTTGACAGCAGGACGTGGAGATGCCAGCAGCATGGCTGCTCCGTGCGGCAGCAACGAGGCTCATCAGCAAGGGGGCCATGCCACTCCAGAAGACTCACATGCCTTTCTGCATATCCCGCATAGAGAAAGAAAGCGCTTGCATGAGTTTGCATTGCCAAACCCTCTTGCACAATGTCCACAAGCACGATGTCCACCTGCATCCTCCCATGGGTTTCCCAGCTGCATGCTCTATGAAAAGCACTGCCTGTGCTTCTGCTGGTGCAATGCGCATGGTTGCCTAATGGGCAGATCTGCCTGGCCGCTGCAGCTCAGCCAGCAGGTCCAGTACCTTTGCACATGCAGCTGCTGCTTGACACAGCGGCGCTTGCAGCACAGTACCCCGCTTCCATTGCCTGAAGCAGTGCATGTCCAGCAGCATTCCACGAGGGGAGTGCCGCTGAGCACCACATGGCAGTGCCTCACATCTGCAACCAGGCCCAGCAGCACTGCCTTCAGCACCCCACCCTAGCCCAGCTGCAGTCAGCCTGTGAGGCAACCCTTGACTGGCGCAGCTGTGCCAGCGCTCGCTGCTCCACTGCACTTCCAGGGCAAAGCCAAATTGTACGCTGCAATGAAACCCTAAACCCCGCCCCGCACTGCCCAGTGCTGCACAAAGGCAGTCCCACCTGCTGCAGCTGTGCCTGGAAGTAATCTCGGGAACTCTCAGTAGCGCTTTGGTTGTCCTTGGCGCTTTCCAGCTCTTGAACGAGGTCATTGAACCTGCAGGTGTTGCAATCTGAGTGAACAAGCAAAATGGAGCACAGACCATCCAGTAACTCCGGCAGGACTGCTGACTGCAGGGTGAGTGCAACCCTTGTTGGGAGTGTGGTCCCAGAGAGCACCGGCCAGCGCAAAGGGGGACATAGGCAGGCGGCAACAGCAAAGAACGAAAGGTAGACACAGCGTGCAAGGGCCGTCCCTGCAGGCAGTCCAGGCTTGTGCTGGGCATGAATGGCCAAGAGCTACAGGCTCACAACTAGTGGAATGCACACAGGGCATCATGTCCTGCCACAATGCATGTATTGGGTGTGCTCAAAAGCAGGACCCATCTTCACAAACACAGCACATTGCTCTGCCTGCAGCTCTGGCATAAGACCTTGCGTTGGCACACGACAAGCACCCATCTAGAGCAAAAATGGTGTCATCCCAGACTGGATGACCCATTGTCGCAAACAAGCTGTGCAATGTCCTGCCTACAGCTCTTGCACCATGGGGTGCACAGGCCCTGCTGCACACCTACCCACTCTACAGCCCATGCAATGTGCTCCTCCCCGCCCTTCGGCCTCCTGACCCATATTCAACAGCCCGTCCCAGCACCGCAAGCAGCTTCTTTGATCAGAGACACCGCAATCTGCAATCTCACTCTGTGGCCAGCCCATTGTATTCGGCCACATGCTCCTCCTGGGCAGTCAGCTTCTCAGCAGCCATGGCCTTGTGTTCGCGCAGGAGCTGCTCCTGCACCTCCTGCAGCCTCCTCTCCAGACCCTGCAGTGGCAAAATAGAGTTGTCGGGCTGTGCCATGAGGGGGCTGCTGGGTGCTGTGCACACCCTGGCACAAGCATGCCAAGTGCATGGGAGGCACCAGTGCTCCAGTCACCAGTGTGCTCTTCTGGCAACCCAAGATTTGTTTGCAGGTCAAGAATGCAGCTGGCATCGATCCTGGTCAACAATATGTCATGCGCCCCACATGCTGAGCCATCTCACTTGCACCCTGTTGGCCTGAGCGGCAGGCGCTCCCATGCAGCACAGCTTTAATGAGGCCTGCTGAGTGGCAGGACACACTTCAGCCTGCTGTCTCTCACTGCTTTGGCGTCGAGCACCTCCAGCAGCTGCTGCTCCTTTTCAGCCAGCTCCTTCTGTAAAGTCTTGTTCTGCCTACCCCATTCGGCTGCCTGGGAGGTTTCCTGCATGCGGCGCTCCAGGAGACGCATCTCCTGCACACAGGCATCAGCATGCTGCGCCACTCATCTGGAGCAGGTGTCAAGCGCAGTCTTGCCAGCAAGACAGCAGGCCGTGCCTGTCTTGCACTTCCGTCCTGGAACTTGGCCAGTTGGGGGCTAATCTCCATGTGTCGCCTCTCTAATTCATCTGGAAATAGCCTCACGCTGGCTGACCCGGCGCTGCTGGGCTCCGGACTGTGTCCATTGCCGTTCATCAATAGGGTGGCATCGCTTGTTGACTGCGGGCCAGATTGCGGGCGATGCATGGCGCTTGCCCAACGATGCCACTGCACTGGTTGCAATGTTGCTCAAGCGATTGCAGGGCAAGGCACAGCATGGATGCGCATTGGTTGAGCGGGGACTTTCTTTGACGTATTGTGGTCTCTGGAGCTCTCCTCTCACTCGATTGGGTGCCCTCCTGAGCGGCATCAATGCTGCTGTCAAGAGCCTGCGTGAGGCATAGCTGGCCTGCAGATAAGCCATCAAGACGCCCACATACAGTGCCCTGGTGCTTCACCCAGCAGCACAGGGGTGTTCTGTCATTCAGGACTTGTGCAGGAGCAGTCAGAACACCATCAGAACACCATCAGGGCAATGGCCGCACCAGTGACCCAGCAGGCAGCTCAGCCTTCCCCCCAGCTGAGCTGCCACAGCAGGACCACAGCAGCACTCTGATAGTTGTTTTCCGTTGGCCCAAGGGACTTGGGGGCAATGAGGTGTCAGTTGTCGGTGAGATGCTCAGCACCTTTGATGCTGAGCAAGATGGGGGCCCTTCCCAGGTCAACACGAGAACTGCTGCCAATGCAGGGTCCTTCAATGGCTGGTCGCAGCCCCTTGTGCTAGGGAGGTCTCCTGAGACTGGCGACTTTGTGCGCAGTCTGTCCCTGCCACCAGGGACACATCAGGTAGGGCCGCGTTGGCCAGCAGAGTACAGATAGCCAGGCCTCAGTCCCTGCCCTGCGATGCTCATGCTTGTGCTCTGCGTAGCCCAGTCAGCCTGCCTGCATGAGTTGTTGAGCCAAATTGCTGTGCGTGTCGGCCTGCTTTGACTCACCCTGCATGGTGCCTTCAGTATAAATTTCTGGTGGACACCCAGTGGCGGACCAGTGCTGCTGACCCCTTAGTCACAGACCAGCAGGTAGGCACTGTCACAGCTGTTGGCTTGCTGGAACAATCGGTCCGTTGTTGCAGTGGAGACCCAGACACACCGCAGCAACCTCCTTGACAGCCCTTGGCATGCTGGCTGCAGACAGGGCTGCTCAACAATCAGCAGATGGCAGCTCATAATGCAACGTTTCACTGGCGCGGGAGCCTTGGTGGGACAGAGGTCTGCATTGCTGGCGACTTCAATGCCTGGGCGGTGAGCCAGCTTCCTCCTGCAGCCAGGCTGCTTTCCAGAGACAGAGGTCTGCATCTGCCGGGCAGTTCAGTTGAGTGGTGAGCCAGAAGCCACCAAGGGGAAGTGCTTCCCAGGGAGATACATTGCAAGCTAGGCTGCTTCTCGGCACAGAGTCTTTACAAGGTTGTGTGCCATTTCATTTCTGTGCGTTGAGACAGACCCTCTGCAAGTCTGGCTGGGCCAGTCTGTGTGGCTGAAGGAAACTTGCAGTGTGTCCCATGCTGCCGGCTAACACGTGGCCAGCCACCCTTGGCATTGCGTGGTGGCAGCTGAGATCGTGCTGCACGTTGGTCAACATTGGGTGCCACTCTGATCTGCTACTTCGCCTGCAGGAGCTGCTCCCACTCAGACAGGACCCGCAGACCGGAGACTGGGTGCTGCCCTGCAGTCTTCAGGTGCAGAGGCACGCCTGACAACCGTGCAGCGCATCCTGCACGCCATCCCATCCACCTCCCCTATCATTTGCAATCTGGCACAGGGCTTCACTGCCTGCCTGGTTGAAGCTGCACACCTCCTGAAGCAAGATCCCAGCAACCTCACCTTGTGGCAGCCACTGCTCGTCTGGTGCCCAGTCAGTCCTTGTGCATCTGCAGCCAGGTGCGTACGCCTACCAGTTCCTGGTGGATGGGCAGTGGCGCACCTCCCCAGACGCTCCCGTGGACCTGGATGGCAAGGGGCACCTCTGCAATCGGGTGGGGTGTCAGATTCACCCTGCACAGCCCAGCCTGCTGCCCACTCATCTGCCCTCCCCACCCTGCGACAGTGCCACACGTCCCCCCGCCAGGTGCAGCCAGCAGACGGTCGTCCCAGCCAGCTGGTCCATGCGCAGGCGCTGAGGTGTTGTTGACATGCATCTCCAACCTCTCTCAGCAGCTGGGCCTGGGTGCATCCCAGCCACATGTGATTGCTGATGGAGGCCTGGGCCTGGTGCAGATGTCTGTGGGTGTGCCGGAGGCCTTCCAGATCTTCTATGCGACTGGCTGGAACCAGGCGACTGTGCTCTACAGGGTACTCCCGAGGGCAGGCCAGGCGCCGGCAGCTGCACAGGTGTGTCCCGAGACTGACCCAGGCGGCTCCTCGCTGCCTCTGCCATGTCCTGGCCATGCTTCAATTGAGGACCACAAGCGGGTCAACACAAGACCTGGTGTCATTGCTTGAGAAATGAGCGCAAAAAACCCTGTGGTCTGCCACCTGGGCCGCCATCTGGAGTGACCCTTACTGATCTCTCTCTGAGAGGCGGCATGCCTCCTGCTGCGGGGCTGGAAGAGGCCCACATGCTGCCTTCAGCTGTGAAGCTGAATTTTGAATCTTCTTGCAGGGCTGGCAACATGCCAGCATGTTCCCGACAGCCAGCAGGGCCAAGCCTGGCGGGGGCAGCTGGCTTAGTGCCTTGATTCCGGTGCCAAGTGCACAGACCCCCCGCAATGGGCGCCCCGAGGGGCTGCAATTGGAGTTCTATGTGGAAGGGGAGGATGGCCAGGTGAGATGAGTGTCAGCCTGGCTTCCCCAAAGTGCTTTGGCCTGATCAGCTGCCTCTGCGCCCTGATTGTGAGTTGCTGCCCCTCACTGCTGGCTCCTGGCAGGGAAATCTGGTTCGTGAGCTGCGCCCTGCGTGGCAGGGGCTCGCTCGTTTTCCTCTGCATCCCCAAGTGGCCAGGCAGCCACATCAAGCACTGCTTGGTGCGCTCTGCAATTTCCCATAGTCCAGCCAGAGCATAGAGGCCCAGTGCAGCGGCGTAGTCTTGCCTCTGAGATGCACTCTGGATGCCACCCTGCATTGACACCACCCATGAGGTGTGCAGGCCTGCTGTGCAGGGGCCAGCTTGTGTCGGGCAGCTTCTTGTGTGGTTGGCAACAGCGCAGCCTGTTGGTGCATGCATGCAGGTGCTGCCTTCCAAAGGGCCAGTTGTACAGTGGTGCAGCCCCGTCTCAGGTGTACCTGTGTTTGTATGCTGGTCTGCCCTGACTTCATCACCTGCATTGTTGCAGGAGGACCGTCCCTCTGGCGGCTCCACCTACCTTTGCCCCAGTGTTGGCGCTTTCAAGCTGCGACATGGGCAGCTGCGCCCTTTTCCCCAGCCCACGGCCGCCCCCACCATGCTGGTGCGATGCCATCCTTGCTCACCTTGGCCACCTCGCTGTGGCTTGACTACACATGCAAATGGACTTCATTCCAGCACTGAACTCTCCTACGTGGCAGCATCTTGCTTCTTGAATCTCTCTCTGTGCAGCCTGCTCTGCTGTGGTCACTGCACAGCATCCCCTGCCCTTTGGCTTCCCTTCGTCACCATGCACAAGAGAGGCCGGGCATGGCTGACAGCGTCCTCCACCCCCTGCGGGCAGTGTTGCAGGTGCCACAACCATTCAGTACAGCCCTCAGAAAGCCCTTGGTTGACCTGTGCAGGTGTCAGACTTGGGTGACACCATGGCAGACTTTCTCACAAACAGGAATAGTGTGGACGCCAGCCCTGCTGACATCACATCCCTCCTGCCAGGGCACCTGCTGCAGGTGCTGCTTTTGGCTGCGGCAGCCAGATCACGCCATTAGGAGGCTGTTTAGTAATCTGCACAGCTGCCACCTGTTGACCCCACACATCACCTGAAATGTCCAACATCATTCAGGCCCTGCCTCCTGTCAGCATTTTACCTCTGACAAGCTGCACCACTGCCAGCTGCTTCTTTCAAATGGATCCCGTTTTGCAGGTGTCAGACCTGGACGGGACCATGGTGGGCACAACCCCAGAGGCTGACGAGATGACGTCTGCCTTCACGCGATACTGGGAGGGCACAGCCGCCCTGTGCAACAGTGTGCTCGTGTACAACACAGGGCGCTCCTTAGGGCAGTTCAAGGGGCTGCTGCAGGAGAAGGCGGGGGTGCTGGCCGTGCCAGACGCACTCATCACGGCTGTGGGAACTAAGGTGGGCTTCTTGAGGGCATTCCCTGAAGAGGCAGATGTTGTCAAGGGGGCTCCTACAGGAGGTGTGAGCAATACGTTGTTACTTCACAACACTGGGCGTTTCCCCTCCTGGTGAAGGAGCTCCGGTGGATAAAGGGGGGTGCTGGCCACGCCCAACGCGCTCATCACGGCTTGGGGGCCCACCATGTGGGATTCTCAATGTGGCAGCTGAGCCCTATGGGGGAGCTATTGCAGGCTTGGACGGGTGCTGGCCATGTCAAGTGCGCTGGCTCGGGCCGTGGGCAGCCAGGTGGGAGCTGCAAGGGTTTGGTCAAAGCCCTGAGCAGGCGGGCACTTAGAGCAGCCTGTCATCGTGCCCACGCTATGCTGAACTGAGATCTGGTAATCGGGAGGTTCTGCGCCAATGCATGAGGTCTGGGATGTGGCATGCTCGGCGTGCTGCATGGCATGGCTCAGGTCCAGCTGATCAGCACTGTGTGTCCCATGGCAGACGTTGTCACCAGTGGGAGGGGAGCTATGCATGGGCTTCAGGGAGGTGTGCCAGGCCTGACCAGGCGCCCTGACCCAGCGCCCTGGCCTGCAGATCTTCCTGCTGGACACGGAGGGCGACCTGCGCGGGGGGTGCAGCGGGCAGGCCTGGGTGGAGGACGGGCAGTGGAACCGTGTCCTGGACGAGGGGTGGGACCTGGGGAGGGTCAAGAAGGTGCGGCTCCTTGGAGCATGCCACAACTTGAGCACTGGGGCACACATCCATCCAGGCATCAGCTTGCCGGTGGCAGGGAGTGAGTCCGGCATGTGGCCCTGCATGCGCATGCACCGATGCCTGCCTTCAAAACGCAGGCAGGTTGCACGGCAGGCACAGGGCACAAGCTGAGCAGAGCAGTCCTCAAGACTGGAGACAGGTGAGTACTGCAGGGCTTTCCAGCGCCTGCAAGTTCTTCCTTTGAAACTTCGCTCCTTGTCCCCTCAGGGCATGCAGGGGCTCAAGCTGCTTTGCACTCCACTGAGACTAAAAGAAGTGCTTCTGTGTCCGTTCAGGCCAAGCAGACGGTGCGGCTGCAACACCCATGTCAGCTTGGCGCTGCCTGCAGTCTTTGATTTGCAGGGGTGGTTGACCTAGACACTTCGCGGCACAGAACTGAGAACGATGTGATTGGCCAGGTGCAGCTATTGACCTGTGTGGCCCCCTGCTACAGGTGGCTGAGCAGGTAGTGTCACAGCATGGCAGCGACGGCGCGGTCCACTGGCTGGACCACGGCACCGAGCACCCCCACCGCATTGCGCTGAGCGTGCGCAGCGACAAGGTGCAAGTGTGTATGCGCCAGCTGAGCGAGGGGCTGAAGGCGCACGGCGTGCAGGTGGGTTGCCGGCAGAGGGGCCCAGCACCAGCATTGTCTGCAGGGAGCACTGAAACGTGGCTGTGTCGGCCCCATGTATGAGCATGGTTGGGGCCACTTCAGCCTGCACTGCTCTGCTGAAGTCAGCTGGAATGGTTGCGCTGCATCCACACACCCTGGTACTGCAGCAGGCATATGATGTGTGACCAGACTGGTTTGCGTTGGTGCCGGGATCTGGCAGTCACCCCGTGCAGGATCATTTCCTGCTAAGGATGGGCTCTGTGACCTGATTCAGGTGGGTCCAAGTCTGCGCCGTGCAGGTGGGTTGCCACACACTGCTCTCTGATGCAGGAGAAAAGAGAAGCGCAGCTGCTGGCCCACTGCTGTCAGCAGACCTATCCTCTAAGGAAAGACCAGCAACTGAAGCTGGCTGAGATGTAATGCAGTGTGGATGAGTTGTCTCTTGGGACAAGGGCAGATTGCAGGCCTGTGAAATTTCCTGTGTTGGTCAGCTTGCTGGCTGCACCAGGGAGCAGCCCACAAAGGCTCAAGCATTCCCGATGCCCTGGTCGACTGCTGCATTGGCAAAAGGCTTGTGCCTAGCCATGCATAGCTGCCTGGTGGTGCCGTCTGCTGGCAAATAGCGCCACTTGGGCTGCATCAGCATTCGAGCTCAGGCTGTTGAGGTTCAGTCTGCTGTTACACTGGCCAACCCCACTTGCCTGGACTGCAACCGCTGTAGGGGCTGGGAGCAAAGCCGGTCACTTTGTTCTAGTCTGCTGCTACACGGGCATGGTGCTGTCGTCTGCAGGTGCGTCTCATACTGTCAGGCTTTGGGGAGTGGCGCTACCTCGATTGCGTCAGCATCCGGGCTGGCAAGCAGGAGGCGCTTGAGTACGTGCGCCAGCTCTTTAACGTGCCAGTGGACCGCTGCATGGCCGCAGGAGACTCCGGCAATGACACCCTCATGCTGGCAGGTGGGCTGAGGCTGGTCAGTGATGCACAGTGTGTTTGGGGCAGGCCGCCAGCTTGCTGCCAGCTTGGTGTTTCAAGGCATGCTGTGCTGGCTGATGGGGTGACTTTGGCAGCATCTTATTGCTCGCTGGAGGACCAGCTGCACCCAGCTGGTGCTGGTGCTGCTCATTGTCAGCTGCCTGTAGAGCTTGCTCAGAATAGGCTTACTTTAGGTGCCTGCTAAGCTGACGGGTGCCTGCTGGTAACCACATAGGCAGCTGCCCACAAGCTGCCTTCATGTTTAGGAAAACAGCAGCATGGCAAGACACCGCTGAATTCTGCCTGCAGAGAAGCATGCTGCATGTTGCCTGCGTACACCTTAGAACCGGTGGCCAGCAGTGTGTCAGAAGGCAGCAGTCGTGTCTGCAGGGGAACACAAAGCCATCATCGTGGGCAACGCGCAGATGGAGCTCCTCAACTGGCTCATGGAGCAGCCGCAAAGTGCCCGGGCAGTGTACACAGATGCTCCCATGGCGCAAGGGATCCTGGAAGGAATTGCTCGCCATGGCCTCTACTGACTCGGGATATCTTCAGGAACACATGACTATGTAACTATTGCCCCCTACCCCTGATCAATTCAGATCCTCCCGTCTGCAGCACCCCTTTAAGTATCACTGCCTGCCTGTGTCCCTTTGAGAATGTTGAATTAATTACACTGACACAAACACAAGGTTGCCATTCTTTGCAACCTGTGCTGATGCTCACAAGGCTTGTGTGATCACACAAAGCATTCCTAGTAGTCATCATGTCGTGCTGTGCAGCAGGCAGGGGGGAAAGAGGGGAGCAACGGGTTGCTGGGGGGGCAGACTGTCATTCCATCACGACACAATCTGCTATTTGTCTGCTATGTAAATCTAACTGGCTTGGGCAGCTGTAGCAGTTTGGTTCAGGACTCATGATGTGCAGCCTTCCTGCAGCAACTGGGACCTGCAACACGATCTGGCCAAGTGGAACTGGCTAACGATCTAGGGCAGTGGTGCTCATAGGCGTCCCACCCAGTGCCGCTTAGAGTTACAGGAAGTCTTGTGGGCTTCATGCTGCAATCTTGTGAGAACGTCACGCAGCTTGCTCGCGTCATATGGCTTCTCCATGTAACCACTCATCCCTGCAGGGACCAGTGCGCTGCAGTGAGTGACGTGTCCATACACCAGCACTATGCAAAGCAGCATCCCCCACCCTGCAGTCATACGTCAGAGCAAGACATTTGATACCCTGTCTGTTAAAGGCTGCAAGTCAAGCTGTGACGGTGAGGACCCCTGGTAGAGGGCAGCATGCTGCTGAGAAGCCGTGTCAGCAGTGCAGGACAGCAAGACCACAGCAGCAAGGACCAATGGTGCAGGACACCACCATGTGCCTCCTCTCCCACGAGGGGTGTACCACCTTCCTCACATGGGGCTTGCGTACGGTGTAACCTAGCTAGCCAGGCTAGGCCACAGCAAAGGCCCACGGGTCCAGAGCAGCTTTGCATGCATTGCTGGAAGCCCTCACCTGCATCGCGGCAAGGGCCCTCCACGCTGCCCAGCATGTCGGCCGTGAGCGCAAAAATCCAGCGCGGCTGCCTCTGGGGGGGCACCTCATGCGCAATGTGGGTGGCGGCCTCCACGCCATTCATGCGCGGCATGCGCAAGTCCAGCAGCAGAACATCGTAGCACGTCTGCTGCACGGCCTGCAGGCAGGGCAGGAAGCATACTGTCAGCACAGAGGGCACCTGCTATCTGGGCAACGTCACACCAAAGCGGACAGGCTGTCTGATGCAGCCTGCAGCCAGCAGCTGGCAGGCTCCAAGACTCCCAGACGGGTCCACCAAGAGCAGGGCATGCCCACAGCACCTCTGCAAAGGAACACCTTGTGGGTGGTGGAGCATCAGAAGCTACTGCTGAAAACAATCACGATAGCCCTGCAGCCCAAAGGAGCAGGATTGCCACTAAAGGACAGCCGTTCAAGGCATTGCCTGACCTGCAGCGCCTCCAGGCCATCGCCCACAGCATCTGCATGGAAGCCAATGTGGGCCAGCAGCCTGACCAGGACCTTCCTGTTGACCACATTGTCTTCTGCCACCAGAACCCTGAGAGTTTCGCTGCTGCGCCCGTTACTGCTGCATCTGGAGGCGCTAGCCGCCGCAGTGGCCTGCAGCGACTCCCCCGAGGGCCTTCCCGCTTCTGACTGCCCCGTAGTTGCCGCCACATCAGTGGCGGCTGTGAGGCTTTGCACCTCAGCCACAGACTTGGGCGGGGAGCTGCTGCATTTTTCCATGGAGGGGGGACTGAAGCAGGCAGAGGCTGCCCTGCGGCAGTCCCTGGCCTCGCTGGAGGCACTGCTGGGGGCTAGCGCCCCGACCACAGACTCCAGCGTGGAGCTGCCGCGCACATTCTGTGCATTTATACCGCAGGTGCAGCTGCCCTGGCACGTTTGCGAGGCAGAAGCTGCCCTGCGGCGGACCCTGGCCTCGTCGTCGGAGGCCCTGCTGCTGCAAGCCGTTGCAGCAACAGAGTCTAAAGAGGTGTGACGGTCACGGGCGTCCCCAGCACATTGGCTGCTGAAAGACTGCGCCTGGCTGGCGGAAGCTGCTGCCCGTGGGGGGCTGGTGCAGGGCAGCAGGTCATGGGCAGTATACCTGCGGTCATGCCTTGTGAGCTCCTTTGAGGTGCTGCAGGACAGCGCCTGGCAGGCTGCTGCTGCCCTGCGGGCCGACTCTGAGAGGTGCTGGTTCAGGCTACCAGGTGCAGCGGCCTGCCCCAGGCCTGCTGGCAGGCTGCGGCTGGGAAACAGTATGTCCTGAGTCGGTGAATGGCTTGCACGTCTGAGAGGCTCCTTCAAGGACTGGCTACGACGGCCACCCAGGACCACCTCCGTCACCTGCAGGCAGCAGCTGGGACAGGTGTGCATGGGTAGTACATGCATACCAACAGGCAGCCCACAGTACGGCTGGCAACCATGATGAGCAGGCCAGGGAGGCAGGCTCTGCCATGTTCACAGTGCATAAAGCCGTGAGCTGCAGCTCGACAGCCGGCGCCACAGATGCTGGCGCGCCATCCCAGCATGGCAATGCATCAGATCAGAGCTGCCGGCACAGGCCTCAAAGTGGCCGCTTGGCTCTGTGACCCCCACATCAGGATATGCTGCTGCTGGCAGTGCTCGGGCAGCATGAAGCCCACCTGGCCATGTGTCTGCCGCGCCTGCCCTGCTTCCTGACTCTCCTGTGCTTCAGCTGACACATCTGCTACAGGCAGCACGGCCTGCACATCTCCACTCTCATGATTGCTGGCCTCTGCAGATGTCTCAGAGGAACTGTCTGTCACTGACAAATTGCCAGAGGAGGCTGGCTGCCCAATGTGTGGGGCAGTTGGCCTCTTGCAGGAGTCCTGCCGCCCTGCTGCCATGGTCAGCTGGTCTGAGTCCTGGCGCGCAATGTCTGCCAGATTCCTCTTCCTGCTGGCGCTGCTTTCTGTGCAGAGAAACAGGCGCCAGTGGCTGCTGTCAGGCTGTGCAGGTGCCCACCCCAGCACCTGCGGTTCCAGTTTGCCACCAGCTTGCGCAGCTGTGGGGCTGCGCTTCCCAGGTGAGGGCTGGCTGCAAGACAAGCTCCGCTGGCGGCACAGCCGCAGCAGGGCCTCCGAGGTGGTCAGGCACTGGGGGACAGATGCCAGAGCGGCAGAGTGCTGCTTGCCCCCCAGCAGGGCGCTGTGCTCCACCACTGTGGACAGGGAGCCCCTGCCGCCCACTAGGCGCCCATCGAGCGAGTGCGCCCGTGGGGGCGGGGGGCTTCTCTCAGGGACCCGACTGTCCGTGACCTGCACAGAGCACACCAAAGGGTGCAGACTCTTGGACATGGGGTGGCCTCAAGCCTACATGGGGGACAAGTGCCCCGTCAAGAGGGGCACGCCAACCCTCAAGTGAAACACGAGCAGCTCACCCAGCAACTGCCTGGCCTGGCGTCAAGGCTGCAACCCCTGGCCAGCTGACAGCAGGCAGCTGTGCATCTGGCCAAGTCAGAGTGTGTAGCATCAGGCGCCTTCATCTGAGGTGAGCCCTGCTCACATGAGTGTTGTGGCGTGGTGATATGGATCAACCAGTCAAGTGTTGGGCCAATGCCAGAGCAAACAGAAGACAGTGAACTCACCCTGGTGCTGCTGGCTCGCAGCGTCTTCTCCAGCGCCTGCAGCAGCTGCGAATGCAGCTCATGACCAGCTGCATCGATCATGCCGACCAGGTTGGCAGGTCCGGGCGAGAGCTTATCAGGCCCCGTGCCCTCCAGCAGCAGCTGGGAGCAGGCCCTCACTGCGCTCAACGGTGTTCTGAGGTTGTGGGACAGCTCATCCCGAAACACCTCGTCTGCTGCCACCCGCGCCACCTCAGCTGCCTGCACAGGGCAACAGTGATCGTCAGGCAGTTGAGCACTGAGCGTGGATGATAACCAGACAGCTGTGGGCAGCAGGCGCAGAAGGCCCTGCCACAGGAGGCAGCACAGCATGGTCTGACCAGCCTGACAACCCTTGCGACGCCGGCTGCCTGTACCTCACCGCGCAGCAGGGACTGGCACATCCCCAGGGGACCACAGGCCTCTGTCGAACAGCAGATAATGGGTCTACAAGAGTACAGGATATGCACAAAGTCCCTCTTCCTCTGGCAAGCAGCCCACCATGTCCTTGCCGAGGCCCAAGCAGAACCCACAACACTGGGCTGTCCCTGCCAGGCGGCACAGTACAGTCTCGCAGAGGCACAGTACACTCTAAGATTAGTGTCCTCTGCATGCAGCTCCAGCTTGCCTTGCTGTTCCTGTGCAGATCCCTGTGCCGCCGCTGCAGCGTTTGAAAGTGGTGGCTGCTGCGGCGCTGCTGCTGCTGCAGCTGCAGCTGCAGGGCGGCCAGGTTTGCAGCCTGCACCAGAATGCCCTGCTGGTGGGGGCTCATCTTGGAGCTGGCAGAGCCAAACGCCAGGCAGAGCACGCCATCGCCTGGCAGTCGACAGGCCCAGAAGCTTGCCACTTTGAGCTTGTCAGCCACCCTGCACACGTTGCGTTGGTTTTGGACATGTTGATGAGCCTGATGAACTTCAAACAAAACTGGCACGTAATCTGGCAAGCTGATCTGCATCTTGAGATTCTGACAAGCATGATGGAACTTCAACGCAATCTGACACATGTCCTGGCAAGCTGATCTGATTGCAACCCGCAACTCTGAGCAGTGATGGTGTGCAAGGTCGCAGCAGCGTTTGTGGGTGCATGACAACACCAAAGCCCAGACACCAGAGCACATACTGCATCGGCGCGCAGCACTTGCCACGCATCAAGTGCGACAGCCTCACCTGCGCTGCTGCGGGTTGGCAGAGGCGTCCCGCCAGTTCCCATGGAGAAGCTTTGGGAGTGGAGGTGTGGCCAGGTCCTCCTTGGAGTCGCTGCCGCCAGCTGGGCAGCTGCTAGCGTGCTCCCCCCGCTGCAGGTTGAGGCTGCTCCGGTGCTGCTGGCACATTGTCCAGCTCATGAGGGAGTTGAAGTCGGTGATCTGCTGCTGGCTGACAAGGCCATGGCTGGCGACGTTAACCATGTCAGCATCCAGCAGGGCAGCCACGCGGCAGCTCAGAGTGGTGTGCGTGAGCTGCATCAACATCTGCAGTACAGGTGGGCAGGCACTACGTTTTGGGGCATAAACAATTGCGAGGCCAGGTTACGCAAATCAGGAGGATCAGCACACCTGCAGGCCCTGCTGTAGCATGTCGCTGAGGGGTAGGGTCACCACCTCCTCCGAGCTGCGGCCTGAGAGGCAGGAGCATGACGAGGTGCCCCGGCTCAAGGGAGAGCTTGCGCAGCTGCCACGCCCCTGCACACCAGCTGCAGCTGCAAAGGGGTTGTGCTGGATGGTGGTGCCATCAGCAGATGGGTCCTGGCTTTCTTGCTCTGCTCTTGTTTTGGATGTTGACAAGCCCATGAGCCAGGCTCACAGTCCAGCTGCTGCTTAATGAGTGCAAGGGGCAATCCTGACAGCTGTCGCAGGGATCATGTCAGATATTGCTGGGAGCAAGTATCGCCTGGAAGACAGCATCTTGCAGGCCGCTTGCCAGGCTGCCTTCCATGGCAGGAACAACACCGCGTATCAAGCCGCGGCAGATAAGTCTACTTTAATCAAAGCACTTGTAGTTATATATTATTATATTAAAAGCACTTATAAGTGCTTTTGTTGTGTTGTTTGCTCCCATTCTTCGAGCAACTCGCGCAGCACGCACTCCCTCGCAAGATGGCTGTCAAGTTTGTGCTACTGGTGAACAAACAAGGCCAAACCCGTCTGGCCAAGTACACAGACCAGAGCATGACTGTTGAGGAAAGACGTGCCCTGGAAGGGGAGATTGTGCGCAGGTGCCTGGCCAGGGCTGAGAAGCAGGTGCCTGTTGCTGATCAGGACATTCAGCAACACCAGCAGCAGACTGATCACCAAAGTTTGCCCTTGCAGTGTTCCTTCATTGAGCACCGCAACTACAAGGTCATCTATCGGCGCTATGCCTCCCTGTTTTTCCTGGTGGGTGTAGATGGAGAGGAGGTGGGTCTGGTGCCCGGGCGTGCACCCTGAACCTTCGCTCTGGCAACGCAATCCTCTGCATGTCAGGCAGCACAAGCGCAAAGGCAGTCTTCTCCAGCAGCTGCAGCACATGCGCGCAGCAAGTCATGTGCAAAAGAAGTCACGGCTGCCCAGCTCAGCCACAAGGCGTCATGAACCTCCTGCCTGCAGAATGAGCTGGCAATCTTGGAAATGATCCACTGCTTGGTGGAGACGCTGGATCGGTACTTTAGTAACGTTTGTGAGCTGGACTTGATGTTCAATCTCGAAATGGTGAGCGCATCAAGTACGTCGCACCTATCCTGGGACGGGATGCAGTGGCAATCATTGGACACTGCTGCAGCCAATGCGGTCTGGCAAGCACTGCAGTAGCAGCCCAGCACTGAAGGAGCCGGTCGGCGTGGCAGTCACGTTGGGCCATCGCTTGACCAGCCCTGCGTGACACGCAGCCAAGTATATGTGGCAAAATTGGGCATGCCCATGTGCAGGCACACTTCATAGTGGACGAAATGCTGATGAATGGCTGCTTGGTGGAAACAAACAAGCAGAACGTGTTGCAGCCAGTGCAGCTGCTAGAAAAGGCTGCGGCATGATATACACTAACAGTTTTGCTATGCATTTCATTGCATTGTCTTCGCAGCACGAGAGGCGCTGATCATCTGCTCTGTGATGCTGCTCAGCTTGTATATTGCTGGAACTACCCCTCGTCCTCGTCAGAACTTCCTGGTGCTTCAATCTGGAAAGGCTGGCCATGTAACTGACCGTTCACAAAGCCTGCTGCCGCTGACTGGGCCTGCACAGAGCACAGATGATGTGCTGGACAGGCACTTTCCAGCAGGTTCGATTGTAGCACCGGCCAGCAGATCTGTTTCCTGGCAGCTCACCAACAAGCCCAGGACAATCACCATGTCTGGCTCCGCCTCCAGCTTTGCAATCTGCTGCAGCAGCCTTTGGTCCTTCTGGCGGCTGCGGTACGGCCAGCTCCCTATGTCCACCTCTCTGCAGACTCGCTTGAGAGTGTTCTCGCAGACCTGCAGCGTCTTGGCTGCCTCCTGCAAGCAGGCACGGACTTTGTGGAACACTGTCAGACAAGCCGGAACAAGCAGCAGGTCTGTGTGAGGGCTGCCTTGCCTCGATTGGCATGTTGAAGAACCCTCCCCTCTCCAGAAACTGAGCGGTGATGCACTCAGTGCGCTGCTGCGCATGAGCCCGCCTGCCATGGTCGGTGCTGCTGTGCATGTCTGTGGTAGCACCGCTCTCACATTCATAGGGTGCTTCAGCGCCAACAGCTGCACCCGCAAACTGGGCAGCTTCCGGGGCCACCTGGCCAGTGCTACTACCTGCATGATACAATGCCCTCAAAGCATGCGCTGGTGAGTGGAGGGCACAGCAAGTCAGAGCAAGCAGCTGGCAGGCAGTCTGCCTGTGTGCCCAAGCTCATGCAGCTGCAGGCTGGGCCCACCTAGTGCTGCTGACTGCGGTGCCTGCTGCTCATTCAGCCTGAGCAGGGCCTCACTCCTCTGCACGTCAGGCAGGGGCTTGCTGCATGTGGTTGTGGTGCTGCTGACAGAGCCGCAAGTGCCTGCACAGGAGCTCTGGGAGGGCTCCAAGCCCTGCGCAGCGTGAAAAGTTGGTGTCGTCAGGTCAACATCTTGTGCACCAGGCAATGCCCACCAGTCTCTGCAGGGCGGGCCTGGCAGACCTCATGATGCTTGGGGCCCCAACAGTCCAGCGAAGGTGACGCTGCAGGTTGCTGAGCCAGATGGCAAGCTGGCAGAGCCTCACCCTGGCAGCCTCCTGCTGGTACACTTCGCAGCTCCCTGCCTTGCCCGTGCCAGCTGGCTTGTGCATGTCAGGGGGCACCCTGCCGGGGGGTCTGCCCCTGCGAGCAGCGCCGTTGAGCCTAACAGCAGGCGGGAGAAGTTCGGAGCCCAGCACGCAGTGACCTCGTCGCTGCGTGGACTGCAACAACGACGCCTCAGCCGCCATGCGCTCCAGTTCACTCCCAGCGTGCAGGCGCGGCAAGCTGATGGGCACTGCCGGAACAGCTGCACCCTCCTGCCCATGCGCTGGGTCAGAAGGAAGGCCTGAAGCACCGGCTGCAGCTGCCTGCATTGGTACCGCAGGGTGCTGGATGACACCCAGTCCGCATGCCATGCCTGTTGTTGGTCCTGGCAGCACCCCCTGAGCCATCTGGAGCGCTGTGTCTGGCCCTCCAGCTGCTGCACCTGGAGTGTCGGGCTGGACAGCTGCAGCAGCCCTGCTCTGAGCACGCCTGGCTCTAGCACCTGGTCCAAGCGCACACCTCACTGCAGCCTCCTGATCTGCATCACCTCTTCCTGCTGCAACGCCACTGCTGGCTGCGGCTGCCTCGACACCTCCTGCAGCTGCATGTGTCGGCCCCTGCTGTCTGTCTGACGGCCGAGCGCGCTTGGTTCTGCTGCTGCCGCCCTGGCTGACCCTTCTGGGGGGCCTCCTGAGACTGAACACTTTCCTGGCCGTGGCGGGAAGTTGGTGAGCTCCCTGCTCTTGGTCCAGAGGACTGCGTCAACACGGACAGTGTAAAATCTGCTGTATGCCATGCACACCATGAGTGTCACATGCAGGCACAGACAGCAGTCAGCACAAGGCAGCCGCACAGTTGTGGGCAGATCACCTGCCATGGTCAGCTGGGGCGCTCATTTCTTCCCCCGCAGCCCTCAAAGTGGGAGCAGTGGCTCCCAGCCTCCCCTCTTGCATCTGCCTGAAGCGGGCCAGGGCCAGATGCAGTCCGCGCATGCCTCCAGTGGCAGGCGGCCCAAGCTGCGCTGCAGCAGGCGGCTGTGGCTGCTGGATGTGTGCATCCTCCCCATGTGCCCGGCTGGCTGATGCAGCCTGCACAGTCCGCGGAGCAGGTACTTTCAGTATCCTGGCGGGTGCCCGGTTCCAGGATGCAGCACACGTCGGTTGCCTGACAAGGTGGGTCCAAGGTGCCCCAAGGGGCTCACAAGCAGTCTCCTGTGATGCCTGCCAAGGGGCATGCCCTGGGCTGCCGGATGCCCACTGCCAAGGGCTCGTCTATGCTTGAGTAGCACCTTGGCTGGCCGGTGTGCCTGGCTGCGGCCCCGTTTCCTGCCCGTCCCAGACCCTGCCCCACGCCGTGCTGCACGTGCGCGCCTGCCTGCACCTCGTTGCGGCTGCTCACAGGCCTGCACGCTGGCAGCTGCCCCTGCACGCAGAGCGCTATCTCTGATGTGCTGCACTTCAGTGCTCCAGTGATGCAAGGAGGCAACGATGTGCTGAGGCTGCTCTGTGTCATGCATGCAGGGCCATGAGCTCTCAGGCTGGTGTAACTTGCAGAGGGCCTGCAACATACCTCTGTGCACTATAGAAAGGCGGCTTCTGTGCGGCAGGAGGTCTCTGCCAACTGCAGAGACACATTGCCCCTTGATGCAACAGTGAGAGCGACTGCAGGTTGAGACAAGATGCACCTATGGCCAGGGCTGAGGGCGGCCTTGGGGGCAGCTCCGGAGCAGGGTTCTGCCCAATGTGCCGCGGCAGCGGCGGCAGCGCATCACGTGCCTGCACCTGAGGCAGCATCAGGTCCATGAGGTCCTCCAGTGAGTGCCCCTCCAGGCCTGGCACCACGTGTGCCTCTGCGCACCTGCAGGCAAGATTGTGTGTGAGCTGCAGGCGCCAAACCAAGCAGGGCAGCAGCATCCAATACTGGCACCCTTGTCTGAGGCTTCCATGCACAGTGCTGAGCAACCTGCCAGCGGTGCCCTGTAAGGCCCTCACCAGCAGGTGCGGCATGTCAGTGAAAGCTGGCCAAGCAGATTGGGTAGCCTTTGCTTGGCGGCAGCCACACAGCTGACCCCTCGGCTGGTCCAAGCAGAACAGGTAGCCTCAGCATGGACAAGAACACATCTTACAGCTCGGCCGAGTTGAGTTCTGGGAGGCCCAGGCAGTCCAGCCCCTCCCACATGGTGACTGGGTCTGCCGTCACCGCTGATGGTCCCACAGCCTCTGTGTGGAGGCCCAGCTCTGGTCCCTGATCGGCAACTCCTGCAGCCTCTGCCGGGTCCACCAGCCCGCCGCACTGCCAGCCACCAGCATGCCTCCCCTGCTGGTGTGCCTGCTGCTGCTGTTGAGCTGCTGCCGGGCTGTGCAACCGTCTCGGCTGGCGACACGCATGGTCCTTCCCAAAGGCAGATGTGGGCAATGCACCAGGGAGGGGTACTGGACCCCTGTCTATGTCATTAATGGCCAGTATGGTGGCGTGGGCGTTGTGCAGCAGCCCCGACACTCTCTCTGCAGCAGGAGGGACTGTGGCATTGGCTATCTCAGCTGTACTGGCCACGAGCAGCACAGGCCAGGGAGTCATGCTCCTGCTGCAGACTATTGTCATGCAGCCTGTGCACTGCATGAGACTGTACACTACATCTGAAGCTGACAAGCCAGGTGGTAGGGCGCCCACATTAGTCTTGCTGTGTGCCAAGAGACTGTACCAAGGGCACTGCACACACCTGTGGCAGGCTGCCCAAGGGAGAAGTCCTCCAGCAGAGGCAAGGAGTCAAGGCTGTAGCTGCAATGCCTCTCCTCTAGCATCATGGGCAGCCCTGGCACAAGGACCGCTTCAGACATGTCTGCGGACAATCTTCCTGGCCGCTCATCACCTTCCTTGGGCAGCCAGCCCTCCCCAGGAGGGCCTGCTGCCTCACCGCCGTGGTGATCAGTCTGGCGTGCGGTCTGCAGGCCAGCCATGGCATTCTCAACATCACAACGTCTCATGGTCGCTCTGCAGGCACTGCAATCCCCCCTCAGGTGGCTTGTCAATACCCTGTTCCTTCACTGACCCGGCTTTGAGCTTGTGTCTTTGCTTGCTTGGAGGTCTGCTTGGGTGCCCTACCAGCAGCACAGCGAAGTTTGCGCTTGGTTGGGGCCATGCACAGCGGCAGCGGACCAGAAGGAACCTTGAAAGCGGGAGAAATTTGGCTAGCGAAGCCGGCGTTACAATGGGTTTGGGGCAGAGGCTTTTCGCAGGCCGAGGCTGAGGCAGGCTTTTCCTTGACTGGCCTTGGGTACAGCGGAGCCAACACGGTGCAGCTATCTCTTTCAGTCTCTTCTGTGACCTCTACAGCTTTACATAAAAAGAAACATGCACTTAACATTCATGGCAACAGGGGCGCTCATATACAGCAGTACAAGAGCTGCCATCAGATGGAGAAGTCCCTGTCTGGGAACATGACAGGGGCTCCCAGCGTCCTGCAGGGCAGAGGAGAGCAGGTTGCAGCACCGTCTGAGGGCAGGCCGAAGGACAGCATAACCCCAGGCAGGCCGGCCACTCATATGGCGCTAGGCCCTGCAGTCATTAACAACCAGAGACATGCAGACAGATCACTCACCAGGCGTACAACCCTGCAGTCAGCCACTGGGCCACCACTTTGACCCATACACTGGTCCACCCAACATCTATCAAGTCCTTCTCCTCAGCGGCCGTGCCCCAGCCAGTCATCAGCATGGCAATGTACATGCTGGCCAGCGCAAAGATGAAGTGGAAGAAGCTGTAGTTGTAGGTGACCTCTTCAAACTCGTCCATGGCCTTCTCATCGCGTTCTGCTGTGCCCTGCCGGCCTGCAGCACATTGACGCAGAGTGGGTGAGGGACGCTGGTAAAGACAGAGTTGGCTGGGACAGGTGGAGCCCTCGCTGCGGCTGCCCTAGTGGGCTGCTGCAGGCAGGGGATTGTGTTCAGCGCATGAAGCCGGCTGCCAGTGGAGGACCGGGGAGGGCGGTGCAAGCAGACAACGTGCAGCCAGCTGGCCTTCTTGCTGTGCTCAGATTTTGCACCGATGAGGTGCAAGGTGACCAGGTGGTAGCACTTGGCTGCACAATGGCATGCAGCCAGCTCCACAGCTGGGCACAAACAGCAGAGCCGCCTGCACCAGACAAGAGCACCCGACAGGGGGCATATAGAGCATGCATGCTGCCCCTCAGGCACCAACTCCTGGGCACTCCCCCAGCTGTGCAGAGGGCAGCCCCTGCCCGGATGGCAGCAGGGGCCCTGCATTCATCCAGGACAGGCCTCGCCGGTCCTCCAAGTTCCCTGTCCAGCCCCGCAGAGGTCAGCCCTCCTGCGCGAGACCCCCATCCATGCACCAATGCCAAAGTGATGCAGTTAGGACCCAGCAACGCAGTGTGCGGGCACATGTGGGCAAGCCTATGCCAACAGCCCCTCTGCGGTGCCGCAAATCTGGGTTGCTGCCGTCCCCTGGATCATGATCTGATCCTCAGGCTCTCGACCCAGACCTGCAGACGCGAACCCCTTCTGTCCCCTCATCTAGCCCCCACCAGGGGACAAGAGGCATGGCTCATGTTCGCTTGAGCCACCGGTACCCCAGCAGCTTGCTGTATCACAGGCCATCTGGACAAGCCCCAACAGACAAGCCGAAACTGCCTCATGGCTCCCCTTCCAGTCTGCCCCAGAGGCCCTCTGAACCCCCCATGAGCAAGCCCAGCTCACTCATGCGCTGGTCCTGCGGCTCTCCATCCAGGCCGGCGGATGTGAGGCCCTCCTCCTCATCCACCCCCACCAGGGGCTGCTCCGAGGCGCCCTGCACCCCCCGAGAGAAGGTCTGCGTGTTGCTGCCCGCCCGCAGCGCGCTGTACACCACTGACACGATGGTGATGACCATGCCGATGGCCAGAGTGCTGCCTGAGGCCGCCGTCAGGCGCTTGCCCAGGCCGTTGCACTGGTAGTCATGGGGCTCGCTCTGCAGGGAGCTGTAGCACAGGTAGGTGCAGTAGAGGGTGACCACCGCGGCGGGGAAGAGGCTGCCGTTGCGGGCCTGCAGGGCAGCGGAGGCTTTCAGTCAATGCAGCTGCACAGGCAGACCATGTTGACTTGGTCATGCAGGGTAGCAGACCACTGCTTGTGGCTGCCTGCAGGGGTGCTGGGAAGGCGTTGCAGCACTGTGCAAGGCAGGTGCTTCATCTTGAATTTAACAAGCAGGGCAGCATCGCCTGCCCGCCATGCGAGGCTGTTGCCATGCAACAATCAAGGCAGCTTCTGTGCTTCAATGCCCAGTGTTCACCAGTGGGTGGATGGACAGCAGAGAGAAGGAAAGGCACAGCAGCAGGGTGAGGACGATGATGACAATGTTGAAGCTGCAGCCGCCAGCAGCTCCAGCAGGGTTGAACCAGTAGAACATGATGCCGATGAGGGTGAGGGCGCCCACATAGCAGCTGACTGTGAGGCCCAAGAGGCCATACAGGAACCTGCAGGCAGAGGCGAGGCCACTTGCACCTGCAACTCTGCTGTTCAAGCGCTGCCTGTGAAGGCAGCAGGTGGCATCGTGCAGGGCTGTTGCAGGGTCACCGGTCACCAGTGATATGGCCGAAGCAACAACACTGTGCTGACCATTGGCCATACATTGAAGATCTGCCTCTCAGCAGGGCAACTGCCCCAGCAGTGTCTCTGGAACAGCCAGAACTGGCGTCAATGCAGAGTTTGCTGCATGTGTGTAACAAGGCTGCCAGAGCGGCCTGCCATGTGACATGCTGTCGTCCACACTGCTCTGCAGTCTGCATGTTGACGTGGTTCTGTGCGGCCCAAGTATTTGTCACAGCCTGCACAATGGTATTTCATGACCACTTGGTTGCTCACCTGTGGTCATCCTTGTTTACCCAGGAGTCATTCCAGCTCTGGGCCATGTCCACCAGGATGATCATTTGGACAATCATGAACACCCCTGACCCGAAGCGTGCCAGCCAGGCTGCATGGCAGGCACAGGGTGGTATCAGACGCTGAAGCCTGGGGCAATGCAGTAGTTCACACCTCACAGGCCTTGAATGAGTGCCCTTCAAATGTTCATGCAGTTCAGCTGCAGCGCCTGGCTAGCAGATGACAATGCCTGAGCCTCTTAGCCTCACTATTAATCAGCGCTGCCCCATGCAATAAGTTGCAGGCTGGCAAGGGGCTGCCCAGCCACCAGCACACAATTGCCAAAATGCCCACCAAGAGCAGCAGGTTACTCAGCAAAGAGGATCTGCGTGCCCAAACCCCCCAGGAGCCCATGCCGTCACTCCACATGCAGCCAGATCACTCGGAAGTCTCTGCCTGCCACCCACCATGCAGCAGCTACCGAAAGTCATACATGCATGATTCACCAAGTCATGATAGGCATCGACTGCAAGCCAGCTCACGCCAATGCGCCTATAACCCATAAGACCTGCAGCCAGCTTGCCGTGGGCATTGACCCACTTGCTGGGAAGAAGAAGGGCAACAAGGGAAGCCCCCCCGCCACACTGAAAGCAAGACCAGCCTGCTGGCGCAGAACGCCCTGGCCACCCAGCTCACCATATGCATTGACCAGGCCCACTGGGAAGAAGAAGGGCAGGGCATTGAAGCCCAGCCACAGCATGAGCTTGACCAGCCAACCCCCATGGTGCAAGAACTGGTCCCGCTTGTCGCTCTTGTACTTGACGCCCACCAGCACAGCGGACATCAAGCCGAAGAACAGCTGCAGGCAGCACAGAAGTGGGTTGAGCTGGTGACATGCATTGCAGCTCGATGCCACAGAAGAGCTGCACGCATCCAGCAGCGAGCTTAGGCAGTAGCCTCAGGTCTCATGACCCACACAAGAGCTGCATGCACCCTTGCTGCATGAATAAGTGTGAAGTCGGGGGAAATGCACTGTCTCATAGCCAGTGTGTCAGCTGGCCCAATGAGGCTTGCTACACATGCCAGCAGCACCATCATTGTGCATGCGCAATGGATGGCACAACTCACGAAGTTGCCCATGCTGAGACGGTACACGGCCTGCTGCCCGTACCAGCGGTCGCTGATGTCTCCAGTGGCCTGGTGCACAATCCCTGCAGGTAACAAGTTCATGAGCCTGCCAGAGAGTGTGACGCTGCATGCCTAAAAGGGCCAGTACAGGAGCAATGCCAAGCCTTTCACAGGGAGCCACATAAGCCGCTGGCATATGCAGCATGTATGCTCGCATACGCTAGCATGACTGCAGTAGAAGGGCCTCACATGGGATCTTCTCGATGAGCGGCTTGGCGAAGTCGCGCAGGATCCAGGCTAACACCATGGCCAAGGTGAACAGGGCGCAGTATGCCAGCCTAGCGCTCTTGCGCAGCATCTCCTTGGTCACGCACTGGCAGGCTTGACAGGCACACACTGCCGCACAGCTGGCCAGCCAGCTGCCCGCAGTGCCAAGGATGAACATGATGTAGGGCCTCTCTCCTGCTGCGTGGATGAGGCTGCTTGTGTTGCTGTTGCTGCCCTGGGGCTCTGGCGCTGTGCGCCCCAAGTTTGGGTTGAGCTGACCGGTGACTTGAACGGAGTGCTTCAATCAGTGACTCCTTGCAACTGCAGATCCCTGCAATCAGCCGTCTTGCTCGGCACTGCAACTGCTCCCAGTTCTGAGACACGACTCAAGCCGGCCAAAGTTTACTCTCCATGCCAACTGGGCCGGTAAAGGACACAATCCTGGGCCACGAAGTGCCCTTTCCCCTCTCTGACCTGTACACAGCGGGCTTGACCGTAGCATTGTTCCTTCCCACTGTGGTGCTGGTGCACAGGACTGTGGCATTCCTGATCAGACTGATCAGCAGTGGCAAGAAGCAGCACTGAAGCCAGCTCCTGCATTAGCAGGCTGCGCTGACAGCTGAAGGGCAATCAGCAACAAATCAGCGCCTCTGGAGCAGGCAGTCCCTGGGCACTTGGCCTGAGAACACTGCAGCTTGCTCAGGAATAAGCCCCTCCCCTCAGCTGAGGCAGCAGCCGCACCACCAGCATCCTGGCTCAGGAGGGTACACCCCATGATCTCGCAGTTCTTCATCCTCTCACCGCGCGGGGATACTGTAATCACCAGGGATTACCTGGGCAATGTTCCCAAGGTCAGTAGTACTCCTTTGCATGCTGCTCTCGCCTTTTCAGAGCTCTTACATATTCCTGCGTGCATGCGCCTCCCTGCATGCTGTGTGAAGCCATTGCATGCTCGCTGTGCCTTCATCCTGGCCCAGGCTAGACATCTGGGTGCAGTCTTCAGGCTTTGATGTCAGAGATGCAATCTGTGGGGTGGTATGCCCTGATGCATGGTGCAAGGCCATCAGATGCAAGCTGCCAGGCCAGCAAGTCCTGGCCAGCTGATGGCAGCACCTTGCTCCCATGCTGCAGAGCAGCTCTGAGACCTTTTTTCGCAAGTTCCGGTTCTGGGACGGCGGAGGGCAGGATGCTCCCCCAGTGTTTGAGGTGGACGGCATTCACTACCTGCACGTGAAGGTGACAAGCAAAAGCTGTGTGCTGTTTGGAAGCACCCCTGAGACCATGCGGCACACAGACCATCTACTAAGTGCGGGCGTGCCCCGCCACTCACATAGGCAGCCCAGCTGCGTCCCAACATGCAGTCTGCCCCAACGTGCCCGCCCTGCCTGAAGCTGCACCAAGAGCCAACAAGTAATGCCTCAGAGCCCCCAGAACGCCTGCAGGCTCGAACAGTGTACAGCGTCAGATCTGTGGCCTGCAGGATGGAGGCGTCCTGTTGGTGGCCACCACTCGAGAAAACCTGTCGCCCTCTCTGGTGCTGGAGCTGCTCAGGCGGATTGGTGGTATCATCAAGGTCAGGCCTGCCGCAGTTGAGCTCCCTGCTGGACTGTCAGTGACACCCATTGCTGCACGCGAGGGCCAAGTCTTGCTTCAGGTCTTGTGTGTGAGAGTTCTCCCAGACTTGGGCCGTACCCACTTCAGCAGGTCCTGCGATAGTCAGGCATACCTGTCAAAGGCTGGTTTCTGCTTCAGATTGTTGGAAGTGAGAGCGCTCCCACCACTGCTCATGGGTGTGCGTAGTTCAGCAGGATGTGTGATGCTCAGTCATGACTGACACACCAGCTGCCTGCAGGACTACTGTGGCCTGCTGAGCGAGGAGGCCGTGCGTAAGAACTTTGTGCTGATCTATGAGCTTTTGGACGAGATTGTGGACTATGGGTATCCCCAGAACAGCAGCAGCGAGGCACTCAAGGAGTTTGTGCTGAATGAGCCCACGCTGATTCGGCCGGTGAGCTCTTGAGGCCCCTCTGGACCAGCTACATCTGACTGCCCTGTGTAGCATAAATCGCCCTCCACACCATACGCTGCAAAAGCAGCTGTCAGGCTGGAGATAGGCAGCTGCTGCATGGCTCGGGCTTGCTTGCCAGGCCGTCCTGTCCAGCTGCACCCTGTCTCAGCACTGCTTGCCTGAATGGTACCAGGTGGGACGCTGTGCCTGGTGCCACTGCACCATCTGTGCTCTAGCTCGACGCCACGCCCATCTCACTATCTCTGTGCTGCAGCGCAAGATGACCAGCAGCAACATCTTCAGCCAGGTGGGCAAGGGGCCCACTGGGGTCATCAAGTCAGTTCTGGACACAGCCCGCACAGATGGGGGCAGGCGCGACGAGATTTTCGTTGACATTGTGGAGCGCATCAGCTGCACCTTCAACACCAGCGGCTACGTGCAGGCGTCCCAGATTGACGGGGCCATCCAGGTAGGCAGCTTGCTGAAAGGCTTGTGCAGACAATTCCATGGCCTCCGGCTGCCTCTTGCGTTGGTAATTGGCAGCACTGCAGGACCCCAGCTTTGTCATGGCCCTTCAGGTGGGCAGCAACCTCCCAGCGTGTCCTGAGCTGCTGATGACATGTGTGACAAACAAGCAGGAGAAAGCTCTGTGCAGGCCCCTTGCATACGTCAACTTGAGGGCTGACCTGCCGTGAGGGTCACCTGCTCTGGGCAGTTTTGCCCCAACAGCCTACAGATCTCCAGACTGATGAGGGCCCACCTCCCAGATTGGCAGCTCTGACACAGACAAGGCTTTGGCTGGAGCCTGCCCAACAGACAAGTAGCAGGCAGACAGGCAGGCGCCTGATGCGGGCAATGCATGCTGGCTTGTGTCCATATGCTGCCTGCACAGAGGCAGCAGCATGTTCCAACATGTGTCACACGGTCTTTGTCTTAGCGCCCAACCCTGTCATGCACAGGTCAAGAGCTACCTGAGCGGCAATCCTGCCATCTCCCTGGCCCTGAATGATAATCTGGCCATTGGGCGCCGAGACGGTACCCATGCAGCTGACTACGGGCATGGCTATGGCAGTGACGTGGTCATGCTAGATGACTGCAACTTCCATCAGGCTGTGTCGCTGGACCGCTTTGACTCTGAGCGTACGTTGGAGCTCAAGCCTCCAGATGGGGAGTTTGCCCTCATGAATTACAGGTGGGGGCCAACAAGCGGCACTGCTAGTGTCGCTTGCAGGGGCAGCAGTGGGTTGCCTGGCTACCAGGTCTGTGCCGCTGCCTATGCTCAAACTCCACAGGAGCAAACATTTGACTGTTGCTGAGGGGAGCTCATTGCTGCACCATGCCCTTGCAGAGATGTCAGCCACTCTGCAACTCTCAGGTTCGTCAGGGTGACTGCAGGAGCACCTTTGACTTCAAACCTCCCTTCAAAATTTACACAACAATAGAAGATGATCGCGATGCTCCCAACAAGGTGAGGCTGCCTGCTTTTGGTCTGCCTCAGCATCGCTTGCCCATGCACACCATGTGCACACACACACACACAACTCATGCCAAAATCAACCGGCTGCATGGATGCTGAGCTGCTGGCAGCCAGCAGGGCAGTGCCTGGACTCCGTCTGGCGTTCACACATGCACAGACATGGGGAAGACCCCCGCAAGCTCGCTCTTGCAGCTGCTGGCTGCTTAGGGCCAAGTCTACAGGGCCAGCACAACTGGGAGCGAGGCCTTGGCAGGATGATGGAATTGCACAATTGCAGGGCCGGGGATTTATGCAACCAGGGGACCAACATGTGAGCAGCCATTGACAAATCCTGCCTGATGGGTCCTGCCGCCATGCCTGCAGGCGATCATCTTCATCAAAGTGCGTGCAGAGTTTGCACATGAAAAGAGTGCTGCTGGGCTGGAGGTGGTGGTGCCCATGCCCCGCCAGGTGCAGCGAGTCACCTGCGAGTATGATAAAGAGGTGAGGTGGTGTCCTACTTGCTTTCCTGCAGGCGCATGCTCCACTGCTGTTGCCATCAGCGCTTCCCCTGCCAGGCACCATCTGGCCAGGCATAGGCAGGCTGGGTCGTTTCGTACCGTACATCGAGCCCAATTGGCAGCAGACCAAGGCCAGCCAGAGGCCCTGCCATGGAGTCGTCCATGCAGCACTTGCTGCGCTGTCCAATGTGTCCTTAGCATACCACAGCAGGGCTGCTACATTGTGTGCTGGGCTTCAGGTGAAACCTCCTGGCAACCAGTCATGGGACTGGTCTGAGAAACAGCATCGGCTCGTCTGGCGCCACAAAAAGGTTCAAGGCGGCACAGAGCATACCCTGAAGGTGAGGGAGCAGGCTCCTTAGTGTGGCGTTCAGGAAGGCAGCCAGCCTGCTCACCCTCGCTCAGCTGCATGCTCGAGAACACTGTGGGATCCCAGGCACAGTGCGCTGGCGAACTCGAGAACACTGGGATGCAGCTCCCCTCGAACATGGTGCTCTGCTGCACTTTCAAGCATTTGGGTGCTGAGCAGAAAGCCAGCAAACTGCAGCTTGTCCCATTTTCCTGGACATTGTCAACAGGCAGCACTGCCACCAAAGCTGGACCCAGCCGGCTGTAGCGCACATGTTGGTGCTTGGGTGCAGGTGAGGGCAATGCTGGAGGACACGCTGACCACAGCAGTGCGCCGTGGCGTGGGGCCTGTCAGCCTTAACTTCACCATCCCAAATCACTGTGCATCCCGCTTGTTGGTGCGGTATCTCCAGATTCTCAAGACTGAGAAGAACTACAGCCCATACCGATGGGTGCGCTATGTCACTGTGTCAAACTCCTACATCATCAGAACGCACTGAGAAATGAAGGATAATATTGATTTGCATGTAATCTAGCTGCATGCAACTCTATCTGACGATAGTTAGAAAGCTTTGAACACCACAATGGGCGCATTTGATGCTTGTCAGACGCACTGCCATGCAGCTGTGAAGCCTGCAGTGCTCAGGCTTGCCAGAGTGCACAGTGGTGCAAGGCAGGCACAAGGAGAGCAGCTGCCTCTGAGCCACTCCTGTGGAGCTTTGACACATTTCAGGCACACAGCTAGGAAGCAGCGGCTGCATAAGCAGTGCTGCAGGGCCCAAGCAAGCATTGAATTGGAAGAGGTTGACCCCCGCACAGGGGAGATCATCAGCGGAGCCAGCGTCAAGGGCAGAATTGCAGGGTGAACAGAAGCACCAAGCGCTTGGCACGCGCAGAAACACTCTGGCAACTTGCCACTGATGTTTGCAGGAGGTCGGTGCAGGCTGGACAGTTCAAGTGGGCGTACCGACAGGCAGAGGTTGACGAGAGCAATAAGGATCCAAGCAAACACACAATTATCATGCTGCACGGCTTGGGGTCTTGCAGCTATGCCTACAGGTAAACGCCACTGAGGCTGCTGGAGTGTGTAGATCACCTCGGATCACTTTATGAGGTCTGCACGCTATTCTGGCCTGGTCCTTTGAGGTCAGGGGAGCTGCCTGCACTCAGCTGGCCTCCTACCTGTATCTGCAATCAACCCCTGTTGCCAGTGCAGGGAGCTGGGAGGCATGCTGGGGAAGAAAGGCTGGAATGTGATTGCCCCTGACTGGCTTGGTCATGGCAACTCAGACAAGGTAAGCACCTGCACGTGACTGTTCAATTTGTATGGACTTCAAACACACGAGACATATACAGTAAGCGTCCAGGCTGTGCTCCAGAAGGGCAGCACAACTGACTGCGCCAGCTCCAGTCAGTTTGCGCCAGCCTGAGCTTTGACATTGGGCATGATCAAGACTGTCTGCTTCCATTGGCAGGCTGTGTGGTACGGCAGCTCATCCCCAAGCTCTGCCTCTGTAGCCAGATCCCAGCAAGTTTGACTACTCCCAACGAGCCTACATGGGAGCCCTGGGCGCCTTCCTTGATGCTGTGATCCCTGGCGAGACATTCACCCTGGCCGTCCAGGTATAGTTGGCCATTGGCCTGCGCTTTGACAACCGCATTGCTGCACACAAACAGTGCTCTGTTTGCCTACTGCACAGTCGTTTTTGCTGTGCCGGGCTGTGCTTGAACACCGGCTGGCAGCACACAGTGCACTGCATGCCTTCAGCTTGGGAAGTCTTCTTGGCTGAGCACACCACACCGCCTGCTTCATGCTGCTGGCCCGTGTCAAAGTATCTGTGACAAGTGGCCAGCACCAGGCCTTTTCTGTTGGCCTGCAGGGCTTTGTGTTGAGCCAGTATGCCATGCTGTGGGCAGCGGAGAACCCTGGCAGAGTGGAGCGGCTGCTCATGTTCAATACTCCCCTCAACCGCAAGACCAAGCTTAGACCCGAGCTAGCAGCATACAAGAGCCGCCTGGCGTTTGCCAGGCCTGATCCCAAGGTAGCAGCCTCGCTGACCTGGACTGCATAAATGCGCAGTTGTGATGATGGCAGGATGGCACAACCTAAGCGGCTGGCTGGCTGTGCTGCTGCAGAAGAAGCCATTTGATGGCGCAAATTTTGCAGCAGGAGGCCTGGCTTATGCCCTTGACTACTCTATTGCCCAAACCTATAATGCAGCTTATGAGGCAAGCCCCATGGCAGCCTCAACTGCCATTGCTGAGACCATGAGTCAGGTGTGCAAATACCTTTCATTGTAGCAGTCTGCACTGCACAGCTGCCTGCATAAGGGCTGCTCTGCGCTGGCTGCATGAGCATCACTCTGACCTCCATTGCGCCTGTGCAGCTCGACTTCCCTGCATTGCTGGGGGAGGTGAACGAGGCCTACCGGAGATGGAAAGCTCCAACACTGCTTCTATTTGGTCAGGCAGATCCCTTTGTTGAGTCCAAGGGCGTCTTTGAGTGGCTGGAGGACAAGCGCACCAACATGAAGCTTGCCCGTGTGGACACCAGGCTTGGCCATGCCCCACAAGAGGACTACCCAGAAGCCATCATGGACCTTATTACGGCCTTTCTGGAAGGTGCAAAAGACTGACAACCAGACTTCAACCTTTCTGCAAAATGCACTTTTGGACTTCCCCAATACTGAAGAAACATTGCAAGCAAAGACATTGGCTTATGGCGTGGTCACATTCTATGTGTGACAGCTCCCAGAAATTTTGTACTGGGAACAAGCATCTGGAATCTGTTAAAGGCTGTCGTGGCTGCTGCTGCTGTATGCGTCGGCCGCCTGGCACACGGGCTGCAGCGCTGCATGGCTGAGACATTGCGTTCAGAAGCCTGTAAACTGCTGCTGCTCTGCCCGGGACAGCAGCGTGTCATGATGCATGGCTCCTAGCGCTGAGTAGTCGTCAAAGTTGTTGGCGTCATCTGCTGTGGCAACCACAGGCCTACAAGCATTTTGGTCCATCACCACGTCAGTCCTACAGGTGGCTGGCACACTGCACGCCATGCAGCTGCCAGCATAGGAAGCTTCCAGCCAAAACCCTTAAAGCTTACTTGAGGGGTGGCTCTAGCCTCTTGTGCAGCACCGCCACCCAGTCGATGGTCCTGAACCAAGGGTGCTTTTTAATTCCGTCAATGCCCTCGGCCAGACAGCCCAGCCGTTTGCTCAGGTCTGTCTGCAGCCACAGCGACACCACTGAAAGTCAGCATGGCACAGCACACTGGCCAGTGATGCACAAGCCAGCACTGTACCCCACTCAGCAGCTGTACCCACCGACCTGAAGCAGGCTTGTTATGAGGTTTCTGCAGGTGGTTGACATGTGCTGAGGGAATGGCACTTTCCCATTCAGAATTTTCTTGTAGGTCTGGGTGACTTCCTCATCGAAGAATGGAGGGTAGCCTGCAGCAGAGGGCCTCAACTCCTTTGCTGCTCGTGAAGCAGTTGCGCACTGCTTACTGCTTCACAGGCGCTCGCTGCTGTCCACAGACTGCTGCACATCCAACTCAAATGCCTGGCTTGGGTTGATCTAGCCTCACCTGCCACCATCTCATATAGCAGCACCCCAAAGGCCCAGCAGTCCACAGGCTTGCCATGCCCCTGCAGCCAGCGGTGTGAGCACCTCAGTGTCTGCAACACAGGCAGCACCTCTCCAATAGATGGGAAGCTGGCATCAGTTCTCCAACGCAGGCATCATATGACTCCTCCAATGGGCAGGCTGCTGGCAGCACGGGCTTCCATTTTTCATCAGGCAAAACATCGGCCAGAGCTGCAGGTGCACCTACCTTGTTCAGAATGATTTCAGGTGCCAGGTAGTCTGGTGTGCCGCACAGAGTGTATGTGCGCTTGCTGCCAATGACCTTGGCAAACCCAAAATCTGTCATCCGCAGGTGTCCAAACTTGTCCAGCAGGATGTTTTCTGGCTGCAGGACAGTGAGAAGGTCGTGTGTGAGGCTGCAGGCCGCAGGTGGGAGGCAGACTGCAGGGCTGTAGGCTGCAGGTGTCAAGACAATGCGTTTTCAGACTGAGGGCTGCCTAGTGCTACAGACTTGTGCGATTATATGTGCCAGGAGTGCAGGCAGCAGGCAGCACACTGGCTCACCCCACCTTGAGATCCCTGTAGATGATGCTCTGCTTATGTAGATACTCCAAGGCCAGCAGCACTTCCGCTGCATAGAACCTCGCCGCGTCCTCAGTGAGCCGCCCTCGGCTTTTGAGATGCCTGCAAGCGGCACTCAGGGCCTCCCCAGTGCTACAAGCAGCCAGCAATGCCCATCCTCGCTGTCCCTGCCCAGTCTCCCATGCAGGGTGCAGCTGGGCATGCGGGAGGACCTGGACGCGACAGCGGTGCTGTGCTTGCATCTATAGCGGCAAAGACTAACACGAGCCCACTTGGACGGGCAATGTCATTCTAGTGTGCGGTATGGCCTGTTCGTGGTGGGTAGGATGTTGGCCAATCTGCAGGCTGACTTGCAAGCTGTGCTGCAGAAGCCTTCTCCTGTGAAGAGCAGCACTGTCAAGCTTGCCCATTGAGCAGGCAGACAGCGCTGTTATTGCAGAAGAAAGAATGCAGTGCATTTTGGGTAAGCTGACAGGGTTCCTTCTGGTCGCATCTAGCTACAGGCCACCGAGAATCTCTGGACAATGCAAACCAGGCCTACAGCTACAGGCCAAAAGCACTGCAGGCCTTTCTGTGCAGCAACTGCAGGCAACCTAAGAGCTCAGGCCAGCCACTGCAAGGCCATCAGGCCTGCAGCTGCCGGGCATCTGCAGGACATGCCCCCGGCGACATAGACGCTGCGGGTCCTTGGCCATGTCTGCAGCTGCTGGCCACCTGCTGCTGTCAGCATCGCAGGTGTGGGCCCTTCAGCAGCAAGCAATCCTCCCCAGCCATCAAGTCGCTGTGGGCAGTCAGCCTGCCAACAGCTGCAGGCCACTCAGAGTGCGCTGCCCTTGCATCCCAGGCATGCAGCCTGAGCAGGTGCTGCTCACCGGAAGAACTCCCCGCCAGCCACGAACTCCATGACAAAGTAGACGCAGTGCTCATCCTGGAAGCAGCCGCACATGCGCACAATGAAGGGGAAGTCCATCATTCTGAGGACGTCGCGCTCAGCCCTCAGATGTGCAATCTGCAGCACAAGTGTGCCAGGAGTCTGTGGACTGCATCCAACAGGAATGACAGCAGGCTGGGGGCTGCCTGAGCCAAGGGGCAAGGAGCAGCATGCCAGTCACCTCCGTTGAGCCTGTGCACTTGTGCAGGTGTGCCCAGCTCATACTTGCCAACCGGTGCACTTATGCCCACTGCTTTGTCACGCAATGCTGTGTCGTCAGCATGTGCAAATTTCAGCATTGCAGACGCTCTGATTCAGGGGCAGCTGCATAGCGATGTGTTGTCTGCTTGCATGGCTGGCATTGCAGCCGAATCAGCATGTGAGCACTTGTGCAGATGGGCAGGGGAAGCTTTAGTGCTTCAATAAGGAGGCTGTGGCTGTCGACCACCTGGCCATCCATCTGCACGTTGTTCAGCAGGTGAGCTGCAGACAGCCCACTGCCGGCGCGGGAAGCAGACCACAAGTGCAGCGCTGTGCTGTGCTTGCACCTGTTGGCCTTACGACTGCTTACCTGCTGGTTCTTCAGCATGTGAGCCTTTGAGAGCGCCTTGACAGCACAAACAGTCTCCGACTCACGGTGCTTGGCCAGCGTGACGCGGCCAAAGCTGCCCGTGCCCAGAACCTGCATCATCTCAAAATCCTCCAAGCAGCAGGGGTCGAAGCTGACCCCCCCGCCCGCCACCTGGCTCTGCAGCAAGAGGCCCACATGGCTGACCTGTTGCCCTGGGGAAATCCACATGTAGCAGGCCTTTCACCTGAGTGCGAAAGGCTGCCACCAGATTCTCGAATTCGGCGCCATCCACTCCATTTGCCTGCAGACAAACAAACACTGGTGAAGTTGCAGGTGGCACTGGGTGGAGGCCTGTTACAGGAACAGCTGACCTGCTTGGGTACATGCTTCAGGACGCCAGCGTTCTTCATCTGGGCCTGAGTCTATTCAGCTCTGCATCTGGGATGTGATCAGGCGTGGATGACGGCGTTACAGACGCAACTTGCTTTGGCTGGCCACTAGTCAGGACCTCAAGAGAAACATGGCGTTCAGTGACTATATGCCTCGCCCTGCAGCAGTGACCTTTGCGATGCACAGTTCAAAAGCCTCTGCCCCCCTATGTTGCTCTGAATTCAGTAAATGGGTGTATTTTTAGGCATTGACTGTAGTGCCGGCCCAGAGTGGCTTGCCACGTCGCTTTCCGGTCAGACCCTGGCACAGATCATACTCTCCCGCCACTCTCTCCCGCATTTTGCACCCAGCCAGCTTCGCTACCTTCAACTCAGCCCTTTGCGTGGCAGCAGCAGCAACCATGGGCTCCTCTAAAGGTGTGCTGAGCCCAGGCGAGCTCTGTGTGGGCAGAACAGCATTTTAACCTTGCCTGACTGTGCTGCAGGCAAGCCCACTGACCCCAAACTGCGGGAACAAGCCAAGGAGGTGAAATGGACCCTTCATGCAGGCATCCCTGCATAAGGGCCTCAGAAGCTTGCATGCGGGGCCTTGCTGTTGCTGCCAGTTGCAGCTCCATCTGGACATGCTCTGCCTGCAGGAGGTCAAGGCTGGCGGGGAAGGGGGTGCTCCCGGTCAGTGGACAGCGAATAAGGCAATGAGGATGTCCAAAAAGGTGGGCACCCATGCAGTCTCGCTGGCGTTTTTCTGTTTGCCAGCACCATCCTCCCAGGGTGAGTGCGCCCTCAAAGCCAGCATGCATCATGGGCATGTGGCAGATGTGGTGGCCCAAGAGACGCCTTTGACAGAGGCATCCATGCACAGCCATGTTGTGTCCTGTGTGCAGTATGAGGAGAAAGGAGGCGACTATGTCAAGGAGGGTGGCAGCAAGAACGAGCCCAAGAAGGGCAAGCCAGAGCCAGCAGACAAGGATGCTAAGGCTGCCAAGAAGGGAGCCAAAGTGGGTTTGTCATAGTCTACAGCACTCCTCAAGCTGATGCACATTGGTCTATACTAAATAGAGATGCTCATTCTAGCCACCTGGTGGGGACATGGGTGCAGAGTCAACAAATCACACGGCAGCAGCATTCTGTCAGACTTGTGGCCCAGGCTGCTGCCAGCTGTGGGGGGGCTTATGAGGACCTGGGCATGAGCAAGCTGTCCACATGCCCTGCTGAGCTCCATCATCCACAGTTCCCTTGCATAGGGCAAGTCAGCTGCAACGATTGCTGTAGGCTTGGTGGCTGAGTGCCTCCAACTGTCACGTCCTGCCCAGGATGTTCCTGCCACCCACAAGACCCTCACGCACCCTCGTACATGCAGAGCGCCACAGACAAGGCCACTGCGGTCAAGAAGACCCAGGAGACCAAGAAGAAGGCTGCGCCAAAGCGCAAGTCAGCTGCTGGCAAGGACGAGGGAGAGGACAAGTCCAAGAAGGCCACTCCCAAGAAGGCCACGCCCAAGAAGAAGCAGGGAGGCAAGAAGGGAGGGGACAAGAATGGCGAGGTGCTGAAGCAGTTCCAGCAGCATGTCAACATGGACGAGGATGAGCTCAAGGTGAGGCTGAGACGGTGCGGCAGGACCCACATGATGCAATTGTTCCGGCACTGGTGGGACCCTGCCTGCCTGTCTTGGAAGCCAGAGACTGAGGCAATGTTCCTGTTCCAGCAATCAGCAGCATGTCACTAGGGAGGAGGATGAGCTTCAGGTGAGCATCTGCCGTCGTGCAGCTCCTGGGAATTCAGCTGTGCATCATACCGTGAGATCTGCACACTAGCTATATGTCAAGCTTACAACAGCAGAGATTGCAGGCATTCGTCAGCAGTGCCTGGAGGCTGCTGCAGGCTTGGTCAGCCTGCCTGCTGGCAGCCAGAGTTCTGTTGACTGGCCCTGCTGCATAGCCTGAAGGTGCACGCTTGACAGATGATAGGGGCCTGCTGGTCTGGTGCTACAGAAGCTACAGGTGATGATGCGTGTAGCAGAGGAGTGCCTCTCTGCGGCCTTTATAAGGCGCTGCTTTTGGGGTGCACTCCGCCCATAGAGCCCATTGCCTGTCGTGCAGAAGTGGCTGGACTCACAGGAGAGCAAAGATGTTGGGTGGAACCCCTCAGGCGGCGAGAGTGTGGGACGCAAGGTGGGTGACGCAGTCTGCTGCAAGCCTTCTGTTCATGAAGAGCAGAGGTGCCGGTGAAAGATGCATGTCGGTGCACCAGCCATTGGCATGTAGCTTCTTGGCAGCTCACACAGCAACAGCTGCTTGCGGTCTGTCCTCGGCATAAAACTGAGAGCAGTGCATGTCCCTGCCTGCAGAGCGCCAAGCAGATCATTGAGCTGCTGGAGGTAAGCTTAACGATACTCTGTTCGCTGCCCGTGAGTGCTGACAGCAGTCCATCTCCCCTGATGCCGGCTGCTGCCAGGCCTGCAAACCTGCATGGGCCACAGCCCACACAGCCGCCCCTAGCTGCCCAGCAGCGCCTGCTGCAGGATTGCATGCTGGCCAAGCGGCAGAGCTCTATCGTTCCTGCTGGCTGTGAGCCAGTACCTGTTGCGCACCCTGCAGCTTGCAGAGTCCTGAGGTGTGCTGGCCTGCAGAAGGAGGAGTCGGACCTGACAGATGATGACATCGCCCACATGAAGCATGTCAATTCATACTGCAAGGTACAACTCTGGCATGCACAGGGGCTGTTACATTCAGGTGTTGTCAATGCTGCAGAAGTCCTTTGCTTTGCTCAGGTTGGCTTTCAGGCCCACCCTGGCCTAAGTTTGTCATCACTGCTTCTCCTGTGCGCCAGCTTGTAAGTGGTCCCTCACCTGCAGCGCCATCTGAAGCAGCGACCGAAGAAGGATGTGGAGAGCAGCAAGTGGCGCTATTCGCTGATGAACTGGTGAGCAGCAGGCTCAGCCCAAATTGTCGCAGTTTGTGCACCATCTGCATGTGCAGGCAGAACGCTCTCTACATCTGCTGCCTGCCTGCCTGCAGGGGCCATGACCCCCTCAAGAATGACAAGTGATGACCTTGTGACTTGGCGCTCACAGCCAATGCTCAGCAACCCTTGACTGATGGTCTTTACATATGCGAACATGGTCAGCATACCTCGAGCCACACCTGACATGCTCAACACCTCTTTTCCCATGAACTCGCTGAGCTGCACAGAACCACACCTTGACTGTTTCAACATGCATGGTCTGTACATGATGGAACATTGCCAGCATACGTCGAGCCACAGCTAACATGGTCGACACCTCTCTTCCATGAAGTTCATGTGCTGCACAGACCCAACCCCAAAGCTTGATTTTAGAATCCTAACCTACATCTGTTCACGAGACAGCTATGCTTGCCTCAAATGTGACATGCGAATGCCAGCTCAGGAGGTGTGAGACATCATGCCCCTCTTGCAAGCGTCTCAGCAGGGTCAGCCGTCAAACAGCACGAGGTGCCAAATGGAGAGGGCACCAAATACTGTTTGCTGCAGGTCACTACTTTTGAGGGTCGCCATCCTCAGCCACACAATGAACACCAGCTGAACTGGTCAATGTGTTGTGCAGAGCACACGCGTTACCTTCAAGAGGTTGCTGTGGCTGGGAGGCCGCAGGCAGAGAAAGTGGATGTGCTGCTGCGGGTGAGCCAAATGCCCTCCAGAGCCCAGCTGTGCTGCATGTTGGCCATACATTGTAAGCCTGTCGTGCTGCATATGCCAGGTGCTAGAAGCTCGCGGCGAGACAGCAGTCTCACCGGGGCAGCGGAGCAATCTGCACCCACTACTGGTGCCTTTGTCCCGTGCGCCCCCTGGGTCTGACGGCGCGCCGCTGACATGCATGCTACGGCGAGTCAGTCTGTCAGGCAGTGGAGGTGCAGAGCGGGTGCGAGCCATTGCAGCAGTGACTGAATGGTGTTGGCACTGCCAGTGGCAGGCTCCCTGCGTACGGCTGAACAGGCTCATGCCACAGGGCGTTGGAGATGCAGCTCTGCAGGCAGAAACCTGACACCTTGGTGGTGCTGCAGGACATGCCTGTGGTGCAGATGGTGCCGGGCGCGCCCAATCTCAGGCTGCTGGCCCGCACTGTAGAGGAGTTCTTGCACAGGTCAGACTGCAGCCGCACCCTGCCGAAACCTTTGCACTTGTGACTTACAAGCCTTGCCGATTGGAGCACTGTGTCACCCCTCACAATCTGGTAGAGGTAGCACACCAGAGAAGTACCTGTCTTGTTGTGAGGCCTGCTGCGTATCATCCTCGCCTGACTTGCCACCGCCTGTACCTGTGCAGGGCCCTTGCAGAAGAGGACGTCTCAGGCGGTGCAGGGGCGGTGGCTGAGGCTGCCGGCTCCGATGGCCAGCAGCTGTACCAAGCAGGATCAGCTGGGGCCTCACTCAGTCTGGATGCTTACCTGACACGCCAGGCAGGCATGTATCCAGACGTGGCTGAGCGGTTGGTCAGAAACCACCTCAGCAAGGACGACACCATGTCAGCCCTCATCACAGCAGAGTGGTACATGCGCAAAAAGAATTTTGTGGGCTGGGGTCGGCCATATGAGTTTAACGCCCTGCTGTACCAGCGCCTGGGCAGGAGGGAAGAAGCAAGAGACAGCGTGAGCGACAGTTATGGCAGTGCAATGTTTCCTGCCTGCCCAGGCGCAGCGTCAAGCCCTTCAGGCCGATGCAGAACAGCTGACTCATGTGCAGTGACAGTACGTGCTGCAGTATCGAGCTGACGCTCCAGCTGCACATGACCTGCAGCAGGTGTTCACATGTAGATCGTGGCCCTGGAATGCTGCCTCAAAAAGGCAAGACAAGCCACATCCCAGACTGTGAGTTTAGCTGCATTGTTGTGCATCTGCAGGCTAAGATGGCGCTGCTCATGCCATGGTGGACGCTCGAGTCTGGGCCCGAGTCTATGAAGGCTTTGGCTGGCCTCTCAGGGGATGCAGCAAGAATAAGCTTTCTTCTGAATGAACAGACCTCTGCAGCAAATGGTAGACTTCCTCCTGGAGCAATCTCAGTGAAAGATGCCAGGCAGGTGGCTTTAGAACAGGGAGACATCCTCCTGAACAGTGCAGCAGCTGGAGAAACAGATTGGAACTCTATACGACCTGCCCTTGCAGACAAGTATCGGATGGCAGGCCTTTCAGAAGTGGCAGATTTTGTGTTGGCAGCATGAGCTGCAGGAGGAATTGTGAGGGAACCCTGAGAGGCAGCTCATCTGTGTCAAATCATTTGTGGCATACATTGAACCTTCATGTCTACTGCATCCTCGACAGGCTCAATGGCAAATCTTGCAGCTATTGAGTTGAAGAGACAATGCAGAGATGGCCACAAATGCTTGACAAAAGACATGAGCACCCTGACAAAGGGGCAGTGAGAGTGGCCTGCACTGAACCTTCAGTTCCGTTGCATCCTAGTTGGGTTCAATGATGAGCTCCTGCAGCCAGTGACATGAACAAAGGTTGCCATGATTGCTGACAGTTGTTGGGAACAGACATGGCTCAAACCAGACATGAACACCCTTTCCAAGGGGCAGCAAGAATGGCTCACCTTGCAGATGTGGGCAGTGACTGCAAACTTGGTTGCATAGTGTTCATCGAAGCTGGAGCTAATGCCCATCAGGCTGAATAGGACTTTCAGATCGTCAGTGCGGCCAGCCTTGCACAGCCTGTGCTCTCCAAGCAGCCACTTGCTTTGCGCAAAGAGCAGGCCCAATCTGGCCGCAGCAGGGCTGCTGGCCTGCAGCACAGGCACTTTCAGGCATGGCGCCAACTTAGCAGACAGTAGCAAGCAGACCTGGAGTGCTCTCACCTGCGGCGCAGCTTTATGCACATCATCCACCTGCAGCTACATGAACAGGTCTTAGCAAGCGGCAAGCAAAGATGCAGAGCCTCAACATTCCGGCAAGGTGCCCCCGCAGGTTTCGACTGCCTACCACAACCCTGTGCCAGTGGATCCTGTTCAGCACGGCAGAGAAGCATGTCTGTCCAGCACTGCTGTCTTTCAGTGCACTGTGAGTGGCCAGGACCACGTCAAAGGATGCTATGTGCGCAAAGCTGTCCGCGGGGCCCCTGCCTGCAGTCATGAATGAGGCATGCTGGAGCCAGGACTGGTTGCAGGCCACACAGTAGAACGCCATTCAGGACAGCAGCCTCAGCCTGTTCAATGCCAGCTTGCAAAGTGCAGGCAGGCTCAGCCACAATTGCTGCTAAGGTAGGAAGAACAGCCTCACAAAAGCCAGGTCACATTCAATATAGGCGCAGCCCCTCACTGTGCAGCTTCAGGACTTTTAGTGGCTGCCTGAGGGGGCCTGCCTCAGACAGCTGCAGATCCCATTCATTCAGCATGCAGCTGGCCACCAGGATCAGCGTGCCTCCATGCACGAGGGGAGGCTGGGAAGTGACCTGCAACAGGTGGGAGGGGATCGCTTGTAGCTGTGTGACTGAGACAGGGCAGTGACCCGCTGCAGAGCTCTGGTGCAGTTTTCTGGAAGGGCAGCAGTTTTGGCAGCATTGATGCTGTACCTGGCATAACATCCTGAGGGCCATGCACAAGAGGAGGTGTGACGGTGACCAGCAGGCATGAGTGCATGACATGCAGCTGCATATCGCTGCCAGGCATTCGAGCACAACCCAGACAGTAATCAGCAGCACATGGCACAGCATCCTCTGCACCCCTCCAGCCAATTTTGGCTGGCGCCCATACATGTCAGATACTTGTACACTAGTTGGTCAGACATACGAGTCTGTATGTCTTGGCATGGCATTAGCTGCAGCAGGCTGCTTGACAGCCATTGCCGCCAAGCTCTGCCTTGACCCTCACTGAGCTGCCGTCTGCGCCCTGCACCGTCTTGACTGCGCCATCGGCGGGCTGGTGCCTGGTGCCCCTGCGCCAGCTGTCATGGCACGGCGAGGTAGCCAGCAGCACCAGCAGGGCCATCATCCTAGCATGCCCACCTGGCATCTGGAGCTTCCCACCTGCAGGCATGACACTCGGAGAAGGTTATTGCACCAGGAACAGCTCCCTGCAAAGGCGCAAGCTGCTGATGAGCTGATTGGAGTGGCCATCTGAGCAATCACCGACCAAAGCACAATGTAGGGCCATCAGACACTGCCCGTTCTCGGGGCCTTGTACAGGCTGAGTCTGCAGCCTGACACATGTCCAAGGCCACCACATGCAGCCCACCTGTCTGGTTGATGATGGGCAGGCTGCTGAGGCTCAATTCTTCCTGGGTGCCGCACTGCAGCACCTCCAGCAGGGGGCTGTAGTATGCTGTGCGCCTGCTGTTGGCACTACCCTCTGATGGGCACAGGGCTGCCCACAGAGTCTGCCAGCTTGCCCTGCCTGGTGCTTCCAGTGCCTGCATCCTGTTTATGGCCTGCATCTGTGGACATCACTCATGTAGGCCCCCTGGAACAGGGATCATGGCCCATCGGCTTCACTGTGCTGAACTAAGAGTAAATACATGCCTTATGTCCTAGTGCTGGCCAGCCCTTCTGTGTATTGACCTGCTCCAGTGCAATTTCAGTCTGCATCAGTCTCATTCATCAAGATCTGGCTGGCGGGCACAACAGCTGCCCACCTTCAGCAGGGATCTGGGGATTGTGCACTGCACCAGAGCCTGCAGGGCCTCCGCATCCACCGTGTTCACTCTATGCTGGCTGGTGGCTGCCTGGCAGAGCTCCCTGATGGAATTGCTTAGGCACTGGTGCTGCTTGGTCGCCGTGAGCTTGGGCCAGGAGGTCCCTCTGGGAAGACCTTCAGGAAGTGCAGGTCTGCTTTGCTCAAGATGCAGCTGCCATGCTCAGCGTGAAGCACAAGCTACATGTGCCTTGCACAAGTGCAGGGCCTGGCAGCGGGGCCTTGCAGCAGAGTGCACCATCCAGTGAGCAGCACAGCTGCCATTAGCAGTCTGCAGGCAGTTGAAGGTGTCAGCAGATGCTCACTCTTGCGCAGCACAGCCTTGGCTGCATCTGCTCCAGAGGCCAGCGCTGCCACAGCAACTGCTGTGCTGTGGGCCTGCATGCTGTCCATGGCCTGCACAAGCCTAGGCAGCGCTGGGCATGCCTTGGCTGTGAGCTGCAGGCTGCCGTCCTGCTCCCCCAAGATCAGGCAGTCCACTTGCAGCACTGCACCTGTCTCAACCTGCTGGGCCACAGTCCATTGTGCCTTGACCTGCAGGCGCACAATAGGGTGGTCCAACAGAACTGCAACAACACACAAGCCATTCACTGCCCGACCTCTTTGCTGTAAGGTGCCTTCTGCTGAGCAAAGCTCCAGAATATCGGCTGTTGAGCAGCCAGGGCAGGGGTGCATGAAAAGATGCCCCTGAGTTGAAGCTGCTGGGCTCAGAGGCAGGTTAGCCTGGTGAAACAGCAACTGTGAGGTAAACGCCCGCCTGCAGCAGCAAGGCAGCGGAGTTCACACGCCATAGGCACCCAGACCGGACTGATGTCAGGCAGCACCTGACAGGCGGCCTCAAGCCGCCTGCACATGCCTTACTGGCGACCCAGCAGGCAGGCACTGTGCTGCCACAGACAGGCGCATCGCAGCACCTCTGCAGCCTAGCAGCATGTCAAGCTATGACTGGAAGGCAATTTGGTCCACAAGTCTGCAGAGAACCTGCCAGCGCAGCAGTCCAGCAGCACACAGTGCCTCATGAAATAGTGGAAGCAGCCTGGCTCCCAGCACCCACCCTGCTGGAGATGCCTGCTAGTGCTTCAGCTGTCTCAGCTGCAGCCGTGTCTCTGGGGCTGACCACCCCGCTCTGCAAACACTGCAGCAGCATTGCTGCACTGTTGTTACGGTGATCCCTGGGGTCCAGGTACGCCGCCAAGCCGCTGTCATCATGCCTGCAGAGCCAGCAGATCGATGAGGCAGCATTTACATGCTGCAGTGCAAGCAAGCGATAGGCGCTTGCAAGTGTTGTGAGTGGTGTCAGGCAAAGAGTGTTCATGTAAAAGCAATGGCAAAAAGGCTGCAGGGTTGGGCGTGCTGGTAGAAGACAGCCAGGCAGCATAGAAATGTGCTCTAGGCTGTGCTGCACCTGAGCAGGGGAAAAGAGAGCCGTCCCAGCTGGTGGCCGCCCATGGACGTGTCAGGCTTGCTCCAAAGCTGCAGGCATGCCTCATGCAGTGGCGGCTGGAGTTGTTCCTGTGCAGGGTAGCACTAAACCTCAGTCTCAGGATTGGACTACAGCTCCTGGTGCAGAGGGCTTGTGGTAAAAATATGGAAGAGCTTGGCCGAGGCATGCCTAGAGATGCAGCTGGCAGGCTGCCACCACAAGCCAGTCCATGGCCTTCAAATGTGGCAGGCTGGCTGTGCGGCAAGCACAACTAGAGTGCCTGGCAGTGCCACAGACAAAGAGGTTGCTGTCACTCAATGCAGATGGCATATGCTCAAGAGCAAACTTGAGAATGCTGATTTGTGCAACCAGAGAGGGCGGCGCACATGGCAGGTACATGAAAGGCTTCAGCCATTTCAGCCATTTTCAGCACTGCTGAAGCAAATCGGGTTAGGATCACTGCGCGTGGCAAGCATGCAGAATGTCCACGTAGTCCCATGAGCATGCTGACCTGTGCCAGCTGAGAGAAGCTCTGCAGGTACTGCAGGAAGAGGCTATGAGCCCCTTCCAGCTGGGCACATAAATGCAGCAGCTGTCCACATTGCTGGGCTGAAAAGTGCTCTGCTGCACGCATTATGGTCGCTCTGGTTTGCTCTGGGTCCACTAAAACCTGCCTGCTGTACTCCCCTGCTGCGCAAGGGCCTGAGCTGATGCCGTTGGTCGCTGTCCCAGAGGCGGCAGTGCCTGTTTTGCCGACTTGTGCACCGTCACTGCCGCTGCCTGCTGCTGCTGCAGCTGCCAAAGCAGAGGCCTTGGTTGCCCGGCGCTTGCGGAGTATGGTGGCACTGCTAGGTGCCTTCCTCTTACGCGTCGCTGTGGGCTTGACAGGTGCAGGGACAGAGCCCACGCCATCGGCCAGCTGTGGCATAAGGCCAGTGCGCACCACAGCGCTGCTGAGCAGATGGATCATGCTGCCTTCCATCAGCCTGAGCAGGTCAGCAATGCCCGCCTGAGTGAGGGGCAAGCACAGCTTGAGCCTGACTGCAGCAACCGGGCATAGCAGCGCTGCTGCCGTCGCAGCTGGGGCCCCAGGGACAGTTGCACCTGGCATCCCTTTCGTGACGTGCCTTTGAGGCTGCGTCTGCAGCCAAGCCTGGGAGGTGGCAGCAGGTGCGCTGCTGCTTCCATCAGCAGGCACAGGCGCAGCGTGCATGAGGATGCCACTGGGCAGGCTGTTGCCACTGGGTGCGCTGCAAACCTGCAGGCTGCCCAGAAACCCCAGCTGGCTCATAGGTGTGGTGGCCATGCTGGCAGCTGTAACAAGAAGCCTGCTGCCACTGCCGCTGGAGCCTGCAGGCTGGGCCCTCTGCCCTGAGGTGGGTGGGCTGCATTCACAGGAGGCCTGGCCGAGCTTCCGATGCCCAGGTGTCCTGCCATGGCTGCCGCCTAGCAGGCTGCTGAGCTGGGTCCTGTCAAGCGGAGACAGAAGGCTTTTGAGTGAGATCATGGGAGGGCTGCTGATTGTCGGCTGTGCTGCCTCAACAGCTGGTGCTCCTGCATTGCAGAGGGTGCAGAACACAGATGGGACTATGGCCTGAATAGCGAGAGACCACAGCCGATCTGTGTTTTGCTGCCTGCACAGCATGTATGCCTGCATTGAGCCAGCGAGGCATGGCGCTTTGTCAGGTGTAGCGGCCTGCTCATGGCGAGGGTGGTACAGCACCCTGCTTGCGGCCAATGTGCCGGCTCCACCACTGCTCTACCTGCTGCATAGCAACTGCAAAGGTTCACTGTGTGCAGCAGCGGGCAACTCATTGCTGGCTGTGCTGTCTCAACGGCAGTGACCTGAGAGCACAGCATGTGGTGCAGCCTTGCTGGGGCTGCATGGTGCAGCCCAGTGTGCGCTTCCATTCTGACAGTGGCGTAGATTGACATCTCAGGCGAGCAATGCTCAGGACGCGGGCACCCTGCAACCTCGATACTGAAACCACCTCATACCACTCCTTACCTGTAATTGCTGGAGGCGTCTCTGCTGGCGTGGTCACAAGTGGTATACCCTGCCGCTGCCCATGTTTATGGTCTGCACTGTCTGCCTGGCTGGCCAGGTCCTGCTGGCTGGGGGCTGGGAGTCTTAAGGCACTCCAGGCTGGGCCTGCCTGTGTTGCTACTGCGCTGCCTGAGGTCTCGGCCGGTTTCTGGGAGGTGAAGCCCAGGCTCTCAGCCCTGACCAGTGGCAGGCGGTGCATAGAGTTGAGCAGGAGGTGTGGGGTGTGCAGCTGCGAGGCTGCCTCAGGCTGTGGGACCACGACTGGGCTCTGGCTTGGGTGCAGCCCAGGTGAGGCAGTAGCGCTGGCGCCTGATCCCATCATGCTTGCCAGCAGTAGATCACCTGCTCAGGGGTCACACAGGCGACCTGTCAGATCTGACCGGAGCAACTCCTGGGCACATTCGGCGGGAAGCACGACATTCAGCAGTCAACTATTCGCTTTTCTCGGAGAGCTGTGTTCCCATCTGCTGCACTGAGTGGATCACTGCTGCTGCTTGCCGGGCTTCAGTAGGAAATGGTGCGGGTGGGCATGGTGCCATGCGGGTGTCCAGCCGGAGTAAAGGGATGACCCCGCCCCTGCCAACCTGCCGGACCACGATGAGGTCTGCAAGGCATCCATCTAGGTCTTAATTTAAGACCTTTAGATAGAAGACTCTTAAATGCTGTCAAACAGACATAGTCTGAAATGGGGTACTTGCCAATCCAGCAGAATCAAGGGCACGGTGCACTTGAGGTACAGCCTCCTCTGATGCAGGAAGATCCTGCACAGCCATGATCATGACACCTCCTATAACAACGCCTGTATCTGCCAGGAGTTCTGGCCACTGTTGCCCACGTCCATTCCAAGCAACTGCACCAGGTGAGCACGCTGTGCTTGGAGGCCGCGTCTGCCGTTAGATCTGCTTGCAGCAGAGTCACATCTTTACCCCTGCGGCATGGGAGCATGCTTGTTCAAGAACCCTGACCCTGAAGGTGTTATGTCCTGCAGAAGCCCTCTGAAGCATTAGTCTCGATGGTGATTGAGCAGGCAGCCGCCATTGGCAGGTCTTGGCACCCTGCGGGCTGCTGTAATAGACCACTGCACAATGCCTGCTCCCTGACCAGCACCAGCTCACCATAAAAACCTTTGAAAGAGTATATATCCCTCATCTGTGCTAATGCTGCTGCCAAACCCCAGCAAGGTAAGAGGAGAACATGCTTTGGGGTCTCAGCACTATACACAGTGACCTATATCTGATTGTGTAGAGCAAGAGGGACGTAGCCAGTTGTTGCTCAGAGCCGGCCAGCAGAGATTGCTTCGAAGCAGCCTGTGACATGAGATCATACAGGTTAACTATCATCTGTCTGATCGCGCCCTCAGGCCCTTAGCTGCTCACTTGGAGGCTATCTTGGACCATTCCAGGTAATTGACGCCCTCATCATCAGGTCTCGAGGAAACTTTGCAGCCAACCGCCAGCTGATCAGTGTGTTGCAGTCAATCTTCGGTTCATGCAGCCAGTCTCTCACTAGCACGTCGCATGCTGCAGTCCTTTGGACACCGCATGGCAGGAGGCTCGGCAGATGAACTAGCCCAGGTGGGCAGCAGAAGTTTAACTGCAGCCTGCTGATGAAAGTCTGCGTGCCCTGGCTCCTGTCTGCCCTTTCCTTACGGCACAGCTACCCTCGAGACTGCCTGAAGCCTCCTGTCCTGGCCTTTACCCCCAAGCATTTAGGGCGCACTGAGGCCCATTGCTCCCATGTGCAGGCCATTGAGATCATTGCTGGCAGATTCTTCTTCACCCCCCTTCGCACAACAGATGGCCTCCGACAGTCAGAAATTGCACATGCCTCCCTCTGTTTCAACATTGACAATGAGCTAGTGAGCCAGCAGTGGTCTCTTCCTGCCTTGCTGCAGCCAGAAATTACGGATGATTGCTCATCATGATCTGTTCTGCAGCAATCTGCCAGCTGATCTTCAGCCACGGTGTCAGGGGCATGCTGCATGACGCTCTCAGCCTGTTGGCCTGGAGCTACTGCATCTCCTGCCTTGCCGCAGCCAGTTGTTGCTCATTGGCAATCATCACAAGCTGTCCTGTAGCTGCAACAGCCAGCCCCTTCTTCAGCCAGTGCCTGGAGCACTTCACAAACTGCATTGCAGGTGTATGAGCCCTTTTATGCTGACTTTGGGCCTCTCAATCTTGGCCTGGCTTTCAGCTTCTGCCAGAAGACCAAGCGCCTGCTGGAGGTGGGCATGAGCCTCCACAGAGGAAGCTGCCTGAGAAGCTGAGAAAGCAGGCTGCAAGTCACCAACTGCCTGCAAAGGCTGGCTTCAATGGCTGGAACATGCTTCTGTCTCAAAGCCATCTCAGACCTTGCCTGCAGGAAGGAGACCGGCTAAAAAAGCGCGTCTACTTCTGCACGGGCCCCCATGTGCACCAGAAGGCAAATGCAGCAGTGCTGGTGAGTGCCTAAACCCTGCAGTCTATACTTGGCTGTGGAGGCAGATATCCTTCACGCACACACCAGCAATGCAGCAGCTCAGGCTGTCACTCTTAGTCTAGCCAGCTTCTCTGTAAAATGCAACCCAGGCTTCTTGATTTGAACAGCAAGCAGCACCGGTGCTGGCTGCCAGACATCCTCTGATGTGGTAACTCGTGCCGCCCTGCATCTTCTAGGTGGTGTTCCCCGCAGCCAGTAGCCAAAGGGCACTGGCTCTCAGTGTATGGGAAACCCTTGTGGTGCAGGTGGGCATCTTCCAGGTGGTCTTCCTGCAGCGCACCCCTGAGCAGGCTTACTCCCGGGTACAGAGCCTGCAGCCCTTTGTGCCCTTCCGCGACGCCTCCTGCGGGCCCCCTTCTTTCCACCTCACAGTGCTGGACTGCGTCCGGGTGGGGCAGCAGCTGCGGGCATCTGGTGGCCCGTCCTTGCTCCCTGGCAGCTGACAGCAGCAGCTGCTCAGCCTTGGCACAGCACTCTGCAGCAGCTGCATGGCGCTTGCTTGCAGCATGCCGCCCAGACGCAGCCAGCACATCACATGGTGTTGAGGACTGAGACGTGCAGCAGGCCCCGTTCTTTGGAGCGGCATTGCTTCCAACTTTCAGATAAACAAGCAGCATGTCGCAGCAGCAGCAGCATGTGTCAGATTCAGCTGCAATGTCCCCTATGACTTGGCACCCTCCTCCCATGAAAGGCAACGTGCTGCAGGGGATTGCCCGTGCCAAGGCTGCCGGCTTCATTGACTGGGACCAGCCAGGCTGCACCTTCAGCCTGGAGGAGTATCTGCACTATGAGCAGGTTGAGAATGGGGACCTCAACTGGATCGTGCCGGGTGGGCCATGCTGCCTGCTTCACACCTGCTTCTGGAGAGCCCTGTCTTCTATCTCCCCTGTTGGCTGTGCAGCAGGGCAGGGCTGCAATGGTCCCCCAAAAATGCTATGCACGCCTTGCCCCTGTGGAAGCAGCTGTATACAGCAGCGGGTGGAAGCTCACTGCTGTCTGCCTGTCCCAGGCCCTTATACACCCACACATTTCGTCCTGCAGGCAAGCCGCACACTCGTGCAGACTCATGTGAAGTCGGACTGGAGCCTTCTGTCCTGCAAATCAGCTTCCCCTTGGGGCCTTGCACCAGGGTTTTCTTTGTTTCCCCCGCTCACCCCTAACCTCTGCCCTGCAGGCAAGCTGCTGGCCTTTTCAGGCCCTTCTGCGGTGCCCCGCGTCTTCTACGGCTACAAGTCCTTTGTGCCTGAGGACTATGACACGTACTTCAAGAAACGGGGGGTGAGCGTGTGAAGCGCATGACTGGCTGCCTCTGGTGGTCTGCCTGACAGGTACAGCACACCATGCTGCGTGGGGCATAGCCAAGAGGCAGTGGGCACAACAGTGGACAAGCTCTGGCCTGTGTTGCGGCAGGTCGTTTGACTTGCAGTCTGCTTGATGCATCTGCAGAAGGCACTGTATGACGCTGCGCGTGTCACCTTTGACCTTATTGCCTCTTTGCCAGCCCCTTGTGGCTGGAGAAGCTGCCCTGAAGCTTTCAACTTGGCTGCCAGGTGCGCGCCATTGTACGCCTGAGCAGTGCCACGAATGACGTCGTACGCTTCACAGCTGACCATGCCACATCGTCACTTGATTCATTTCTTGCTTGTTGCAGGTGCACGCCATTGTGCGGTTGAACAAGGCGATGTATGATGCTGCGCGGTTCACACGTCTGGGCTTTGCACACCACGACCTGTACTTTCCCGACGGCAGCTGCCCTTCCGAACTCATCAGGAACAAGTTTCTGCAGATTGTGGAGGCTGATGAGGGTGAGCTGTCAGCTCTTCATGGCTGCAGCCATGCTTGGCAGCAGTAAGCAGCTGAGTGGGTGCATGCGGCATGTGCACCTCTCTGAGCACAGTCTGCCTCGAGGTGCATTACGCTGTGCTGCACGCTGAATCATGGTGTGCTGGCACTCCTTCATGTGATGCAAGGCTGCTGAAGTGTCCACTCTGCTGGCAGACGGTTCAGGCTGAGGAGGGTGAGGCGTCTGCCTGGTTTGCTGCTGATGCTGAGCCTGGCTGCTGCTGTAACCAGCTGCTGTTTGCATGCACTGAGAGTGATCTGTGTCTGCTCAAATTTGCTGCAAGCCATCTGTTAAGTGGTGCTAGCCATGCTGACCTCAACATCCAAAGAATGCTGGCAGCATGGATCATCTGGGGCTTGGGCGGCGCATTGCATGCTGTGCCTTGAAATGGGCCTCTGCACAGATGGCAAGCAAGTGGGCTCAACACGGCTGCTCTGCTGATGCGCTGTGCTCCACGGCCTGCAGGTGCCTTGGCGGTGCACTGCAAGGCGGGACTGGGCCGCACAGGCGTGCTGATCTGCAGCTACATGATCAAGCACCACGGGTTCACCGCGGAGGAGGCCATCGGCTACATCCGCATCTGTCGCCCGGGCAGCGTGATCGGCCTGCAGCAGAACTACCTGATCCAGATGCACGGCAAGCTCGTGCGGGAGGGGCAGCTGTATCGACAGCAACTCATGTCACAGGTGAAGCCTGGGGCGCATTGGGGTGGTGCACATGAGGCATCTTTGCACTGCTCTGCATCCACAAGGGGGCCTACGGACCCGGCCTGCACCGTATTGCCAGCAGGGTAGCAGCTGCTGGCCACGCAGCTGCACCGAGGCTTGCTGTTTTGTGCCGGCCATGCTGCTGGCTGTCAGTACTGCTAGCCACCAGTGCTGCAACTGCACACCCAGGCGCCTTACACTGTCCAAGGAGCCAAACAGACTGAAGGACTCAGTTGCCCTCCCCACAATGCAGAGTGCGTCTGCGGTGTCGCCCCACCTGGAGCGCATGCAGCCAGCTGTGGAGACACGTGGCATGGCCGCGCAGCGTGCTGCAGCAGCTGCAGGCAGCCTGCTCAAGCCTAGTGAGCGGTCTGCCTGACTTGACATGTTCCATGCTTGACAGCATTGCAGGGTCATGCGCGGTGCAGCATGGCCATCTGTGCAGCATCGGCTCCCTGAGCATGTTGTTGCCCTCTGGCAATGTGGCCAGCATGACTGGGAGCTGAGGAAGTGTCCCTCACGCCAAGCCAAGCAAGCTAAGCAGGGCAAAGGTGCTGAAGGCACCTGCTCCATGGCCACGCAAGCACCAAAACAACAAAGAGACAACACTGCTCAAATGCTGTCCTTCAGGTGAGCGTCCCTCCTCAGCGGCAGCGCTTCGGAAGGCAGCATTGTCAGGCAGAACTGTAGATGCGGCCCCTGCCGGTGGGCGCCTGGTGCGCTCTGTGTCGCTCTCTGGGGGCGGCCAGGAGGCCCAGTCAGCCTCTCCTGCAGCCGGCAAAAGTACCAGCAGCAGCAGCCACAGCAGCAGCCGAACTGCCGGCAGGTGCGCAGAGATTTAGAATTTGATCAGGACACTGCAAGTGCTTTGATCTTTGCAGCACAGGTTTTGGGGTGCATGGGAAAAAGTGCTGCTGCACCCGGCCACTGGGAGGCCTTTTGGTTTTGACAACACTGTCTCGCGCTTGATGGTGGCTGCGGCAGCAGGACACACATCTGCAGCCCCGCAGGCTGCACTGTCCAGATCCATGATGGCCCCAGGTGCCGCACACACTGCTCAACACACTCTGGCAAAGTGCGTCCATGGACGTATGCCTGCTGCCCTGCAGCATGGCCACACCTTGTAACCTCCGAGGCTCAGCGTTCCCTGCTGTCAGACCTGCTTACAGCCCACACATGGGGCCCCTGCTGTCTTACAGGTTGGCTAGCTTCCTGACCTCCAAGCCCACCTCGCTGAACCCCTTTGGGCGGTCCACCTTATCCGGGGGCAGCAGCCCAAGTACCTCTTCAGCTGCCCGTGCCAGCCTGTACTCCAGTGCCAGCAATGACATCCCTGCAGCTGGCAGGCCCTCCAATAGCGGTGGCACCAGCAACCGCGCATTCTACCCCGGCACCAGCAGCAGTGACGCTTCCAGCAGCCGCTCCACAGCTGTGGGCCCCCTGCAGGCGGGCATGGGCAGCCTTGCTGCAGCCGGTGCACCTTACCTGAGCAGTGCAGGGCTGGCAGGCAGCAGCAGCAGCAACAGGATCGCCCGCCCAGGGGTCACACGTGCCCTAGCCCCCAATGGCCAGCCCAGAAAGGTGGGCTGGTCATGCCTTGTCTACCTGTGATCGCTTCATTGTGTGGCACGTGGAGATGAGGTTGCCTCTGGATCCAGCCTTGCAGCCTTCAGTGCTTCTGGCCAGGTTGCCCGTGCTGTAAGGCGGGGTTGCTGAAGTTCCAAGCCCCTGCCTAGCTTTGGCAGCCAGGGGACAGCATCATGAGAAGGGGCCTCTACATGCGCAGGTGCCAGGAGCACCCCTGCTGTCCATGTGTCAATGGCCCTCCTGCAGCCAGGGCAAGGCGGCAAAGTATCTGACATTGGCTTGATCATGCAGGCGTCAGCAGCACTGCCAAAGGCGGCTGACCTGAGTTAGACAACTGTGGGTGCAAGCAGCCCTGTCAACTTTGACCGACCTAGGTTCAACTGCTGTGAGTGCTGACAGCCCTGCCACAGCTGCCTGGCCTGGGTGGAATTGCTGTGGGTGTCCACCAGCCCACACGCAGACGGGATGAGAAAGCAAGCAAGCTGACCTGGCTGGTGTTGCTGCAGCTACCAACAGCCCTCTTGCAGCCGGGCCAGGGTGGCAAGGCTTCAGATGTGCTGACGGATGGCGAGGAGGTCCAGGAGGGCACCTGGCGCATCGGCACCTCTGCAGCTGTGGCCACCCCAGGGGCAGAGGCTGCCTCCAGTCGGCTGACGTCACGCAGCCATGTTCCTCGTGAGTCTGTTGAAGGGTGCAGCATGGCATGCAGCAAGCACTGTTGTGGCACAGCCTGTGTAGCCACCTATCAAGTTGTCAGGCTGAAAGGCAGGTAGCAGCCTGCATGAGCCTGATGGGTTGTCCATGCGATTCCCTGCATACTTAGAGCTGGTATGGCCCAACCCATGCCAAGTCCCTGCACGCACTGTATAGCGAGGCAGCGTGACCTCACTATAGATGTGTACCCTGCAGCATACGAGTCCCAGCGTGCTAAGCCCCGCTACCAGTACTAGTGTGATCCATTGCCCGGCATGACAGGCAAGGGCCCGGTTGAGAGCTGTCCAGCAGAGCAGTTGCAGGCAGCCCATGCCGGGTGTTCACCTCAGATATGTTAGTCGCGTGGGATGGAGAGACAGCCTAGTACTTTACAGTTGAACTTCAGGGTCCCCGCCTCACATGATGCTCAAGCAGCGCATCGGCCCACCAGACTCCCCCTCAAAACTCCAAACCAAATCTCCTTGGCCCTTGCAGAAATGCAAGCCATTCTGCTTTTTCATATGCAAACCTCCTGTGCTGCACACTTTAACATCTGGTGAGGTGTTGATCTGTCTGCCAATGACATGTAACATACAAACTTCTGTATAGCTCAAGCAAAACGATGTTTGCGAAAGAATTCGGCTGCGAGGGTTTGCGTTGAAGTCAGCAATGCAAAGGGCAGCATAAGAAGTCAAGCAGCAAAACGTTGGGAGTAATGGTGAAACTTGAGTGAGCAGGAGCCCCCTTGTCTCTGCAACAACTTCTGCTGTGCAACGGCTATGTCTGGAGCTGACTCTGTGTTGTGCTGTGCGGCGCCATCAGCGATTCTTCGGCAAAGCGGCGAATCTCCACAAGCTCATGATACGAGTTTCGGATGCGGCGGACAAAGTACCTGCCCACACCAAAGTTGCGGGTTGCCAAGCCCCCCTGAGTCAGGCGCATGAATTTGTGGATTGTGTCAAGGCGGGGGGAGAAATCGGCTGTGTTGATCACCTACAGAAGCAGCCAGGCCAGCAGGTGAGAATGACAAGCCCCAGATGGAAGCTGTATGCGATGCTAAAGTAGAGGCAGCAGCTCCTAGTTATGGCGGCTGAGTGATTTGAACACGGCACTTGCAGGCAGCACGACAGCTCGTGTCATCCATGAAAATTGGTATGCCATTGTTCGCACCAGCAGCAGCCTGCACTTTTGGGTGGTTTGTAGTTGCAAGTGCACGCATGGCCGGCAATTCAAGGGTAGGGAAGGGCAGCCTTATCGGAACAGGCTGCCAAGTCGCCCATCCGCGCGCCTGGGCACCGAGCAGAGCAGACCTGCCAGCAAGGCAAGCTGTGTGTGAAGCGTGCTACCTGACCTGTGATGGACTAAGGGGCCATGTGTGTCAGGGCTGCAGCCACCAATGCACGCTTGATCACTGTCAGCTGCCTGTGCAGGCCTTGCCTGGAAGAGTGGGCGCAGAGCCTGGCGCACAATGATGTCTGGCGCACTGTACAGGATGGGCAGATCCAGGACCAGGGCCATGCGTCTGGGGGTGGTCAGCACTGCCACAAGGGCTGCTGGCGGCCACAGCTTCCGCTGCTCCCTGCCCAGCTTTATCAGCTGAGCGTCGTGCTCCACATAGGTACTCTTCCTGGGGTTCGAGGGGTCCCCCTGCAGGGTTCCAGCGGGGGCAGGGGTGGCCACTGCTGAGAGGAGGGAGCAAGAGGAGTGACCCACTGACACACCTCACCAAACACAGGGTTGTCTACCCATGGACTGTGTCAGACTGTGAAGAGGTCACAAGGTGCAAAGCCAGGCGCAGGGCTGTAGCAGCAGATGGAATGGGAGCCCGCTGACGTCGCTGGCGCAGGGGCGGCTGGGGCCAAGCAAACTGGCAGCTGCCAGGCCAAGCATGGAGCCCATTGCATGCCAATGGTGGTGTGAGCACAAGCATGTGCAGCCTGGGGCAGGAGCCATGCAGAGCCGTTTTGCATGAGACCAGGCCCACAGAGTAGTGCACCAGCTGAGCCTCAAACACTGGTCCAACCATCCAGCAAATCGTGCCCAGGCGCAGCAAGGCTCACTCAAGGGTCCTGCAGGCTGCACGGTGGGCAGCCAAGCAACAAACCTGTCCCTCTCCAAAAGGCGTGACATGCATGTCAAGTGAGACAGGCCCAGCCCCCGGGTCATGCAGACTGAGGGGTGCGTGCTACCCTGAACATAATTCATGCAAGCCACACCCTGACCCATGGTAAGCTTGAGGTGCTGAAAGTATAGCAGCGCTCAACTGAACCACGGCAGCTTGACGGGCGCTGAGCGATGCACAGCCTGTCCCACAATGTGACCAAGCCACATCAGGGGTGTCCCCAGCCAGCCACGAACATTGATAGGGAGGCTGCAGAGTGTCTGGCCAAGCGAGCACCAAGCCAAGCATCCCCCAGACCTAGACCCAGACCCAGACAGGCCTGACGCGATGTCAGTGAGTGTAGCTGGGGGCTCACCTCAGGGTCCGGCAGGCCGACGTGAACCACGGGACGCCCGCCCAGCAGCAGCGCCCCGGCCTGCTGCCTCAGCACATCATCCAGCTCAGAGCACGCGCCGCACACGCGCAGCAGGTCCGCATGCAGGCTGCGCGGCTGCTGCAGGGCAGCAGTCCCCGCCAAGCCAGCTGCTGCAGCAGCCTCCCCGGTGCTGTGCCCCCTCACAGCCTGGATCACTCGCGAGCGGGGCTGCCTCTCTGCCCGACGCCCGCCCTGCCCGGGCCCAGCCTGGTAGGCGTGCTGCTGCTGACGGTGCTGCTGCTGCTGCTGCTGCTGCGGCCAGTGCACAGCCTGCCTGGCAGCGCCACCCTGCGCGCCATTCGGCGCGGCTGCTGCCGCACTGGGGGCTGCACTGTACAGGTGGGCGGGTGGGGGCCCCCAAGCGCTGCCAACCTGCCCAACAACATCTGCAGGGAGCGCAGGGGCTGGCAGGTGCTGCATGAGCGCCCGCAGGTGGTTACGCAGGTAGTCCTCGTCAATGTTGGTGGGGTCCCGCACCCAGCGAACGCCCTGCTCCCGCAGGAGCGCCTCCAGCTCGTGCTTGTGCATGTTGAGCAGAGGGCGCAGGTTGAGCACGGGGGCTTGGCCCACCCCGCCCTTGGCTGCAGGGCAGCACACTTCCACCATTGCACACTCAGCAGGCGCCAAGGGGTGAGCATGGGGGGTCTGACCCTCACCACCCTTGACTGCAGGGCAGCATGATGCCCAACAGCATGCCCACATCGCACAGAGCAGCAGCAGGCGCTTGTGCAAAAGTGCATGCCAGAGAGCAGAAGGCATGCTGGAGGCCAGCAGTGGGGAGCAGGACCGCACCAGCGTGCAGGAGCAGGCCTCACGTGAAAGGTCCCAGACCGCGCTCATGATGCCGGCCAGGCCTGCAATACCGCTGGCCCTGGTGGCGCGCATGAGGACAGTCTCTGCCTGGTCACCTGCGGGCAGCAGTGGTGGTGGTGTCATCCCCCCGGGGCCGCAACTGCATGCGCGACGCGGCCAGCCCCATGCACCCCATGTCAGGAGGAACAGCTGCGTGGAGAGCGCTTCTTTGGCTGCCAGACACTGACTCGGTGACCTTCAGGTGTGGTGACAAGCCCAGCCAGCAGGGTGAGGCCTCGCACTGCCATGCATGGCCAGCCTGCTGCTGCCAAACTGGTGGGCAGCTGTGTTTGTGGCGGCAGGCAGGCCATGCCGCTGTGCAGGGGCAGCTGACCCGCATGCCGTCCTGGCAGCACAGCATCAATCCCTCAGCAGCTGACCGGCGTGGTGCCCCAGCAGCACGACGTTGCTCCCTAGCTGGTAGGCGGCTGCCTGCAGCGCGTCCTGGCGGGCGAGCCGCGCAAGCCGCATTGTGGGGCGCGCACTGGTCGCCCACCGCACCTCTGCCTGCAGTGGGGACACAACAGATGGGTGACTCCCTCCCTTGCAGAGCTCATTGGTTGGAGGAAGATGCAAGAGCATCAGCTGGACAGCAGGGTATGCCACGGCTTCCCTTGAGGCATGCACGCCAAGTGTCATTGACAAGCGATTTGCCAAGAGAGCATCTGCAGGGCAGTCACTCCCAGCCCTGCAGGTGTGCGTTTCTGCAACCTGCTGGGTTGGAAGCCACACCGCCCACCCATCATAGGTGACACCCAGGGCAGGCTGTCACCGGCCTCACGCAACTCACCTGCAGGGCGGTCATGCCCAGGCTGCGTGCGTGCTGCGCGCCCACAGCGGCCTCCCACACACTCTCCGCCCGCAGCCCATGGTCCACGCAGACAGCGGCCACAACTTGCCGGGAGTCGGCGTCCCCAGCAGTGCCAGCAGCCTTGGGCCCATCCAGGCTGCCGGCTGCTGCCGAAGCCGCTCTGCCTGCTCTGTCACGAAGTGAAGTCAGCGGGCTGCTTGCTGCTGCGGGGAGAGGGCGCTCTGCTGCGGGCTCCTGGCGAGGAGGATTGGGCAGCAGCCTGACTTTGAAGTAGCTCTGCTGCGGGGGCGGGGGCGGGCGCTCCATGCCCTGCGTTGCAGGGCTGTCATGGTCGCCTGACGAGATGACTGGGAGGTCCAACTGCTGGCGAAGCTGGTGCACCGGCCAGAGGAACTGCGGGGCAGTCTCGGGGGTGGGGTTCACCAGGTCTGCTGGCGCCACGCTGTGCAGGGCCTCTGCAATCTCAGCAGTCGGCGGCTCTGCAGGGCACCAAGTGCTGCGTCACAGCCAGGAGCATCAGTGGGATGCTTCAGGCAAGGGGGCGCCGTGGAGGCTTGACATGCAGGCGGTCCGGTCATCAATCATGCTGTGTTTTGGACAGCTCGGGCAGCAGACAGCATTGCTCAGCATAATAGCACGATGCAGCCCAGCCGCAGAAACTGCTGAGCAAGAGCCACACCTGCTGCCCGTGTCCACCATGCAGTGAGAGTCGTCAGCGCCATGCTGTCAGGCCCAGCAGACAGAGCAACAGCCACATTGCTGTTAGGGCTGAGCCCAATGCGGGCCATCTCTGCTGCAAAGCGCCTGGCCAGTCTCGCTGAAACTGACATGTGCCCTTCACGCCAGGCGCAAGGCTGCCGAAATGCGGGCAATCCCGTCAAACATTGACATCAGGTGCACCTGGAATGCGTTCATGAGACAAACTAGGCAGGCATGGTGGCGTGGCGGGTCCTTGTTGACCAGCAGTTTTCGTATTTGTTGCTTGACATGAACCAGCGGCGCACATGCTGGGGCAAATGAGCTCAGGTGCCTTGCCCCGACACCTTCTGAAGTGGGTCCTCAGCCTGGACCTGACCTACCCTATCAAGCATCCCAGACGGTATGCTGCACTCTGCTCATTCGCCATTGCTCATTGTCACTTGGACCACTTGCTGAGGCTGAATGCGTGCCTGCAGAGATTTTGCAAATGGGTTCCTTGTGGCAGAACTGCTCTCTTGCTACTTCCCTGCCGACATCCAGCTGCACAGCTACAGCAATGTGCACAGCCTGGAGCGCAAGAAGAACAACTGGTACCTGCTGGACAAGTTCTTCAAGGCAAGAGGCTTTGCGGCAAGCACCACAAACACATGGCGTTCTGCATATGTCAGCCAGTCTGCCTATCTGTGCTTTGCACGGCAGCATCCAGCCTCAAGTTGACACCGCAGCAATCTGCATCGCCTAGCAGCGGCACCAGCGGCCATGTCAATGCAGCGTCACAGCCTGCCATCTGCAAGCAGAAGCCTGCACACTGCACATGGCGCCTCAGGCCAAAATCAGGCCACCTGCTCCCTGTAATTGTACCCAAAACCCGCAGGCAACACCCTCAAGACCCTCTTCAATCTGCAGAAATATGCCTTGGATGTCAGCGCCCAGCAGATGCAAGAAGTCATGGATGCCAAGGGGGACGCAGCAGTGCAGCTGCTGCAGACGCTGTTTGCATACGTGCACCACCCAGAGGGGCAGACAGCTGCCAGCCATGACGCGCCTCAGCTCACGCAGCAGGGGGAGGGGTCAGGGCCCGCCTTCGTGGGCCCTGGTGCGCAGCAGGAGGCCTGGACGTATGGCCGTCAGGCGCCAGATCCAAGTGGGGTTGTGCTTCAGCACCTGCAGCCGTCTCCCAGCTGACTGCTCACCATGAGAGATATTCTGAGCTGCTCAGGCCAAACTGAGCTCTCCGCCTTGGCCTTGAGTCCCCGACTCTGCTGATGCGTGGTGGTGCAGAGCTCGCCACTACCTGACCCTGTTTGCTGCTCCCTCTGGTGCAGGTCAGGGGCCAGGAGTGGCGCAGCTGGTTGGTGACTGGGGTGGGCCTCAGCAGCCCCAGCCAGGCATGATTCCTGCGGCGTACTCAGGCTACAGGCAGGAGCAGCAGCCCCAGGAGCAGCCTGGGAATGCGGCGCAGATGCACCTGCCACAGCATCAGATGCCTGCGGGGCATACAGGCCTGGTCCACCTGCAGACCGCGGCTGCTGGAGTGGACCCCGCTGCAGGGCAGTGGAGCTACGCCAGCACAGGGCCCCAGGCGCCGCCTCAGCAGCAGGCACAACACCTGCTGCCCAGCCTGCCCCATCCCCAGCACCGCCTCTGGCCACCACACCCTGTCATGGGGCAGCAGGCTCCCTACCAGCAGCCTCCTGCCTATCCCCAGCAGGCCTACCAGCAGGTTGGAAGATGCACATCCAAATGTCACATGTGACCCAATGTACCTGCCACAAATGAGCGTGGACTGACGTGGAAGTTGTGTGCTGCTGGCAGGCTGGCGACCCCTGGCAGCAGCAGGCGGCGTTGGGTGCAGGGGCGCCTGGTGCGCCTCAGCAGGCAGGCCTGGCAAGGCAGCAGGCGCCGCTCCAGCAGCAGGCCACGATAGAGTACGACAAGCGGCCACGTCCTGTGCACTTCACTCCTTACACTCATGAGGACTATGTGCAGCGCAACTATGACACCAAGACCCAGAAAGGGTACTGGGCGCTGGGCAGTCTGGGGCTGGGGAATGAGGACCAGGAGCTGTTGGTGAGTGCTTTTGTAGGTACACTGTTTCAGCCTTTACGGGTGACAGGTTCTCAGGCAGACCTATGTGGCTTGCTGTTGGGTTGCTGGCAGGCGGCAGGCCTGGTGAGCCTGCTGCCCGCGCATTTGGGACCTGCATCCTGGGGCTCTGCTGTCGGGTGCGTGAGCAGCTGTGTGGTTTGCAAAGGTAGCCTGGGTCCCCCTGCCGCCAGCGTGCAGCCGGGTGGTCATCGGGCCATGCTGCCTGTGTCAGCGCTCAAAGCAAACACCTACTGAGGCGCCGTCCTGCGCTTGTGCAGGCCAAGCGGAAGAAGGCCAATGACGTGAAGGAGCTGGGGCGCACTATACGGGAGGCCAATGCCAGGCTGGTAAAGACATGTGCAATCTCATATCTTCGACGTGCATTGCGCCTGATGTACTGCCAGCTTTGATGTGCATTCCAGGTGCTGATGTGGCTGCATGTACCTGCAAGCCCTTCCCTGTTCTGGTGGATCGGAACGTATGATGTGCCAAGAGCATGCTTGCTTTCTGGCGGTCGAGAAGCAAAAACAGGTGGCAGGTGCTGGAAAGAGGTCTGCACTTGAGTGTGCTCTTCTCTGAAATCACTCACCTCTTTGTTTGTCAGCTTAAACGGACCCGGCATGGATGTAGATGAAACACCTATTCTGTGGGAATAGAACATGGCGCAGCCAGCTCTGCTGGACACATTGAGTGGGCCCAGCCAATGACATGCCTTGCACAGTGCTTCCAGCTCTGCCAGGCACACCAAGGCGGTGATGTGTTTTGCATGGCGCTGCCTGGCCAGATTATATGTTTGAGGCCGGTACAGCTGCAGGCATGCATTGCACTGTGCTGCGACTCAGCCAGGCACACCCAGTTCACCTGCGCTTTGTCTTCGCTGGCTGCAGACGGCGCCCACTGCTCACAAGCACAAGGCACCATGCAGCCAGATGCGCCCAGCACATTCCTAGTCAGGCATGTGCTGGCTGCAGGCGGCGGCGGTTCCCACTGCCCTGAAGCCAAAGCAGGAGGCAGCAAAGCGGCCCACTGCCAGGGAGAAGGCCTGGGAGTTTGCCAGGACCCTGCCGCGGCCTGAGATCAAGCCCAGCTCATCCTGCAGCCCTGCTGCTGGGTCACCTGCTGCGATGTCTAAGCAGGTCGGTTGTAGATGGCCACAATGCAGCCGTCAGTCTGCCTTCCACTGCTTTTAGCAAGTGAGTTGGCCCCTTGTCACCTGCCTCAGCCTGACTTGCACAACCAGTTTTGCCACCTTTGCAGTCTGAGTCAGAGTTGGACCGTCTTCAAGCGCAGCATGCAGCACACCAGGATAAGGTGGACAGCATACGTCAGGAGTTTGCCAACCTAAAGACATGAGCGAAAGCCAGAAGCAATCAGGACTGCGCATCAGGCTAGGCTGTTCAGCAATGCGTCCTCATGTCCAAGTGTGGGCAGTAGCATGAGCAACACACAGTGCTGGGAGGGGCCAGAACAACACATCTAGCAATGAGGGACACAACACAGACCGAAGTGATGCTCAGGATATCAGTGTTCCATGATCTTGTCTATCATGGCTGAAAAAGCAGCAAACGTTACGCAGCCTGCACAGGCTGCCTTTGGCCCCGCACTTGCTGCCAGCGTGCCTCCAGCGAAGCAGCCAGCATAGACACTGTTGTAGATATCATGCCTGGCTCTCATCTTCTCTATGACACACTCTGAGCCAGCGTAGAGTGCTCCGACTGTGCCAAATCCCTTTGCGTAACTCCTGCAGACAGACCAGACAACATGCTTGACACAGGGGCGTGGGCCCAAAAGGCGGACACACCGAGCGCAGCCACTTTCAGGCAAAGGTCATACAGGGAAGCAGACACTGCTCTGCTCCCAGGACACTGCAGCTATGCTGAAGGCAATACATCATGGGTTAAAGGGGTGTGCAGCCTCTGTGTTTGCAGGTCAGGACAAAGCTTACATACAGGGATGGCAGCCATGAGCATACCCACGGCAGCACCTGACCTCAAGCTTGAGGTCAATTGTAATGTTTATGCAGGCAGCATCGCACCAGCTGCGAGAACGCATGGTTGTGAACATTTGGCGCAGCGCCTGCCTCGTCGTCTGCTTCTCAGCCCCTGGCAGTGGTGCAAGATTCCCGTCTAGACCAGCACCCTGCAGGCTGTCATGCAGTGCTGAAGGAATTGCTACTTCAGCTTGAGATGCATCGGTTGTGCATTTGCAGAGCTGTCAGGAGCACAGGACGAAGCAGCGGCAGATGACTGGCGTCACACGAACAGCTGGCGGCTGAGAAGCTACCGAGGTGTCTGTGCAGGGTGAGGAGTGCGAGACTGCAGTGTGCTCCTGTGCGCAATCTGTGGTCCTTGCTGGCAGGGCTTGCTGGACTCACCGCACTGTCCATGCTGCCCATGACCACACCAAAGAGCAGCCCCAGAGCAGAGCCCATAACGCCTGAGATGACCGTTCGCACAGCACAGTTGTTCATGAACTCCTGCTGCATGATATCCTCCCCAGACGGCACTTGCAGCCGCTCATACCTGCAGAGGAGGCGGGACAAAGGGAAAACGAGATCCAGGAGCACTGGGAGCATGCAGCATGAGCCCAACACGGATTGCATGCCGCACGTCTTAGGGCCTTTCTTGCCTGGCTGATCCTTCTGGGCTTCAGCTGGGGCCTGTTGTGGTGCAGGGGCATCAGCCGCTGGCACTGGGCTGCTTGACAGTGTGTCCCCACTTGGCAGTGTGTCCACATGTGCATCAGCCTGCTGATCACTGCTGGACATGGCACCGATGCAGCGTCACTGGAGGTGGTCAACTCGCATGAGTTGACCGCTGATCAACCTATCTCACTTCATGTCACGATGGGCTGCCAAGCGATGGCACAGCTCAGAAAGCTGGCTATATAAGTTGCATGCATGCAACAGCATGCAAAGTGTGCACAAAGATGACTTCATGAAGAAGGGGTGGGCGAAGGTGACCAGCAAGCTGAGGAATGAGCTCTGGATTTTTCTTGGGACTTCATACTGTTTTACGTGCCAAAGCCCCTTGATGAGACCACGGCACGCTGCAAGCACCAGCTGCAGCAAGAATCAGGTCGCTCAAAGCCGGCACAGGAGTGACGCAGTTTAGGGGATCTGGCACGATGCCAGGTGCTGCATTCACTTGGTCAGCTTCGGCTTCTTGCTGGCAGGCTCTGGGGAATCAAGGGTCTCCTTGTGTGCCTGCTGTTCAGCTGCAGCTGCAGGCTCAGCCTCCACAGGCTCAGCCTCTGCATGCTCAGCCTTTGCAGCAGCCTTCTGATCTGAGACTGCCTTGATGCTCTTGCTTTGCTGCTGGGCCTGGGACCTGTTGGCCTCCTTCTCCTCATCCACCAAGCTAAGCTCCCTCATGTTGAATTTGCCCAGCTCCTTGTACTGCTCTGTGATGCCAATGGCACACTGGTTCTTGATGACTTGCATCAGGATGGTCTTCATTGGCTTCTCCAGATCCACCTTGTGGGGCGGCTGCAGGGCAGCATGGGGACAGGCTGAGGCCCTATATATCTTGCACAGAGAGAAACAAGGCAGGCAGCTGGGCCAGAGATGGCCAGCAAGCCAGCTGGGTACATGCTGACCGGGATCACTGTCTGACCGAAACCGCAAGAGAGCAGCAGGCAGCCCTTGCGCAACATGGAGCCCGTACTGTGCAGCAAAGCCTGGGCTGGCAAACAACCCAGTAGCCAAGCATCAAAAGCAGATGCAGGCTGTGGGCACAAGCACTTGGTGTATGCTGCATAGGCGTCGTTGGTCACTAGCAGTGGCTTACCTGTGGCACAAGGGGCGCTACTATTCTCAAGGTGTCATCCCTCTTGAGGATGTCTCCGCTTGCCCTCTTCTCAAAAACAATGGCAAACTGCAGATGACAGCAATTGGTGAGCAGCCTGCCTGAGACAGGCAGTCCTCCTTGCTGGTGAAGAGGCATGAGGCTCGCGGTGTGGCAATTGGTCATTCACCACCATGGCTGCGTCCAATGCAAGCCAAGGCCAGCTCGCAGCATCCCATCGCGCAGTGACTTCAGGCGTCAGCAGACTACATGCTGGGCTCACCCTGATCTGGGACCCATCCTGAGGGAAGTGCTGAGGGAAGAGCTGCTTGCAGACCTTTGTGACAGAGTCCAGGTCAGCATGACAGACGGTGTCAATGGGCATCAAACGCATGAGCACCCTGCAGACATCGGGGGGCACCACGTTGGCACCGAAAAAGCCGTCTTGTGCTACCAAATTGGGATGCAGACAGGCGCCAGACACGGACAAAAGCAGGATGGCAGCTTTCCCTCAGGGCAGCACACAGGCCAGCCACACAACATGCTTACATGAAGTTGCAGATGGAACACATGGCGACGCTGGCCTGCTACAGATTGTGGGACGAATCTCCCTGAAAACCCCTGGCCCTGCAGGTTGTACGCCCCACAGCACTGCAGGCTGCCTCATATGCTGCTGGCCGCATACAGTATGCTCCCTTGTGCAGACAGGGCCCCAATCATGCATTCTGCACATCAAGCCCAGAAGAGCACTGCAGCCTGCCTCAGCATGCCTGTTCATCTGTGGTGCTGTCTGCCTCAGCTGCTGCTGGCCATTGACATGTGCATCCTCCCTGCAAGCTACACACAACGCCGCAACCTGCCCCAGCTTGCCTGCTCATGCACTCCTTGTTCTTGTCGGCCTCCGTCGCTGCCGCCTGCACCACCTGTGAGGGCGTGGGCTGCGCACGCCTGCTGTTCAGCGTAACCCAGACCAGACCATTCACATTGGCCCGCTCCCAATGCCAAAGCTCTGTCGCTTTGCCATGCGGCTTGCGCAGAGCCGACAGCTCTGCGTCCAAGGCTTCCTGCATGTCTGGCTGCTTCCCCTTGGCATTGGAGCCATCTGGCGCACCTGCTGCTGCCTGATCGGGCTCTGCCACTGCCGCCTGTGCAGCAGCCTCCACAGCAGCATCGTCAAGCTTTCTTTCTGCTGGTGCAGTAGCCCCGCTGGCAGGGGGCTCAGTAAGCTCCTCGTCGGGGTACTGAGGCTTCAGCTGGTCATAGAACTGCGCGACATGAGATTAAGCTCAGTAGTGTTTGACCCCTTGAAGAGTGGTCCGCCAGCTGAGGCCAAACAAGGACATGAGACGGTGCTTGAACACCTGGCACCAATTGAGGCAGCTGGTGATGAAGCCGGGCAGCAGTGCTGCAGGACTGAACAGGCCTCTGCCCATCAGTACAGTTACAAGCAGGGATGCAGCCACAAAAACATTTGGCTGCTCCCTGCCAGAGATTGGCTTGCCTTACCTGAGTCAGGATGCGCACTGCATCCCTGCCAGCCTGCATCTCCTTGCCGCCCATGCACGTGAGAAGGACGCCGCGCTTGCCCATGGGCAGTCCTGCCTTGGCGTGCTGCACCCATGCAACCAGTGTCAGCCTTGGTGCTTGGTTTCAAGGCAAGTCCTGAGCAAGTAAGTCAACAAAGCCCATAACATACATTGCTGAAGTACTTGTTTTTTTTAGCTTGTCCCTCTCCATCTTTGCTTGCAGGACGAGTCCTCTTGCCCATTGCAGACAGGTGAGCAGGGTTCCAGCCACCAGAGAGCCTCAATCAATTTCAGGTCAAGGTCAAGGTCTTCCCTTTGCAGCAAGTTTGGGTCATATCGCGCCTGTTTTTGACCAGCCCACGCAAGAACAGCACGTTCCAGGAGATCCGAGACTCCAGCATCGAGTGTGAGCTTTTGGCATCAGAGAGGTAATTGTGCCGCCCTGGCCAGCGCCAATGAAAATTGGGCTCTGTGACCCTGGCTGCACTTTTAGCAGCGTTACTCTGCTTGAGGAATGATACAGTCTGCGCCTCACACATGCAAACTGGCCGATCTTGCCTGCACTGCAGCAGACATGTGGCAGCAGCCAGCCCTGCCCTGCCTTGCAGCCCATCTTTGCCGCCTGAGATGGCAATCAGTATGTTGCCAGCCTGACACCAAAAGCTTCATGCCTGCAGGCGGCACGCACGCCATGGATGGTCCCATATCCCGCTTCTTTGGAGTCAAAGTTGAGCCAAAGGCAGAGGCCAAGGTTGGCATGGAACTGGTGCATGGCCAGGGGGACGACTCAGACGATGAGCAGCCCTACATCTGCAGCAAGCACTTGACACAGGTTGCTCTGGGGTCCAACCCTAAGAGTGGGCGCCACACAGTCTTTGCTCGTGCTGAAGGCAAGCCCCGGTAGATCCTTCTGAGGGGCTGCTGTAGGCCTGGGGCTGGCAGACATGTATAGCTCCCCCTGGGCAGCAGGATCAGCAGCAGAAGGACGCCCAGCTCAGAGGTGCCCACCCAGCAGACACAATTGACTGACAGGTCAAGTGCTTTTTGTGCAGCTTTGCCAACCACCATCTCCAGGCTAGCTTACATTGCTGTATGTGCAGGCAAGAAGGGGAAGCATGCCATTGCTCCAAACACAGAAAGCTCTGATTTCAAGCAGCTTTCGCCCCCCAGCTATAGGGTTAGAGCTGCACTGCTGACAACCACGCAACTGATGAAACAATGGTGTGTGTGTAGGTGAGAAGGAGAAGCTGGCCATCGGAACACTCCAGATGGGGGTGTGCGAGCACTTCCAGATCGACTACATGACCAGCCAGGACACGTACTACTCCCACAGCGGTGAGGCTGTTGTCTGTCAGTTTGAGCGCTGTCAAAGTTTGCAAGTGCAGGTCCAGCCAGGGCATCACTCCCACAGCGGTGAGGGGATTGCTTCTCAGCCTGTAGTACTGACGTGCAACTTCAAATTCAAAGTTGGGTGCCCCTTCCTCGCCAGTCCTCTTGCAGGAGACGCAGCTAGGACGCTCTTGCAGCAGTGAGGCCTGCCATCTGCTTGGGTGTGGCCTTTGGTCCCCGGTTTGAAGGCCCAGCAGCCATTTTGGCAGTGTCTCTTCGGATGTGCCAGGGTGAGGCCCTCTCTGTGCGGGATGGCACTGGTGCCACGTGCAGGTGTGAGGGTTGGTGGAGTGGCAGCTGTGCTTCAGCCTTTGAAGCACTCCCCAGTGCAGCAGCCCCTGTCTGCTGCAGCAGCTCTATTCTGTGCTAGCTTGCTGCTCTGGCCAGCATTGCCTGAACAGGTTGCACCCATTGCGAGGCTCTGGCAGCCTGCCAGCGCTTGCAAAGCTATGATGCAGTGTTATTTGCTCTCAACATTTGCGCCATGCCTGGCCCATGCTCGAAGTACCGAACTGTTGAAAGCGCAGCACCTGCCTGCAAGCCCTATGCAAGGATGATGCCAAGCGCACCACATCTGTACAGTGATCTGTGCCGCAGACTCCCACACACAGCTCCCCACCCTGCATGCAAGCCTTCTGCATCAGTGCCCACTGGGTGTGTGCTGCAGGCCCCTCAGACGTTTACCTGACAGGGTACCAGACCATGACCAGCTTTGAAAGCTGGAAGCAGCAGCACATGAGCCCGGAGGACTATGAGGACATGGAGTTTGGGGATGACGATGATGACTCATCCCCTGGGGAGCCCAGCAGTGACGACGAGGACTCAGAAGATGAGGGGGATGTGCCCAATGGTGTGCCCCTGCTGCACTCAGAAGTGAGTCGCTGTCTTCAAGCTGTTGCATGTGTCACGTCCGGACAGATTGCCCCTGACACTTGGAGGGGTGTTGCTCTTCTCTGTAAACCTTTGGGCCAGTATGGTGGGGCAGCAGTGGCAGCTGCACAAGGCCCAACATGCGCTAGGGCGGCTGCAGGGTTGCTGTGCACCTTCACAGATGGGCAAGCCTGGCGTTCAGTCCCGGCCTGCCCTGCTGCAGGCTAGCAGCGAGGAGGGCATCCAGCAGGTGGCATCACACGCTGAGGTACCCACTAGACTGCACACTGTCAGTCAGAGTCACCATGCATTATGCACCCATGCAGCGCGGCCAGGGGGTGCGAAAGTTGTGGGTGCACAATGGCATATGTGACGCGGAGCAGGGGCAGACCTGATGCTGTCCAGCCCTGGGCTGCCAGATGGACACTCAGTGTCCGTCATGCGGTCATCACTGTAGCCTGTGTGCTGCAGCAAGGCAGGCAGAGAGCTGCGGGCTGATGCGCAGCTGGCAACAGTTGCTGCAGAGCATCCACATGCTGCATGGGGCAGAGCAATGTTGACCTCACTGGCACAGAATCCAGCACAGAAAGCAGCCAGGTGAAGCTGGCACTGCTGGCAGGTGTTGCGGCAGACTGCTGCCAGGTGTAGGCCTTGCCATGCATGCTGCACTCACTTCGCGCAGGCAATTTGCTGAGTGCAATGTGTTACTGACGTGCAGGCAGCACAGCGGCATCAGCAGGGCATGATGGCCGCAGCAGCTGCCCAGGCTGCTGCAACAGAGGACACCGAGGATGAGGACGATGACGAGGAGGAGGACTCCAGCGATGAAGATGAGGAAGAGGGCAAGTTGCTGGCGGCTGCTTGGGTCGGCCGCCCAACTTTAGAGCACATCAACCTGCATGCTTGGTCCACAGAAGATGCTGGCTCTTAGATGAATGGCTGAGGTAAAGGAATGTGGCAATGGCAAGGGGGATGATATGGGCAGCCACTGTCTGCAGTGTCTTGGGATGTGGGGAGGGCCAGCCTGTGCAGGCTGCTCTGTGGGTGCGGTTCATGTCACAAAAAGCATACTTGGCCAGCGTGCGCTGCGGCAGCTTGGGACCTTCCTGCTGCAATGCTGACTGTAACCATACATCATCTGCTTGGCCAAACCGTCATCTGGGCAGCGCTGCCTGTGCCTGTTCAGGGTTTGACTGACCCTGTGCGCCTGCTGCTGTGCAGAGGAGGGTGAGCCCACTCCTGCACAGCTTGCCGTTGCGCAGGCAGCAGGGACAGCGGCGCAGGCAGCAGCGGCTGCAGTGCAAGGTGAGAATGTGTTGCAGAATGAGCTGGATGTGCTTCAACCTTGGGCTGGTGGCCTGTCAAGCACCTCCTTCATCCTGTGCACTCCACTGGCAAGCTTAGACTTGCTGTGCACTGCCGGCCCTCCAGGTGGCTCTGAAGTCGTTGAGGCATGCAGCTTGTGTCATCGGCGGCTTGCAGAAAGGCGTGGGCCGGTCTAACAGACCCTGTCCCTGAGGCATGCTGTTGGTCTAACACCTCGCTCAACATCTTGGAGCCGGCACTGATAGCCAGACTTGCCCCTGATGGGGTGCAGCAGCTCAATGAGCTGCTCAGCCAGCCAGCAAGGACGGGCCCATGTAGCTGTTGCAGGATGGGTGGGACCAGGCCACTGACGAGGCTGCCTGCTGCAGATTCTTGTGGCAACAGCTGAGAACACCAGTGAGCCGGATTGCAGGCACCCACATCTGCTGCAATGAGCCCGCAGTGGCTGGGCACCACTCTGCTGCAGAGTCTGGCGGCGACCAATGGTGCTGAAAGGAGCCAACCAGGAGCCGCCACTGACCAGGGAGCCATCTGCAGGTCTGGCAGGGGCAGCAACTGAGAGCCACACTGAGCCAAGACTGGCAGGCACACACTTCTGCTGCAGGCCTGCAGAGTTGGTGGGTGCTGGAAGCAGCTGCTTGGACCTGGCGCTGACTGGGCTGGCTGCTGCAGGCATGGTGCGGGCAGTTGCTGACAGCAGTGCTCAGCACCCAATCCCCTGCTGCAGGTCTGCAGAGTTCGGCAAGCCAGCACTGACCATGTGCTTGCAGGTCTGGTGGGGGCAGCCGCTGAGAGCAGCGATGACGAGGAGGACGACTACGATGAGATTGGGGAGGACTCGGACAGCGATGAGGACGGTGAGCGCAGGAATTGCCCAGGGCCTTTGCAGCTGGTTGCAATAGCGTCTATGTCAGCCATCTTTGTCAGAGGCCACTCCTGTCCATGACGAAGAAGTGTCTGTGTAAGACGCAGAAAACAATCTCATCCCAGGGTGTTCCTGCAATGGAGATGGCAAGCTTGACTGTACTGCACAGATGAGGTGGGCATGAGTGCAGTCAGAGGTGCAGGGCTGCCCGTGCACCACTGCAAGGCACTGAGGTGGCAGGATGAGCTGGTCAGCTCAGACACTGGTGAAAGGCGGCAGCATGAACAGCAGCCATGAGGCTGGTGACTTTGGGGGTTGGGGTTTGGGGCTGCATGGGACAGGCACAGGGGCCAGGGCATTGGGAAGTGGTTGGGCGGCCGGCATGGTGTGAGTCGGGACAAGGCTGACATGCTGCTGTGCACCTTTTCTGCGGAATCTGCTGCCTTTGCCTGCCTACAGACGAGGTGCTCATGTCAACAGGACGCACTGGGCCAGCAAAAACTGGTAGGCTTGATGGGAGGACTCAAGCGTGCACTAGTGTGCAGTGGAACGACAAGTGCAGTTGCACCTGCCAGCATTTGACGCGGAGTCACCAGGACTGCTCCATCTGACTTGACTTGTATCTGCTTGCTATGACCCTGCCTCCTTGAGCGTGGCACACAAATAGTGATCAAGCAAGGCAGCAGCAGCTGCATGTCCCAGCCTGCTCCCTGCAGCAAGCCTTGCCCTGCAGCTGCTGCTGCCCTGCATGATGGCTACTTGCGCATACGGGCTCACATGCTGTGTCCTGCTTGACGGTCAGCACTTCACGCACCTGCAACAGACCTTGCCCAGCAGCTGCTGCTGCCCTGCATGCCCTGATCGCTCAAGCAGATGCGCGCACCTGCAGCCTCTGCTCTCAACAACCAGCTGTATGCTTCCTGCAGCCCCTTGCCCAGCAGCTGCTGCTGCTGCCTGTGCAGGCCCTCCCAGGCGTGTCCTCAGTGACAGCGACGATGGCCTACCAACTCAGCATTTTGACATGGCGGGCGACTCTGACGACGAGGAAGACTCAGAAGGTGGGATCTGATCCAGCACTTGTCCGGTGCACACAGGCAGATCCTGTGCTGCTTTGCCAGGAGGGTCATGATGCTTCATCACGCTCCGCTGCTCAGGAGGACTCAGATGGTGAGGGCTCCACAGCTTGGCTGGCCTGCGGCTTGATGGGGCCCTTGAGGCTTACTGGGGGCCCTGAAGCTTGATGGGGGCCCTGATGCTCTGGTGTCAAGCCACAAGTCTTGCACAGTTGCATTGAGAGCAGCAAACATGGTCCTGCTCAATGTGCAATGGCTTGGTGTATGCTATGTTGCCAGCCAGCTGGCGCTGCCTAATGGACTGACGCGAGCGCAGGTGGCTGCTTGGAGAGGCTTTCAATCAGTCGAATGGGAGGTCTTAACCTTATTTGGGTGCAGCTGGCACAGGCTGATCTGGAGCTGGCTGCATGAGAGGTGACGCAGCACTGTGCGCCCTGCAGCAGCACGGTGAGCTTTTCCAATGGTTGGTTGCATAGGGACATGCTTCACCTAGCTGGTAGCTGCTGGGGACAGCAGATATGGTACGCCTGGCTGCAGATCATGGGTTTCCCCATGCAGGCAGGCGACTGGGGCCTATCTGATGCGTTGAATGCAATGGATGCATGAACGTTTAGTGTGAGAACAGAGCCTCCCCCCGGGGTACTTAATGCATGTCTGTGGTGCTTGCAGATGTTAGTGATGAGGAGGACGAGTCTGATGAGGAAGGGTCATCTGAGGATGAGGAGCCTGCCGCTGCAGTGAGCACCTGAGCTGCGTGCTGGCAGCCAGCCACGCACATCTGGCATGCTGTGCGTGGCAGGCTCACGACGCCTGCTGTTCAAGCTGGCGGGCACCATTCTACGATGCCCGTGTCCTGCACAGCCCGCATGCTTGCAACCCGCAAGCTTCACCTGGCCTGCTGGGGGGAGCTTCCTCACGGCAGCTGCCCTGCAAAACAAAAATGCAGCCTGCCGCACCTGTGCGGCACATTTCCCAGGGGCTGCCCTCCCCGGCCTGCATGCTGGAAGCACGCAGCACATGTTGGGTGTTTGTCGTATCATGTCACATGTCAGCTTGGTTTGCAATCCTTTGTCAGCCTGGTCAGACCTGCTGGGGGGCCCAGGTGCCCTGTCAGGGTCCAGGGTCCTGCTGCTGTTTCAGATGGATTGTCCAAACAGCAGGCAGCACTGTGACTCTGATGGCTCAGCTGGCAGCTGTGCTGCCTGCAGGGCGTCAAGAGGACAGCGCCTGCGGCATCCACACCTCAGCCCGTGAAAAAGGCAAAGGTGGTCAATGGTGCCATCACAACAGCGCCTGCCCAGGGCAGTGGAGGTGAGGGACTCTGGCAGCACTGCATGCTCAGGCTGTAGATCTCTTGCTGCACCCAGACACCTGTGTGTAGGGCAAGTCTTCTGCCTGTTCCAAAGGCAGTGGTGCTTGGCACGACAATGTCTCGCTCTGTTTCGTGACAGTACTCAACCAAGGAGAGTCTCTGTGCAGGTGGCGGTGCAGCGCAGTGGGAGGCGTCTCTGAAGCAGTTCCTGAAGAACAATGGCGGCTCATCGAAGCTGTCGGTGCTTGGCACTAACTGCAAGAGACCTGACAGCGTGCCAAAGACACAGAAGCTCAAGTCCTTCCTGCAGAGCCACCCAGATGCCTTTGACATAGATGCAGATGCGGGGACTGTGCGGCTCATATGACTTGTTGAGCTGCCACGTCTGACAGGCCAGCCTAGATTACGTATGACCACAGCCATGGGACCGCTAGAAGAGAAGACCCTCAAGGATGCATGCACATGCAGTCAGAAGCACAATTAGGAGAGTGTTAGTCTGACAAAGGTGAAAGCAAAGGAGAGACAATAACACCCTCAAAACCTGACAAACACCAGCAAAGTTTAAGGAAGGGTCATGGGCCCAATAAGGACAGTGTACGTGAATCAGTACTGCTGCTCTGTGAAACATTGTGGTTCAGAAGGAGGGGATGGTTTTGTTCCTGAGCCCCTCTTCCTCAGCAGGCGTTGAATCTCTGCTCAAAATCACATTCCTGTGGGGAAAGCGTCCCCACTGCTTGATAACGTCCCTGCACGCAAGCAGCATGCCCAGCAGTCTTGCAGTGCACATGGCTGGAGGCACCACAAGAGCTTGCCTGTGTTTGCGTCCAAAGTCTGCTGCGTTGTCAAAGGACTTGACCAGAGGCTCAGCATCTGGCATCTGCTCGCACTCTTCTTTCAGTTGTGTGGCCATCTGAACGACTGTCTGAAGGACAGACATGCATGTTGTGGCTCATACTGTGTTTGCTGTCTGCATGTTGTGGTGCTCAGGGCAGTGCAGGCTTGCCCACCTCCTGATCTTCAAGCTTCTCGCTGTGCATGAGAGGCAGTAGCAGCCACATCCGCTGGAAGGGCACAAATTGCTGGGCGGCGCCTCTGTTCTGCACAAAGGAGGATGTGCCCCAAGTCGTGTGAGTGTCGGGGGCTTACTTGAGTAATGAGCTGACCGCAGTAACCCCCAGCTCACCAGCAGACGCTTTGCGAGCTCAAGTGCCTGAGCATCCAGGGCATACATCTTTGCCGAGTTGCGATAGATATTCCTGCATGGCAAAAGGAGCCTAGCTTTGAATGTTTTGCGTTCAGGCAACTGTCACAAAGGCGCAGCACAGCAGGGAGATATGCAAACCAGCAGTGCCAGGGCCCACACCTGCCTTCCTTGCGGATGACAGGCTGAGCTCTTAGGGCAGAACTGCTGCTTAATTGTTGCAGGACCTGAATGAACTGCAACCATCAGTAGCCAGCAGCTCACCTGCTCATTTGGTCCATCAGAATGACCGCAGCCAGCGCATTGAAGCCTGCCTGCCAGTCTGCCAGTCCACCAGCCGCAGCTTTCTTCAGATCTTCCCCAAACTTCTCTGTCATCTCCTGCAGCAGCACATACATGCATGCAAGCAGCTGCCACAAAATAGCATACATTGAGTCACGAGCAATCTAACCTTGTCCACAGCATCGCTTCTTGTCCACCACCATTTCTGCCGCTCAGCATCAAAGTAATTTGCTGGCATGGTCTTCCACTGAGCTGTGCCAAACCTGCAGACAGAGCTATCGTGGGTAAGTACTGGCTGCTATGCTGTGCAGGGAACATCAAGCTCTGCACACATTACCAGTACTCCAAGATTTCACAAGCTTTGGGGTGGACAAGCTGGTCCTGCCCTGCTGACAAATTTGTCGAAGCATGCCCGCTCATCGTGCAGTACGAGACCCTGTGCCACGAGTTCGATCTAAGGAAGCTACAGCCCGTGCCTGGGCGCAGCAGCTGCATTACAGTCCAGGTCAATGATATCATCAAATGCTCCCCTTGGCTCATGGTTTATGTTGGATCAAAGAGTCTGTGATTAATGCATGTACTGATCAAGCAAAAGTGTGTACATACAAAGCACTAAGCTAGTCCTGGAGGTTACTGTTGGTGGCAGGCACATGGCCCGCCTTGATCATTGCAAACTGGACGTCCTTCAGATAGTGGCACATCTTATCCACGATGCGGCGCTGCAACTTCACCACATCTGGCTCTGCTGGGGCCTCTGGCACATCCTCTGCAGCCTTCTTGCTGGCCGCCACAGCCTCGATCAGCTCCTGCACCCCAATGCGGATGTCATGCCCAGTCAGCATGCTCCGTATGTCTGCCAGCAGCAGAGGCTCTCACCCAGCCACGTGTGCACAAGCAGCTGCAGATTCCATTGACAGCCATTCCTTCAGCTTACAGCTGGCCCTCCTGGGCCATTCTGTGCAATCGTCAGGAACACCTTGTTCACATGGGCCTCAGCTCACCTCATGTGAGATGCGCCCAGTCTCAAACTCGAGGGCCAGCCTGTGCACGTGGACCCTGGCGGCCTCTGCGCGCGCCCTGCCCTCATAGTGGATCTGCGCCTGCACCAAGCAGAACCTTTCAAGTTTTCCTCACCTACACCCCCAAACTGCACAATGTCAGTTGTGCTGGCTTGATTGTGTACTGGCCTGAGAAACATGCAGTGGCAAGACTGGGCGCAAGACATGAACACAGCATGCAGACCATAACAATCAGTATGCCTGCAGGTAGCAGCACCAGCTGATTGCTCCCTTGCTTTGCCTTCTGGCAAGTGGGCCCCCGCCAGCTCACAGATATTGCTGCACACCAGGCAGGGCCAATCTAGGATGCAGCAATCATTTTGTGCTGTGCCTCCTCTAAGACCCAACTGGGTCCTAGAGCTCGGGGTTGCCATGTGCCAGCAGGCACCCCATGCTGTGCTATGCGCATGCCTCAAGCTGCATGATCATCATGCTGGCAGCGCACCACATTCCTGGCCCCCCACCAACACCCCACCCAGCTGGAATGCAAGCAGGTGGATACAGCTGATCGACCCACTTGCTCATCAAAACCGCTGCAGGCTGCATCCATCTTGTCCCACTGAGGCACGACAGCCGCCATGCCCCCCTTCTGCAGCTCCTTCAGGAATCTGGCAGCCTCTCCATAGGCCCCCCTCTCCAGGCTGGAACCCTTGGGGCCTGCCCTCTGCTTCGCGGCCTTTGCCGCCTTTGGGGCCGGCGCTGCTGCCTCAGGAGACGCCGCAGCAGCCTCTGTAGTCTCGGCAACGGCACCTGCTTCCTCTGCTCTGCGCTGGCGCTTAGGGGTGGGCGCTGCAGCAGCAGCCTTGCTGCTGCGGCGCTTGGCCGCTACAGCAGCGCTAGGGGAGGCACCCTCGGCCACACTGGCAGGCGCAGGGTTGAGTCTGGAGGCAGAAGGGGGCCGGCGGTGCCCACCATGCTTCCCCTTGCCAACAACAGCCGCCTGCAGGGGCAGCAGACACTGCACAGATGTGCATTGCGGGGAGAAAGGCCGCCGGGCTTCCACTGGCATCAGACACGCTCTGCAGTTGGTTCAGACAGAGCTGCTAGAGGGGGCAAACTGGCTGCTCAGGGTCTTAGAACCATATGGGGCAAGCAGATGAGCTGATGTGCCACTGAGCCATGAGCCAAAAGGTAGCGTCAATCCCAGGGCGGCCTCACCTGATCAGGCGCTGCTGCCATGATGCCAGGCACCACCCTTGCAGCCTTGAAGTCGGTCAGAGGAGGCTCCTGCAGGTGCCACTGTCTTCAGCATGATGCTGCATGAGGCAGTGCTGGGGACAGGCTCAGGGTGGAAGCTGCTGACAAGTGCATGCATCTGATCGGACACACCTGAAGAGGAACCTGTTGCTTCCCCTCTGCTCTCTGCAAGCAGCAAAAGCAGCAGTGAGCGGGTTTGTCGCTGTTTCCTAGGCCAGCAGACCTGTGTGCATAACGATGAAGCCCAGGCCTGCTGAGGCAGGCATTGCTGACAGCAGCTGCAGGCTCAGGGGCATGCAAAGTCAGGTCCAGGCCACCAGTACCATGCCAAGGCCCAAGCCTGGGCACCACATTCTGAGGAGGCAGAGGCCATGACGAAGACAGGCTTGGCTTGCTGCTGAGCTTCACAATGCTCGTGCTCCCCAGATAACAATTACAGGGCGGCTTGCACTGCCCATGCAAGCAAACGTTGACCTCAATCACGTCCTTCAGCTTTCGGCCGCCAATCATGATGTTTGTGGAAGGTTTGCGCCTCTTTGCGCAGCCTGCATGAGCATGGCATGACAGCTCTGCCATGATATGAAGGCTGCGGAATTTTGAGGGACAGTCCTCACAGTGCTGAAGCTGCATGGGAAGTGGGGTTGCCTAATGCTGTGTACAATGGACATCTTTCATGGCATCAAAGACATGCAACAATCCTTTGCAAGCCACCATATCCAACTTTGCAGCACATGCTACCAGGGCATTGCCAAAGCCTTGCCCCAGGCCAATAGACAGGCCCCGCCAGCACAGGACTTGCAGCAACTCCCAGCGCGTCACACACCAAAAGCAGATGCTGCAGCCTGAGCAGCCCACCTGCATGCCTCTCAAAGTCGTTGGCAGTCATGGCCTCCTCCCCTGTGTCAGTGTGGACCAGGAAGTAGGGCTTCTTGCCCCAGACCCCCAGGAAGTGCCCCTTGACACCCGTCTTGGCATACTCAGCATCCAAGGCAGCAGGTCTCTGAAGCTCCACCCATTCCCTGCAGCATAGCAAGACATGCAGGCAGGGGTTTCTGACCGCCCTGCTTCTGTATGGGCAAGTCTGCAGCCTGGCAGCAAGAATTGCTCGGGTGGAACGTAATGCCCCCCACGTGTGTATGATTGTACTGAAGCGCTTCAGTGGGTGAGATGAAGGCAGCTACAAGACGGATGCATTGAGGACCTGCAAGGTGAGAGCACTGACTGTCTGCTACAGCACACCGCGCTGCTGCAAGACCAACCTAAACTCGGCAGTCGCCTTCCGCTCTGCAGTGGTGGGTCGCTTGATGACAGCCTGCTGTGCTGCAGCTGCATCATCTGCCGCCTGCTGCTGCTGCACAGCCTGCGCCAGAGCCTCCATGCCACTGGGGCCAGCCTCGTCAGGGGCACTGGACAGGGGCAGGGGCACATCCTGACCCTCTGTAATGTCGTCCTTCACAGTCTCCAGCGGGGGCACCTTCCTTGGCCTGCCCCTGCGCTTGGGCTCAGCGGAGGGGGGTGCCTGCTCCTGCAGGGCGCAGGTGGGCTGTCAGAGCTTGGCGGGCATTGACAGCTGTGGCATCTTGGGCCAGCAGGGGCAATCCTGCTACGCAGCTGGGCTGCACCACAGCAGTGGTGGCCTAAATGCGTGGCCGGTCTGCTCTGGCATCGGGTCTTGCACCACAGCACTGCCACATATCTACATCTTGCTGCTCATCCTTTTCAAGTCAGCCTTGTGACAAAAAGTGGCGATGCCCCTCACCTGCATGATGTCCCTCAGGCGCCTGCCGTCCACCACAATGTTGAGCGGAGGATTGCGCCTGTGGGAGCACCCTGCAGCGGACATCATGCTGTCATGAACCGTGCTAGCCTGGCTGCTGGTGCCTGGGGATTGCCATGCTGTGAGTGCATCCTGCAGCATGAGTAGCCACACTGATATGTTCTGAGAGGCGTCCTGCAAAGGGACAATGGTGGTGCCCATGCTATTTGGCTCACAGTGAGATGGATGTGCAAGGTTGTTGGAACATGCCCCTCCTCAGCACATAGACAACAAGAGCCTTGCCTCTGCTGACATCGACACGAGCGTAGCACAGACCTGCATGCTTCTCAAAAGCGTTGGAGGACATCACTTCCTCCCCCTGCTCTGTCTTGGCCAGGAACCAGTGGTGGCTGGGGGCATTCCCCTCGTAGGAGCCCAGGTACAGACCCTCAAACTTGGTCCCGCTGTAAACGGCTGTCTGTGCCACCAGCCTACGCTCCTCCACCCACTCCCTGCAGAGGTGGCGTGGATGTCTCAGCCATGCATTGCAGCCAGCAAGCGTGCTCAAAGAGCGTTCGCAATGCACAGGCACAGCAGAGAGACATTCTCCTGCAGGGGTGCACTTAGCTTATCAGCCAGCCCTTGCAGCCAACAGGCATGCAATGGGCAGCCAAGCATTTCTCCGGTATTTATGCACGACTGCTGCCTAGACAGCTGCAGCCCGTCAGCGAGTAAGCACACAGCATCCTGGCATCCAGGCAGTGACCTCACTTTGGGGGCACGCTGCGCATTGTGCGTCCAGACTTGGCGACTGTGACAGGCTGCTGCAGGATATGGTGAAGTTCAGATCCAACAGTGCCCTCTGAGTCAAACACAACAACAACTGGACAGGGCAGCACAGGCAAACAAAGTCCTTTGGCACCTGGTGCTGCGTGAGTTCCTCAGGGGCCTCCTGAGGCTCCCTGCCCTGCAGAGGAGCCCGCAAAACGAGTGTTAGGATCTCGCTGGCGGAGACTTCGCGGGCAGGTGCCTCAGGCCTCACCTCCATGTCTTCCTCTTCGACAAGACCATCCTTACAAGCAGCAAGTTCTGGCAGCGAGTTCTGGTGGGGCGATTCCTGGTAGCTGCTTTCACCAGACATCGTACCGCTCTCGATCTCCTGCCGCTGACAGCGGACTGACGGCTTGGCGCAAGCGAAACGAGGCCTCGTCGTGGAGTGAGACGCAAAACTTTTTACGTTAACGAAATTCTTGCGGGGCCATCTCTCTCCGGCTGCATTTGATCTGGGCGTCCTGCAGGGCCATGTCCCTTGCTTGCACATCCAGCTGTCTGGTGATGTGACAAGCCCCACCATAACGTCTGCTGCCAGCATCAGAGCCACTATAAAGCACTCAAACTGCTGCCTTCCTCTCAGCTGAGGTGGGCAGGGCTGCCGGATTGTTGTGTTTCACCGCCAGACGAAGCATATGCAGGTCTGCCAGGGCTGCAACAGCTCTAGCCAGCGTTGGCTGGCCTCCAGATGCCGCAGTGTTGGTGCACTGACCTTGGGGATTGCTGCTGGCAGCTCTGCGCATGTCTCAGCGTCGGTACGCCACAAGCTCAGGGAGGTGAGGTGGGGCGGCCGCAGGTTGCTGACTGGCGCAAGGTCAGTAGCCTTGCGCGACAGCACGCGCAGCAAAGAGAGGGCTGGGCGGTGCTCCCTGCTGGCCCCAGACCAGCCAGGGGCTGGGCACCCTGAGTGCGTCCGTCAGGAGGCCTGTATCCATGCTGAGGAATGGCTGAGCCAGGCTTTGACAACGATGCGTGCATGCTACAGCTTGAGCGGCAGCATGAGCGGCTGCCAGCCGGTGGTCTCAAGGTCTCTGAACCCTCAGATGATGTCGTGGTTCCCCTGCAGGGCTGGCTGCTGGCTGCTTATGCTGCAAAGCCAGTTTGACATGGCCCAGTGCGCTAAGATGGCTATGACTCCAGCTACACCAGCTTTGGCCACTGCCTGCACACAAGCCTGCAGGCTCCACAACACCATGTGGAAGGTCCTGCATTTCAGGCCATGTTGTTCAGTCCTCTATTCCCGGAACAGAATGGAAGTTCCTGGGACAGCACCCGAAATTCATTGATCTGAACAGCATCTCAAGCCTGATTTGAGATGCTTGCAGCGAGGCGCCTTGACTTGGGGGATGTTTTTGAACTATCGAAGTTTGACTACCTGATAGAGAAGCAGCTTACATCTGATGTCAATCCCCAGCGATGACCCTTCGTTCGACCAGACCTTGCAGAGATGCAGGAGTCTGCACACGCATGCCAGCCTTTTTGCCTGGGTGCGGTCCACCAAGTCTGGCAACAGTAAGCAGAGGTGAGCTGCCTGGTATGCCTTTTAGCAGAACGCGCGCTCCGCTGGGGAAGTGGTGCCCCTGCAGGGCCCTTGAGATTGTGCGAGGCAATGGGCTTCATGACATCACTGTGAACGAAGCTGGAACCCGCTTGGACGGCAGATGTCAGGGCAGTGGCCCCACAATCTTGTAAGCATTGTGCGGCAGAGCCCTGCAGGATCAGGGAAGCTGGCTTTCTTTGCACAGTCCCAGGCCAGCATCAGCAGGCGGCACCCTGATGCAGGTACAGAGTGTGCATCGAGATCCTAGCAGGCGACATCACGACTTCCTGCAACTGCCGTGACGCTCAGAATGTTGCCCACTGCGAGCACGTCCTTGCGCTCTTTTATTGGCGGGCAAATCGATTTCTAGAGCTCACAAGAGGTTTGCAGCATGCTCATGCTGTATGTTCACCCCGCTGCATGGTATGAGCGTCTCTGCTTCACATCGCTGCTCGGCATGTGTCAACTCGATCAAAGTCAGGCTCACTGCTGCCTGTCTACACCTGCAGCGCAAGAAGCTATAGATGGGGCAGCTCATCTGCAGGCAACCCCTGCCGAGCCATCAGCAGCCCCTGCAGCAAGGGCTCGCTACCAGCCTGCATTTCTGACCAAAAAGCCTCCAGAGTAAGCTTTGAACTGTAGCGCGAAGACATAGTCGCAAAGCTATTTACAGATACCTCCTGGTGCCGCCTCAACCTGAAGTCTTACGCAGGTTGTTGCCCAAGCAGAAAGGCAAGCAGCCTGCCAAGCTGCAGTCGGTCGCCTTGTCACAGCCTGCTGCAGCCAGCTCATCGCAGGCCGCACCTGCCGCAGCCACCTCACAGCATGCTTCGCACATTCCACCTGTCACATCGCTGTCCCGGCCTGCCGCCCCCCAGACAGAGCCTACTGCATCCCCGTCACGGTCACAGCAGGCTGGGTCACAGGCAATAGCGTGCAGGCCAGCCTCAACAACTGGTCTTGAGCCCAGGGCAAAACGGCAGAGGCAGGCAGCAGAGGGGCTAGATGCAACAGCAGATGCTGACGCTGGGCTTGCTGACAACCACCTGGGGCAGAGGTGAGCAGCTGATCGCACGCTGCGCCTTCACATGAAGCAAGCGTGGCATGCATTGTGAGCATGTTGGCAAGCACATTGCCGAAGTCCTGTCAGATGGGCCTTTGTACAGAGTGGCCTCTGTGCTGGCAGCTGCATGGCATGAACTAGATGAATGCCCATGAACAGCAGAGTTACTTTTGCTTTGCTGACCGATCTGGAACAGAAGCTGCTTGTGCCGCAATGGAGGGCCCTAAGAGAGGGCTCAAGATCACCATATGTATGGAGGTTTTCACATGGCACCACCCCATGCAACCCTGCGCCGCAGGCCAGCCCCAAAGACTGACCTGGAGCTGCTGGCAGAAGCAGACCAAGACCCAGGTGTCATCCTCAAGGTGGCGCAAGAGGTGCGCTGGAGAGAAGGCAACGTGGCAGACTTGGAAGATCTGGCACTGGATGCCCGCCCAGCCCACCTCACCACAACCACAGCTGGCCAGCAGGGCGGGACAAGGGCGGAGCCAGCTGTCAGAAGGGGCGAAGCTGCAGGGAGCAGTTGCCAGCAGCGGTCGCCCAGCCCCAAACGCCGTAGGGGGGCTAAGGTGGGACGCCGGGCCCCAGCAGCACGGGTGCAGGAGCTGGTCATGGCTGAAGCCGAGGTGGGGTTGCTGCCTGGCAGGACACTTCTGAGCAGCAATGTGCAACGCGGTTGCCGCAGCGTGTAGGAGGAGCTGAACTTGAGTGAAGCTGGGTGGGCTTGGCCGTGCAGCGTTTGCTGTAACATGCAGCTCACATGCTGTCCAGCTGGAATTGAGGAGGCTTGGCTGAGGCTGATGTGAGTTGGTGTTTGGCGGGTCACTTATCATCAGCAGATCACACGCGGTGGCTGCAGCGTGGTTGTAGCAGCTTGAGCTGACCTGGGACTGATGCAGTGGCTTCATCATGCCTGAAGGTGAGGTGGGTCCTCTGCAGTAGGCTGCCTGCCAGGGTGCGTCTTTGCAGGGGCGGCCGTGTGGTCGCTCGCCTGCACTGTAGACACCAGTTTCCCTTGTCCTTGTGTCAGCCCTCATGCAGGCATTGTCCTTGCCGCCTCTATGGCCACTGGAGTGGTCAGCAGGGTGTGGTCCTGCCTGCTCTGACTCATGTCACACATCTGTGTGTAGCAGCAGCCAGGCTGTCCACCTTGTGCAGGACTACTCCAGCGATGCCACTGTAGACCTGAGCAGCCCACAGCTTGCCCAGACTAGCCGGGCCAGCCCTGACTCTGCTGACACCCTAAAGGTCAGCCTGGAGAACATGCCAATCCCTCTGCAGAGGCTGCGTGCCCAGGGCGCCCAGTCCCTTGCGCATTCTATGGAGACTGATGATGTTTTGCCAGCATCTGCTGGGGTTGGCAATAGTGCTGGGGAGCCCAAGAGAGCTGTACCTCCAGCCGCTGAGCCACAGCCTGCCCCTGCAAAAGTAGCAGGTCCGCAGTCTGGGCCCTCACTGGGCCAGAATCTGCTGGCAGCGATGCTGGACTTTCAGGAGAGCGACGATGACCTGTAGAGCAGCTCCCCCCCCCACCCTGGCCTCCTCCAAAATGCACGTCAGTAGACCATCTGCTGGAAATTCAGCGCCACAGTCCCCCGACCAGCTGCTATCAGCATATGCGGATTGGGTAATGATGCTGAGCATCCCATGCAAAACAGTACATGCATGTATGCAATTCATGTGGGTGCTTTGCAGCCTGTATGTTTGGCATGAATTTGCCGCTCTCCTGTAAGTAGCTCAGTAAAGCATACATGAAACACAGTTTGCATTGCTACGTTCAAGCTTCAAGAATTGATGCGACTCGAGGGCCCTCCCAACAAGTTTTGTAGCCTTTTAAAAGCAAAGTACGGGATGCAAATGAAGGGCAAGTCTGCTCTGATCACAGGTGTGTCTCGAGGTGTATGCTGAGGCTGTCGGGCCACCAGCCCACTGGTCATGTATGATCTCAGTCGGATGCTGTCAATACAGGGGCAGGCTCAGGTATCGGGAGATGTCTGACAGTCAGCCTGGCCAGGCAGGGGTACAAGATCACAGTGAGGCTGCAGCATCAGCTTCTGTGCTTGACGTCGTCAAGGCCTGAACTGCTCACTTGTCAGTATGCGCCCTGCAGGCTGCAGACTTGGACAAAGCTGCAGCTCAGGAGACAGTGAGTGCTTGCATCAGCTTCCTCATCGACCGTGGCACGCGACTCAGTCTGAACATCAAGGCACTGGCTCTGAGTAATGCTGCCAGGCATACAGGACAACGCAGGTTCCATCCCGTCAAAACCTTTCCTGCAGGCACAGCTATGCAGGGACCTCCATTCAGAGGCACAGGCCGTGCAGTGCGATGTCTGCAATGATGCCCAGCAAAGCGCAGTCTTTGATCAACACGTCAAGGCCTTCGGCAGCCTGGACCTTGCCGTCCTGAATGCTGGCATTGCCGAGCTAGGTGAGTGCTATGATCGGCCCCTACAAGATGGCTTCACTGCCTTTAGGACAACTTAGCAAGGCAGATGCACCCCAGCAAAGCACAGCGCCCTTGCATCTATTTGCCTGCACCCATTTGCGCCACATCCGCACGCAAGCAAAGCCTGACTCTGATGTACTGAGCCGCTATGACCCCAAACAAGCATCGCGTCTTGCAGGGGACATGCTCAAAGATGATCGCTGGCAGCAGACCCTGGATGTTGACCTTCGCGCAGCCATGAAGGGCACCGCGCTGGCTGCCCAAGCCATGTTGGCCCAGAAAACCCAAGGTGCAGAGCAAATGCCACAATGCTTGGCATGCACACCCCACACAGGCTTGGAAGTGCCTCTGCAGCATCCCGCACCTGTCCATTGCCCAGAGCACCCAAGGTGCAGCAAAGCTGGGCACAGGTTGCAGTGCATAGCTGTTGAGGCTGGCTCATGCTGCCACCTCGAGCATCTGCAGCCTCCCAAGCTGAAGTGGCCCGGGCAGCAGACTTCTTGGCACCTTTCCATCATCTACTCAGCCTTACATCCTTTGACTCACAGATTCCGTTTGCAGGTGTGATCATCCTCACCGCCTCTTCCGGCGGCCTGTTTCCCATGCCAATGGCTCCAGCCTACGCTGCAGCCAAGGCTGGGCTGGTGCATTTCACCCGCTCACTGGCCCCCAGGCTGCACAAGCGCGGGATCCGGTTATGCGCGCTGTGCCCACAGCAGGTTGACACTGCTCTGGTGAGCATTGTGTTGAATTGTCTTGTAGAACATTTTGAGGGCTCAGCGCCATGCCCGCAGCAGATTCACACAGCCTGGGTAAGCAGACTAGGCCTGTGCCTTCTGCACCAGGCTGGTTGCCTCCTCAATTGCTCAGGTGAGCAGGTGGCGTGCATGCTGCTGCCCTGTGCTAGGCATGCGGCACAGCTGCGCTGACACAGCTCTGGTGCACAGCTCTGGTGCACAGTCCTTGCCCAACCTGCTGGAATATGTGCTGGCTATCACATATGATCGGGCTGACAGCCCAATAGAGGGCTTTGTCTACTTTCAAACATAAAGCCTTGATTGCCCATGCATGTGCAGCTGCTTGCCATGTCTTGCCGCCAGCCTGCACACGTATGGGCCTTTGTGCAGGGTCTGGCAAGCTGTACATTGCTGCTGCAGACTCGCGGGGCCCAGATGAATGCAACTGTCAAGTGGATGCAGAAGGAATCGGGTGCTGCCGTCATGCTAACGTCAGAGCAGGTCAGCTGCGGCTGCTGCACCCATCGCTTGTTGCCCTGTCCACACACCTGATTGCAACACTGCTTCATACTCAGCCCTGGCGTCTGGCAACAAGCCTCCCCCAGCACTTGCTTCCAGGCTTGCAGTACAGCTTGGATGTCATTTCTTGAGCTTGGCTGTAGTACTAGCCAACTGAGTTTTTACTATTCCCCACCTGAAGAGGGGCTTGAGGGTTCTGCTTGGCAGTCAACAGCAGCAGCATTGCATTGAGCTGTTCACAGCAATGCATTGATGTGAGAAACTGTTACTGGCTGCATGTCCAGGTCACCGAGGCCGCCCACATCCTGATCAGCAATGAGGCCTGCGTGGGAACTGTGCTCCTGGTCCACGCCAAGGGCGCGGTCTATGAGTGGCATCCGCCGCAGCGAAATCTGAAGTTTGTCAAGAAACTCACAGGTGCAGCGTCTGCAGCACGCAGTCCTGGGTGCCATGCTGGTTTGCCCCTGCAAGCTGCAAACTGGCATGCTGCTTGAGCTCAAGCTTGCATGTAAAGGAGCTTAGAGCTGTGGCCCCCTGTCATGATGCAAGCCCTGCTTGTCAGCATGCTGCTTTACGTCACCTGATCTGCTGTGCCTGTAAGTGCATATGGGCCTCGCGCACTGTGGTGGAGGGTCCTGTGCAAGGCCGCGCAGGAGGCAGTCAGGTCAGTGGCCACACTCTCATAAACACTTTGATTGGGGCACCTGCGCAGGCGGCGTGCCCCAGCAGGGCACAGCAGTGGCCAGCAGGCAGGCGATGGCTCGGTGGGCAGCCTCCAACATGCCTGCACAGCGCCAGAAGGTGCAGGTGCACAGGTAAGGGGCGATACTCGCCGTCTTTGCTGCCCGTCCCTGTCCATAGTGCAGTGTCAAAGGGCAGCCTCCAGGATGCCCCCACATCGCCAGAAGGGAGAGGTGCAAAGGTGCAAGTGATAAGGCTCCAGGCTACTATCTTGCTGATAGCTGACGCCCAATCTCACTCAGCCGCCTGTTTCCTCACACCTCCTGACAGGGCCCAGTGCACCCAGCAGTCAACAGTTGCCCTGTGTGGCTGAGTGCTTGCTGTACCCAGCACCAGGCATGCATCACTACCAGCATGGCTTCCGCTCATTGCAGCCAACAGCTGAAAGCTGACTGTTGCTGCGCTGCCTGCAGGCTGTCCAACAACTTTCAGGAAGCCACTAGGCTTGCCACAGAGCCCATGCCGTCCAACCCACCTGCTGGCCATGTGCTGGTCAGGAACGCCTTTGCGGGTGTCAATGCCTCAGACATCAACTACAGCTCAGGCAGGCAGGCGACACGCTTGCCCAAAGTGCCTGAGCAGTAGTGCTCTTATGGAGATGAGCCCCCTCATGAGTGCTGCTGCAATATTGGACAGGAATCATGCTGGTCTTTGGGTGGGGGCCTGCGAGTCCATCAGCAAAACTTGCTGCTTCACATGCTTGGTAGCATACACGGCTTATGTACTCTGGTCTGCTCCTTGTCATGTGGGCTTGAATGTTGGCAGGCAGCTCTTTGTGGGTGAGCTCCCTGTGCTGCCCTCTGCTGTGCAGAGGCAGACACACCTGTGTGGACCTCTCTGCAGGTATCACGATTCCATCGAGAAAGCAAAGGCTGCCCTGCCCTTTGATGCTGGCTTTGAGGCTGTTGGAGTGGTGGCGGCAGTGGCCCCAGGCGTCGAAGGCAAGTTCACCCGCCATGCAACCTGTGATTGACCCTGCAAGCATATCCTGCACCTTGGGTGTCTGCCTGAAAACAGGGCCAGATGCATTTGATGTAGGTCTTCCCCTGCCTTTTCACGTGGGTCCATTGGCTGGCCTGCTGTGGCCCACATTACAATCTACTCCTCGCAGCAGGTGTGTCAGCCGGTGGCTGCAAACGCTCACAACCATACTAGTGGCCCAGACTTGCAGCGCATTGAGGGTCTCTTCTGTGTGCTGCAAGGGAAGCTGGCATGAATGCGACCACCAAGTGCAGTCCAACACATGGATGACTGACAAACGCTGCGTATGCTGCAGGCCTGCAGGTGGGCGACCCAGTGGCCTGCATGTCCTATGGCTCTTTCTCCGACTACCAGCTCATTTCCACCAGACAGGCCATGCCAGTGCCCGTCGTGGCTCCTGAGATTGTGGCTCTGCTGACCTCAGGCCTGACTGCATCGATAGGTGAGCACGTCATGGGCTCTGTGCTTGGAGGCTGACATGCTCGGTCAGGACCATGCAAGAAACATGCAAGAAACATGAGCTGAGCTTCAGCAGGGAGCTCCACAAGCACTGCTGAGCAGCTGCTATGCAGCAGCAGGGCTTCAATCCTGGAGGGCGTCGCTTGTTGTGCGAGCACTTGAAGGCTTAGCTCTGTTTTAGCTCTGAGGCAGGACAGTCGCATATCGCTGCCAAGCAGCTGCTGATGCAGCAGCAGTGCTCCAAATGTGCAGCCAGTTTTGTTGCGTGCTGCTCTAGAGGCCTGATGCAGCACTTTGCTGCTGCAGCTCTGGAGCAGGCTGGCCGCATGGGCACGGGGGAGACGGTTCTGGTCACAGCAGCTGCCGGTGGCACTGGGCAATTTGCAGTGCAGCTGGCCAAGGCTGCTGGCAACACAGTCATCGCCACCTGTAGCAGCCAGGAGAAAGCAGACATGCTGAGGGGGTTGGGAGCGGACAGGGTCATCAATTACAAGACAGAGCAGCTAGGCAAGGTGGGGTCAGCGCTTTGCAAGCTTTGGCAGGCCAGCAAGGACAGTGTGCTTGAAGCGGCATCCTCTGGTATTATCATACTGCGCAGACGTGTTGGCTTCCCCTCATGCCTCGCCACCAGCAAGGCTGCCCTGGGCAGTGCCTATCACGCTCACCTGTACCGCAGAGCTGCCGTGCAGTGGCAACAAGGCTGGCGGCAGCTCCCACTTGGCCCTGCCTGACATCTGCCTCAGACCTGTCTGGGTGTTCGGCCCTGTCACGCCGGCAGTCAGGGAAGCGATTGTGTCAGGGATATTGTGTAATAGCAGGTGGCACATGTTTGTATCAGAGCAGGCGATACATCAATGCTGTTGTCGTGCAGGTACTCAAGAAGGAGTTTCCCAAGGGCATGGACCTCATCTATGAAAGTGTGGGAGGGGAGATGTTCGAGCAGTGTGTCAAGTCCCTGGCAGTACATGGGCGAATTGTTGTGATTGGCGCCATGAGCCAGTGTGAGTGCTGCTGGGGGTTCTTCGACTATGGCTGTGTTGCTGCCGCCCTGTATCATCAGGCTTGACGAAGCGGCGGGGCCTGTGCCCATCCTGTTGCTCACACCTGACGTGAGCCCTGACCGTGCGATGGAGTTGTGCCTATGCTGCTGTTTGCACCTGACAGAGATCCCTGACTGAGCCAGTTTTGGCGCCTTACTTCTGTGTTGACCGCCAAGTGCTTGCTGCAGACGGTGCAGGGTGGAGTCCCTCGCAGCACACAGGCTTGACAGAAAGGCTGCTCTACAGATCTGCTACTGTCGCAGGTGAGTGAACCCGTCAGATCAGCTGTGCAGCTGCCTGCCATGTTTGCAAGACCTCACCAGTGCTCCATCGGTCGTGCAGGGTTCTTTCTCCTGTCCTATGCCAAGCTGTACAATAAGCACCTGCAAAAGCTGTCCTTGGGGTTCCTCTCTGGGAAATTGAAGGTTCACATGGACCCTACGCCCTTCAGGCAGGTCCATTCAGGTTCAGCACAGTGCTGCCAATCCTGCTGACAATGTGCTGCCTGCCTACAGAGGGTTGGGCTATGTCATCTCTGCTGTGAACCACCTTCAGTCAGGTCAGAGCATGGGCAAGGTGTTTGTACAGATGGCAGATGAGCTTCCATCTCAGGAAACGTCCAAGCTCTAGGAGAGCCCTGCGCCAGCATCATACCAAGTGCTTTGTAGGCGTTTGTCGTGGCTGCATCTTATGCTTGCCGTGGGCATTGGCATCAAATCACTTTCTTGTAATTGGCATGCAATTCAGCAGGGAGCAGTACACTCCTGGCAGCAGCAACCTCCATCTTACACAATAGCACATGGACCTGATTCATGTAGTACATGGTAAGGCCCTGGAGTGGCAGCAGGCACACATGCATGATGAGCATCACTTTGTCCAACACGGCTCAAGCCGAACCCACACATCCTGTAGTGACAGTTTCCAAGCACATCATACATGGCAGCTCACTTTCAGCGAGCGACCTGTGATCATCCTGTCCCAACAGGCGGCACATGCAGTACATGTATGCAACAGAGAAAGCTGCAAACTGGATTGTCTCTTGGCCGCACTGCAGGTGAGCTTGATACCAACAAATATGAACAAGTGGGCAGGGCAGACTGAGTCCCCGTTTCATGCCAGCTGGTGACTGAGCACATTGGCTGTGACCACATTGCGCGCGGCTCCTCAGCAATTGCCCTGTTAACGTCCAGATCAGCAGTGGTGACTGCACCAGAAGGCGCCTCAGCCAGGATCTGTGCCAAAGTCGAGTGCTCCAGGCCGGGCAACCCCTCAAGCCCTGCACGTTGCACATGGGGTGGCGCCACACTAAACTTGTGCAGCTCACTCTGCCCACCTCTGCTTGCCCCACACAAGCAGCTGCATGTTGTTGTGCTTGCCCTCTAAAAGTGCAAGCAGGCATGTCCTGCCTCCCTGCCGAACGAAGGGCTTGCATCTGGGGTCTTGCAGCAGCGTGCAACCTGTCTGAGCCACTCTCCTGAGTCATGCAGTTGACAGGCTGCAGCTTACCTCCACCCCCTCTGCAGCCTCAGCCTGCACTCTGGTGGATAGCACCACAACCCAAGTAGTGAAAGCCTGGGACAGATCACCCCTGTGAGATTGTCCAAAGCCAGCATACTTCCGCAGGCCAAGGCCATGTGCGAGGTACATCATGGCTGCCTCAGCATGAAGCGGCATGGCATCAGGTGGAACAGCATATGCCTGTTTGGGGACCATGTGTGACTGACTCTGCAATGGCTCAAACGGTCCCTCGATGTATGTGCAGACGTTGCAGAGCCTCCTCCTGCGACATGCAGCATTGATGCCGCCGAGGATTGCTTCCAAATTGAGAAGCAGAGCTCCAGAGACCACAATACGTCAAAGAAAGTCCCCGCTCAACCAATGCGCGTCCACGCTGTGCCTTGCCCTGCAATCGCTTGAGCAACATTGCAATCAGTCCAGCGGCATCGTGGGCAAGCGCCATGCATCGCCCGCAATTTGGCTCGCAGTCAACAGGCAGTGGCACCCTACTGATGAATGGCAATGAACACAGTCCGGAGCCCAGCAGCACCGGGTCAGCCAGCGGTGGCCAATTTCCAAATGAGTTAGAGGCGCGCCACATGGAGATTACCTCCCAAATGGCCAAGTTCCAGGACATAAGTGCAAGACAGGCATGGCCTGCTGTCTTTGCTGGCAAGACTGCGCTTGACACCTGCTCCACATTGGTGGCGCAGCATGCTGATGCCTTTGTGCAGGAGATGCGTCTCTTGGAGCGCAGGATGCAGGAAACCTCCCAGACAGCCGAATTGGGTAGGCAGAACAAGGCCTTACAGGAGGAGCTGGTTGAAAAGGAGCAGCAGCTGCAGGAGGTGCTCGATGCCCAAGCGGTGAGAGACAGCCGGCTGATGTGTATCGTGCCACTCAGCAGGCCCCATTATATCTGTGCTGCATGAGAGCGCCTGCCGCTCAGGCCAACAGGGTGCAAGTCAGTTGGCTCAGCATGTGGGGCGCATGACACATGATTGACCAGGATCAATGCCAGCTGCATTCTTGAGCTGAAACTAACCTTGGGAAGGGCAGACTGGTGCTTGGAGCATTGGTGCCTCCCAGGCACTTATCATGCTTGTGCCAGGATGTGCACAGCACCCAGCAGCCCCCTCATGGCACAGCCCGACAGCTCCATCCTGCCACTGCAGGGTCTGGAGAGGAGGGTGCTGGAGGTGCAGGAGCAGCTCCTGCGTGAACACGAGGCCGTGGCTGCTGAGAAGCTGGCTGCCCAGCAGGAGTATGTGGCCGAATATAATGGGCTGGCCACAGAGTGAGTTTGCAGATTGCACTGTCTCTGATCAAATAAGCTGCTTGCGGTGCTGGGCCGGGCTGTTGAATATGGGTCATAAGGCCGAAGGGCGGGGAGGACCACATTGCATTGGCTGTAGAGTGGGTAGGTGTGCAGCAGGGCCTGTGCACCCCGTGGTGCAAGAGCTGTAGGCAGGACCTTGCACAGCTTGTTTGCGACAATGGGTCATGCAGTCTGGGAGGACACCATTCACTGTAGATTGGTGCTTGTCGTGTGCCAACACAAGTTCTTATGCCAGAGCTGCAGGCAGAGCAGTGTGCTGTGTTTTTGATGATGAAAATCTGGTTATGAGCACACCCAATACATGCTTTGTGGCAGGACATGATGCCCTGTGTGTGAGCCTGTAGCTCTTGGGAAATCATGCCCAGCTGAAGCCTGGGTTGCCTGCAGGGATGTGGCCTTGCACGCTGTGTTAACCTCTCATTCTTGCCGCCTGCCCATGTCCCCCTTTGCGCTGGCCTGTGCTCTCTGGGACCACACTCCCTAATGTCAGTTGCACAAACCCTGCAGTCAGCAAGCCCACCGGAGTTGCTGAATGGTTTGGGCTCATATTTGCTTATTCAACCTGATTGCAACATCTGCAGGTTTAATGACCTCGTTCAAGAGCTGGAAAGCGCCAATGACAACATAAGGGCTACTGAGAGGTCCCGAGATCACTTCCAGGCACAGCTGCATCAGGTGGGACTGCCTTTGTGTAGCACTGGGCAGTGCTGGGGGGGGTCTCTCATTGTAGCGTCCAATTTGGCTTTGTCCTGGAAGTGCAGTGGAGCAATGAGCGCTGGCACAGCTGCGCCAGTCAAGGGTTGCCTCACAGGCTGACTGCAGCTGGGCTAGGGTGGGGTGCTGAAGGCAGTGCTGCTGGGCCAGGTTGCAGATGTGGAGGCGTTGTTATGTGGTGCTCAGCGGCACTCCCCTCGTGGACTGCTGCTGGACATGCACTGCTTCAGGCAATGGAAGCGGGATATTGTGCTGCAAGCGCCGCTGTGTCAAGCAGCGGCTGCATGTGCAAAGGTACTGGACCTGCTGGCTGAGCTGAAGCGGCCAGGGCAGATCTGCCTTCTAAAGACCCATGCGCATTGCACCAGCAGAAGCACAGGCGGCGCTTTTCATAGAGCCTGCAGCTGAGAAGCCCCTGGGAGGATGCATGTGGACATTGTGCAAGGGGGTTTGGCGATGCAATTTCATGTAAGCGCTTTCTATCTCTATGCAGGATATGCAGAAAGACATGTGAGTCTGCTGGAGTGGCATGGCCCCCTTGCGGATGAGCTTCGTTGCTGCCGCACGGAGCAGCCATGCTGCTGGCATCTCCACGTCCTGCTGTCAAGCCTTGCCTGCCTTCTCATGGCTCACTGCTGGGCTCCCTGTCAGCCCCTGTTACCAACTGGAGCCTTGCTGCTGCTGTCGCTGCAGGCTGTCCAGGAGAATGCAGAGCTGAAGCGCACTGTGGAATTCATGATGGCTCGGCAGGCCGCTTGGGCAGCCACTGGGCCCATGCGCGGTCCCCACCCCAACTATGAGCAGCGCAGGGCTTATGCGCAGGCACCACAAGGGATGGCTGGGGTGGGTTCACAAGCTCTGCCTGCTGCAATGGGCCACCCCTTTCACCACCAGGGTGAGCCTGCTTTGCATGTGCTGTTTACTGACAGGACCAAGTCTACGTTGCCTCGATCTCCTTTGCTCCCTGCCTGCAGAGCAACTGCTTCAGTGTCAGGAACCCATACCGCATGCCCTACACCTCCACAGCACGACATGCTGCTCAATGCTGTTGCTGCAGGGCCAGGTGTTGGCGGCATGCCATTCTACATGCCCGGTGCCTGGCTTCCCTGCTCCTGCCTATGCTGTTTCTGCACCTGGGCAGGTGTTCCCACAACATCCGGGACTGGCGCCCAATGTCAGCAGCCACCTGCGAAGCGCTGCTGCCGCTAGCAGCCAGGCGCCTGTGGGTAGCCATGCAGGCATGCAGGCAGCAACGCAGGGCCCCACGGCCGCCAGGCACCGGCCGCAGGTAGCCATGGTGCCCATGCACGCCCAGCCTGGGGTGCCACCCCCAGGAGCGCAGCCACAGCAGGCCGCACTGGTGCCTCTGCAGAGCCAGCCCCCGGGTCCCAGCCAAGTGGATGCGCAGCACCAGCAGCAGCAGGCTGCTGTGGTGCCTGTGCAGGCCCAGGCTCAGGGTCCCTTCCATGTTGAGCAACAGCAGAGGATTGATCACGCGGCAGTGCAGGGCCCCTCCCAGGGTGCCCGCCAGACCCAGCAGGCTGGCGCGGCGCAGCCATTGGGAGCCCAGGGGCTGGAGCAGGGCTCAGCCCAGCCCACAGCCCAGCCCACACACCAAGACAGAACTGGGCAGGCTCCAGTGCAGGCCTCGTGTCCCCAGCAGGTGAGGGCTGCAGGTGCCTGCGCAGTGCTCAGTCCGGGTGCACCATCCGGTGGCCACCAGCACAGCGCTGGCCAGGGCCAGGCGCAGCAGCTGAGGGCTGCAACGCCTCCTGCAGTCCAGGTGCCAGCTAGCGCTTTTGCAGCAGCCCATAGGCATCAGCTGTGCCAGTGCTCAAGGACCCATGCGTGGCCATACCCAGCTCGCTTTGCGCCCAGGATTCATGTCACTGGGCCTTTGCATGAGCCGTCCATCTCCCGCCAGCTGGCCATATCCCTGCAAGCCCTGACCTCAGGCCAACTGGAGCTGACTTTGGCATCTTCCTGTAAGCCCTGATGGTCCCAGTGAGGCCTGACCTTGTGCAAGTCAGCTTTCTGGTCCAAGTGCAAATGCTGCGCCCCTGCAGGGCGGCATCCAATTTGGCAGCTTCGGTCAGGGCGAGAATGCACCCCTGCCAAGCTCCTCAGGTGAGCCTGCCTCGTTTGCTGACAATCTCTGGCAGGGCTGCAGTGCTGCAGCACACTCTTCACGCCACTCTCTGCTGCACTTGGGCCAGGGCCTACCTAGCCATCATGGCACTTGAGCGGACTAGCAGGCATCGACACCCCTTCTGCACAAGCATGTGTCAGATATGGCATTTGTTTTGCTTTGTGGTCTCACACCATGCATGCGCCTCTGTAGGCCAGGAGCTGACGTCAGCTGACGCTCTGGTGCCGCCCCCGCGCGCGGCAGCAGCCTCCATGCAGACCCCAGCCAGCCAGCAGCCGGGGCCTGCTGCGCCTGTGGGCTCCTTCCGCTCGCAGCCGGGCGGTTCATCCAGAGAGGCTCCTGCGACGATGACAACGCCTGGCGCTGCAGCAGTAGGCACCACCCAGCAGCCTCCTGCAATGATGACGGCGCCTGGCGCTCCACTTGTGGCCACCGCCCAGCAGTCCACCCAGCAGGGGACCCCAGCAGGTCCCCCTAAGCCCCCCACAGCGCTTCAGTCAACCCCTGCCATGCCCGCCCAGCAAGTGCCCATGAATGACGAGGGTTCTGCAGGCAGGGGGACGGCACACCGGCAGCAGGCCCAAGCAGCCCGCCCTGTGTTCTCGCAGAGAGTCAGCGTGATCAGGCAGCCCAACGTGCAGGTGCGCGGCCCATCCTGCCTGCCTCTTGCTCCATGCGGCATTGGGGTTCTCTCTGCGCGTGATTGGCTTGCCTTTGATCTTCAGATCATCGCCTGCAGCTGATCTCTTGTGCTGCAGCCTGCTGCATGGCGTCATGCATCACCTGCTCATCTTGTCATGGCCTGGGGGCCTTGAAGAGGCATGGAAGCACTGGGCTGCTGTGCTGTTGCCTGCTTGCATAGTAAAGGCTCTCGTCACAGCCTGCTGGCAGGGGGCGCTTGCTTGGACAGCACTGAGCGCCGCCTGCCTGTTGGCCACTCAGGTGCCCGTGACTCCGCCGCTCAGTGCTGTGCGCGCCCAGCAGCCATCAGCAGGTGCTCTGTTTGCGCCAGCCACACAGCAGACAGGGGATACGCCACAGGCAGCCCCTGCTGCGTCCCCTGCAGCCGCCCCGGCCGGCAGCAACATGACCCAGCTTGGGTCTTCCAGTGGCAGCAGCAGCAGCACAGGTTCCAGGGGTGCTGCCCCCACAGAGCCCACTGCGGGTGGCGCAAGCGCCACCACAGCTGCCCCTTCGCCTGTCCCCGCTGCCACGGGGGCCAACACCGCAGACGGGCTGTCCTGGGCAGACAGGGCCAAGCGGGCGCCAGCACACCCACCTCAGCCCAAGTCCCCTCTGCGCGGCGCTGGGTCCGCTGGCAGCCAGGCTGCGCGCCAGGTGGGTGGCCCCTGGGTCAACCACTGCGTTTTGTAACCTTTCTCTGCGCAAGCTGCCAGCTTGCGTGCGACGCTGGGAAGCCCTCTATATAGCTAGCTCTCAACTGCATGCCAGCTTGTTGTTTTCTGGTGTCCTTGCATGCTGAGCGTGGCTCTCAGCCTGAGCTGTGAGTTTGTCGTGTCGCGCTCTCTGCATGGCTCCTGCCCTTTAAGCCGCCAGGCAGGCACACTGGCATTATGACCGTCACGTGCATTGGCACATGCAGGGCATGGGTCGCGAGACTGGTCCCCAGCAGCACAGGGGCCCTCACCAGCCCAACAATGCCGCCCGCCGCCACGGCCACAACCTGTTGGCCCCTCACAACACACAGGCTCAGGTGATAGCAAAGAGTAGGGCCTGCTGGCAGCCTCCAGTGCGTCACTTATCATTGTCCAAGAGGCTGCAAGGGGGCCCTGAGTGCATGTGCAGCGCAATCCAAGGAACACTGCTCCCCAGCTGTCCAGGAGCATTTTGGACTGACACCATGCAGCACTGGCTACCACATGGCACGAAAGAGCCACTGCTTGCCACAGGCACCCCTTCATGAACATGCCCTGCTAGCCCTTCCACTGCTGCTTCTGCAAAGGTCCTGGAGGTGCAGTTCTTCGTTGAGTGTCCCATGACGCCTGTGCAGGTGGACAGGCGCCGTGTTGATGACAGGGTGCTGCCCCAGCGGCCCCAGCAACAGCTGAGGCAGGGGAGTGGCAGGAGCAGTGGCCCCCCTGTGCAGCAGCAGCAGGGCCGGGCTGCACCTGGACACAGCGGCCCTGGCCGGCATCAGCAGGGTCGGGCCATCCCAGGCAGGGCGGCCCTGGGCACTATCAGCAGGGCAGGCCTGCACATGCACAGGGCGGCGCCTTGAGGCAGCAGCAGCAGGGCAGCGCCGCACTTGGGCAGGGCAGGCCATCTGGGGAGCAGCAGCAGGAGGGGCCCTGGCAGACTGCCCCTGGGCAGCGGCAGCAGGGCAGGCTCGCACCCGGGAGGGGCGGCCCCCGGCAGCAGAGGGCCCCGGCTGCGCCGCGGCCGGCGCCCAGGCAAGTCGGGCCCAGGCAGCAGCAGGACGCAGGGCCCAACCCTGGGCAGGGCAGGGGCAGCCATCAGCCTGGGAACTGTGGTCGCGGTGGTCGTGGACGGGGGGGGAGCAGGGCCTGATCTGCACAGAGTGTGGCAGAAGGCGACACTGGTGGACTTTTGACAGCAGCATGCAGCGTAAAGAGGCTCACTTGGCAGCTTTGGCATTGGTAAAGTGCGGCAATACACAGCTTGTGGAACAATTGGCCCTGGCTGGGCAAGCGTACAGTGATCCTTTCAACATTGATTTATAAGTTGTCTCTCAGAGCTGTATAGCGAGTCAGTGCTGTGCTGCCAGCAATGCCAGACTATGCTGACCAGTTTTCTGATGTCAATCATCTCCCCGTTGTCACAGCTGTGTCTCCTGCTGCAATAGCACATGGTCCAGCCAGCAGCTCAGGTCAGACCCTTCGAACTTCAGGTCACCTTTTGCATGTGTTGCCACAGCCATGCGTCAAGAAAGTGCTCTCAGCATCGTCCAGTGGAACAGTGAGTGGGTTCAAGCCTGGGAACAGTTGTCAGCAAGCGGTCCGCACCTGGGTACAGCGCAGCAGCTCGTTGCTGTCTAGGCTCTTGAGAAGGTGCTCACCAGACGCCCTGGCACCCATCCCCCTTGTACTAGGCATGACACTGCGAGTGCTCGCAAATGACGTGGTGCTTCTCAGCAGAAAGGCCAGATGGGCTACAGCACCTGAAGGAACCCCTGCAGATTGATGCGTGAAGTTGCCTCACAGTCAACATGACCAAGATGGAAGCTGTAATTGCTGGTTGAGCTCAGAAATGCCAGACCATCCTTCTTTGGCATCTGCAAGGAAGGCTGTGACTTTGTTACACAGGCAACATGCGTGGATCGGGCTCACATGCCCATGCTGGCCATGATCATCTTGAAGCGTCGGTACTGCTCATACTAAGCTACGGCTGTGTGGTGTGCTTGCAGGACCGCAAGGCTGTCATCATAGCCACACAGCAGCTAGAGTCACTGCATGCCCCTGTTTTGTGCACCTTGCTGAGCCTGATTGCGCTGACAGGATTTGGCAGATTCCAACTGGCAATGCATTGGCAAATACACATTGTTAACTTTAGGCACTGCATTGCAATAGAGCTCTGCTGAAGCTCAACAATCCAATGTCCTGCCAAATTTAAAGAGTTTCAAGTCAGATGAGCTCCCCCAAACCCTACGTGGAGATTGCGCTCCTGGGAGGGGCATAAGGGGAGGGCCCAGGCGACAGTCGACATGATCATCCCGGTGCGGTGCTTCACGTGCGGCAAGGTAGGCTCTCTTGTTCTGAGTCAATTGCTGTAGCACACTTTGGCAGGGGCTGCAGAGGTGCCTTCTGGTCTGCAGGTCATTGGGCACAAGTGGGAGAGCTACCTGGATCTGCTGCAGGCAGACTACTCGGAGTGGTACGTGCTGGACTGCTACCTCCAGTCAAGTGTATGGCATTTGTGTGGCAGCTGGCCTCCTCACATCTGCTGCCCCTGCCTCCAGCAAGCTGTGGCATTGATGAGACAACAGCCTGCCTCCTTGCCCTCATGCCTGTCCGCCTGATATAGCCTCCGTGCAAATCTGCAGCCAGGCCTTGGACGCGCTTGGCCTCAGCAGGTACTGCTGTCGCCGCATGCTGATGACTCACGTGGACCTCATTGAGAAGCTTCTGCTTTACAACCACCTGGAGCGAGCTTCAGACAGGCAGTAATTTCTTTCAAGTGGATCATGAAATAAGGGGGTAGTGAGCAAGGAGTGGGGACTGTCAAGCACATGCTGCGTTACTGAGCAACTGGACACTGCAGCTGCAGCAGCTCTGCTGCTCAGCATTGCGTTCAACTGGGAACAGATGTTTGTAATCAGATCTGGGGCGGCAGGCCATGAAAGGTGTTGGATCAGGCTATCATCTGCAGCAGGTGGCAGGTGCCACAGCTTGCCCACAGAGCTGGAGGCCCAAAGGTTGCATTCTGGGAGAAGACGAGCCGCCCAGGGCAGCTGGTCTGGTGTGCCTGCAGCACAGACACAATGAGCTCTCTGGTGGGGTTGCAGCATGGCAGCTCCTGCACCAGCCAGCACTCTTCAAAACAGATGCTAAGGAATTCAAGGAGTTGAACAGCATGGCAGGCCCAGCAGCAGCCAGCACGCCCTACAAGATGGTGTGTAAGACGGAAATGCAGCCCCAGCTGACGAGCAGTTTGTTCACCTCCAGCACAGAAGCCAGGCGGTGCCTGAGATCCTGCAGGTTGAGCTGCTCTGTCCGCAAGTCCAGGCGAACATCGCCCCTGGGGCACGCGATGATGCCCTGCACCTCCGCCAGGTTTGCTTTGCAGCAGACAGGGCACATCACAGCATCTGCAGGGCAGCAACAACCTGATGTTGAGGCGTGGCCGCCATGCAACGGGAATGGGATGCAGTCTGTGGACAGCTTGACAGGACTTGGTGGCCTGTTGGCCAGGGTTGTGAGGTCTGTCTCTTTAGGTGTGCTGAAAGCCCGCTAGTGGCTGCCACGGTGGAGTGCACAGGCAGCAACAGTGCCATGCCACACAAATACAGCGTGTTAGCAGCAGGCTGTGTTGAGCTCAGGTGGCTGCTGGGGTGCGCCAGCACACCTGCCTGTCAGCATGGGTGCAGCAGGCGGCGCACACGCTCTGGACTCTGACGGCAGGCCAGGATGATGTCGTCAGAGGTGCAGCATGCCAGGCATCTAGATGCTGGGCTCAGCTGGCAGGCTGGAATTGGTGGCTGCCTGACCTGTGGCCCGGCCTGTCAGCATGTCATCATAGGCGCTGCGCATCTCTGCATCGTGGTGCTGGTCTGCCTGCTGCAGCTGCAGGGCCTGCCAGGTCTGCTCTGACGGCTCATGAAGCAGGACAGCCATCTCCTGCAGCAGCCCCGCGCAGCAGTCACCCGAATCCAGCAACACCCCAGCTGGCGCGCAGACTCTTGTGGCCACCATCAGGCATGCTGGTTGCTGTTCCAGTCGGGACCAGTCAGCAAGGCCAACCAACCAGACCAGCGAACACCAGGCTTGCACACAAGAGACTCACCTGCATGAGCCGGTCATACTCTGGACCCTCAAGCATGGCCAGGTGGGCGTCGAGGTCGTTGATGCTCTCAGAGGCGTCCCAGATGTCTGGTGGCCTGCTGGGGGCGCCAGGCTGTTTGCTGGCAGCGATTCTGGCACTGGTCTCAGCAATGATGCTGTGCAAAGCAGCCTGCAGGTTGTGGCTGTCCCTTGTCAGCATCTAAAAGAGTGCTCTGGAAGGGCACAGGCACAGCTGTGAGTCTGCTGCAACATCAAGGAGGAGAAGGGAGCATGGCACACCTGTTGTTGGGCTTTGCCAGCTCGCTTGTCCCATACCAACTTGTCTCTGCTGTCCCTGATCCTCTGCAGGCAGGCGTTTCTCACCTGCGATGCATAGGTATCAAGGCTTTGCAGGTGTCGCAACGACGTCCATGCTGTGCTGTGACTCACCTCTTCCTTCCAGTGTGGTGTGTGCTGTTTGATGTTCTTTCTCCTGGGTTCCGTCATTGAACTCGCCAGATCCAGGTAGGTCTGCAATTTGAGTTCTAGGTCAGAGGCTCATGTTGCTCAATCAGAATGTCCAGGGATGGCCATCAGTAATGTACAGCTGGCCAACAAGTATGATATGATGAAATGAGGGCAGGGGCTCGGGGGGCTTTGGGGAAGTGCTGAGCACTGTGTTCCATTTTGGGCATCCCTTACTGGATGAAACGTAGCCTGTGAGCGTTCACATGGTGCACCAGCATTCTTGAGAATGAGCACCAGCTTGCTTGCCTTTGTCCCAAACAAAGAATGTGGCTGGCCAGGTGCTCGTCAGCTTGCTGTCCACTTGTTCCTGCACATGCAAGACTTGCTCAGCAAGCTAGTCACATGCATGGGCAAGCTTGCTCAACAGGCCAGTCACATGCATGGGCAACTGGACGCAATCAGCTGATGCAAGACAGCACCCTAAAGCCAGCGATAAGTTACTTTCAAACTTTGCACTGCCCTATTGCCCCACAGCTCACCCGCACTTCATGCACTCATAGAACACGGTCTGCCCCTCGTCAGCAGAGCGCAGCTGCTTCGTGTAGAACTCCACCCCTGTCTTGCCACACTTCATGCACTTCTCATCGATCTGCAGCAAACAATGGAGGTGGCCGCCGAGCTAGCTGAGCCTCAGATGGCAGCAGGGACACAGACAGGCCACTTGGTCTGTGTGAAGCGGCGACTGCTGGTTGCTGCTGCTGGCGGCATGAGCAACAAGGATAGCCAAGCAGGGTGACTGGTCTGGCACAGCGGCAAAGGACTTTGATGTACAACGAGCATGCCCCGGAGCACTGCAAGGCAGGTGTAAGGCTCATTGTGGCGCATGGGGCCCTTGATCACGTCAAATGTGCCAGACTCTCGCAGCTTCACCTCAATGCCAGATGATACCCTTGACAGCCTGCAGGGCGGGTGTTGAGGCTCACCGTGGCGCGTGCTGGCCTCTCATACAGCGCCTCCTTCTCCTTCTGCATCTGATTCCACTTCTCTGTCTTCAGCAGGGGCTCCAGGTGGTGCTGATCCCACCACTCCTGCACTTAACAAGACGAGAGTCGATGCATGCACCTAGCAGGCAGCTGAAAGTGGACAGGCTTACCTCCAGGTTGAAAACAGTGTATGTGGCAATGCTGCTGTCTCCAATGCCTGCAGTGAGGGCATCATCACGCAGTGAACATAAGACCACCGTGCGTCCAGGCAGTGCTGGCATTCTCCATTTGCTCCTGATGGCCAGGCCACACTCAGACCAAGAACACTCTACACCTGAAGTGCTGTACCTCTGCAATCCCTGATGAAGTTAGTGTGGGTGCACTTGGCTTCGCCAGTGGCATCATTGATCTCGTTCAGCAGAAACCCACTGACTGGATCGAAGAGGTGGTCCTTCTTGCCTGCATATGTCTCAAACCAGAGGACCATGCTCAGCAGCTGAAATGGCTGCTGGATGTAGGTCAGGAGTGAAATTACTCGCTCTGACCGCCTCGAGCAGGACTCACAAAATGGCCTCTGCAGCCAGCATTCAGGCATTCAACTGCACGGTAGAGGGTAGTACTGAGGCATGCCAGCAGATGGAGGCCACAACACGTGTGCCATCGGTCCCAGCAGGTGTGGTTCCACCACTTTTGATCATGCCCTCCTGAAGCTACCTACTAAGAACACGGGCGCTGCTGCAGTTGGCATTGTGGCAATTGTCTATATGGCTCTCTTCAATGTTGTCAGCCTTGCCTTCAACTGCAAGCTGCACCCGCGAAGGAAGCAGGCAGCCACCAGCGAGCCTCCTTCCAGATTTGATGGCACGCACTGGGCAAAGAGGTACACGGGCCCCTTCTGGCTCTGGATCACCAACAGGTGTGCAGGCCGATCATCTGCTTTTGACCCTGGCCAGCTGCAGGCTTTACACTCCAAGCCAGGCACCAGTGGCTGATCTGGACCTGGTCAAATACAATCCCCCTATCTGGCTGTGACAAAGAGCCTTGGCCCTCATGCAGGTGCAGCCTGGTCCCCACTGACAGGTTCCCCTCCTCCTTCTGGGCCTGGGACCTGGTGGACCCTCTGCACCTCGTCTCCTCATACACTGTGCATCCAGCCTGCCTGCTGGCTGTGCGCCTGCTCATGGTGGCTGCAGCAGCTGCCTCCATGGCTGTGGCTGGCTTGGCAGGTGAGACCAGCACCTCACCGGCTCCAGCAACACTGCCTACGGCAGCTGAGTGTAGCAGCATCAGGCCGCAGCTGCCTGCTGCCAGGCCTTAGCATGCTGCAGTGGCTCGATTGCTTGCATTACTCACAACCACAGCTGCCTGGTGCATATCCTCAGAAGGTGTGGTGGTGCATCCCTGGCACCACCTGGACTGTGGCTTTTGTCTGCAGACCCATGCCACGACCCAGCACTGGGTAGACTCTCATCGCTTGTGTTGCCCTGCAGACAACGCCATGAACAAGCACTGGCTGATCTACTTCTCCAGCTGGAACACTGTGGTGCTGGCAGTCACCGGCATCCTGGGCACCATTGTCAGTGTGCGTGAGATGAGCTCCAAGTTCCGGAGGGCGGCCAGCCCGCGCAAGACTGGGCAGCTGCACAAGCATCACAGGAGCGAGCTGGACTTTGCTGGCACAGGCGGCGTAGTGAGTGATGTGCATTGTGTTGGGGATGCTTCCGCTGACCTTGCTGAGCATGCATTGCTCCTTTGCGAGTCTCCTTGTTGGGCAGGACAGTTCCAATCCTGCAACTCTGTTGCTGCAATCTGCCACAGGTTGCTGCTGGCTGTGCTCCTGGAGCCATGTCACCAGCGTCCTGTGTTCACACCCACAGAGCTTGCTGTGCATGGGGCAGGCCCTGCCAACGTGTGCAGGATATGCGCTGGCCCCTCCTGGACAGGGTCTACCTGGTTCTGCTTGAGGTCGTGGCCACAGCAACTTTGCTTGCCACAGTGGTGTACTGGCCGGCCCAACGCAGGCACCTCTCCAGGGTTGCCAAGGCAGCCTACCTGATGGAGGGCGCCAATGCTGGCATCTTGCTGCTGGAGGTGCTGCTGTCTAGGGTGCCCATTGTATCCTACCACTGGCAGGTGAGCATAGTAAGCTGTCATAGATGCCGTTGGCACGCAACCTGCCACAAGTGGCACGCATGCACTTTGAATGTCAAGGCCATGGCTTAGAGTCCTGACTGTCACATGTGCACGAGAATGTCAGGGACCATGCACACTGCTGTCGAGGGTTCCTTTGGTGCCCCTGCCAGGTCCCATGTGCATTCTGCAGCACCTCGCAGCTGCCTAACGGCAGTCAGTTGAGCTGCACACACAGACTTGTATCGCACAGCTTCTTCAGCCGCAGGCATATGTTGTGGCTGCATGTCAGAACACGGCAATGCTGTGATGGGGCCCCCTTTTCTTCCTGTTCTGCACCAGACCACTCCCTGTATCATCCCATTGCTGTGCAGTTCTGGTCTGCCTACTGCTGAGTTGTACCACTGTGCAGGCACTGCTGGCATACTGCACAGCCTATGAGGTCTTTGTGTGGACATACTATGCCACCACGCGTCACCATGTCTGGGCCTATGATAACATGAACTGGGGCAAAACGGGCTCACTGGCAGTCTACATCCTTCTCCCTTTTCTGGCCCTTGTCTGTTGGTGCTTCTGGTGAGGGCCGCTTCCTGCTGAAGTCAGGTACATGTGGCTTGGTGCACACGCCCTCTCCCATTCTGCCATGCCTGCATTCCCAACACCGGCTGCATGAGTGGTCCGCCCTTATGCCTTTTCGAGAATACCTCAGCCTGCAGGTACTTTGTTGCCAGCCTGAGGGAGTGGTTTGGCAGGTTCCTCACCCTGAGACACAGCCATGCAGCAGCCATGCAGAGCGCAGAAGATGCCAAGGCCAAGGGCCTCACACCAGCCGGCCTTGAGCCTCCTGCCAGTGCATTAGACCTGCAGCAAGTGGCCGCCCCTCAGCCGCGGTCTCCCACAAAGAGGCCCAGACGTGGCTCAGCATCCAGGGCGTGACAGAGTGCAGCCGACAGGGTCGTGTCAGTTGAGCCAGACTTATTGCACCTTCTCAAAAAGATTCATTTCTCTGCTGTGAGGCACCTTCCCGTGTGCTTTCATGCTTGCTTGTCACATGCACTGCTGCTGATTCATTTCGTGTCCCCGCCTATATTCTTTGCACTGTGACCTTGCACCGCTCGCACACTCTGTGGGGCACCTTGCCATTGGTGGCCGCCTGCTCCCCCCTCAGGGCAGCCAGCCCCTCCTGAGACGGCTTAATCTGCAGCTGGGCAAATGTACCGCCTGTCGGGCCCTTGGCCAAGCGTCCTGGGTTGATGCACAGCACCTTGTCCCCGAGGCCAACTCCAGCGGCTGCCTGCGCCTGCTGCCCATCCTGGGCCCCTGCGGCTCGCTGGAGCTGCTGGGCAGAGGGCAGCTGCAGGGGTTTAGCAAAGACAGATAGGTCGGACGGCATGAGGAGGATGTCGGGGGTGCAGGGCATCTGGAGCGCCCCCGCCAGGCTGCTGTCAAAGAAGGTGCCTGTCGCCGGAGGGTACAGCGGGTAGAAGCTGCAGGCCAGCAGAGGAACAGCCTGTCAGGCATTGACATGTTGAGTGATGTAGCACTACAGAAGCAGTCTGTCACGAGACCTGGAAGTCACATTCTCAGGTCAGCAGCAGAGTGATAGCACTACATACTGCCAAGCAATAGGATTGTGCAGTGCAATGCTACCACGTGCCCTGGAATTTAGCGGCCTCCCAGCAGTGCAGCAAGTCTTCACAGCAACGCCACATGTGCTGAGGCTAAATGTCTTGCACAGCCCACCAGCCGTTCACAGAACCAGGCCATAGCATCCCAGATGTCATCTGCACCAAAGAGCACAACAACCAGCCCCAGAAGCAGAAGGCGCTCACCTGATCTGCCCGACCACATTGCTGGTCACTCCTGCCCATGCTCTGTGCAGCAAGGGGTGCCAGACAGCGCCATGACAGGCACACAGACTAACATGTGCATCGCCGGCACTGCCCAATGTGGTCTTGCATTAGCGTTTGTTGCTGCAGTGAAAGATGCTGCACTGCAACCCACGGCAGTCAGACAGACCACCAAGTAGCTTATGCAGGCTCACGAGTCACGTTGCTGGCTGGTCCTGACCACAATCTGCTGCATACGGCATCCTCCAGTCTGCAAGGCAACATTCTGACCAACCTTTGCATTACCTGCGCTGCCCCACTACATCGCTGGCCAGCCCTGCCAGCCTGTCCCCTGCAGCCCCCCGGTGGGCCTCCGCGCCGCTCAGGTGGCGCAGCACATCGCTGGTGCAGCTGCCCAGGACCGCCTCATTGCATCTGAACATGGCACAAGGGATGAGCAGCATGGCACAGCATGCAGACTGATCACTGGTGCAGCCGCTCAAGACCACCTCATCGCACCTGAAGCGAGCATGAAGGATCAGCACATGCCTGACACAGCAAGCAATTCACCTGGGCGGATCCAGGTTCAGGCTATGAGCTGCTTGAACTATTGCTGCTGAGAAAGTATGGCACTTCATGCAAGCAGCTGTGCCACAGACGGCCACATCGTCAGGGGCAGAGCAACAACACATGAAAGCTCTGGTCGTAGGTCAGGCACCAAGCACTGCAGCCAGTGCCGAGCACACCGCACCTGAAGACTCCAGGATTGGGCAGCATGGTGATGCCATCACAGGGCACCCCTGGCGGGCACCGCAGGGGCGGCTGAGGGAAGACTGCTGCGTGGTTCACATCACGCGTGGAGGGCTGCAGGAGCACCTGAACCTGCTGCCCGGGCTGGGCACAGAATTCCAGCAGCTGCCGCATCACCTGCAGGGGAGACATCGCTGCTTTTGCTGCGTCTGCGGTGCTGCGGCAGCACCTGCATGTGCTGCCCAGGCTGTCACATCAGCTGCAGGGCAGCAGAAGCATTGGCACTTGCCATGGGCCAATCTCGCGCAGAATGCACAGACATGTGTCTGGCAGGTGCCGCAGATGCTCAGTGTGTTACTTGACTTGCTACACTGCTAAAGTAGGCTTTTCAAGCGGGCTGTGTTTTGAGACGCATGTTGGGCAGAGACCGCGCCAGCTGACCTGGGTCCAGAACAACTCCTGGAAGGTCTGCTGTAGCTGCCCCGCCTGCACCCAGGGGTGCTCGCTGTCAACAAACGGGCCCATGAGCAGCAGCACATCAGGCTTCTGCTGCTTGCAGTGCTCCAGCAGAGCCGTCAGAGGCCCATATGTCAGGTCTTCGGAGGTTGTGAAGGGCCCTGTGGCTACTGTGATGGACAGGCCATGGGAACCTGCAGCAGACAGCAGCATCTCCTTGTTCTGCCAAGTCCAACACAAGCAGAAGAGGCAACGGTATCACACCAAATTAGCCAAGCCTGGTCCAAGGGTACTGGCAACAATGACTGAAAGGCAGTGGCAATCTGCACACTGGATCTCACTGGGCACTGAAGATCAACATACAACATACAGCCTAAGCTCACAGGGCTGCAGAGGCTCAGCTCGCTCAGTCAGGATGCTGTAGGTTGCACACGCCACCCAGACAAGGCAAGCTGATGAGCATTGGGCATGTAACTTTGCTGCACATGGGTTGTGTGCGTGGCAACAGCTTGCCTGTGGCTATGCAGGCCTCTCTCAGCTGGTCAACTGTGCTGTGCAGCATAGGCCTCGGCACAGCAGGGATCAGGTCAGTGGCCACAATGGAGTGGCCAGTTGTGCTGACGCCTCTCACCCCCAGCACCTGCAGCCAGATCCTGGAACACTTTGGCAACCCATCTTGAAGCGCGCTGACATCCTTTCTATGGACAGCAACTGCATTGAGAGCCAGGATGATACAGCCGCTGCACAGCAGAGGAGAGGCTGCCGGCGTACTGGCTGCCCACAAGTGCCTGCATTGCAGCCGTCAGGCATCATCGTCAACATCAGTCAGTTGCCTCTGGCAGCTGGAGATCTCCACCACGTGACCTTAGGCCTCCCCTGGATACAGGAATGTTGCCCTGCTCCATTTCCATGTTGTGCAGCAGTTGTGTGCGGAGCAGGTGGTCCAGCAGCAATGCCTGGCCATGGGCAGTCACTGCAAACCACAGCTAGGAGGCGTGTCCTGGTGGTGCAGCCTGACGCAAGGATTCAGGCTGTGCAGCTTGCTGATCATCTTGCCTTGGAAGACCCTAAAGCCCTGCAGCTTGATGCGTGTCGGCACACATGCTGAGCCTGATTAGACCATGGTGAGGCTGCCATGAGGGGGTTCTGCCCACCTGCCCTGGGAAGACCCTGAAGCCCTGCAGCTTGCTGAGATCCAGGCGCACCCGCTGCCCCCCTGAGAGCTCCATGCTGCCCTCCAACAGCACGCTGCACTCGTTCAGGCGCCCCTCGCTGTCGCAGCACACCCTGCCTACCACCAACACCTCTTCCTGCAAAGCATCGTTGTCATGACTGGAAACCCCTGCCCACTCAAAACATCTGGCAGGCCTCATCATTGCAGCTTATGCCTGCCCCACCAGCACCTCTTCGTGCAGCCCAGCAGAGATGCTGCGAGCCCTGTAGGACACAAGGTCAGGCTTGCAGCCCACAACAATTGTTGGCAGGTGCCAAGCTTTGTCTTGCAGACCAGCAGCCTGCCTGCAGAGCCCAGCAGCCCACATGCTGAGCCAAGCAGCAAGCTGCGTTCATTCAGACGCCCCTAGCCATGACACCCTGCCCTGCACAAATGTACCTTCTCCTCCAGGGAACTGATGCACGCAAACATCCCCTAGAAATTGAAGCAAAACAGTACGCAGAGTCTCTAACATCCATGCAGGACGCAGGCGCCAGGGAGAATGCGTGGAGCAGTCCTGAGTCTTGCTGCAGGCAGAGCACCTTGCACCGGCACCTGAAGCTGCTGCCTTCAGAAGTTGCTGCAAGCATGCAGCATGTGACGCCCTTCTGTGTTTGCCCACCAACATGCAGCATCCTGTGAATGATGTGACGCAGCGGTGCAACCAGCCAGCTCTTGAGAAGGTGCCTGAGCCCACCTGGCTGGCTGCTTACACAGGCTGGCTGGGCCTGTCCCCAGTCAAGCAGCACAATACAGGCAGGACTCAGCCAGCTCACAAGAAGGCGCCTGGACCCACCTGGCTGGCTGCATACACAGGCTGGCTGGGGGCGCAGCCCGTCACATTCTCAATGGCCTCCGCGAAGTTGCCAATGCGCCCCTCCAAATAGCTGACCTGCAACACACTGAGTACATGCTCTGCTCCTGCTGCCAGGTTAGGGCAAAGACTTGCACATGTGTTTATTGCAGCAGGTGCCAATGGGCTTGAGGCCTATGCACTTTCACAGCAAAGCCGCACAGGATACCCATGTGCACTGCTGGCATCCTATGGACTGCAATGTATCAAACAAGCCGAAATTCATCATCGAATGACTTCTCCTGCCAGGTCTTGACACACCCTCTCACATGAGCTAGCAGGAGCACACAGGCTCAGCAGTGCACATGATGTGCCCAGCCACATGCTTTGGGGCACCTTGTCCTGCAGCCTGTCCACCATGTAGCGCTGGTCTGCTGGCAGCCCAGGAACAACCAGCTGAATGCGGCAGCGAGGCTGGGAGCCATCCACGTCCATTGATGTGCTGCCAGCAGCACTCTCCAGCTCCAAGTTGTCATTGAAGGCCACCTGGACATGCCCAATCTGCGGCAGCACCATGAACATTGCAGGTGGCTCGGCCTGGACATGCCAATCTGCAGCAATGTTGGGAGCCCTCTTGGCATTGCAGCTATAATTCCTACATCTGGCGTCTGGCCTCGCTGAGGGTGCACTTTGTCAGCAATGTGCAGCAGCAGAATGACAGTCATCTCGAGTACCTGCTTGCGGGTCTTGAAGGTGCTGCCTTCCTCCTGGGGCAGGGGAGTTTTGGTGCTCCCAGGGGTGCCTGACAGCGGCTGCCTGGTGGCCGGCGTCCTGGCTTCCACCGCCTCTGCCTTGGCTTTGGCTGGAGTGGAGGTGGCGTGGCGCACGTTGCTCAGGTCAGACAGGACCGCAGACGACCTGCAGCAGGCAGGAACCACTTGAGTGCCGCCAGGCAGTTGCACCCTGGAGTGGCTGGAAGGACAGGCGCAGCAAGGACATCCTGCGGGACGCCGGCGAACGGATTTTGACTGACCACCCAATTGCTGAGCAGCCCACATGAGGTGCTGGCGAGGGGCTTTTTCCTCTGAGCTACAAGCTGACAGTACATCTGCTTTGCTGGCTTCACCTGTCCTCCCAGCTATTGCCAAAGCCTATTGCTTCTGGGGCGCTTCTGCGTGGGCGTTTTCGGCTCTTGGCTGTCAAGTGCTGCTCAAAGGCCTCCCAGTCATTGTCTGTCACCCTTTCGGCCAGATCCAATCTGCAGCAGGGAACGAGGCCTGAAGCGATATGTTGTGAGAGCCCACGGCGTGTCAGGCAGCAAGTGCTGCTAACCCACTTGGTGGTCAGCATAAATGCCTCATACTCCTCAGCCAGCTCTTCAGGCTGGTAGCTGTGCACCTTGCCCAGGCGCTCAGCCTGTTGAGCTAAGTGATCTGCGATGGCCAGGTTGCTGCCAGCAAAGGCCTTCTTCATAGCTGATTGCATGCTGGCACCCAGCTGGCAAGGGAGCACTTGCAGAGGGACGCCCGTCTGTCCTGGCGGGAGATTTCTACTTCGCTTCTTGTCCAGTGTCAGCGAGCAATCCAGACAGCAACAGCCTCCTGACTGATGCCAGGCCCTCAAGCGAGCTGCCAGCTGCAGGGCCTGGCATCAGATGCAGAACAGCTGCAACAAGAGGGCCTGACCCCTGCAGCAGTCGATGCAATCCTCATCAGACTGCAGGACGTACACGACAGCTCAGGACTGCACCAGATCAATGACGAAGCAAAGCATGCACTGCTGGGGCAGCTCATTGCAGCCTGCAACAGGTAGCTCTCCAGCATAGGCTCCTGCTTGTGGACCCCGCCCCCTATGCTGGATGGCTCCATTCAAGGTCTGCAGGTTGCAGGCTGGTGGCCTGCGGAAAGCTGCTGTCCTGCACCGCCAGGGCAAGGCCCACATGCTGCTCCACGGCGAGCACAGCCAGGCTGCGCAGGAGCTGCTCATGCAGGCAGTGAGGCTTCTAGCATCTGCCAATTGCCTGCATGACAGACAACGCCAGGAGAGTACGACCAGCAACCAGGAGCATGTCTCCCTGCAGGTCAAGCTGGACTGCTGCCTGGCAGATGCTTGGACTTGCTTGGGGCACTGCTTCTGCCAAAATGACAATTTGGTGAGGGCAGCAGTCTCTCAGTGCATATGATTCAGCAGCAGCCAGTCTTGCATGCACAGCATGCTGGCAAAGCAGTGCTGTGCAAGCCACAAACAGCACAAGCTGATGCAGCCCTCCACGCCATGCCATACAATGCAGGACATGGCACAACACTGCTACCGGCGGGCTGTACACCAGCAGGTGGACAAGCGCTGTGTGAGGCAGCTGTCAGCACTGGCGCGGCACCTGTCAGGCAGCAAGGATGACAAGGCTGCAGCAGTGCAGCACAGTGTGGCTCTGGCTAAGCAGGCGGTGGCCCTGGACACAGGCGATGGCTGCAGCTGGTGTGAGTGCAGCATACTAGACTGTCTGTGGGATCGTGCCATGCAGATGTTGTGTTGGACGGACACAGGCAATGGCTGAAGCTGTTGTGTGCTCAGTCTCCCATCAGCTGAGCATGGCTTCATTGCCAGCTGCTGCTGGCTGAGGGCATCTTTCCAGCAGGTTGCAGAGCTGAGACTGGCCTTACCTGCCAACCAGACAGCAGGCAGCTGTGTGTGGGGCACCCTGGCTGCACATGGTTTTCACAGCCTGCCTGTGTGACCATACTAATCTTCGCCTACTTGCCTGGCCGCTGCATGCTGCGCCTGGCCATGTCAGCGCTTCTTGATTGATCAAAGCACTTTGTCGCACCCCATCTGCAGATCTGCTTGGCACAGCGTTCCTGTCGGATCATTTTGCTGCCTTTCAGCCCCAGGGCGGTTGGGGCAGCAGCAGGCTGCAGCAGGCCCTCAAGGCTTACCAGCGAGCCCTGGCCTGTGGAGCTGACCTGGCTGACCTGCACTGGAATTGTGCCATGGTGCAGCTCTACCTGCAGGACTATCAGGCTGCGCTGCAGGTGGGCAACTGCTTCTGGCACATGCAATGGTTGTGTCTTTGAGGACTGCACAGGCCAGCCTATGCCCTTGCAAACAGCTCCAGCAGGGGCAGGAAACCACTCTGGTACCATCCTGGGCTCTCATCGTGGCTTTGCAGTGAAATGCATTGCCCATCTGACTGCAGGGCTTCTTCAGCGCAGGCCAGCGAGATAGCTGCCTGCCCTGGCAGCAGCAGGTGGAGAGCATCACTGCTCTGCTGGGGAGGCTGCACAAGCTAGTCAGGACAAATGGAGGGCTGGAGCCAAGCAGGTAAGGCTATCAAACTGTGTGGAGCAAATGAGGGTGGGTGCCCATCCTCCCTTACTTGTGTGCCCAATGTGCTCAGGATGGGTGGACGCGTGAGGCCAAGCAGGTGAGGCTGCTGAGCTTGCCTCAGCCACCCAGCTTTGGCACCCACCGGGGGAGCTTTGGCACCAACCATGCCTTGGAGCATAAGCACTGCAAGCTGGCCCTGTGTCTTGAAGCTGGCCTTCGTCTTGCTGCAGGTTGCAGCAGGTGCTCCGAGGTCTGCATGCTGGCCTGGGCCGTGTGGCCCCCCAAGGCAGTGTGCCTGTATGCTGCTCAGCATTGCAGCCTGGCAGGAATGTGGGGCTAAGATGCGGCTGTCGGGCAGTTGCACACGTGGCTGTACTCGGCGGTTGCCCTGGTCAGGAAGTTGCTGTGGATGCTGAAGGTAAGGCAACATTGACTGCAGAAATTACTTGTCTGTCTTCAGCTCCACATATGGTGTGCAGGTGTTCCCTCCATGTCTGCAGGCAGCTGCTTTGTGCTGATAGTGCGAGATGTCAAGCCTGGCTCCCTGCAGCGCCATTCTCATCTGGTGCTGCTCAGTCCAGAGATGCAGAATGTTAAGGTGTCTTGGCAGGGCTCACAGTGGGACTTTCCCCTGTTGCTTATGGACTCATGCAGCCAGGTCTCAACAGATGGCCAGCATCCCTTGCAGCCTGCAGATGGGCAGACTGAGCTGCACATTGAGTGTCCAAAGCAGCCTTAATTAACCACTGTCTGATAGTCACTTTGCTGGTGGTGTTCTGTCAGCATGTCCAATAGCTGGTGTCCTATAGATTCAACTGTTGACAATGAGATGCCAAGAGCAGTCCACCAGCTGGAGCTGCCACTATGGGGCATCTGCCGTGCCACACCCAGCAGCAAGGAAGCGACGTGCAGAGCTGCTGCCGCCAGCTCTTCAGGCTGGGTCAGAAGACAAAGTATTGTGTAGACAAGGCTGTCATTGAGAATGCTGCAGGCCAGCTTGGCCACAGCGCAGGAGCAGCGCAAGCTGCGGCAGTAGTTGAACAGCCACTTGTGGGGGTGCTCCATGTGCAAGCAGAACTCAGTGCCTCTGCAGATCAGCTGCTCGTCCACAATAAGCTGCGTCTTCAAACTGTAGTACTCGTCCCCAACAATTGGATCGATTCTTGGCGCGACAGGAGGCCGCAGACCTGCAGGGTCCTCCTGGGCAGCCAAGATGGCTTGTGCCTGCCTGACGGCATTCAGCATGTCATTGGTGCGCACAGTAGCCTGCAAGGAGGCAGGGGAATGGATTGGCTATGATGGTCTGAAGCATCGGCATGCTCTGAAAGGGCTCACCTCCTCGACTTTTGCAGCCAGGAAGACAACTGCAGCCACCAGCCGTCCCTGGACAGCATGCAAGCACAGACGCCAGGCCTCATGTCAGCTTGCCACATGATGCATTGGGACGGGAAGTCAGCTCAGCTCTGCAGGCACTCACGGCGTCTGGCAGCTCTGCAGCAATGCTGGAGGCCCTAAATTTGTGTAAGAGGGTCAGGGCAGATGCCACTGCCTGCCAAGGCAGGAACAGGAGCTCGCCAGTCAGCCTGACCAGCTTAGGTGCCACAATGCCAGCATCCATGACCTCATGTGGCCAAGAAATCTATGCTTGGCAAAACTCACATTTAGAATCTTGTTATATGGGCTTGGGGTAAGACGCCGTGAAGCCAAATCACCGAGGCGGCTGTCAATATGGCCATGCAGAACTTCTTGTCCAAGATCAGCGGCAGGCCAGGCCCAAGCAAGGAGAAGAGCAAGGAGATGGACATAGCAGGTATGCTTTTGATGTCGGAGTGAGATGTGCTTGTGTTTGTGTTGGTTGTTGATTCCCAGGGTGAACTTAGTAGCAAAGTTTGGGTCATGAGGGCCCATCACATGCACTGCCCATGACAGGCTTGGTGGTCATGTGCTTAGCCAGATCGCTGCAGCCTCAAGTGCCAGAAGCTTGGAGGCGCCACTACTGGCCATCATCAGCTGCCTTGCTTGTCATGCTTTGCCCACACCATAGATTGGGTGCCTCTTCCCTGCATGCACAGTGCTCTCACATGCACCCGGGACGTGCCTTGCCAGACCGCATCCTAGAGCAATGTAAAGGGACGGCGCTGGCCGCCTTGCAGGCTGACGACCCCTGGACACCGCTTCTGCGTGCTGCAGGCAGTGGGGTCACCAGTGTCTTCCCTGCTCGGCTCGGTCCTTCCAAAAACATGGCAAAGACTGCCTGGTACCATGGAGCATTCTGGTACTTCCAGAGGAGGGGTCAAGGTGCAGGCCATTTTTGCATGCTTGCAGGGTGCACACTTCAGGTCACTGCAACCCTGCAGTCCTCAAAGTGGAGCAGAAGGCACTCATGCCATGTGCCCCTCTCAGACCTGGCAGAGACTACAGGCAGCTGTCAACGCATGGTGCCAGCCAAGATGCTTGCATCAGGCATAACTAGAAACCCGCCCCACCTATGGGAGCACAGAGCATCATCATGCATGCGCTTCGGCAGGGGGTACAAAAGATGCAGCGCTGTGCTGCAGGCTGGAGCCCTGACAGGGGCAGCGGGCAGAATGCAGCAACTCGTGAGAAACTCAATATGCCAGCCCTGGTGGAGACGGGACAGTGAGCCTTCCCTGCACTTATTGGGGAAATGCTGGGTCCATGTGTAGTGGTTGTCCCAGCGAGTGCCAGCCCAGTAGAGGCAGGCCGCAAAACTGCTGCCTCTGCGCCCATCAGCAGGCCTCTACACCCCATCAGCTGCCACACCTGCTGCCAGCCTCCAATGGCACCGACTGCACCCCGAGGGTTGAGATGCAATGGGGCCAGTGTGTACATGCTATGTGTGGGCAGACCTTCATCCAGATCTGGCCTGACCCCAGCTCGCATTGTCTGCCTTGCAGTCATGCCGGCAACTCCAGGGTTCAATACCTCCAGAGGCACTACCTATTCCTGCATGCTTGGAAGCGAGGTGAGCATCGGAGCCTAAGCTAGCCCCCAGCTGCATGCTTGCTGCCTTGCTGAGCCCTAGATGTGCCATCACACATCTCATGGTGCTGTGCCCTGCCGCAGACTTCTTTCACACAGCCATCCACACCAAGCTGGCCTGGGTAAGTATTGGACACTGCCTGTGACAGCTCCACTACAACTGCTGGCTGAGATGCTCGGCCATCTGCATCTGCTTGCATGATGTAGGGTGGCAAGAGTCTTGGCCCAGCCCTGCCGCATGTCACCGTGGTTCAACATGCAGAGATTGTGGGTGTCTGGGGTGTGCCGCCAACAGCCTAATGCCCGGGGGCCTTTGCAGCAATAGCTTTATGCCCGGGGGCCTTTGCAGCAGCTGCACGCTGTCTGTCAGACTGCTGCAGCAACTACACGTGGAGCTTGGTTTCACTCGCAGGTGCTGGTGGTGATTTCCATCATCTACACAGCCTCCTTCTTCTTCTTCTCTGCTCTGTGGTACCTAATCATCAGGTGGGCATCCACATCTGCGAACCAGTTTCTGTTGAGGCTACCTGTACCCAGCAGGCTATTGAGGTGCAGCCCATGCTGCCTCAGAAGCCACAGTGTGGAGACACACATACCCATGCTGTAGGTTTGAGGGCGAATGTATACAGAACAACAACAATGAAACGGGGTTCCTGACAGCGCTCATTTTTTCGATTGTCACTGAGCAAACCATTGGTGAGCCTTCCTGCAGCATGCCTCAGCTCCACTACAGCAAAGAGGGATGGCTGTTGAGGGCCCTGGTGCTCTGTGGTGTCTTACCAGTGACACAGCAGGCTGTGAAGGTGGTGCCAGGTCCCAATCGGACTGGGTGTATAAAGCACCCCAACCTGTGCGTTGGCCTACCCCTGCAGCCAGCTGACTCGCCTGAATTCTGGTCTGCTGCTACAGCAAGGAGCCTTATGCTGCAACCAATTGACCCAGCTGGCGGCAGCAGCAGCAAAGCAGCCATGGCAGGGCCCACCCTGTGCTGCTCTGCGGCTGGTAGCCAGGCTTCTGCTCTGCAGGTCACTGGCAGATGTGCTCATGGTTGCCAGAGACACAAGGACGCACAGCTCAGTCCCCCTTCCCTGCGCTGCAGGGTATGGCAACACCTTCCCCAACGAGTGTTGGAGCGTCTCCTGGCTGATGCAAGTGCAGTCCATTTTTGGCATGCTGCTGGACGCCATCACCATCGGCATCGTTTTTGCACGGATCAGCCTGCCCAAGCAGCGTGGCCGCACCATTGCTATCTCTGACAAGGCCACTATTGCCCGCCGGGACGGCATCCTGAAGTTCATGTTCAGGGTGGCTGACATTCGGCGCACCCAGGTAGGCGGGCTTGTATTGCAGGCTCTCTGAGGCCGGTCTAGGGTGCCATCTTTGACCAGGCCACCATTGCTCTCAATCTCATTTTATGTTCAAAGCGGTTGATGATTGACACACCCAGGTGGGGCCACACTCATCTCCAGGGTTTGTAAGGCAGGTGGACATGCTGCGGGGGTGCAAGTGCCTGGCAAGCCGTTTGGAGAGGCCCCGTTTGGAGAGCATGGGCAATTCCCTCAAGCTCTGCAGAGCTGACCATCTCAGCCGACGTAAGCACGTGGCAAGACTGGGCGGTCTTGGATGCCACATTTGGGTCGCTGATCCAGGAGATGTGTCGCTGCTGTTAGCAAGCCATGCTTGGCTTCTTGTGCCGACATGCTCTAATGCTGCCAATTTCCCATCAACTTCCAGAAGGTGCCTCTTGCAGTCACTTGTGATGCAACAGGGCTCAGGGGCGATCAGACTGGCACCAGAGGCCCTGCCAAGTTCACTATCTGTTGCATAACAAGGTGCTGCAGTGCGTGTTGCCACCAATACAGGCCCCAGCATGTGTCTGTCGTATGGCGTGCAGGTGATCTCACCGACCACTAAGGCATTTTTGTATACATGGGGAGAGGGCAGGACGACAGCTGAGGGCGAATACATCCCCGCCAGGTGTGAGCACAGCCACCCAGCCTCCAGCTGCCCAGCTTGCAGGAGTTGGCTTGGCTTGAGACGGGGCTCTGTCCATTGTAATACTGGCTTGGAAGTCGTAGCTGCACAGCAGTTCATGGGAATATGAAGCTGCAAGACCTGGTCAACCTGCTGTTCCTGTGGTGGGCTGGCATTCACAAAGCCTCACTCACATCACGGCCAGACCAGTGCAGCCCCTGCTGCGCAAGGGCGCAAGCTGTGTGCTGCACAGGGCCACCTACATGCAATGTGTGGCCATGCTTGCAGGATAGAGGAGCTGGATATTGGCTACATTGATGGCATGCTGCTCCTGCCTCTCATCCAGGAGCACACCATTGATGAGAGGAGCCCGCTGTGCGGCCACACCCATGATTCGTTGATGGCGGTGAGCATCTGTCTCTGGCCGCTCATTCACATGAGCAGCCCCAAGACTGACACAGCTCAACTTGGCATACCTGCTGGGAGCTGCAAGCTCCTCTCTGTCAGCCACAATGCCAGCAGGACTCTGACGAATTGGGTGTGTCGCCACTGCAGGTCCATGCCGAAATTGTGGTGACTTTTGAGGTGAGACCCTGCAACCCTCCCTGCAATCGCCTTTGGCCTAAAAGGACATACCTCACTCCTTAGCTCACAGCACCGACCTGCATGCTTGCCCCTCAGCGGGTGCCACTTCACCCTTCTCAGAAGAGCACATCTCAATACCGTCACCCCCAGCACCTGATGCTGCTTGACTCTTGGCAGGGCACCACAGAATTTGGCAACCCCTTCATGGCGCGCCAGTCCTACCTGGCGGCTGAGGTCATGTGGGGCCACAAGTTTGCGCCCATCATTTTCCATCCAGAACCCAATGGGAACCGCTATCGCATAGACTTCAGCGAGTAAGTGCTGTACATGTCCAGCCCACACGAACAGCCGGTCATATCTGGGTCACCTCAGGTGTCCAGTTTCAGCTGCATCCTTTAGATACTATGGATCAAGTGCAAAAAGGCCAAGAAGCATCTGGGAAGCGTTGCTGCATCAATTTTAGCAACTCAGTGATGTGCACGGCTAGTCAGCTCTGTGCTGGGGTTACAGTGTGGCTGTTTCGCTTTTGTAGCTGGCACGCATCATATTCAGAAGGTTGGGACAGGTCGTTGCTTCTTAGCTATCTGACTCCAGTGCACCCCTGTCCGGCAGGTTCCACATGACTGCGGCCTCGAGGGCCTCTGCAACCCCAATTACACCCTCCCAGGCCATCCAGCTGTCTGACACAGCTGCTCCCCCTGCCTTGCAGATTCCACAACACGAATGCCCTGCCCGGCTTTGAGGACCTCACCAACTCCAAGGCTGCGGAGCAGGTGGTACACAGCTCCCTGCGTACAGTGCCCTACCCGCTGCTGCGGGAGAACACTTTTGTCCTCAGCGACAGCCTCACGCTCAGCCCCATGCCCAGTGGCAACCTGGGGCTGTCTTTCAGGGTCGGGTGAGCACCAGCCTCTGCAGTGCAGTTTTCCCCTACCGGGTGGCAACCTGAGACTGTCCATCAGGAGTCAGTCACAACTGCATTGGGAAGTGTCCGCTGCGCTTGCACTGCCGGCTGGGCTGGGGCACTGCTTTTGTATCGCCTTCTTCACTGCCTGGCGTAATTGGGGGCATTCCTTGGGGCGGCTGAGCACACGTTGCTCTGCTGCACCATAGTTAGACTGTGCCCATGCTTGCACGATGCAGTAAGCACCTCGCCAAGGTCTCCCTCATCATGTTCAGCATTTGCAACTCTAGCTGCAAGTGCTGCCTGCTGAACTTCCCCTGCTGGTGTCCCGCAGGGACACATATCCCAACCAGCATCTGGAGATCCATGTCCGGCTGTATGTGTACCGGTGGGACAGCGTGAATGAGTTAGGGGTCCCTCAGGTGAGCCTGAGTGTCACTGCTCTGACTGCTGCCCCGCCCATGTGCAGCATCAGCTTGATGGCCACAGGGCTGTGTGCTGAGACCTTGTGGGCCGCACAGGTGGCGTGCTGCTGTGCAGGCCATGCAGACTGTGCCCGCTGTCATACTCATGTGCAGGACCAGCACCACACAACTGTCACTCAAAAACCACTACATGTTGATACACTACTCAGCCCTGCACACTTCTGACGGCTAGATGAACAGCCCCAGCTGAGAGCTGTCATTGCACCACAACAGTGCACCCTTCCTTTGAGCAGCTCTCAGCTGCAGTGATGATGCTACAGGACTTAGAGCAGTTCAGCAAAGTTCTCTTGGGACCACCTCAGCCGTCTCAAAGTTGTACCTCCAACATCGCAGCAGCACCAGCTCAGGCTGCCAGCTGCTGTGCTGAGCGCGGAAGCTGCTCCTGCTGTCATGCTGCAGGATTATGCAGTGGACGCACTGGAGGTTGGGTATGAGGACGGGTCAGACCGTCTGCTGCTGTGGCTGCCCATGACGGTCACCCACGTCATCAATGAGAGCAGCCCCCTGCGCAACTGGAAGGACCCCCAGTCAATCTTGAATGACCAGGACGCCACTATCGTTGCCATCGTGAGTCAGCTGTTCATGGCGGCTGCTGGACATCCCCATACATGCCCATGCACTGCCTGATGGGGCGCGAAGTCTGTGCCAGCCCTGCGGTGGTCTTTTGGCAGATTGCAGCTCACTGGGCACAGTAAAGATGGTCTCACAACGAACTGAGGGACCCGTGTTTGAGCGACCAGGATGCAACCATTCTGGCCATTGTGAGCCTGTGTTGCCCTTGTGCTGCTTGGCAGCACTTTTGTCATCCAGACTATCTTGCAGCCCCGCCATGGCCATGTAGTCATGTGCTGCTCACTTGCCAGTCTGCGGTTGGCGCACAGCAAAGGCCTGCAAGCCCTACTGGCAGCCTGCCTTGCTGCCTTACCCTGTGTAAAAGGAGCCTTCCTGCATTGCTTTTGCCAGAAGGCAGAGCGGCTGTAAAAGTCTGCCCTGCGCTTAAGGTTGCACTGCACCAGCTACCTCCCATCTCGTGGGTCCACCTGCCCTGCAGATGGAGGGTGACAGAGCACGATGCTAAAGAGAGTGCTGCGACACTCCTGTCATGAGCACGAGCAACTCACTCCGTGCAGGTGGAGGGCTACATGTACAGCAACAGCCAGAACAGGATGCGCATGCGCCTGTACCACACACGGCAGGATGTCTTCCCCAACTATGTGTTCACCCCAATTGTGAGCCCTCCTGCAGCCTCCCCCGACTTTAAGCCCCGCGTGGACTGGGAACATTTCCACTCTGTGGAGCCCTTACCATCCGCAATTCACGCCAGAGGGCACCTGCCGCCCGACCTGCAGCGCGTGACTTGCCACTGGGGCCTGGGTGAGTACGCACAGCGGTATGCCTGCCTGGTGCAGCTGCCAGCAGCGCCCAGCAGGGATTGGTGGCTTGCTTGGCAGGCGGCGCCTCCTGCCTGCCCAATTTGCGGTAGGCGACCTCCCACTGGGGGGTTTGTGAGTGCGCATAGCTGCCCACAAGCCTGGCCTAGCCACCAGTGGTGACCTTCTGCATTGGCTAGAACAGTTGACAGGCAGCTCCAGGATGCCTGACCTGCAGCGTACGATTCCCCACTCAGGTGGAGGTGGCTGCACATGGTGCTGCATGCACTGGCAAGCAGAGGCGCCTGTGGCAGATAGGCAGCAGGAGCCAGGCGCAGCTTTGTGCCTGAACGTTCTCGGGCAGCTCATTGCTGTCAGTGCCCTTCAGCGCAATCCCAGAGCTGAACTGCAGCATCCCTCCAAAGCACATCTGCTGCCTTGAGCACGCTTCATCGAGGCTGCTGTTGATTGCCTGTCTGTGACTTGACTCAACATGGCTGTGCCGCCTATACTGGCAGATGGCTGCGGCCATAGTGCATGCCTCGCCTGCATCCACCTGCAGGCCTGTGTCTGCCCAGTGGCGTGCCCGATTTGGTTTGCTCTGTCACCCTCCATGGCAGAGGACACAGCTGTGCCGCCTGCACATCTGACCGCCTCAGGACCAGCATGTTACGTCCCTGCTTCCCTGCAATGCAAGACAATGTCTGTGAGGAGGCTGCCTAAGCTGTGGCCTGTGCTGCTCTGCACTGCATGCCACTACCTCTGCTTCACAGCTGGCCTGCCCCCTGCAGCGCGAGATGACGCTGCTGAGCAGGCTGCGCGGGCTCGTGTGTATGCACGCAGCAAGTCGGCGCAGCCGTTCCTGGGCAAGAAGTCCCTGGCTGCGGGCAGCACCCCAGCCACCGATGTGCTGCAGCCATCCCCCCATGCAGCACTGCGCAGCTTCAGCGCCCCGCATGAGGCAGACACGAATCCCTTGGACCTGACCCGCCGCAGCATCAGGAGCACTGCACCAGGTTAGACGGCAGTCACACTAGATGTGCTGTGTCACTGCTCTGGGCAACTTCCTGTGGGGGCCCATCAGCAGCGCTCAGCATACTGCTGTTCCATGCGCTGCGCTGTGGGCAGGCAACATGTCTGCTGCACAGTCACAGAGCTTCATGCAGGGGCCTGGCAGAGCTCTGAAACCAAGACCCCACTTCTGGGGCTCCACGGGTGGCCCATTCTCTGACAGAGCGCGTTGTGCCCTGCAGAGGCCCAGCAGTTCTCTACCTTCCTTCCCCACGACGACCCAGAGTCCCTTTTCCGGCGGCGCAGCTCGCGTCTGCATGTCGGCTTTGCAGACCAGCAGAATGGGTTGATACCAGGTCCCAGAGCCTCCGATAACTCCCGGGGCGAGGTACAGCTCATGCGCACTGTGACAGCGGGTCTCTGACTGATTAGATGGCTGCAGAGCTGCCAATGGCAGCCTAAGATGCAGTGCCACTCTGCTTTGGAGTGGCCCAGGACTGAAGAACCCTGACTAAGTGCACATGTGCCTGGTGTGCTGCGTTTGTCTGTGTGCAGTGGCACAGTCAGCTGACTGTTGGGGGGCCAGGGCTCATGTACGACAGTGCCTCGCTGATGCTGCTGCCTGCATGCTGGCTGCACAAATCACATCTGCCTTGAGGTACCCAGACTTGGTGAGGTGCATTGAGCAGTCAGTGCACTTCACTACAGATCCTTGAGGGGTCAGCAGACGTGACCCTGTTAGCCTGCGTCCAGCCAGAAGGTGCCTCCATGCTGCAGACACTTCAAGAGGTACGTGAATCTCTCGAAAGACGGAGCAATAGCAGCTTCCGGCAACCACCCCGGCCACTTTCCACAGCAGCTCATGATGGCGCCCTGGCGCCTGAAGACCAAGCGCTGAATATTGTGTAGATCAGCATTGTTGGGTACACCGAAGACTTCCATCACTGAGCACTGTTCCTGCAGCCTATGTCCTGCAGGTTGACATCAGGGCAAAGCAACCCCGCCTTATTAGTTTGATTACAGCTCTGGAATGAACTATGCAGCTGGTGGCATCTGCACCTGCCTGATCTTGAATGATTTGAGAGCACACCTGCCTGCAAGCCGTCAAGAGAGCTGTCAGTGAAATCTTAGCCAACAATCTGTCACAACGCTAAACCAATGTTTGTCTGATGATGTGAGCAAAGGAAATGAGGCTACAACTTCTTTCTTACGGCAGCTTGTGAGCTCAGGTGCAGCCTCACGTAGAACAGTCTGCTGCTGCATGTGAGACCTACCAGCTCAACAGCAAGAGCTGGCGATGCGCGCTGGTTGTGCCAAAGCCTTGAGAGTGCGCAAGGCAGCAGGCTGTGCCTCTAAGATACCCTTCAGTTTTGGCTGTATCAGGGACATCATCACTGCAGCCCTTAAGACGAGCACTCGTCTGAGCTGGCAGTTGCCAGGCAGCGTGAAGCTGCGCCTCAGCGTTGCCGCTGGACAGTAGCTGCATGGGGTGGGCTCCACTCGTGATGGCGGCTTCCAACCCTCTGAGCTGCCAGCCGCAAGACTGCTCAGGGCGTCTGTGGCTTCTGTCTCCGCTTCAGACCTTGATTGCCTGAGGACAGTAGCTGCACCAGGGCTGGCAATGCTGAGGCCCCAATGATGGCCAGCACCCAGGCGTCTGAGCACACAGTCAGGCGGGCCACAGCAATGACAGCGTGCCATTGCGCATCAGCAATGCCCGCTGACAGAAGCTTTGAAGTGTGAGGCAAGCCGTCAGCACCCATGACAGCTGCTCTGCACTCCGCTCGAGGGGGGCCGCCAGCTTGGTAACTGCATGGCAGTGCCCTTTAGCTCTGGGATGCCTCTGGCCAGCAGCTGCACCAGAGTTGCCAGCGCTGGCACAACTGCCCTCATGATGGCTGCAAGGCCGTGGTCTGGACTGTGAGCCACCACGCTCCTCACTGCTGCAGGCACGACCTGTTAGCACTGAAGCTTTGATAGACTGCTTCTTGCAAGAAGGCTTAGATCTCAGGGACAACACATACCAGCTGGATCTGCAGATTGTTGACCAAAATCAGGAAATGTTTCCTGACTTCCCCACAGAAGGCTTTGGTCCTCGTCAGATCACACGAGTCAAGGTATGCCCCTTCCAGAAAAGGGCTTGATGTGCCTTTACGACACAGATGATTGTCAACACATCAAGCAGCATGTTGCAAAAACACAGATGCCTGTCAGAAGTCAAGGTCAGTACCGAACAGCGTCAGGCAAGCTGGCCATCTTAGGCCCTCAAGTAGTGAACCCAGGGACTGGGCGTCTCCCCAGGACACATAATGGTCAGCTTGCCAGTGCGCAGCTTAGTGGGATCTTCCTTGTATGTCACTGCTATGCTGGTCGCCTTCTTGGCTGGCAAGGTTTCTGAGGATTTCACGCTGAAGGCCGAGTTGTCCACAGAGTAAAACACCTCTACCTGCTTGGTGAAGATGTTTTTGAAGCTGATGCTGGCCGCGCCCTGCACCCAGCAGAGTCAGAGATGTCAGCGGCACAGCTTTCGCCAGCCTTAATGACCCATCTCAGGGACAGGTTGGGCCAGACCAGCGCCGAGCGAACTCCATGATGTGATCAGCTTGTGGGTCATACACACCCTGACAGCCCATCCTTAGTGTCAAACAGCAGCTGCATCCTGCATGCCAAAGCGCATGCAGGAATGCCACAACACAGGGGCAACCCTGGAGCACCCTCTGAGCAGACTGCCCTGCGTTGGGCCAAAAAACCCCCCAAGCTCTGGCGGCCCATTTGAAGGCCCACCTGTTACAAGCGGATCAAGTGATGCAGACCAGTTTCTCAAGCTGCCATGCAATGAGCCCCTCACCTTCACCATGTCAATGGGTCCCTGAGGCTTAGGTGGCAGGCACCGCCCGACCACTGGACACTCGTACTCGCCCCCAGCAGGGGAGCTAAGCACCAATACGTCCCTGAAACCCTCGCCCACAGCAGTGGGTTCAAACACCACCTCCACCTCCACTTCACTGCCCTCTGGACCAGCAGGGGCAGCTGCCACTGCTGGTTTGCACTCAAAGCCGGCCATGCCCTTGTTCCTGAAGCTGCACTTGTAGTCAGCCTTATCGGCCAGCCAGTGCCTGAAGCGGTACACCTGCACAAGGGACAAGAATTTGAGAGTTCAAGTCTCAATCAGTTATCTAAGCCATGCCCACGTTCCCAGGAGGCCCTTTCCAGGTTGAGCATGTCTGGCTGCCAGAGCCAGCTCCCATGCCAAGTACCTGTTGCAATAGGCACCTCACAGGCGTCACAATGTAGCTCACAAAGCCAATCCACCAGGCAAATCATCAGCTGGCAGCAGCCACCACGCAGGCCCAGCTCAGCACATGGCTACCACTCCTGATCCTGAATCCTGAGCAGTTTTGGGCGCAAGTGCCTGAGCCAGGTGACGCTGCTGCCGGCATCTGCCACCGCCCACCTGCGTCTCAGTATTCCCCAGCGCCACGCTGAAGGCCATGCTGCGCTCTGGTCCAGCAGGGGCCCCCTTCAGCCTCAAAGCATACTGGTACAGGCCAAGCTCCTTGCTGGTCAGCTTGAGCGTGGCTGCTGACTCCGCCGCCAGGAGGGGCCGGTAGGCCACATCCAGGGACGCAGTGCTGCTGGGCTGCACCACAATGCTGGCAGGCACCACCACCTGCACATATAAAGCCCAAACAATGTTGGGATCAGAAAGCCAGCATGAAGTTATGATGTGCAGGCACAGCACAGGTCCTGCCAGATTAGCAGCAATGTCAAGAACAGGGCCTCGGTTGGCATGATGCTCAAGAAGGAAGCCACTATGATTGCCCGCCGATGAAATGACACCGATGCCACTTCACATGGCCATGCTGCCCAGCACGCTGCATAGACTGCGCTGGATGCGATCCCCGCGTGACGATTGCCACAGGCTGAAAATGGACTCTCTGGTTCTGACCTGGAGCGCTTGGCTGCCCCGGCCATCGTTCACTCACACAGGCAGAGCATGCAGGGAAGTGCAGCCCCGACAACGCCGCCTTGCTGCCCACCTGGCGGTTGTCACAGGCCACACCCATGGTGACAGCACTGGGGAGGGGGTTGTCCAGCATGACAGCCAGGCTGGTCTTCACCCGCACAGGGGACTCCAGCACCAGCGTGCCCAGCACCGCCGGCGGCGCCGCGGCAAAGGTCAGCTTGTAGAAGCTGTACTCCCCGGTGGCCTCATTCCTGAAGGTGACTGTGGCCGCAGTGGTGCCCTCGCTGTAGCAGTAGAAATGCAGGCGGCAGTCCTTCTGGGACAGGCCTGGCAAGTCGATGTGCTGGGGCCCTGCAGGCATTTAGGCAGGGGCCCTGGCACAGTGGCTCATCAGAGGCAGCATTCGAATCTGCAGCTTCCTGGGCAAGCCTGGTCCCTGGGCAGGTCAAAGATTGGGGGCCTGCGGGCCATGCATGCAGGTGCACAGTGGCTCTCATAGGTCAGCATCATATCAAACCAGCTTCGTGCAGACGCCTGGCCCTAGGGCAGGTCCTTGTGTACTGGCCAGCAGGGAGTGTGGGCAGTGATCGCTCAGCGGCCCTGGTATTGGCACAGCCATAGCATCAGAGCAGCTTCTTGGGCAAGTTTGGCCCCGGGACAGGCTACCCTGCTGGAGCCCCGCAGGGACTGTGGACAGGGTCTCATCTAAAAGCTGACACAATTGTGGCGGCCCCTTTGCTCGCGTCACCGGTCCAGAGTCCAGAGCAGCTGAGAAGCACACTGGTTGCCCCTGGTGGTGCAACTCAGTGGCACAGGCTCTCAGTGCTGTGGCTTGATTCCTCCAGGCTGCCAAATCAAGCTGGAAGCCCATGCCTTGGCCATGCATTGCTCACAGCTGCCACCAGGCAGTGTGCCCCACCTGTGAGCCGCGTGGCAGGGTCTGCCTGGCTGAGCTCCACCACCACTTTGAAGCGCTGTGGCTTGTTCAGCCAATTAGAAACCTTGAGGACCTCCGTGTGAGCTGCCTTGGCTGTCACCTGCAGTGATGTGAATTTCGAAACACACTGGATGATCATGGGCCCAGAGGCAGTTGAGCCATGCACATGCATCACAAACAGCAGCAGGCAGCTCCTCAGGAGGACCTCGCACCAGGACGCTGCATAAGCTTTGCGGGACCCACTTAATGGGCTAGTAAGCGCTGCATGCCAGCTTTGAAGAAGCAGGCCGACTGCTTCTCTGACAAGCAGTTGCTGATGAGGTTAAGCTCTAATGGGGTTTGCTGCAGTATCATCCAGCTGCTCCACAACCATCCGCACTGAGGATGTGGGCACAGCTGGGGGTGCCCCTTGCTGCAGGGTGCTGGCCATGGCGGTCAAATTTCTGAACACAAGCCATCCCCTGGACCCCACCTGCCGATGAATGGTGTCAGTGGGCTGTGGGTCATCTGCCACGCCCCGCAGAGAGAACTGCACCGCTGTGCCGTCCGGGATGGGGAAGAAGACGGAGCCCTCATGGGGCTTGTCAGCAGTGGCCATAGCCAGGGGCCTGTAGGTGATAGGGTACTTGGCGCTGCCGCCAGCAGGCACAGCCAACAGCTCAGGGCCGCTCCAGGTGTCATTGTGGACGACTGGAGCCAGCTGCCAGGGGGTGACTGAGGGGTTTGTTAAGGTCAGCTCCTGGGTGGCTGACCCACGGACGCTGGTGCGAAACTCTATGGGGGCGCCCTCGGCTCTGGGGGCAGCACAGGCGCCCGTCAGTGTCAGGAACTTGGACACGCTGCCCTCCACCTGGCAGCTCACCTGCAGGGGCAGGCAGATAAGTATTTTCAGCGACGCTGTCCACCTTTGGGTTGTGGCACTGCGATCCTGCAGCATGCTGCCCTCTGCCTGGCAACGCCCTGCAAGGGCTTCAGTACACACAGGTGCTTGGCAGCAAGCACAATGCTGGTGTTGAGGTCCTGTGGGCGCCTGTGAGCATCAGAGCATTGATGTCTGATGTCCTGCACTGACAACGCACCTGCTGGGCAGGGCAAGTTGACATGAGTGGCACTGGCAGCACATCTGGGCACTGCCGTGCTGCAGTATGCTGCCCTCCACCTGGCATCAGCATGCCCTCGACCAGCACTGTGCAAAACAGGTAGTTCCATGTGTGCTCAAATGTCAGCTTCAAGACTTTGTGGGTGAGACCAGCTTCACTGTCTGCCAACTGCATCTGCCCATCATTTGTAGCAGCAAGGCTGCTCACAACTCTGTCAGACCCAGACTCTCCAGAGCCTGGATTTGTATCAATCCTGGGCCACCACGGCTGTCTCATCCTCTCACCCTCTCCACGCGAATGTCAGCATCAATGCTCCGCGGGTGGAAGGTGACTTCCAGCTTCACATCCTGCCCCGGTGCCAAGAACCCATCCCCTGGAACCACACTGAAGTGGGGGGCCAACGCCTTCATGTCAAAGGCAAATTTGGCCCCCACGTCGCCTGTGTTTTCCAGCTGCAGACGCCTGCTGGCCTGCAGGGCAGAAAGGGAAGCAGACGCTTCAAATTTCAATTCCAGATATTTCTCAAGGCGCCAGAAATGTGAATGATGGATTTGTGTTGATCAAGGAAGCGCAAGCAGCAAAGATTTCACGAAGAGCTGGGCAATATCTGGCAGGGAATGCACATGGAGATTGCAGGGCATAAGAAGCCAACATGATACCCATGATGCAAGCGGCAGTTGGTGCAGCGTAAACAGTATGCACAAGACAAGCACAACAAGGCCACTATCTTTTAGGCATGCCAAGGGGCTCTTGGAGCTCAAGGAAGCCAACATCACCTGAGAGCCAAGCACCACAGAGCCAAAGGGGATGTTGTCAGATGCCAGTTTGACCTCTGTACCCAGGCAGGCCCCCGACAGCGTGAGCAGGTGCACGCTGACGCCAGCCACCTGCACACTTACATCCTCCCGCCAGGGACGCATGCGCTGGAGTGGCCTGCAGGCGAGTAGAGAGACAAGTCAGGGTGCTGCAGCCTGCTGCGACAGCCAGGGCCAAGGACCACAGCAGGATCTGTGGGGCAGAGCGCAGATGCTATTGGCGACACCAGATCCAGCTAAGTGGAGATGCACTAATCCATGCAGCCCAGTGTGGCGGCCAGGCACGCCACAGGAATGTGGCTGGGCAGGCACAGCCGCCAGCAGCTGCGGTCTTAAGCACTTGTGAGGCATGTGCCAGCTTGAGCACAGTGCTGGCTGGCGGTGAGTGGCTGTGACTCAGGGAGGCCCCTGCTGGCAGTGGGACAGTGCCAAAGGGCAGAACCGCCACCCTGATCACCTGTACATGAACGTGAGGTCAGCTCTATCTCGTCCCCGCAGCAGCTGCTCGGGGGGCAGCACCTCCACACCATACTGCTGCAGCCTCCCAGCTGCCTCCCACAGAGCCATGCTGTAGGTGACCCTGCTCAAATTCACCACCTGCAGGCAGACTCTTCCTCGGCATCTGGGTTTATGTGAGCCACCGTGACCCTCTGCAGCTGAGCGTGGTGCCAGATGCACATTGCAGGAGTGCCGACTGGCCAGACAGAGCTCCATCCTGCAAGGTTATGCCCCAATAAGCTTGGAGCCTGGCAAGGAACGCATTGCTGCAGCACATGGTGACGCCCAGCCGTGTGCAGCCTCACCTGCACAGTCTTGCTGGCCTGTGAGCCCTTGCTCACAGAGCCCAGGTGCAGGTTCTGGTGAGCAGGGCTGGCGCAGCTCAGCCGCAGCGGCACGGCCTCGCCCACGATGAGCACATTGACCACGTACAGGCCATTGATGTTGACTGGGACTGTCTCTGAATAGGTGCGGGCCTGCTGGGGGGTGAAGGTGATGGCCACGTTGCAGGCCTCACCTGGCTGCAGCGCTGAGGTGGGGCTGCTGACCTGAAGGTCCTCTGTGTCCTCAAACCTGCAGCAGGAATAACGGCGGGGCATGAGGTGGGCCCTTGAGATGATGTGCACCTCACACCTGCAGCCCAGCAGGCAGCAGCAGTGGGGTTTGAGATAGGCCCTGAAGAATACTTATTGTGTCCTTCAGATTGCATAGGTCTCTATAGGTACTCTAAAATCCCAGAAGTGCATCGGCATTCCACAGCTCTTCTGTCAACGAGGCATGCCGGCAGCCTGCAGGTGAGTCAAGACAGGGGCCTTTCTTCAGACTTCAAGCTCTGCAGCAGCTGTAAGCTCGCACAGACAGGGCTATGTGAGGGCTGAGCTTCAGCTGGCTGCAGAGTTGCAAAGACCAGCAGGTAGCCAGCAGGAAGAAGCCAAGCATGCAGCCTGCCACGCCGGCAGTGACATAAGCAGAATGTTGGTCGCGCAGGCCTGTGCTGCTGAGGCATGCAGAGCATGCAGGAGCAAACAAGTCTGCCCAAAGCTTGCAGCTGACGCAATGACAGGACACATGCGTGCTGCTCTCTGTCAAGCAGGCTCAAAGTCGGCCTCAGACAGACCTTGTTAGCTCCCTAAGGCTGCTTTGATTGCAAGAGCCATGACATGACTCACTCGATGCTGAAATTCAGCTCTGCCTTGTCATTGTTGCGCAGGCGGAGCTTGACCTCCTGGGGCTGCATGCCACGCTGGTGCACCAAACAGGGCCCAAAGTCATGCTTCAAGAAACTGAGGTCCAGCGCCGGCTTGTGCCCCACCCCTGCACCGCAGGCAACACCTGTGGCCCAAGCCGTCACTGCATTGAAGGCAAGCTGACATGATAACACAGCTCCAGGCTGTGGGGGCATATCCCGCTGCAAGTTAACAGGCCCGACCAGGAAGAGCAACGATGTCCTGCCAGCATGCGCCAGATGAGTGTGACACTTGTTGAGGTGTCATATGGAGGGCCCTGAGACCTGATCAGCGCTTGGCTCCCAGCAGACTTAGCCCTGGCTGGGAGCGGGGACCCCCACCTGACAGGAGCAGCGTGTAGGTGCTGCCATTGACGACCTGGCAGGTGACCTTGTAGCTGCTGAGTGTGTGGGCTGAGTGGGGGTTGTAGCACAGCCTGCACACTGAGCGGCCGCCCTTGCCAACCATGCCAGCTGCAGGGTCCACAGACACCCTGGGATCCTCACCAACCTGTCAGAACCAGAGGAAATGTTGGACCTTGAGAGCCGCAGGGTGAACAGCAAATGCAAGCAGGCTGCCACAGTATGGCTGACAGCAGCTGTCGACATGCAGGGCATCAGGAGTCGGACACAGCTGTGTGAGGGTCCAGAAGAGGGGATTGCTCATGGTGTGCACGGGTGCCCACCTTCCAGACGTAGTCGAACTTCAGCAGCCCAGAGTTTACGAGGGCCAGCGTCTTGACGCAACGCTCGTTGACCAGCACCTGCATTGTCACGCCTCGTTGAAGAATTGCCACCACATCTGACCGGCTAGGCTGCAGCCCCTGAGCAGACCTGTAAACTCCTCAGCTGCGCTGACTCGGCCAAGCAGCATCAGGCAAAGGCCGAACTGCAAAAGGCATCTCAAATCACACCCCTTGAGAAACATTGCCAACCATAGGGGCCACGGTCTGAGGTCTGAGGACAGCACACACCTGCCCATCATGTAGGTCAAGATGCGCAGCCAGCAGAATGCCAAATATGTGGGCCATGGTTTTGCTCAAGGCAGACATAACCTGCAGCCAGAAACAGAACAAAGGACCACCACGTACCTGCCCCCAGTCAACGCTGTTGGGCACATCCGGCGACAGATGCACCAGCTGCCCATCTGCAGTCTCCATCTGCAGGCTGTTGTGCACAGCATAGCCCTCGCCCTTTACATTTAGCATCAGCCGGCTGGGCTTGCGCTTGACCAGGCAGGCCACATTGTAATTGCTGGCAGCCTCCACACGAGGGTGGAAGGTGACTTGCAAAGCCAGGCTGCTGTTGGGCTGCACTGTGCCACTGCTGGGAGCGAATGTGACAGTTGGCTTCTTCCCTGCAGGCAGAGCAGTTAGAGGAGATGAGGTTCTGCAAACCTGGGTGTCAGGAGGGTGCATAGACGGGAAGGAGACCATGCCTGCACTCTGGCCTGAGGCAGCCCTCATCATCCATGCCATGGCAGCCATGCAGAGGTAGATCAGCCATTGTCTTTGTTGGTCAGGGCCGCTGCCTTGCTGCTGACACAGTTTGCCAGTGCATGCAATGCTCGGCGTGCCTTTCTGCAGCAGAGCCATCTTCTGTGCAGGTTAGCACTTGTGCAAACAGCCAGTCATGTGCGCCATGTCCTTGTCTGGCACCCGTGTTGCAGGGCAGCCAGACGTGCTGAGGCGTGCTCTTGATGACGGTTGTGGCGTCAATGGTGGGCTCGTCTAATGCCATACAGTGTGCCAGCTTATGGGGCAGTCCGCATGCCTCACCTGTGCTCTCAATGACTGCATCTGTTGCGTCAAAGGTGGCCCTGTCCAGCTGGAACTCAAAGGGCAGGTGCTCGCTGTTGATGAGGCGCACAGTCTCTGTGGTGCGGCCCCCAACCAGCACCTTCCCAAAGTTGAGTCCAGGGCGGTCAAAGGCCACCCGCGGCTCAGCCACCTTGCCCACCAGCAAAAACTGGACCTCCAGCTTGTGCTCAGGTATGCTGAAGCGCCAGAACGATTCCTGCAAAGAAAGCACTGCTGCATGGTTGAGTGACAGAACAACTTCTGCAGCTCGACAACTAAGTTGTGCTCAAGCATGCTGTGGTGCAGAGACATGACTCCTGTGGGCATGCACAGAGGCTGCCAGAGCTGCAACTTGAGGAAATGCCCAAGGGCGCCAACAGGCAGGAGAAAGAGCTGCAGCTTGATGTCAGGCCTTGTCAGGGATATCTGAAGCGCTGGCAACAGTATTCACAGGCACAGAGGGAGGCACCGAGGGAGCCACAGCTGCCCTGTGCGTCTTTAGAGGAGTGGCAGGGGCTGATGGTTGCAGCTGGTGGCCTTGCATCATCATGACTGTACTCAAGCTGTTGACTGAATGTGGAAGCCCTGAGTGCAGATGAGGGTCAACATCAAAGATGCCAGGACTGAGCTGGTGCAGAGGAGGCTTGCCTGCAGCTGATCCTCTGCTGGGGTATACTCGAAGGCCATCTCGTAGCGCAGGCCGCCTGCCACCACACCAGTGCGTGTGTTACACTTGAAGGCAGAGTCAGCTGCCCGCAGCGCCCCTGGGGCCACCACCTGGTCCCACTGGAACTCATAGGGCAGACTGGTGGGGTTGAGCACCCAGAAGCGCTGCACGTTGCGCACCTGCAATGTATGGTGCATGATTCGGTCGCTGATCTCAAGTCAGAAGAGCTCAGCGCTAGGCCCCAACTTCATGCCAAAGGTGCATGCAGCATCTGTTGCATGACTCAACGCGCCAGAACTTGAGGACTGAAGGTGCCTGGCAAGAAAGCAGCGGCCCCTGCCGCTTGGGCTGGACACGGTGGTACCCCAAAGGTGGCCTGAAATCGTCCTGCCCTGCAACGGGGATGGAGGCCAGACTCCCAGGGAATGCAAAGCTACACATACGGATGTTGACCTGGAAGCACCAGCCACAGTGCCCCAGTAGAACCTTGGGCAGTGCAGTGCTGAGTCCCTCCTGCAACAGAGTGCTTGAGCAACCCCGTTGTACCTTGATGCCCAGTGACTCTATCTCCAGCACCTTGATGGCAGGATCCAGGGGGCCTAGGTCGCCGCTTGGTCCCCGGCGGTCCGAAGCTCTCCGGCCTGCACTCAGGTGGCCACAGCACGTTGTCAGACAGGTGCACATGGCCTCCCTTTCACAAAGCTGCCCATGTCATGCAGTCAACCAGCTGACAAGGCAGTGCTGGGCAGCTGCCAGCCTGCTGCACATCTGCATGCAGGCTGCCTCTGCAGGGCCGCGGCCCACTGCCGTCCACTGCTGAACAGCTGGGCTGCTGCATGAACTGGCTGCGCAAGTCTGCGGGGCGCAGCACGCGCAGCAGGCCCCACCTCCTGTGAGGTAATCGCTGACTGGCAGGTCAAAGTAACACCATGGCCGCAGCACGCTGCCACTGATGGCACGGCGGGGCTGCTGGGCGGTTGCTGCCAGGTTGGCAACCGTGCCCTGAAGGGCCCGCTCACAGTCCACCACCTCCTGTGGACTGAAGCGGACACTGATCTGGGCAGTCTCTCCTGCAGCCAGGCTGCCACCAGAGGGCTCCACCTGCAGGATGAAGTCAGGGAGCGTGAATGCATGCAAGCAATTGTGATAAGTCGTCTTCGGGTTGCTTGCTGCTCACAACCTTCTCATGGAAGCAACCAGCAGAATGCTGGGTCCATGACAGCGGCTGGCATTGCACAAGGCAGGCTTGGCCTGCACTGGCGGCATGCAGCGTGCTTGTGTCTGTGCCTTGCCTGGTACAAGCTGGTGGGGTCAGGCTGACCGTCCGACATCAGCACGGCCCACTTGAAATTCAGGCGGGCCATGCTGGTGTTCTTGAGCGGGAAGGTGAAGCCCCTGGTCTGGAACATGACAGTAGGGCGGAAGGCAATGGGACTTAGCTCACACTCAATCTTGGCATCATCTGAGACAGCTGACACCTGCAGCAGACGGCAGGCAGAGCTAAGAGGTATCTGCAAGAAGGCCTTGCACCCCTCCACCACATCAAGGCCAGTGAGTAAAGCCTGGCTACTCAAGGCTACATCAGCCTGGCACCTGCACAGCCAGAGCCAGCAGGGTGCAGCAGCATGCAGGCACAAGAGTTCGCGCATACAGCCAGGCCGGCGTGCACAAGACGTGATGCTGCTGCAACACACTGTCAACGCACCATCTCTGCTTGTGCACAGCAGGCACATGGCAGAATCCATCCAAGGCCCTCACATGCTGCCTACCCTCATGCCGTGCAGAAGCTGTTCAGCAGTGGCGTCCATTGCCAAAGAGCACCCACCTTGAGTTGAGCGGCGCTGCAGCCTCCAAGACAAGCTGCTTCCAGAACAACAAGCAAACGCAGTAGATGTCCCCTGTACAGGCAGGTGTTGCTGCAGCCAAAGAGCTCAAGATGCGTCACCCAAGGTTGACAATGTCGCCATGCGGACCTTTCACCAGCTGTGAGCTCACAAGCTGTGACCAAGTGCTGCAACACCTCAGTCCCCATGCTCTGTGACAAGCATGAACTCATAGCAACGAGGACCGAATCTTACATAACTGACCTTGAGCAACCGCTGCAGGACCTCAGCCCCCTTGCCAGTGACAAGCTCCACCTTGGGCTCAGCCTCAGGGCCAGCTGCCCCTTCCACCCTCCTGTTGTCCCAGTCAGCAACTGCTGCAGCGCCCCCAGGGTACCGAAGCTCAGTCCCCTTCATCACGACAGCCTGAGCCTTCAGCTGTGCAGGAGCTGAGCTGCGGAATGTGACTGTGATGTCCTTGACAGACCCTGCTGAGATGTGGCCGATGGATGGCGAGATGGTGAGGTTCGGCACTGCTGGCCACTCAAACCTGCAGGCAGGGGAAGGCCTGGCCTCTTGGCACACAGAGTGGCCTCAGGTCTGCAGCTTTTCAACTGATTGCAGTGCGGCTGGGCTGATGCTGAGCTTGTGGAGTTTGAGTGCCAGCCAGCTGTGACAAGGTGCTGCAGGCTGTCGTCAATACCAGCCCTGCATGCTTGTCTGTCCATCGCAGCTAGGCGGGCGCACCTGTAGTGCTTCTCAGACATGCTCCTGAGCGTGAAGCTCATCTGGGCAGGCACGTTCAGGGGGACATCATCCAGCTTGAGCTCATCAACTGACTCCCCAGGTAGGCCTTCAAAGGCCAGCACCTCCATGTAGCACTCCCCCGTGACAGGGATCCTCATGTGCTCAAAGGGGTTCTGCTGCACCTCCACCAATAGCTACAGGGCAGAAGACCGGCTGGAGGAAGAAGTCCATGTTTGCTGAATCTGTTGCGCAGCCAGCTGGCTCCAGGGGAACATGCTCAGCAGCATGTTTTGTATGCCAGATAGATGTTAGACAGAGCCAGGCGCGAACATGCCTCATCCTGGCGTCTGGAGCACGGCATGCAGCACGCAGCCTGCATCTCCACACGACTGTCTGGAATGACAGTAATACTGGCCTCTGATCCTTAACAGACAGCACACATCTGAGCCTGCTGCACGACCTGTGCAACATCTGCTCTGCGTTGCAGGGCACAGGTCAGCATCAGCTGCTGCCCCCAGGTCCTTCCAACCTTCTCACCTCATGGGTGTGCTGCTTCACCTCGGCAGCAGCAAACTCCAGCACCAGCTGCTGCGCCTGCTTGCTCTGCAGGCTGACTGTGCGGGAGCCACCCTGCAGCTTGAAGGCTGCATGTGCCTCCATTGAGATGCGGGCAGTGGCCGGCAGAAGCCCATTGTTGCGCAGCGTGACTACCTCTGTCGCCATCTTGCCCTGCACATAGTGCCAGGCAGCCATCAGCACAAGCGCAGAGGCGCATTCTGCACTGGCATGCTATGAAGGAGTCCCCCTCAAGGCAGGAGTGTTTGAGGCCGGTTGATACACGTTGTGCAGCCTCCAACGGTCTGGTACCAGCTGTCAACACTGCTGGCTTTGGGTAGCCTGACTGCTCTTAGGCAGGCGCACCTTGAGCAGCCTGGCAAACTTGATGGCGGGGGCTCCCTTCTCAGCCCCAGGCAGCTCCAAACTGAGTGAGGGCAGGGTCCCCTCTCCCCTCAGCTCGCAGCTGAATGCCTTGGTGGCAGGATGGGAGCCACCCTCCACTGCTGCCTCGAAGGTCGCAGCATAGCTGCGGATGGCCACCGGGCTGAAGGACAGCGTCACGTAGCGAGCCTCGTTGGGAGGCAGGACGAGCTGCGGGGGCTGCACCTCCATTGGGAAAGCGCCCTGGACTGGGGCACCGCTGGGCTTGATGGTGAAGTTCACTGTGGCCTGGACCTGCAGGCGCGAGAGGACCAGACCTGTCTCAGCAGGTGTTCTGCTCAGGCTGCCAGGCCCCTGGTGCCTTGTTGCCAGGAAGGTGTGCATGACGCCCGCATCAGCAGACCTCGTGACCCCTGCTGAAGCTAGCCAGGATCAGCAGGGCTTGTGAGCCCTGTTGAAGCTCAAGAGACCCTTATGACGGAGCACATATGGGGCTGGTGCAGCAGACCTCAGGCTGACCTTGGTGGGGTTGGCCATCTTCAGGTTGGCCCTGACGCCAGCAAAAGCCCCCTCAGCACCAGACTGCCCACCCAGGGCAGCCAGCATCGTCCCAAAGTCAAAGAGGCGCTCCTCTCGTGCATACTGGCAGCGCCTGGGGGCAAAGGGGTCCACCCTGCTGACCACGGTGTGCTCCTCAAAGATGGCCTCGATGTTGGAGGCGTCGATCCCTGGGATCACTGACTCCCCTGCCAACTCGTACGGGATGCCCTCAGGACAGTCTGCATAGTCCCTGCGGTACAGCAGCTGGGTGCTGACGGCAGTGACTGAAAGGCAGCTGCAACATCTAGCAAGTCTCGTGAGCGGCTTGCATAGCATGAGATTGATGGCCTGTGCTGCGAAGGCTGGTGGCTGCTCTCTGCAATGCACAGCTTTTTAGCTGATGACTTGGCCAGTAGCACCTTGAGATGCTCTGGCAAGACATCTAGCAGACAGCAAGCAGCCAGATGGTGGGTGTTGCAGCTGGCTGCGGGTGCACCCAATTGAACTGCACCGTGTGCATTGTTCTATGTACAGGACAACTTGAAGAGTGTCCTGATGGCAACAACTGAAAGACCCTGGCTGTCTTGCGCCGTGCTTGGTCGGCAGCAAGCACTGGATGTAGCACCACTAGCTGTATGTGACTTGCATGCTGAGAAGCAAGCACTTGTGACTGGCAAGGACTCGTCAGCCCCACCTGTCGCTGATGTCCAAGCCCAGCCGCTCCACGCATGCCTGCTCCCCTTCTGCCTTGAAGGTCACGCTGACACCCTGCTTGCTGCCAGGAGCAATCACAGCTGTGGCAGGCGCTGCGCTGAAGGCCCCAAGGGTGAGGCCAGCATCTGGCGGAGGCGCTGCCTCTTTCTTTCCAGCCTTGCCAGTAACTGGTGGTGGCATTGCTGCTGCAGCTGCGCCGGCCTGCAGGTGTGAAGCTGACTGAATGAAACGCTCATGGCACCTGGCAGAGCCTTGACATGCTGGCAGCCATTTGGCAGCAAAGCTAGCTCATGATCTGCAGGTGTGGGCAAGCTAAAGCGCCAGAATGCTACGCTGTGCTCTCCACAAATAACTTCAACGGCCTCCGCAGTGACGCCTGCGTTGGCCTTTAGTGACGTTTTCGAGCAAGCCCAAAACCTTGCAAGAAGCCTTGCAAAACCCACTAACAGCGTGCCACGGCATGTGGCTTACCTGGCCCAGGGCGAGGTTGAAAACCTTGAGGGTGACGGGGAAGTCCCCCATGTTGGTGATGTCAAAGGAACGAGGTTTGGAGCTCGTGTTGCACATGACAGGCCCAAAGCTGATGCCTCTGGCAGGCGTGATTGCATACCTTGAGAAGGCTGCCCGCAAGTTCACCTGCAAGCATGCTGCCAGTCTTTCATCACTACGCAGGCATGGCAACAGCTCAATACGGGTGCCACTGACCACATTCCCCCGAGGCTGCCTGCAAGTTGGGCCGCAAGCATGAAGCCAGATACTCTCTAGTGTGTGCTGCATGACAGGGGGAGCTGTGGCGCTGCGCCTGATATGACAGACTATGTGGGAGCCCAGTTGACTGCATTGCTGCACGGGGGCAGCTGTGCAACAGCACATCTGACAGCATTTTCCAACTGTGAGCAGTCGCCGAGCAGTCTTGGCCGCCATGACACATGCAGGCATGTACACTCACCATCAGAGGCAAGGTGCTCTCCTTGAGCCCTGTCATGGGCTCAATGAGGGCCACCGAGACGTCATTGTTGCCCACCATCGTCACCTCACGCCTCAGGGCACGGCCCCTGCGGAACACATTGCCATCACCTCTAACGTGAACATCTCTTGCCGGCAGCACTCCAAAGACAGCTCAACGGTCAGCCTCAGGGGCCGCCACGGCGGGGCAGCGAACAATGTTGATGTGAAGGCAAAGGCAAAGCCAGGTGATTACATGAGGTGCAGCTGCCAGCTGGTGCAGTCATGTCCTCAATCTCAGCTATGCAGCCCCACTGCCTAAGCCGAGGGAGTGGAAGCAGCTGGGACCCATGGACGCCTCTTAGCCACCCACTTGTTGAACTGGAGCTCCACTGCCTGCTGTGCGCCAGGCGCAATGCTCCCCACATCCGGTACGATGGTGAACATTTCCCTGATCAGGCCGCCGCGACTCTGGAACTTGAAGGCGACAGGGTACTTGCCGCCATTGACCAGGGTCACCGTCTTAGTGGCTTCCTCTGTTGCCTTCATGAGCCCAAAGTCAAGCGCTGTGGCTGCTGCATCAGGCAGGCGCAGCTGCGTCTCGATGATGTACGCCTCGCCCTTGAGGGCAATGGGCACCTCCTGAGCTGTAGGTTGGACGCCCTGCACATCTGTGACCTGCAAGCCACAGCAGAAGGTTTGCACAGCAACAAGATGTGTGCCTTTCTCAACATCAATGTGCACCTCCTGGTCTGCAGACACCCCTGGATCTTCATCAAACATGCCAAGCCTTCGACAGAATGAGCGTCAGGGCGGCTGACCTGGCCAGCGATACCACTGCCATGACAGCACTAGAGCATCTGCACCTGGACCACCACTTTCTCAGTCAGCTGCTTCTTCTCCCTGGCAGTGAATTCCACCACCACCCGCAGCTCCTCCCTGGCAGCAAGGTCACTGGTGCCAGGGGTGACCTTGAACTCTGATGGCAGCGTGTCTGAACCTGGAGGGCACATGGACCCCTGCTTCACTGTACAAAGACACAGTTCCATGCTTTGAACATCTCATGACTATGCTATTCAACTCAGCTGCGCTGTGAGGTGGTCCATAGTGTGATTGTATTGGGTGCAACAATGTTGCTTGCAAAGCTGCAAGGCCTCCAGCCAGGGGCTGGCCAGGCCCAGCAGGCAATGCCTATGCCCTGGGTCTGTAGAAGAAGATGGCGGTGGTGTGCATGTATTTGCAGTGTTTCTTTGCTGTTCAACTTCCAATGCAATGTACTTGCCAGGCTCTGGCAGCAAGGACGTACAGCCCTCAACAAGTTGAGTGGGCAGCATGCTCACCAGCCAGCTTCAGCTTGCATGGCAGCAGGCTGGTGTTGCGGATGATGAAGGCCTTGGTTGTGGTCTTCCCCACCAGCAGCCTGTCAAACACAATGCCCTCCTGCAGGATCTGCAGGCACAGAGACTTCCCTTCAGCGAGACATCCTCAGCAACACCAGCACTTGGTGTGGAGACAACAAGTGGTGACCCGCAATCACACAATCAAATGGCATGCAGCTGTATGGACCTACCCTGGCCTCGCTGTGCAGCCCCAACTCTGCAGACATTGTTTTGAGACTTGCCACTGTGGCAAACGCAAACGGCTGACCTTGCTGCGCGGTGTCAGGGGCCTCGCAGGTGCAACCTCCTCCTTTTTGCCCTTGGCGCCAGGCTTGCTGGCAGCGGCAGCAGGCGGCGTTTGCGGCTTGACAGTTGCAGGAGCGGCGCCCGGTGGAGGCGCGGCAGACTTCGAGCCAGGCCCACTAGCTGGTACAGGGGTGGGCAAGCGCTCGTTGCCTGCACAGGAGGGCAACCCTTGGGACTGCTTTGCTTGGGCAACCTGGCAGCCCTCCCTCTCCTGACAGGCAGGACCCACTCCGCTATGTGTCAACATAGTACACACTGCTGGCAGGCCCGGACTCACACAAGGTGCTGTAGCCAGGTTGCCTCCCGCAAGCTCATGTTCAGTGCATGCAGGCAGGTCACAAGCAGCACGCATGTACAACGGCCCGCAGTCAACCAATCAGTTGCTGTCCAGAGCGCCTTCACTCACAGGCTTTACCTTCTGGTGGCGCAGGCATGTCCAACCGGACCTCCACCTGCGGCCTGGCCCCCACACAGCTGACCGGGAACTCTACAGGCACAGGACTGTTGCTGATCCTGCAAACCACGGTGTCCTGTGCTGGCCCCACTGCCTTGGGGAATGCCCACAGCGTCAGCTCCTGCGTCTCTCCAATCCTCAGGTCGAGCCCCTGCAGCCAGGACAACAGCGTCGAGCAGGGCAGCACCGGCACTAGTCATGGGAGATGCGCCCACAGCGTCAGCTAATGCATGTCCCAAACATTTTGGTCTGGCTTCCGCAGCAATCACAAGAAGGACAGCAACAGCACTATATGTGCAGGAAGCACCCGCGAAGTCTGTTCCTGGTCTGGCCAGACTTGGGATGCAGCGCCTGCAGTGCACCTGTGCCCTCACATGCATGTGCTCCGCCGCAGGCTTGCGCTGCCTGTCACAGCCAGTACTGACATGCAATCAGGTGCAGCCCCTGCAGTGCCCAGACACCTCAGCCTCAGCTCTGCGCTGCTGTCCTGCTGCTTGTCTGATGACTTCTGAGCTCCAAGGTCAATGCTAGGCCTCTGGGTCATGCTTCAAGATCACAGCCAGAGGCACCCAGACGCAGGGCAATGCCAGCTTTGCTGCACGGCAGCAACATACAGATGGGCCGGGCACCACGAGCAGCTGTTTGTGGCAGTCCGTCCTGCTAGTGGGCAGAGAGCAGTCATGTTTAGCTTGCCTTGGGCTCAAACATGAAGCACGATCCGGCTGCAGAGGTATCCTTGGGCTTGGCTGCAGGTTTGCCCTTGCTCGCATCTGCAGGCGCCTCCTCAGGCCCACTCTTCAGGCAAAAGTCAATGTGCAGGTCAAAGAGTCCGTTGTTCATCAGCTTGAACTTGGTGGCATTGCCAGCCTGCTGGCCCTCCCTGCAAGCATGCCACATTAGCATCTGCAGTGGTGAAGTTGCAGCTTAGCAGCATGTCAACTAGCATGGAGTGACATGCATGCCCGTCGTCACTGACAGGGAGAGACTGCGAGGCTTCTTCCCACTGGACATGTCCACACAGGCTTTCTCACATGGACTCACTTGTAGCCTGCAGGGTCCAGACCAGCCAGCAGCGGCCCAAACTCAAAGAGCCCTGTGCTGGTGATGAACTGCTTGGCCACCTTGGCTGAGGCGGGTCTGTTCTTGGAGCGCTTGGCAAACACCTTCTGGGGCTCGGTGGCAATCCTGGGGTAGTCACAGGTGCCAATGACGTTAACTGTGGCCTTGCCCTCAACCCCAGCAACCTGCAGCACTGTCTCCCAAGTCTGAGAAGTCTCTGCACGAGGACCCTTACGCAGCAGCGATCTCATGTAGACGTGGTGATAGAACGTGTCTCACACTGGGGGAGCACACAGGTGGGCAACGTGCAGCATGCACCTTGGGCTGGCTTGACCTTGCCACCTTTTGTGCTATTGGGCTGAGGACATGCGCTGTCACCCTGCCATCAGCTGCATGGCGCTACAGGCCTTGCACGCATGGCAGGCCATACAGACCATCAGCTGGACGAGGGCCAGCCGCAGCCCATAACATAATCTCACCTCAAAGGCCAGCAGCTCCTTGAATGTCCCAATGTCATCTGAGCTGAACTGCACGATCAGTGGCACTGAGCTCCTGGGAGGGATGACCCACCGCGTCTGCTCAGCCTTCTTGCAGGACTGCAACGCTGCCAGTGCCTCTGCGCCGCTGCCTGCCACCTGGCCCTGCCAGGCAATGCACTGCAGGGCTTCAGGGTTAACCTAACTGGTCAATGGCTACGGCTCCAGGACAACTAGCCGGCAGTGCAAGCAGCTGCTGGTGCGCATGGGTCCACTGCCCAATGGCGCCGCATCTGCACAGCACGCTGAGACTGACAAGACCGCAGGTGTGCCTGCAGGAACCCTCAATGATCCCAGTCGTGCCCTACACAAGCCTGACCGAGCTGCAGATTGTTGGGCCAGGCTCACTGCGTCGACAGGGGTGACCAGCTTGAAAACTTTTATGGCCTTGCGCTCTGCCCGCTGCTTAGGACGCTTTACAATCTGCAACAGGTAGGGGTCTGCCACCAGGCCGGCGTCTGCAGGCGTCTGCGGCATGCGGGTGCTCAGCACGCCCTGCTCGAAGGTGATGCCGCACACCTGCAGCCAAAAACCCTGCTGGTCAGCTCACAGGTCGGCTGCTGGCCCCTTCCTCTGGGCTGCAGGTGTATGCGGCATGCAGGTGATGAGCACGCCCTGATGCAGCACACCTGCCCACATGGTCAGCCATGACGACTCCTTCCGCCAGCTCACTTGCATACTGTCAGGCCTCACCGCACTTGCAGGTCAGATCACAACCAAGCTGCTGTATTGTGGACGCCAACAAGACAGCTGTGGGCCCAGCTTGGGTGTGCCGCCTGTGCAGACGGGTCAGCATGTTGCCACTGTGGCAGTGTGCAGATCGCAGCTCAAGCACTGCTCAGTGCCCATGCCAAGACGAGCCACCTGCCTGGGCAGGCAGGTGTTTGAACCACCCCAGTCGCAGAATGCACAACAGGTGAGTGCATTCCAGCTCACATCTCGTAGGGTCTGCTCTGTGCCCTTGGCAGCAGCGTCCACCTCCACAAGCAGCACTGCAGCCTCCGGCACAATCTTGCCCATCACCACATCCATCAGCTGCTGCAGCTGCTCTGGCCACTGCTGCGCAGATGCAGCCACCTCCTGCAAGGCTGCCTCTGCAACAGGCGGCACCGGTGCCTCGATGGGCGCCTGGTCTGCTGCTGGGTCATCGAGCGCCCCTGCTGCAGCCTCAGTGCCAGACGGCGGGGCAGCAGCATCAGCTGGTGCTGATCCTGCTGGCCCTGGCGGGCCCTCTGCCGCTGGGGGGCTGTCCGGCTTGGGCTCTGCTGCTGCTTGTGGCTTGGCCCTGGGCTTGCCACCAGGCTTGGCAGCTGCCCCTGTGGCTGATATGGGCTTGCCGTTTGCTTTGCTGGCACGCAAGCTGACAGGGCTGGGTGGGCGCAGGGGCTTGCCAGGGGGCGGGACTGGATCCTGCGTTGCTGCCTGGAGCTCCCTGCAGGCATGCAAGCACCAGCAAATGACGACAGAGCTCAAACGCATGTTGCAAGATGGTTTGGAGAGCTCCTGCTGCACCAACCACAACACCTACAGACAGCCTGTCAGCTGGTCTTGAAACGCCTGGGCCCTGCCCCACCCACTGTTGGCGGTGCCTACGTAAGGCAGGAGGCTGGCTGGGTGTACACGCTTCCCACTGCTGGCTGTGCCCTCCACATAATCCCAAGGCCGAGGCCTCGATGCCTCCAATGCCTTGCTGAGCGCACAGCAGGCAGAGCAGCAGTGGCACGGCGGAGCGAGGTTTCTGCCCGCCTGAATTGTGCCCATGGTGCCTTTGCAGACACCCTGGGTGCAGGGCCCACCCCTGCACCCCCCTGGTAGAACACCTAGTTGCTCATGTTGGGCAGGCATAGCAGCCAAACACCTTTGCCCACCTGTACCGAGTTTCAGCCGCCTCAGGGGCCATGCTGAGCGCAACAAGCCACAGCTTCCGCTCCCCCTCCCAATGAAACGCTGTCAGATCCACAGGCGGTGCCGGTGGAGGTGGCTCTGCCTTCTTGCCCTTGGGCGGCGGTGGTGGTGCTGGCGCAGGGATGGCCTCCGGGTGCACTGCAGCCAGGATCCGTGAACTGGCGTACTCGCAGCAGCCCACTTTTGGATTGCTCAGCGATGGTCTGCTGTGAGACAGTCTCAGATCTGGTGCATGCTGCCCTTGGGGTGCCCTTGATGTGATGGCCCAACAGCTTGGCGCAACAAGGCGCAGCATGGCAAATGCTCTCAGACTGCAGGTGCTCACGCTTCAGGTGATGCCCCCCGCCTCGCAGTTGGCACAGCAGCGACTACGTCTGCAAAGCTGCAGCCCAGGCTCTTGAGGACTATCTGAAGCCCTTCAGCTGCGGCCAACAGCAAGCTGATCAACTGCCATGCAGCATTGAGAGTGCTAGAAGACGGTCACTCACGCTTCTTCTCCAAGCCAAATCCAGACATGAGGCCGGCACCAGCGGTGGCCGTGTCTGCATAGCTGCAACCCAGGCCATCAATGACAACCCCGTTGCGGAACCTCTCTGACTGCAACGCGCTCTTCAGCGCCCGGGTCAAGAGAGCCTCCAGCTCCGCTGGCTACAGCAAAAAGCAGGAGTGCACACTGAGGCAACTGTTATGAGGGCACGGCTGCACAAGGGAGCACCTTGTCTGCAAACCGGCATGAAAGCAACAGCACAGGAGTGGAGCTCAGCTCCTCAGCTGTATGCTGCGGAGCGTGGCAAAGACACTGCACCCTGCTGCAGCAACTGGAATCTCAGGTAGCTTTGTAGGTGAATAGGGTGTGGGCGGCCACAGTGATGCCAAGTGCCTGGCCCGCACATTCTCTGAGCCCACCTGCAGCTTAGTGTGAGGAGCCGTATAGCCTGGTTCCCGCTGCTCCTCTGGCTGGCCCAGCAGCTTGTCATATAGCTCGTCGCTGAGGCTGGCGTCCCCTCCCTCTGTTAGGTCAAGTGTGGCAGCTGCCTGCATGGCAAAATTCCTTCAGTACCAAAGTAAAACAAGACAGTTAAGCCTTCATGCGAGGGCAAGCCTCAGACCCGGGCAGCAGCACTGCTTCCCAGCATGTCAAGGCAGCAGCAGCCAATTCAGCAGATCCTCCGCCAGTCGTTCAGGCCATGGGATTAGGAGCAAGACATTTGCAGGAACAAATGGTATGTTGAGCAGCTAATGAGCACATGAGAGCAGCAGCGACTGACCGTGACGAGATCGTCCACTGATGCCACAGGCACGCCGTAGCGAGCTGCCAGCAGGGCAGCCTGCATGGACTTGCCCACCCTGGCTGGCCCCACCACCAGCACGTTCAGGCCGCCCGGCACCACTACAGGCTTGTATTGGGCAGCCTGCTGCGCTGCAAAACCTGGGAGCATGCTGGCCTGTGAGGCAAGAGCCTCGCTGCCACTGCTTCCCGCCTGCTCAGCAGGCACACCTGCGACCTCAGTGGCTGCAGCAGGCGTTGCACTGCTCTGAGCATCTGGGGTGGCCGGCTCTGCCTCTGCAAGCGGCGGCGGCAGGTTGGCCCACAAGGGGGCGCCAGGTGCCAGTGGTGGCATCAGCATGACATCCCCTGCTCCATAGCCGCTGCTGCCTCGCAGCTTTGCCTCGTCCTCCAGATACTGCTTATCCCAGTCCAGTGAGTAAGCCTGCAGGTAGTCAACATCTCATGCAGCCTGACACCATCGGTTGCAGGGCAGAGTGCTGCATGCACAGAGCACTCACTCCAGAAAGTGCTTGTCAGACCAAGTGAAGGGCCTGGGGATTCTTAAGATGTAAACTGCTGCCTTCTCCAAGCTTTTGCATACGCTTGGCAGTCTCAGGCTAAGATGTGATGTAAGCCATCCTAATGCAAGCCACATTGATGCTTGCAGAGACTTTGCACTGGGCTCGAGGGTGTCCAGGGATTTGAGAACCCCCTGCTGCTGAAGTTAAGCTCTGGTTGGTCTCTAGGCAAGCCGGTAGTGAAGAAACAGATGGCTTTTTACAGCAATGAGTGTGAGCTTCACCTCAATGGCAATGTCACTGTTGTTGCACAGCCGCAGCACTGCCTCGTTGGGTGTGCCTGACTTGGGCAGGATCGGGCCCAGGTCCACCTGGGGCTTCTCAAAGGTCAACTTGGGAGTAAAGCTGGAGGCTGCACAGGCTATCACTGGGCCCTTGTTATTGAAGTTGACCTTGATGGGCAGCCTCTGAGCATAATGGGTGTCATGCGCTGGTGAGGGCGTAAACATCACCTACAGACAGGTCACACGAGGGCCCAGCTCACACAACGTGCTGCAGAGCACCCAGAGCCAACAGAGCAGATGTCACTTCTGCAGCTCCGCTCTGAGGAGGAGGCAGCCACAAGCAGAGCACAGCCTGTCTACCTGGTGTACCACGTCTATCCTGGCCGGCACTAACAGCAGAGTGAAGCCAGCGGCAGCGGGACGGGTAGGTCCGCATTTCACTGTGTCACCTTGAGCAGGACCTTCTGCCCAGGTGGCAGCACCCCTTGTTCGGGCTGTGCCTTGAAGTAGGCCCAGTCCTTGGCACCGCCTGCTTCCAGCGGGGCCTTCACCTGCCATTCTGCTGGAACCTCCCGAGGGTTTTGCAGCATGACGAGCATGACCTGCAGCAGGCCCAGTGCCGGTGAGAGAGGCAGAGGAGGGGCAGCAGCGACAGAGCAGGTTGCACACCAAGCTCCTGCCGAGCAGGCCATGGCAAAACACCTCTGCTGGGATGCCAGCAGCTGAGCTGACCTTGGTCTTGCCCGTCGGCACTGGCCCAAAGTCCAGTGTCTCTGTTGACACCTTGACCTCCGGCGTGACGAGCACAGCCTTCAGTGTGACCATTACGGTGGGCCCCAGCTTCAGCATGATGGGCAGCTCCACAGAGAAGGGCCCTGGCTTTGCCTTCAGACGTGCAGTCTGCAGGCTGTGGCATGGTGAGATTGCAGCAGCTGTGCCTTGTCCAGGGCCATGTGCTGCAGTGCACTGCACATGCACTGGCAAGCTACGACAGCTCATTGCACATGCTGTGGCAACATTTGCGTTCCAGGAAAGATACAGCAATGCATTAGATAGCTACTGGGCAGGCATGAGCTGAGTCAGGCAGACTTGAACACCAGGAGACATGCCCTCAACCACCAGTTCAAGTGGTGACTGCAGCAGCACCAGCACCAGCAGGGTCAGACAAACTGTGTACTGGCAGAAAACAAGCCCAGAGCCATCAACGAAGAGTGAAGACAGCAGCAGCACCAGAAGGACCAGGCTATCTTGGGCACCATTGGGAGACATGCCCAGAGCTGATCGATGCCTTCGTGGCAGCCGGAGCACCTGCAGGGCCAGGCCAGCAGGGTAGAATGACATGCACATGGCCGCAGGGGCACCTGCAGGGTCAGGCCGACTTCCACAGACTGGTGCTCAGGGGCGCCAGCCAGCTTGATGGCCTTGTCCTGGCTGACAGCAAAGCCAGACCTCTCCAACAGCTTCCGGTCAATCTCAAAGTTGGCCTCCTGCGTGCTGGTGTTGATGATCTTGAATTTTCGCGCCTGCAGCAGCCAGGTTCAGTGAGCAGACTGGCAGGCAAGTGTATGATAGGAGAGCCAGTTGTACTGTGGTGCAAGTTGCATGCCTGCAACAGCCAGACTCACTTGCTCTGGCATGGAGGGACCTGAAGCGCAGAAACAGTGTGATGTGATGTGATGTGATGGAGCATCCCCTGATGGCTGCAAACAGACAAGCTTGTTCTCTACAGCTTAACTGGCTGACACTTTGTCCAGGACAAGAGGGAGAGCAGTGGTGCTGAGGTGGCCTGACAGAGCGTACAGGTGCCGCAGTGGTTGGGCAGTACTCCTGCTTGCCCACAGGCAGAGCGAGCTGGGCAGTGCACACCCGTCTCAACTTCTGCTGACAGCCAGCCATGCTCACGCCACTGCTTGAGGTTGAGCAGACCGTCTCTGCAGGAGATGTGCAAGCAGAGCATGCTTGCTTGCCTTGGATGCCCCTTTGATGACATGTCCAAAGTCCAAGATGTAGCGAGCGGCCACAATGTTCATGCCTCCAGCACTGCGCGTGCTCTGAGAGGTGCCGGGCTTGCTGCCTGGGCCGCCGGCAGGCATATGGCGGGCGCCTGCCTGCGCCTCAGCAGGCTGCACCTGGCTCTGATCCCCTGTCAGGACCTACAAGCAAGCGGAGCAGGTCTCAGCTAGCTATTGCTGCCCCTCACTTCCTGAGGCAGACCTGTGTGTTGACCACGACTCACCCGCTGCCAACCACAGCTCACCCACCCCAGCAGCAGCTCGCTCAGCAGCAGGCAGTCTAGGATTGGTGGAGGCTGTGCACAGCTCCTTCAGGCGGCTGCAGCAAAACATGCGCTCCAGCAGCTGCTGTCTGCTTGCAATTGGAGCAGCACATATCAAAAGCAGCTTTGATTGGAGCAGGTCTTACCCGCTCTAACAGCTGCTGGGTCAGCAGCATGCGGTCAGCCTCTGCCTCCAGGCGCACTTTGGGGTTCATGTCGGTATGCGTGGCGTGCGCGGCACCACCGTGTTCAGAGCGAGCGGCATGCCTCTCCTTGCTGGGGGAGGGACTCCTGCATAGGGCAAATGCAGGCTGGGCTTGGCCATCGTCGCAGCGCATGCTGCTAGCTGCTGGAGGGCATGCATGCCTCTTGGAGAGTGTGCAGCAACGGCAGATACAATGCTGCCACAACCTCAGGATTGCAATTGGCTGTTTAGAACGCGTTGGCTCATACCTTTCCCCCCATACTGAAAATATCGCTGGCAGCACTTGGTTCATGATGTTGCACCTGACTTTCCGCAGTCAGTTGCACTGTGTGCATGCGGCTCGTGGATCTGTTGCTGTGCAGCAGCACCGCTTTGCATAGCTGTCCCTGCAGCACCGCACCTGAGAGCAGCTGTGGTGCGCTCATGCTGCTCCTGGGCCAGCCGCAGCGCAGCTGCAAAGCCTGCATCCTCCACACGTGGCAGGGTCAGCACCACAGCAGGGAAGACCCCCTCGCCCCTGATGGCAATCAGCACTGGCTCAAAATGGGCTATCTGCACCTTGAGCACCTCCGAGACCCTCTCGGGCACGCCCAGCACAATCTGCAGCCAGACAGCAGCATGTTGGGCAGGCTGCTTGTCATGTGGACAATCCTGAGGCAGAGTGCGCACCCAAGCAGCCTTAAGCACAAGCTTAGCTGTCGATTCGGGCATGTGTGTCTACTCTGAGCTGCATTGAATGCTATGAACGCTGAAGCACAGTGCCCCTGCACGCCTTGAGGCTGACTCTCACATGCTGCTCTGTCGCAGCGAAGACCCCTCTCACTACACGGCCAAGAAAGGCAACAAGGGGAGTGCAGCATAGAGTCTGACCTTCAGCTTGACAGTTACATGCTGCCCAGCTGCAGCCAGCCCCTTCTCAGGGTAGCACTCCACAATGCCTGGCCTCGACAACTCCTCCCTCAGCAGGCGGAACTCAAAAGGCACCTTGCCATTGTTTTGAAGCACCAGCTCTCTTTCTGAGGCCCTGTCAAAAACCGCTGGCCCCACATCGATCTGCTGAGGCTCCACCGCAAATCTGCAGAGCAGAAGACGTCTTCAACATGAAGAACTTGCCTCTATGCTTGCATCCACGCACAGCAGTTGCAGCCAGACATGCCTCATGCACAGCATGTTACACTCAAACAGACAGCAGATTGCAGCAGCCAAGCTGCCTGGCTGAGCAGGAAGATCAGCCACACACTGGCAGACACCACGAATGCAGCCGACACATTCAGCAGCCAGAACTGCAAGCGTGCTGTGCATGACAGGCAGGGCGAGGCCTCTCGGGGCCATGCCAGCAGCAGCTGCAGTTGGCGCTTGACTATGCAGACCACCATATGCTGGTGACCTGGCTACAGCTGCTGCCACAAGCTGAACCCCTTCGGCGTATGATGGGTCAGAGCATCCTCACACTTCCCTGGCATGGAACTCAGCAGGCAGGGGCAAGCTTCACCTGCAACAGGTGCACTGCACGGCAGCTCATATGCATGACAGCCGTCCAGCTCACTTCATGGCATTGGACTCGGCAGACAGGGGCAGGCGGTAGCTGGGCCCGCCCTCCACCTGGCACACTGCCAGGGCTGCAGCACGCTGGCCAGGGAGCGCATAGTATGCGCACTCTATGCACTGACTCTGTCCAGCACCCAGCGTGCCCTTTGTCGGCAGAATGTCAAAGGCTTCTGCGCCTGCAAGCGGCTTCAGCCGGGCGACCGAGCGCGATGAGTCTGGCCGGTCTGCAGCAGGCAGAGGAGGGGCTGTCAGGTTACCAGGCAGGTCAGTAAACATGACCTCTGCGGTTTTGTTTGCAAGCACTGCAGACTCTGCAGCCTTCAGGGAAGGACCAGCGGCTTAAACCGCCTGCTCCACTGAGCTTGGCCACTGCCCTGGTGGCAGAAGGTGCAGTGACCAGCGCAGTCAGCAGAGACGCACTGCAGATGGCCAGCCTCACCTAGCTCTGGGCCGCCCTCACCCTCCACAAATACCCATTGAAACACCGCTGCCACCTTGCTGGTGTTGGTTGCTGTGACGGGTACTCTGGCGGTGCTGTCATTCAGCACGCTGCCAAAGTCAACCTGCCCAAGATCAAACTTGAGGTTGGGGAAGATGACCTCCCCAGTGAGGTCAAGGTCAAGCTGGGAGCTGTCAGCATATAGGACATTGAGCTTGCGCTTGATCACAGCTGAGACCAGGTCAGTCCTGCAGCAGATGTGTGGATACAGCTTGCAATTGATCAGAGCAGGAACCAGCTCAGTGCTGCTGCAGACCTGCAGACTATGTAGCAGCCATGCTGCATGCTTGCACTCTCTGCGCACCCAGACCTGCAGGGGCTTGCGACTGCAATGCAAACCAGGCTATTCTCAACTTGCAAGGTAAGGCCAGTTGTGGGCTGGCACGTATCAGTGCTAGGCTAAATGCTTGGCCACTGTCATCCAGGAGGGTACGCAAACAGAGAGGATGCGTTGCCATCAATGTTCAGGCAAAAATGCAATGACTTCATGATTGCATGTCCTGCCCAATGATGTCCAACCTGATCAGGACTGCTGCTGAGCACCAGGCAAGACGGGTGGACTCAAGACTTGCATGGCCTCCAGTTCTGAATGCAAAGCCCACTCACTTCCAGGCAGGATCAAAGGCCACCGCTGCAGTGGCAGCCTCCTGCGGCTGCAGCTGCCAGGCAGTCCTGTCAAGGCTGAAGGGAGCGCTGACGCGCAGCTGGAAGTTCAGGGGCAGTTGCGACACATTGCGCACAGTCAGGGATTGCGACATTCGTGCTGCTGGCACGCCCTTGGCATAGGAGTACACAAAGTCCAGGCGGCGCCCTGAGAATTCTAGCATGGGTGGGGCCACCTCACCCCTGCGGTCCAACAAGGAGTGCATCAGCTGGCACAGCTCAGGATGAGGTGGAGCATTGCATGCCTCTCAGCAAACAAGCTGCACACGTCGTGAACTGCTACAGCTCTGTGTGTGGAGGATGCAGGCAGGGACTTTTCAGATGGGGTCCTCAGGTGGATGGGCAGTTGGCACACTCCCTTGCAACGCCTTGGCTGTGCATCACAAGTCTGTGCTGAGACTGTGATTACCTGATGTTGATGTCAAAGACAACCTGGCGCGACTTGCCACCGCTGCCCGTGCTGCACACAAAGTGCTCCTCAATGATCCCCCCCAGGGCTGACAGCCCAACAAACTCAAATTCACGGACGCTCTTTGCAGGGATTATGCAACGATCGGGGTTTACTGTGTACACTGCTGTTGGCTCCTGGGCAGCAGCTTCACCCTGCAGGGCCGCAGGCAGCAGGTAAACGGTCAAAGTGTGGCACGCTGTGCTGCCAGAACTGCCAGGCATGCACACCCCTGCTGTGCACAGAGCTGCAGACTGCTCAGCAGGGCAATGTCAGAGCTGAAAACCTGTCACACTTCTTCCAAAGCAGTTGAGCATGGCCTTCAGGCTGGACATACTTGTCAAACGAAGACAGCACACCAGCAGCACACCACTGTAGTGCCCAGGGCTGCACTGCGTGACAAGCTTGACCCACCGCAGACAGGCGCACCTGCTTCTTTGGCGGGCCACTTTCCTTTTTGGCGGCCTTGTTCAGCTTTGCCTTGATCGCAGCCAGCGTGGTGTTCACCCAGGCCAGTGTGACTGGCTGCTTGCCCTGGTTCTGGATGACCACCTCCTTGGAGAAGCGCCTCCCTGCGCAGCCAGGACCTGATGTGAACACAGCACCTTTGGTGGCAGGCCTGACTTGCACTGCCTACCGGCACGCATGCAAAGCTGCCTGAAGGGTGAGGCTGCAGAGCTTCTAGGCAGCACCACATGGGCACCAAGGCAACATGAAGGCTCAGCCACGGCAAGGGGCTCGTCTGCAGCTCACATGGCGGCACTATGTGGCAGCTTACTGACCTGCTGTAGACAGTGTAGGCATGTGCTGACTGCATGGCAGCAGCACTTGGGCAGCTGTGCGGTGTGGCTGCAATTGCTGAGGCAGCAGATCTGCGTGACAAGGTAGCAGAACCTGGCGGCAGCATACGGCCGCCCCACCATACACAGGGCAGCATCACTCCAGGACATCCGACCTGTGAACTGGTGCCCAAAGTCGATGCCATCTGCAATGGCTGGGCAGGTGACCACCTGGCCCGTGCCAGTCGCTGACAGGGGGATGGTCACATCCTCGCCTTCGCTGACAAACAGGTGCAGCAGTTCCCTGTGCAGGCGAGCCTCGTCCATGCGGACGACGACCTGCAAGCAAGAAGCAAAGCCAGAGGCTGAGCTGCAGGGGCAATTGCATCTGCCGGTCATTGAGGTCCTGCACTCCGAGACAAACCAAGCATGAGGCTGGGCAACAGCTTGGCAATGGATGGCCCCTGTAGAGGTGGCACTGCTCATATGCAGCACAGTCTGAAGGCCGACGTCCCAGGTTGACAGGTGCAGCAGGTCCCTGGGAAGGCAAATCTTGTTCCTGGGCATCAGAACCATCAGAGGGTACCATCCTGCAGCTTGAGGCACATTGCAGAGCCTAGATTGAGACCCTGCCTCTCAGGAGGCCCTGACAGCAGGCCTGGGGCCGCCCGCAAAAGGATGGAGGGTCCACAGCACACACAGTGTATGGAAGGCAGACACGAAGGCAGCAGCGGCAAGCCTGCCTTGAGAGGCATGCTCTCATTGGGCTCCAGGTGTCCCTCCCGTGGCACAACAGCAAACGGGGAGTCGCGGCCCTCAATGAATGTCTTGAAGTCTGCTGGGATCTGTGAAGGGTTGTGCACGGGCAGCAGCAGCTCCTTGTCCTGCACACATGGCCACACAGTTTTCAGGACTGCTTTGAGTTGCCCTCGGCATGCTGCACTTCAGTTTTAGAGCACCAACAACGTGGTCACACAGCCCCCAACATTGCTTTCACACTGCCCCCTTGAGCTGCAGACAGCGCCAGCAGCACTGTGTCCCAGCGTGCACTCTAGCAGAGAAGTGCAGCTCACTATAGGCTTTGACCCAGATGGAGGGCTACAGGCATTGAGCAATGCACATGCAGAACTGCAACTGGGTGTCAAAACTCAGTCCAGTGGAGGCAAAGACGCGGCAGAGCAGCTCGGGCCCCTCAATTGCCCCACCTGCAAGACCTCCACGTTCCCAAAAGCCATCTCTGGCTTCATTGTCATGGTGGCCAGGTCGGCGCCAAACTCCAGCATGGGCCCAATGGACTGGGCACCCACCACACAGTGCAGTGGACCCCGCCTGCTGCCCAGCACCTGCAGCAGCCAAGCAGCAAGTGGAGACAGCCATGCATTGCAACCTTCCAGCATTGGCCAGACGGACTGGACTTTAGTCTGTCTGCCACCACACAGTGCAGAGAGCCTCGCCTGCTGCGCAGCACCTCCAGCAACAGCAGCATCACCAGCCCCATGCCACTGCAGCCCCTGAAGCCGTCCAGACAGCAGAACGGAGCCTGCAGCACGCAACCGTCCCTGTTTACTGGCTCAAACAGAGAGGCAGGTCTCATGCTGCAACGCCAGGCCGTCAATGACGACTAACATATAGCGCTGATCACCATGCAGCCCCAACTGCAGATGGAAATGCCCACAATTTGAGATCCAACAAGCTGCTGCAGATCAACGTGCGTCCATCCCACCTCATTCCTGACACACAGCAGCAAGCAGCAGCTGCTGCTGTTCCTGAAGTGGCATCAAAAAGAAGCCGCACAACCTTCCCCACGCCCAGCAGCTGCTGCAAGCATTGGGCTGCCCTCCTCCATGCTTTGGTTCTGAGGATTACCCTATCAAGTCTTTTTGAACCCCCAGCATCCTGTAGGCATCACATCCATGTACCAACCTTCAGTTTCAGTGGCAGCTGGATCCTCCCCAGTCGGGAGGTCTTCAGTGTGACCTGCACAGTCTGGGAGCCTAGCGCAGGTATGCCCCCGGCCTCAGGCTCCACTTTGATGAGCGCGAGGCCCTTGCTCTGGTTCTCCTGGGGGACAATCTCAAACTTGCTGGGGAGCTTGGAGGCGTTGGTCAGCGTCAGGCTGCGCGTGTAGGGGTGCCTGCACAAGAAACAAGGGCACCTGAGGCCGCTGAAGGCAATGGTCAGCACATGGAGGCATTTTTGAATCAGAGGACAAGGGGAGAGTGGCGTCAGGGCATGAGGCCACTGGAGGCAGTACTCAGCGTCAGGCTGAATGCATCGTGTGCCTGCATAAGGAAACAAGGGTGGGCACAAGGCGCTGGACAACTCTTGGTGAGAGCACCTGCCAACATTGGCTTATGCTGGCTTGATTATTTACAGCAAACAGACAGCAATCTCATCATGCGGGGTCAGGCCACAGCATATGAGTCCTGGCAACTTGACCCCCACACGCCAATGATGCCAAGCACCACAAGAAGACGCAGTGCTGTAACCCCTTCATGACTTTTTCTGCTGAGAAACATCATGGGCAAGCAGCTGCAATCTGCCATGCACAAAGCAATGGAATCCATGTCGAGGGCTGCGGGGACATGCCCCTGCATGTGACAGCCAGCCATGCGTGGTAGCCTCAAATACTCACCTGAGGAAACAGTGCTCAAAATCCAGGAACTCTGCACTGAGAGCCACCATTGGCACCACGCACTCGGCTTGAATGGGGATGCTGCACAGTGCCTCCCCCACCATGGGGATGCCCAGCACCAGCCTGTGCTCATCATACTTCTGGATGTCACGCGACAGGAACTCCACAGAGACTTTCTGGCGGCCCATGGGCAGGATGGTGCCAGTGGCAGGCAAGATCTGCAGGCAGGGGGAACAGACTCAAGGGAGACCTTCTAGCAGCCTGTGTGCCGGAGGACGCCGGCGGCATGCAGGATCTGCAGGCGGGACCTGCACAAAGGGGCATGCAACCTGGTCCAGACTTGTAATGTGCATGCAAGTAGTGGTCTACAGAGATGATCTCAGTGCCCAAGGCAGGTAGGATGTGCAGGCGACAGCAGCCTTATGGCCTGAACTCATGTTGATTGGCAATGTGCGAGAGGGCAGTGCAGGCGGGCTGGCCGCAAAACCCTCAACCCCCTAGTGCAGGTGCTAGCTTCCTTGTGTGTGGCCGCGCAGCACCCAAGCTAGCAAGCTTGCAGCTGGGGCCTCACCGCAGTGCAGCTGCAGCAAGATCTGCTGAGCAAATGTGCTGCAGGACAGATATGCCTACAGTCAGGTGACGCTGCAAACAGGAATGGCCTCAGTGCCAGCTGCACAGTACAGTGCAGTGCCATGTGTGCCAGGCACTGTGCTGCTTGCTGCAGTGCTCCAGGCCCACCACAAACTCCTTCTGCTCGCCAGTGTCCTGGGGAATGCTCCATTCAAAGCGCATGGGGATGGCACAGGTGTTGTGCACCTCAAAGTCAAGCGTGTAACGGAAGCCGACTGACACAATACCATAGTCCAACACCTGGGTGTCTATCTGCAGGCAGAAAGAGGGGCAACTCAGGGCTGCTGGGTTCTTGTGATCCTGGGGGGGGTCTGGAGGCAGCGGGTAAGAGACTGCCACTGACAATGCAGCCAGGAAGGTCTCTCTCAATACAAGCACCCTTGATCAGCAGATCAACACTAATGAAGGCATGCTTCTGACCCCTCAAGCAGGTGGAGCCAGCAGTGCAGCAGTATGATGCTGGGTGGAGGCGCAGCCGAGTGCTGAGCTGAGCGCTCAGACGAGCCTGGGAGGCAGCGCCAGAAACAAGGCAGCGTACAGCTGAGCAGGAAGCAGTGGGGGCCAGAGCGGGCTGCCTGAGGGTGCCCCACCATGTAGATGGGTCCCCCAACTCTCCCTTTGAACTGCAGCTTGACAAGCTGAGACGTCCCATTCAACTCCCACTCAAAGGTCTCATCAAAGGCGCCCAGCAAGTCAGACAGCAGCTGCACGCTGATGACTTGGGATCCTCCGACAGGGATGACGCCGCTCTCCGGGCTGAAGGAGAGCTTGGATGAGAACAGGCTGTCTGAGGGCAGGCGCCTGAAACAGGCCTCGATCTCTCCCCTGCAGGCAGACGAGCAACGTGGAAACCTGGCATGAATCTGGCCAACAACAACAGTCTGTCAGGCAGGCGACTGAGTTGGGCCTCGATTGTCTGCAGACAGGCCAGCCTCATCTCTTCCTAGTATGCAGACATGCAGCTGTAAAAACAGTAGGGTTGTGTTGCCCCTGGCAGCCTCACGGCTGGCAACGCTGCCGGCAGCACTTGCCCGGCTACGCTGGCAACAATGCCTGGAAGTGCATGGCCTCACGGGCAAATGACGTACCTGGAGCTGGCTTGGTCTTACTGGCAAATGGGAGGTGGTCATCTTAGATTGGCCTGATGACACAAGCCAGGCTGCAGGTCAGCATCTGTAAAACAGCAGCAAGGTGCCTTGTGCTCTGTTCCCCACGAGGAACATCGTCGGCTGTCTCAAGCCCAGCTCCCAAAAGTCATTGCTGACAAACTATCAGACCCTTGATGAGCTCTTATAATGCCAACCTGTTCATGAAATCCACAGTGTACTTGTGGGGGGTGTTGATGAAGGCATCTCCCACGTCCAGAGCATCATAGCTGAACACTGCCAGGGGACCTAACCCTGTGCCGTGCAGCTGCAGGGGCAGCCTGGCGGCCTGCCCTTCAACCTCACAGAAGGCCACAGCGCGGAAGACCTGAGCATGGTCTGGCTGGAAGGTGACTGTGACCTCTGCGTCCATGCCCGGCCAGATGGTACCCTGCAGAGCAGCCACTGGAGGATGCACAAGTCCCGGTCCTTCTGTGAGGCCAGTTGAGGGGCACTACAGCCGGGGCTTTTTGTCAGGAGTAGCGGCTTGGTCAAGCCTGTTTCTGCAATGCTTGCCCCACAGACAAGTACTGCCAGTCCAGTTGGTGCCCTGCAGGATTGACACTGTCGCGGGGGTCAGATTGCCACACAAACAGGCGAGAGTGATGGCTGCATCAAATGATGAAGGCAAGAGAGGCCTACCTGAGCAGCTTTGGTCTCACAGACATGGGGCACGGCCACTTAGCATGCAAGGCCTTGAGCTGCAAGTTCCATGCGGCATGCGCGTCAGCTCAAGATAGGCAGGGGCTGCCCTGCAGCATGGCATTGCTCAAGCCTGGTGCAGAGGCATCATGCCTGCCAGCATAGTGCTCATCAGCCACCTGCAGCTCAGTTGTCAAGCGCCCAGCACAGAGCTATGCAGAGCTGCCCACCTGCATGGGGCTGATCTGGAAGCATTTGCTGCTGAAGAGGTGCTCCTCATTGTCGATGTTGCGGTGCTCCAGGCTGAACTCATGTGCCAGGGCAGCTGCGCGAGACTCCATCATGCGCTCATCATCAAGGGAGTCTGCATGCAGGCAGGCAAGGGCTAGGGGCTTGCCACCACCTCACTGTGGAGATGCAACACCTTGATGTACATTCTGGCACGTGTCACGAGGCGCTCCAGCTCGAGCATGCAATGAAGAAGAGTCCATGAATAAGCCAAGCAGGGCATGCCTAGAAGCACTCAAGCACTGTGAGCATCTGCCGGCCAGTCGCACAGCACCACAGGCAGCTGTGCCCCTTCCCGTCTGCCCCAAAGACGTGCTTCATAGCAAATGTTGCACAGGTGCTGGCCTTTTGGCAGGATGGCTATGAGTGCTGAAATCAGCAGCCTGCGCTGCCCACCTGCATCGTCTGATGCCAACTCTGAGGTTGAGGCGGTCTGAAGGCCGGGGGCCCCAGCAAAGCCGCTGGCCTGCCGGGCCACAGCTGTGACGCGGAGGGTGGCAGCATCATACTCATCCTGCGGAGTTGCAAACTGCTTCCAGCAGAAGCTCACAGCAATGTTGCTGCGATTCACAATCCTGCAGGCAAGCCGCGGCCAGTCAGCACAGCAACTGTCCTGTCCGCATCCTGCAGTGTGCAGGCCGTAACTGACCGCGTGCAGCTCAGCTGAGACTGCTCTCCCCAAAAGAGCAGCACAGCAGCCGGCTTCGACAGAGGTGCAGCAGACGCTGCATGCAGGCTCACACTGCAGGAGCTCTGAGACTGCTCGGCAGGCGGCATGCTGACATCACTCTGGCCAGACAGCATGCCGACATCACTGTTGTCAGACAAAGCAAGCTCAGGCAATCACTTGCCTGCACACGCTCTGGGACTGCTTGTGGACATAGGCAGGCAGCAAGTTGACAGCCTGTGTGGACAGGGAGATGTCCAGCTCGCTGCCCATGCCCATCAAATTCCCGTACACGACCTCGCCGCTGTCATACTCTATCTCCAACTCTCCCTGGTGGCACCCTGCACGCACAACATTCAGCATGGACGGGCCTGACCCAGCAAGCGTGGTGCAGGGTGGTGTGGCAGATGAGTGCATGCTTCCTGCATGCTGAATCATACTGCCTCAGAAGGCAGTGACGTGCATGGACAGGGGCTGCTTCAGGAGTGGTCCACTTCCAGCGGCCCCTCCTGGTGCCTTGCGTGCACAAGAAGATCGCAGGCATTTCAGTGGCGTCTGTGAGTGTGGAGCCTCGAACTGCTATTGGGCTCTGCATTGCAGTACCAGGCGCCCTCATGAGGCAGTGCCACTCAGGTTGCTCTGCATCTGATGAGCAGGCCTTTGCACCAAGATGGCCTACTGCTCGCACACTTAAGTGCCTCAGGCCCTGCTCTGCAGATCCCCTGACGTGCTGCATACACAGCTCTGGCTCAGCTTGACCAGTTGCCACGGGACGGTAAGCTGCTCATCCAGGTCCTGGGCAGTCCAAAGCATTCCACAGCAACGCCTTGGGCAAGGGACACTCCAAGAACACTCATCTTTTCTAGCATACAGGCCCTTGTTTGATGCTACACTGATTGAAGGCTTTGCAGCTCAAATATTGTTTGCATGGCTTGATGTACAAGAAGAAAGCAGCCAGCTCTCAGGCACTTATGTGCAGAGTGAAAGTGACCTGCTGCCTGCAGCATGAAGGCCTCACTGCAACTCAAGGTGTCCCCAACAGGGCTCCAAGTGCAGGGAGAAAGCCTAATCTAGGCTCTGTTGTGCAGGACAGGACTGACCTGCTACCTGCGGCGTGAAGGTCACGCTGCAGCTTAGGGTGTCCCCAGCAGCCAGACTGCCCTGGCTGGGGGCCACCTGGAAGGGATGCTCAGCAGTCAGCGTGAAGGAGGCAGCCTTGCTGCCCACATTGGTCACCAAGAAGACCTGCGTTGCTGGGGTCTTCACTGCAGTGCTGCTGAAGGAGACCTCGTCTGGAAAGTCAAGTGCTGCCCTGCACCACACACAGGCACATCTGCGGATGCCAAACTAAATGCTCAAGTTGGCTACGCACTAATGACTCATGTGCATGTAATGCCATGCAGATTGGTGCCATGAGCTGTTGAGCAGACTGCTGGCTCAAGCCGCTGCATGTGCAATGGCTTCCGCAGATGTGGCTGAGACACACCGCTGGGGAGCACCGGCATGCAGCTTCTGCCACTGTCTCAGACAGCAGGCGCAACACATGGCTAGTGTCTTGCAGATGCCACCTGCAACCATCTTTCGACAACACTCTCAGGCTCCCTTGAGCAGCTCCATGCAGCTGCGTCAGGCACCAGTGCAAGGCCCCAGCACATCTGCATGCACCTGCCAGTGCCACAGGGTGTTGAGCTCACCTACGGCCCAGAGCCACCACAGGGACCAGATACTTCTCCCGCTCAGTGCACACCACAAGGTTGCACCGAAAATCGTCATGGCTGGTGGGTGTGAAGCTCACACTGTATGCCACCTCCATGCCTGCAGCGGTACACGATCTGCTTTGCTCAGCACCAGCTGATATTTCTTAGCAGGGTTGTTATTGCTGACTTGCAGCATGCTAGCATGCTGTATGGCAGCAGAGCAGTGCACGAGCTGAGCGAGGGCCTGTGCCATCATGGAAAGCTGTGGGTAAAGTCAGATGGGCTCACCGGAGGCCACTTTGCTGGCTTCATCGTTGTTGTACCCCTTGACCCGCTTCACAGTCACCAGCTCAGTGGGTGGCTGCTCCACCTTGACTCTCCTGGCCACCTGCGTGGACGAGGCATGCTGCACTTCCTGGCATGCAACAACCAGGGCCAACACAGTGTGCCTTAGCAGTGGCTCACGCTGTGAAGATACAGCCTTCAGGAAGTTCAGGTGCACACAGCTATCTGCTGTCTCAGGAATACAAGGGCTGCATGTGGCTTCACCTAACGCAGGCAGTGGCAGGGCCGCACGGTCAGGCCATGGGGCTCAGCAAATTCCCTGTGACTGTGCGGACATCCTACTGGAGCTGGCTGGGGCCCCACCTTGTCGTTATTGCGCAGATACAACACCACCTCATGGGTGCTGAAGGCCTCAAAGTGATGGAAGATGACCTCTGGGGGATAGGGCTGGAAGATGGGCTCATCAATGTCCACAGCAGACGCAGTCTGCAATTAGGCAGACTTGTTGAGCAGCCTGCTTTGACATAACTGTTAATTTTGCCGTCCCATGGGCCTGAACCCTGCGCTGTGCTGGGAGTGGCATCAGATAGCGAGGTACGTACAGGTGATTGATGTGCACAGGCTGTGCAAAGTGCTTCATCGCATGCACTGGCCATTTGGCAGACCTCTGGCAGACCAGCGAGCAGAATGTGGCCAGCACTGTGTTGTGCCACGGCTGCATGGCACAGATGGCCACACTTCCAACCTGCCCACACATGCTGTGCTGCAGTTGACACCATGCTGCAAGGCAAATACAGAGGAGTGGATGCACAGGTGTTGAGAGCCTTTGGTAGCAGGCGCCTCCCACCAGTGGTACCAGCATCAGCATGAGCCTCGAATTTGACATTGTAATGTGGCTTGCCATCTGTCAGCAAGGTTGCATAGCACTGTGCTGCGCTGTGACAGCCACCGAAGCTGCGGCATGCCACATATACGACTCGCCATATCGCACTGGCAGGCTAAACCTGTGCGCCTGCCCTTGCACACTCCTGTACCTACACAGACACTGATGCAGGCCTGTAACCAGCTGCAAATAGCCGCAGCATCATGCCTGGTGGGTGTAGTCTGCTAGATTCAGCGACTCCACGACCTGCGGCTTTGGCCGCCAGCCCTCAGCATGCGTCTGGGGATCTGCCAGCTCTGCAATGTACTGGCTTGGCAGCTTCTGCAACAGAGAGGGGCCTCATGAGCGGATTTGGCAATCCTGGTGCAGCTGTGACGAAGTAAGCAGATGCACCAGAGGAACGACATATGCACAGCATGGGAAACTTAATACCTTGCTGCCCAGGCTAGGATCATATGTGCTGGATGAGTATGCCTTGTACTTGACAGTGGTGCTTAATTTGCCGCGGGAGGCCTTGATTGTCTCCCCATTGCTATCCCCAACAATACCAGGCATGCTTTTGGATGCCTACTTCTCTTGGAACGGGAGCTTTACGTAGCTGAGTGCTGGCCCTTGCATGTTTCAGCATTGACAGGACCGCCTATCTGCGTGGCATGCCGGAAGATGGCATCTGAGTAGTCACAATTGACCAGCAGGCAAGTCTGCATGAGGTGGCTTGTTTGGAGGCAAAGACAATGATGATGATCTTGAGGCCACAATCAATTCATGTTTATGAAAACAGAGCAGTTCAGGCATTCAGGAGGTGGTCTCTGAGTCAGTCTCGTCGGGGGCAGTTACCTATATTGGTCTGAGCTACCTACGTTGTGGCAACTGAGAATCTTGTGCTACAGTCTCTCGCCATCTGCAGAGGAGATAGTGACAGAGTGAGAAGGCTGGAGCACAAGATCACCAAAACTGACACCGCCACTGCTTGCACTGCGCACACACCTTGTCAACAAATAATTTCCCAGGGCCCCCAGATCTGGGACGCCCCGTAAAGCAGCATGGTCGCCCTGGTCACCAAACATGCCGTGCGCAGTGGCTCTGATGGGCTCCAGCTCAGGTGTGGAATCATCTCCCTGGCCAACAAGCCGTAGGGCCTGAAAAAGTAATTCAAAACACAATCAGCTGCATGTGCCAGGTTGCCAAGAGGCTCAGATTGACAGCGCTGCAATGCTTGACAGGGCCACAAGTGCAAATTTGCCTGACCTCGCAGAGTACAGCTTGGAGAGAGCCGGGCGCGGTGGCTTCCAAGGCAGCAAGTGCTCGCAGTGCATCTGCAGCTGCCAGGGCAGCTGACTGGTCAGCCCCCACCGCAGCCACCATGGCTGGCTGCAGCAACTGACTGATAATACCTGCAGGCGCCACAGCAGTCTCACAAAGAAGGTCCATCTTGCCATTTGCCAGTTGCCACTTCAGGCCGCGACACATGCAGGACAGCAGCATGCAACTTTAAAGCCTCACTCGAGTCTGCAGCCTGAACGCCTGCAGGCTCGGCAGCAGCAGCGCTTGACTGCAAGCGCTCCTGCATGGGGGCAGACACGCTGTCCTGCCGCGGGGGCTGGCCTGCTTGGCGGCCTCCAAGAGCCTGCACAGGAGGCAAGCATCAGCATGAGGAGGCTCGCTGGGGATGCATGGAGCGACACAATCTATGCATGCACAGAAGGCAGCATCAGCATCAAGCTGCACTCTCTGCAAGCCTGGCACCACAGCAATCGAAGCAGCACTGGAAATGCCTGACACCCTGGACAATATCCCAAGCGGCAAAGCATCATGTCTGGCAGATCTACCAGTCCTGCCTCTGCCAGCTGAGCCAGAGATGGCCTGGCTCGTACTGTCTCCCCTGGCGAGCCCATCACTGTGCCGTCCTTCATGGTCAAGTTGACTTGATGACTTTTCAGAGAGCCAGCGCGTGCTGGTTGCTGCCCTACATGCAAAGCAGAGGTCATGAGGTGAGACCGTGACACCAAGACTGCCAAACAGAGCCAGGGTCAAGACCCACAGCACAGCCTGTCATAGCACTGTGAAGAGAAATTTGCTGAAGCAGAATAAGTCATCAGCACATTTGGAGGCATCTGTTGAAGGCCGGCAACCTGGGCGCTGCAGCACCCTCTGCCTGCCTGCTGCATTGTTTGTGTGGGAAGTGTTGCTGGTGGTGCATGTCTGAAAAGCAGGTGCACAGAATCGGACAGATGCCTGCCAAGCAGACAGCTCTGGCAGAAATCATCAAAGCTCGCCTTGATGCGTTCCAAAATTCCACTTCGGCAGAGTCTGCTGAAGAAGGAGCTGCTGGCGGTCACCAATGTTGAGGGGGGCCCGCTTGGCAGCATGTACAGCGATCTGCCCCGTCAGCCCCAGCGGCAGGCCTGCCTGCGCTACAAACTCATGCTCCAAGAGGGCTGCACTGGTGGGCCGCTCTGCAGGATCCTGCACAGCAGCAGACAGCAAGGGTTGTCACGCGTAGGCTGGCCGCAGCCTGGCCACTCGCAGCGGGGACCAGCACCTCACATGGCAATTGCTGCCTGCCGACAGTGTTGCCAGTGTCAAGATTGAATGCCAGCTGCACTACTGGCAATTGCATCATTGCAAGTCAAGCTTGTCTGCATTTGAGACGCTGCCACTCTCAAGCATGGCTGCCTGCCTGCCTGCCTGCAGACGGCATACGTAGGGCAACAAGCAAGCTGATGCTTGTCACATTGTGGCAGGCCAAGCAACCCACAGGAACAGTCTTAAGTGGGGGAACAGCATTTTGGAAGGCAGAGCTGGCAACCTGCTGAAGATGTTGCTAGATTGGGGTGCCAGGCTGCAGGGGGCCCACCTTCTGCAGGCAGGCTGCAATGAAGCTGCGAAAAGGCTGGCTGAAGTGGTCCGGCAGGTGAGGTGGCGGCTCCTTAGGGATCAGGAACAGGACCCGCATGGGATGCAGGTCTGCATGAGGGGGCTGCCCCATTGCCATCTGCAGCAGAAGGGCTAGACATTCATGAGCATGCCAGCTCTGCACAGGACGCAGGCCTGCATGGGGTCACGCCCCAAAGCCAGGTGCAGCACTGATGGAGGCTTTGGTGACCAAGCTGCCTGCATGCATCTGCCGCCACCAAAATGCCAGCAGAAGTCGCCGCAATCAGAGCGGAATAGCCCTGCTGCCATGCATCACTTCAGAGACCAACACCAAAAGCAAGCAGCCTACGACTGAAGGCCAGGCCAGGCCAACCCTTGCTGGCCTCAATGGCACTCACGTCCAGAGACCAGATGTCTGCAGCCTCTGTATGCAGATGCTGATGCAAACCAATGCCGAGGCTGCTGCTGAAGGCCTGACTGGCCAGCCCCGCTAGTGCTGACCTCAATGGCGGTGATGCCCAGAGACCAGATGTCTGCAGTCTCTGTATAGCCCTCCTCGCTGGACTCAATGACCTCAGGCGCCATCCAGTAGGGGGTTCCCACAAAGGTGTGGCGCTTGTGGCCCAGCGTGCCTGCAGCACAACGCACAGCAATGAGAGGCTGGTGGCATGGAGGAGCTGTGCAGAATTGCATGCAGCAGGCTGTTATCCAAGCGGGCGTGCAGCTCAGTACCCAATGCTGCTGGAATTTGTGGCCAAGCAGGCCTTGCAGCCCCGCACACAGCATTGAGGGTCCCGCGACCCAGCAGCATGCCTGCAGCACGGTACAGTGAACGTGGCTCCAGTACTGCCCTGATAGCCTCATCTGAACTGTTCATTCAATTTCCCCTGTCAGCTTGGACCCACAAGATTCGTGCCTGGCAAATGCAGACCAAGCAGCTCACCTGTGAGCTGGCCAGAGACCCCAAAGTCTGATATCTTGACGGCGCCCTCTGGGGACAGCAGCACATTTGCTGCCTTGACGTCCCGGTGTATCCTGTTCTCGCCATGGAGGTAGTGCAGCGCCCTCAGCGTCTCCCGTAACACATACGCAATGGCCGCTTCATCAAGGGGCCCGCTCTCCAGCTGCACGGCATTTCTGTGAGACTTGCTGCTGGAGTATCAGGCAGCACAGTAGGCTTGCTGAAGACTGAACAGCATGGCAGCAGGTAGTGTGTAGAGCTGTGAGACTTGCTGCTGCAGATGCAAATAGCGCAACGTGGCTGCCATGTGTTGCTGGTAAAGCGTGCTGTCTTCCCCTCGGGTGGGCTTGACTAAACGTCAAGGTGATGCTGCTGCTGCTCCGCACCAGGACTGTGACAGTGCAAAACGAAGCTGCTGCTGCTCATTCTGTACTATGGCAGTACAAAGACAGGCTGCTGCAGCTCACCAGGGCTGCAGGAATGCAGAGAGTTACTGCTGGTGTTCAACTGGATGGGTGCAGTGCAGGAAGACATGGCCGCTGCTCACCAGGTCTGCCACAGAGGTTGCCATGAGCTCCATGACAATCAGGAGCTCACTGGAGCCCTTGTTCAGGACAGAGGCGTAGTACTCTGTGATGTTGGCTGACTGGCACTTGGCCAGCACAGCAACCTCCTGCAGGTTAGCAAGAGTGGAGCTCGAAGGTCTCCTGCTGCTGCAGGGGCTTCTAGCACCCCTCCTGCTGCATACAGAGCTTCACATGGGAGGACCACAGGCCAGCTCAACAGCTAACCTCAGGGTACACTGAGCACGAATGTTGCCGGCAGTCAGGTTATAAGCAGAGAAGTCTGACAACGGACAGGGAGCAGGAAATACTTGCTGCAGGAGGCATCTGTCAGCAGCCATCTGCCAGCAGGCAAATCTTAGCCACAAGACTAATGCCAGACAGAAGGATGCTAGCTGCGGCAGGCCAGAGTGCTTGCCTTGTGGATGTCTTCAAGATCATCCTCCCTGCACAGCAGTGGTCAAGTATGAGGAGACTGAGCGAAGCCCATGTTATGGCCGCTGCTGACCAGCAGCACGAATCAGGTGACAAGGGCCTGGTCAAGAACTTCGCCCACAGCTGGGGAGAGCCAAGGTGCACCCTGAGAGTGAGCACGATATCAATGCAGAGCCAAGCTGCAGGCAAACAGGAGTTTGCCAGTGTATGCAGAGTGGTGCACAGCAGCCAACTCACACGTCCTCCAGGTCGATCACTTTGATGGCAACTGCCCTCTGTGCCTCCCTATCCCACCTGCAGGTGCAAGGGCACCAGTTCCTTCAGAAAAGAGATCTACTGAACCCCTGAGCCTGCAGCTTAGCACCAGTTGACATGCAGTGGCAGAAAAATGTGGTGCTGCCGTCACTGCTGAGCCCCAGTGCCAAGCCAAGCAGGGCAAGCTCCACTTGTGAGTGGCCCCACTTGTGAGGGGCGTGCCCTGCCTGGCCTGGCGCTGGGGCTCAGCAAATCCCGCTAGGTGCTTGCCAGCCATCTCCTTGGTACACATCCTCACTGGAGACCTTGCTAGTGAGGTCCAGGAGATGGATGAGCAGAAGCAGGCAGCGCCAGCCCCCGCAATTGCTCATGCGTTCTGCAGCCCTCCTGCTCCATGAGTATCCTTAAAGGAGCCCCTCTGCCAATGCTGAATGAGCTGGCCACGCAATGGAAGACCCCACAAGCGCTGCACAGCCCTCACCCTTCAGGACTGCGTCCCAAGGAGCCCAGTGCAGCAGCCAGGCAGGGCAAATCCCTCGCAAGCGCTTTGCAGCCCTCACCCTCTGTACACGTCCCCAAAGGAGCCCCTGCCAATGATGTCCAGCAGCTGAAATCGCTCAGGCTCCACTGGAGGAGCCTGCCTGGGCCCCTGCTTGACAGGGCTACCGGGACGTGCAGCAGCCACAGCAGCTGCCTGCCCCTCATCCCTTGGCACCTCAGCAGGAGCAGCAGCAGAGCCAGAGGGGCCTGCTGCTCCTGCTTCTTGCACGCTGTCTGAGTGGGCAGGCGCCAGGTCCCTGGGCGATGCCCCCGCCTCCTGCATCCTGTCTGCGTGGGCAGAGGCCACAGCCGTCAGATAGTCCTGCGAGGTTGCGAGGGGCTGCGCAGCGTTGGGCTGAGCCTGCAGGCCGCCTGCTGCTGGCTCAGGCTGGCCCTGCAGGCTGACATCTGATGCAGGGCCGGGACCACCCAGCCCCGATGCTGGGGGCTGCCAGGGGCGGCCCCCTGGCTGCTGGGCCTGGCGTGAGGAGTCAGGGCCAGGCGAGGGCGTGCCTGACAGTTCCAGATCTGGGACTGTCTGGACTGGGACTAAGGCGTCCAGCCCCGGCCTCCCACTGCCCTCCTGTGCAGCTCCCAGGCCCACCCTCAAGTTCGGGCTGCGCAGCGTGGCCTCTGGGGGTATCTGGGGTTTTGGCAGCTCTGCCAGTCCTGCTCTGGGGCTTGGTAGCAGCGAAATGGGCGTGTGAGCACCACCACCCTCCTGCCCACCAGCAGAGGCCCGCCGGCTGCTGCTCTGGGGGCGGCCTTGCTCCACAGAGGCCGGTGACTGCGGGCGCTGCCCTGCACTGGACCGGCGCCGCCTACTGCTGCTGCTGCTGGCGCCCATGCGTGGTGGCAGCTCGTCGGACCCCATGCGGCTGCCCATGCTCTGCAGCTGGGGGGAAGACCTGGCCTGCCTGCTGTGGCTGGTGGCCCGCGCTGCAGCGTCAGCTCCATCTGCTGCCTCCAGAGTTTGACTACCCCCTGGGGTCAGCTGGACTGCATCTGTGGGAGCCTGCACGCCTGACGAGCTGCTCTGCTGATGCCAAGACTCAACCCGGGGAGCGGCCTCCCCTGATGGAGTGACTGTGTCCACAGCGTTGCCCACCAGACGCGAGGAGAGTCTAGTGCTGCTCCGGGAGCTTTCTGAGGCAGCTCGTAGTGCCCCTGCTCCCAGATCCTGGCGGCCCTGCTCAGCTGGTACCTCCCTGCTGCTTGTGCGGCTGCTGGAGCGCCTCTGGGCTCCAGGAACGGCTGCTGCCAGGGATGCCAGGTCAGCGCTCCTGCCCTCAGCTCGGGAGGCAGGGCAGCTGCCTGACAAGCCACTGCTGCTGCGCCTGCTGCTGCGCCTGCTGCTGCTGCAGCAAGCAAATTTGTTGGCGGCAGTTGCTGAAGGTCTTGTGCAACATCAGCACTGAGGTGCTGCGCTGGGCAGATGTGATCACCCGAGACGGCCTGGCAACAGCTCCATGCAGCATGGGCACAACACACGTAACAACCTGCTGCTGCTACTGGGAGCCAGTAACATGCCTGGCCTGGCACATGCAAACTATGCAAGCCGGGAAGCAGCTGGGTCTGCTTGGGGAAGAGAACAGCACTTGTGCCAGATGCCTGGCTTCGATATTGCTGGCCTGGGCAACACACCCAACATGTTGCTGCTGCTCCAAGGTTTGCACCTGGCCTTGCGCTGCTCAAGGTGGTCATTCTGGAGCCCAGCAGCTTGGGGAGGGAAGATGGTTTCCTGCGAGACAGTTGCATTAGCGCTGCCATGGCAAAACAACCAACGAGCAACTGCTATTGCCGGTGCTGGGAGCACACCTGGGCTCACGCCGCTCATGCACATCATTCTGGGCAGGCAGCAACTGGGCCTCAGCACCCCTGCTGACATCTGCCTCAGTGCTGCCTGAGTGCCTCCGCCGCAGCACCAGATCATCAGAGCCTGCAGAGGCCATTGATCGAGCGCTGTGCTGCTTCAGCAGCCTGGAAGCCTCAGCAATCGCGCTGAGCCCAGCACCACTCCTGGCCCTGTGCCCCTCTGAGGACCTGCAGGGGAGCTTTTCACCACTCAGGGGCTGAGCGCCTGCTGCAGGTGGGGCAGGGCGACCCTAACAGCCTGAGGCAGACTGGACAATTCTGAGGTTTGCGGCAACCAGGGCTGTGTCGAACAGCTGGGCAGACACAAGCTGCGCGTAGGCTACGCCGCTGCACAACACACTGCTCACATCTTCCCTCCCGCCTGCTTTCATCTGCTGCCGGGCCGCAGTGCAGCACAACACACTGCCTGCTGACTGCCCTTCATGCACGGGGCTGCTCAAGGCTGCAGCACACCTGGGGGTGTCCTGAGAACTGTGGCTGTCGCCAGACCTGCTGTCTGCCATCCGCATTGCAGAGGGGTGCTGGCTGCATGAAGACGCAGGTCGAGACTCCCTGCAGCAATGCAGCAGTCCTGACATGACTTGGAGGGCATTGAAGGGGCAGGCATGTTGGAGGGTGCGTGGCCTGTGCGAAAAGACATAAGCTTGACATAAGCTTGTTAACATGGCCATGACAGCTGCTAGAAAGGCCCAGCTCTGGTGCAGTGTGAGTGTGACGGCCACCTGCGCCTGCGCTGCGCCACAGGGGAGCCGTTGCCTCTGCTGCTCGTCCGGCGGCTGCCATTGTCGCCCGCTGCAGCCTGCCCTGACAACAGCACGTCTGGTGTCACCAGCAGACGCTGCTGGATCTCAGAGTCAGACTGCTGCTGGCCGGGAGCTCCATGATCCTGACCATTCTGCGGGGAGGAGTGCCTGCTGTCACGGGAGCCCTGCCAGGCCAGCACAGCAGTGCTAGTGCTGGCCATGTCGCCTGCAGGCACAAATTGCTTAGTGTTGCCTGCAAACATGCCTCAACTTTTGCTGTGGCATGGCTGTGCCTCTGCCGCAGGGGTCGACAGCAAGCTGGGGCAGCTGCACAAGCACCCTGCTAGACTGCCCCACTGGTGCACCTGGCACCCATGCCAATCAAATGCAGCGTCTGCAGGCTGAGAGACAGCGATTGCACTCAAGGGTGAGACCAAGCGTTGTGTGTGGCGCTGGCATTGGCATTGGCTTTGACACATGCAGGCTATGCTGCAGCCAAGTGGCATTTGGGGCTCAGAGCTTCTCTGAGAGCCCGCCTGGCCTCACCTGTCAGGCCCTGTGTGCTGGGCAGGAAGCAGGGTGCGCCAGCTGCACAAGGACCCAGTCTCTGAAGAGCATGTCTGGCCTTACCTGCATTCATGCCCTGTGTGTGCTGCGCATTGATCAAGGGCTGCTGGTCTATGGCTTCGGCGCTGGCCACGAGGTCATCCATGCCGGGGGCCATGGCTTAGCAGTGCTGCCTGAGGCCGCCACAGTGTCCATTGGCCCATTCCACTGATGCAGAGGGCATGCTGTGGCTATGACGTGATGTCAGCGTAGCTTTGAGGGCAGGGTCACATCACTTCCTTGGCTGCTCTTGAGCCTGCACATATTCAGCTCATTGACGTCTTAGACATTGGTGGTACTTTGGCCAGTGCACCCTTGGCAGTGGCAGACTGAACCTCAAAGACTCACCTCAATCGCTAGAGAAGGAGATTGAGGTGCAATCGCCTGTACCTAACGATCTGCTTCAGAGAGCTATCGGGAAGTGCCAATACTTGTGCTCAGCCCAATCTTAGAGATGTCTGTGGTATGAGGGGGTGAAGGATCCACGATTGCAAGGCGTGCATGCAGAAGGTTGGCCTTTTACAGCTGAACCCTCATGGTGCCCTGCATGAGTCATGTGCAAAGGCTTGCTTGCAGTATGTGGCTCACGAGAGTGGCTAGTGTCTCATCTGGGGAAGGACATGGAGAGCAGCCAAACCGGTGCATCTTGTCGCACAAGAAACTGGCGGCCTGTTGTGTTTGCTCTGTGCTGATGCATCTGCTGTGCTGGCTGCTGTCATTTGCCAGGCTGTTACCAAGCAAGGAGCGGAGGCGCCAAGGTGCAGCACCCCCTGGTGATGTGGCAAAACCCAAACAGTCAGCACGGTGTCAGCTTGGGGCTGCTGTGAGACACCCTGATGCTGAGCAAGGACCAGCTACAGCCAGCATAAGCTCAGATGTGCAGCCTTCAAAGCTGCTGCTGACACGCCTGACATGTCTCTCCCGTCACTGAAGCTGACCCGCAGTGCTGGCAGCAGTTATGGCAGGTGGCAGAATGCCCAAGAGTGGACCCAGCCTATTTCAGACCGTGGTGCTGAAGGCCTTGCTTAGCGAGAGCTGCAGCAGATCTCAATAAGCTGGAGCGCCTTTTCTGGCTGGGATGGCACCTTAGCACAGCCATTAAGTTGTCAATGGCCAGCCTGTGCAAGTCAACAGGCACAACTTCTTTCAGGCCTCTGCAGCCGAGGCTTTCAGCAGCGCACATGCGATGCGCAAGGGCTCATCAGGTGCAGCATTCTGTGTGCACGAGCCAGAGCTTAGCCAGGTCTGCAGTCATGCTGCCATCCTGGGTGCGAGGCTGAGGCAGCAGGCAGGGGCAATCAGGGCTTTAATCACTGTGCGGCTAGGTGCAGCATCTGCAAGCACAGCTCACAATATAAGTGCCACCATCTCCCACAGACGATGCCTGTCAATCTTGAAGCTGATGTTCCCAGTGCAAGCACAGAAGCCAGGCGTGCTGATCCATGCAATCCAGGGAGTCTGGCTAGCGACTCTGCTGGCGCATTTGGCACACATGCCCTGCCTTGCATTCATGCTGTGCATGGCCAGCCTGGCCCATATGCTGCTGCATCACTTTGTGAAGGCCGCTTGCAGCCATGTACAGCGCCATGATCCTGCCACGCCAAAAAAATTGCACGGGGGACGACAGGAGGTAGCCTGACTAATTGCATGCTGCATTGGCCCCTCCACTCCCAGCGGAAAGCCCTGCTGGCTGCGATGAGAGTGCTGCACCTGGCGCAACACCTGATAAGCATTGCTGTGTGCAATTTGCAGTGCAGTGCACTGAAGAAGCTGCAGCATGCTGACAATGCTCCCAATCACTGGCCTTGTATGCAACAGATGCAACCCTCCAAACCCGGGTTTTCTCAGCATCTGCGCACATCAGCAGGACAGCAGCGGCAGCAATGAGGGCCACAGGCATGCAGGTCAGCAGCGCACACCTCATGGTGGCTGGTCTCAGGCCCCGCCTCCCATCAACACTGTTTCGCATGCCAGCAGCCCTTACCTGGCACCCACTGCATGGCCAGTACAGCTGACAGGCTGACGCGTGCGGGCCATGAGCTGAAGGAAGCCACCCAGAAGGTTGCTGAGAAGGTTCGTGCTGGCACTTGCCCTTGTGCACACTCCTGCTGTGTCCTGGCTGTGCGCGCTGCATGGCTGACATGCCGGAGCAGCACTGGCCGTTTGTGGCACATGCAGTGACCTGCGGCATAATGAAGATTGGGGCTGCGGCCTGAGCCTGCTGAAGTGCAAGTTGCTGTTACCAGTACATCTCCAGCAGGGCTCTGCAATGCTGCACATCCTGCACAGCTTTGCTCCCGCGTACATCATTGGCAGATGGCTTGGACCAAGTGCAGCGTGTGCCGCAGACCAAACATACCACATCTTCTGCTGAGGAAGCCACGGTGGACACAGCCAAGTCAGCTGCTGAGCAGGTGGCCTTTTGCTCTGAAGCATTTGTGCATCTGCCTAGGGAGCATAACAGTGCCTTTGCATAATGCCTAGCCCAGCGATGGTGTTGGCCTACCTTGTCTTGCATCAGCCAGTTGCAGCTTTGAATCTGGACTCTGGACCTTCTTGGCTGAGACAACTGCTGACAGGGACATACTGCCTCATGCAGGCCAAGCAGGCGGCAGAGAACACTAAGCAAGCAGCCAGGGAATCCGCTGACAAGGTGAGCGTACTGCTGGACTAGTTGAGACGTGCCTGGGCAGTCTATATTGCTAGTTGGTGGAGTCCACCACCGGCAGCTGCCTTGTGAAGCAGGCCATCCTCAGCAAACAGCTGTGAGTGCCAGGTATGATGCTCACAGCAAGCTGGCTGCTGCAACTTGGTTCACCACCAGTAAGGTGTCTCCTTGTACCTGCAGGCCAAGCAGAAGGCAAGGGAGGCCCAGGAGGTCAGCTTTTCTGTCAGTGAAAGTGTTATGGGGTTTGGCACTGCGCTTCCTTGATGTGTGAAAGGGCACTGACCATCGTGTGCAGCTGGGCAATCTACGTCAATGTCTGGCTGATTCATGCCAGCCATGGACCAGTGCGCGGGCTCTATCTGGGACGTAGTTAGAGTGCCTCTTTGAAATGCCTTGGTGCTACTGCTGGCTGTAGGTTGCAAAAGAGAAGGCTGATGAAGCAGCCAGGGTGGCTGGTGAGGGGCCTGAAGATGGCAATCAAGATGTCTAGAGGGTCTGTACTGGTCGACGTATGCTCCAGGCAGCAGCCTTGACTAGTACAGGCTGCTGCTGAAGCATTTAGCACCTCGTTGTCTCAGGCTTGCAATCACTCAGTGCCTCAGACTTGCCACCTGCAAGCTGCTGGATGCTCTGCTGCCACCTGCAGGTGGCAGATGAGACTGCTGAGGTTGCAAAGATGCATTCTGACGAAGCTGACAGTAAGCTGGCAGAGGCAGATTCCCTTGATGACCTGGGGGGTGTGTTGTTAGCCCCAAGATGGCATTCATCTCATGATGGTACCCTAGCTGATGAAGTAAGCAGCAAATCTGCCCATTTTGAGATTGCTTGAGAGACAAGTGTGTTGTAATCAGTCGAATCACCCTTGCTTCCTGGACATGGTTAGAAGTCTTTCAGACGCTGCACATCACTTGCACTACAGAGCATTTCACAGAAGGAAACCTGTAGCTACCTGCTGAGTAAACATCGCTATCCAGATTGCAGATCAGAGATGCATGCGTCTGATGGCGGCAATTGCCTCACGGGAGGCCTCCCGTTGCGCCTTTGCTGCCCATTTGGCCTCCTGCTGGGCATACAGCTCATTTCGGTAAGGGCTGGTGTAGCTAGCCTCGAGCTCTGCAGCAGCCTGCAGAACGGAAAGCACGCTATGAGTCAGGCTGCAAAGAGGGTTGCAGGAAGTCCAACCATGCAGTGCGCAGATATATATGGATGTGATGGTGGCTCTCACCTGAAGGAGATGCTCTGCCACGCGGCCAATTGACACCTCCCTGGGGTACGTCTGCACCTCTGCAAGGGCTGCCGTCAAGGCCGGCATCAGCTGCTGCAGAAGTGCTCGCTTGGGTGCAGCTGCTAGGAGCTCCACCTGGGGCGAGGGCAGGACGCTTGCTGGGGGCTGCAGCTGCTCAGTCAGGGCAGCTGAGGACTGGTGCTCCTGCACAGCCTCTGCCTCAAGTGCTGAAGCAGGCCGTGACTGGGTTGGGGAGCTGCTTGCATCTGCAGGGGGTGCCTGCTGCTCCCGGGGGGCAGCAGTGCTGTAGTTGTGAGGCGGCCCAACCTGCTGCTCGACCTGCTCAGCCAGAGCCTCAATGCCTCCAGCACTGCTTACGCCGGCTGCCAGCACCATCACCTGCAGCCGCACCGCCTCAACTTCACTGAGAGAACGCCATCGATGGCATCCGTAGACTGAACGGCTCTTGCAAGCACCCTGCCTGACTCCCTGTATCAGCAGCAGTTGGGTTCCCAGCAATGAACATGGCACCTGCCACCAAGAAGTAACATCAAGATTGCTGTTTGCAGCAGTCACTGCTGGCAATGCAAAAGTGACGAGTTCACGACAGACAGGCAGGCGCACCTGTGCCCCGTGCTCAGCCAGCATGCCCAGCCAGCCCCCATGCTCATGCTTTCTGGGGCCTGCAGACAGGTGCCGCTCCAGTGCAGCAGCTGCGGGCCTTCCCCCGGGCGGTGATGCTGGCTTGCTGGGATTACCTCCAGCCTCTGCAGGCAAGCAGGCTGCCACCGCTTAAGCGTTTCCTGAGGGCAGAGATTGAGCCTTGCAACAGCAGTCTCCTGCGAGTCGAGGGCCCTTGGCACATTGCCACATTTTCCGAATTGTGAGCAGAGCGGGAGTGCATAATTGGCCAGGATGCCTGCAGCCCTGCAGCTTAGAGCAGAGCTCACAGCATACAAGTCGGCTGCTTTATCAAGTGCCTCCAACTCTGCAGCTTTATGAAAAGCTCATTGTGCATAGCCTCTTCTCCCTCACTGTCCCTGCTTGCAATGCGCGGTGGTGGCCGATGCAGCATGTCAAACCCATGTCTCACTGGCAGGCAGCATGCAGCACTGCAGTGCTCAGCTCAACATGCCCAGCTTGCTGTCCCGTTTCACATCCATTGCAGTGCTGCTGCCATTACACTGTGCCTCACTACAAGCCGCAAAACCCCCAAGCCTCATCTACCACTGAGCAGGCAGGCTGATGTGGCCCCCATGCACAGCTCATCAGCCTTGTCCTCTGCACCCCATCCCCATCGTGCTTCCTGGGACGCAGGCCGCCTGGGCACACAAATTGCCTCCAGCGTTGCACAGCTGTGCTCAGCTCATGGTACCCAGCCTCGCCTTCCCCCTTCACGCCCTTTCTGAGGTGCAAGGAGTGGCCGAGATTGCACAGTGCAGCCATGCCCGGCAGCGCTGCAGCTGGATGCACAGCCCACCATGGCCAGCATCCCCCTCCCTCATCGTTCCTGGCCCCAGCCTCATGCTGCGTCGTTCTGCTGCGGCCATCTGCTCGGCCTCAGCCGTCGCTGCAGCCTCCAGTGCCTTGCGCTCCACATCAAACAGCAGCTGGGCGAGGCCCCGGCGGCCTTGCAGGCTGGCAGCATCCTCGGCGTGCAGGGTCTTGTATGCAGCCAGCCGGCGCCTGCGTGGGGCAGCCAGTGGGCAGTGAGCTTGCCCTAAGTGCTGGCACGCTCAAGCTGGGGGGGCATGGAGCCCTCAGGCCTTGTAGACGCCTGCCTGGGTGTTGAGCTGCTGAGGCAGATGCCGTGCGCCGTGGGAGTGCCCCGGCGTGACAGCAGAAGCACTATCCATGCAGATGAGACTACCCAGTCAGGACCCAGGTCTGCTTGATGCATCACGGTCAGCCAGCCCAGCAGGCCACCAGCTTGCTTCCCGGCCAGTAGCCCGCAGTTGTCATGCAAGCCTTCCTGATGCACTGCTTACTTGAAATCCTTCTCATTGTTGTGGTTCCCTGTCACTGATTCCCCTGGTTTCCCTTTGGCTGCTGGGGCCTGCAGACATGCATACATATACATTCAATCTTGCTCAAAGTCATCCAGGGTAACTGCTTCCTAGCATGCATACTGCCAGCTGTGGAGGACTGCAGGGACACATGGACTCTACCCTTCACTGCCTCCTAGAGCACATACCGCATGGTAGGCATGCGTGACGCCCAGCACGAGGCACGATTCCCACCAGCTGTGCATGTCCGCATCCCTAAGGCTTCTGGTGTCTGGATCCGCTCTCAACATGTTGCACACTACTAATCGAAAAGTGCAGGTAAGTGCAGCAATGTTCTGGCTTCCCAAGAGAGAGGGCCACAACCATAAGGCATGTTCTCTGATTGCCCATCGGTTGCACCCGCAAGCAAAGGAGCTCCCAGGTTGGAGGTGTTGTCCTTACAGTTCAGTCTCACCTGCCCAGATGCTGCAGCTGCTGCATTTCTGGCAGCTGCCTCCTTCTCAAACACAGCCAGCATCCTGCAGCAGTCTTGAGGTGTTGTCAGGCTGCGCTGCTGTGGGCAGCAGCCATGCAGCCGAGCGCTCTGCAAGCTCAGGGCAGGCTACATCCCCTTGCTGATGACTGCACCAAGGTCCCGACACGCCAGTGTGCTCCTGCAGGCTGGGCATGCCTGCTGATGACAGTCCCCAACTCTGCTGCCAGGTGCAGAGTTCATGCAGCATAGCATACTGATAGGGCCAACACGAAGCCCTGATGTGAGCACCCAGCAGAGCACTGCAAGGTGGACATGCTGATGCTGGCAACCTTTTCTGCTGCCAGGAGCAGAGCTGCTGCTCCCCAGCATGCAAGCAGGGCCTATTCAGGTCCCAGGGGTGGCAGCGTGAGGCGGGCGTACCTGCCCACAACAGCTTCGTCTTCTGCTGATAGGTGCAGGACATGAGTCGGAAAGCACTCAGAGCGGGGTGAGCGGCGCCGCGGCCCCTCCTTCTGGGGTGGCCCCTTGCCCGCCTGCAGACCCATGCAGCTTTGCTTGACTGGGGGGGACTTGAGAGCTCAGAGGACAGAGTGGCTGCTCAGGGGTGCAAGCCCCTGCATGCTGGCATGCCAGGCACCAGCCCCAGCCTGCATGGCGCAGGTGCTGCATTGCCCTGCTGTGGACCTCTCCCCAAGCTGAGGCGCTTTTGCGCGCCTGTGTCGAGATTCAAGTTGGCTGATGTGACAGGACTTCAAACTTGTTGGTCAGGAAAGGCACTCAGAGGTGCACTCCCCTGTCCTCCCGCAGGTCAGGGACCAGTGCCTCCCGCGGCTGGCAGGCCTGTCATGCAGCAGATCTTGCCTGCTGGGTGCTGGTGCACGCATGCCACAGCGTTGGACTTCTTGAGTGCCAGGCAGGCATACACCCATTCACCTTGGTGCAGCCCCTCCGGCTGAAGTCCATGGCAGCAAAGCCAGATTCTGCAGGTGGTGTACAACATGCCTGCCCTGCTGCAGGGGTGCAGGTGGTGTACAACATGCCTGCCCTGCTGCAAGGCTGGACACCTGTTTGCAGCGCACCCCATCTCGGAACACCCCCGTGTGCTGCAAGTGCTGAAGTGCTGCTCTTCTGCAGATAGACGGGTCATCTGCCTGCTGCCACACATGCAACGTCGTACAGCGGAGCACATCACATGCATGCGCCGCAGGCGTGCCCTCCAGTGCCTTGACCTTGTGTGGCAGGCTACGCACACTTGGCTGCTGTTGCTGGGGACTCTGCAGGTAGTGCTCAACATGCCCGGCCTGCTGCAGCGCTGAAGCCACTTTATCAGAGGGCACTGCAGGCGTGGCGCAAACTGTCTCGATGGGGAGTCTGGTCACCTTTGAGTCTGGCTTGGCAGGCTTGGCTCCCTTAGCTGCTGCTGCTGGCGGTGCCTGCGCGGCCTGAGCATCCTTGTAGCCCTGTATCCTCTTCAACTCTGCGTCCCTGCAACAGATGCCTCAAAGCATTAGGAGCACACCGACCACAGAAAGCATGCAGAAGTGCTCGTGCACCCATAAACACAAGGTGACCACAAAGGCATGCTACTTCAGGTACTGGCAGTGGGCCATCATTGCAGTGGAAGGCTGGTGGAATGCTGAGCAACATCTGATTCAGATCTGGCCCCCTGCAGAAGCCTGCTCATGCTGGTACAGTGTAAGAGGAAGACTGCAGACTAGCACCACTGAGACTGCCAAAACCTCATGTGTAACCGCTGCACACCACTACGACCACACACAGGCACCAGCTTGCGTGCTGGGGCACGCTGAGCCAGTGCCCAGGGAGCTGGAGATATTGCCTCGCTGCTCAGCGCAAATGTGCGGGCAGGCAGTAAGCGCGTACACACAATACGAGCTGTGCATGGCAGGCAGTTGCTGCAGAGGTCTGAAGACTGTCCTCAGGAGACCTTTCTGACTGGTGCTGGCAGCCAATTTGCAGCACTTGTCAGCTCACGAGAAGGGGTCGTCAACAGTGAACAGCTCCTCAGCAGCAGTCTCGCTCTTGGGCCAGCCGTCCAGGATGTAGCCTTGCCGCGCAAGGGGCTGCTGCGCCAGCACCAAAGCGCACAGGCGGGCCATCCGCTCCTCCGACACGCGCCCACCCTTGGCTCCCAGCTCTGCCTGCACCTCCTGCAAAGGCGGGATGATCCTTGAAAGGTGGCCTCACCCCCATCTGACCGCTGTTTTGGCCCTCACAATGTATCATGCTATCCTCTGACAACCCCACAGCCCTGCCTGAAATTCCTGCACAGCAAGGAGGAGGACCCTCAGAATGCATCCATTCTCACGTCTAACCTGCGCCCATCCTTGGCTCCCAATTTACTTCTCACCTCCTGCACAGACAAGACCAACCAGCTGAGTACTGGACAGCTGGTGTGGATGCTGTCCTCTGGACCACAGCCAATTCCAAGGGAGGACACTGCAGGGCTCTCAGCCAAGCCTGCCCGTCAGGCAGCTGTCCAGGCTTATTGCCTATGTGCCGCATAAGACAGGGCACACTGCCCACCCAGGGTGGGCAGAGTGTGGGGCAACCTGCTGTGCTCAGTCCAGCATGCACTCATCCAAGCAGGCACCATCAAGAGCCTGGTGCAGCCAGGCACAACGGCAGACTTGCCTGTGCCAGCTGCGGCGGCGCAGAGTCCACTGCGGCCAGGATGGTCTTGGCAGACACAACCTGAAGGCCATAAAACGCACCCAGCCTGCAGCAGTGGGAGTGGCTTCTTGGCTGAGTCCTTGGTGCACAGTGACGGATCACGAGGTCAGCTGGAAGTAGAGATGCAGCACAGAGACCATGCTTCTCCTGATCTCCAAATCAGCATGCATTTTGAGTACAGTGGGCTTGGACTGTGTCAAAGCGTGCCCTGACTGCATGTCTCAATTAAACTGTGACAGGCCTGTCCAGCACTGACCTGGCTGCCAGCGCGCTCTTGCCTGAGCCAGGGGGCCCACTGATTACCAGCCTGCAAGCCAAACCAACTGTGAGGGTTTGACAATTAATCGTCATGTACTAGCACACCCTGACTATGTGACGCCCAGACACTGACTGCAGCAGGGCGTGGCCTGCCCCAAGATGCGTTCCCACGGAGCAGCTCTCAGGCATGCGGACCTGTTCACATGTCAAAACGCTCTTGCAAAGCCCATGGTGTCATCCTAGCGTGAGGTGCTGCATTCAGGACATAGGCTCTAGGGAGCTGAGCACACCATGGTGCTGCAAGATTGCTCCCTTGAGGGGCTGCAGGCACCTGCGCAGCGCAAAGTCAGAGGCTGCAGTTGCCTGTATGCTGCTCGCCTCAGGGCTGCAGGTGCCAGTGATGCTGCTCACCTCAGGGGCTGCAGGCGCCTGTGCCGCACAAACTGAGGCACCACCTCCTGCTGCAGACGGGCAACAAAGCCTCCAGACTGCTCTGCAGGCGCTACAAAGCCGGCAACCTGGCTTGGCTGCATTTTGAGATCCAGAAGCAGCTGCTCAGCCCCCTGCAGGCAGTGAGGGGATCGCTGTGGGCTGCAGCCACCTGGCAGACTGGACACATCCAGTGCCAGCACCTGACAGTCTGTGCACTGACAGTGAATGCACTATGTCACCAATGATGCATGCCAAGCAGCCAGGTTCAATGGACACAATACCTTGAGTGAGCCTCTGGCCTCCTGAGAGATGCTGCAGCTGTCTTGCCCTCTTTGCGTGGCAACAGGCCAGCAGCCCAGATGTGGCCCCTGGCAAGGTGAGTGAGAGCCAGGTCTGCAGAATGGCAGTCTGACCCACCTTGCGCAAGCAGCACTCCTCAGCAGGCATACTGGCTGTGGCCTTGCTGCCAATGTGGGCAGCTACGGCCGCAGCCACCTCCTGTTGCGTTGAGCACACAGCGTCCGCTGCCAGCACAAACTGCTGACCCTGCAAGGGCCATCAGGTAAGGTAGGTGCAGGTTCCCTCGAGCCCTTTTGGACAAATGCACTGCTGTGAGGCTGACTCTGGTCAGGCCAACTTCACATTGGTCGGCACCAAAGCAGCAACGTGCAGACTGGAACGCACAGGTGTGGAGGTACGAGTGACACATGCAGCTAACACATCGGCACGCCTTGTGCCACCCAGACTGCTGCCATGAGCACTTCAGGAGCATGTGGTGACAACCGCGAACATCACCTTGGGCTTGGTCTCGCACAGTGCCAGCACCATGGCCGCCAGACCCTCTGCGTGAACAGTGGGCAGGGTGTTGCTGCCTGGCCCCCAGACAGGCACAGCTGCAGGCTGGGCCTCCCAAGCTGCCTTGAACAGGCTGTGGAAGCCTCGGTCACTCTCTCCCCTGCCTGCACGGGCAAGCAGCAAGGCCAGCCCTGTTTGGGGTGCTGCCTGAGGTGGCCTGGCATCGGGTCAGAGGAGATGAGCATGCTCACAAAACCAACCTTGTTTGCACTGAAGGCAGCACATAGTCAACATGTCCAGTGACGCAGGCTGTGAAGAGCCACAGGGCCTAGATGCTGACCGTACAGCACCCCTGGGCACACCACATACGTGGCACAGCCAGGCTGCTGCGCCCTGAGGAGGCTCTGCTCTGCCTCATAGCACTTGCGGGCGCAGGCAGCTGGCTGGCGCGTCAACACCTCGCTTGCAGACAGCGCCCTTGCCGGGTCAGCCACTGCGCCGGCTGCAGTCGCTTCGGCAGCCTCAGTGCGGCCTGGTGGCCTGACATCTGATGGCTGGCCAGTACCAGGACCAGACCCAGCAGCTGCAGCTGCTGGTGTGGGAGCCACCAGTGGAATTGCTTGCGGTGGCAGGGCATGCGCCAGTGGGGTGCTTACCGCCACAATACAGCGCTGCTGCAGAGAGGAGGTGGCAGCCTGCAAGGCCACAGACAGGGTCATTCAGAGAGCACAACATGTCTGCGGGAACTGTACGCCTTGGACATACTCTGTCAAGCAAGCAGCAAATGTCACCTTTGAGAAGTCGCCAATGAGAGGAGCAACAGTTGCCTCAATCCCAAAGAGCTCAGGAATCAGAAGTACATCTGCAGACTTACTGGACTCCACCAGCTCATACTTGCCATGTTCCTGCAGAACGCTCAGCTTAATACTTGCTGTATAGTCAAGTCAGTCATCTGCAGTGAACATGGCTCACCTGCAAATGCTCAAGCAAGCATGACCCCAACAGCGACGTGGTCTCTGTAATGAACACACGCATGGCTGGCTCCATGAACGAACATGCAACCTACCTGTAAACCCCTAAAACCCTACTGAAGGGCACATGCCTCAAATGAAGCACATCACAAAGTTTGATGAAGATAGGGCATGATATATGCATCGCCACATCAGTCCATTTGACAGACCGGGCCCCCAAGAAAAGCTGCAGCAGCATTAGATGCTGAGGACCTTCTGTGCTGCAACCCCTAAGCTACCTGTTTGGACCAATCACTAGTGATGTGGAAGGGAAGACCACTATATCAGAGGCTCTCGAGTTATCTTAGCATGCAAATGTTGCTATGTATGCCAATTCTTGCAAAATCAGCAATGAAATACGAGCTGCCAGTACAAGCAACAGCATCAGGTAAGGAGACATTGGTGCCTGCATCTGATACTGGTGAGCGTGAAGCCTGCCAAGTGGCAGACATGAGCTCCTTGTTGCTGTTGCTCGAGTGATCGTTCCAACTGCTAAGACTCAGCTGTGGCTCTGACTGAGGAGCTCCTCTTGGGCCTCTGTCTGCTTTTGCAAGACCTTGACCATGGGGATATCCTGCAGAGTGATGTAAAGAACTGAGTGACAAGACGGAATTCGTGAACGGAGTGTTATCAGCTGCAGGAGAACGTAAGGCTCTAAGGTAGCAGAGGCAGCTGTCACAGAGGGCTGAAAGGTGCCTTCCACACTGGGCTGCAGCAGCTGGGCTGCAGCAGCTGGGTTGCAGAGGAGGGTGCTGGGCTCGAGACAGCCAAGAAGCCCATTCATGGCATGCGAGGATGTCTTGATCAGGTGGCAGAGAGCTGCCTGGGGCTGCGCCAGCCACTGTAGCTGCCTATCTGACGGGCTGCTCACCATGACAGACTTCTGCTTGGGAGCATACATGCTGTACACCACCCTCTGCCTCTGAGTGACTGCAAAGTCTTCCTGGGCCTTGGTCCACAACTGATCTAATTTAGCAGCATCTGTCTCTGCTGCATGCTGCCTGAAGTCCTGCTTTGCTCTGCGCTTCACAAACTCTCGGACATTGTAGTTAGGATACTTCTGGCCTGCAGCGGCAGAAGATGTCACAGCGATGCGCCACAACACTGCTGGCGAAGAGATGCAGAATTGTGAGGATCTGCTGCAGAGGTGGCAGGATGCAGAGGGCAGCAGGAAACTACTCACCCTCCCTGAGAAACGCCTTGTAGAGAGCCCTGACCTGCGCTGGGCTAGGCATCAACTGGCAGTGGCACTGTGCAATGCAATGTGTGTTATGATGCACAGGATCCAGCAACAGACTGTGGCACACGGTTCTTGCCCTAACATGGCTCGCCCTATCTGGTACCGGTCAGGCAATCCTTCTCTCCTCTTCCCCAGCTCAATCTGGCATCCACAAAGTTCCCGTCAAATTCTTGCCTGCTGCATGGCAGAAGCTCTGGAGTTCAACGCACTGGATCCTCTGGCGGCATCAAAGGCACTGCTGTGCCCAAGCGCCACATTGTGAAGCCACACCACGCTGGCAGGGGCAGGCAGGGCGCCCACTGCAACCCCATCAGATCTGCTGCGGCTTCATCTGGGCAAAGACCCAGGCCGCCATGCCGCTTGTCAGGCAGGGCTCCAATAGCAGCACGCACAGCAGCCTGTACCCTGCCAATGGGGCAAGCCTTGCCGTGTCAAATGGTGTGTCAGGTGAGCCTTCCCTGTGTGATATGCATGCTGATGTGACATGCAGTGATGCTGAACCCATGCACAACCTGCGTGATCCGCCGCGATCATACTTGCAGCCTCCCAGGCATTGTCTTGTAACCTGCAGCGTACTTGAGCACAGTTGACATGTTGGAAGTGATCGATCTCACCTTGCAGGGGTGGGCCTGGACGCCCTGCCCCTCAAAGCCTCAGACCGCAAGAAGTTCAGCCAGGTTGTCATGCGGCGCTGGGTGCGAGTGGACAGGGCAGGGCAGGGCAGCATCATGCAGGTGGGCTGTGTGCCACATGGTATCCTGTGCCCTAACTAAGGCATGGTGGTTGATCAGTCAGGCGCCTAGATGCCAAGCTGCTGCTGTTAAGGCCAGGGCTGTGCATGCTACCCAGCCAGCCGACATGAAGATGTTGAATGGTGAAACAGCAGTAGACAGGTGCAGCTTGCAGGCTGGGCACTTGTGTGCTGCAGCAGACGAAGAGCAGGATGAGAACAACGATGTGACGTGGGTTTGACGCAGGGCACCCGCCGCTCATGCAACGCAGCGCGTGGTGTCGCCCTGACAGCTGGGCTGGGCGTCCAGCTGTCATTGCCTCAGCATGCTACCCCTCGCCATTCGGCATGCGAATCAATTGCTGCAGGCTGACAAGTCGGTCCTGATGCATGGGGGTGCGCAACCACCAAAAGCTGCACTGGGGAGGCCTCTCGACTTGCATCTGGCGCCAGCCCTGCTGTGACCTCTGGTGCAGGCAGACAAGTCGGCCTTGACGCATGAGCTCGGCATCCAGCTGCGCGACCTGCGCCTGCTGGACCCCCAGCTGGCCCACAGCTACCCCTCAGCCATCCTGTGCCGAGAGAAGGCCCTGGTTGTCAACCTGGAGCACATTAAGTGCATCATCACCATCGACCAGGTGGGCTTCACCACCTGGGACACAGTGACACAACGGTTGTGAAAGGGCCTCGAGGAGCTTGTTGACCGCGGCTGTCTGGTCAGCCATGCAGCCTGCCCCATTCAGCTGCCGCTCACCATTTGACCAGGGGGCAGGGCATTGTCTCTGCCGTGGCACAGACGCCTGGCACAGACTGAGGCCAGCCCCTGCTTGGGTCAAGCACTCAGCAGGGCGTCCGTGTGGACCCTTGCAGAAGGGGTGGCCGCCCAGCCCCTAGCAGCGTGCTGCCGCACCGCGCACGTGCCCTGCGTCACCTGCGGGCAGGGTTGCTGACGCGCAGGACATGTTCAGAGCTCCTGCGCATGTTGTGGGGCCTCACCAGCAGGCGTGCACAAGACCCTTCAAGCTATGTACCAATACCCACATGCCTTTCACAGCAGCTGGTGCTGACTGCATGCAACAGATGCAGTGACGTGCTCCGACAAGGATTGTGACTCTGCACCAGGCCCTCTGCAGGGGCTGATGCCGAGTCCAGTTGCCCTCATAGCACTGATCGGAAGACATCCTTAGCATCCCACACCCTGTGCAGGTGTTGGTGCTGAACCCAGACGATGATGCAGTGATGGCCTTCATAGAGGACCTGCAGCGGCGGCTGCAGCCAGCCAAAGCAGAGGGCCCACGTGGCCTTGGGGCCAGCCAGTCCGTGCCTGATCTGACAGGGCGGTCTGGCCATGACAGCGACAAGGCCGGGGACAACGGGGTTGCCTTGGCAGCTGCACATGTGAGGCAGCAGGCCCTGACGGCGGCCCTGCAGGCGGGAGAGACCCCCTTTGAGCTGCGGGCTCTGGAGGTGGTCCTGGACACGGTGAGCTTGCTTGCAAGCCTTTCATGATGTGAGGCAGGCTCAGCAAGTCACTCTTGTGGGCTGGCCAAATCCTGTGGCAAAGCTGCCTGCGCTGAGCAGGCATTTGAGGTAGCGATGGACACAGTGCAATGATGTGCTGCAGTGAGCAGGCAGCTCGTGTCCCGCTGAAAAAGGCATTGCAGCAATGCTGAACATGCCAAGCACAGGTTGATGCTGAGCATACGCAGTCTGGGTAGGCCTGGCAGATGCATGTGTTGCTGGAAAGCCCACCAAGTTCATATTGAAGCTATGCTCGCATGCTGCATGCTGCGGCCTGCTGGAGCCTAAAGCTGCCTGGAGTCCTGCATTTTGCAGCAACTGGCTTATCGTGGACATGTTGAGGTGCTCTGTAACGGTCTGCGCCTCGCTGCAGGTTTGCTCCCACCTCGAGCGCATGACAGCTGATCTGGAGGCTGGCGCTCATCCTGCACTGGATGCCCTGACCACGCAGGCGAGCCGTTGCAGTCGCCAGCACTGCATGGCATGCTTGGAGGCTGTCCTGCTTGCTGCTCTGCAGTGCTTGGCTCATGCACAGCTCAAGAGGAGCTGGGTTGTGCCTGCCTCCAGGTGACCACACACAACCTGGAGCGTGTCAGGCGCATCAAGAACAGGTGAGGCACAGCCCTGACGCCACGCCAGTGAAGAGCAGGTGGTCTGCCAGCTTGTCGAGCCTCTATGGCCGTCAGCTGGCACTGCCAGCGTGCAGGAGTCACCTCACCTTGCACTGGCAGACAGCATTGCTGAAGACCGTTGCAGAGCCATGCATTCTTGAGGGGTCTGCCCCATGGGTGGCCTGACAGGGTACCAACCCTAAGGGCTCACTGGATGTCAAGCTGCTTCTTCTCTGAACATCCCTGACCAATCCTGGCAGCAGCCTTTAGCAGTACAGCACTCCCGAGGCCACTCCTTCTAATGCTGTATGGTGCAGCTTAGCACCATCCCTGATGCTGTTGACTCCCTCTGGTGACAGCAGGATGCGGCAGTACAATGCTCCTTGAGGCTCATTCGCTGTTTCAATCTGCCATGTCCCCTACACTCCCCTGACCTACCCCCTTCCTGGTGCTGCAGGATGGTGCGGCTGAATACGCGTGTGGAGACCATTCATGAGCTGCTGGAGAAGCTGCTGGACGACGACAATGACATGAAGGACATGAACCTGTCAGCCAAGCAGCAGGTGGGCACGCCTGGCAAGCTCTGCATATGACAACAGGGATGCTGCAGGGCTTGCGCAGCACTCATGCCATGAGCTGGGCAGCAGACACATAGAGATAAACATAAGTACTTTGTGGCATCCCCTGCCTTGTTCAGCAGCAGGTTGGTGTGCAGTTGCGCTGCAGTAGGCTACCTGCGCCCTGCCAAAACCGCCCTGCACGGCTTGAGCCCTGCATGTTGCCCATTTGTGCAGCCGGGACAAGTCTGCATGATTCCAGCAACAGCTGCATCATCTGGCTGCTCCGCGGTCACCCTCCTGACCACCTCGCAGCCTGCTGTTCTGTGCTGGTGGATCTGTTGCGGCGTCAGCTGTTCCTGAAGCTCAGCCCCTGGTCGGGCCATGTGCAGTCTGGCCTGTGCAGGGAGGCCACTGGCTGAGACCAGCCAGGAGCAGCGCCACCCAGCTTGCACCTACGCTGCCCCCACAGCCTGCTCCCCATGCCCTGCAGGAGATGCTGCAGCGCCAGCTGTCCCTGCAGCAGAGCCCCAAGTCGGGCAACCCTGGCAGTTCCAGCTCATCCTCCTCTTCGGATTCCTCCACAGACGAGGATGAGGCGGCTGTGCAGCAGGTGGAGATGGTTCTGGAGGCATACTTCATGCACGTGGACAACACCTACAACAAACTGCAGACGCTGACTGAATGTAAGTTCTTGGGTCATAGCAGCTGGGTGTGTTTAGACAATGGCAAGCTGCTCTGTTGGACCAGCAGTTGCTGAACCATGCCTTGACCTCAAAGATGCAGCTGTTGTGATGGATGGCTCAGCCACTCACCTTTCAAGGAGATGACCAGCTTTGCTGCTTTGGTCTCTCAGCGCAGCAGCAGTGAGCGCAACATCCTCTGAGTGGCAGGTGGCCATCCCCCTGCGCATGAGGGTACCCAACATGGGTCTGAAAGCTTCCAATGCTGCTGCAGACATTGATGATACTGAGGACTACATTAACATTGAGCTGGACAACCATCGCAACCAGCTCATCAGGGTAATGTTTCATCAGTTGCCTTGGTTGGGTCTGACAACTTAGCGCAGCTTTTCCGTTCAGTCACGCTTGGCCTGGCCGCACAGGGCTGGTGGTGCCCTTATGTTTAGTCTGTGCTCACTGGTGGTCAGCCTTATGTCGTACTGGTGGCCGTGTCTATTACATTAATACTTGCAGCTGGCCTACAGGTGGAGCTGCTTCTGACTGCGGGGACCTTCTCGGTCGCCCTGATTGGTGTTGTTGCCGGCATCTTCGGAATGAATCTGAACAGCAGGCACCAAGGCAGCTACACACTGTTCATAGTAGTGAGTCCAAGACCGTATGCAAATTTTCAGCGGTGTTCGTCAATAGTATCACCAGCAGCCTCTGCCTGCAGGTCTCTGCAGTGTCATCTGCTGGCGCCATCCTAATTTTCATTTTGGTTGTGGCGTGGTGAGCTTACCTGCTGCACACACAACTCTGACGCACACACAGATGCATGTCAAGCTGACTTGAATGCTGGTTCTCTGCAGGTGCCGTTACAAGAAGATCATTGGATAAAAGATGATTGGATGATTTCTATAAGAAACGCGCCTTGACAACCTCGGCCCCCTTTCCCAATGACTTGAAGCACATCTCAGTCCCCCCCCCCTTCATAAATCATTGCTGTTTCAAGCGCTTTTCGGCCAAGTCAGAGATTGCAGCGACAAGTGGGTTGGGCAGCAGCTTCCTGGAAATGCACCAGGCATAAAAAAGACAAAGTAGTATGCAAGCTATGGCACTTGACAGCACAGACACCTGCGTGATAGAGCCACGATTGTGACAGCAATTTCCAATGGGCGCACACGACTAATGCAGGGGTGCAGGCTCACCAGAACAAATCCCAGGTAGCTGCCCTCAAACTTATAATTTAGGTTCATGCCAAACAGGTTACAAAAGGAAAAGATGAGGGCAGTCGCTCCAGTTGCTGCATTGACACCCATGCGTGTCTGCAGCAGGGGCTCGCATTAGCGACAGTGCAGCATGTCAGAACGGCAGGCACGCCGTGCACAGCAAGTGACTCACGCTTATGAGATTGTTTCGAAAGTTGTTTATTTCAAGGTCAATGAATTCCTGCAGGACAGGTAGACAGGGATCTCCAAATCGGCCTCAATGGGGAGCATGCGCAGCAGGCACAAAGCGGCAGGTATCAGTGTGACAGAGGCAGCAGTGCGCAAGCAAATTTATCTTGCGTTATGGCTGAGGCTCATATCTGCTCAGCAGGCACAGTGCGGCGGCTGTTGAAAGCCTCAGGTCTTGAAGAAGTGTCACCGTCTGCATAGCTCACCTCCAGGTCATCAATGAATTCATTCATGGTGTTCACTTTGTTGCAGGTGTTGTCCACGTGGAACATCCAGGGCTCCAGGATTCCCTGGACCTGGGCCACTGAGGGGTCATCATCCTCTGGGTCTGCCTGCTTCATGCTTACCCGCTCAAAGGGACTCTCCATTGATGGGCGGTGCAGGCTGGCACGCTGCAGGTCAGCCTGCTGCCTGCACGACGGGGTGACAGGGACTGACTGTGGGGGCCGTGATCCCTCCAGCATGGTGGCTTATGCTGGCATGCAGCGGGGTCGCCTGCTGCGTGCACGGAGGGGCAGCAGCATGCCACAGCAGCAGCCAGTCAGACAAGCACACCTGCTGAGGAGGCCACAGGCTCTGAGGACTGGCACGCAAAGTCTCTCTGTTGCATGAGCAACACCTGCTGCTTGCCTTGCAGTGAGGCTCATCTGCTTCATGTCAGCGTCATCAGCCAGCAGCTTCTCCAGAATCTCCCTCAACTGCAGCAAAACCTGCCATTTGAGCAAGGAGGGCATGGCCCTCTTCAATGCATACACGGCAGGAAGATTCAGCTGCATAAAGCATTCTGTGCGACAGTGGAGCAGCCCCTTCACTTCAGAGCACCTGTCTTGATGGTGTACCAAAGCAGGGTGATGTGAAGAGTCCCACTTCTCTGGCAAGCAACATGCCAGCCCACTTCAAGCCATGACAATGCAGCCAGCCAGGCCTCACCCGCTCCACGCGAGTCTTGACTCTGTTCAGCCTATTCTTGAGCCGCCTCATCTTGTCCAGCAGCAGGGTGGTCACCTGCGCACTAGCACGCAGAAGTCTTGACAGCATATCTCTTTCCGGCTGCCTTTCAGATGCAGGTGGCACAAAGAGTTCCACAATGGCATTGCCGCATGGAAACCCAGCCCAAACCCGGTGAAGTGTACAGCAGCACCGTTTGCAGGAGGATCTGCTGGTTGTTTGAGCTGCACATCGATGTCTACCGCGTGCACTCACAAGAGGAGAACTTCGACTGCCTTGCTGCTTGCTCACTGTGTGGGCTGTTGGGCTGCGCAGCACTGGCTCCCCTGCCTTCTCCAGCTCCACCACAATCTCCAAAAGGCGGCTGCACACCTGAGGGACAGTGCAGAAACATTGTGAGCCGTCAGCCGCAAGCCTGTCCATCCATGTGCGGCTTCTGCCACGGAGGACTGTACAGAACAGACACAAATTTATGCCTGCCAAGATCCTGGTGCGTCAAACAGGGTGCAAGCTTTCAGAGGCATGCATACCCTGGGCATGCGCACACCACCCACTCTGCGCAGGACTTGCTCACAGTGCTGTTCAGGGCCCGTGGCTAGCTCATTGTGGGCACCTAGTTCAATGCAGCAAGCCTGTACTGTTATGCCATCCCAGGCCAGCAGGCCGGGCAACTGGCTGCCAGGAAAATCCAGAAGGCCTGGCGAACACAAGAGGCTGGACCTGTACCCACCACGTCCAGGGCGGTCTCCAGCACCCTGAGCTCAAATGGAGTGTCCTCAGTGGCACGCTGCGGCTGCAGGAGGCTGCCTGCGACAGCAGCATCATTCCGGCGGTGTAGCAGGCGCCCCAGGTCAGGGTCTGACTGCGTACGCCTGCTCATCAGCATGCCCGCACGCACCTGGGCAGCATGACGCCAAACATGAAACTAGATGGTGTCCAAAGCACCAGGAAGTCACCAGAGGTGCAGTGCTCGTGGCTGTGGTCAGCATTGTTGGCAGGCACTGCTGCAGCTGGTTGGGTGACTGGCAGGTTATGTCTCAAGCCACCCGATCAGAGCCGATGGTACTATGAAGGCCTAGCCTGCCATGCAGCCACTCTTTGGGCTGGACGCATGCTACTGCATCAGCGTGCCAGTGCATCAGCATGCCACTGCAGGAGCATGCCACCGCGCACCTGAGCGGCTGCTGCGGCCACCTTGGAGGCCACCAGAGCCGCTGCAGAGGGGGCCCTGCCGGAAGCTTCCAGAGGGTGCTGCCGCGGATCTGGGGAAGGGGCACCCTCGACCTCGGAGCGCAGCCGCCTCTGCAGCTCCTCTACAAAGTGCAGCACGCCGTCCTGCAGGCCCACGACAGACATGTATGGGCGCTTGTGCAATGAGGATGACGCTGTGCCTGGAGCTTGAGGGGTGCTCTCTCTGCAGGTCATTCATGCAGTGCAGCGCGCCGCCCTGCCGGCAAGACTCTAGACTGACATGGGGCCCTGATGCCGTCAACATGAAGCTATGTCAGGAAGTCTGGGCGCAGTGCAGGAAGCTGCTCTCCAGCCTGAGGAGGTGAGGGTGTCTGGCTCGAGGCACCATGTCTGCAGCATCCCGTCCTGGAGGCTGAAGTGACCTTAACCAGCATCAGTAAGCATGACACCCTCTTCATGACATCTGAGTGCATCCCACGGCATGCCAGCTGCCTCAGCGGCACCGTCACCCTGTCCAGCAGGCCAATGTCCTGCAGTGAACTCCCAATGCTCCAGCCGATGGTGCGCTGTCAGCCTCACTCCCTTGACGAGCGACGCATGGTGGCATGAGATCTTTGACACCGCCAGCAGCCCCACCTGGTCGGCGTTGAGCACCAGCACGTACTGGGAGGTGATGATGCACTTGATGTGCTCCAAGTTGACCAGCAGGGCCTTGTCCCGGCACAGGATGGCAGAGGGGTAGCTGGTCGACATGGCAGGGTCCAGGATGCGCAGGTCGCGCACCTGCAGGCACGCCCAGGCTGTGGCAGCGCAGGTGGGGCGAGCATGCCCACATGGCATCGTGAAGTGAAGATAGGGAAGACCTTCCTGTACCAACCTGGCGGATTGTATGAGCAAGGGCAATCAGGAAGCGCACAGGAGGGCAAGGGCAAACAGGCAAGGGCAACAAGAATCTCCCTCCCCTGCAGGCACCAGGCTGAAGCACAACATCATTTCTGGTGTCTCACCTGCACTCCCAGCTCATCTGTGACTGAGTGCTTGTGGGCATGCACAATGCTGGTCTGGCCTGCAGGCAGCAGAGCAGCTCAGCAGACTACCAGAAAGAGGGGCAAGGCTGCCCTTCCGCAGGCGTTCCACATGCTGTCACGACAGGACACCCTTTGCTGCTGCCAGCCCGGGTTCAAAGCAGCAGAAGACCTGCGGCAGATGGTGCAGCCGCTGCACATGACACACAGTGCCTCAGGCTGTTTGCAAGCGTCAAGCTATGCCTTATCACTGCTATGCATCAAGCTACGGCAGAGCGTCTGATGGTCTGCACTGCCATTTGCTGCCACATGCCCCACTTGATGAATGCAAGCCAAGCTAGCCAACACAATGCCCACAGCACTGTGCAAAGCAACCCCATGCTGAGCATGACAGAGAAGCAGGTCGCTTACCTGTGGTGTCCACTTTCAGCCACTGCCGAATTGCAGTGGTGGCCAGCTGCCTCTTGTCGATGACTGCTGGCATGCCCAGGGCTGGCACTGCATCTGACACCCCGCTGCTGCCTGAGGGCGTCCTGCCCAGCATGGACAGCCCCTGCACCCTGACATGGTCCGGGCGCACTTCCAGCTCCCCAAACCACGACTTGGCCAGAGATGGAGCTTTCCTGTGCCCTTCCTTGCCCTCGACCTGCCCCTTGCTGTACTCTGCCAGTGAGCTGCGGCGCACGCCGGGACCTGCACAGACAGGGAGACATAATGTAACTCTGTCACATCACTTGCAGTGTGACTGCATGACAATTAGCTGCAGCAGCTGAGGCCTGTTGAACTCACCACCCGGCACGGTCTTGCCCCTGGGGCCCAGCGACTTGCTGCCCGAGGGTCTCAGAACGGTGTGTGGCGCCTTCTTACTAGGGCCATGCGGGGTCGCATGCTGAACCTGCAGAGCCTCTGCCACTTTCCTCACCGTGGCCTCTGCCTCCTCTGCCTGCCTCTCAGCCTGCCTCTCTCTGGGGCCAGGCTTGTGTGCCTTGCCTGCACCGGCCTTCCCATCGCCTGGTGGGACTGCATTCATTTTCCAGATGTGCAGAGGCCATGCAAGTGTTGGAGATCGCTTCCTGCTGGGATCGCTTCCAGCTGGGATGCCTCAGAAAGAAAGGGAACCAGCCTTGGCGCAAAATTCCTGTGCACAATGAACTACCTCAGCCCCTACCTCGATGGACCACCAGGAGGCAAGCTCAAGCTTGCCACAGTGACACAGCTGGGGCTGGGCATGGCAGGTGACTGGCACAAGCCAATGCATCACTCATGCTGGCACTGTGCCCGGTGGTGCATCAATCAATCAATAAGATGAAGAAGCAGATCACCCATGCCACATCCCGTTCTGCAGTGTCCATCTGGGAGTTTAATGTGGGAGCGGTCATTGCCATTCTGGGTAAGTGCAAGACACCTTAGCTTTGTATAGCATTAGTTGCCTGCAGCAAACTTTCCAACTTAGCACCTGAGTATGCATCCTCCTGAGACAACAGACTCAATGCAGGGATCATGGCTGTGGTGTCAAGCAATGAGGAGTACCTCAAACTGGTGAGCAGCAGCTGGTTGTTCCCAATGTTCCTGTCTGCCAAAAGTCTGACTGGTCCACTGCCTCTGTTACCCACTGCATTGCCAGGCTTGTCTGCACAACAATGTCCATCTCCTGGTCCCTGTGGCGCATTGCTTCCCTGGTGTGCTGCAGTACTTCTTCTTCACACCGGGTGCCATACTCATCGACATCATCCAGCTGCTGACCTATCCCCGGCAATCGCTATGGGTCATTCTCATGTTTGCCAGCGTGCTGGCCAAATTGGCAGGTGAGCCTCCTTCTGGTCCCCCTGGACAGCATTGGGCAGTGCTGCTCTGAGGCAGTGTGCTCTGTCAGCCGCCCTGTTGAGGGCAGCATGCCTGGTGACTGCCAGCCTGATGGGGCATGTCAGAAGTCATCAATTGGACCACATGGCTTGGGGCCACCTCTGTCTGCACACAGTCTGGGCCACCTGCTGCCACAGCCCACAAAACCCGTTCTCCCTGGTCACAATGCAGGCATGTACTTCAGCTGGGACCTGATGAACATGTCTGGAGGAGGTGAGCTGCCGCAGTGCTGAGCTCTTGTTTGAGTGTGCCTTCTTGAAATCTAGACAAGGTGTGGAAACCGGCCATGCTTCTGCAGATGGGTTAGACTATCAGCAGGCCTGGAGCGGTCCAACACCGGGCCAACAATCACAGCATGTTTCATACAATCCCCCACAGCAGCCACCCCCTTCCCAGCAGCAGCACCCTCCACAGCAGCAGCATGCCCCACCTGCCCAGAATGAGGGCGGGCTTGTGTAGTCCTGCGCTGCTGGGTGTGGCGCAGCTGGCGCCTGAGAGGCCATGTGAATGTATGCTCGCAGTGTGTCCCAGACATTTCATGTATGCCGACAAGTTGTCAAGTGTGCCTAAGCCAGTTGGGCTCCAAGTTAAGTTGGGGACAGGGGGAGGTAAGGATCACGTCCAGTGCTGGACGCAGGATGGCATTATGCACTCTTGATGATGTAATAGTACTTGGCCGCAGCATGCAGCATTTTTTAGCTGAGCAGGCATTGTCTTCATGCCTGCTGGCTTCACCAGTCCTGGATGCGTGCAAGCAGTGCATGACTTTCTGTGAGATCCTTCTGAACTTTCTTGCGTCGGTAGAAGATGGGACAGTCGCGGGATGTGCACAGAACATCCTGATGCAGGCTACCCTGGCACCGTTGGCACTGGGTCCAAAGGGCACTGAAGGAGAGCTCAAGGTCATTCACTGCGCTGAGTGTCTTTTGGTACACAGCGCCTTCCTGCAGCCAGAAACCCTATGCGTTGCAGGGGGGCGCATCCCATAGCGCGGGACATGCCCCTGCCAGCGTGTCCAGCAATACAAGGCTTTGATGTAAAGAGACACCTGGTTCGGTGGATGTGCAGCAGAAACTAGATGAGCAGCTTGCTGCCACCCTCCGCAAAGCTGCCCAAGTCGTCTTGGGGCAGCCTTCCATGATGTCTGACATGTGCTACTGCCATGCTGACATTAGCTGTATGACCAAGCAGTGATGAACTGCAAGCTACAGCACGCAGGCCTTGAATGCAGGATCTGGCCCCAGCCAGCACTGCCAGCTGTCTAACCCGTCTGGCTCTGTCACAGACAGGCAAGCCACGGCTGTACCCCTCACCATTGCTTTACAGTTTCCACAGAGCGAGGTCTCCCCGCTTGGCAGGGGGGCCTTGCAGCTCATGCAGCCCAGCTTGACTTTTGCAAACTTCATGATGCCGCCAGATCCAGAGCTGGGGGTGGCCACCAAGATACTCCTAGTGTGGTCCCCTGCAGTTGGTCAGCATGACAGGCTTGAGATTCCCAGTGTGCCGACCGCAGGGCAACTAGCACATGATAATATGCCCCAGCTCATGACCCATCACTGGCATGCTATGCAAGCAGAAGACCGTGTCTCTCGGGTGTGACAAGCATGCTCAAGGCCTGGGAGGTCCCAGCACCACAGGACTTTGAGATGCCCACCTGTGAGCAGGGATTTGGGGTGCTGCATGATAGGCTCAAAGATGCGCATCAGGGGTTTGGACAGGTGGTTCTCCAGGTAGTGCTGGCAGTCAATGGGCAGGTTGTTCTCCAGGGCGTAGATGGGGTCCTCTGCCTTCTCATAGGCCCTGGCGCCCTTTGCAGCCTGCAACACATTCATGCTCAATAGCAGGCATTGCACAGCTGACTGAAGATGGCTGCCCTCTCATACATATGCACGCCCCTTGCAGCCTGCGGCATGCCCACAGCGCACTAGCAGATGGTGCCATCCGTCCCTTCCAGCAGCAAACACTGTCACGTGAGCATTGCAATGCCTCTGCAATGCTGCTGATCTGCCAGAATGCAGCTTTGCAAGAACTTGTGCTGACATTGCAGCACAAGGCTGACATTGCATCTTTCTGGCCGCTGAGCACACGGCGCCAGAGAGGGGCAAAGCATGCTGCCCGCCACGTGGTGGATCCTTCTTGACACACCCTAACTGCAGGCCTGCTGAATGTTAGAATGTCCAGGCAGTCAGGGTATTGCCTGTTTGTATCCCACCTTGATCATGACATAGGGTATCCTGTCCCCAACATTGGGCGCCGTCGCAGGATCCCTGGCCATCATCTTTTTGGCCAGCTCCACATGCGGCCCTGTCACCTTATACTTGTCCACCTCCTGGGTCAGCCCCTGCACACCATGGGCACACAGCGCTTGCTGAAGGGGACAGCATGATACAGCTCATGCTGCAGCCTGATATACACAGCAGCTTGAGGCATGCAGCTATCAGCCAGTTCCTGGGTTATATCCTGCAGGCAGGGACACCATGAGGAATCAGCGATGGTCCACAATCCCTGCAGGAGGCACAATTGCGAGGTTCGGCATTGGCTGAGCAGGGGAGCATGCACTGCTGCTATAGCAGCCTGCAGCAGCAGCAATCAGCCACCGCCTCGAGTCAGCCCTGCTGAGAGAAAGGGATTGCAGTCTTTTCAACAGAGGCAGCATAGCACAGCGCCTGCCATCCCCTGTCAAGAGGCACCGCAGGGGGCTCCAATCCTCTTGGTCACAAGCAGCAACACATTCCAAGCAGTCCAAAGGAGCCTGGCCTGGGCTGAGAAGGCAGTAAGCAACCTCCCAGGACATGTGCATAACAGCACAGCTGATGCAGTACTATCACCCACAATCACAGCATACCAACCAGCCAGATGCATGCTTGGTAAGCGCAGCAGCAGCAGTGAACCACATTATAATCTAGCGTTCTGGGGCGCCGTGACGGAAGTCAGCAGATGGGGTCCCAGCCCTTCAGCTGCATCAGCTACATGCTGCCCACCTTGGTGACCACCAGCAGTGACAGGTCCAGGCGGTTCATCAGCAGGTCGCTGATGGTTGACTTGACATAATCCTTAGCCCCCTCCACGTCCCGCTCCATCAGAATCTTCTCCAGGCTGGTGGTTACCACATTCTTAACCTGAACATTGCACACATGCAGCGTCAGAACTGCCACACAAGTGGGCTGGCTGCAAGGTCACCTGCATGCCATGTGGGTGTGTCCGGTGGATTGCTTCAGCATTGGTGTGCCTTTACCTTGGGCCCAGACAAGGTGGCGTCTCTGAACCAAATCAAGCAGTTGGCCAGCAAGCCTATTGCAAGCTCAGCCATCAAATGGTAGGCCCCTTACAAAGCTGAGGCTTGCGCAGCCAGGCTAAGGACTGGCCTGTTGGTCTATGTGCTTCGTTGCTCACAAGGTACAGCACGGCATCACTGCAGCAGCGCCACCCAAGCTGGTGCCGACTGGCAGCAGGGGCCGGCCATGGCCAGCCACTGCAAAGACATGAGACCATATGCCATCGCACCAACAGGCAGTTGTCTCGGCGGACTGTCTCAATGCCTTTGCTGTCCATCTTGTCCCAATTGTCAGGATTGGTCCACAGCAGGCCGGCATAGCGCTTCTTGTTGATGAGAAGGTAAGGGTAGTACACCTGCAGGGCACCCGCTCAGGCATTTGAGGCCATGTGTGGCAACTGGGCAAATACCTGCAGGCCTTCTTGGGCTATGGTCAGCTGCAGGCAGAACAATAGCAGCCTTGTGAGGTGGATTTCCGGCAGTGGGTCTGCTTGCAGCAGAGCATTCCACTGATGGAGAGCTGTTGCCATGATACCTGCAAGGCGCCAGCTCAGGCATCTGATGCAGTGCTTGATGGACGGCGCTGCAGTGCGCAAGAAGTAGTGCTCTGCTTGGTTCCCTGCTGCTTTGTCGAGGTCTGTGTCTGACTGCAGCTGTGCTTTATACAGGAGCAGTGCCCAGCAAGCTGTGTTGCAATCAGCATCGGTTTTCCTTGCAGGCCGGAAGGTGCTTTCTGGCAAGCTGCTGGGCCGCCAGATTCTAATGTAGCCTGCTAAATGTTGATGACTGGCCTGACGCTGGGGTGCTGCGCTTGCAAACAGTCTTCAGTGGCAGACTGAAGCCCAGCTGAGGTCCCACACGACCAGGCCGCCCTGGCATGAAGCAAGCAGCCTGACCTTCTCAAACTCGAGCTTGATGGGCTTGATGAAGGTCTTGGAGACCTCCTCAGCTGCCTGCCTGCCCAGCTCCATAGCGCGTGCCACATTTGGCACTTTGAAGTTCACCATGACACTGTCTGTGTCTCCATAGACGACATCACAGTCTGCCTCATATCCGCTCTCCTTGTTGAACATGCGAGTCACCATTGCCCTGCAGGGCAGAGACGTGCTTGTGATGCTCATGCAGCAGACTGGATCTAGCTGGTTGTGAGCTGACTGCAAGGCCAGCCTGGAGGACAGGAAGGTGCAGGCAACGTGTAGCGCAGTGGAGCCAATTGATAACCACAGTGCATGGCACTTGGCTGGCAACACAGGTTGTTCACATGCTGCAGAGGCTGCAAGGACTGCTATGCTGGACCAGGGAATCTCAGGTGGACTGCACCGGTGCAGCCCAGGTCGCTCTGCAGGTCAGGGGAGCAGTACAGAGATGGAGAGCCGGCCGGTGAGCTCAATGCTCTGCCTAGCCTGCAGGACAGGCCATTGCAGGCTGCAGCGGTGCAGGCTTGCCCAAGAGCCAGCTGGTGAAAACAATGTCGCGCCAAGCTGCAGCAGGCATGCACTTCACTGCCCAGCCCTTCAGATGATGCACTGCCTCTGCTGCCATCTAGGCTGCTGAGACCCTGCACGTCTCACTTGGTGTGCTCAATCATCTGCCGGCCGTAGGAGGTGGTGCTTGATGAGATCTCCAGGCAGGGCATCTTCCCCACTGTTGCCCCAGTGAAGCCATACACACTGTTGGCGCTAACCTGCAGGCAGTGTGTTGGCAAAAGCAAAAGTGGGACAGCATATCCCTGTGCACTCATCAGCCTGGAGCAAATTCTGAAGCGGCCTCCAGCACACTAGGGCCAGCAGGTGAGACTCCCACGCAAGCACTCAATTGGAGCCTTCATGCAGCAGGGCAGCCCAAAGCAGGGGCCAACTCCCACAGACCCTGCCTGCAGCCCATGCTGAGCAGGAGAGGAGTGACCCTCAGAACATGTGCTGCACGTTCAGCTCTGCTGCCCAAATAGGGCTCTTTGGTGGTTGCAGCAGGCACTCCCATGCTCACTGCTCTGCAATTTGGCCTGCAGCAGGAGCCACCATTGACATGCAGCCCAGGCGCTTCATGCCTCAAAGAGGCGGACCTTGAGGGCAAGCTGCCGCCCATTCATGACAGCTGCCACAAAGGGGTCTGTGGCAGCTGCCAGGTCCTTCTTGGCCCTTTTCCTGGCCCCCAGCAGCTCCTCCAGGATCTCTGGCAAGATCCCCTTGGCCAGGCTCGCCTTGACAAACATGTCGCCGCTGGGCGTGGTGTTGACCTGATCCTCTGGGACTTCATGCTTCCTGCATGGGACACGCTCATGTGAGTTCACATTGTGCAGGCGCTGCAGGCGTGTTATCATGCTCACAACGGGCAGAGCTGTGCTGACTAGCCTCCATTGCATGAGTCAGGCTGATGTGGTGTAACATGCTGCAGGCGCAGAGACCTTGCTACGATACGAAGGCCTTCTGCTGGCAGCCTGAAAGCCATGTTTGGCAGTTATGAACATCATTAGTTCAAACAACAGTTTGGCGCAGCCAAGGATAGTCAAATGCTGCCTGACAAAGGCTGACAGCGCTCCATCAGCACCGGGGAATTTTTGCAGTGCAGCAAGCTGATGGATGCAGGGAACACTGGGCATGCTGGGCCAGATGTGGAGTCCTGTTCAGCATAGCAACTGCTGCAGCCTTGTTCCTGCCTCCAGGATTGCCCTTCAGGCATCCCAACCTGTGCCGGGGCAGCAGCGTGGAGTAGCACAGGTTGTGCGCCATCATGATGGAAGGGTACAGGGAGGCAAAATCCAGCGTGGCCACAGGGTCACGGTAGTAGCCCTGCTTTGCCTCCAGCACTGTAGCTCCCTCATAGCCGATGCCGTCTGTACCTCCACCCTGGCAGGCAGAATCATCAACTGCTTGGGTAGGGAAGGGGGTGCTGATGGGGGGCATACATCTTGCTCTGCGCTGCATGTATCTTACCCAGGCAGCATTCAGCAGCTGTACAGGCCCCTTGCATAGCCAACGTTAATTTTCTTCTCTAGCCACTGTGCTGATCAGCACATTGCGCCCCCGGCAATGCGTAAGCCTCAAGGCGCCAGGTAGCCTGCAACTATTGTGTGCTGCTGCACAGCATACACTGGCATCTCTTGGAGCGCGCAAGCACAACTGTAGCACCTGGCCATGGCAAACATGGTGAAGCACAGAGTTACTGGGCTTCACCATGCACATGGCTGCCTCACCTTCATGAAGGGCACCACTAGCTTTTTGGTGCGGGCTTTGCGCAGCACCTGGCTGAACACCTTAATGGACTGCCCTTTAGTCAGCAGAAAGCTGAGGGGCACTCCTGTCACACGCGCCATCTCAATGTAGTTGTACATATACATCAATTTGTCCAGGAGCCGCTGCGGCAGGTAGGCATCCTGCACAGCAGGGCAGGTCAAGCGGAAGTTATGTACGACACAGCTGTTGTTCGCCTAGCATCAGGTGCATCAGCAGCTGGGGCAAGCAGGCATCCTGCACAGCATGGCAGGCCTCAGGTGCAATGTTGCCACTTGCAAATGAGAAAACACAGGGAGCACAGGTGCTATCTTGAGGCCATCGCGAAAGCAAGGCATCCTGAATAGCACCACAGGCAGGCACAGAGATGATGGTTCCGCAGTCAATGCTGAATGTGCAAGAGCTGTCCAGGCAGACTGTCTCACACATTTCAGACTGTGCTTCAAACCCTCGGCACAAGTCAGGTGCAGGTTGGAGGTAGATCGCTGATGCTGCTCTGCCCAGCATAGGGCCATTGTGTCCCCCGCACCTTGAGGCAGCAGCCTGCCTCTTCTTCTGACAATGCTGTTCCACAATTCCACAGCTTGATTCAGGCACAAGGTGACCAATACGCTGCCAGCCCAGCCTGGTGGGACCATCCGCACCTTGAGGCAATAGACTGCCAGGCGGCGTCTTGTCTCCGCTGTCCCATTCTGCAGGTCTTTGATGATGGAGTGGTGCACATCCTCCTTCTGCTCTCCCAGGAAGTGGGCTGAAACTGCGTTGAGGGAGTAGCTGCTAAGCTTGTGGTCACGCTGGATGGCTTGCAGCAGGTCAAACTGAACCCGCCCATCAATGGTGATCTCCTTGTACTCGTGGGTGCCATAGGCTTTGCTGCTGAACTGGGCGTCCCTCATGCGCAGCTTGCTGCAGGACAGGCAGACTGCTAAGCCTCAGTGGCAGGCACTCTTCATGCACAGCTTGCTGCAGGGCAGGGAAGGGCAGGTTTGCAACTGCTTTAGGGTGCCATAGGCTTTGCTGCTGCTCTGATCATCTCTGATGCACAGCCTGCTGCAGGTCAGGGCAGGCAGGCTATGTAAATCCACTGTGCAGTGTGCGAGGTATGCTCTCCTACTGCTGGACCTTGCTACTTTGCTGACTAGCTGCAAAGCAAGACCGGCAGCCACTCAAGACTTGCCACTGTGCAGCGCCTCAGTGGCCTTGTGGCAGTTTGGGTGCCTCACTATCAGCTATAAAGGTGCAAACAGGTCTCTTAGGATGAAGCACACTTTGACCAGCTTCTACGACATGAGCCCGCCTTGACTTTATGTTGCTGATAGTCAGCCTGTCCAGCCTCAAAGTCGCTCTGGCCTGAGAACACTCTGCTGTGAAATTGCTCCTGCCCAGCCCATGTGGCTCTGTCTTGTTTCAGAGCAGGGTGCCTTGGAGGAAGGGGGTGCTGATGGCAGTAGGCTCTGCATGCAGCCTGCATGCCGTTGCACAGTGCTCACTTTCTTGTCAGGCGACCCCAGAAGGGGAACTCCTTAATGTCCAGCGTCTCTGCCCGCTCAATAAGGTAGGGCAAGTCAAAATTGACAATATTGTAGCCAATGATGATGTCTGGGTCTGACTCAATCACCAGGTCGCGCCAGCGCTGCAGGTTAAGCAGGGAGGTTGCAGTCAATGTTAGTGTCTGATGCAGCTGAAGGGACACGTTGCACAGAGCTGCTATGAGCAGAGCTTCTTGTGTGACTTTGCAGTAGCCCACCTGACTTTTAAAAAGCATAAGTGGGGCATCTCGGGGCATGCAGGGCTTCTCTGCAATGTGCAGCTGCTGCTGGACTTAGTGTGGGAGTAGCCGACCTTGAGCAAGTCACGCTCATCCTGGAAGGCCATGACCTCAGACCCAACAATGCCAGCGCAGGTGTTGAGCGTCATGACATTCTTCACCACAGGCTTGCTCTCGCCCTGCACAGTGATCATGCTGGCGATCTGGATGACCGGATCCCTCTGGGCGCTAGGAAAGCCCTGCACAAGTGGGCAACATTCAAAGTCTGAGTTGCAGAGACCAGCGTGCTGAGCTCTGCACATAGTACTCTGGGTGCAGCAGCACACCTTGCTGCCTGCGCACTCAATGTCCATGCTCAAAACCCTTAGGGGCGCCATCTTGCTCCATACACCTGCATATCATCACTGTAACACATGCAGGTCAGCCTTGCTGCTGGCGTCAGGCAGCTACTGGCGCACAAGCTGGTATGCCCATAGGATTCCGCAATCAGCAGTTGTTGACACAACTCAAGGCTTTGCCCTTCGTGGCCGGATTTCAGAGCTGGCAGGCCTCCTGAGTGCACCAGGTTCACACCTTCAGGCTTGTAGCTTTTCAGCTTGGAGTAGTGCACATGGGCTTCCAGCTGGCAGTGGCTCTGCTTGGCATGGTGTCCAGGCGGCTGGTAGACATAGGAGCCTGGCGGCAGCTCCACCCAGCCCCCGCCGGCAATGTCACAGTCAATCATGAAGCGTAGTGCATACAACACATTACTCTCATAGCTGGCAAAGCTGCGTGATTGGCCCAGGCTGTCAATGTAGATGCCCACCTCCATCAAACCTGCAGGCGCAGGAGGGTGCCCCAGGAGCTATCAGCATAGGCACAACTGGACAGCTCAGCTGCTGCGCTTCTTCAAGACGCCCAACATGATGCAGGTGAGCAGCCCTCATGCTGGATCAGTAGCCCAAAACCACGCAGTTCATTGATGGAGACTGCTTGACATGCTGCTGGCCAATGCCCACCTTGCACGGCTACTGCTTTGCCTCAAGGTGCCAAGAGCAGTTCAGTCCAACAGACCTAGTGCAAACCTAGAGAAAGCCCACCTCGTGTTCTGGACACCAGGTTGGGCGTGGCCAGCACAATCCTCAAGAACTGCCTGGACTTTGCAGGCTGGTAGTGCATGATGCTCTGCTTCTGCTCCATGAAGACCCCCAAACACAGCTTGCCTGGGGTGGGACCCTTCTCCTTAGACCTCAGCACGCTCTGCATGGGGCAATTGATGGTGTGCCAGCTACCTCAGCATGGCCTACTGCGGAGGTGCTGTGATTGCGATGCCAGCAGCCGCCACATGTGTTCCCTGTTGGCGTACCCTGCTTTGAGGGCAAGATATGAGGTGAGCATGCTACCGCTCAACAGATAGCATGCAAATTGAGCAGGCAGCTACTCACATTCAGAGCGTTGCTCAGGGAGACGCAGTCATCTGGTCCAAACCCAGTGGGGGCCTCCACATAGAAGTATGGTTCAAAGCCATGCACAAAGACACAAAGGCTGTTGCCTGCGAACAGCACAGGCGAGTCTTGTGCGCGGAATTTCTGCCTCATGCCCATGCACAGCTTTGGCGCCAGCAGAAGCGGGCAGGCAGGTCACCAAGCTTAGCAGGCACCACTTCAGGGGCTGGACAAAGCACACAAAGCAACGGTGTGCATTGAGAAGAGCGAATCCAGCAACGGCAGCATAAGCCGGCACCTGACTCTGTGACGCCAAACATGCGGATGATAGGTGCCTGCTTCTGCTCAGTCCTGTGCACCTGCTTGTTGGGGTTGCCCAAGGTGTAGTCAATCTCCAGCTGCTGGAACACTGCATGTAGGGACCAAGGGCTTCAGAGGCACGCCCTGTGGCTGGCAAATGCACGCTGCCCCAGCTGTGCAGCGCAGCTGGTGGCACAGCAACACATGTTCACCTAGGCTGTCAGTCGCAGGTATGACTGCTGGAGCATCTGGGCGCCTCCAGTTCCTCCCAGCCTCGCCCAGATCCAGCTCCACATCCTCCTCTGCCATCACCTGGCCACAGATCAACATTTGATCATGGTATGAGCTTGGACAAGGCATGCCCTCCTATCATCAGCCCAAGAGCCGAGGCAGGCCGCGCCTGGGAGCTTGAGCTCATATCATCCCAGCATGCCTGTTGTAGTCCCTGGACAGCGCAGCGCAGGCTCTATGTGCACACATTGGGCCACATCCAGTCCAGCTGCAAAGACCTTCAGCCCAGCTGCAGACATGAAGCCCACAGCTGAGCCCAATAGAGAGGACGGCTCATGCTGCACTATCCAGAGCTGTCAGGCACAGGGCCGATTGTTCGATGCAATAGAAGTCATGTTGCTGCTCGAGCCCGTCAGGCATGCACCTGATCTATATCCTCATCTGCGAGCAGCTCCAGCTGTGTTTCAACATCCATCACTGGGCCTTCCTCATCTGCAGCAGCCTGCTGTGGATGTTGTTGAGAGCTGTGCTGACTTGGCTGCAATTTCTTGGCCAGGGGTTGCCAGGCTCCCTTGCCAGCAGGGCGCTTGGCATTGGGACCGCCTGGAGGTTTGTTCTCCCTGCCTCCCTTCGGTGCCATTGCTGCAATATGCCAGGTGTCCTGAATTCAGGTCAGCAGTAATGCTGCTGGCTGCAGTGGCTGCTCACTGACACGTCCCTGAACCTTTCAGAGCTGCAGGTGCCTGTCTACTCGGATCGCCATGTCTTGGAGGGAACTGGTTGTGGATTGTCCAGGCACTTTCGAAGTCATGATGCAGTAAGAGAGGGTGCAACGGCCGAGATCTGCTATGCTGGCGCTGACCGAGGCGTGTGATGGCACTCGAGTTATCAACAATCTTGTTTTGCGCAGGCTATGCCGCAACGCCAGCCCTTGAACAGTCAGTTCTGGTCGTCACAGCACTTGCTAGCGTGATTACAGGTGGGCATGTTCTGCGCGTTCCGGCATACAACGGTGCTGCACGCGATGCCAATCGCCCAGCCGTCCCACGGCAGCCCTCGTTCATCCTGCAATGGCGGACACGCCGTTTGAACCTTGGACTGACTGTTCCCCTTGACAGCTACCACCTGGCAGTGTACTCTGCCCAAGCAGCAACACTGCATAGCAGCACCCCGCAAATATGCAGCAACACAAAGGGCCACTGAGCACTACATGCCTGCTGCAGGTGTTTGACCAGCATGTCCAGCAAGGATGTCAGCAACTGGCAGTCAGGCCTCTTCGGCTGCTTTGAGGACTGCAACACGTGAAAAACCAAGCATTTGCTCAGCTTGAAAAAGTGCATTTCTTGGGCTTCACTCAGCTTCAAGTTTCACTGCTACAAATTTTACTGCTGCAAATTGCACTGCTGTCAATTGCACTGCAAAGGTCCCACTGCTGCAGGTGTTGCTATGGCTGTTGGTGCCCCTGCTTTATGTATGGCGAGAATGGTGAGCCTGCACTTTCATGCATCAGAGTATAATGTGAATGGCTGTCTAGCTCAAAGCGCTTGACTGACAGCGACCCCTGGCAATCTGCAGTGCACAAGACGGAGGGGACAGGCTGCTACATCAATTGCTGCCTGTGGTACTTGCTGGCTGGGTTTGGGTGCCAGTGCCTGGCTGCTGGTCCCAACCGCACGTGAGTCATAATTGTGACAGCAGGTCATGGGAGCGTTCATCTGCAGCATCCCCTCCTCTCTTCATGCATGCCACCTGACCTCCAGGCTGCGCACTTGCTTGCTGCTGATCTTGATGCTAATGACTGCTTATCATGAGTGGTGCGCTTGCATTGGACTGCTGGTGCAGGCTCCCTGAGCCATTACAGTGCTGCCCAAGCATCAGAGCAACCTGATCCCTGCTGCTAACCACAAAGCTCTGGTTGATGCTCACCAGGTCCATGCGCACCAAGTATGGCGGCCTGAGGGAGGAGCCCTGCAATGACTGCTGCACCCACTGGTGCTGCCCACTTTGCGCCATCTGCCAGGGTGAGTGCTGCCATTGCTCATGTAGCGAGACTGGCGCGTTGTGCTGACCTCAAAACCATAGCTTGCCATAAGCCCAGTCTGCAGCTGCAATGTGCTTTCCGCATCCAAAACGCTACTTACTTGCTTGTATTGTCTGCCATGCAGAGGCTCGCGAGATCAAGGTGAGCCGATGCAACTGAGCTGGCTGTCATTGCAGCCTGTGTTCATTGCAACTGCGCTTACCTGCTTGGCTTCAGCCCAGCTTTGGGGGAGCGGGACTTGCGTCGTCCATACATCTTTCAGCAGAGCTATGAAAGTGTGCTTACACTGATCCAGTGCTCTGCTGCAGTACCGTGGTGTGGCTGGTGGGCCTGCCATGCAGTTTGCAACCCAGGCTCCTCAGCAGCAGAGCATGCCTGCCCAGGTGGGCATTCTTGTTTTGCAACCTCTGCCATGCTCTTACACATAGCCTGCTCACATGTTCCACTGTGCTGTGCAGGGCAACCAGTACCCGCCAGCTCAGCAGGCGTACCCCCAGGGCAACTACAACCCGCCAGCTCACCAGGCGTACTCCCAAGGCAACCAGGGCTACCCCACAATTCAGCACTGATGACACATCTGACTGCACACTTGCAATCAGACACGGAAAGCTCTTTTGGACCTGCTGCGCCTTCTACCACTGATAATGTAACGAGACGCAGATCTGGCTGCTTTTAAAGCTGCTTGGAAAGGGATGACAAAGTACAGAAGCTCCAACGCCAGGCATGTACCCCTGCCAACAGCACATGCCTCAAGAATCTGCCATAAGCATGTCCAGAGGCGGCCAGTCAACATGACCAGCAAATGCTGTTTACCTGAGGCCGCCACAGCCAATTGGTTTGCAAGGACCCCATGCTGTTGTGATGAAACGCAGCAGAAGTTGCTATCTGACACTGTCGTTGGTGTACTGTGCAATGAAGCCCTGCAAACCAGCACGCCACCAGCTTCTGCTAGTGCTCCCTGAACACAGGCTAGTCTCAGCCAATATGCCCTCTTACAGCAAGGCTTTCAGCATGTTCAGCCAGGGGCAGCAAGCTGATGTCTTTCGACCCGAAGTTGCTGGCCTGAGCTAGTGAGGTGGCTGATCACTTCAGTCTCCCGCTCCCCATGCCGCTTCTAAGCCATCGCTGCCTGCTGAGCATCTGCTTCAGGGGGCAGCTGAGTACTGCTTGCAGACGCATTGGATGCCTGCATCCCTCAGCAGCAGCGCTGCTTCAATACAGGCCAGGCTTTTCGAGGGCTGCTGTCGCCACCAGCAGCCTTTAGTATGTCTGGACACAGCTGAGGCTGGCAGTCCGCCTACCCATTAGTTAGAACTTGGCAGTAGTGACACAACAGCAATGCTGGCTGTCGTGATCCATGGCTGCAAACATTCTGCTGCTATCAGTGAGCCAGGCCTGATTCTATCGGTAATAGATGTTGTCAGGCCATGGCCAGCAGCACAAGGCCCCTTTCCCCACAGCCGGCAGCCATTCTGAGTCGGTCAGGCAACAAAAAGCCCAGCCTGGCAGTTGCCAAGCAGCAGTGTCCTGTGCTGCCATGGGGAGGTGCCCAGCGTCACCTCAAGCTGCTTGTAGAAGACCACGTTCTGCAGCCCACATAAGCCTGTGCGCAGCAGGGTGCAGCGCTCAAAGGGAGCCTGTGCTGCCGGTGGCTAGGGTGCTGCAGCCTCGTTGAAGTATCACCACAGCTGCTGTGGGCGCGGCAGATGTGATCAAAGCTGGCCTGGAATTTGGGAGCAGAAGTGAAACCAGCCTGATGTGACCTTGGTCTTGGCTAAGCTCACGTCCCTGGAAGTATGGATTGCAGCAGGGCTGGGCACATCACGGCTGCCATGTGACCTAAGGATTGTCTGACATTTGTGAGGCCTCGGATGCAGATCTGCGCAAAGCAGAGGCTGGAGCATGATCAGCTGAACTGCATGGTGCCAGCTCAAAAGCTTGAGTCGGACCTCAGCTCGCATCACAGCAAGTGAGCTGTTCTCTGAGGGGACTGAGTGCTGATCAGGCACCATGTTTTTGTACAATCTGACACTCGGCAGGCCCTCAGGGATCCAGGTGAGCCAGTGTCCAGCCAAGTCGCCTGGAGCAGCTGCTACTGCTGTGCCCTGTCTGACCTCAACAAGCTCATATAGTCTGCCATCTACGGAGCCTTCTCAGAGCCTGACTCCAAGCTGCACGAGATTGTGGTTTCACGCGGCAAAGTGCTGGAGCTGCTGCGCCCAGATGAAAGTGGCAGAATGCAGACAATCTACTCCTCTGATGTGTTTGGTGTCATCAGGTGAGGCTCCTGTGCGCAAGGGCTATCTCCTAGTGGGGTGGGCCTGCCAATCTGCTCCAGGCCCACGTGAGGCCACGTACGGCTGCTTGAGGCGGGGGGTCTTTTTGCAGTCAGTGTACTGGCAGGCACAGCTACAAGCCAAGCTCTTGGCCCACAGCAGGCCACCTGCGCACACATGCCGCCTGAGACAGCAGACTGCCGTGCAGGGTGCTGATGCCCTTCAAACTGCCTGGCGACAAGCAGGACCATGTCATCATCGGCTCAGATGCTGGGCGGGTTGTCATTCTTAAGTTTGACAAGTCTCGGGGGGTTTTCAAGAAGGTGCATCAGGAGACCTTTGGCAAGTCGGGCTGTCGCCGCATTGTGCCAGGGCAGTACCTGGCCACAGACCCCGCAGGTGAGCCCTGCTGAAGCCAAGACTGGCCCTGAAGCTATGCTGGAACCAGAACAAGCTCACTGTGTGAGCCTGGCTGGGCGGTGGCTGTCCAGTGCTGTTTTGGGCCTTGCCAAAGCCGTGATGCCCTGTTTCTGAAGCAGGGGCTGGTGGGGCCTGCTGAAGCCATAGCTGGCCCTGCTGCATCAGAGTGCCTGCAATTCAAGTGCATCTCTACATGCACCCTGCTGTGCTGGCATGATTGAGCATTGTTGGGCTGGCACGAGTAGTTTTGCTCCTGTGCTGCCTGCAGGACGCGCCTGTATGGTGGCAGCTGTAGAGAAGCAGAAGTTTGTGTACATCCTCAACAGGGACAGTGCTGCAAATTTGACCATCTCCTCCCCACTCGAGGCGCACAAGTCTCACAACGTCGTGTTCAGCATGACTGGCATTGACATGGGCTTTGACAACCCTGTGTTTGCCGCCATTGAGCTGGACTATGGGGATGTGGACCAGGTCAGTCCTCATAGCCATAGCTTGTCAGCTGGCAGCATGTATGGCTTTGACTTGAGCTTATGTTGATGGGGATTGAGCTGAAACAATGAGACATGGTACAGTACCAGAAGTGGGCTCAGGCTGCGCCTGCATGTGTTGCAGGCATGAACCGCTTGAGCTGATGTGGGATCTGCTACACTGTTGGTGTTCACGCCTTTGAGCACTGCTGCGCCCTGCTGTGCAACAGGGCTGGCACACATTTTTTCCCTGACCTCTGCTTGTCAGGCCTTTACAAGATCCAAGGTGGGCTGCACCCTGTTACCAAATGCCTGCAGGACCCCACAGGGGAGGCTGCAGCTGAGGCACAGAAGAACCTGGTGCTGTATGAGCTGGACCTGGGGCTGAACCACGTAAAACGGAAGTCGGCAGAGCCAATCGACAACGGGGCTAACCTTCTAATTCCCGTGCCTGCCACCTCTCCCACACCAAAGCCAACCGACCAGCCGTTCAGCTATGGCCCAGGCAAGCTGCTGCTTGCAGCCATGCGCATGTTGAGCATGACTGGGCGCAGCAACTACGTGTTGTTTCGGCTGTGGGCTTTGAAGTGGTGTTTTCCAGTTCGGAGATCACCAGGGGTGTCCAGCTTGACGCTGAGATGGCCTCCTGCGGAAAGCCTATGCCGCTGACACAGGCCCTGCGGGCCCCAGTGGCCGCAAAGCTCACTCCCCATGCTGCAGGTGGCGTCCTGGTGTGCGCTGAGAACTTCATCTTCTACAAGAAGGAGGGTTTTGAGCGCAACATCCAGGCAGTCATTCCCCGTCGCAACACCCTCAACGAGGACCGCGGCGTCCTCATCACTGCCTGGTCGGTGCACAAGCCCAAGGCCGGCTTCTTCTTCCTGCTCCAGGCAAGTGTACCTGGTGGCCATGATTGTTGTCATGGCAGCCCGCTCAGCTGAACATGTTTGCCCTTTCTAGTGCAACAGCCTCTGCACAAGGCTGGGTGCTGCTTGCTGCTCCAGGCAAAATGCCCTCTGCTGAGACACTGTCCTGCTGTCGCTGCAGAGTGAGTATGGTGACATATACAAGGTCACCCTGAGCACATCTCCGGGCAACAAGGCGGATGTGACTGACTTGGAGATCAAATACTTTGACACGATCGCACCCTGCACCTCCATCTGCGTGCTGCGCTCGGGCTTCCTGTTTGCCGCCTCTGAGTTCAGCAACCATGCCCTCTACCAGTTCCAGGTGAGCTTGAGGGGGTACCAGCCTGCACAATTGGCCATGACCAGCATGCACATGGTGCCCATGTGTCCACATCCCACTCTGCAACTTCATCTGCAAGCTAGCACCTTCACAATGGCCTGCATACTGTGTTAGCACGTGACATGGCTGGCCTGCCTCCCCTGGTCAAGCATCAAGCTGCGTGCAGCCTTGCCAGCAGCTTGTTCGCTGTGTTGTGGCCAGACTGAGGCAAGGTCATCTCTGCTGCAGTCAACTGGTGAGGAGGACCCCGTGTTGTCACGAGCTTCAGAGCTGCAGCAGAGCGAGGAGGGGTTTGCTCCTGTCTTCTTCAACCCTCGCCCCTTGACCTGCCTGGTACTGATTGATGAGATGGAGAGCCTCATGCCAGTTACACACATGGAGGTGAGCTGCCCGCAAGCAGCAAACCGCCCAGCTGGCTTTCTCCATTGTTGTCATGGGGTACCACAAAGGGAACCCTGCTGCACTTTCGGGGCTGCAACCTGCTGGGAGCTGCTGCAGACACTGTTTCGACCCTTACTGCTGGGCACAATGCCACGCTGCAGGCTGTCACTGCCAATTGATGCTGCAGCCACTGCTGTGCTACCTGCCTCCGGCTGAGTGCACCCTCATGCAGGTGGCCAACCTCCTAAACGAGGAGATCCCTCAGATCTACGCTGCCTGCGGGAGGGGGCCGCGCAGCAGTTTGAAGGTGCTGCGCCCAGGCCTTGCTGTCACCGAGATGGCGGTCTCGCCGCTGCCCGGAAATCCCACGGCTGTTTGGACAATCAAACGCCACATTGGTGATGATTTTGACGCCTACATCATCGTCTCCTTCACCAATGCCACTTTGGTAAGCTTTGAGGGCCTCCTCCAGTGCTTGGCTTTGGGTGCCTCTGCCATGCTGCATCCACCTTTGTTGGGGTGGTTGCAGGCTGCCTGCCTCTAAGACACAGCTCAAGCCTTCATCTGCCTGTGCTGTGCTGCAGCAGAACATAATAATTTGACAAAGTCGCTGCTTCAAGCCTGGGAGCATGAATTAGCTGCCCTGTGCATCAAAGGTGCTGCACTGGCACAGCACTGTCCTCCACGCTGCAGGTGCTCTCCATTGGTGAGACAGTTGAGGAGGTCAGCGATTCAGGCTTCTTGGCCACATCCCCCACCCTGAGGACGCAGCTGCTGGTGGATGACTCCATGCTGCAGGTGAGCACAGTTGCTGTCTGTTCTGGCCTGATGAAGGGCAGCACTGCACTGTTTAGTTTCCCTAATCTGGGAAGTGCGCTGTGCGTGGTGTGCTGCAGCCAGGCATGCCTCAGGCTGCAGGCCTCAGCCTGCCAGCAGCTGGCAGCTGCTCGGGGTGGCCACTGTTGTGCCGAGAGCTAGCTGCAAGCCTGCATCTGGCGGAGAACCAGTTCTGTCCCTCGGGCTGCAGAAGCTGCTTGTCATGCGTGAAGGCAGTGCGATTGCTTGTGGAGTGTCTGGCCAGCCTCAGAAAGGTCAGCACACAAGGCCTTGCTGGCAAGGGCATGGGCGCTGCAGGCCCATGCTGGTGACAGCGAGGGTTTGGGCGTGTGGCACCGTTGGTGTTGCTGGGAGGTTGCAGCAAGCCTGTGGCAGGAGTCAGGCTGATTTACACGTTCTGGGGGAGAGAACCCTTTGCCAGCCGCGCCCATGGATCCTGACCCGCTCCGCCTGCTGCAGATTCACCCTCAAGGCCTCAGGCACATTGCACCTGGGCGCCGGGTGAATGAGTGGCGAGCGCCTGGCCGCAAGGTCATCACCCATGCAGCCAGCAATGAGCGACAGGTGGTCATCGCCCTGTCAGGGGGTGAAATCATCTACTTTGAAATGGAGTTCACCACCAACCAGCTGATGGAGGTCGAGAAGAAGGACCTCTCTGGTGAGTCTGCCTTCACCGAGTCTGCAGAACAGACCATCTGGAGGTGAGTGAGGGTTTGTTGCCGCTTCCCTGGATCACGAAGCAGATCAGGCTGGCGCAGGCACTCCTGCCCCAGGTCTGCTGCACCTGCAGGGGCACCCTTGCTTCTGTGGCAGGGCTGCACCCTCAGGTGGACCCTGCTTATCTGGCTGGGCTGCTCCTGCAGCCAGACTTTGCTGCTGACTGCGGCTGCAGAATTCAATGCCCAAGTTTGCAGCGTCAAGCAAATGCACCAGTGGTACTTGCATGTATCAATTCGTGAGAGGCAGTGACTGGCTGCTGTTTGTAGGCACTGCAGCCATTGCCAGCCGGTGTGATGCCTGGCTGCCGTGTGTGCAGGTGATGTGGCCTGCATGGATCTGGGGCAGGTGCCGACAGGGAGGCAGCGCTCAAGATTCCTGGCCGTCGGCAGCCATGACCAGACGGTAAGGCGACTTGGTGATGAACGCTTTGGGGCCTGCCAAACAGTGCTGCTGTGGGTTCCTACTCGCTCTGCTAGCCAGCAGGCTGTCCTGCCGGCAAGGGCCCTTCGGATGCTTGGCAGCATGTCAAACTCAATAACATGAGATGCTTGCTGACCTACAGGTCCGCATCCTGAGCCTGGATCCTGACGAGAGCATGAAGGCGCTGGGACTGCAAGCTGTGCAGGCACAACCTGACAGCCTGCTGCTCCTGGACACGGCTGGGACTGAGGAGGGTGGGGCTGTGGGCGACCTGTTCCTTCACACAGGCAAGCGGGGCAGCAACAGGCACAGCCTCTAGGTGGTGCAGCCAGATGCTCAATGACTATTGTGGACCAGGTGCAGACCGCCAGGCACAGCTCAACCCTATTCTGCCTTGAGAAGCTTGAACCAACCCGAGTTCGCCTCTCGCATGACTGACATGATGTACATCACCTCTGAGGGGACACCTACTGAACTGCCAAGGATCTTGCCCATGCTCAAAATTGACCCCCTGGTTGCACTTTGCAGGGCTCAACAACGGAGTGCTGCTTCGGACACAGGTGGACCGCACCACAGGGGCGATGTCAGACACCCGCACCAGATTCCTGGGGACCAAGCCGCCCAAGCTGTTTGGGGCCAATGTCAAGGGCCAGCGGGCCATGCTGGCCCTCTCTAAGAGGCCCTGGCTGGGCTACTCTGACATGGGCAGATACAACCTGACACCCCTGTCCTATGAGACCCTTGACTTTGCCTCAGGTGGGCTGCCATGCATATAGAGGTGGCTCAGCATGCCCCTGCATCATCTGGTTTGCAGATCAACACCTTTTGAGCAGGCAAATCACACTCTGGAAATGCTGATAAGACGCTGCACCATCAGGACTGCAGACTATTGATGCAGACGGGTGCCAGCGCTCTGAGATGTTGCTTTATGCTCCTTGCTTACACTGCTGCTGCCTTAGACCAGTTCCTAAAGGGCTTTGTAGCTGCTGCAAAGCACACTCTGCGAAGCTGAGCTGGCCAAGCCACTTTGCAAAGCTGGGCCTTCACTTGCTGCACCCACACCTGTTTCTGCCTGCTCGCTGCACTGCTGCTGCTGTTGTACAGGCTCTGCATGAGGACTAGTGCCCAGAGGGCTTAATGGCTGTGGCCAAGGAAATCTCCAGTGATCTGGGTTGTCGTCCGCTGCGCCCAAAGTGCTTCATGGCTGGGGCCAATTGGGCTGTTGCTCTTTGCTGCCACATTTGCTTGCTTACAACAACACTTCTGCCCTTGTACAGGCTTTGCGTCAGATCAGTGCCCAGAAGGGTTTGTGGCTGTGGCCAAGAACACTCTGCGAATTCTGACTCTAGAGCGCCTAGGGGAGCCCTTCAACCAGCAGCTGTGTCGCCTCAGATATACGCCCAGAAAGTTTGTCATCCACCAGGAACATAAGGTGCGACAGGTCTGGATGTGCAGAATGCTGCTGCCGGTTGCTGGCCCCTCTCCAGCAGGCCTGCGCGTTGTAAGGCGTCAGCCACCTTGTTACCAAAGTGTCGACCGTGCCCGCTTGCAGACGTCCAGCAACATCTTTGTGATGCATTGGCCATGCTGGCAGTCCTTGTGCCTCAGTAAGCTGCATGCAGCAACACACTGTAGGTGCAGCTTCACCATGTTGTTGCAGGTCCTGGTCATTATCGAGTCTGACGCTGCATCAGTCCCCTGGCAAGAAAGACTTGATCAGCAGCAGGAGGTCAAAAAGGAGGATGGTACTGTGCAGATGACGTCTGCTGAGGTGGGGCTCCTCGCCTTCCTCCATCCTGCAGCACCTGCTGCCTCTTCTGCCTTTCACGTTTTGTCTGATGCAACTCTGATGGTCGTGTGACAGCCTGCCCATCAGCATCACACTGCACCATGACCTGAAGGCATGCTGCCTGCTGCACCTCTGCTGCACAGTGATGGGCTGCCTGCTGTTTGTTGCTGGTGTAGTCACTATTGGTGGTTGCTGAAGGGCTGCGTGCAGCATCTGTGCCGCCTGCTGTTGCAGTATGCTGCATGGCTCAGAAGCAGCACTCTGCAGCGTTCAGCCAGCTCCCCTTTCTCGATGCATGCTGCAGAGCCCTGAGCTGAACCTTGCTGCAGTGAGCTTTGTTTGCTGCGTAATCTATGCTGCCACTGGTGAGCTGGTCTCAACAGCCTGCTGAAGCCTTCCTGTCACTGCATGCTGCCTACCCTGATGTGAATTCAACAGAGGAATAGGCCATTGCCTGCTGCAGCCACCTGCTGCTCGATGGGCATGCTTCTAAGGATAACCTGCCATCTGCAGCTACAGCTTTGTTCTACATGCTGTCTGCTGCAGGGCGCCGAGCTAGCCACCTGCTGCCCGTCGCGTCTGTAGGGCTCTGAACAGCAATGCGCCCTGGCCTGCTATTGCAGCCTACATCCAGCTTCTTTCTGTGCGCTGCAGGGTCCTGAGCAGGATGACACTCGTGCAGAGCAGGAGGCCCAGTATGGATACCCAAAGGCTGATCCTACCAAGTGGGCCTCCTGCGTGCGTGTGGTGGACCCGATCACTCTGGCCACTGCCAGCGTGCTGGAGCTGGACAACAACGAGGCTGCCATCAGCATGTGCCTGGTGCGCTTTGCGGGGCAGACTGGTGCCAACAGCCCCATGCTGGCTGTGGGCACAGTCAAGGGGCTGGGCTTCTACCCCAGGGCAGCTGAAGGTGGGTCGTTGTGCCTCCATGCTTGACCTGTCCTGCAAGCCGACATTGCAGGAAGTGCCTCCTGCTGCAGCAGTGGACAATCTCTGCGCGGACCGCCGGGCCTCAATGGCCCTTGACGGTTGTGTCAAGCCTGTAAAACGCGTCAGCTCCTCTTGTGCACTAGTTCAGGGGCGCCACGGCCTGCAGAAAGCTGCCAGTGCCGCCTGCAGATGGGTATGTGCGCCTGTACCGCTTCGTTGACAATGGGCGGCGGCTTGAGATGGTACACATCACGTCAGTGGCTGGCATCCCTGGAGCCATGGCAGGCTTCAAGGGCCGCCTGCTTGTGGGAGTCAACTCAATCCTGCGCCTGTACGACCTGGGCAAGAAGAAGCTGCTGCGCAAGGCAGAGTACAGAAGGTGAGACTGTCTCGCTATGCAGGGCACAGCAGGTCAGGTTGCTGGAGCAGAGCAAAGCCAGCGCAAGTGTGCACAGCAATGCTGGGCATATGTGGCTCCTTTAACCATCTATGATGCAGTGCAGTCCCTTTGGCTACGGCCACCCACTGGGGAGCATGCTATGCATCAGCAGGGACACCAAGCATGCAGGCTAGCAAGACTGCTAGCAGCAGGCACATTCACTGGCAGGCTGCATGCTCATGTCTCTGCCCAGAGCGTCATCATCAAGGGTGCCAGAGCCTTTGTTGAGGGTGCAGGAATTGCAGGGCAGCCAGCCTCAAGTTTGTTGCCTGCAGGCTGCCCACACACATCTCTGCCCTGAGTGTCATGGGCGACAGGATCTATGTGGGGGATGCCCAGGAGTCCCTGTTTTACATGAAGTACAAGAAAGCAGAAAACCAGCTGTATATCTACGCCGACGACTCCACCTCCCGCCACATCTCCTGCACCTTGCAGCTGGATTATGACACAGTCTGCGGCGCTGACAAGTTTGGCAACATCTTCATTGCCAGGCTGCCCTCGGAGATCTCAGCTCAGGTGGGATGCTTGCTTCAAATCACTCAGCCGTCGCCAAAGCTTTGCTTGGGAGCTGCAGCACCTGGCTTGCCTGGATGATGGCGCAACACCATGCTTCTATATGACAACGGCAGGCAGCATGCTACCTCTCTGCCTTACAGATTGCGCAGCTACTGGCGGCCCACTTGCTCATTTTGAAGATGACGCCTTTTGTCCGCCCTGTTGCTTCCTCCAGCCAGGAAGCAACCTGCAGATGGAGGCTGAAATCAGGGTTGCAGGCTGATCTTGACAGCTGCTGCCTGCTTCCCTGGTTGCATGACCCTTCAGCCCAGCAAGTGATAGCTGCAGAGCGAAACGGACCTCATCGGCAGCAGGCTGCTGCTCTGTGACAGGCTGCTGCTCTGTGACAATGGCGGGCTGGCCTGTTCATGAAATCACAAAGTGCTGTTTTGCAGATTGAGGATGACCCCACTGGCGGCAAGTATGCCGCCGTGTCCAGCATCCTCAACGGCGCCCCCCACAAGCTGGAGAACATCATTCAGTTCCATGTTGGTGACATGGTGACCAGCCTGCAGCGGGCAGTCATGCAGCCTGGTGGACAGGAGAGCATCATCTATGGAACAGTCATGGGAGGCATCGGTGAGCCCTGCCCAGCATGTCGGCGTTTGCCTGCAACAGGGGGGCTTGATTGTGTCCCTGCTGTCATAGTCAGCTTATTTTGGGTGTGTGCACACTAGAGGGGGCAAACCTTTGCTGTGCTGCCTGTGGACTGCATAATTGCAGATTGAACTTGTTTTGTAAGTACGATTGCTGGGGCTGTGAGGCCTGAGGAAGTGGGAGTGAGGGCAGCTTTGATGGCTGTGAAATTCAGGCGACACGTCTTTGTACCTTGAATTCTGCTGCCTGTGCAGGTGCCCTGTTGCCCCTGACCTCTAGAGAAGACACTGACTTCTTCTCCCACCTGGAGATGCACCTACGGCAGGAGAACCCCCCACTGGCAGGGCGGGATCATATGGCCTACCGCAGTTACTACTTCCCTGTCAAAGATGTGCTTGATGGGGATCTGTGCGAACAGTACACCCAAGTGAGCTGCTTTTGTGCTTGGCACCTGCGCACCTGGAGCTCCTTGGCTTTCCAATCTGGCTACCAGCTGTCATGCAAAACTCACGGTGTGTGCTTGCGCAGATCACACCCGACAAGCAAAAGGCGATTGCAGAGGAGTTGGACCGCAACCCTGGCGAGGTGCTGAAGAAGCTTGAAGACGTCCGGAATCGCATTCTCTGATCGTCCCCACCATAATCACGACATGCACCTGGTCTACATTCATTGAGTGTCATTTTGGGGACCAGCATGCCACGGCGTTTGAAGTTGACCTGCAAAACCCTCTCGTAGGGGTGTGAGCTCGATCCTGCTGAGCGATTCTAGCATGCACCAGCGACATGACAAGATGGAGCAGCGAGTTTGATTGTTGAGTTGTTTGATCTGTCGGCCCAGCTTTCAGATGGCATCCGTCCAGACCGCTACTGAAGTGGTGAGGCATTGATGCATCAGTCCACATTGGTTTGGTGCATGCAGGGGAGGTCCCATCCGATTGCGCCGCTGACATGTACAGTCTTACACTTCTCTGCGGGGGACACTGTGCTGCAATGCCTCATACTTGATGTGCCATCCTATCTGCTGTGTGTTGCAGGCTGGTGCGGCTCCTCAGCCAGCAAGTGGTTGCCTGGAATGGGTAAAGGAAAAGCTGCAGTTGGTGAGGCACATTGTGACAGACCAGACATGATGCTGCATCAAACTCGCAGTTTCTGGCATACCTGCTGTCATGCTGCTGCCTTGAGGCATCATGCTCATTGTGATCATCAGCCTGATGCTGCAGCTCACGCCAATGAACCTTGCCGAGGCTCAAGAGCCCTCACAGTGGGTGGCAGAGGTGTGGAGCCCAGCAGAGCATGAGGGGTCAGTGCAGACCTTCCTCAGCAGCCTCAAGGTATCGCTCCAAGTTGACCTGTCCCACTCTGTGATTGCTGCTGGAAGCTGCGTGTCAGGCTCACTCCCTGTCAAGGCTGCACTGGTGCTTGCTGCACTGATGGTGCATGAGACAGTCTGCTGTCACGTAGAGGAGCAGAGTTTCCTGTAAGCAACCAAGCATTCTCCCATGGAGCAATGGCGACAACACCCTCTGGCTCTGGCCTGTACACAGGTCGGCAGGCTATTTGCGACGGTGGAGCGCGGCAGCCCCAGCAAGTTGGCACTGACCACAGACGTGCCTGCTGGTTTTGACCAGGCCCTCTACTTTGTGCGAGATGTGGAGCAGCTGTGCCTTCCTGAGAACATCCAGGTAAAGTCCCCATCAGCGCTGCCAGCCATGATGGGCTCTCCGACTTGCTCTCAGTGGTCACTTTGGGCTGCTTACTTATCTGCAGTCCCCTGAGGCATACATGATTCGGCTGTAGCCAGAGCAACACAGGCTTCGAGTCCTGCAATGCAATGCCCCCAGGGACCACTGACTATGCTGGACATGGGACCACTGAGGCACCTGTGGGTGCACAGCACAGCGGTTCCCTGAGGACAGCAATGCCCTGAGGGCTGCTTGGCTGCGCTGCAGAGCGTTGTGCAATTTGGGCTCATCCAGGGCGGCGACAGCATGGAGGCCCTGCTGCGCCTCATGTCTGGGCTGTACGTGCCCTCAGTGCTGTCCAGCACCAACTGGCCTGAGAGCGTGAAGAAGGACTTCACGGGGCAGCTGCACAAGTTCATGGCCAACCTGACAGAGACTGTCTATGGCATGAAAGGCAAGACCGTGCTCTACACCCCTCAGGAGGACCTCCAGGATCCAATGGCTGCTGCAAAAGACAAGGTAAGCCCCCCGTTATAGAAAGGGATTGCAGCCTGCTGGGACCAAGCCCAGCAGCTGCCCTGAGTTGGAAACAGGCAGGGGTCCTTCTGAGCCACAGCAATCCCACATTTGAGACCGAGACAACATAGCCAAGGGGTGGTGGTTTTGCTGAAGTACTTGACAAGCCGTCAAGCAGGAGTTTGTAGCTGAGGCCTGGGCGCTGAGGCACTCAGCTACACAGCTGCGTGCCTAACTGACTGCTTAAGGTTGCTGCCGCCCTGCAGGATCTGGTGCAGCGATTGGAGTCCACCATCATCCACTGGACCAGGCAGATCAAGGAGGTGGTCAACCAGCAGGTCAGCCCCAGTGTGCCACGCACCACCTGTCTGGTGCAGGCACTGCCTCATGTGGAATGAAGATGCTGCCACCATAGACTGGGCTTCGCAATGGCAGGCAGGGCAGCACAGGCAGGGCTGCCAACAGCAGTGCAGCCACAGCCCCTAAGCAAGCCCAAAGGGAGCGTGCACACTTTCGCCAGGCAGCCTGCAGGCCGGCCTATAGTCACGGGCTCGTGCAGAACGAGGATGCTACCGCCATGGCTTGGGCTTACGCGACGGCAGGCAGGACAGCACAGGCAGGCCTGTCAGCAGCAGTGCAGCCACAGCCTCTGATCAAGCTACCAGGAAGGCGTAGGCCGACCTGCTGGCCGCAGCATCGCACACACTTTCCGGGGGCAGCACTGGGACAGGGGCGGCACATTGGCATGCAGTCAAGCGTCGGCAGGTCTGCTGACAAGCGCACATGTGCTGCAGGATGACAGTGACCTGGCTGAGCGGGCAGGGCCCCTGGCTGAGATCGAGTTCTGGCATTTGCGCACTGTGGATTTGGGTGGCATCAGGGACCAGCTGGATGACAAAGGTCCGTGTCTCTCCTGGCAGCTGGCTGCCCTTCAGCTGCCTGATGAGTGTGTCTGCAGATGCTGTACGCAAAGCTGCCTGCTGGACGGCAACTGCCACTCAACTGGCCTCTTTGATCGTCAGCCTCCTGCTGCACCTGGCGCTTCATACAACCTGGGTGCCCAAGCTGCTGCAGATAGCTGCCATTTGCTTGCTGCAAGGCGGGCATTGCTTGATGCTGTGTGACTGCCTGCTGCAGTTGGAGGTCACAAAGCTGTGGCAGTGCTGGTCCACAGCAAGTCATGATGCCTTGTGCGCGCTGCTGCAGAAGTCATGCAAATTGTGGCAGTGCTGCACCATGGCAAGTCCTCATACCTGGCCCCCTTTCTGAGCCTGCGGGACATCATCTTGAAGGAAGCTGCAGTGGCAGAAGATAATCTTAAATTCCTGCACTGCCTTGAGGAGCCCTGCCAGCTGCTGGCGAAGTCCTCCCCACAGGTGAGAGTGCTGGCACTGCTCCGTGCTCTGTGCTCCCCTGCAGCTGGCATGCATTATGAATCCCCCCACCGGATGGGGCCAGCGATGGCTTGCATGCCTTACTGGCAGTGCAGTCAGGGTCTGCTGCGCAGCTGAGCTGCCAGCAGCCTGTCTTCCATTGCTGTGCACCTGGACTGTGCCACACACTTCCAAAACATCAGCTGCCTGCCGGCAGCACCAACTCCTGTGCACTGAGGCCCGTTCATGCTTGCCATGCTGCTAGTCGGTGGCCTGCAGCACCGCTCCTGCAGCTGGGCTTGCAGCCTTCCCACATGCTGACTGCCTGGGTGCAGGACATCCCTAAGATCCTGCCCACCATCCTGAACTGCATCCGCATGATCTGGGGCATCAGCCACTTCTACAACACTCAGGACCGCCTCATCGGCCTGCTGCGCAAGCTGAGCAGCGAAATCATGAACAGATGCTGTGCAGTGATCTCGCTCACAGACGTCTTCACAGGCAACGTGGAGACTGTCATGGCCGCTCTGGAGCAGGCAAGTGCATGTGGGGGTCAATGGGAGAGCTTTGCTGCAGCAGGCTGCGTGCCAGGCTGCTTGTGAAGGGTGCAGTGATGAGTGTTGACAAGGGGCTTTGCTGCAGCACGATGTGAACTTTGTGTGTCAGGCTGCCCATGCAGCATGCAGCAACCCATCTGCATAAGTGCATCATGCTGCAGCTGCACCTGGCAATGACAGCAACTTTTAAATCGCTGCTGAACTTCAGAGCCTGGAGGCTGGTGCCAACTGGAAGCAGGCATACCAGCGCACTGCCAAGGCGGTGGCCAAGGGGGGAGGCAAGCCCTGGAAGATGGACAGCAACGCTGTGTTTGCGCAGATGGACGCTTTCATGCAGCGGTGCAGGTGTGCTGCTGGTTGCTTGAGACAGCACAACACTATGCTGAGAAGCAAGCTGCACCTGTCCCCAGTGGGTCCCTGCTGCCAGAACTGTAACTGACAGCTACTGGTGCCTGAGACAGCATGCACTGCACATTTCCTCTGCATCTCTTCGTGTGAGCACTGCTCTAGGATGGTTGACACCTGTGTGGCGGCAAGCCGCCGCCGTCACTGATGGCTGACCTGTGGCGTCTGCAGGGATCTGCAGGAGGTCTGTATGGCGCAGCTCCAGTTTGCGCCAAAGGCAGCTCTTCCCATATTTGGCGGGACCCGGGGTCCTGAGATCACTAAGAGCATCACAGACATCCAGGTTCAAGCTCAACACTGGCCTGATGACTTGCCATGCGAACCACAGCTATTAGCCTGGCATGCCTGTTCAGAACATCTCAAGAAGGGAGGCCTTGCTGTGCTGTTTCATTTCTTGTCACCCTAATCAGCACTCAAATCCCTTCCAGCACAACAACTGAACCAGCTGGCTGCACTGCGCACAGCTGACACAGCTGCCTTCATAGCTCCCGCATTGTGACATGATGCACTTCAGGCTGCAGGCTGCTCCCACTGCTGCTTCCACTGCCAGCCCCCACTGCGTCAGAGCAGGCATGTACCTGCCCGCCAGCTCAGCACCACACAAGCTGATCACACAGCATGACCCTGCATGCTGCTGTCATACTGCAGGCCTCTTTCCAGCGTCTGGTTGGCAACTTAAGCTCGCTGCAGTACAACATCCTGGACGTCAAGTCCACCCAGTGGTATGATGACTACAACTCCTTCAAGGCAGGCAGCAAGGACTTGGAGGTCATGCTGGTCAATGTCATCCAGCTTGCGTTTGACAATGTCAGCTCTCTCATCACCAAGGTTGAGCTTCTGGAGGTGGGTTTGATACGACACATGGACTTACCTGCCTCTTGCACTCAGCATGGCACCGTTATGCCCTCTGCAGCACTGCAAGCGCCTGTTGTGGCTCCACTTGTGCATTTGTGGTTGAGCAGCTGCTTACAACTTTTCCAGCTTTCTTTGTTGTGTTCAGTGGCGTCCAAAAGGTGACTCAGGTGCAGATGCCATGCTCGACGCCAACTGGTATCAGCTGACGCTGCTCTGCAGGCAGTAGGAACCAGCTGATGGGACTCTCAGTGCTCAGGTATGGCCCTTATTGTGCAGGCCTTTCAGTCGATGGCCAAGCGCGAGTCCATCCAGCGCACCGTGGAGAGGAAGACCTCAGACTTTTACATCAGCTTCATGGCTGACCTCAACATAGTCAAGAAGCAGCTGGACTTGGTGCGAAGGTCGCCTCCTAAGGACCCCATGCTGCCTAGGTATGCAGGGCAGGCCATCGCAGCGCTGACGCTGTCCAAACGCATTGAGCGGACATGGGAGGCCGTGCAGGTGAGCTGCCTGCAGCTCAGCACAAGTGCAGCTCAGCGCACCAGAAGCCCGGAGCATCCTGTCTGACAGCAACTTTGGTACGTCTGCATTGAGGCCAAGCAGATGACTGGAGGCTTGCACTATGGCACAGATGGCAGGACAAGAGGTGGTGGCCTGCGTGCCTGACATTAGGGCTGCCTGTGTGCATGTCCATCTGCTCATGGCGAGCAGCATCCAGCCTCAGCACAAGCTTGCAAGAGCTGCGGCTTGCAGATGATGGCAGATGCTGCTCGCATGCATTGCAGGCATGGTTGTCAGCCAACCCTCCAACTGCAGAGGCCTGATGCGGTCTGGCATTTCTGTGGACAGAGCAGCTGGCGCTGGCCTGCACATCTGCCTGCCTCGGCTACACTTCGTGACTGGAGAAAGTCAATAGGGTTCAAGCCAACTGCTTGCCCTGCAGGAGGTGGTGCATGTGCTGCCAGTGGTGCCAGAGGCACTGGAGGCAGGGCAGGCCTACGAGCTGGTGCACACATCGCTGCACCAGTTTGTGCAGACAGTGCACAATGACTGGTTCAGCACGATCGATCAAGGGCTCACCAAAAACCTGAATAATAGTCTTCTCAGCCAGGACAAGGCTGCAGGAGGCGCGCTGACCATGAACTTTGACAAACAGCTGCTGGAGATGTCACAGGAGGTTGGTCAAGCCTTCAATGCTTTCTAGGGAATGCTCTCTTGACATACTCATGAGCAGCTGAGATGCTTCCCAACTCTATGTCTACTGGGCAGTGATCGAGCTGCCTCATTGTCGGTATCCTGTGCTGCCCATCCCTCCTGAAATCGGGCAGCACAGCAGCTGATGCCTGCTGCGTGAGTGCACCATCACGTGCACTTCCTGTCACCTCCCGGGCCTTCTTGACTAGCCAGCCTGCTCCAGGTGCACTTCTGGGAGCGCATGCGTATGAACATCCCCTACATTGCCATGGAGATCAATGCGCAGCGGGAGCGCTACAGGGTGCTGCGGGTCAATGTGATCAACATCGTGAGGTTGTACAACAAAGTGAGCCACCAGCCTCTTCTGCCGGCCTTCCCTTGTCACTAGCAGAGCAGCAGAAGGCTGTCCTGCAGCCTGCTTGCAGCAGCAACGATGATGGAACACTCCAGCGTCCTTGATCAAGGCCGACCATGGACTTGTATCTGATTCTGCCGCGCCTCCCCAGCCACTGTCTCCTGGAATGCAAGGCAGCCGATCATCACTTTTGCCATGTATAGCGTTTGTGCCTGGCAAGCGCAGCAGGCACCCTTGCAGAGCAGGTGCTGAAGCAGAATCGACGCCATCTAGCTCCTGGGAGCGCCAGTAACATGCCGGGCCATCTGCACTGCAGGTGCTGAATGCATTGGACAAGGAGGAGCGCAGGCTGTTTGCCAACCGGCTGCGCTATCTGGATCGGCGCATCATCCCTGGCGTGAACAAGCTGATGTGGACGTCCCCCAGGCACACCCTGGACTTCTTCCACAAGGAGGCCTGCCAGTGAGTCTGCAGGTTGCCTGGCACCCAGGACCCTCAACCCACACCGTGGGCCTCTGTCTCAATGAGACCTGCTGCCATAGTGCATCCTGCCTGGTGAGAGGCACCAGACGCAAAGTCCTTAGCCAAGCGCAGTGGCCAGCCACCCAGGCATCACGACTGGCCCTTGACGCACGAGAATGCTTGTGCTCATCCCAGAGAAGCATGCACACAACATGCTACGTGTGAGTGCCCACTTCTTGGTGGGTCTGCCCTCTGCAGGTACTGCAAGGAGGCTGACAATACTGTGACAGACTTCAAGGCTGCCAACCTGCGCATTGAGGCGAATTGCAAGCTCATCAGCGAAACCATGCTGCTCAACGTGGAGCGCAAGCGCATGTATGATCACCTGGAGTTTGCCGCACAGCAGGCCCAGCACCATGCTCAGGTGCAGCCATCTGCGCAGTGTTGCTGAGCTCAAGCTCCAGATAGGCAGCCATCAGTGGATGAGTCTTGTCAACTGTGCTCACCTGCAGCCTGGAGGGGATTGGCATGCATGAGGTGTGTGTCTGTAGGGCTGTAGCCAGCAACTGCTGCTTTTGCACCATATCTGATGTTGACCCTTTGGGGATCCTGCCAATCATGTGGAGTCAGCATCTGCGTTTGAATCTGACAAGTATGTCTTTCTATTCAAAGCATGCAGCATCCTAAGCCAAATGCATGTTTGCTGGTGGGTGGATGTCTTCAAGCGAAGCCTGCTGCCCTTAGCATGTCATAAGAGTTTGTCAGCAGCTCTACAGTTGTAAGCAGCACCCTGAGACACTAGTCTTTCTGGTGGCAGGTCAAGGAGCGCTTCAAGAAAGCGCATGAGGAGATCAAAGCCAGCATGGCGCAGCTATACACCTTCTTTGCTGCAGACCCTGAGGAGGTGCAGCGGGAGTGGGTCAAATTCACTCAGAAGGTATAGTGCTTGTCCCTCTGTGCTTGGGACTGCTGCCAGGTGATACCACCTACACCCTGCTTTGGCATCACTGTCTACGGCCCCAAGCACCTGCAGGTCATGTCACTCAGATGCTGGCTACCATGTCCCTCTGTGCTGGCAGATGTGTAACTGGCCCAGTTTGCAGTGTGAGGGTTGTCCTGTATCGCTCTTCAGGCAGACAAAGAACTGGCTCCCGCAGGCTACTGTGGGCACTGTTGAAGGCTGCCTTGTCATGTTGCCCAGGTCAGAATGACAATGAGAGGCCTGTTTGATGGCGCTCTGCAGGTGGACAAGAGGCTGGAGGAGGCTCTGCGCCACACTGTCAAGCGCAGCCTGCAGGAGCTGTCCAGGGTGCTCAACGGTGACAAAAAGACGGAGGTCGTCCCAGTGTTCAACGTGATGCTTGTGCTGGAAAAGACCAACAGGGTGGAGCTGAAGCCCACGGTGCAGGCGAGTGTTTTGCTGATGCTTGCGTGCTGAGCGCTACACACAACAGCAATACAGCATGCATGTTGACTTGGCTGCTTGTACAGCACTGCTGGCCTCTGCAAACACGCTTTTAGACAGGCATGCTGCAGAAGCAGGAGCATGCTGGTGCCTGCAGGATCTGTTCAACATGATCCACAGCGTCAGCAAGGACATGATCACTGTCATCCAGTGCATGCCGCGGCTGGCAGAGCGCACCACCCAGGCCACCCTGGTCCAGCTGAAGGCACGTGCCTGCCTGCTGCTGCTAAGCCCAGTTGCTGCTCCTGCACAGCTGAGCTGAGCCTGCCGCACCCTCTGGCTCACGTTGCCAGCGAAGACCACTCTGCCTCCACTTCAGGGCCTGCCTTTCATGATGGCGACATTGACGTGGTTCGTTTTGAAAGGGCTGCATGCTGCTGGAGGTCAGCTAGGTGCTGCCCACGGTCCTTACTCCTGTCACATCCTGCCTCAAGGGAAAAGAGGAGGGCTGCTAGGTGCAGCCTGGAGCCCTGCAACCTGCAAGGTTCTGCGCTCATGAGTGGCCTGTGTGTCCTTCTCCACTCAGCAGCAGCTGGTGTGCTGCTGCAGGACACCGGCCAAGTGCTGCCTGCAGCCCTGCCCACCTTCTTCGACATCATTTCCAATGACGAGGACACTACGCTGCGCAGCATAGTGCAGATCACCAACGGGGTGACCAGCATTGTGGACAAGGTGCAGACGCTGCTGACCTACTGGGAGAAGAAGTACAAGCACATGTGGGACCAGGACAAGGAGGCCTACATCAGGCAAGTGGCCCTGAGCACCAGCAGGAGCTGCATAGAAGTCAGCATGAGCGATTGCGGGCCCTCAGCAAGTGTAAGCAGGGCAGTAAGCACTACTTGCATCTGCGCTAAAGCTTGATTGTTGGCTGGCATGTCAAGTGTCTGCAGGATTGAAACACTTTGGCATACTTATCCTATGAGCCTCCCCTTAGGCAGTCAAGAGAGTGCACCATATCGCCCTGTACCCTACCCAGCATGCTTTGTTCAGAATGCTTCTGTGGGGACTGCACCCTTGCATATGCTTGACGAGAGTAGGACCTGAGCTTGACTGCTCTGCGTCTCTGGGCACACTGTGTAAGGCCTTAGGCTGCTGCAGGCGTTATGAGAAGGCACAGAAGCCGCTTACAGCCTTTGATGCGGACATCTCAAAGTATGGGGACCTCAGCGATGAGGTGCTGGCTGAGAACGCAGCAGAGAGCATCAAGTTCCTCTATGTGGATTGTGGCTCCCTCAAGCAGGTTGGCCACCTGTGCTGCCTTATGGTGCTGCCTCGCGCTTTGCACTTGACCAAGCTGAGCTATGCAGTGATCTCTTTCGAGACTAATCATCAACATGTTGGGCTGATTCCACTGGCACCTTGTCCTGTTGCATCATGTTTTTGCAAGCTCTTGCACTGTCCTGTGTGGTCAGTGGTTGCCGCTGCAAGCTTTGGCCGTCCTGTCATGCTGCTTTGTGGCAGCCCACTGTGCCAAGCCAAAACAGTCCAATGTCCTGTGCAGTGAAAGCTGTATGCTCTAAGGCTACCTTGTCTGGCATCAAATCTGGCGCATCATGCTCTTTCATGCTCACAATGCACTGCCCTGTGCAGTCCCTGGTGGCCCACTGCGAGGCCTGGCAGAACAAGTTCACGGGCCTGCTGAATGCAATCGCCCTGAAGGAGCTCCAGACTCTGCACGAGTACTTCCGCTCCAATGGGCAGAACCTCAAGCGCGTTCCCACAGATCTGGACAAGCTGGCAGGCTTGGTGCAGCTGCACAAGCGCCTGACGCTGGAGAAAGCCTCCATTGAGGCCCGCTTCGAGCCCCTGCACGAGAAGTATAGGACGCTTGAGAAATTTGAGGTGAGCTAGAGATTGAGTATCTTGTGTCAGCAAACCTGGACAGCCTTCTGCAGCATGGCCTGGCTGTGGATAATTCAAGGCTGAAAGCTGCCAGCTGGCTGTCTGCAGCACAGCCAGCTTGTGTGTGAGTGGAAATCCAGGCTGCCGGGTCTCTGCAGCTATTGGGATGTGTGGAAGGCAGGGTCGCCCATTCTAAGCCATTTTCTACAGTGTTCCCTGGCTTAGAGCGAGTGGCAGCTGCCTGGCTTCGTTTTGCCCCCTGCAGCGTCTCCTGACACATGCGCAAGATAAGTCTTCCTGGCCCTCTGAAGCTCCGTCATCATGTCTGCTGCTGCTGGACAACACCAACTGTCACCATCCACAAGCTGTCTTCAGCGGCACAGCAGGCAGAGCCCTGTGCTCAAAGAGCGCAATAGACACAAAGCTGCCATTGACCTTCATGCAGCAGCACACAGGTCCCAGCTGGAGCAATCTGCAGCATTCACCATGTTGTCCCCCTGTGCTGCCGCCAGTCGTAGTGCCAGATGCTAAGCTAGCTAGGAGTGGGCTGAGCACAACTATCTGCTTGTTCAGAGTCCATACTGCCATCACTGCAGGTCAACCTGCCAGATGCTGAGCTGGCACAGCTGGACGCCCTCGAGCCCGAGTGGGCGCGCTTCCTTGCCACCCTGGATGAGGCCTTTGTGGCGCTGGAGCGGGCCAAGGAGACCTTCCGTGAGAAGCTCACCCGCCTGCTGGACAGCTTTGTTAAAGACATCGGCACCAGCAGGGAGGTGTTCACCCAGGACGCTCCTTACAGCTTTGAGGTGTGTTGTCGTTAGGCCTGTGCAGATGTGTGGTCGAAAGCGTCACCCTTGCAAGCATGATCTAGTGACCAGCAGGATGTATCCACCAGGGATGCCCAATATGGCATCAGGGTGAGGCCCCCAGCGTGCATATGTGGCCTGGAACATGATGGACATCCCTGAGTGTTCTCAGCACGCAGGCCCCTGCAGCCCTCTGCCTTCCAAGAGCCGGCCAGACTGTACTATATCGGCATTTAACTTTCTCAGCAGTGTGGGATGCAACCCCAGTTCCTACCTGCAAGACCCCTGCTGTGGGCATGAGCAGGGAGGTAGTCACCCTCAGTACGCCCACGGCCTTCAGTACACAGCGCCATGGCTTTGCTGCCTGAAGGACCTCTCTTGCATGGCTATTTGGCTCGTCATGTCTAATGCTGCAAGCTGCCAGCACAGACCTTTGCAGACCACTCCCGCATCAAGGGCCACCAGATGCACCAGGGCATGTGCACAACCTGTTCGCTGTGCGCAATCTGGAGTGTTAGTGGTCTTTGTGCCCCCTGTGTGCAGACATGGTCTGCCACTGAGGCGCTGCGCTTTATTGAGGAGGCCAAGGCTGAGATGGCCGGGCAGCGCAAGCGTTCAGCTGATTTGAAGGCAGGCATGGACATCTTCAACATTCCCCAGCCGCACTTGAAGGAGCTGTCGCAGAATGAAAGGGTGAGCCTGCAACCCTGCCCCTCCTGGCTGACCCAACGCCTCAGCAGCATGCATGTGAGCCAAGCCACACACGCACTGTTATCATTACAGATAGGTACGGCTGTACTGCAACATGCTGCTCAATATGCGGTGCATGATCAGTTGGAACCAATGTTCTGCGACCCCAGCAGGTACCAGCTGATCAGCTCTGGGCAATCTGAATTTGGCAATGTCAGGAATTCACCATGATGCTGCAGGATCTGGAGCTGCTAGAGAAGGTGTGGGGCACAGTGCACGAGTGGCAGCAGCTGTATACTGGCTGGAAGGACGGCAAGTTCAGAGACCTGAAGGTGGAGGAAATGGAGGAGAGCGCTGGCCGCGTAGGCAAGGCGCTCATGAAGCTGGGCCGGGACATCAAGCACTGGCCAGTGTGGGCCTGGATCAAGGCAAGCTGTCGGAGTGTTGACATGATCAGTGACCATGCTGAGCTCTGTGGGTCTGGCAAAGAGTGCTGCCCCGGGACATGGCAGAGAGCTGATGTGCAGCACATCACTCAAACGGGTGGCTCACAGCTTTGCAGGCAGGTCTCTGTGTAGTCGCTCTGGAGAGCTTTGCATCGCTCTACAGGACATCGTGGAATCTTTCAAGAAGACGATGCCCCTGATCACAGACCTGCGCAACCCTGCTATGCGCGAGCGCCACTGGGCCCAGCTGATGGAGCACATTGGCGCCAAGTTTGACCCAGCTGGGGAGGCCTTCACGCTGGAGTCAGTCATCGACCTGCACCTTGACCAGCATGTGGACTTCATTGCTGAGCTGTCTGGCAATGCCAGTAAGGAGCTAGGCATTGAAACTGCCATTCAGGTGACTGGCTGCATCAACAGATATGCTGCACTATGCACATTCAAAGCTGATGTTCCTGCTTGCCATTTGCTACCCTGCCATGCAACCACACCTCTGCATCAATTCTACACTGTTGCTCCAGCTCGTCATGCAAGTCAACATCTGAGCCATGCCTGCAGAACATTGCCACCACCTGGTCAGCTCTTGGACTTGACATGGCTACTTACAAGCAGACATTCAAGCTACGCAGCACTGAGGAGGTGAGTAACACTACGGTCACCAACTGTGGTGCCCTTGAAAACACATATGAGTCGATCTGGCGGCAAATCTGTTCACTGCTGGCCTCTGTCGGCGCAGGTGTTTGCAGCGCTGGAGGACAATACAGTGACGCTGTCCACCATGAAGGCCTCCCGCTTCTTTGCCACCTTTGAGAAGGACATCACTCAGTGGGAGCAGACGCTGTCCATGGTCTCAGAGACCATTGAGATGATTCTGCAGGTCTGACAACCAAGCTGCGGGCCCTGAGTCCAAGAGCTTTGCATGCTGTCGCTGCAATGCCCAGTCTCCACTGCCATCTCGTCATTAACTGGCAGCGAGACGGCACATCTCAGATTGCCTACGTTGCTGTCATGCTTGTCTTGGATTGTGGACAGCCAGGGCTGCCTGTGAAGGTGGGGGAAGGGGAAACTCCCACAGCACTGGCGATGCAGTAGGTGCACCTCAGCAATGAGTGTGCTCCTCCTGCTGTGCAGGTGCAGCGCAACTGGATGTACCTGGAGAACATCTTCATTGGGTCTGAGGACATTCGCAAGCAGCTGCCCCAGGAGTCTGTGCTGTTTGAGGGGGTGCACGCCACCTTCCAGCAGAAGATGAAGGAGTTGCAGACAGTCTGCAATGTGGTCCAGGTGAACACTGTGGGAGGCCAGCTTGATGGTAGCCCCACAAACACTGCCAAAACATGACAGCAAGCAACTTGTAAAGACAGTGACTCTCCTCAGCCTTCTTCTGCTTTCTGGGCCTTCTCGTGAGCAAGGGTGCAGGCCTGAACAGCACCAAGGCCCTGGAACATGTTGATTGCATGCTGGCTTGCACATCACAAGTCACGCTCGTCACCTGCATTTGCCCCTGCACAGGCCTGCATAGCTCCCAACATGCCAGATGCTTTGCCTTTTGGTATGCAGGCCTGAACAGCACCAGGCACGCTATATCATCACTCTGCTTCTGCGCAGGCCTGCGTATCTCCCTGTCCATGCTGAACATCTGGTGCTGCCCATGTGCAGGCCTGCACAGCGCCAGGCATGCTGGACACATTCAATGACATGGATGCCAAGCTGGAGCGCATCCAGAAGAGCCTGGAAAACTATCTGGAGACCAAGCGCCAGCAATTCCCGCGCTTCTACTTCCTGTCCAGCGACGATTTACTTGAGATCCTAGGGCAGGCCAAGGACCCCATGAATGTGCAGCCCCACCTCAAGAAGTGCTTTGAAGGTGGGCGTTCCCAGTGTGTACGCCTCTTGCAGAGGCAATGGGTAGGTCTCCTCATGGCTGTTGGCCTTGCTGATGCAGTGAGTTGCTGAACAGATCAGCCTGCTGTTGGGTTTCCAACTCTCTGCAGCGACCATCACCCTCGATGTCGTGCACCAACAGTTCTGCTGTTTGAGCATGCGAGAAGAACGCTCTGCTCAGCCTGCTGTTCTCCCAGGCACCACAAGCGTCATGCTCAGCCCTTTGGCATGCAGGCATCAAGAAGCTGGAGATGCATCCCCCTGGCTCAGAGGGGCGTCATGCTTACGAGAGCACAGGTGTCTTCTCCCCAGATGGGGAGTACCTGCCCTTCGTCAGCCCGGTTGTCACTGAGGGCAGGCCTGAGGAATGGCTCAATAGGGTGGAAGAAGCCATGTTTGCCTCCACCAAGAAGCATTTGTACAAGGTGAGTGACTGCTAGGCATGCATGCAGAGCTGTGCAGAGGCATGCATGCAGAGCTGTGCAGCTCAGCTTCCTGCTGAGCAATAACCTGCTGGGTAGACCTCAGGCCGGTCTGCTTTACGCTGCTGCATCCTGGCTGTGTAGCAGTGTCAGCTAGGGCAGTCCCTGTACAGGTGCTGGAGGACAGCAAGGCTGTCAAGAAGGAGAAGTGGGTCAAGGACAACCAGGGACAGCTGATCATCACAGCTGGGCAGATGATCTGGACCCTGGAGTGTGAGAAGGCGCTGTCAGACCCTGATGGCGCCAAGACAGCCCTGCGCCACCTCAAAAAGAAGTGGATCAGCTACCTCAACAAGCTGACTGCTGTCACGCGCAGCAAGCTCAACAAGATAGAACGCAACAAGGTGCGGTAAGGGTGCCATGCTAAGAGACCCGCGTAAATCTGCAGTGTGTGTTGTGCGTCAGGCCTACATGGATGCCGCATGGCAATCAATACAAAAGCCTGAGAGTGCAGCAATGTAATCCCTGTCGGTGATGGCCATAGTCACCATTGAAGAGCGTGCTGCTGCACAGCAGGCTGCAGCTCATGGTGCTCCTTCGCCGCACTGGCCCTTGGCAGATGGTGTTGCTGGGCACCATGGAGGCGCTTGCTGCAGAGGAGCATACTCACAGCTCCCGCTGGTGAACTTAGACGTTTCTCCCCTGCAGGTGGTGTCGCTGATCACCATCGAGGTGCATGCACGAGACATGATTGAGAAGCTGGGGAAGGCCAACTGCAGTAGCCCCACTGACTTTGAGTGGGTCAGCCAGCTGCGCTTCTACTGGGACAAGGAGCTCAACGATTGCATTGTCAAGCAGGTGGGCCTTGATCAAAACCAAAGTTGCACAAGTGTATTGTTGAGCAGCAAGGCCATGACTCACACAAGAGCTGCTGTGTGTGCAATTGCTCACAGAGGCAACAAGGCTCATACTTGACTGAGGATCTGCATGCATCAAACTGCTGTGCTGTGCTGTGCAGCAGGCTGCAAGGATTTGGCCTGGCCACGCAAACACTAGTGTACTGTTGCGTTTGCCTCAGGCAGCTCAGCCTCAGGCTAATCACCCCTGCTCAAGTTCTGAAAGTGGCAATGCCGGCTGCAACAGCTGGCACAGAGTCTGATCGTGCTGGCACAGAGTCTGATTGTGGCACTTCCTGCCGTGACAGGTGCTCTCTGTGTTCACGTATGGTTACGAGTATCAGGGCAACAATGGCCGGCTGGTCATCACGCCCCTGACAGACAGATGCTACATGACGCTGGGTGCGGCGATGTTTACCCGCAGAGGAGGCAACCCCCTGGGCCCTGCTGGAACTGGCAAGACAGAAACTGTAAAGGTCAGTCAGGGCTTCAGTGGCTTGACATCAGCCTTCGGCTGCTGGTGTACCTGAAGCGTCATGCCAGCGGTCCCAGCTCAAATTGCAGACGCTGGTCTGCCTGAGGTGTCTGCCTCCTGCGGACCCTTTGGCGCCATGGATTCCTCATGTGACAATCCTTTGTTGCGAGCAGGGGCGTCGGCGCCTCAGGTGCCCACAGCAGCCCGCCTGCACACCCTCATTGCACATTTCATTGGTGTTCCCTCACATGTGACATCCTTGTATCCAACATGCAGCCGCTTGTCTGGCTGGGCTGCCCTGCTGTCCCCAACAAACCCCCTGCCAGTTCAGTGGCTGCCCGCATCTGAGGCTTTGCGCTGCAGGACTTTGGCAAAGCGCTGGCTCGCTATGTCATCGTGTTCAACTGCAGCGATGGCGTCGACTTCAAGATGACTGGCAAGATGTTTGCTGGCCTCGCGCAAACAGGCGCCTGGGCCTGCCTGGATGAGTTCAATCGTATTGAGGTGGAGGTGCTGTCTGTGGTGGCCACCCAGATCGCCACAGTCATGCAGGTGGGGCAAGCCGTGCACACGAGGATTTTGTGAAGAGACACATTGCTGTGAGCCTTGTAGCCTGTCACAGGGCCTGCAGTTAACCCCATCTTGGCTGCAAATGGCAGCATAAGCTCCCTAGTTGCGTCATGCTGCACAACATCTCTCCTTCTTGTCCTTGTGAGTTGAGCATGCTAACAGGAAGCGATGCTGACAGATCTAAGAGCCTTTGCTGCTGGTATGGCTGCCACTTCTAGTCCAAGACCTGGCAGCCACCTATGCATGCTTCTGCACTGCAGGCCATCAAGGAGCGCAAGTCCCGCTTTGTGTTCCTAGGGCAAGAGATCCGCCTGATCCCCTCCTGCGGCATCTTTGTGACCATGAACCCAGGCTACGCTGGGCGCTCAGAGCTGCCTGACAATCTGAAGGCCATTGTGCGACCAGTCTCAATGATGGTGCCAGACTTCACCCTTATTGCTGAGATCATGATGTTCTCCGAGGGCTTCTCTGGTGCCAAGGTAGGGTTGCGTGCCCTTGTGCTGCACTGCCTGGATGGTCCTCAATGGCAGTGTGCTGGTCTGATGGGGTAACCTCTGCCGGCAGCCAGCCGCTACTCAGGGCTGCCTTTGACACCTCACCCTCTTTTCATCTTCCCGGCCTTGCTGCTACCTTTGAAGACTGGCGGCTACCCCTGACATTCCCCATTCAGATGCTGGGTAGCACCTTGGAACCCCTCCTGCTTCAGGTACTGGCCAAGAAGATGATTGCCATCATGGAGCTGTCCCAGCAGCAGCTCAGCAAGCAGGACCACTATGACTACAGTCTGCGATCATTTGTCATCCCCATCGCTAGAGCTGCAGGTGGGCAGCACGGCCAGCACTGTAGTCACTCAACCACTGGCCGGCTCCTGTGAGCCACTGCATACATCTGGTTCTCCAGGGGGATAATTAGCTCCTGTGAGCTGCAGGCTAGTGTTACCAGATGCCCTGCGCTGCTTGTCACCAGATGCCTTGCCCACAGCAGCACAGCCTCTGAGAAAAAGGTGCTCCCTGTGGCAGGTGCTCTGCTGCGCGCAGACCCAGATTTGAGCAGCAGTCTCTCTGTCTGCCGCTTCACAGCAGGCCCATAAAACCAGCTGACTGGCTGCTTGCAGGTGCCGTCAAGTGCTTGTACCCTGAGCAACTGGAGCAGTGCATGAGCCCAGAAGCAGGGGCTCATGCACTGCATCACCACCGATCGCTGCTGCCTGCTGCAGGTGCCCTGTGAAGCACACAGGCCCGTGATGCTCAATACGCACTCCATCTCTCTATAGGCGTGGCAGCAAGATCCTGTCTTGTGCTGATGCTTTCAAGCCTGCATGCCTCACCCCTGGTGCTTGCTGTAGGTGCCCTGAAGCGCTTGGACCCCGATTCCAGCGAGGAGCTGATCATGTACCGCACCATGCTGGACCTGATCAAGCCCAAGCTGGTGTTCCTGGACCTCCCGCTGTTCATGGCCCTGCTGAGCGACCTGTTCCCAGGAGTGGACATGCCGCCCGCGCCTGAGGGGTCCCTCAGGAAGGCCATTGAGGCTGAGCTGCAGGAGACCAACCTGCAGGCAAGCAGCAGTTAGGACGCTGCTGCGCTGAATGGTGCAGCTTGCTGGGCTATCAAGCGATGGCCTGACAATCACAATGTGCGGTGTGTCCCTGCAGTGTTGAATGCTTCAGGCTGCAAGCCGCCCCTTCCTGGCAGGCAAGCAATTGCCACACAAACAGAGGGCAGCGTCTGCTGTGCAGGTTGTGCCAGACTTTGTCACGAAAATAATCCAGATCTTCGACTGCAAGGTTGCCCGACACGGCAACATGATTGTGGGCAAGACAGGCGCAGGCAAAAGCGTTGCCTGGCAGACGCTCCAGAGGGCTCTTGCCAGGCTCAAAAAGGAGGAGCCAGAAAATGAGCAGTATCAGAAGGCAAGACTTCAAAGGCCTTCAACCTGAGGTGCCCTCTGCAAATTTGAGGCAGACGTTGAGTTCTTGCCGAGCACACCACCCACATGGACTGACCTCACAGCTGACGCCTTGGTACTGCAGCATGCAAGGACAGTGACCCTGGCCAGAACATGACTCTGCATGCCATACAAGTGCACACCCCTTGCAGACTGAGATCAGCAAGGGGTGCCTTGACCTTGGCACAGGCTGTGCTGTGATGGTCAGGCAGCCAAGAGCTTAGACACTATCCTGCTGAACCTGCCTGGCTGCCGTACAGGTGCATGTCCACGTCATAAACCCCCTCGCGCTCTCAAACAACGAACTGTACGGCTCCTTTGACGAGGGCACGCATGAGTGGCAGGATGGTGTGCTAGCCCGCATCATGCGCACAGTGTGCAAAGACGACAGCCCTGACCAGAAGTGGATCCTTTTCGATGGCCCTGTGGACACCCTGTGGATTGAGAGCATGAATACACTGCTCGACGACAACAAGCTGCTCACGCTGCTCAGCGGCGAGCGTATTTCCATGACCCCTCAGGTGATGACCCTGCATAGAGCAAGAAGCCCGTGGCGTTGCTGAAGCGCTGCATCATTGTGAGGGCTCTGCTGCCAAAGACAGGGTGGCCCTACTGCCAGCTGCCAGTCTGCCTCTCAATTCCTCTGCGGTGAACGCAGCAGCGTTGGCATTCACCTTCTGAGGGGCTGCTGAGGTGATGCAGACCCTCACACCGCGTGCCCTGAGAGGTAAGGCATGCCCCTACAGACTGTATGTGCCAGCTGCTTGGGCCTGCCACTCCAGCTGCAGCATTTGAGCTACCAGGCCTATCTCACTGCTGAACTGCTAAGCCCAGCTGCATCAGCTGACTTGAGGTGTCACAGCAGCAGCTGAATGGTTCCTGCAGGTGTCCATCCTATTTGAGGTTGAGGATCTCTCCCAGGCCTCGCCAGCTACAGTCAGCCGAGCTGGTATGATCTACCTGAACGTGGAGGATCTGGGCTGGCGGCCTTTTGTGCAGAGCTGGCTGGCCACCAAGAAGGATGCAGTTTTAGTGGACAATCTCACGCATCTCATTGACCGGTGAGCTTGGGCAGAGAGTCTGCAGCACTCAAACTAGGTGTGAACAGCACACCTGCAGCAATGGGCATGGTAGCACATCTGTGAAGGTGCAGTGCCAAGAGCTACATGCAGCCTGCTTTTGGTACTTTGTTCAGCGAGTCACACAGGCATTGAGCTGTCTGGACAAATCCAGCACCTGGACTGACCTGGCGTCTTCATTTTAAGTCTGATGCAGAGGCGCTCATGGTCTGCAGGTACATAGAATCCTGCCTGGAGCACAAGCGCCTGCACTGCCCCGAGCTGGTTCCCACAGACCGCCTGAGCTGTGTGCGCACCCTGACGCGCCTGTTTGACGCTCTGGCTGTGCCAGAGAATGGAGTCAGCCCCGATGACGCTGAGCACTATCCTGGCATGATTGAGCTGTGGTTCCAGTTCTCCCTGATTTGGGGCATTGGAGGGCCCCTCACTGAGGAGGGCCGCAAGAAGTGAGCTCAGAGCGCCAGTCCCCTTGCAAGCAATTGCAGAAGTGCTAATCACAGCCTGGGCATTGGCAGCAGTGCTGGTTGTTAGCCTGAGGGGTTCACAAAGCCGCCCTGCAGCCGGCATCTGTCTGACAGGCTTGATCATCCTCTGGCTCACGGAAGCGCCCTTCATGTCAAGCGCTGGCTGCACTTCACACTTGGTGCATGCTCTGCAGGTTTGATGCTGTGCTTCGTGAGGTGGACCCCAGGTTCCCAACTCAGGACACAGTTTTTGAGTACTGTGTGGACCCGACTCAGCACAACTGGATTTCCTGGGAGAATAAGCTCAGCTCATCTTACAGGTACAGCGCCTGCATCTTCGTGTGACTGGCAGCATCACCAGCATGCTTCAATAGAGTCATCCACCATTGTCCAAGAGCCTCACAAGTAGCAGCCACCCTGCCCTCCTAGGCTCATCAGCCTGGCCCAGCTTTTTTCTACCCTGCAGGCCGCCAGCTGACAAACCATTCTCACAGGTCTTGGTCCCTACAGTCGACACAGTGCGCATGAGATTCATCACCTCAGCCCTGGTCAAGAGCAATGTGCACACGCTGGTGGTTGGAGGTGGGCTGCCCTTCCATTCCATCCACCTGGGCCAGTGCCATACCCATCTGTGGGCAATATGCCTGAATGGCAGTGCTGGGTGCAGCAACTCTTCATCTTTTGCTGGACAACACATCAGACTTGAATGCTGCCCCTGTCAACAGGTGTTGGCGTGGGGAAGACCATGATGGCTGGAAGCGTGCTGGAGGGCCTGCCCCAGAGCTACAGCAGCATGAACATCAACTTCAGCGCCCAGACCAGCAGCAACTCGCTGCAGGACACCATCGAGGGCAAGCTGGAGAAGCGCACCAAGGTCGGCTGATCAAAGCAGTCTGAGGCTACAGTGCACCTCTTGTTGCCTCTGCCAGAGTACTGCACCCTGTAGCTTGCAGGTGCAGAGTGCCTCCTCCTGCCTGCCTTCATGTGCTGAATCCGTGGAACACTCAGCATGCTGGTGCTGAGTGACTCTTCCTGCTCCCTGAGTGTTCCAGCATATCTGCACAGAGCCTTACTTCCTCCCTGCCTCATTGACCGATACCTCACCGTGAGAAGGCTGCTGCAGCACAGCTGCTTGTCCCTGCCTCACAGGGTGGCACCTCAACATGCAGCAGGCTGCTGCGTGGCACCCAATCAGCTTGTTTCAGAGGGCAGCATCTGTGCTGTGAACCCAGCACCATCGTCTGCTCGGCGTGCAGGGTGTGTTTGCCCCTCCTGGGGGCAAGCGGCTGGTGGCGTTCATTGATGATCTCAACATGCCACAGAAGAGCAAGTTTGGGTTCATTCCACCACTGGAGCTGCTCAAGCTGTGGGTGGACTATGGCTTCTGGTAAGTTCTGCTACCGGGCGTGTGTGGGTCAATGCAGACTGCTCTGATGCCTGCAGGTGCTGACCGGGAGACTCTGTGCCTGCAGGTATGACAGGCAGCGGTGCGAGCCCAAGCAGATCAAGGACATGCAGTTACTGGCGTCCATGGCGCCGCCTGGTGGTGGACGCAACGCCTTTAGTCAGAGGCTGCTGGTGCGCATTCTGCGTACCTCAGCAGTGACCCTACCAGCTCATCTGCTGCAGCTTGCAGCACTTAGGCATCTTGTAGTCGATGGCAGTTGCCTGGACTGTGCTGCTTCTTCAGCTCAACATCTCATGCTTCTGACCGTGTGAGGCTGCGCTAGCGCTCTGACTTCCGCATATGTGTCTTGGGGCAAGTCTTAGCTGCGCTGATGTGCAGTGACTCTTCAGTATCATGCCTGGTGGCAATTGCAGGGTGCTGTATTGCTTTCATGCTGACAGCTGTCCCTTGCGTGTGTGATGCAGGCCTGCTTCTCCATCATCAATGTCACAGCACCAAATGATGCCCAGCTCAAACGCATCTTTGGCACGCTGCTCAACTTCAAGCTCACTGACTTTGACGATGCCATTAAGCCCCTGGGTGACCAGATCACCCAGGGCACCATCGAGATCTACAGGGCAGTGTCGCGGGAGCTGTTGCCCACTCCTTCCAAGAGCCACTACCTGTTCAACACCAGGGATCTGGCCAAAATCATCCAGGGCGTCATGCAGGCCAGCAAGACATTCTATGACAACCAGGTACATGTTGGAGTTGAGAAGCATCAGTCCTGCTCGGGAGTGCTGGGGGCCTGGGGTGGAGGAGCGGGGTGGAGGAGCGCGGTGCAGCCGGGATTGGGTGTGCCAAGCTGAAGCTGGGCGTGTCCAATACCTCAGACTGGCTGCATGGTTGAGGCGGCTGGCAGAGAAGTGAGATGCAAGCAGGCTGAAGGCGCCGGTGCAGAAGCAGGCCCTTATTGAAAGCGGTGCTGATGGTGCCTTGCAAGTGGAGCCAGGGGTCTGGCTGACTGCAGCTAGTCTGACCGCGCAGTTGCTCCTGCAGGAGTCCATGCTGCAGTTGTGGTGTCACGAGACCTTCAGAATCATTGGTGACCGCATGTGGGATGCAGCAGACAAAATCTGGCTGCACACCCAGCTGGACAACAGCCTCAAGAATATCTTTGGGACGTCCTGGGATGACACGTTTGGTGCTGGCCAGGACTGCCCGCCGTTTGTGTCCTTCATGCGGCCAGTGGAGAACCCTCCTTATGAGCCTGTCACTGACATGAATGCCCTGAAGGTGAGGCAGAAGCTCTGCGGCAGTCTTGGCTGGAAGCAAACAGCATGGCTTTGCCTGCTGCTTGCACCTGCGAGACTCCTGCCTGTCTGCAGCTCTAAACTTCATGATCCTGCAGGATGTCCTGACCACCAGGCTTGAGGATTATGCAGCAGAGCCAGGCAAAACGCCCATGGACCTGGTGCTCTTCAGGTGCGCGGCATGCAAGAGGTAGCATGTACTGCAAGGCGTGAAGCATGCAAATGTGCTTACAGCTGCCTGAAGTACCCCCAACAGTGCAGTCGCAGCAGCAGATGCTCTTTGGGGCTGGCCTCCAAACCCTCATGCGTGCCTGCATGCAGGGACGCACTGCTGCATGTCTGCCGCATCCACAGGGTGCTCATGCAGCCCCGCGGCAATGCTTTGCTGGTAGGTGTGGGTGGGAGCGGACGTAAGAGCCTCAGCCGGCTGGCTGCCTATGTGGCAGAGCAGAGGTGCTTCACCATTGAGATTACCAAGGGGTACAGGCTCGTCGAGTTCAGGGAGGATCTCAAGAACCTCTACCGGCAGGTTAGCAAGCACACTCTCCATTTGCTTGGTCAGATGCACGTGATCTGCCTAGAATCCTGCGTGCAAGCTCTGGCAAGTGGGAGGCAGACTCAACGCTGGTCACATGCTGCTACACAGTAGTTGCTGACAAGTTTGCCCTGTGGGCTGCAGGCTGGGTGCCAGGACAAGCCCACTGCCTTCTTGTTTGATGAGACTCAGATTGTTCAGGAGACCTTCCTTGAGGACGTCAACAACATTCTCACCTCAGGTGTGCCAGGGTAAACCACTTGCAACTGGCTACATCTTAGTCTGATCCTGCCACAAGTTTTCTCCCAGTAGACTGGAGCCAGCCAAGTGTTTAGTAACGATGGTTGTGCTTGTTCATCTGTTATGCTTTGTTTCAAATTCTGATCATGCACCCAGTGGCAGCGCAGGACGTGTCTAGTCAGACCCCTGGACATTTGAATTGTTGGCTTCCCTGGGGAGTTCACCATCAATGCGAGCTCAGTGGAGCCTGCCTGGGAGCCTGTGTACACAACCTGCAGTCGAGGTCCACAGCCGGTGTCCCTGGCATCAGCTGACGTGGGTGTCAAACAAGCCTGACTGTCAGATACATTTCTCTGCAGGCCAGGTTTCCTGTCTATCATACAAGGATGAGCTGAATGGGGTATTTTAGACATGGCTGCCAGCAGATGCCTCACTTTGCACTGCTGGTTGCAGGCCAGCTCTCCAACCTGCGAAATGAGGACAAGCTGAGCGGGGTGACAATATGGTCTTTACTGTCAGCAAAGGCCTCACCTTGTACTGCTGTTGCAGGCGAGGTCCCCAACCTGTTCCCCAAGGATGAGCTGACCGGGGTGCTTGATGAAGTTCGCCCAGCTGCCAAGAAGGCCGGCGCCGGCGAGACAGCTGACCAGCTGTATGCCTTCTTCCTGGAGCGTGTTCGCACCAACCTGCATGTCATTCTGTGCCTGAGCCCCATTGGCTCCACCTTCAGAGAGCGCTGCAGGATGTTCCCAGGTGGGCTTTGCACCCAGCAGCTGCATATGCTGGCATATGCATGCAAAGGGCATATAGTCTTTCTGTGTGACAGAGTGAATAGCTGACATGCAGTAGGGAAGAAAGTTGAGCAAGCTGAAGGGTACCACATCTCATGCAGGCCTGGTCAACTGCACCACCATTGACTGGTTCACAGAGTGGCCGGCTGACGCGCTGCACGAGGTGGCTGCCAAGCAGCTGGCCGAGGAGAATCTGGGTTCTGAGGAGACCAAGGCCAACATGTGCAAGGTCTTTGTGACAGCGCACCAGTCGGTGTCTGACATGAGCAAACAGATGCTGCAGCAGCTCAAGAGGCATAACTATGTGACGCCCACCAACTACCTGGAGACGGTCCGGGGTTACAGGTTAGCGTGCAGCTGCATGGCAGGGGTTTGTGTAGGCAGCGAATGTGCATCCTTACACCAGCACATCATGAGTCTGCCAAACACAAGAAGATTACTGAGCGTGCCGTCTGTGTGGCGCCTCAAGTGCATTAGACGTATGGTGAATGGAAACATATGACTCACTCTTGCAGCACTTGATGTATGAAGGCCACAGGGGTGCTGGTATGTGTGCTTTGTTGTATTCCTGTCCTGATGTGACTGCAGGGGCCTGCTGCAGCAGAAGCGCCGCCAGGTCGGCGACAAGGCTGGCAAGCTGAAGGGCGGCCTGCAGAAGCTGGCAGAGACAGGGGTCCAGGTTGGGGAGATGCAGATCGTCTGCCAGGAGAAGAAGGTTGTGGTGGCCCAGGCCAAGATCAGCTGTGAGGAGCTGTTGGTGGCCATCGTGCAGGACAAGCGGGCAGCTGATGAACAGGAGAAGCAGGTATCCTCTGGCAGCAGCCAGACAGGCTGCATGCACTTGCCACTTGCAGGTCTGGGCACAGCATGTTGTCGGCCCTTGAGGTCAGGGGTGTTACCTGGCTCCCTTGGCAGGCAGCAGCAACCCAGCTCCCGCGGCTGCCAGCATTGCTGCAGAAAGGCAGGCAGCAGAGCATGTAAAGGAGGTCCCTGAGTCTCCTTGCTGCTCAGTCAGCAGCAGCCTGCAGTACTGGCTTGAAGAGTGCTGGGGGGCTTGCTGCTGGTATGAGGTCTGCCGCAGCAAGCAGCCCTGTAGTCCCATGTGCACTGCTTCAGTCTGGCACGTCCATGCTGCGCAGGTCAATGCTGAGGCCCAAAAGATTGGCAAGGAGGCTGATGAGGCCAACGCCATCGCAGCTGAGTGCCAAGCTGGGCTGGACAAGGCATTGCCAGCACTGCAGGCTGCAGAAGACGCCCTCAATGTGCTTACAAAGAAGGACATGTCAGAGCTGAAGGTGCAGTTCCCTGAGAGTTTCCGCCTTGGCATCTGCCACTTGACAGCATGTCTGCTGGGCTTTGAAAGGGTTGGCAGCTTGCAGCCCAAGCAGACAGAATTGTCTGCCAGCAGCAGCATCACCTTGCATCTTAGAGTCGTTTAGAACATAGCATTCTATCTGTGTTGCGGTGCCCTGCAGCTTGGCAGTCGCAGCAGGTCTTGCATGCTTGGCTTCAGCACAGCGCAACCCTCACTGGCAGCAAGATCCCAGCAGTTGCAGCAATTGCTGGGACGCTGTGTCAAGCACTCCACCCTGGTGAAGCTCAAGCTGTAAGGCTTGGAGACTGCAAGATTGCAGCAGAGGTCCCAGCAGGTTCAGCACCATCTATGACTGCCGCAGATCGGTGCCAGACCCCCTGTGCTGGTGGAGCTCACGCTGCCTTGCATGGTCACATCCACAATGCAGCAGCTTCTGGCAGGTGCCCCATTGCATGTGACGGCTGCAGGCCTATGCCAAGCCCCCTGCCCTGGTGGAGCTCACACTGTCTGGCGTGATGACTGTACTGCGTCGCACGCCCACCTGGGACGAGGCCAAGAAGGCATTGGGGGACGCCAGCTTCATGGAGAAGCTGCTGCAGTTTGACAAGGACAGGCTGGATGACCCCCTGCTCAAGAAGCTGCAGAAGTACACCACCAACCCCGAGTTCACGCCTGAGGTGGGCAGAGCCTACCTGCGTCGCAGGTTGTGATCAGTGTCGTCATGCTGCAAACATGGCACGGATTACTAGCCCAGAGCGCACGCCTGCGCTGTGCTGAGTCTGCCTGCACAAGCCCCTGTGCTTCATACTGATCTGGGCGAGCACCTGAGCTGCGCGGAGTCGGCGTGCATCACCCTGGTGCTGATCATTGCCATGCAAGCCACGGCTGGCGAGGGTGTGCTAGCATGGTGCCAAATCCAGTGCACAAGCCTTGGCTGCAGTCAATACACAGCAGCAGCCTGCTGAAATGAGATTCATGCGCGGCCCAGCATGCATGGCATGCTGCTCCTGCTTTGCGCCCACATCTCAGATCTTCAGGTTGGCAACATGTCCAGGGCCTCACGCTAGGTGCATTACAGAGATAGTTGCGTTGCCACCTACCTCTTGATCCTGCAGTCAGTTGGCAAGGTGTCTGGGGCAGCACGCGGGCTGTGCCTGTGGGTGCGTGCCATGGAGACATATGGCACTGTGGCCAGGGACGTGGCCCCCAAGCGTGCCAAGCTGAAGGCGGCGCAAGACAACTTGGCCAAGAAGCAGACAGCCCTGGCAGCTGCGCAGCAGCAGCTGGCAGAGGTGCTGGCCAAGGTCCAGACGCTCAAGGTGGGGGACTAAGCCCCTGAGGTACTATTGGGGTTGGCCTAGGAGTCGGATCACTGCTGCTCCCCCTGGCAATGCTGCCCCTGGCCTGGAACTGACTCCACAGCTGCACAGCAGCTGGCAGAGGCCCTAGCCCTGGAGCTCAATGAGAGTCACCAGGGACACTGCTTCCATTGGCAGCATGGATCGCAGCCTGTGCTGAACAGGGCAGCCACTGCTTTGCGGTGCGACTGTGCGGCCAGTGATGAGCTTGAGCAGGCAATGCCCTGAGGGCTCAGCGAGCAGCTGTGGACGCCTTGGCATGTCTTTTTCTGTGAGCAGACAGGTGGAGGCCTGCAGCAATTGCTGCCATCTCAATGTCAGCTTTGCTCCAACTGGCTGCCCTAGGCCCACAGCCAGTACCCGCGTGCAGGAAAACTATGAGGAGAGCACGCTGCGCAAGAAAGCCTTAGAGGATGAGCTGGAGGACCTGGAGGGCAAGCTGCTGCGTGCTGAGAAACTGCTCTCAGGTGAACCCAGGCACTTGGACGCTAATGTGACATGCATTACCCACCAGTCGGCCATGCACCTGCCAGGTTGACTTGCCAGAAGAGGTACTGACCGGGCTGGACGGCTATCATGTAGACAATGCTTCACCTGCCAGGTTGCAGCCCTTGCCTGACTGGCACTCACTTACCCCATTCCTTGCCTGCTGGGTGGCCCTTTCCAGTCCGAAAGGTGCTGATGTTTGCGCGCCTTTCCTGTCAGGCTCCCTCATATGCAACATGACTCAGAGTGGTGTGATCGCAGGGCTGGCTGGCGAGCGCACGCGCTGGGAAGCCAGCATCCTGACTCTGGATGCCCAACTGGCCGCCCTGCCTGGCGATGTGGCCCTGGCTAGCGCGTTCATGAGCTATGCCGGCCCTTTCCCCAGCGAATACAGGGACGAGCTGTCCAAAAGCACCTGGCAAAAGACAGTGAGCCTGACATTCATGTTCAAGGCTCTGATGTAGCTGCTTCCTGCTGCACAGTGACAGCGCTTTTAGCTCCCCTTGATCAAGCTGCAGACGCTGCTTTGCAGCACACAGATGTGGGTCTGCATGTAGAGGGCTGGAAATTGTTGTTGGTAAGAGCAGATGCTGCAGATCAGGCATTGTAAATTGCCGGGCATCCATTGCCTGCTGGCTGCTGCTTCAGCTGGGGACATTGCCAAAGATTCAGACCCTGTGCCTGGTGCTGCAGATCAAGGCGCTGAATGTGCCTGCCTCAAATGATTTTGACTTCGCCCTGTTCCTGGCTGACCCCAGCGATGTGCGTGACTGGAACATTGCTGGCCTACCGGCTGACTCCTTCTCCACAGAGAATGGTGTCATGGTCACCAGGGGCCGTCGCTGGCCCCTTATGATTGATCCACAGGTGAGACATGGTTGAGTGTCAGCCTAGTAACCCCCTTAGTGCCGCTGCTTCGCTACCAAGCTGCTGCCGTGACACTGCTTAGCAGCATAAAGTGTACGCCTCATCATGTCTCATGAATCCGCTGCCCCAACGGGAAGCAGCGCAGCAGCAACATTGTGCAGTTCTGTATGGTGACACCTCCAACTTGCTGCCATGCAGGGTCAGGCCAACAAGTGGGTCAAGAATCTGGAGGCCAAGAATGGCCTGCGCGTCCTCAACCTGACAATGGCCGACATGCTGAGGCAGATGGAGAATGCCATACAGCTGGGCCAGCCTGTGCTGCTCCAGGTGAGGATGCGCAGCTGACCGGCACATGTCAACAGGCAGTGGCAAATAGCTGCAGTGATGTGATGAGCTGCACCCTTTTGCACAGGAGGCTGCCTGGGCCTCCATTTCTTCTTGACATTTGCAATGCTTCTCCAAACACACCCGTAGGCAGACTGGGCTGGCTTCTTCGCACAGCAGGCAGGCATTGTTTGTGGCCATCATGTCTGCTGAGCACGAACTGCTGTCAGGTCTGGTGCAGGACAATCTCCAGATGCAAACCTGACTGAGGTGCACAAGCTCGGCAATGTGTGCAGCCACATCAATATGCACTTGTGGGCGGCTGCCAGCAGCAAGCTGGCAGGAGCTGCACTGTACTCACAGCTTCTGCAATGCTTCTCGTCCAGCAGTGGTCAAAACAGGTCCTTTAGCTTGGCACAGCAGTCAGGTGCATATCCTTTCTGAGCTCAAGTTCCGTTGGGCCCATACAGGATGTGCTTGAGGAGATCGACCCCACCCTGGAGCCTGTCCTGGCCAAGTCTTTCATCAAGCGGGGCAATGCCACTCTCATCAAGCTGGGCGACAAGGAGGTGGACTACAATCCAGACTTCCGTCTCTACGTCACCACAAAGATGGGTGCGCTGCCACCCTGTCAGGCCCTGTGTTGTGCTCTGCAACCCCTGCAGAAGTCGGCGTTGACAGAGGCGGTTGTGCCTATGCTGTGCCTCATGCTGCAAGCGCCACTGCAGCAGCCAGGCCTGGACGTGCAGTATGCCTTGTGGCCCAGGCAGCAGTCGCTGGTCAGCCTGCTCAGTCAGCGGCTGCGTCCTCACCGCGCGACATGCCCTGCAGTTCTGCAGCACCAGCCGAGCCAAGGCCCTGCAGCATGCCATCCGGCCTGCGCAGCAGCAGCAAAGGTCTTCTCGACGCCGGTCCACCAGCAGCTGCAGGCAGCCTCGTGGGTCTGCATGCTCCAGGATCTGTATCGCTGGCTGCTGCTCTGCTGGTCACCCAGCAGGGTGGGCATGCACTCACGTGTGGCCCTCACTTGCAGGCAACCCGCACTACACCCCAGAAGTCAGCACCAAGGTCATGATCGTCAACTTTGCCGTCAAGGAGCAAGGACTGGAGGCCCAGCTGCTCAACACTGTGGTCAAGTGCGAGCGCCCTGACCTGGACAAACAGAAGAACGATCTGGTGGTCACCGTGGCCCAGGGCAAGCGCACTCAAGTGGGTTCAAGTGTCCGCCCTCGACTGCATGCCAACCCAGATTGCAGCCATGCAGCACTGTACCCTCAGTGCGGATGGTTGCAAGCAATCGACAGGACAAAGGCAAGTGCAAGCTGGGGAGGCATTGCGCAGCACCTTCTGTCAGTGCAAAGCAAACGCGGCAACAGACTGCACAGACCCGACCACAAACAAGCCACTCCTCTTGTGGACCTTGGGACCCCCCAGTGCCCCCCCAATATGCCCCTTGCAGAAGAAGCACACTGTGCACGTCTAGCTGTGGCGTCTGCAGCCCTAAAGTGTCTCTTCATGGCAGAGCACATGCCTGCCTTATGACACACCCCTTTCTGCAGGCTGAGCTTGAGGACAAGATCCTCTTTCTGCTGTCAACAGCAACAGGCAGCCTGCTAGACAATGTAACGCTGATCAACACTTTGGACGCTTCCAAAACCACCTGGGAGACAGTCAACAAGTCGCTGCAGGCAAGTCTTCCTGCCCTCTAAGCTCAAGTCTCCCTTTTCACAGTTTGCTCATCAGTTGCCAGTCAGCTCACACATACTGCATGCTTGCCTCAACAGGCTTTGCGCTCTGCACAGCAGATGCCTGCTAGCTTGCACCCTGGGTGCCTGTCAATGCTAGATCCCGATGTGCAGGTAGCAGAGGAGACAGCCAAGAAGATTGAGGCGGCTGCTGCAGCGTACAAGGCCTGCAGTCTGCGTGCTGCCATCCTCTACTTTGTGCTGAATGACTTGTCTAACACGGACCCGATGTACCAGTTCTCGCTGGATGCCTATGTGGACCTCTTCCTGATCAGCATCCAAAAATCTGCCAAGAATGACAAGGTGGAGGACCGCATCAAGAATCTGAACGAGTACCACACATATGCAGTCTACAAGTACACTGCCAGGTGGGGGCTTTGGTCTGTGCCTGACCTGCCCTGTGCGCATCCCAGGATGCGGGGAGTGCCCTGAGCCACCTTGCCTCAGCAGCAATGGCAGTCTCAGTACGTGCTCAGCTATGCTGGAGGAGGACACCCTGTGTCTTCGAAAGAGTACCTCACCAGAAACCAGTGCTGTAAGTACATTGTTGAGCAGCATCAGAAGCCGCCTTGACCACAGACGTGCTTGATTGCAAACCTGCGCTGCAGGGGCCTCTTTGAGCGGCACAAGCTGCTGCTGTCGCTCCAGATGTGTGTGCGTATACTCCAGAGTGCCTCCCAGATCAACAATGAGGAGTGGCAGTTCTTCCTCAAGGGCGGCATGGTCTTGGACCGCTCCCAGCAGGCCAAGAACCCTGCCCCCGCCTGGCTGTCAGAGCTGGCCTGGGACAACATCACAGAGCTGGATAGCCTGGCCAGCTTCAAGGTGGGCCTGTGCTTGGCTGCACAGCTGAGAACAGCAAGAGGCTCTCTCTCAAACTGTCTGGTAGGGCTTAGCATACATGCATGCAAACTGCTGCATATTCAAAGGGATGCCACGTCATTGCTGCCTCTCTGCAGGGCGTTGTGGCCAGCTTTGAGGGTAGCACAGGGCAGTGGGAGGCGTGGTACAGGTCCAAGCAGCCCGAGTCTGCAGAGCTGCCTGGGGAGTGGGAGACGAAGTGCAGCGAGCTCCAGCGTATGATCCTCGTGCGCTGCATCAGGTGCGTGCGGGCCTTACAGTTTGCACAGGTTTAGCAATCAGCTGCGGCCATGTTGGAGGCCACAGCATGTGCAAGCACCCTGCCCACCATGTGTTGAGCAGTCCTTAAGCCAGTGTTTGCTGCAGGCCACATGCATGACCAGATGCGGACAGTAGCCGCCACATTGCTGCAGCCCTGACCACGGCTGCTTTGCTGGCTGGTTAGCCCCATGATCTGCACCTACAAGTGCATTCACTGCTGTGGCTGCAGGCCCGACAGAGTCATCTTCGCCGCAACCACCTACGTGGCCAACGCACTCGGCCGCAAGTTTGTGGAGCCCCCCGTGCTGGACCTGGGGGAGACTCTGGCAGACTCCACGCCCCTGTCCCCGCTCATCTTTGTTTTGTCCGCAGGAGTGGACCCCACAGAGATCCTGCGCAAGCTGGCCCAGGAGAAGGGCATGGGGGACAACTTCTTCACTGTTGCGCTGGGGCAGGGGCAGGTGGGTGCTGTGTGGGGCTGACTGGGAGGCAGGGGCCTGTGGTTGCCCTCAGAGGCATGGCAGACAGCCCCTTCGCCACTGCACCTATGACAGCAGCAGGTGAGCGCCATTGACGCTGGCTGGAATTCAGCACAGACACGGAGCCGCCTGCTGCCTGCTGGTTGCGGAGCAGAGGCACGTACGTGCGTGGGCCGCAGGCTTATGGTGTTCAGCACAGAAACGTCAACAATCGGTGCCCGTCTGACTTTGCAGGCGCCCATTGCGACCAAGCTGATCACTCAGGGGATCAAGGAGGGCAACTGGGTCTTCCTGGCTAACTGCCACCTGATGACCAGCTGGCTGCCTGCGCTGCAAAAGATCATCGAGGGCTTTGAGGTCCAGAAGCCACATGCCAATTTCCGCCTCTGGCTCAGCAGCAGCCCCAGCGAGCAGTTCCCCATTGCCATCCTGCAGCGTGGCATCAAGATGACCACAGAGCCTCCCAAGGTGCTGGCATGCTGTGTGCAGCTTGCTGGCTGTAATGAGGGGAAGTATCTGGGTGGCCTTTGCAGTGATCACGACGCTGTGTGTGCTGCAAGCTCCCTTCAAAGTCCAGGACGTGTAGGCTGCCTCAATGTGCTGTTTATTTACATGTTGTCGTGAGCTGCAGCGCATGCTGGCAGGCTCACAGAGTGGTTAAGTTGTCTGCAGGGGCTGCGTGCTAACCTCTTACGGCTGCTCAACACCATCAGCGATGAGAGCTTCAATGAGTGCAAGAAGCACGTTGAGTACGCAAAGCTGCTGTTCTCGCTGACCTACTTCCACTCGGTGCTGCTGGAGCGCAGGAAATTCAGGGCATTGGGCCTGAACATTCCCTACGATTTCAATGACACTGACTATAAGGTGAGGGCACACACCTCATTAAGTATAAGAAGAAACCTTGCTCCAGCCTGTCTTGGGGGCCCCTGGGTGGCTCTCAAAGGCACCCAGATTGGCAAGTGCTGTGGCTTGCTGTGTTGTGCAAGCAGCATGATCCTGGTCTAATGTCAGCTTGCCAGGGGCTGCTGGTCCTCAAAGCTCTGACTTCAAGCACTGGTGTTACAGAGCTCAGGTGCCTGCACATGTGATGACCGATCTGCAATATGTCTGGACATCTGCAGGTGTCAGATGACCTCCTGAAGTCCTACCTGGACAGCTATGTGCAGACACCCTGGGATGCCCTGAAATATCTCATTGCAGAGGCCAACTACGGTGGCAGGGTCACAGACGAGCTTGACAGACGGGTTCTCAGCTCATACCTCAACAGGTGGGGCAGGCCCGGCAGCTCGCATTGTCCGCCTGCACTGAGTGTGAACCGCGTGTCTCGCCAAGCACCCTGCCCAGCCGGGCCATCAGCCTGAGGCCAGCCTGCTGCTGTTGGCATCTGCTTGCACAGTGCCGAGCTGCAGGCCAGCATGGTGCCTTGATGGCCCTACCATGCCATGAAGAGGCTTGACGGCTGACTGGCTGCACGCCTGCTGCAGATTCTATTGTGAGGAGGCGCTGAGTGTGCCCAACTACTCCTTGTCCCCACTGCCCAGCTACTACATCCCAGACTCTGCATCCCTGCAGTCCTACAAGGTGGGGCTCACAGCCAAGGCTTCAGCAGTCTCCTGGCATATGTCCCTGACTGATTTGCGGGCAGCCCCTTGTCACTGCAAGCTTTGCCAGAACGCCCATAGCTTTGGGGTACTCTTGGGTAATCTGTGTGTTGCCAGTCATCTGTCGATTGCTGTTTGACCATTTCTGCTTCATTCACGTCTGGCAATTGTCGGCCTCATTTGTGACAAGCAAAGAATCTAAGCTGCTGCCTGTGCCCTGCAGGATTACATCGGCACCCTACCAGCAGTGGACCGACCCGAGGCCTTTGGACAGCACCCCAATGCAGACATTGCCTACCAGATTGAGGACAGCAAGGTGGTGCTGGACAGCCTGCTGGCCCTGCAGCCCCGGGCAGCTGCAGCTGTGGGCGGCAAATCGCGAGAAGAGCTGGTCATGGGCATTTGCAATGACCTCCTGGAGCAGGTGGGCTTGACAGGATCTCTTCTGGCCCATAGCAAAGCCAGGCTCGGGGCCTCACTGGTCCTTGGACACAACCCCAATTGAGCTGTTGGCCTCTTGGGCAGGTATGGCTTTGCTGTTCTGCAGCGCAGCCAGGCAGAGGGATTAAGTTTGCGGGGAGCTGCATGCTTTGCAGGCAACAGATGGGTGTCCACACGCAAAAGGGCCACACACAGGGAACACCTTGTCTTGGGGCTCAGCCAGGGCAGGGCTTTGTGGAGGCAGCCGGCTGCCAGCATCTTTAGTGCTCTGCGCTGATCCCTTTGGCTGCAGACAGCTGCCCGACATTGCTGTGCTTGCTGCTGCCACTTTGGCCGGCGTCACTCTGCCTGCACATTGCCTCCTGGCAGCAAAAGGCATGTCTCATTCAGTGCTGGGCACTTGACCCTTGTACCTCAAGGCCACCACCCAAAGCCAGGGCGTCCCCTCCGTGTCGGTATCAAGAGCCATTTGCAGGGTCCGCACAAAGCCATCACAGCCTGCAAATCAGGCCAAGGCTTCCCGATTGACGCTTTGCATTTGTGGGTGGCAGGTTCCTGCGCCTTTTGACCTGGAGGCCATCACCAAGGCCAAGGCCAGCGACCCTTCCGCGCTGCACGTGGTGCTGCTCCAGGAGCTGGAGCGCTACAATGCGCTGCTGGCCAGCATGCGCCGCAGCTGCAGCGAGCTGCAGAAGGGCCTCAAGGGTGTTGTGGTCATGTCAGCCGACCTGGACGACATTGCCAATGCGCTGTTCGCCAACAAGGTGGGCCTTCGCGCAAGATCCAGCACCACAGCCCCTCTGCAGCAGGACTGGATGCTGTGGTGTGTCTGCAGGTGCTGTGTTGCTGGACACCGCAGCAAGGGGCCTTGCAGCCACACTTCTGCAGTCGCACTAGCCTATCCTTTGCAGCTGCACAGCTGCCTGGCACCTCAGCAGATGCCAGGAGCCTTGCAAAAGCTTTTGCCATGAGTTGTTCAGCCTCCATGCCGCCTGCTGTAAGTAACTAATACATGCATACATGTCGGTGCAGATCCCTGCGGCCTGGCTGAAGGCCTACCCCAGCCTCAAGCCCCTGGGAGCCTGGATCCGCGACCTGATGGCTCGCCTGGACCAGCTGAGCAAGTGGGCCAATGGGGACTACCCTGTCGTCTACTGGCTATCGGGTTTCACCTACCCCACCGGCTTCCTGACAGCTGTGCTGCAGGCAAGCCTGCCTATTTTCAACAGCTAATACAGGGTGTCCTGCATGTCACGGTTAGTGGCCAGGGGCACACTTTAGGAGCTTTGCATCAGTCAGCCTGCGGCCCCACAGCCCCCTGCCTGCAGTCCTCTGTCTGTCTGCCCGTGAGCCACAGGAGCTGCTCCTCCTGCAGACAACGGCCAGGCGGAGCGGCATCCCCATCGACAGCCTGTCCTTCGAGTACAGCGTTGTCAATGTGGAGGAGCAGGAGCTGCAGCAGCCACCCAAGGAGGGTGTCTATGTCAAGGTCTGCTCTGCCCCTGTCAGCCTTACATGCATGCGCCAGCAAGCTGTGTTGGACCCACTGTGCACCTGTCAGCCTCAGCTTCACAGAAGGCTTGCAGCTGTGCAGCAAATGGGCAGCTCAGTTGCTAGCTCTCTGATCCAGCAGCTGGCAGCATGCAACCATGCCCGTGCCGGCCGCACCGAAAGCCCAGCAGCCCAGCAAACAGAACACCAGCAAAGCTTGCACGCATTAGTGCCGCCAGCAATCAGTTGAGCGCTGGAGTAGGTTCCAGCCAGTCCGACCCTGTCTGGCTTTTGCAGGGCATGTTCTTGGAAGGTGCCGGGTGGGACCGGGACAATGGGTGCCTCTGTGAGCCCAATCCAATGGAGCTGATTGTGCCCATGCCCATCATGCTGTTCAAACCAGTAGAGAACAAGAAGAAGTCTCAGCGGAGCATCTACACCTGCCCACTCTACATCTATCCCCATAGGACTGGCACCAGAGAGCGCCCGTCTTTCATGATCAATGTCGACCTGAAGTCTGGCTCAGCAGAACCAGACTTCTGGATCATGCGTGGCACTGCTCTACTGTTGTCGCTTGCGCAGTGATCACTGTCTTCTGCTTCTTGCTTATAGCCCATCAATATCAGATGAAATTCAGTTCCAGAAAGCAACAAGCAGGAGACCTTCAGCAAAGTGGCTCATGAGGTTGGGGCGGCAGACTTCTGGCTGCCTTGAAGGGCCTGCTGCAGCCAGTTCTGCCCAACACGCAATCTCTGCTCCCCTGTAGGCTGACGGTACCAGTAAGCTGCTCTTCTGAGGGCAGCTGCCAGTGGTCCATCAAGTGTGAGCCCACGGTCATTTGTATCAGACCTCAACCTACGCTTATGAGCATCAATGAGATGCAAGACGATACATGGCACCAAACAACACAGGAATGGCTGACAAACCAGCAGGTGCCCTACCTGATGCCTGCGGCTCCCAGCAGCGAGCCCAGCGGCCCTGACTGAAGAGAGGAAGCCACGCCTTCTGACACAGAGACAGGCAGGGTGACTGCTCCTGAGGTGCGACCTGCAGCAACAGCAGCAGCAAGGATCATGCAGCAAGCAGCAGCATGGTGCCTGCACCCTTCAACAGAGGGAGGGGCTGCCTTACCAAGCGACATCATGTCGCCGAGGTGCTGGTACTTGAAGGGCAGCAGAGGCCTGCCGTTGATGGCAGACCACACGTTCCAGGCCACATAATCAGCCTGCTGGAAGGCCACCTGCACCACAACAGCACTTTCTACACCTGGCAGTGCAGTAGAGGGCACAGCAGCAGGAAGTCCATTCACTGTGCTCCCACCAGGAATTGCTGTGATGTCAGGCTCCCACGAGGCGCACCTGTGCAGTGGCTGGCAGGACCTCAGGCGTGAGGTCAAGATCTGGGCCAGCAACATCTCCCAAAGCGAACACACGGCTGTGGTTGACCACCCGCAGGGTGCGCTCTGTGCGCATGGCCCCCTTCTGGTTCTGAGGGAAAGGCAGCGACAGCCTGCGCTCTGACACTTTGGTCACAGGCCCGCTGCCTGCTGTCCACAGAACCAGGTCAGCTGCCAGGCTGCGCTGCTGCTCGCCAGGCAGCTTCAGGGAGACAATCCGCTTGTCAGTGTCGACCAGGGATGGCTGCGGCTGGGCTGCCTGCTGGGGGCTCTTCTTGATGCCACTGACCTGCGCAGCCAGGCTGTGGTATCAGCAACATTTATAGCTGTTGAGCACATACAGACCACATGCAGAGAAAAGCTGCTGTAGCCCTGTCGACCTACGTTCACCTGGAGGAAGGCACAATGTCAAGTTTCAGGTGATGCAGCTCACCATGGCATTGTACACGATCTCGATGCCCTGCTTCTGCAGCATCTGGCGGGCAGCATCCACCTGCCCAGGTGGGCAGCCCTCCAGAATGTCAGGTCCTGCAGGCACAGCAATCGCAGTCAGCCTGGCTGCCCAGCATGCTTGAAACAACCACCATCCTGCTACCAAGACTGGGGGCTGAGCTCCACAAACACAGCCTGCCTGTCCTGGTGCATTGCTGCTGTGCTGAAGTTGGGCATGGGCACCGCAGAGCCAACCCAGACAAATGCCTGGCTCTCATGCAACCGCAGGCTCAGTAGGTCAGTCCAGAACAGCACATTGGGTGGGCGACGGAGCATCCCGAATGTAGCAAGCCCATGTACCCACCTGCTGTAATCAGCTTGACCTGGCCCCGCCTGCCCAGGCGTTCCTGGACGGTTGTGGCAAGCTCCACTCCCGCGTACCCAGCCCCAATCACAGCCACCTCGGCGGGACGGGGCTGCCGCTCCAGCACCTGTAAGCGTGCCTGGGCCTGCAGTAGCACCAGCAGAGGCACTTCACAAACATGGCAGGGGTGGCCTCTGGGCAGCCCGATCGGCGTAGGTCTGCAAGGGCAGCAGCAAAACTTCTCGGAAAAACACGGCAGGGGTCTGCCAGCTCCTATGCCGATCCACGAAGGACCCTTCCCTTTTGCGACATTGCCAGCGGAGCACAATGGGAGTGCTGCCGCCATCACGCCTGAGGAGGCTAACGATGACCCCACCAGGATGGCTACCCACCTTCATGGCATCTTCAAAAGAGCAGAAGGGCACGGCCAGCTCCTTGACCCCCTCGATGCCAAAGGTGGATGTCTCGCTGCCCAGCGCCAGCACCAGCCAGTCGTACTCCACCACCTGCCCGTCCGTCAGCTTGACCTGACCGCCGCCAGCACTGCCGTCCTGAAGAGTGGCTGTGTCTGTCTCCACAGAGCTGACTGCACCCTGCAGGCCGGCAGGCAGGGATCCAGCAGCCGCTGAAGAGGGGCATTGTAACAAGAAGGGCCAGCTTTGCAGCTGCAACCTGAGGTAGCAATATCGCAACAGGCAACGTTATGGCAGGAAGCCAAGCCAACAGAACACGTTGTAAAGAGAGCAGCAGTGGGTGCCTGGCACCTCACACCTGTCAAGACTGAAATTCATGCCTGTGCAAAGCACCCTTGGCAGCATGTTGGCAGGGTAGAAGCCTGCCTGGACAAATGTGATGGAGTAGGGGGCCAGCAGCTGCCTGAAGGGGGGGGCCACCTCCTCAGCCTGAGCTCCCCCATTCAGCAGCTCGTACAGCAGCGGCTTGAAGACAAAACGCTCGTTGCGGTCTATGAGGGTGACCTGCAGCGGCAGGGCATGCAGCGTGCTACAGCAACGGCACACAGGGGGTTAGACCTAAAAAAGCTGCAGGCCATGCAGGCTGCTGCCAAGGGGAAGAGGTAGGCTGCAGCAGGCCATGCACAGGCTGCTTGCAGCACTGATGTGCACCCAACAAATGTTGCCCCAGCACACAGAGGCAGGCATGGACCACAGGCAGTACTTGCCTGCGGCCGCTTGTTGTTGGGCCAGAGGAGGTTCTCCAAGCGAATTGCCGCGTACAGGCCGCCGAAGCCTCCTCCGAGGATGCAGATGCGAGGGGGTGCGCCCGGGCGATTGCCTGAGTGTACAGAACCTGGTGTCAGGTACCTGTGAAGGAATCATGCCGTGGGGTGGCATACCTGAATACGAAGTGCTTTCTGGAGCGGAGGCTGCTGCTGCCAGAGTCAACATGGTTCTGCTGCCTGGACGATTGCCATGCCTGCCAGATCTCCATCTGTGGAGGGGCTGGCGCCCTGCAACACATAGCACTGATCAAGAGAACTCTGCCTGACAACGAAAATGAGCTGCTTCCACCTTCCTCAAGGGACTAGAGAGTTGCTGCCTGGTGCGATGCACTCACTAGATGCAATGTGGCTCAAGATGCCCAGCTGGTGGTTGCAGTGATGCTGAATGACGCTGAAGGTCCTTCCAATCCGCGAACATGGCACGTTGAAGTTCATGGCGTGTCCATTCAGTTACAGGTCAGGTAGGCTCTTGGCGTCTTACTTTCTGGGCTGCATGGAGCTTTGGCCACTGCCCATTGGAGTTCACCTGAGCCCCATTACCCTGATGCTCATCGCCAAAGGTTAACATGTATTCCTTCTGCCTTTGACCTCTCTCTGATGCGCTGAGCAGCAATTGCATTGGTCTTGCCCTGCGCTGCCTGCAGGATGCCTGGTAGCATGTCGCTAAGCAGCGCGATCTGAGCTCTTTGGCATCCTTGTGCAATGGGCAGCCTTGGCAGGATTAGCATGTTGTGCGGCACAAGCCGGCAAGGGCAAGAGTGCTGAGGTGAGGGGCTGGTCAAGTCTGCGGCCAAGCATCCCAGGCGGGCCACCTTGCTGTGCTCCATTGGGCCATCCATAAGGATGCAGTGTAGGTGGATCAATGCGGCAGTGCAGCTGCTGGGTTGTCTCCTGGCGGTGCTGCTGTGGGCAGCGCGGCAGTCTCTTCTAAGTCACCCTGGCAGCATAACACTCCATTTTCAGGTAGGCGTCCCCGTAGCAAGCACCTTGTGGAGCTCAGCAGTGTCATGTGGGACGTTGTGCATATTGTGACTGTATCAGTCCTGTTCACAGTGGTAGTTCACGTCATGTGATGTCAGCATAAGACAGACTGGTGTGTGTATCAGTGCCCTGGTGCATGATGCTGAGGGTGACATGCATCAACCAACTTGAGAGCTTTGCATTTCGTGGCAATGTGCCAAGGCATGCAATGTGCTTCACCGGCGGAAGCTTGCCTATGTTTGGACGACTAAGGTGGTGCCATCTCAGCTTGCTGCCAGCCTGCTGCCCTGGCGCTGGTTGGCTTCCTCTTTTAAAGATGTTTGCCTTTTCACTTGGAAACAGGCATGTTGCTCTTCAGCCGCCAAAACAGCAGCAAACCCAGGGTTTTGCTAGGTTGCGGGAAACTAGTGGGGCCAATTTTGCCCTTCGGAAGGGAAACTCATTTACAGCTAGTGAACCCACGTCGACTGAACTGTTCTCACCCGTGTGACGGCGAGCAGGGATTGTCCTTGCACCCAGATCAGACTCTTTTACTCACCGCGTGCGTTTGGGGCGTGATGTCTCCAGGGAGGCTTCGCGACAGCGTTGACATTGATACAGCCCACGGCAGCCAGGATGCAGCACATGCGCTCAAAAAGAGTGTCCGCCAGCAGGGGACCCAAGGAGCATCTACCTCAGACTGCACCATCACTTGGCTCTCTGGGTCGCCTGGCCCCATTTTCGAGGAGCTAGGTGAGCATTTGTCAAGCCCCATATGAGCACATGCATGTGGGCTGTCCATGTGACCAGCCTGGCCATGTGACTTCACAGCTAGCAGGCGTGCATCCTAGTCTCAGCTGTGCAGAAATGCATTGACACTGTTGCGTGCAGGGGAGAAGGAGCTGCATGCCACCGTAACCGATGTAGACCCAAAGGATGCAGTGACACCCGACAACTGGGTGCCGCGGCATAGGGATCTGATCAGGTATGTGTGCCAACTTACATGAGGTTTCTCTCATGGCTCTGCCATGCATGGCTATGCAGCGCTAGAGCCTGTACTTCATTATGTGCAGGCTGACGGGGAGGCATCCCTTCAACTGCGAGCCGCCGCTGCCCCACCTAATGGCCTCTGGCTTCATCACGCCCACCTCGCTGCACTACGTCAGGTCAGCTGTGGACGGGGTTGCCAGCACCTGCCATGCTTGGTCAATGTCCGTACGATCAAGCCGAAGAAGCCCGCCACCCTCTGTCTGAGCTGGCCGGCCTCACCTTGCATCATGTTCCTGCATCGTGCAGGTAAACAGGGCTGCCTGCCACCAGATAGCTGGTGCATGGGGTGCTTATGTGAGCAGGCCAGCCTGAGCGAGCAGCATGCTCCTCTGTGCAGGAACCATGGGGCAGTCCCCCGGCTGTCGTGGGAGACCCACCAGCTCACTGTGGGGGGCTTGGTGGAGAAGCCCACCACCTTCAGCATGGATGACCTGGTGAAAAAGTTTGAGGCCCACACAATCTGCGTCACGCTGGCCTGCGCAGGGAACCGGCGCAAGGAGCAGAACATGGTGACCAAGACCAAGGGCTTCAACTGGGGGCCCAGCGCCACCTCCACAGGTGCCAGCCACTGGATGCCTGCTGGGCACGGAGCGTCTGGGAGTGTGCGTCTGTTACTGTGCCTTCATCTCGGGTCCACCACCACCTTCCTCCACAGCTGGACTGCAGCCTGCGATTGTTGCAGTTGCCGCAATGGCCTCCACTAGGGTCCCAGCGCCACCTCCACTGGGCCACACTGGTCAGCTGCACCGCACAGCATGGCCTGAGCTGCCCGAAAGACTGGCTAGGATTTGCACACTTCAGCGAGCATTAATGGTGCCTAGCACCACCTGTAGAGCACTACAACACACTGCCAGAACCCAGTCAGCCTGCACAACACAGGGCACCCCATGGCTTCGCAGCGCTGACTCCAGGCATTTCTCAAGCTCAGCACTACCTGTGTTGGCAGGCCACTCATAAGCTGCAGTGTCTGTGTGTCAAAGCCCAGCCTCCACTGCCAAATCCTGTGAGCACTGGCAAACGATGAGCGGGTGCGTTACTGCGCTTTCAGCAGGCAGCTCATCAGTCTGCCGCACATGCAATCACCTGGAGTGGGGTGGACCTAGTGAATGTCCTTGGAAAGTGCCATGCCTCTGAGGTGGTTGCCCCCAGCCTCCCCTTACTTTGCTGCGCTGGCAGGTCCCCCTTGCCTGCTCCTGCAGGCGCCTGGACTGGGGTGCGACTTGTGGACCTGCTCAGAGCCTGCAAGGTTCGCAGCTACAAGCAGGGGGCCCGCTTCGTGCACACAAACGGCGTGAAGGGGGAGCTGCCCCAAGGGGACGGAACCTATGGGACCTCCATCCACTACGGCATGGCCATGGACCCTGCCAGCGATGTCCTCGTGGCCTACATGTACAATGGGAGGCCCTTGGCGCCAGACCACGGCTTCCCCGTCAGGATCATCATCCCAGGGTGCATTGGTGGCAGGATGGTGAGCGTGCAATCCCAGGGGTCGCTTCAGTAAGGTGTTGGCAGCATCGCGTGCTGGAGCCAGGGCATGGCCCCCTGACTCCAAGTCACAGTTTACATGTTGGAGTGATCCTCCTGGCAGCAGAGTGGTGGGCGGCTGCTGCTGGAGCCCTGCATGCTGCAGGCAGTGAGGTCGCACATCATGTCTTTCCCCTTGCTAAAACTATGCAGCATGCTGGGTGGCTGGCCAGGTCCAGCGCTGCATGCTGCAGCTGTTGCCCTGGTAGAGCAGGCAAGATGCAGCTGTTCAAGCCCTTGCAGTGTCCTCAGTGGTCAGCAATGCTGGGAGAGCAGGCCTGGGCAAGCCCTGTGCTGATGTGCGTTGTGCGCAGCCCTTCACAAATGGAAGCTAGCAAGACGCAGCAAGCACTCTTTGGCAGCTCTTCTCAGAAGGCGCTTTCAATGCTGCGCAGGTGAAGTGGCTGCGCACCATTGAGGTTCTGGACACTCACTCCACCAACCACTACCATCGCCACGATAACAAGGTGTGTGAAGTTCCTCACTTACACTGGTTGCTGGGGAGTGTTCGTTGCTGAGCCACTAGCATTGGTGCAATGCATCTGACCGTGTGCTCAACTGCTGCAGGTGCTGCCAGCAGGCATCACTATGGAGATTGCTAATGCAGAGGGTGAGGCCCTCAGAACGTTGCTATGTGCTATCAGCTGTTGCCACCCGGCCTCCACCAGTTGTAGCCCTCAGCCCTTGTCAGTGAAGTGCTGCCCTGTCTTCCGGCTGCCTGGAGCAAACAAGCAGCTGTGGGTGTTGCAAGCCGACCTTGCCAGACACGTGATGGCCAGCTTGGCAACTTCGTGGGCTGGCGGGTGACTTGTCTTGGCCTGGCTGCCTCATGGACTTGCATGGCATAGATGAGCCCACATGGCAGCACATGATCCCCCCTGCCTGCAGGATGGTGGCAAAAGGAGGACTTTGTCATCAACGAGCTTAATGTGCAGTCTGTGATCACCTCGCCTGGCCATGACGAGATCATCCCCCTCACACAGGAGAAGTACACAGTCAAGGGGTATGCTTATTCAGGTGAGCTTGCATGCCAGGGGATTCGAGGTGTCATGCAAGGCCTGGGGCGCATGCAGCTTTGCTGCCGAGCAGCCATGGCTGGCATTGCTGCACCTGTGGCCCATGAAATGAATGTCACTCTGGCCGCACCTGCAACCTGTGGGCTTCCAAGCTGCCAAGGATGAGTGCTCATGGGCTGCAAGGCAGCTGTTGCCAGCCACTTGGGGTTGGCTTCGCAGGGCCTGCAACCTGATGACCACAAGCATCTGTGTCTGGATCCTCACGCGCCAGCGACCTGTGACGGGAGACCAGACCGGCTGTTCATTGCAGCTGGGACTGACTCCCCATTTGGGGCTGCAGGTGGTGGCCGAAAGGTCATCCGCGCAGAGGTTAGTCTGGATGCTGGCCAGAGCTGGCTCATCAGCAACATCATCCGCTTTGAGGAACCTACAGAGTACAACAAGCACTGGTGGGTCCTTTGCCAATGTGTGATGCACATGCCAGCTGTCCTGCTTCACCTTGAGGACAGGCACCAATGCAGTCTGTGGCTGCCTTGCAAGGGTCTTTCTTTGGGTGCTTCCGCTCAGCAACAAGCACTGCCAGCTTGGCAACTCTGCGTGCGCATGTGCGCATTTCAGAGAGCTTTCATGACTCATGGATGCCTCAAGCATTGGCGGGTCTCAGGCTGCGTTCTGCACAGGCGCCATCAATCGTTTGAGAAGCCCGCAGAGTGCAACAAGCATTGGTCAAGCAGGCTGCTGGGCATGCCTGCGGGGAGCAAGACTTCCTCCTGTCTGCCCGCGTTCTGCGCTGCTCACATGCACGCATGCTGATGCTGCAGCACTCTCTGCTGCAGGTGCTGGGTGTTCTTTGAGGTGGATGTGCCAATTGTGGACCTGTTGAGGGCCACCGAGATGAGGAGTCGTGCTGTGGACGCCAGCAACAACCTGCAGCCAGACAAGTGAGCTGAGGGTGGCCTTTGCTGCATCTGCTGTGCACAAGGGGCCTGCGCTGTGCTTAACAGCTGACAGCTGCTGGCCCCACAACCACACAGAGCCTGTTGCACTTGATGAACAGGTCTCCTGCTGCTTGACATTGAGCCTGTTGTGCGTACTTGACACGTGCTCACAAGCCGTGTCCTGCAATTGCCCAACATGGTGAAGCTACTGAACAATGCCTTTGATCCCTGTGCTACAGCTTGACGTGGAACCTGATGGGCATGCTGAACAACCCGCACTACCGCATCAAGACAAAGCCCGAGAGCAGCCAGCAGCTGGGCCTGGGCATCCACTGCGAGCACCCCACCAAATCTGGTGGCGAGGCCGGCGGCTGGATGGAGAGGGAGATGCTGGCCAATGCTCCCCCCGCTGCAGAGGTGGTGGTCAGCAGCGGGCCGGACACCAGCAGGCTGCCCACCTACTCGCCTGAGGAGGTGAGCCTGCGAAGCCAGGCTGGGCTGATGCAGTGCAATGCATGCTGTAAAGGTGTGAGCATTAGGCTGCAGCTGCTTACAAAGGTGGATGCGGCTCGGCCGCGACGCACTGGTCTTCAAGCTGGTCACATGGATGTGGTTGTGCAGCCCAGTGCATGCTCTGTCTGCTGAAACCTTATGAGTCCTGTTCCGCCATGTGCCTCCAATTCCTGCCTGCAGATCGAGAGGCATGACAGCCATGAGTCGTCCTGGTTCATCCATGACGGCAATGTCTACGATGCCACCAAGTTTCTCAAGGAGCATCCAGGTCGGATCATGCTGTTGGCATCTGGGGTGGTGAATGGGGTTAGCTAAGGGTGTAGGGCCGCCCAACCAGGGACTGCCCTTGAAAGCATGTTTGCCCTTGGCATGCAGTAGTTATGCAGTCAGCGGCACCCCTGTTGCTGCGCCAGTTACCAGGGCCACCTGCTCCCGCACTGAGGTTTGAGGCAAGCAGCCGCACTGCTGTGATCCCAACCTGCAAGCCTTGGGTCATAGAGCCGTGCTGCTGCACCATATGTGTAGGGCCCAGTGCCTCAGGCCAAGGAGCCTCTGTATCGACGCCTTATGCTCAGCAAGCAGCCACTGTGAGGTGCATTGCGCTTGTGTCATGCCGTCTGCTAGGATACTTGGGTTCACTTCACATATGGGCAGATTGCGCATCTGCCATGCTATCTGCTGTGTGTGTTGCCAGTATGCTTGCTTTGCTTTACACAGAGAAGCAAAATTGTATGTTGGTCTGGCACAAGACTGTATGCTGCTGACAGCTGCCCTGCTGCTTTGTTGTGCACTTAGCCTTGCCCAGCACAACAATCCCACAGCAGCCTGGCAATCACTTGTGTTGCTGCAGGTGGTGCCGAGTCCATCCTCATCGTGGCTGGAGCTGATGCCACAGATGACTTCAATGCAATTCACTCGGCCAGGGCCAAGGGCATGATCAAACAGTACATCATTGGCAGGGTCGGGAAGAGCACGGGGGGAGATGGCAAGCCAGAGCAGGCGCCTGTGGACAAAGAGGTCAGTCCCTGAGCTACACATGTTGCGGTTCAGGGCTTCTCGTCTCTGGTTTGATTGCAAATCAGGGCACCAGCAGGTCAGCGTGGGCGCCTGCGGACATCGAGGTCAGTCCCTGAGACAGCACAGGTTTTCTGATCTGAAGGACCCATTGAGATGAGGGTTGCCTGGCAGCTGAGATACCATGTGCACCTGCCACCAGCTCAGATACTTCAGCCTTTCATAGGGGAGCGCTGAGACATGTTGAAGAATCATGACTCAACAACAACCACAATGCCTGGGTGCAGGCAGCACAGCGTCCTGCTGTTTGACGGTGTACACCGACTAACATTCATGTTTACTGTGCAGAACAAGGAGGCAGGGGCAGAGCTGATTGCGCTCAACCCCAAGAAGAAGATCTCCTTCAAATTGGCTGAGAAGCATGAGCTCAGCCACAATGTGCGGCGCTTGCGCTTTGCCCTGCAGACGCCAGAGCACCGCACAGGGCTGCCCGTAGGCCAGCACATGTTCTTCTATGCCAAGGTCAGCAGCAGCAGCAGCATGCCTGATCATGAAGCTGCAGCCTGCCTCCCAAGTTCCACTGCCGCAGTGCGCCTGTTGCCATTGGCCTTGTGCGCTGCTGAGTGATGCTGAAGGACCCAGCAGAGCTGCACTCACACATCAGCTTGCTGTGTTGTGAGCCTGCTCTGACAAGACCCTGCCTGCCTCTGTACAGTGCAAGGCCCTGTCTGCCTCCCAGTGTGCTGCGCCTGTGTTTTCACCTGCCTGCTGCCCCCAGCTGAACTCGCCATGTAGGTTAAGAGATGACCACATCTGTATTAATTGCATGCCCCCTTTGGCCTTCAGCAATTTGGACCATGCATGCCAGACCCAGCATGGACACTGTATGGCACCTTAGATGACGTCTGCCTCCCCCCTGCTGCACGCAGGACAAGTAGGGAGGCCAGGTTGTGTGCTTACATCACCTGCTGTGGGCCCCCTTCCAGTCAACTCTACATTGCCCCTGCCCAACAGCAGCTGAACATTGCCTGCCCATTGCTGTCTGCAGGACAAGGGGGAGACCATCATGCGCGCATACACTCCCACCAGCAGTGACGACGATCTGGGCTACTTTGACCTGGTCATCAAGATCTACTTCTCGAACGAGCACCCCCAATTCCCACTGGTGGGTGCTGAGGCTGCTTGTGGGGTAAATGGAGGGCAGGGTGGCAGATGTCTCATGTGCCTTTGTTGTGGCAGAAGGACGGGGGCAGCGGCAGGTGACTTTCTTAGCATGTGGGGCTGCGCGGTGCTGTTATGGTGCTGGCTGGGAGCCAGTGGGTTCCAGCTTGCTTAGAAGCGTCACACAGGGTCAGAAAGAAACAAGGCATATTGCAGCAGAGCTGTGCGTGCATTGAGGAGGCGTAAGACCACCACACGCACATCTCACAGTCATCTCAGGCAGAGCTCTACTCACCCTCCTGCCATTGCTGCTTGTGGGCTGGCCGAGCAGGTGCTGATCTAGGTTTTGGATATCAGAGACACAGTGTCTCTCCCAATGTGCCCTACGCAGCAAGTGCCGCTATCTGCAGTTGAGGCCAGCCGTGCTGCAGGCTGCCTTTGCCAGTACCCATGCCTCTGTGCCCTTGGCAGCAGTCGTAACTGCTTGGCTGCCTGGCTGCAGGGGGGGCGCATGACTCAGGTGATGGAGGCACTGAAGGTTGGCGACTCAATGGAGGTCAAGGGGCCACTGGGCCACTTCATCTACCAGGGCCGCGGCAGTTACAAGCACAGCGGCAAGGCCGGCACCTGCCGCCAGCTGAGCATGATTGCTGGCGGGACGGGCATTACGCCCATGTGGCAGGTCATCCAGGTGACGAGTCTCTTCTTTCTTTGTTGTTGTCATTCACCTGCTTGCACCTGCCGCCCGCTGGTGGGCTTGCGTTGGGGAAGACCCTCAGCAACACTGTTGCCTCAGCCACTGGCAGTGGCCGCTGCTGTGGGGCAGCAGTGCTTGGGTCTGCATGGCACCACGCTGCTGGGACTTTTCAACAGGCAGGCAGACGTGCCTGCAGTGCATATGCACTGCCGTGCCACACCCGCTGCACCTGCCACTTGCACCTCCACCAAGCTCCCCAGGGAACTCCTGCTGCTCAGCCTAGTACCTGCTGAGGCAATTCGCAGCGGTGTCTGAACAGGCAGCTTCCTAATGCTCAAGAGCCCCGGCTCTGCATGCTGTACTGAAGGACAAGTGGACTGTAGGTTTTGAAGCCCCCTTCTGCTGATGCGCAAAATAGTGCCCACAAGACCAGTCTTGGCTGACTTTTGTCCTGTGCCGACGTGCAGGCAGTGCTGAAGGACAAGGAGGATTACACCCAGATGAAGCTCATCTTTGGGAATCAGACGGAGGACGACATTCTGCTGAAAGAGGAGTTGGACACATTGGCCATGGACGCCCGCTTCTCGGTCCATCACGTGCTGAGCAGGGTCAAGTCATGGTCTGGGGGCAGCACAGGCAGAGTCACTGTGGATCTGATCAAGGAGCACTGCTTCCCTGCGGGTGACGACACGCTTTGCCTGCTGTGCGGCCCCCCAGGGATGATTGACGCCGCCTGCAAGCCAGCCCTGGACAAGTTGGGCTACTCCCCAGAGCACATCGTGGTCTTCTGAGAGCGCACTGCGGGGTGCTGCCTCCAGGGGCGGCCTTAGACTAGCAGTGATTGCTTCCCTCTTACACGACGGGGTCCTCTGAGAGGCTGCTGGGCACCAAGCAGCGGCAGCCCCTTCTGCCAGTTCACACAGTCTCTGAACATCATTGAGGACTTGTAGGTTTGTGCACTATATTGAGGGCTTGCGTGTGCAGTACGAACTCACCCTGCTACATTGAGCCTGCTGTTTTGGTACTGAGACTTTGGTAGCTGCCAGACACATTCTTTCATGGCAATGTTGCCATGCAATGTTCCTGCGAGATCTGATACCACTAAGCTTATTTGAACTGCAAGCTTTTGACGCAGAGCCTGTGTCACTTTCAAAATATATACATCTCTATACGTAGACATCTTGTGAAGCACAAGGTGATCTGTTGCTTGCCTGGCAGCATGCTTGTGACCAACTTGCTCAGGTAATGCTTGCTCTCTCAAAGCTTTGTGGCCAGTCAGAACACGCAGACCATTATAAAAATGGCTCCCATTGAGTGGAGGACCACTCAGAATGGTGATGTTGAGTGAACACCACCACACCAGGCCAAGTGACTTTCAAGATGACCTTGAGACAGTTGCAGCTTCAAGCCTCAGTCAAGATGCCATGGGAAGCATCAGAAAGTGGTACAAGACTGGACAAGCACAAGCCTGTCAAAGAGAGCGAAGCAGGCATGCCACGGCCAGCCGGTGGGTTTTGCATCTGCATGGTGGACTCATCCTCATCCCTATGCCCTTCCCTTGTACTCTTGACAACCCGCCTTGGACCGCCCTTCGCAGGCTGCTGTGGTATAGAGGCACGCTCTACTGCAGCAGAAAGGCTGTGAAGCTGCACACCTCAAAGCAGCAGACAGCTGTGAGGTGGAGGGCCCCAGTCAACTGTGTCTTTGGCCCTGGAGCCATGCATGGCCACTCGTCAATGGGTACATGGCTGCTCAGCATAGAGGCTGCGCTGCTCATGTCAATCTTTGCAGGGCTCACCAAAGCCCTGGGCAGCAAGATGCATGCTGACAGTGTGTGCAAATCAAGACTGTACTCACTGGGGTCACTGTAGCCCCAAGCATGCACAGAGTGACCGAGCAGGCTGCTTGCAATTGACCTCCAACATGAAATCAGCCATTTAAGAGGGGCCTCACCACCAGCAATTTTGATACCCCGTACCACCCCTTCAATCTGTGATGTGTCCCCAAATAACACAGGGTGCCTGTGGGCTCATCATCAGCTTTGATAAAGGAGCACTTCAGGGCTTTTATCTTTGTGTAATATTAATTCTGCTTCACTTCTGGGTCTGTTGCAACCCTCGCCAAAGTGCCAAGTTGGCATTTTACCGCTAATCTTCAAATTGGCGAGATCTGTGCAAGACATCCGTGACCTCTGTTGTGTCCACAGATTCCACAAAATCTGGGTATGTCCAGCCCACCTGAGCTCTTTGATACTCCGCCATCCGAGAAGTGGGGGCAGCAGGTGAGCTTACGTTGTTCCGGTGCATTCCCAAGGGCCTCGACATGAGCCCTCACATACAGTTGCGAATGCATGCAGGCCACTTCCACCCAGCAACCCAAGGAGGGAGATGCCTTAAGCAGGCAGGCTGCACAGCAGACTGTCAGCACAACGCAGCTGTTCTCTGGCGAGCATCAGGTACACAGTGACATACGCATTATCTTGACATTCTGTTGAACCTTGCTCTGCCTGCCCATGCAGGTGCCAACCCACGCTCACGAGGAGAACGGGCAGAGGCACATGGCACCATCTGAGGTTGGGGACGCAGGAGGAATGCAAGGGATTGGCGTGACATCAGGCACCCAGCAACTCTCTGGCCCGTCCAGCGGATGGCAGTCCTTCTCGGGTACACATCAGTGCTTGAAGCTGACGACCACATGATTTTCTAGCCTTTGGTTGCCTGTTATGATGCACTGCTTGGCATGCAATGTTATACTTCTTGTCTATGTCCTGCAGCTTGGCCCGTGTAGTGGCTGTCATGGCCCCATTGTGCGTCCCCTGAAAGCATCAGGCATAGCTCGAATCCAGTTTATGGGGATCCAGACCCCCGAACCGGCACCTGTGCTGCTGCTTGACAACATGCTGACCGACCCAGAGCAAGCTGCCCTGCATGGTGAGCATTCAACCCACAGGTCTGCTGCCTGCAGGCACCGGCATTGAGATCCCTCCCGCTCTGACCATCTCCCGTGAGCAGGCAATGCCAGATGTCAGCACAGCCTTGGCGCCGCTGACTGGTGAGGCTCCCGTGGGGCCCCACGGCAAGGATGTGAAGCAGGCGCTGGCGCCTCTGACTGAGATCAGCGGAGGCGTGGACCCTGCAGGTGAGGGTCTCCAATACGATAGAGGGGCCTGATAGAATTGAGCAGAGGGGTGATTCCTACCCTGACCAGAGGCCTGACGGTGCTCAGCGTGTGAGGAGCCAGCAGGTAGGCAAGGTTGCAGCTCAACTATGTGTGCCGAGCAGGGCAGGGCAGTGGGCCTGGGGCTTTTTTGCTTGGCCCAACATGCAGCCCATGCTGTCTGCAGGCGTGGCTCCAATGTCCGAGGCCTATGGGGTGGGCGCTAAGCAAGCGCTGGCCCCTCTGACTGAAGGGCGCGCGGCACCACCGGGGACAGCCCATGCTAAGAGTGTGGAGCCACAAGCCGCAACTGGGGGTGCCCCTCTCGGGAGCCAAGCTCAGGTGAACCTAAGAAAAGACGTGCTGCAGCACACGGGACGCTCCTGCTCCACTGGAACAGCAATTTCATGCCTGAGTGCCTGGCTGGCAAGGGCGGCTGACAGCATGGGCCAAGGCAGTGGAGCCTCAGGCTGTGACGAGCCTTGCTCTAGGTGCTGGGGGCAGTGTTCAGAGGCGCTCGAGGCAGATGCGCAGCGTCTCTACAAGGCCCTACGGGGCTGCAGACTGATGATGGCAGACTTTCTGTGCCTGCCTGGCACTCTGGCGACGGCACAAACACGTCTGCATGAAGCAAGTTGTATGCATCAGAGGAACTTGGTACAGCATTCCTTCAGGAGACTGTCAGCATTGCAATATGTTAAATGACCCTGAGGCTCACCCTTGCAACGCTGTATAGCCAGCTGCACTCATCAAGCAGTGGCCTGCACCCGGTCAGTTCAACCCATGCTGGCGAATGTGTGGGGCTCAGGCTTGGCAACTCAGCATTGCAAGCTGCCCCAGCGCTGAAGGGCCGCTGGCCCCTTTGGGGGACTGACTGCCTGCCTGCCTTCAGGAGACCGCCTCAGTCCCCCGCGCCGACACGTGAGCTGCTCAGAGGGGGGGCCACATGGCTTTGCAGCTCGCCATGTGGCTGACAGCACTCCGGCCTGCCTGCAGGAGATCGCTTCAGCCCCGGCTGGCGACTTGTCTGGGGCTGACTCCCGAGAGCCAGCAACTTTTAAGCGCTGGGCGCCCGAAGGGGGCAGCGCAGGAGCATCCGGCGGTGGGCCCACCTCCAGCGGCAGGGTTGTGGACAAACAGGGGAGCGGGCAGCAGGAGGGGCTGATGCAGCGCGTCATGCAGCAGGCGGTGTATGTGGAGCAGCAGGTGGTGGCCAAGTCCAAGCAGCTGGTGGACAAAATCCTGTACGAGGAGGTCCCTGTGGTGAGCTGAGGCATGAGCTTAGTGCTGGGGAGCGTTCCGTTTAGGTGTTCAGGTGACATGATCTATGCTAGACGGGAGGTGTCTTTGCTGACGGCTTCTGTCTGCATGCGAACACTGCTCCATCTGTAGGGTGCCAGTGGTGAGTCAGAGGCTGGGATGCCCTGCGCAGCACCGCACTGATTGAGCTTGCCGGTTGTGGGGCCCTGTATGGTGAGCTCCTGCATGCAATGATGCCTGGTGCATGTCAACACTGTGCCTCAAATGGTGGTGCAGCATTTTAATGCACTGGCGCAGCACTGCACTGCGGTGCCTCAGCAGGCACTCAGTTTGTCCACCTGCTGACCTCCCAGATGTCCACCTCTAGCGGCTGCCTGCACCAATGCTGGCTCAGCTGCCTGTCTGTAAGCTGGCTTAGCAAGCTGCAGCTCAGACACAAGACAGCCTCACAATGCTGCAGGACGAGTCCGGCCAGGTCATCGAGCAGGGTCCGCGCCCAGCCAGTGGGCCAGGCATCCTGGAGCAGGCCAAGGAGTATGTGGGGCTGAGTCCCAGGAAGGGGGTGGCGCCAGGCACCACAGGTGCAGCCGAGGGGCCAGGTACAGGGAGCCGGGGCCCTCCAGCCACGCAGGTGAGGAACAATGCAGATCATCATGGGCGTTTGTTGTAGGTATGTGGGACACGACTGGGGTCCTCTTGTGGACTGCCTTGCTGTGGGCTTCAACAGGCACCTCCTGAACAGTCACAGCTGCCAGATGTGGCGAAGTCCCAGTGCCTGCCAGACGCTCAGGTGAGGTCGTCTCGAACCCCCATTGCTGTGTCCTCCTTGGGCCTTGATTTGGTTTCTGAAGGTAGGCTACTCCGCAGTGGCCTTTGTCAAACTGTCCCTGAGCACTGGCAGTCGGTAGATGTGGCAGTGAGCCAGGGGCATCAGCCAGGCATTGGAACATCAGTCAGGGCCTAACCCCACCTCACCAGCTTGCTGTGGCAGCAGTCAGCTCCTCAGCAGCCTCAACGGTAAGCTGACATCGCATGGCAAGCCAGCTGGTGCCTTGGAATCTGTGGTACTGTCTCACTGCCTGCCTGCATCACTATGCTCACAACAAGGCTGCCCACTGCAGGGGTTCAGCAATGGCCGCCTGCCGCCCAGCGGGACTGGCAGCACAGACGTGTCATCAGCAGGCGGCAGGCAGCGGGCTGGTGGGGTGGCCAGTGCAGGGGCCTCGTCAGCCAGCACCTCGCCTGGCCACAGCACCGGCGCCTCGCCCCGGCAGAGCGCCGCCCAGCAGGCAGGGGCAGGGACTGGGGTGCGGGGGGCGGGACAGGTCCCGGACGCTCAGGGGCAGGCCATGCTGAATGCAGCAGAGCGGGCGCCGGCCAGGCAGCAGCAGCAGGTGAGCCAGCTGCAGCTGCACACATACACTACAGACCTGGGCCCTTGTAGGTGCAAGCAGGTGGGCGGCAGGCTAAGCGGCTGTGAAGGGGCTGCTCTGCAGCCTGCAGGTGACCTTGTGCAGGTGCCAAGGACAGCAAAACATTGCTTGTCACAGGCAGCAGAGGCCAGCTCTGACAGGTAAACTCATGTTGCAGATCGGCCTCAATGCGCACTGCCCCTGATGGACCAGGGGTTCCAGGCACTCAGTGGACAGACTTCAGGACTAAGGGTGGCTGCGTGTGTGGGGCAGGCTGTGCATGTCAATGCCAGACGTCAGCACGGGCTTCGCAAGATTTGACAGCATCAACTGCAAGGCATATAATACCTCTGCTGCAGGCTGTACAAGCCTTGCAGCCTAGGCACAGGAACATCATGGGCGCGGGGGACCTCAAAATCACAAGTGCCCCCCACATGCACTACCATTCTTTGCAACTTTGACAGCCTTGACCATGTGACTCTTATGCTGCTGACAATCTATTCTGCCCACCCAGTGCTTGACACCATTAGGGGCTACTAAAAATACCAGCACCCCAACCACAGCCTCACCTGTTTGTGGCTCCCAAGCTGTTACTGGCTCCAAAGAGCACAAGCACCCCACCTGCAGCCTTGACTCTGTTGCTACGGATGCCTGACTCCCTGCCACAGGCAGTGCGTTCCTTGCCGGAGGCAAGTACAGCCAGCACAACAGCGGCGGGCGCAGAGGCCCCCAAGCACAAGCACCCCCACTTGCACAAGATTGGGCAGAAGGCCCACGTCGTGCGCAAGGATTATCAGGATCCAGATGAGTCCAAGTTCCATGAAAAGGAGCTCAAGGGCAAAAAGGGGGTGGTGGTGAGTGCACTATGTTTGGGGTTGCCGGCAGGCCAGGGGGGGCGCTGTTCCTGCACCGTTGACATAAATTTGCTTTTACCTCTTTCGTTCAAAGGCAGATTAGCTGGCTTTGGCAGGCTGTAGTCTCAAGCACAAGAAAGGCATATGCTGAGATCTGCATGCAGAGAGACAAATTCCCGCAGCATAAGCTTAGAGGTGTGCAGCCCAGGCAGCAGCACAGGCTCAGGGGGTGGTGATGAGTGCAGTTGGGTAGGTTTGCGTGCAGGAGGCATGATGAACCCAGGGCACTGCAGCACAGCTGCTTGTGAGGGGAGACATCCTGCAGGCTTGGCATGGGGTGGACATGCTTGTTGCTCCTGCATGATGGCTGCTCCAGCATGGTGAGCGAGGGACAGATGCGGTGGTGGCCCACTGCTAACTTCAGATGCAGGAAGGCGGCCTTCAGCAAGAGTTGTGCTGCAGCTGGCTCACTGGCTGCCAATGCTGGCCAGGGCCAGACAAGCTGATGTATGTGCTGCCTGATATGGGGACCTGATGAACACTGGCAGATTGCTGTGCTTATATAAAACGAGCACATGAGCTTATCTGCACTTCTGCCCCGCTGCCAACATAATGCTCTAACAAATGTCTCTGTCCTGTGTGCAGACGCCAGCAGGACCAAAGCCAGAGAATGGTGATCTGGTTGTGGATGGGCCTGTAGGAGGTAAGCTGTTGCCTCGTCTGTTGCTGCTACATCACAGGTTCTCTGGACAGGGCACATAGTAGGCATCTGGATTTGAAGGCCTAGCTGCCTACTGCTCTCTGTGACCCTGGGCACCCAGTCCTAGGCCTAATATCCCCCTGCAATGTTGTGGGCTCTGCAATGAGCCCTAACACCTCTACCTGGTTCTCACTAACGTGCTGACCTGCTCACGCAGGCACGCCCCCAGATCCCTATGCCCCTCAGTCTGCAACCAAGGACCAGAAAGCTGAGCCCCAGACAGAGGGCGGGGGTGAGGAGAGTGACTTGCAGGCCGTCAAGGGTGCACAGGCTGCAGATGCTGCTAACGTACACACACATGACTCGAGGCATCCAGCCGTGGAGGGGTCAGGCACAAGCTCAACCGCCTCTGAATCATCAGAGAAGAGAAACTTCAGGTCCAAGCTCAAGAACAAGCTGCACCTATGAATGCTTCAGTCACAATGATGCTTTCCCTTGTGTTTCTTGCTTTCTGTGCCATGTCTTAACTCGATTGATGGTGTCCCCACATTAAAGGCATGCCCCACTACGAAGGTCAAATCGCATCAAACTCCAGTTGCTTTCTTGAGGCTTGGTCAGGCTGCATGCATTGAATTAGATGTCATCCTGTGGTGTGTGACCGAGCAATCAAAGATGTGCACTACGCTTCTTCAGACACCCAGCATGATCAACCATCGAGAAGCTCATCATCGTCTGCATCTGGCAGGGGCATGGCAGCAGCCTGCTCCAGCTGCTTCTCATACTCTTGCTGCTGCTGCTGGTCGACCTGCACCTCAGGGGGCGCCAGCGCCACCTGCTCGACAAAGTGCAGGTTGGGGTCCCTGCAGGGCAGCAAGAAAGAGAGTCTGAACACTTTGGCAGGAGCGCAAGGTCAAGGTCAGGGTTGCTGCACAATTGGAATGGGACAGGGGATGTCTGAGATACAGAGGGACTGCAGAGCAGCAGGATCTAGACTTGAGTGACTGGCTGCTGCAGGGTGGGATTGGACTGAGTAGCAGGATGAGACATGGACGGGGCTGTGAGGTAAACAACCCCAAGTGCTCATCCTGTCAGTCTTGTGCGTCTTGGAGGTCAGTCTGCAGAAGGGGGCTGCTGCAGTAGAGCAGGGGGGCCTGTTGCCATTAGGGTGGGCTGTCAAGGAGAAGATGCGCAACAGCAACCGCAGCCAGGGCACAGACTTACCCAACCAACTTGCGTGCCAGGTAGAGGAAGGGCTTTTCGTAGTTGTAATTGCTCTTTGCGGATATCTCGTGGTACTGTAGGTTCTTTTTCCTGTGGAAGGTCACCTGCAGGCACCAGGCAAGGTCTGCAGAGTGCTGCAGCAGTCCCTGCAGAGTGTACTGTGCATCTCTGTGCCATCACAGGTGACAGGGACACTCAGCATGCCAGTGCTTTCTGAAACGCTTGTCCTGCACAGTGCAGCTGCTGTAGGCCGTCAGGATGGGGCGGCATTGCTAGCTCATGCCCTCATAAGAACAGGCTTGGCAGGACCGCCACTGCCACACCTGACGGTGCTTGCTGCATAGGGCTGGGAAGCGCAACACCACATGCATACCAGGTGCACAGCATTCAGTGGGGCTGGTGGTCACCTGCTTGGGCTTGACCTGGCGGTTCTTAACATCCACCTTGTTCCCACACAGCACGATGGGGATGTTTTCACACACCCTGCACACAGCGCAGAGAGACACAGTCATCAGCACAGCATTGCTGGATGGGAAGCTAGCTTGGGACAGGTACACAACTGTATCACGTCACATGTGCTCCTGAGCACTGTGCATCAGTACCAGCATACGTCGTCGAGAGAGAGCACGGCCATACATGCAGAGACTAGCCCCAGCAGAAGACTTCCACAAATTGGTGTGTGATCGTACAGGTGCTTGCCCATGCAGCGCATGGGGCAGCGCACGTGCACCACTGACTGACCTGCACAGATCTCTGTGCCACGTGGGCACGTTCTTGTAGGTGAGGCGGGATGTGACATCAAACATGATGATGGCGCACTGCCCATGGATGTAGTAGCCATCCCGCAGGCCTCCAAACTTCTCCTGCCCTGCAGCCAAATTTTGAGGACCTCCAGTATGTCTCTGTGCGCAAGCTTGCCCATACCTCAGCACTTGGAACGCTGCAGGAGTGTTCGTACGCACAAGCCCGCTGAGGCCAGACAGGCTAGTTGCAGTCCAACACACCCTCTGAAAAGACACCCTTGCCTGGCTGGCTGGCTGCTAGCCAGCAAGGTGTCCCTGCGCACAAGCAGCCCCTGGCACCGCCTGGCTGGATGTGCAAGCAGTGGTTTCACCTGCCGTGTCCCAGCAGTAGAACCTGAGCTTGCCGCGGTTTGTGGTGAAGTCCAAGGGGTGCACCTCCACACCGATGGTGGCTGCAGGGCACAGGAGGTGTCACCTCTGGCAAAGCCTGAGCAAGCCGGATGTCATGTTGAACAGGCAGACAAACAGCAGTGCAGCACATGGAGTGCTGTCCCTCTGCCAGCACGTGTCTCACCCAGCGCAAGAATGTTGTGCCTGTCGTGACAATCACCACCTCCAGGACAATCTCAGCATGGCAGCTTCCGAGCAAGCAATTGCTCCAGCATTCGCAAATGAAGAGAAATAGCACAGCTCAGCAGGCAGCCAGCATACTCACGCTCATACTTCTTCTCGAACTCTCCAGTCAGGTGGCGCTTGACAAACGTGGTCTTGCCTGCACCAGGGGTGAGGCTCATTGATCAGGTGGTCAAAGGGCACGGCAGCCTGATCTGGGAATTCTCATGCCTCAGCAGCCAGGCGGGCTAGCCATCTGGCACCATGCGCCATGCACGCACAGGCACGCGCCTGCATCAGGAGCCTGAGCCATCACCAGCATAGCATTGCTGGTGTGCACACCTGTGCCGCCATCTCCCACCAGCACCAGCTTGAAGGAAGGCACGCCCTCCGGAGTCTGCTGCCCAGGAAGAGCCTGCAAAAGGCGATCTGGGAGTGGGCCAGGTGCCATCACTGGGCATTAGTCCAGGCAGGACATGCTAAGGTGTGCAGCAGCACACGAGGGCAGCCATGCTCCTCTTACCATGGTTTAAGGCTGGCTGCTGCCGCCAAGAACACTGATCCGATGTCACAGCTGCGCAGATCTGCAGCAGGAGAGCGCGAAACAGTGGCCACACTGGCTGACGATGCAGACTCAGTCCAACTTGACCAGAGTTTGAACAGCAAGCAATGCAGAGCCTTGCAGCCTGTAGGCCGTTGCAGTCAGAGGCTCACTGAGCCTGCTACTAAGCAAGCTCCGACAGTCGGTAGTTTTGGTGGGGGGCTGCAATGCCTGGCAGATAGTGGTGACATTGGCAAGCACCCACAGGTGAGCCACATGCCCTGATGGCCTGGCAGGTTGGGTCTGCCCGCCAGATGCATCTTCTCGGTCACCGTGTAGGTGAACCCCTGCCCCAGAAGAGGGCTTGCTGCTGCGGCCCATGTCCCAGCCTGCAGCAGGGCACAGCCTGCGGCCTCCAGTGCTGCGCTGGCCTCAGCCAGTCAAAGGCAACCTGTTGTACAGAGCTAGGAAGTGAGTGTCAGCTTGCTGTATGGCAGGCTGCTGGCTGTTGTTGCCTCATGATCCACCTCATGGCCATGCCGCTGTTTGTTGCGGCACAAGCACTCTCATTCTGCTCAGCAGCTCACACTGCTGTGCTGAAGGCGTCACTCTCTAGCTGCTACCGTTAGCCCCAAGCATCTACCTCTCCCCCCATGCTGCTGGCCATTGTTTGCCGTGCACAATCATCTTTCTGTTTGCTGCAGGTGGCTGGAGCTCAAGTGGTTTCAGTATGAAATTACTTTTGGGGTGTTTATCTTTGATTCCCGAGAAAAGGTGGTGGTGCACCTCGTCTTACTCCTCTTCGTCGTCCTTATCAACTGGGGCCTGTACAAACAGGTCCAGAACCTGCACCTGAACAAGACCGCTTGGGGCCACTGGCTTGAATGGTGAGCACCGGTGTGGCTACCAGCTTGCCTGTGCTATTGCTGCCACAACAGTCAAGCCTCCTGCCTACCGCATCAGAGAAACGTGCCATTCTGCTTGACGAGACCAGGCTCCCCTGCAGTGTATCTGAGTTGCTGCTTGCTGCAGGCGTTTCAGTCGTTCCTGAGCACGTCATGTTGGCAGCTGTTGCCCCCTGACTGCTGTGAATACATGCCACGCTAAACCCATGCTCATCCCCCTGCCCCTGCTGACACTGAGTGCTTCAGCTTCAATGAGCTGACATTTCTGCATGAGGACTGCGCTGCAACTTCTACAACCGTGTTGACACTGGCTGCATGGCTGCACGGCTTCAGTGCTTGGTAGATGCTGGGCCGCCAGACTTCTTTGCGAAGGGGTTCTCCCCATGCGTGCTCTGCAGCCACACAAATGTTAACAATGTCAGCATGCTGCTGACCAGTGCGGGAAGCTCTGACTGTTTGCAGCTGGTTGCAAGAGCATGATGCCATGCGTTCGCTTGAAAGGGCAAATGCAGGTGGTAGTGCGCACCGCTCAATGAGAACTCCCTAAGCAGTACACAGCGCCTTGGCAGCCTGCAGGCCCTTGCTGGATGCATCACTTCCCCACAGCAGGTACCTCAGCCACTAGCCCAAGAGCTTGCGCACCGTGCAGTACTCATCAGCATAGGCTGTCACATCACACTTTGTCCGGTTGTATTGGAACATGGGGTGCCCTCGCTGTAGGGGCTTGTAGCAGAAGCCGTACTCTGTGTTGCTGGTGGGGGGCAGCTTGAAGGTCTCATTGGGCAGCTGCAGCAGACCATGGATGTTGCTGGGGATGCGCAATTTCTTTTGTTTGCTTGGGGAGGGGGGCAGGGGGGGATATGGGCGTCGGTCTCATGATGGCATGGGCCCAACTCTATGCAGGCGGGTACGCGCAGGAAGGCCCAGGCAAGTGTTCTCAGCATGCGGCTTGGCAGAAGGCATAGTCGGTGCCCATCTGCCCAGGGCAGGCAGCTTACCGGGTGCCCAAGGTTGTCCCACCTCACCTGTGTGCTTATCACGGCGGCTGGCTCCATATTGCCAGGGGGCAGTACAGATGGTCTGCAGGCACCTACAGGAGCCGCAGGCCAGCACTAACCTCATGTGTGTGCTTGGCATTGCAGATGGTCTGCAATAGCTTTGTGGCCTCCAGCATGTCCTTTCCATCCGTCTGCTTCACAAACTTGGGCACCATGCGATTTGGCTTGGGCGGGAGGATGTGCACTGCAGCAAGCAGCACAGCTCGGCAGCTCAGGAGGTCAAGGAAGCTGGGGCAGGCGTTGACAGAGGTTGATCACTTTTGCTGGGGTTTGGCACGCTGAAATGGCTTGAGGACTTGAGCTGAGAGGCCTCCTTTCTGCAGTGCTCTCGCCATATCTGGTTGCGTGCTACCTGCAATGCATTGGGAGGCTGAGCTTGGGCAGGACGGCACAGTCCTAGCAGACAATGCTGGATTTACCTCATCTGTGTGCTTGCTCTTCTGCATGATGTCCAGCGAATGTAGCTGTGACCTTGTTGGACCCCTTATTTGACCTAAACCGCTAGCTGAGAGCCACGCCACTGCCTCAAGCTCTGTTACAGAGAACTGCATCAATATGAGATCCTATTGCTCAAATCTGGGCAATGCATCGCAGCAGCAGTGGTGGCCATGTCGACCATGCAATGGCAGGAGGACAGCCAGCAGCATCCGTGCATCTGCTGAGGGTGTAGGAGAAACCTCACAGACTGGCCAGTACGAAGCTGCAAGCTTTCGCAGGGGCCAAGCTTCCAGCAGCACAGCTCTGGTGGTGTCCCCAGCAGCAGCACCAGCAACGACGCAGGGATCAGCAGGACAGGCAGTCCTTGAGGAGGCCAAGCACTTTCTCACCGAGGAACTCGGCCGCATCTTCACAACAGGGGTGAGAGGCCTGACCTGGCTCAAGCTGATTCCTTTATGTCAAAGTAAACACTCAGAGGGCTCTGGCTGTATGTGCAGAGTATCACCAAGAGCAACTACACACCAAACTTCTCCTTTCAAGACCCTATTGTGAAGTATGAGGGCATCAACAGCTTCATCTTTAACATTAATGCCCTACGGACAGCCTTCAAGATCACCTTCAAGCTGCAGCATGTGGAGGTGAATGGGCCCTCTGAGCTGCGGGCCAGGTGAGGGGTTTTGTGTTTCAGCAGTCTGGCTTTGTCACCTGCAGGGGGTTGATGGTGCTCACCTATCAAATTCATAGACTGTCAGGCAGCAGGGCCATTGGTGCCTGCCAATCCTTTGATTTACTGTGAGCAGGCACAACTGATGTGTGTTGGCAAGAGGAGATTCAGCTTCTCACACACAGTCCCATGGATTGTATAGGTGGAGCATGCGCATGAAGAGTCGCTTCCTGCCATGGCAGCCAGAACTGGTATTCAGCGGCAACAGCTATTATGCTGTCGACAACCTTTCTGGCAAGCTGCTCAACCAGCGAGATGTGTGGGACGCTGTGGCAGACAACGGCTTTCCCTCGGTAATTTCTGACATCATGGTCTAGCTTGCATCACATGCAACCGTCAACCTTTCTGCTCCTTGTCATGGGGTCGTATCTCAGATGGGGATCCCAGGCACTGCATTCCCAGTGTCATTGCCAACATTCCAATTCTCGAAGAGCTTTGGAGTGCTTGCCTGCAGGCGGAGGGCATTGCTCATGTTGTGCAGCAGCTGACCAACCTGCAGACAGTTCCCAACCTGGACACCCCAGAGTACAGTGTGCTGAAGAAGACAAAGGTGTGCAGGCTGACAAAATGCTCTGCTCACAACAGTCTTGAATGGCTGCTGGGCTAGCAGGGTCTGGGGCAACATTGGGCTTGTGCTGGCTTGTGAGCAGCCTTCGTGTGAGCGCATGCCAGGCAGCCCAAGCAAGCATGCCTCACCGGCTGTGCATGTTCCAGGGAGGCTGCATTTAATCAGAGGGAGCTGCTGGTGCATGCTGCTGAACAGTGGCAGAGTTTAGCAGGTAGCCTCTGAGTGGTGTGCCAGTGCCTGAGCACTGCCTGCAGGAGTATGAAATCCGCCAATACTCCCCCTTCTTGGTGGCTGACACCAGCATGCCCAGGGGCAGGGGCCCTGCAGCGGGCGAGGGCTTCACAGAGTTGGCCAACTACATCTTTGGTGGCAATGACAGGTGGGCAGCAGTGCCGCATTTCTGTGCTGGGAGACTGCACTGCTGACCAGCTGGACTGCAGGCTTTGAAGCTGTGCCATTGGGATACCACCAGCACAGGTTCACAGCCACACAGCCTCATCAGCACCAGTCAATGCCCATGCTCTGCAGCTCACCTGTCTTGGTGTGTGGGCCAGGTTCTGCATGGCATCCAAGAGATGCACACGCTAATGCTGTGGTACTTGACCTTGAAGTCCTACAGGACTTGCAGATGCACCATCTAGAGCCTTCCTATGACTGCAGGTCATCGAAGATGGAGATGACCACGCCAGTCTTCTCTACTGCTGGGCAGGGGGAGGTGGACTCCAGAATGGAGTTCCCCATGGAACGGAAGTTTGGGCAGGACGTGGAGGCTCTGCCACAACCAAATGATGCCAGGCAAGCCAGCGTTGCTTTTTTGTTGCAGTACCATCGCCTGTAGGAGGCCTCACAGGCTACAACACTTCGGAGCGAAAAATGTCAAGCTTGTTATGGCCATTTCCTTAATCATCCTGTCTTCAATGCTCTGCTGCCCGTCACCCAAGGCTGCTGTTGGTGCTGTGCAGGGTGCAGAGGAAGGGCAACAAGGGCGGCATTGTCGCCGTAAGGTCTTTCAGCGGGTTACCCTTGGACTGGCAGGTCCGTGACAACGAGCGGCGTCTCAGAGCCGCGGTGCTGCTGGACGGCTGCAAGCCCCAGGAGGGGTATAAGCTGGCACGCTACAATGATCCCTTCACTCTGCCCGGTTTCCGGAAAAATGAGGTCCTCATCAGGCTTTCTGACTACCAGATCTAGTCTGCACTAATACACCTCTGCCTCCCCCCCAACCAGCCCACTGATATGGCCTGTCCAGCTTGTGGCGCGCCAGTGAAGCTGAGGGCCCATGGCTTCCATTCATGATTTGATTTATGGCTCTGCTGGCTGACCGTTCCAGCCTAATTAATCTGTGTGAAGGCGTCCAACCTCTGCAACAGGCTGTAATAGTCTCTCGATTGCATTCTTGGAAGCTGTTTCCCCAGATCATCTGCGTATTCATCATGACGAGCACAGCATCGCAGCGAGTCGTCTGTCCCCCGGAGAAGTTCGTCGCAGCTGCCAGTTCAGACATCCTGCAGGAGTTGCAGTGTAGGTGTATGCAGGACTGCCTTTGTCACATTCAAGGACGCCTCTGCACAGACAGCAAGCCCCTGAGAAGACTGCTTGGCACATCTGCCCATTGTACACATGCATCACTGCTTTTTGAAGAAGATGGTGCCCTTGCAGACAGCTTTCCAGACAACACAGCAGATCTGCAGGAGCTCTTCAAGCTCCTGGAGGGCACATCTCATGTGGAGCATCAGTCAGTCAGCAGGTAAGCCTGGCGCTGACAAATCTGCTACAAATTGATGGCCCATGCACCAGAAATCAAGCGCTGCCATCCCACACACAGCCTGGCAGGCATAAAAGTCTGGCCAGCCCTGGAGCAAGACTCCAGTGCTCCTGATATCTAACAAGACGACCATGCCTTTCAACATCGAGCTGATGGCAGCAAGCCACCACAGACTGCCAGCCCTGACACCACCAAACTTGGACACTGACTTTACCTATGAAGTCAGCCATGCAGAAACCTGCCAGGCAGCCTGAAGCTTGCCCCCACAACTTTTGTATGCAGGCGCATCAAAAACAACTTTCGGATCTTTTCAGCCGCTGCCTCAGGCAGGTCCCTGCCCACAGGCAGGCATGCAGACGCAGTCACAGACAAGGTCCTGGACGAGCAGGAGCTGCAGTTCTTGGATGACTTTCAGGATGTCATGCAGTCTGCGCACTACAGGCTCATCACGCAGGACGAATGGGACACAGCCCTGGCAGAAGAGTTCACGGTGCGTTTGTGAGGCATGCAGAGCACTCCCGCTTGGTGCTGCAGCTGGCGACTCAATTACAACCCTGGGTGGTGTTGCTGCACTCAGGAGGGGCAGACAGCTGTGGCTGGTGAACAGCAATGGCTGAGAGATTCACTGCGCCTGCGGCCGTCAATGACTTGGGAGCAGAGCCCTGCTTTCCAGTGCCCATGAGCAGCATGTGAGCTGCTGTGATGCGTTTGCCCCTTGAGCAGGCTGGCTGAGCGTAGCTGCAGCTGCTCTGTCAGGCACCAGAGCGTTTGCTGCATCAGGGACCAATGCTGCCCTGTTGCCAGCAGGCCACTGCCCTCCTGCTTTCTGCGCCCTGCCGATGACTCTACACATCTTCGGGCTGATATTAGGATGTGTATTGCCTTCCCCCGGCAGTTCTCGATGCCAGTGGAGGTCCAGTGGAGCATCTTTGACGGCAGCCTGCTCAGGCGCTACTGGTCCCAGCATGCAGCCCAGCGCAGCAGGGCAGCTGACATCACAGACAAGATCCTGGTCTTCCACAGGGGTGAGGCATTGGCCTGCTAAGAACCACATAGGAAGCCATGCCCAGGCAGTGGAGCATGATCCGCAGAGTGATCAGCATGCAGCCAACACGCTCCTGCACACTCCTCCTGGTGCAGGTCAGTCGCATGCGGTCAGCTTCAGGCATACATTCTGTGTGTAGCCTTACCGCCTTTCTTGGTCAGCAGGGTTGCAATTGCAGCATTTCTGTGCAGCAGGGCTGCAACTTCAACTTCTCTGAGCAGCAGGACCCTGTACATGTTAGCCAGCAGCCTTCAAAATGCTTCACGCCAGCATGGTCCTGAATTGCTGCAGGTGTGAAGACTGTGCGGGCGCAGGGCTCCTACATCATGGACAAGATTGACTTGCTGACAGGGTACCTCATCTGGAACCCCCTGTCAGAGCTGCTGGGCAAGGTCATGGGCGCCCAGGCCCAGTCACAAGCCGAGAAGGTGCGCCCAGCAGGGAGTGGCTGTGTCAGCAACTCCAATGAGTGAAAGCTGCTGAGTAAGGTGTAGGGTTTCAGTTCCGTCCCAGGCAGGTGCCAAGCCTCCTCGCTGAGACTGGCAGCCAGTCACAGCTCTCCTGAGGCTGCCACACATACTGCAGCAGTGCCTGCTTTCCAGGCAGCAGCATTTCCCATCGCACGTGACACTGGGCGCTGCGCCTAACTGTTACAGCAGGACGTGAGCCAGGCTGCAGGGGTGGTTGCTGCTGCTGCAAAAAGTTGAGACCGCTTGTGCTGCTGGGCCTTCTTGCCATGGGGTTGATCTGGCAGCTGGGGCTGACCCAGCTTTTGTTGCTTCCTGCAGCTCTCACCCATGACCAACGCCAATGAGACCCGACCGCAGGAGGTGCAGCTTACCACACAGAACACGCGAGCACGCAGAGGCAGTCTGGAGCATGCCAATGCCAAGGTGAGCTGTTCTCACTGGGCTGTGCAAATTTTGCATGCCGCCCTGTTGCCTGGTTGCATTGTTGACGTGGAGGAGGGTGGGGGCCTCACTACAGCACTGTGGGGCACAAGGGCAGCCTGGGGCATGCCAGTGTCATAGCAAGTTGCTTTCCACACAGCATCATGGAGCCCAACATGCTGCAGGATGCTTCTGACTGGGGCAGTCTTGGAGTGGGGCCATGTTACCCCTGCCAGAACAAGACTCCTTCTCGCCTTCATGCCTTCCCGCCACGCTTCGCAACCTGCTGCTCAGCTCAGGCTCAGCCGCGGGACTACTGGGTTACGTAGCAAGGCCTGTACCTGGTTGTCCTGAATGCCTCTGGAAACATTCCACTTATACCCCTCCAACCTCTCCGCATCGAGCACCCTTCGTGGCCCCTGTAGGCGATCCTGAGGCTTCACATGCAGCCAACCCAGGCGTTTACTAAGCTCTCCCCCTTAGCACATGCGCTTTGCCTTGTTGCAGGTGGTCCAGAGGGTCACCCTGCAGGCCATCATGCCCGATGCAGCATCGGTGATCAAGAACCTGTTTAGGACGTTGACCATCCAGGAGCCCACCTTCAAGGATGTGGTCATCCTGTATCGCCGCAAGCCTGACACAGGGGGAGGCTCTGACGAGAAGGACCCCAAGGCTGAGTTCAACCAGGTGGGCAGGGTGTCGCTTTGACTCCAACTAAGCAGGCTCCCTGCTATCACAAGGTCGTGCGCCCCTTGCCCCAGAGGAGGCCCCTGGTGAGAAGATCTGTCAAGCTGCATCTGGCAAGGTCCACCTGAAAGACGTTTGATGGCTGTGCGAGCATGCAGAACCTGCAGGCAGCATGTCATGCTGAGCAGAAAACTGCCTTTGGGGTGGCGATTGTTGACTTCTGTAACAAGCCTGTCAGACCACAGCCATTTTCCAGATGGCCCTGCTGGCCTAAAGCTCTCCAAGCTTTGGAGCATAGAGATCAAGGACTGCGCTGTCTGCTGCTGTTGCTTGGCCAGGATAGGGCAGCCTACCTTGAGCGCACCTGCTGGCTGCAGTAAGCCATGCTGTCATGTGCAACGGCCTGCAGGTGACTGGCACCCCTGTGCTGATGCTGCACCTTGCTTGCCTGGTGGGCAGCTCGTCAGTGACCCCAGTTGTGTGAATCCCCTGCTGCAGGACCTCGCGAGGCGCAACCTGGTGATAAAACACTTTGCGGACATCCCCATGGCCGACGCTGAGATGATCTTCCCCGATAAGCGAGTGTGAGTGCGCTGCCTGCATTGCTGCTTGGCAGTGCCCCCCTTGTGCGCTGCAGGGAGCCTGCAATCGTTGCACTTGTCATCTACATGAGCGCTGGCACACTCCTCATGCAGTCAGCCCCTGCAGGCCTCTCAGATACCTGCCAGCTGTGGGCTGTTCACATCTGCATCGGCGTGACTGCAGCCTGCTGCAGTCAGCCTGTCTGGGCAGCATCCTGTGCTTCTGGCATGAATCCTTTTCCTGTCTTAGAAGCCAGGCTGACCAGCCCATACAAATCCCACAGGCGGAGCTGAGCCAGTCTGCCGCCTGCAGGTACATCAAGCCCTTCATTCTCATTCAGCTGGCAGTGACAGTGGTGCTTGCCATTGTCACGGTGTTCTCTACCCTCCTGCAGGTATGTTGCTGTGTGGCACAGCTGCAGCTGTGTCTATAGGGCTTACACTGCCTCCACTGTGGCCTCAGTTGCAACGCTGCTGCACTCTGCACTGGGAGGGGTCTCAATCAGTCGCGGCCGGCCGCAAGGGAGCCACGCAGCCACTGACAGCCCAGCCCTGCCTCTCTGCTACACATCCAATGGTCTCATTGCTGTGATGCAGCTGACTGCTTGCCTGCATGACAGGTCAGCACGAGAGCAGGCTCTGCTGGCCAGGAGCCCCCTGCTGTGCTACCTTTCTAGCTATGACCATGACAATGACTTGGTGTGCGTGCAGAACAAGGTCAGCATGAGCCTTATGGGCACGCTGGCCTCTGCAGTGCTCGGGCGCGCCTACCAGGTCTATTACTCAGCCTCCCTGACCAAGCAACGCATCCAAGATGATATGACACGCAGGCTGTATGAAAAGACGGTGAGGCGTGTTGTGTGGTGTGAGAATTGTGCTGGCTGGTTCTGGCTGTGGCACCAGGTTGTGAGCTGCTGGCGGCCACCTGGGACACAGTGGCTAGAAGCTGCATGGGATGCTTAAGCAGTCGGCACTTATGTGGTGTCCCTAGGCATTCGTGTTTGCTGCTCTGCGGCTGCAGCAGAAAAGCACAGTTGCAGCTGCGAGCAGGCAAGGCCCTCAACCCTGATGCCTTGCACCACATGTGATGCTGCCTGAAGGGGACCAGTCTCTTGCAAGTGCAGAGAGGCTTTCATTGCACCAAGGTGCTGAAACATGTGAGGCTGCCTCTCCTGAAAGTAGTCCTGTGGTGCATCTTGTCCTACTGTGTGCAGCATCATGGGCAGAATTGCTTGTATGCTTGCCAAGGTCAGCGCTTGGCTGTCCCACTCTGAGAGCTTCTCTGTCGTGCCCGCAGCTGAATGCCCAGGAGGCTGTCATTGCTGACCTGCTGGATGAGATGGCAGAGCAGCGCCTGAAGGAGGAGCTGCTGGCCTATGTGCTGCTGCTCATGCATGGTGAGCCCTTTGTGGACAGGTGCCCCGGCAGCTTATGTCCTTGGCCAAAGAGCTGCACAAGCTGCTGGTCTAGATTCACAGTCAGTTACCCTTGCACAGCACGCCTCACTTGTCATTGGCATCTACTTCAGACATGGTGAACCCTTCCAGAGATGCAGCTGGCTGAGCGTGCTCCACCCCTTCTAGGGTGCCCCCACTGAAAGCAGTTGGGGTTATGTGCTGCTGCTCAGACATGGTGCACATCTGAGATCTGATGCAACTGGCTTGGTGCTGCATTTCCTGCAAGCTGCTACCCACACATGGTGACTCTTCTCTGAATAAGCCAACAGGCAAATCCCCTCTCGACCCGTCTTTAGAGACTGACCTGGGAGCAGCTGACAGCAATTTGGCACCACATCAGGTGCAAGATTGCGCATCAGCAGTGTACCGCTGAGTCTTCACCCTGAGGTTTAAGCACTCAGTATCGAGCAATACCTGAACTTGGACTACTTGAACTAAGCCCATACTTGCAGGCGACCAGATTACCATGACGAATCTGGACCACAGGTGTGAGGTGTGGCTGTCAAAAACTTTCGGACTCTACCTGGACTTCGCCATTGAGAGCACCCTACCCACCCTCGTGGAAGAGGGGCTGATACAGGAGCAAAAATCGGGGAATGAGGTGATGCTAGCCATCAGCGCACAAGATGTGGCGCCTGCACATCTTAGGGCATCAGCCGCACCATCTGGTCATGGTTGACCTTACCGGCAACAACTGCACAAGTCCAGGGGACACATGGGCCTGTAGATGCAACCATGCAAGGATGGCTCTGCAGGCACTGAGTGGATCACTTTGACCTGCCTTGCTCATGCTTGGTATTGTTGTTGTCTGCAGCCAGCTGTTGCAGTCAAGCAGCAAGATGATGGAGCACAAGTCTGTTGCGAGGTCAAGCTGCCTTGCTGTACACTGGACTGCTGCACATGGAGTTGCTCAGTGGAAGAGGCTTGCTGTTTGTCTGCGAGCAGCGATGAGGCTGGCTTGCTTCGTGTGAAGTTCCTGCGCCAGTGCGGCCAGCCAGTGTGGGCAGCAGCTGCGTGCTACAGCTTGCACAACAAGCGCAAGGCAAGCAGCAAGCGCCACCTGCTGCTTGTCCCACACAGGCAGCACAGTCTTAGTGGGCAGCCTCCTGCTGTTCTTCTACGCCTGAGTTGCTGAAGTGTGTCAGCAAGGCAGCACAGCTGCCCCGTGCTGGAGCCAGACATGTGCTTGTCCCAATGTGCAGGTGCTCCTCCAGGCCCAGCCACTGTCCAAGGCTCTGCAGACGCTGCATCAGAAGTGGGCACGCCTGGGACGCGACAAGCAGGTGTGCTCAGCACAAGGGCTGCATTGATCGCACTGTCCAGCTGCCTGTTGTGGGCTGGTGGCGTACTACCTGCATGTGTGCTCAGTACAAATGCATCCTGCTATCCCGCACCTGCTGGCTTCTGCAGTGACCTCCTGGCTGGTGGCGCCTGCTCTGCTCTGCAGCAGCCCTCCAGTTGTACCCAGTGGCTTGAGTCAGAGGGTACACCACTGTTCCTCGAGATTGCTATATAATATTTCCCCTCATTGCACAGACTATGTTGGTCTGTGAAAGTCTGCTCTGCCTGCAGGTGGACAGTGAGCAGGTGGACAGTGAGCAGGCCAACCTTGCTGCCCAGCATCAGCCACCAAGTGGCGGCCCAGAGGGTCAGGATGTAGAGGTGAGCCTGGCAAACACACTGTGACGACGGATGATGCCCATACTTCCAGTCCTGCCTGCACTGCGCTGTGCACATATGCCTCTTATGACTCCCTTTTGATGTGGCACATCTTGCACAGACTGCACAGAGCATCAGCAAGTGTCACTGTCATGCTGCCTGTCACGCCATCGCTGAAGGTCAGAGCACCTCCTGAGCAGGTGCAGGCACCCTCTGCACCTGCACCTCAGCTTGATGTCAATGCTGACTTGGGCATTCTTTGCCGCAGCTGCAGGCAGCCGCACCTGCTGATGTACAGGGACCTTGCCAGCAAGGAGGATCAGACAATACGTGCTGACCTGTGTCTCTCACGCTGCAGCTGCAAGCAGGCCCCCCTGCTCAGCGCGTGCCGGCAGCGTCTTCACTTCCAGTCCAGATCGCAGGTGGGGAGCAGGAATCTCAGGACCGCCCTACTTTGCCCCCCTCATCAACCTCTGACTCTAGTGGCTGCGTCACCAAGAAGTCCAGTTTCATTGGGAAACTGCTGCACCCTCACCACCACAAGACCACGTGACATTGCCGACAAGGGCAGCAGCAGGCTGAGGAAGGTGCAGCACCCTCACCACCGCTGGATTTTTGACCGTGTTGACATGGCCAGCAGCATGATGGGAAGCTGCTGGATTGTGACAGCATCGCTCGCAAAGACCTGACCGCTCCAGTTGATGTTGCACTGCACCCTTCTGTCTGTATCTGTACCTTGGCAGCCTGGCTAGCCGGCCCTGTCTGTCCAGATGTGCTCATTGCTCCAAGGTTCAGCAGCGGCAGTCATTCCAGTCCCCCTTTTACAGTTGGCAGTGAGACGACCTTTGCAAATCTCTCCTGTGTTACTGGAATTTGCTTGAGCAGCACAATACTTCATCCATCAGCAACTTAATCAGTGCCAGCTGTTGACGCCCAGGAACCTAGTTTCTGGCAGCAACCTGTGCCAGTAGCTTGGACAGAACGTCCTCCACCGCTGCTGCCCAGCAAAGTGCTATTGTCACAAATGCACTACACATTGTCACTGCTGCGCCTCCATTGATGGCAGCTGCAAGTGTGCTCCTCCATACATTGTATCATCAGACACTGCACAGACTGCAATTGGAGCACCAGGCGTTGTGGCCCCAGGCCCCTCCTGCAACTGCAAAATGTCTGGCTCCGAGCTGTCTGTGATGAGTTCCAAGGACAGCTTCACAAGCTTGGCTGTGGCAGCCTCAGCAGCTTCCTTCCTGGCAGCACTGTGCTGCTCATGCTGAGCAGCATCGATGCGTCAGGCGTTGTGCGACAGGGGGCCTCCCTGTTGTTGTGACCACTGTAAAGCCTGAGTGCACCCTCAATAAGGTTCACTGAGGATTTGATGCTCGCAGCGACTCCGGCAGCTGCAGAGTGGGCCTTGCAGCCAGTGGAAATGCACACATGTCTGTGCAGCATGCTGCGACCCACTGGCCAGGGCGGAGCAGTCCGCCGCAATTTGAATCCTTTCTGTGGGCCTGTCCAAGCAATTGGCTGAACGCTGCTGCTCAGGCCTGCTCAGGGTGACAAGCACCGTGAGCAGTTTTTGCCATCGCACAGGGGAAGCCATTGTTGCAGGTCTGCAGGTCACGATTGTTCACTGTGTGGGCCCAACAAAGATGATGAAGCTCTCAGACATTGCAGTGAAGTGGGCTCACCTGTGCTGCGCCCTTAGGGCCCTCCACAACACATAGCCCATCTCGCCCCTATATGCGCTGGTTATTGGCGCGTCGTCTGTATCGATGACATCGCCAATTGTCTTGTTTGTGGGTTTGCTTTTTGAGCTGAACTTCAGTATCCTGACCTGGATTGCTTTCTCGGCAAGACCCTATTTGTCAAGCAAAGCTCCTGTCTGCGCAACAAGCACCCGGGAGCTTCTCCCACAAATTGATCAGCCTTGCCAGGCACCTGAGAGCTAGCATGGACGCTCTGCCGGTCGCGGAACCCCATGTTGTCCAAGCAACACAAAAGGAGTATCTCAAACTGCAGAGAGAAGATAACAAGGAGGCAAGAGATGCCAGATTCAGGTGGCTGCCTCTGCTGAGCTGTCCAGTGATTGCTGCCAATGGGACCTTTGGCATACATGTGTCCTGTCAAGCTTTGCTGCCTCCCAAAGCATGTCTCTTGATGAAAACCCTTTAAAGCATGGTTGCAGGTTTGTCTGGGCTCTGGCGCACAGCCAGGACCGGGCGCACAATGATCGAGGCCTGCAGCTTGCCACCAGCATGCTGGAGGACAAAGACCAGGAGCCTCAGCAGACGCGCGACCTTCTCTACCTGTCTGCGCTGTGCCAGTACAGGCTAGGCAACTACATGACAGCACGGTCCCAGATTCAGGAGCTCCTGAAGGTGAGCTGTCTTAGAAGAGGCCCTGATCCAGCCAAAGGAGAGAGGCAACCTTAAGGTGGCTGCATAGTTCATGGGCCCTTCTTTCCATCAACCTGGCTTCAGAAGGCAGATGGCTTGAGTCAAGCTCATGTAGGCTGCCTGCTGCTGTCAAGTTGAGAGGAGGCATGTCTTGACCAGTATTGTCGAGTTGAAAAAGATCTGTCCTCCCCTGCAGCAGGCATGCCCGGTCTGGCACCTCTGTGCTGCAGCATTCTGATGGGCTGAGGAGGCAAGCACTGTGCACTGCATGTGCAGAACTGTATGTTGCTGCTTGGCTGGAGCTAAGCCCGGTGACGCAGGCTATCCACATTTGGCTCATTGCAGGAGTGGTGGGCCTCCCCCGGCAAGTTCCTCGGATGCCTAACACGTAGCTGCTCAGCAGCCCACATGAGAGGTGTGCCTGCAGGTACATCCCCACTCACGGCAGGCAAAGGACCTGTTGAAGATTGTGGAGGACCAAATGGTGAAGGAAGGGTTGATAGGGATGGGCATAGGCGCAGCAGTCCTTACAGGAGCTGGTATCATCATTGGTGGCCTGCTGATGGGCCGCAAGCGCTGAGATAGCTGGCGCACAGCTCCAGCAGCAAAATGAATCCTTCTGACACCAATACTGCTGCCACTACTGCTGTTCCTATCAACCCTTCAGTGTTCTATCAGCATCACACCTGCGCCCTTGGCCCAGGTGTGGAATGTACGTCTCAGTCGCAGCACGTTGCTCTCTTATCTTCAATTTGAGCCAAGGCCTTTTCAAGCGTGTTCAAGTTGTCACGTCTTTGCCTGCCTCAGGGGGCTGTGTTGGAGCAGCAGGGTCTGGAGGCGTGAGTCTCTCGAGCAGTGTCTGGTCTGGGAAGGTAATGGGGTCTATGTAGAACACCTTGCCGTTCAATGCAAAGGTGCTCTGTGGGCGAAATGTCTCAGGATATGCTGCATGTTTTGGCGTGAACTGTGTCCTCTGCTTCTGTGCCAGGATTGACAGGGTCTCCACAGTCACTGTGTCACTTGCAGCATCGTACTGCACATGCCAGGGCAGACGTACTGTCAGCACCAGCACAGCCAAGTCCAGCTGCAGAATAGTGGCTGTGACCATGCCAGCTTTCAAGCAGCAGCAACAACATGCCACCAGATTTACAGCAGCAACATGACACCCAGTAGCAGCAGTTGTGCATTGCCGCACCTCTATATGATGGACATAAGGTGATGTGAACCAGTGCAGAAGACCTGCATACTCACCACTGACAGAAACTAAGAAACATAGGACAGAGTGCAGTTCCAGATGATGCAATGCGGACTCGAGCAGGCCAGAGGAGAGGTGTGCACTCAGGGGGGTGCTGCAGGCTGCAATGGGCTGCCTTGCCTGTTGTGAAGCAGCTGAAGGTGCACAGCATGAGGGCGATGGAGGCTTTGGCACCCAGTGTGCCCACACTCTGGGTCCAGATGATGACTGCAGCCAGTTGAGGTTTTACTTGATTGAGGTGCACAGCAAGCTGACATGCACAGAAGGGCAAGCGTGCTGTGCATAGCCTCAGTCCTGCAGATGCACCTGAACCAGCTGCCTACAGTAACGGCTGATTGCAGGCAGCTCTAGTCAAACCCCCGTACAGGTGGATGGCTCAGCAAGGCGAAGTTGAATTGAGGTGTCCAATGGCTGCCAATACTCTGCCAGTGGGCATCTGCGTGGCGGCCAAGCAGCTGCCAGGCAAGGCAATAGTAGGCGGCGCGCATGCTTACCAGGGGACAGCGTGAAAGTCAGCAAGCAACTGAAAAGGCTCAGTCTCTGCAGGCAGCACGCTCGTCAGGTCGGTCTGGGGCCTGCAGCCGAGCTGCCATGCCTCTGCCGAGAGCGTTGCCCCCACCTTGAGGCGAGTAAGCACAACTCCAAAAGGACCTTCGTAACTCAGTTTCTGGGAGGCAACAGGGCCAAGACTGCCTGTGGTTCCGAGATCGTCTTGCTTGTCTTCTGCTGCGCTTCCTGTGAAGGAGAGGAAGACAGTCAACAATGCCAACAGCACGCAAAGCAGTAGGCAGAGGCGCCGGCACAAGCTGATGGGATATGGTCTGAAAGTCCAGCTGCACCTGAGCTGAAGTGCCGGCCATCCAGGAAGTTAGCATCAGATTGGGAGCCAAAAGACAGGATGTGCAGGGCATGCCTCCTGCAGTGGGGCTGATGGCAGCATCTGGCTGGGCTGTGCCACGGCTGATGATAATCAACTGTGCGAGACAGGCTAGGCAGCCTCATCAATGCAGACTGCTCCAGTGCTGCTGGCACGATCTGGGGCAGCATGCCCAGAGCAGCACTGACATCCCTAAAGCCAGAGCTCAGCCTCTGCAGGCTCCTGAGTCGTTGCGCCAGAGCCATGATTGCTCACATGCAGAGTGGGCTGCAAGAAGAGGAGTGGTGCGCTCAAATCTGCTCCACAGTATTGCATTGTCACCCTGCTGCAGTGCCGGGGTCGGGCACGGAACAAGAGGCGCAGAGTCTATGCACGACGACATGATAGACATCGCCATGTCATGCTCCCCTTGAGATCTCTCCACAACGGTCAATGACTTCTGAGGCTGGTGAGGCCCGCCATGAGCTGCCCATCCATGCGGGCGCATGGGGAGCTGCTCAGGAGGCCTGCACGACTTGATGTTGTCAAGTGCTCACAACACTCTCATCTGAGGTTTCATGCGCTACTGCAGGCCAGATGCAGCGCCAGCCAAAGCGCTCTCCCCTCGCAACGCTGCAGAACCATGGGAATACTCCCGATCAGGTCAAGCCCTCAGAGCTGACCACGAAGCCAGCATGCAATGAACAGCCTGCTGCAAAGGCTCCAGCTATGAGGCGCGCAGGGAGGCAAAGGGTGTCCCCAGCCAAACGCAAGCCAGCTGGCGCCAAGGCAGCCAGTAGAGCAGTCTTGCTGGCAGAGTCCAAGCAGGCGAGCCTGGCTGCATTAGACTGTCCTTGTGTCAGCATTCCTAGACCCATTTGCTGGAGCAGCAGCAGCAGGTGGTGCGCCTGACTGGCTGTCTGGTCCTGTTGAGCTGCAGGCAGCAGATCCATACAGCTGCCCAGCTCAGCTGCAACCATGAGCACAAAGCAAACAAGTCTTTCGTTAGCATTGCAGTAATCCTGTCAAGTTGGCAGGGCCAGAGCTCCTAGAATGTGTTGCCTGCTTCATAGTCAGCTGTCCAGCACCTCGGAGCTGTCTGCTTGACAGCTGTGCCAGGCGCTGAGGAGGGGAGATGAGCTGCACCGGCCGAACTTATCTGCAGGCCTGCCTGTGAAGCACTTTTTTCATCGGTCCTGGGATCAGCAGCAGGCCCTGCTGAGGAGGATGGAGCCAGTCTTGTCTGGGGCACTGAGCCCCTGCTGAGCAGCAGGCAGCATCAGCTTCGACATACCTGACCAATGCTGGCACCTGATGGCCAGATCCAGTGTGACAAAGCATGAAGTCCGGCAGGTTCCAACGCCTGCTTGTCTGCTGCAGCACCGGAGTGGACGAAAGCGCCCTGCAGAAGCAGCAGCACAGGCCAACCCTGCTTCCTCACTTGCATCGAGGGACAGGAGTGCCAGCGGCCGCACTGCTGGTGGCAACACCAAGGCTGCATCTGAGGCTCCCCGCTGGAATGCAAGCGCCAAGCTGGCTCCCAAGCCCCTGGCACTGCGGCTTGGCCCCAGTGAGCGTCCAGCGCCCAGGCTGTTTGCCAACAGCAGAGTGCCAGCCGCCCCAGCAGGCGCAGCAAGGAAGGGCCCTGCAGCAGGCCCGCAGCAGGCAGCGAGGCATTGTGGGGAAACGCACCCTCAAGGGTCTGAGGCACAGGTGGAGGGTCCAGCTGCAGCCAGGCCGGCAGAGGTGGACTCAGCGGCTACAGGTCAGGCAGCTGTGGCGGGCACAGCTGCCTCAGCGCTTCTGAAGGCGACTGCTCACTCAGAGACAGCTGCAGTGCAGCAGCGCAGTGTGCAGAAGGAGTCCGGCAGGAGCACAAGTCCGGCCTTGGGTGAGCGACTGGCCATCATATCCTTGCCTGTGACCACTGGCAGGCATGACGTCACGAAGACCTCTTCCTGGAGCGTAAGTCACTGCTGTGCTCCTAGGTGACGGCCACACTATCAGCATGCTGCTAGGAAGTTGCTCCTGCATGCCTTGGCTGGTACAACAGATGCACAGCCTGGCACCTGGCACCAATAGGGTCGTCTGACTGACAGCTCCATCACCAAGTGCAGGGCTGATGGGTGCGCTGCTTGAGCCAGCTTCATCATCAGCAGAGGCGCCAGCCCCCTCGCCCGCTGCAGCCCCGTCTGCATCCCCGCCCGCTGCCTTCGCCAGCATGAATCCCCTGTTCCAAGGTTGGCAGGGGCAGCCCCAGGCGCCTGGCAGCACCCTGCTGCGGTGCGGGCTGCGGGGCCGCCGCCTGCATTCTGCTAAGGTGCGCGCCAGACAGCTGCGGCGCATGGGCTCGCCAGCAACACCTCAGGGCGCAGGGACGCCCCTGGACTTCTCAGACGTGCTGAACCTGGACGGAGCAGGTGCGCTCACTACGCGATAAATGACATGCACAATTTGCAGTGGTGCTGGCCGCTCACAGGAGCTTGAGCGCATGCTTGCTGCACTTGGCTGCTTTGGACAATGCAAGAGGGGCAGCAGAATATGCTGATTGGCTGACTGAAGTTTTGCTGCAGCAAGATCCTGCTTGCAGGCTGCCCGCCATGTGCAATCAGCTGCAATTCGCTGAGCTTGCACTCATCAGTTTCATAGCCTATCTGGGAAGAGGTCATTCTTGCTGCAGGCCAGTCCCCGGGAGTGAGTGCGCCCTTCGGTAATCAGCAAGACCTGACTCAAGGCTTCCTGCTGGACTGCTTGGAAGAGCCCAGCACTGGCAACCTGCAGAGTGCAGGGGTCAGTCGGGGCAGTGCTGCCACTCCCCTTTTTGGCATTGTCCAGCAGGCAGATGCGGCGGACCCCATCAAGAGGCCCCGCCTGTCTTTTCTGGGCGGCAGCCACACTGGGGCTGCAGCAGGCCTGCTGAGTGAGCATGAGTGGCGTAAGGCCAGTGAGGGGCTGCAGGTGGAGTCCAGCTTTGGCGCAGGCTCTGAGGCCCTGTTGCTCTCCCCGCCTATGACCTGGACGCCACTGCCGGCGGTCAGCGCTGCTGAGCTGCTCGAGACGCCTGCAGCTGTCGGTCCTGGGCTTGCAGCTGGGACCACGCGCTTTGACCTGGAGGCGCCAGCGGCTGTGGCCATCCCCTCCCTGCTGGCAGTCCAAGAGCTGTCTGCACCTGGGCAGGCGTCTGGCTCGCCTGGTGTGGGGTCGGAGGGGTTCGGAGTGCCCCTGCCTGACACAGATGGGGCATGGGCAGCCCTGAGTGCAGCCGCCTCGTCCCAGGACGAGCAGCTGGCCACGCCAGCAGCTGTGGCGCTGCTGCACGAGTTGGCACTGCAGAGCGAGGACCTGAGCCCAGAGAAGCGGGCTGACCAGGTCAACGTGCGAGCGTTTGCTGAGTCACGTCTTGGCGGACTTACTGATTGCCTGCTGTGCTCTGTGCCAGCATTGGGGTCCTCTGGGAAGCTTTGCTTGACTTTGTTAAATCATGCTCTGCCACAAGACGTGCACAGTGCCGCCTGTGAGCTAAGTGGCCTGTGCCCATGCATCACAGCCTCCCCCCATGTGCTGCAGGTGGCCGCCTCGCCCTTTGTGCAGCAGCTGCTCCGCACACAGCCCGAGCTGAGCCCCGAGCAAGCCCAAACGGCCTCGCTGCTGGCCCACCTGGCGGCTGCTGAGGCTGCAAGCCCTGGCACAGCAGGGTGTGGTGACGGGGTGCCCACAGGCACACCATTGGGAGATGCAGCAGACTCAGTGGCCCAGGCTGACACTGCCGCGCCGGCAGTGGTGAAGCCTACTGCTGAGGTTGCCGTGCAGCCCAGCGTGCAGGAGGCAGAGGCCCCTACCCTGCCAACCCCTACATCAGCTGAGGGCAAGGATGCAGCTCTGAGCACACAGAGCTGCTTCAGGCTGGGGCGGGCCCACAGCGTGCCCAGCCCCAGCTCAGCTGGCAGGCAGGCCATGGCAGTGGCCAAGGCGAGCAGCAGAGCAGCTTGTGGGCAGCAGCATGAGTACATGGCGCAGCATCTGGCAACTGCCCAGAGGCTGGTGCGCCTGGCCACGCCTATTGGTGCCGGTGCGGCAGCCCCGAGTTCCGCCTCAGGCGGCCTGGCCAAGGCTGACAGCACCCCCAGGCTGTTCCTGTTCCCTAAGCTCAGCTCTATAAGCAGCCCTGCCCGCACACCAACACCAACACGTGGGCAGGCTGTGCCTGCTCAAGGAGAGGGGCCCGTGTCGGAGGGATCTGGAGATGAGCAAGCGGAGGCTGTGAGTGGCCCGGCTGAGGCAAGCAGCCAGGCAGGCGCTGCCCCCTTCCAGCTGCTGCTGCAGCACCTGCTGGCCCCTAAGGCGGTCGTGGCGCGCCAGGCAGGTGCCAGCGCTGGCACTCCACTGGCGCGCAGCATGCAGCCGTCAACGGCTCCTGTGACTGAGCCGGTGCCTGCAGAAGACAGCCCCAGCTCAGAGCAGAGCGTTGCTGGCCCTCCCAGCAGGGCTGCTCCTGCAGCAGACGTGCTGGGCGAGGAGATAGTGTCAGGGGCAACAAGCCCAGGCGGTGTTCAGGCCAACGAGGCCAGGCAAACCCCCTTCCAGGCGCTCATGCAGCACCTGCTAGCTGGGGGCCAAGGGTCGCACCAGGCTGCTGCTTGTACCCCTCCAGCTGCCAAAGTGGCCACGCCTGCCGGCCTAGTCAGGGGAGGGATGTCTGCTGCTGCCAACGAGCAGGCTATCTGCAGTGTGGATGCTGATACGGAGGCACAGGCACCTTCCCCTCTGCTGGCAGCTGTGGACTCCTTTATGGCGGAGGCTGTACGCAGCAGTTTCTCAGGTGAAGATGGTGGGCCCCAGCCACCTGTCATGCTCGCATGTTCAGGCGGCTGCTCAGCTGAGGGGAGAGGTGCATCAAAGTTGTGCTGTGCTATAGTGCCCCTGAAGCAGGCTCGGGCCAGTCAATCCATCGCCATGCTGCTATACTGCTGCCAGCTTGTCAGGCTGATGCTTTCACAACATAGGCCATTGGCTTGGAGCAGTGAGCCAAGTGAAATAGGGCTTGCTGACTGACATGGTTTGTGTGGTGGTGATGCAGGCAGTGCAGACTCAACAACCCTGTCTGCTTCTGCGGGCACGCCCACTGGTGCCTCAGGTCCTATCTGTGCGACAACACCTGAGCTGTTTTGCGCAGCTGAGCCAGATGTTCTGAACTCCACCCTCAGCCTGCATCCCGACCAGCCCAGCCCTTCAGCCGCCACCAGTAGCAAGTCTAGCAGCATGTCTGAGCAGGCAGGCTCATCTGCCCCCGGAGTAGGTGAGTGCCTATGCTTTCCAGCATGGTACACAGCCATGATGCTCTGGCCTTCGGCCTGTCAAACCTGTTGTTGATGCGTTGGCTGTGGAGGGGAATGCTGGGGCTGCACTGGGCCTTATGCTATGTTTGACAGCCCGTCAATGGGGACGGTGGCTGGCAAGGGGTCTGTGCTGAAGGCTGACAAGCTGTGTCCCTGCAGGGCCTGTGCCGGGGCCGTTCAGAGCTTTCATGAACCACCTGGTGCACGCTGCCTATGCCTCTCCTGGCGCCCCATCCTGCCAAGTGCCAGGCACAGCCAGGCCTGTGCAGCGCCGCAGCAGGCTGGGCATGGCAGGCTCAACCCCTGCAGCTGCAGCTCACACTGCAGTCGGCAGGAGCCCTGCCAACAGCAGCCCAGCCCACGCCGCCCAACAGCACTGCAGCCATGGCCTTTGTGACGCCCCTGGCAGCCAGCAGCATCAGCAGCGTTGGCAGGGTCCAGGTGGTGGAGCCCAGCACCACTGGAATGCCCTTTGTGCACCCCCATGCAGCCAGCAGCGGCGGCAGCAGGGGCCAGGTGGCCGAGCCCTGTGCTGATGCAGAGGCAGATGAGGCTCAGTCAGTGACCTCTGGACGCTCCTGGCAGACCTCACTGAGTGGGCTGTCTCTGGCTGAGACGCCTGACAGCCTGTTCGCCACCCCAGCTGCCCACTTTGGTGCTGGCATGGCAGGCAGGGAGACCCCTTTCGCCACGCCCGCCTTTGACCTCAGTGCAGCAAAGGCCGCGTCTGCCAAGCCTGGTGTGTTCGCGGGCTCCAAGGTCAATGGTGGAATTCAGGAGTCACCAGTGCCTGTGCCTGATGAGGCCAGGTTGAGGAGCTTAATGCCAGGTCAGCTGCCGTTGTCAGTGTGGCAAAGCTTCTTGCCAAAGCTGTAGATTGCTGGCTGCACACCATTCAGCTTCTGATGCTACTGCTGAGTGTGCCATTCCCTGGCATCCAAGTGCGACCTGCGAGAGTACTGGAAGAACACATTGCAAAGGTCTCTGGTGTCTATCCTGCAGTGGATCAGCACAGCGGACTTGCACTCGTGGACAGTGATGCTGCTGAAGAGCCTGCTCTCACGCCGGATGCTGCAAGCAGACACGGCAGCCCTGCCAACGCAGCAGAGAGCCTGGCTGAGACGCCGGCAGCGTCTGACCTGCCTGCTGCTGCGTCAGCGGCCTCGCCCACCTCTGCCTCAGAGATGAGCCGATTTGCTGCGCCCAGCCAGCACAGTGAGCAGGGCAGCACCACATCTGTGGGGCCCGCAGCTGCAGAGGCAACAGGAGGACCTCCCTGCAGTGAGGGGCATGGGGAGGACTTACAGCAGGAGGCCAAGGTACGCCTTCATGGGTCTTGCCAATATGGGGGGGAGGCAGATCTGCAGGTGAAGGTGACTCTGCACATGTACCTGAGCACCTTTGAGTTGAGGCGCAACATGCATCTCTGCCAAAGCTTGAGCATCCCTTATGGTCCCTGCAGGCTGGGGCAGAGGGCCTTTGCGTTGACGTTGACCAGGCTCAGCGCTCGGCTGCTTCTCCAGATGCGAGGCTGGCCGTCCTTATGCAGGAGCTGGACCAAGTCAGGTCCGTCCTGCCTTCACAGGTGTTTGTGTTGACAAGCAAGTGCAATCTCAGGCCAAGTAAGGACGGCTATGCTGGCAGTGAGCTTGTTGTGTGTTGCAGTATAGAAAGTCATCTTCTGGCATCAGTAGCTGCTGTACAGTGTGATCAATGCTAAGTGCAGCGTCTGGCATGCCTGCAGCAAGTCATGGCTGTGTGCGCAGGGCTGCTGGAGCCGCAGCAGAGGCTGTAGCTGAGGCTGCTGAAGCCAAACTGGCTAAAGTCATGGCTGGTTCCTGCTCCCGTGTTGACGAGGTTGCACAGGTTGGTGTCACTCTGCAGGCGGTGCTTGTATGTCAAGTGTGGCTGGCGCTTTGCCTGTTCAGCTGGCAGGCCTCATAGTGCAGCTGTGCTCACAGTTATGCCGATTGCACACTTGCTACAACCTGGCTCACTTATCCGGCCTGTGCTCTCATGCTAGCAGCCCACAAGGCATTTTGTCAGAGGCTTGAGTCACCCTGTACAAGCTTCATGCCAGATGCTGCTCAATCAAGGCCAAGCTGCACAGAAATGCTTTCGCTGCATTGTGAGCATGCCTGTGCAAGTTCGCTGCGACCCTCCCTGCAGCTGAAGGCTGACGTGCACAAGGCCTACCAGGCAGCTGAGGATGGGACTCAGGCCAGCCAGCAGCGAGTCAGGGCGCTGCAGGGGCAGCTGCGGGAGTCGGTAGTTGCCCTGCAGGAGATGCACGACGTGCAGCTCAGCAGCGCGCAGGCGGAGCTGGCTAAGGCAGCCAAGGTAAGGACAGGGTGTTGAGTCCAGGTTGGCGCTTGATTTGCAGCCCCAAGGCAACTCAGGTGACGAGACAGCAAGAAGGCGAGGTCTTTCTGCTGCCATGCGATGCATCTGCCTCCATTGCACTTCCAAGTAACATAGCACCTGGACAAGAGAGGCTGTCCCTGTGCACTCGGAGCTATGCACCTTGGCCTGCCTGCTGGACAAGATGAGGGCTCTTGACTCAAAAATGTTGATCTGTCATCATTCGGCATGGCAATGAGGGCAACAGCCCTGTGTGCTGCAGGCTGTGTGGCTGTCCATGGCAACCTCGGTTGCTAGAAAGGGTGATGCTGTCTGATCCTAATCTGGCCGATGTGGGGCTTGCTGCTTGGGTGCCTTAACAACGAGTCGCAGACTTGTTTACTGCGAAGCCTTTTGTCTGGCAGCTGGCATGTGAGCACCTCAGCTGCCTTGCTGCAAGCCACCCGGCTGTAGTGTTCAGCCTCACAGCATGCCTGGTGCAGGAGAAGGCTGAGCTGCAGGCTGCTGCTGAGGCTGCACAGCGCCAGTTGGAGGCTGCAGCTGAGGCGGCGGCTGGAGAGCGGGAGGCGGCATGCAGCAGCCTGCTTGCTGAGCTGCAGGTGAGACTCAAGGGCCAATCAAGTCCTGTGTCCTGCCTCTTGCCTGGCTGCATGCCAAACGCATTGAGCCACAGCCCTTGTCGGTGGAGTCCAATGCTGTATGCAACTCCACTGCTTCCGGCCCTGCAAAACCCCAAACTCTTTTTTCTGCTGTCTCCCGTGCAGGTTGCCTACCAACAGCTGGAGGAAGCGCAGGCCTCCGCTGCTCACGCTGTCACATTCAAACTGACAGTTGCTGGTACTGGTGTCAGCCCCACTCATGCGACAGCAGTCACCGCCAAGCTCGCCCCCTCCCCAGCACACCAGGCACTTGAGTCCGCTGTCGTGGCAGCAGCTGAGGCCCTGCTGGCCCTGGGGTGCAACGTGCAGCAGCTTGAGGGTGTGGGCTGTAGCCCCTTGGCAGAGGTGGGCAGTGCCTTCCAGACCCTCTGGCTTCTGCTGGCTTCAGCGCAAACGAATTTAAGCCCAAACTCTACACGCTCTGCTGGAGGGTGCAATGTGGAACAGCTTGGGCATGACAGTGGTGGCAGTGAGTGCCTCCTGGGAGGGGTAGGCAGTGGCCTTGGCTGGGACTGCTGTGGCTTCAAATCCCTAGCTTCACTGACATAGTCATGCACAGCGATATGGCTGCTGCCGGTCTCGTTCCTGTTCTGGATGTCAATCTGCTGGTCAACACGGTGACAGCAGCGGCCTCTGGTGCTTGCAGGCCGGTTGCAAGGTGGCAGGGTTCTCCCCGAGCAACAAGGTGCAGGCTGTTGAGGCGATGCAGACCCCTCAGAGCTGCCGGCGCACAGCCAGCCGACTGGCCCCCTGGGAGGCAGACCAGTGGGCCGTGCAGGAGGCCTGCAGCAGCGGAGGCATCCTGGAGGCAGGCAGCCTGTCGGTCAAGGATGCTGCAGAACCCTTGCAGCTCTCACCTCTGGCGTCTGTGCTGGCAGCGGCTGATCCTGCTGCTGCTGGGGGATCAGGGCTGATGGCTCCCCCCAACACAGTAGCAAAGGGGACGAGCTTCGAGCGCGTCGGGTGCAGCCCTGTGCTGCATCGCGCGGCTCAGAGGCTGGCAGCGGCCGGGCGGAGCAGCGCTGGTGGCACCCCGCAGAGCTCCCCAGCATGGGGTACGGCTGAGCTGGCAGGATGCACCCCGCTGCTGGACAGGGCGGCTGCCCTGCTCAGGTGGCAGGCTGAGATGGTGTTGTCCCCCGGGAGGGGCCTGACCAGCAGCAGTACAGATGGCGCTGCGGCACCCCACAGCACGCCGGCAGGGTCTACCCCTGCTGCCGGCGGCTGTGAGGCGCTGCTGCACAAGGCAGCTGCCCTGCTGGGTTTGACGGCAGACGCTGAGGTGGAGGCAGGCTGGAAGGAAGTGCTGGCAGCGGGGCGCCTGGGGGATGCAAACATCGCAGCGCCCCCCAACACCCCCGCCACGGGCCACATAACAGCGGCTCAGGCAGCCAGCAGCCCTCTGCTGTGGCGCGCAGCTGCGGTGCTGGCGACCAAGGCTGTGCAGGCAGTTGCCCAGCCTGACTTTGGGGTGGACTCAGCTGCACGGCTGGCTGGGGAGGCATCTGCAATGGAGGGCACCCAGGCTCCTTGCAACACGCCAGTGGCCTCTGCTGCAGCTGCTGTGGAGCAGGGCCCCCTGCTGCTGCATGCAGCTGCTCTGCTGGAGGCTGGCAGCAGTGGGGCCCTGGCTCCCCACAACACGCCTGCGGCCTCTGCCGCGGTCACTGTGGGGCAGAGCCCTCTGCTACTGCGAGCAGCCGCTCTGCTGGAGGCTGAGCCAGGGTTTGGGGAGGAGTCTATTGCCGGGGAACTGTTTGAGGTGGGCAATGGTGCCTGTTGCTGACACTTGGGCAGCCCAACAGTTTGGCTGTCAGCCAGTACAGGTTGTGCAGACTAACTGCACTGCAAGGAGGGTACCCTGACAGCAGCACACAGATACAGCCTGCTGCAGATCCAGCACCTGGGCTGCTTCCAGACCATTGATGCAGTGTGTGAGTTCACGTGCAACCAATATCGAAAACGTAGGAGGGACCAGCTGCACTGCCACCCACAGCAGCTTAGCAGGTCCCAGACGTCACTGACATCGCCAGAGTCCATGCAGGAGGGCTTGAAGGCAGAGGAGGGTCCAACTGCCCCCCACAGCTCCCCAGCATCTGGGCTGCTGCCCAGGGCAGGTGCCGCCGTCCTGCTGCACAGGGCCGTGCAGCTGCTGGCCCAATCCAAGACCGACAAACACAGCCATGACAGCCTGCCAGTTGCAGAGCAGCCAGCTGACGGCTCCCAGCAGCAGGTGGCGCCTGCGTTCTTTGGGGCGCACAGGTATTTTCTCCCAAGGACAGCTCCTACCCCAGAGCGACTGGCCACCACTCTCAGCAGCAGCACTGCCGGCAGGGGCATGCAGCACAGCTTTGTTCCCAGCAAGGCAGGAACCTCGCGGCTTGCTGGCCTGGTGCTGTCAGCACGGAAGGCCTCCACTCCCCCAAGCGGGCGGCGCCAACGGGAGTGTGGCGCTGTGGAGGCAGGATCAAGCAGGACACCTGCAGGTGCTGTTGTAGCTGATTTGCAGCCCTGTGAGCTCTTCAAGGCAGCCTTGCAGGCACATGGACAGGCAGTCACCGTTTAACATGCCATTGGACTTGCAGTTGTGCATGCAGGGCAATCTGGGGGATGACAGCAAACATTCATCTGTACAGCTCTCAGTCATGCCCCAAGCACAGCACGACCTGTGTATGAGTGCGATCAGGCACAATTGGTGTTAGGCTGCATCTCTAGGTGCACAAGCGTGCCAAGAGAGCTTGCACAGGCAATGTCCTGGAAGTGACGTGAGGTCACGAGTGCTGCTCTACACATGCAGTGGAGCCGAGCCCTCAGGGCGGCCAGCAGTGGGCAGGGGTGGCAGACAAGCTGAGGCAGCTGAGGCATGAGCTGGTGGTGGCCAAGGACAAGCTGAGGGCAGCCAATGAGGTAAGCTGGCTGTGCTGATCATGGCAGCACCCATGCATCAGCTGCGCTTGCTGGCATCTGGAACGGTTGGGGCGGCCCTGCCTTTGCTCTCAAACCAGCTCTGATGGAAGTATGACCAGCAGCGAGAATGCCTCATGCAGCAGCTGCTGGCTTCCTAGGGGGTGCTTGCTTGAGGTCTGGGTGCACCCTGCAGGCAGCAGCAATGACGCCTCTGCCCGCCGCAGCGCTGGCTGACGTGACAAACGTGTGTCAGACCAGCAGCCCTGCTGCCAACAATAGCCCCCTGGCATCAGTGCCAGCCCCAGCAGAAGGCCCACAGGGGTCCAGCACAAGCTTGGCAGCAGCCTGTGGTGTGCAGGTGGGGCCTTCTGCACAGGCATCCTCGCTTGTGGAGTTGCCAGATGTGAGGCCGAAGATCACTGCTGAGTCCCTGCATCTGCGTCTGCCATGCAAGGCTGCCCCTGCTGACCAGCTACATGGCATGCAGGAGGCAGCTCCCCCTGCTGCAAAGGCCCACGAGGACCACAGGGAGGCCCGTGACAGCTCTGAGTCCCCCTTACCCCTCCCAGCAGCCCACATGACGTGTGGCAAGGTCAGTCCATCGATCTGCACATGACTGGTTTCAAAAGCTGAACAGATCTGCCTGGCTGTTTTAGAATCTCTACCAATTCTCACTCCCCAGTGTTGCTGTAGGGTGCAATTGGCAAGATGAGACAGTCACAGGAACGGGAGTTTAGAAGGAGAGCTGCTGCTCTGGGCATTCGCATCTCGCCTTACTTCAAGCGAAAGTAGCCAAGCAACACAGACAGTTCTTGCATCAGAGTGCTGCATTTAATGATTTGATGGTAACTGTTCTACATTGTGTGAGACTCCTGTGTGAAGCGAGCAGCATGAAATGCTTCTTAGGGTAGCTGCAACATCGATGAGATGACGTCAGCGCAGCAGATCCTGCTCAGCCTGGGCACCAGGTTTGTCCTGCCCCGCAGTGCTTATGGAGTGGCCAGTGAACATGTCTTCAGGCAAGGGGGCGCTATGTTGCGAAGAGGCCGCAGCCTCGTCAGCTGCATGATGCGTGGCGCTCTTGCTTGTCAAGGTGACATGCCGCTCGTCAACGTGACCCAGGTCCTCCATGTGGGGCACAGGGGGCAGGGCGTCGCAGTGGCTGGCAGAGTTGCTGAGCAGCTCTGAATCCTCATCGTCAACACCAGGGCTGACTGGCTGGTACAAGGTCTCAGCTGCAGCCTCTGGGGGCACAGCAGCTTGAGCTGCTGAACCCAGGTGCTGCTCAAAGCCCCTTGCAAAGGGGCTTGAGCTGGGCACATTTGCGTACTGCAGCTCATGAGCTACTGACTCTGCAAACTCTTCGCCATGACCAATAGCAGCATGAGGCGGCCGCTCAGAGTGGCTGCCACTCTGCTGCTTGACGGCCGCCTTACTTACTGAGGTGGCGGCTGCATCAGCATCCTGTGGGTGCAGCAGCGCTGCCGCCTGCTCCTGCAGGGAGGGCTGTTGGGCCTCAGCCAGCGCAGCCCTGGCAAAATCGCTGTGGGGCTGCCAAGCCGGCTCTGCATGCTTGGGCAGGTGATTTTCCTCCGCAACAGTCCCGCTGGGCTGCCTCCGCGCATTTGCTGTCTGTGCTGCCTGCTGCTGCTTCTGCTGTGGGGCAGCCTGCACATGCACAGCGAGAAGGGTGTGCTGTCATGGTCAGGTGCAAAGCAGAGCTATCTATGCACTCAAGCAACAAGCACGACCACTGGGCTGTGACAGCTACAGGCCTGCGCCATCACAAAGGCACTTCGCACAGGAGGCTGCCCCTGGATCAAAGCAATCTCACATCGCTGCTGTGCAGCCGGCCCACACACCATGCAGACAAGTCCTCACTTGTAGTGGCAGATGCTGCTCCTGTGCCCAGCCCTGTTCCTTCCCACCCTGCTGCTGCACAGCCCCGGCATGCTGCTCAAGGGCCAGCACCAGCGCCTCATGCCTCAGCACCAGCTCCTTGTACAACTCCAGCAGCCTGGCAACATCTCCAACCCTGAGGTCGCCAGGCCATGCATACAGGTATGGGTGGCGCTGCTGCAGGGACCCTGCTGTGTCGGCCTGCAGCAGAGCGGCTGTGCCTGCCTGCTGCAGGTCAGCCACGCTAGGCCAGGGGACAGGTAGAGAGGCCTGCATGCAGGGGCAGCCAACACTAGGGGAGGGGCTGGTGTCACCATTGTGTTCAGCGGCCCAGATAGCCTTCCAGCCAAAGTGCCCCTGCACGCGACCCCCCCCTCCGGCATCCTTCAGGCCAGGAGCAGCTGCCTGAAGAACATGCCAGCCGAGATCTGGCTGTGTGAGACAGTCAACGAGGCTGGTCACGAAGCCCTCGCCCAAGCTGATCTCCTGGCCAGGCAGGAAGCATGCAATGTTCAGACTCACTGTGCGGCAGCTGCTGGCTCCCAGGATGCCAACACAATTTGGCCTTGCCTGGGTGGGCACGTTTCATGTACAATCGATCCTCTTGACCTGTGCTGCAGACTCAGATGCAACCCCAGTCTTCACCTGCCCCGGCGCTGGCCCCAAGGCCTCCCTTGCCGCGCTGTGTGGCGCCTCGCTGCTCAGAGGGGAAGGCCCTGGCTGCGCAGCCCCATGCATGGGGTTGAAGGTCATTCCCTGCCCCCCACTGACAGAGGCAGCGCGGGGGGACCCTGCACAAGGGGGCAGGCAGCACTCTGCAACACTGCTGCAGGCCGTTGCTGCCAGCCATGTGCAAGCAGCTGACTGCACCGGGAACAGGGCAGTGTGAGCTTGCACACCTCCACTATGTCAGAATGGTAGCAAGCTTGCAATTGAAGGTGCTGGAGTGCCTTGGCTGCAGTGCTGCATGCTGGAGGGGACCCATAACCCCAGCAACATCCCATGCAGTACAGGACGTCCCTTGCAGCCAGCCAGCCAGCCACGGTGCTACTGCAGGCTACTGGCAAACCCACAGCTGTGGTCCTACCAGCTCAGCGAGGAGGACATCATGGCCCACCTGGCAGGGACGGCTTCTCCTCCTGTCCCCCTAGGTTGTCTGGTGGAGCCTCGTCTATGAGGTTGGTGGGCACATCCATGCTTGGGCGATGGGTGGGTGGGGGCACCTGTCCAGGCAGCAGGCGGTGTCGTGGGGCTTGGCTGGCTGCACTGTGGCTTGTCCCCTCTCAAGTTGTGAATGCTGTAATCAGCCAGGAGGGACTAAGCACACAGGCTGCAGTGGGCCCCTGCAGCTAATGCTGGTGCCTGGCCAAGCCACCAGGGAAGAATAGCATGACAGGGACGTCATAGCAGCACCTGCACACCAACTGGGGCATGTGGAAACCCTACCTGGTAGGTGTGGAAATCCTTCCCTGGATGCGCCCGGGCCAGGATAGGCAGACAGTCGGTTTAGCATGGCACAAAAGCTTTCTTGCAGCTGCTGGACTTCTGTAAGTCCCTCCACGAGCTTGTCAGCGGCGGCTTCACACCCACCTGAGCATGGTCGGCGGCAGGCCAGCCTTTGCGACGCCCGTCAGTAAGGCAGACCCCAGACAGGTGTGCAAAGGGCATCTCCAGGCAGCTGTCAGACCTGTCTACTTCACTCCAGGCGCTGAAACGCAGCGTCTCTGCCCCCACCTGAGCGCGGGGGGAAGCAGCCTGAGAGGCCACCTCAATGTCGGCCACCCCAGCAGATATCATGCGCGCGACGAACTCGTCTGGATCCATGCTCAGGGATGCACTGTTGATTGTCTCTACAAAGGAGGCAGCGGAGTACTGCAGGGCAGCAGACGCGCCTGGTTGTAATGTTGCTGGGTGCAATCTGGCACCACCTTACAAAGGACACAGCAGAACGCTGCAGGGCAGCAGACAGGCCTATAAACTGTTGCTGAGCGCCCGAGTGAGTTCCACAGAGGAGGCAGCATAGCACTCTGCGGAGCAGGTGACACACAAATACAATTAAAAACAAATCACAGCTCAAAGCTCCGTGGACCCCCATTCACAGCTCACAGCTCAGATGAGCCGCTTGGGAACAGAGCTTTTCCCTTCACCAGCCAACTTGATTGGGCAATGCCTCTCCTGACACCACCAGCTCTACACACGCTTTCTTCCCACACTTACTGGTGCACAATCCATAAAAGCGTCCCTGCCGCGCTCACCAGCTGGGTGTGGACGCGGACCGCCCCTGACACCATGTGGCTCTCTCACATGACAGCAATGGGCAAGACAAAGCCTTCACAGCTTGAGTGGAAGCAGAGACCTTGCCAGCCACCCAAAGGCTGGAGACACAGCAGCACAGATGTTCCAATGAACTGCTTCCCCTCTCACCAGCTGGGTGAAGAAGTATGCAGCCTCAGAGACCATGCGGCTCTGCATCCTGAAGCGCGTAATGTACTCCAGATTGCTGGCAAGCTGGGGAGGGTTAGCATGGATGACTACATAGATCAGGACGGGCAGAAAGTCATCAGCACCTACAGCTCAAGGGAGTAGGATCCTGAAAGCCCGTGACAGGACAGGTGCAAAGGAGCATATCAGCGACCACTGCAGCAGGAGTAGGAGACTTCGAGCACAGGGATGCATGTGCAGATCATCAGGCACCTGCAGGATGTGATCAGCAATTGCAGCACAACAGAGTGGGGTCATTGGGCGCATCTGTGTGACAGCACACCCCCAGTGACACCGCACATTGCATGGCTTTAATCCTGCAAGCTGCTCAGGGCTGCTCTGAGGCCACAGCATGGCCGGTGCTGCAGCCTTGGAGGTCAGACAGAGGGCTGTCAAGCAGCCAGGCGTCAAGCAGCAGCACCCACCTCTACCGCCTGATCCCCGCTGGCTGGCAGCCTGGAGTAGGTTGGTGACCACTCGACAGCAATTGAGAATGCACACCAACTTGTCCCGGGGTGCCTGCAGAGATCAGAACTACTGGCATTACAGAGCTGCTCAATGTCTTGACTCAGGCTCAGCAGAACCGTGGGTGCGCAGGCTGGCCTGGAAGTCCAGGGCCCAGTGAGCTGCGCAGGTGCAACCTCACAAGACTGCAAAGTCAGCAGTGATACCAGCAGGGTGTGCAGCAGCATGGCCAGGCTGCATGGACCAGCAGGGGACCCCTGGGGCATGGGCTGCTCCTCAAGGGCTCAGCCCTGTGCTGCAGAGCCACTGCTGGCCCTTTCGTGGTGCTCCAAGCCCCATCTGCCGCCCCAGGCACCAGCCCCACCTTGTAATTATTGATCTTGTGCAGCTCCTTCATGGCCATGAGCCAGGCCTGCACGCAAGGGTCACACGCAATCAGACTGCTAAAACTATGGTTGAAAGGCAGCAGCAGGCAAAGCTGCCCCCGCAGCTGCTGCAGCTTCAACACATGGAGTATTTCAAACAGCGGATGGATTGGACTCCGCACAACTAGATGCGGCATATGAAGTGTATTACCTTTTCGTCCTGGTACACAGCGGGAATGTCCAGGTGCTCTGGGCGCACAAAGCTGAGCGCAGCCATGCGCTGCCCCAGGGCCTCGTCCCTCTCCCTGTCCAGCGCCGACTGCGCGAACACCTTGCCGTGAATCTTGGTCATCAGATACTTCTCCAGGCCCTGCAGGTGGAAGGACAATGCGCGGTGTGCAGGGAGGCACAGTGCTGACAATTGGTCATCAGGTGGTGGGTACGGGCGTTGCCAGTGCATACGCTGGCTCATTGTGCACAAGTGCAGCATCCCAGGCGCACACATTGCAGCCAAGCAGGCTCTGGCAGCGTGATTGTGCAGAAGTGCATGTCACAGATACACATGGCAGTGGCTACGGGCCAAATTGTAGCCACTCTGTTGATTCCTGGCACAACCTTGTGCCAGCAATGCAACAGCTTTGCTTGGTGGGCAGGGAGGCAGAGTGTTGCGGGGGGTCCATGCATTTTCGGCAACTGCGGTGGCATTTGCGTCAGCCTGTGTGAACCCAGACACAGACATCCAGCCTGCCACAGCCACATGAAAGTGGGCCTGCTAATGGCACCAGTCCACAGCTGTGGGCAAGGCAGTGCACCTGCCCATATGCAGCATGCCAGCCAGGCAGTGCCTGGCTGATGAGCTGTCGCTCATAAGCCCAGTTGACACTGCTTCACGGAATAAATGGGGCACACTCGATTGATGTCCAAGATCATGATGAGCAGCACATTCAGCCCAGCAGTTAGCTCCATGGCTGCTGCAGGCAGGAGGCTTTACCTCTGTGGCCTGTGACTGGTGCTCAGTGGGGGCATTTGCCCACACAGGATGATCCCTAAATGCGCTGTCTGACTTGGCCAGAAACGCCTGCACCAGCAGACACAGCAGGAGGGGTGGTCTCCCTTCCAAGTTTCTGGCAGCTGCTGGCAGGAGGTGGTGCAGGAAAGCCGCCTTTGTGACCCCTGTTGTTACCCCCGTCACACAACCAGTGAGTTGCGAAATATGGCCTGTCAAGTGCTCCTAGCCTAAGGCGAACAGCCCTGCACAGCATTGACATCCAACAGCAGAGCTTGCCTGCACCATCTCGCTGTCCCTGTCAGGGTCCCTCGCACGGTCATCAAAGGTTTTGATAAAGCTGCAGCAGAGGGGTGCAGGTGTGCCTGAGCAGAAATCTGTACTTGGAGGTGGCTGCATAGGAGCCGGGGATCCATGCAGATTGACCGGATGTTGGCCTTGTGACAGCCAGCAGCACACTGCTATTGTGCATGAGTCGTGTGGGCTGCATGTGCATCGTTGGGGCTTACTTCTTGATCAGGCGCACAAGGTTGGCAGCCTGTGGGTCCTTCATCCTCTCCAGAAACTCTGAAAATGACAGGGGCTGCGTCGCTTGAGCAAGCTGACTGTCATCTGCCATGTTGCCTGTAAGAGGGCCTTGGCTCACATCTACTCAGAGCCTGCTGCTGGAAACCTAATGATCGACTCTGCTTGCGTCAGGCTGATCTTCAGGCGAATACACCCAGAAGTGAAATATGATTGATCTCAGTTGAGCCCTTGCTCTGCTTCCTTCTAGTTTGAATTGAAGCTGCCTTCCAGCAGGGGCCGGTCTTCCAATTGCATCAACTGGCTCCCTGCCAATAGTCCCTCATACCCATTGCTGATGAGAACTTGTGGAGCCATCGCACTGGAGCACCATACAAGCATTCAGGCCATGCAATTAGGACACCATGACAGCATGGCTCGATAAAGAAAGCGAGAGTCTGTGAAGTATCATGAGCCGTTGCTCCATGCAAGTATGTGAATGCCTAAAGTCTGCACAGCTTGGACAACGCAGCAGGCAAGGTCTGGTCATGACGCCTTCTGGCACCAGCCTAGGTGCCTTCCAGCCTGCCACAGGATTGCCTGCCTGGGTGCCTTCCAGCCTGCCACAGGAATGCCTGCCTGTAGCAAAGCTGAGGCACTGTTGTGTCACTGCTGGTGCAGGCGTTGGCTACAGGGAAGACTGTGTTGTGGCCCAGAGCGTTGACAGCCTGGTTCAGATCATCATGATGGTGGGTGATACTGCTGGACGAACCAGGGGGCAGGTGTGGACTCTAGTGCAGACTGCAAAAGGCTTTCTGAAGAAGCTGTATGGTGAAACAAAGCTGCAGAAGGCTTCATGCTCCAGGTGTAATTATGCATGTCATGACAATGTTGTCTCTAGAGAAGGAGAACCATACTTGTATGACTGAGATTGCCCAGCTCAATGGGCCCCGTTGCTGCCTGCAGCTGCCCCCTCAGGGTCATGCATGGGCTGGTAGCGTGGCCGCTTGGCGCGCAGGACTACAAGTGTGAGCCAGTAATTGAACAGCATGATCTTGGCCAGGCCAGTGGCACAGCCGCTGAGGGTGCTGTCTGCAAACGAAAGCCGCTCGAGCACCTGCAGATCCACAGTAGTCAGCATGGTCCATGAGCCGACTTCAGCCGCCTGCCTGACAATGCCATCTTTGCGATACGGGGCAGGCAACTCCAGACATGCACCTCTTGACTCAATTGGGGCAACCATGTTCTGGATGTGACGCCGCGACAACCATTGCACTGTGAACATATACATCCCAGAGCACTCTGACTGGTGCGGTGTTTCCAGTGGTGCAGAGCCCACAATGTAGCCCCCACACCTGCTCCCCTGACTCATCTGGCCCTGCCAGCCTCTTGCCAGCCTTGGTCTCGCTCTTGAAGGTGAGCCCTGGGAACTCATTGACACAGAAGGCCTCAAAGGAGTGCTTGATCAGGGAAGCCTGGGGCAGCCACCTGAGCGCGCGGGGCACATTGTCAGGGTTCTGGTAGTAACCTCCGCCGGCCACAATGAAAATAGTCATGATGGCAGGCCCAATAGCCTGCGCTGCGTCACCTGCACAGCCCCAAGGGGTAAAAGCTGTCAAAGATCAGGATGACTCCCTGAAAGGTAGCGCCATTGGCTTGAGTGAGCGCCAGCAGTGGCACTGCAGACATATACAGCAACACAGGGGCAGACGCTGACGCATGCACCCCGCTCACGAGGCAAGCATGTTCAGTCTAGTGATGGCGCTCAGGTGACCATGGCCAGAGGCTGCCTGGGACTGTTCATTGCCACATGGATGCAGCTCATGTGTCTGCAAGCCAGAATGCATGAAGCTGACCTGTTGGGGCGATGGAGCCAACCGAGAGCCCCATCGCAGAGGCAGCAAAAGACTCCAGCACGGTGATGCCCAGGAACCTGCCAAACCTGCAGGCCAGGCGGGCAAATTGTGCCCATAACAGTGGTTGGAACACCAAGTCAGCACTGCAGCGACCACAGGCAGCACTCTAGCATCAAGTGCCAGGCCATACCCCTGTGCCCAACGTTGCAGCATGCGCCACAGCTTGTCTGCTTTCACCCAGTGGTTGCAACCAGGACGATGTGAAGCCACCACCCAGCTCTGCAGCAGGACCCAGCATGCAACCCCGCCACTGGCTGTCCCTGGAGATCAGCCCAGTGAGGGGGCAGGTATGCAGCCAGACTGTCACAGCTGCCAAGCTGCACCCTCACCCTGCGCCCCCAAACGCTGCAGCGCGGCACAGCCGCCCACTGCCTCTGCATGGCATTCCATGCAGCAATGCGCAGGTGCAGAACCACTGCGACAGCTGCCAAGGTGCACCTCACCCTGCACCTCTGACCTGCATCAGGCTGCAGCAAGGCACCCCTGATCGCCTGCCTTCCTCACAAATCAGCCAATTGGAACTTCTGTGCAGCGCCCTGCTCACCTGCTCTTCTTGGGGTTGAGCCCAGTGGTGGGGTATGTTATGCAACCAAACAGGATGGGAAAGAGAGCACCAACAGGGAGCTCGGCGATGAGCTTGCTGACAAAGTAGGGCAGCACGTTGTAGCTGTTCTTGCTGCGCTCGCGGGTTACGATGGTGCGCTCGTTGGGGAAGGTTGTGCAGGTCTTCACCAGGGAGCCCATTGCGGTGTTGATGGCTGCCACCTGCAGCCAGTGTGATCGGGGGTTGCAACAACACCCAAGTGCAAGGGCAGGCTGCAGAACCCACAGGTTGATGGTCGCCACCTGCAGCCTCTGATTGAGAGGGTCAGGAATTGCAGCCAACTGCATGGACAGGCTGCAGGACTAGAAAGCGCATGGCCGTGTTGGAGGACCGCCACCTGCAATCACCCTTGTTGAGAGCCACAGCATGCAGTCTTGCAGGCTGCAGAAAGAGAGGCCGCTTGAGGGCAACAGAGGGAGGCTGCCACATTTCTGCGCCTGATGGCCGTCAACCAGAGCCCACATGGGGGGGGAGGCCTTAGGTGCAGCAGCACAAAAGGCAGCAGGCAGGTAGGGCTGCCAGCCATGTGCTGCCGCCCATGTGCAGCCGCCACCCGCAACTCAACATGGAGTCTATGCTGCCGCAAGGGACATTGCTCTGCCAGCCAGGCGATGAAGTGAATATTGCTGGCTTGTGCAGCAAAGGGGGCAAGGTGCGGATCTGGTCTCTTCTCACTGCCTGGCACTGCACCGCAGCAAGGCAGCATGGTCTGCTGGAGGCTTGCTTGCCTGCAGTCCTGGCCAAGTCCAGCAGAATTGGAACACAGCAGAACATGACAAGATAACCTGCTTGCCTGCAGCAGTCCATCCTGACATGCCAAAGCTTCAGCAAGGATGTCACCCATGAATTAGCCAGCAGACCCCGTGCGGCCTGTCAAATCTGCTGCAGCAGTCAGCATCCTTCCAGAATAGGCAGTCAGCTGGCCATAAAGGTCACAGCACAACGCAAACCCAGATGTAAAGGTCAGAGAGCGGATCGCTGGCGTCTGGCGGAGCCCCATGCGGCGCTGTACAGCTACTGGCCCGTTCTGCACCCTGGCAAGCTGCACAGAACTGCTCCCCAGCAGGGACCTGCAAGGCTTGGCAGTGCGCTGCCCCCCACTGCCCGCGCGCACGCAGAGCATGCCCTAAAGAAGGCAGAGTCATACTGAAGTATGACAGACTGCTTGCCTGCAGCAGGCCCATCCTGTCCTGCACGGCCGTCCTCGTCAGCTTCATCCTGTTGAAGATGGTCCCAAAGATGATGGCAGCCGACACGTTGGCCATGCACCGCGCAATGATGGTGGCACGGTCACGTGACACCTGGCGCCAGGACCGCCGGAACAGCAGCTGCACCTGCAGGGCACCGGGCACAGTCAGTCATACATGCCAGTGGGCCGCCACGGGCACCAAAACAGCATCTGCACATGTAGCTCAGGCAGACAGGTGTTTTGCGTCCTGAGTGCAAAACAGTAGCTGCACCTGTAGAAATGCCATGTGCCCCCAGGGCTGGGCAGGTGTGAGGAAGGCAACTGCCACCACAAGCATGGCAACCCAGCTGGTCCGGCAGGGAAGACCTTGGGCTGCTAACCAAAATGTGGGTCACATAGGTTGTGTCTGCTGCTGACAAGCCGCTATGTGTGCAGGGGCACCTAGCAGGGCGGCTGATGGTGCGCTTCAGCTTTGAAACAGCCTCGGGCTTGGATTGGGCTGGTTCCCAGGCCTGGGCACACCTGTGGCCACCAGAAGCCTACAGAGGCAGCATGGGACATGTCTGGCGCCAACAACAAGGCTTCATCGCCTCTGAAAGCAGGCAGGTGTCCCCAACAGCGTCTTGCCTGACGAGGCAGGCTGCACTTGGGGCCACCCTGCTCGGCGCGGACGACGCTACCGCCCATGCCATTGCTGCCCACAACTTGCTGCTGCCCAGCACTCTGCTGGTAGGCCTCCGCCAGCTGGTCCACCCTCTGCCTGCAAGGCCAGCAATAGCAGTCTTGAAGTGTCACTGGATGCAGCTAATACCAGATAGTAGCGCAAGCAGGCGCGCAGCACAATTGCCATGATGACCCGGTGCTTTCCCTGGCTATGAGTACATCCTCTGCCTGCCAGGTACACATGAACAGCCACGGGAGCACTTATAGAAACCCTGGCAACATTTGCAGGACAAGCTGGCGAATTGATGGCACTCGGTGCTGCTGTGCAATTTGCATGTTAATTGGTGTAGGCACGCCGATAGGAGCAAGAAGTAGGTCAGGCAAGTCGCCTTGCCCTCACCCTGAAAGAGGGCGAGCAAAGCAGGCTCCTTTCAAGCACCCCATTGTCACAGCTTGTCTGCCCGCATCTGCACTAGTACTGGCTGTGAAGAGGGCAGGATAGCAGGATATGAGGATCACTGATGAGGTGGCACCTGGACCTGTGCTGCGCCTCTGTGGTGGACTGGTCCACTGAGATGAGGTCTGCCAAGAACTCTGCAGGGTTGTAGTGCTCAGGGCACTTGTGCCCATGCTGCTCAAAGTGTGAGAGGGCGTCCTGGGCAGGCCCGTTGTACAGCAGGCGCCCCTCAGAGAGAAGGATGAGGTCGTCAAACATGGCAAAGATGCTGCTGCGGGGCTGGTGGATGGAGGTGACCTGCAGCAGAGAAGGCAGCATGCATTTGGACAGCCCTGATGGGGACAGCAGTGCTGCATTTGGAGTTCCACTAGGAGTGGTGGATGGAGGTGACATACAGCAGGCAGGCAGCAGCTTTGCAATCTGCAAATCTGATGCACTGAAGGTGTACCAGGGTGGTCTGGAGCAGCATGCAGGAGGCTGGTGCCATGCTGAGACAGCTGCATGTGAGCAGCAGCAGAGACGACTGCACAGCACTGGCGTGACTACTGCAACCTCTCAATCAAGAAGTCTTTCTACAATGCAGTGCCTTGCTGGGGCCTGCAGCTGCTTACCACTGTGTGACCATCTGAGGCCAGGTCCTTAAGCGTCTGCATGACCTGCTCAGCCTGGAAGGAGTCCAGCCCGCTTGAGGGCTCATCTGCAGGGATACAACAGCAGAAGTTGACCGTACACTGCTGTCAGCCACAGGCTGCGTCGTGCACACAATTTCAGCAGCATTTGCACAGCGGATCCAGCTGTAGCCTGCCAGCAGCAGCAAGCTCACGAAGACCATCTATGTCCAGGAGCTTGGCCCCAGCTCCAGCAGCAGGCCTCCCAATGCTGGCTGAACAGCAGCTGTGGCCAGACAAAAACCTGTGCCAGAATGGCCACCTGATTGCCCCGTGAACAGCTGTCTGGGCGAAGGAAGCTGCCCCTCTCATGAGGGCCGCCCAGTGAACGAGATTTGGAGCCAGCAGCAAACCCTCTTGAAGCTGACCTGTGACCCACCGCAAGGCCCCAACAACCAGCCCCGCAGTCAGGAGCAGCCCGCCGTTCTGACTTGGAAAAGCAGCGCCGAGCAGCCATGCCTGCCTGCAGCACTTTGGCGTGCAACTGACCAGTGAATAGCAGCTTGGGCCCTGCGATGAGCTCAGCTGCGATGCTCAGCCGCTTTTTCTCCCCGCCCGACAGCCCCCGTTTCTTGTTGTCTCCCACCAGCGACCCTGCACAGCTGGTCAGCCCCAGGCGCCTGATCAGGCTGTCCACCAGCTGCTCCTTCTCTTCTGCGGTTGCCCTTCCCGGCATGCGCAGGTGGGCGGCTGTCATCATGGTCTCCCTGCAGCAACATGCAGGGGGACTGGCTGAAATGCAGGCAACAGCTGCCCCTCCTTCTCGTTAGGGGTGGGCATCTCCAGTATGTGCAGGTAAACGGCCGTCATCATGCTGTCCCTGTCGACAGAGACAAACCAATTTGGAAAAGGTGTTGGGAGGTGAAGAGCAGTGTCCTGTGTTGCGCTGGCACGCTGCTTCGCCTGCGGGTGTGCTTGATTCAGCTGGGGTTCACTGCAGGGAATGTGCTGGGGGTCACTGCAGGGAGGCAGCGATGCTGGCGTGGTGGAAAATTCGGGCCATGTGGCTACCAAGGCTGGCTGCATGCCATTGAACCGCATTGGCCCCACTGATGTAGCCTTGCCAAGACATGGGGCCTGACGCAGGTCAAGAAGCTCAACTGAGCAGCAAGGCTGGTGTCACACAGTCAGGCTGAAAATGTTCCAGACTGTACTTCGCTGATTCAGCGTTTTGTTTCCCATGAACAAACCTGACTGGTGCACTGCTCCGACCCCTGCCAAAGCAAAGAGTCAGACTGAACCATTGATTCAAGCCTCCGGATACTTGCCAGAATTTGGGTCTGTGCGGGACCTGCTGCATGTGGCCCAGCTTGCTGATCTGATGTTGCGCACACCAAGGTGGAACATGAGGCACTGCCGTCTTGATGGTAGCACAGTGTCCCTGGCTGACAATGAGCTTAAGTCACAGACGCAATGTGCCTGCTGCACACAGCCAAGAGTGGCAGAAAGCCCACTTGACAGTCAGCTGGCTGTAGAACAGATCCTCCTGCTGCACGTAGCCCTGCCTGTGCCCCGCATGGCCGCTGGGGACGCCATTGACCAAGACACGCCCGCTGAGGTGCAAACGCTCTTGGCGGGGCACCTGCCCCGCCAGGGAGTTGAGCAGAGTCGTCTTGCCTGAACCTGCAGGGCATAGAGGGTTTGCTGGCTGCACCTGCATGCCTGGCAGGTGTGTCCACTTCAGGCTGCAACAAACTTTTGATGAGGGGGGTGGCCTTGCCCACGCTTGCAGGGGGTGTAGGGCATGCTGGCTGACGTACAGGTTGGCAAGCAGGGTGTAGGCTGCAGTGTAGCAGATGTCAAGTCTGAACGGGGGTTAGGAGTCACATGCATGGCTGGAGAGCAGGGTGCGCGCTGCGCAGCAGCGCTTGTCCTTGGCTCCCCGAAGGGGAAAGAGCTGGATAGTGCTCACCTGATGGTCCCATAATTGCCAACAGCCTGCAGGCAGGGAGCAGCTCAGTCACCAGACGCTCTTGCTTGCACAGCTGACTGCATCTGTGTATGCGTTGGACTGGCTCCGACCTGAATGCACAGTGCACAGCATGTGCTGCCTTTGCATGCTGCTTAGTGTGCAGCAATGCTGCATCATGGCCTGCAGTGTCCTGAGGCAAGGGCCTGCCTGCCAGGCTTGGCCTCGCCATGCTGGTTTGTCAGCAGTTGGCGCTGCACCCCCTTCTTGGAGGTGATCTGGCAGTTGACATGGTCCCATCTCAGGGTCACGCTGCCTGTCTCTGGCTGCTGGGATTCCTGCCCATTCTTGGTGTCTGAGCGCTTGCGCTTCCAGCCACGCCCAAGCTTGAAGACGGCACTGCCTGCCAGAAGTGGCAGCCCCAGGCTGGGGAACACAATTATGGTGGCACCCACAAGAAATTCTGCAGCGGGCTCCATATGCCCTGCGACGTAGCATGTGAGTTGTTTGTACATGCCCTCTGATGACAGAGCGCAGCAAGCTCTGCCAACATGAGACCTGGAACAAGCTGGTGTTAGAGAGCCACTCTCATGCAGCCTGCTGACCTTTAGCCTCACTGAACAGCAGGTGGAAATCGGGAGAGGGGACTTCCTGTGTACTTGCCTTCTTTCTCTCTACCTTCCTGGCTCACCGCTTCCAAGCAGTTTGAGCTGCCAAGGGAGAGCCTTGCCGCCCGTCCCAAGCAGGTTCTGCAGGTTTTGAGAAATAACGGACCGTTGTGATGGCCTTCAAGCGGCCTCTTGCTGAGAGCAACCAGTCAGATGTCGACAGGCATGTGAAGAGGACACGCACTGGCAAGACACAGCCAACTGGGGAGCAAAATTTCATGGAGTGGTCAGCTCAACCACCTTCAGCAACCACAACAGAGCCTCAGAACATGCAGCATCACTGTCTATTAACCACGCTGGCATACCTCAGGTCGCTGGGCCTGCCTCATGACTGCAACATTGACGCAGCGGGACTCCCGCCAGCAGCCTGGTGAGCCTAGCCATTGCTCCCTGTGCAGCCTGCCTGGCCTGCATATCAGCACCGCTGAGCAGCAAGTCGTCGTCCAGATCTCCCTGCTGATGACATCGTATCGTCCCAGCCTCAACTTTGACTGAGTCCTGCACTCCATCCTGACCACCAAAGTGGCCAAGCCCTCCTTGCTGCAGGCAGTGCCTTGCCGAGCTGAATGAGGTGGTGAGCCAGCACCTCGACAAGATCCTTGAGGTGGAGCTGTCAGCATACACCAACTTCACGAGAGCCAGCAGGGACAGCGTGGCCTCCAAGCTGCATGCCCATGAGCAGCAGCTCCAGAGTACAGACGTTTACCTCGCAGGCTTCGACCAGAACTGCCTCTTAGGCTACCTCACGACACCAAGCTATGCAGCCAGCCAGCCCCTGCATTTGAGAGTCATCTTCTTCCTGCTGGCGAGCCTCCCCCAATATCACCAGGCGGCCATCCAAAAATTCACCTACTGGCGAGCCCCGCACTGGCTTAGTGCCTGGTGCAGCAAGTGGGGCTGCGACGCTGCATCTGTGAGTCTGTTGTCGCTGCAGCTCTTTGTTCCCGGCTCGCCCTATGCTGTGCAGCACAGTGCTGCCACACACACAGTGTTTGTGCCAGTCTTCTCCACCTAGCACATACCAAGACCGACTTATTCAGAGAGTGAGACCCCCTCAGCACAGCGTATTGATGTGTTTTCCATGTTGCAGACCCCTAATGCATGCAGAGACTGTCATGTTTTCAGTTGTGTTCAGGCCCCAGGAAGCCGCCCGAGTAGCCAGCACTTGAGCATGTTTGAGCAGCAGTGTGAGTCCACTGTATATTGTGCAAGTTGTTATGGTCCCTGCGGCAGATCTGTTTCAGTCCTTTCGCTTCCTGAAGGATAGCGCTGGCATGGAAGGTGGCTTGGGCACCAGGCCTGCAGCAACCAGCAGGCAACAGTGTCAGTGTGAAGATCGTGTTGCGTTGACCAGAGGGGGCCCAGCGGCAGTCCTACCTTGAGGTTTTGTGGGGCTGGTTGTTACACCATAAATAAGGCGTCTGAGAAAAGGGGATGAAACTTCTGCCTGCCCTGAGGCCTGCTGCTCAGCAGAGGGTGAGCTGCCTTTGCTTCCATCTTGTGGCGCAGACACAGAATCCAGCTCCGCAAGCCTGAGGCTGTCCTCAGACACATCTAAGTTGCTGCTCCCTGCAGTGGCAGCCTTCGTTGTCGATAGAGAACACCAGCAGGCATCTCTGACCGCCTACACATCTGCTGCCAGCAGTCAACTTGACTGACAAGCAGCCAACACAACTTTATCCCCATGCCAAAGGGCCTCCTCACTCCTCGCTGCAAATCTCTGCGTCTCCATGGCAGCACTGTCAGCCTGACCCCAGGCAGGGCTCAGCTGTGATGTCTCACCAATGTTGTCGGAGTCTAGCCCAAACAGGCCTCCCTGGGGCGTGCTGACCCTGTGCTTACGCCAGAACAGGCCGGCAGGCATGGGGCCCTCTGTCTCTTGCTTGCCGGCAGCCTGAGAGGCAGTGGGACTGCCCTCATCGCTTTCCAGCAACGTCGACCTGGAGGCAGCAGAGATGGACATCTGCAAGGACCAGACATCTTAGGCATGCAGCTAGAGTCCAGTTTAAATTGCTGGCAGGAGTCAGAGGGTGCACTGAGGCATGCACAATTAAATCCTTGCCTGCAAGCCAGACGCAAGGTCATGTCCCAAGACCAGCGTCACTGAACAAGATACTCAGATGCATCCAATGTGCAATCACTTATGGCGTGACCACCTCCTGGGTGCCAAGTAAACAGAACAGAGACAGTCAGCGTGCACCTGCCCTGCAAGTCACCAGCCCTGGACCGCCTGATCCTGGCACTAGCGGGACGCCTGCCATGGGCACTCTGCGGCCTCGCAGCGCCTGCTGAGGCCCTGCTGCCATCATCGCTCGGACATGCCCTCAGACCGCTGCCCTCACCCAGCTGCTCTTTGCTGCTGCTGGGCGCTGCTCCCTCTGCTTGTTCGGCTCCAGCGCTAACAGCTGCCGGCTGAAGAATCATATGGTCTTCCTGCTGGAGAACTGCGGAACTAGCAGCGCGACTGCTGCCGCAGTCAGGCCTGCCTGAGGCCAGCTGATCAAGGTTGTACAGGTAGGCGCTACCCGTCCAGTCGTGGCCTGCCACGGAGCTGCCCTCACAGAGGGTGCTGCTGCTGCTGCGGCTGCTGCTGGGCACGCCTAATCCGTCAGCTCCAGGAACCTGCCCTCAAGAAGCATGCTTTTGTGTTCTTCATCTGTGTGCTCGAGGTCAGAGCTCGCTAGCGCCCATATCTGGCCATGCACCATTCCTGCTCTTCAACGGCACACATGCCTGCTCAAATTCTCACTTGCGCACCATCTCAGCAGCATGCAGCACTGGCAATGCCCAGGAGGGCGGGCAGGCAGCCAGGCTTTGGGCCAGCCAGTAGAGAGCACATATGCAGGTGCACTGCCCACCTGCCCCGCTACCGCTCCAGAGCTGCCCCCACGCTGCGTCTGCTGGGGAGAGTCGTCGTCAGAGATAGAAATTTCGCCAGCCAGCTCAGCAGACCAGGTGTCAGGCGCAGAGGCTGCTGCCAGTGTCCAAGGCCGGCTGTCAGCGCTCCTGCCCCTGGCACTGGCAGGCCGGCTGCTGCCAGTGCTGGACTGTTGCTGCGGAACTTGCGGCAATGGCCCTAGCAGTTGGTGCTGCTGCACAGGGCTGGGCTGCTGCACAGCTGGGCGGGTTGCCTGCTGACCTCTCTGCTCCTGCCTCTGCTGCTGCGGCTGCTGTGGCTGGCGGTGATGACTGTCACGTGGAACAGCAAGGGGCCTGGCTGAGGAAGGTGTCCCTGGGCTTTGGGGAGCGCTGCTGCTTGCAGAGCTCGGCAGCAGGCGGAGCCCATGTGAGGCCTGCTCCCACGGGAGCACAGGGCTCGGCTGCAGCAGGCTGCTGGGCGACCCGGCAGGCTCTTCAGGCTGCAGGCGCCAGCTGGGACGCGCACCTGAAGCCTGGCCTGGGACACAGCCCAAGTCTGCACCTGATGCCTGCCGTGACAGAGGGCCTGAACTCCCAGGCCTTGGCCTGGAAGCCTGATGGGCACTCAGCTGCAGCTGCCTGGGGCTGGGGTCTACACCACTGGAACCCTGATGAGTGGGGAGGCTGGAGTGACTGTGTCGCAGTCCCCTGGCAGAGTCCAGGTCCCTGCGCGGATGCATCGCCTGCCGCGGAACCACCTTCAGCGGCGGCAGCTGTCTCTTTGGGCGCCCTGAGACCTGCTTGTGCAGGGCTGGCAACGTCACTGGCTGTGACAGCATGGGTGCCAACCATGCAGCTTGTGCCCTTCCTGCAGGCTGCTGCTCCTCAGATGCTGGCAGCCCAGGACCATGCTGCTGTGGCCTGAGGGCCACAGATGCCCTCCCAGAAGACTCTGGGCTGGACTGGGCTGGTGCATGCTCTGCCTCTGGTGCTGGGGCAGCACGCAGCTCCACATCATCCAAAACCTGAAGCTGGGGGAGCGTCTGGGCCACCTGCAACATGGATATTGTATGCTGTACACCCAGAAGAATCTTCATAGAGGCCTGGTGCATCGCTCAACACCTGCAGCTGGGACACCGCATGAGCCACCAGGTGGGGCCAGTGAACTGCAGAGGGCTGCAAAGCAAAAAAGGCTCAGCCAGGGGTATGCCTGCTGGCCTGGCAGTCTTGCTTGATGCTGGGCACCTCAGGTGTTGCATATGCAGCCCAGCCCAGAGAGAGCCAGTCCATGCTTGCAGCTGGTCCGCAAGGGTGCAACCTTTGGCAGTGCTGGCTGCTTGGCTCACTCCCTGGGCAACTCCAGCTGCTGCCCACCTCAGAGTGGTAGTTGTCCTCCTCAGCCACAGGGTTGCCTGCCAGTGTGAGGTGGTGCAGGCTGCCACACCACGCCAGGTAGCAGCAAGCGCCCAGGTCCTCCACACGGTTCCCCTCCAGGTCCAGGACCTCAAGCATCTCCAGGTCTACAGGTCAGGCACTGCATTGCCCAGACAGGGGCTGACAGCATGAGCTCAGGGCATCAAACACGATACGCCACTGCCTGAGACGGCTGGACACTTCGGGCACCCTTAGGATGCCGCACAGCAGTCTGCTTGCATACCTGCTAGTGGCTGCATGGTTCCTTTGAGTGGTTCACATACAATGCGCCCGCAGCAGCTGAGTGCCAAAGCTGCACAAGCCTGCCAGCAGCTGCATGTCATTGCTTTGTAGCGGCGCATTGGCTGCTGGGCAGTAAGGCTTGTCACCTGCCAGTGGCTGCATGTCATCGACCTGGTTGAAGGAGGCATACAGCTCCCTCAGCCCACTCAGTGCCCCAAGTCCCTCCAGCGCAGTCAAGCCACAGTGTGCAACCCAGAGCACCTGAAGGTGCTTGAGCCCTGAGCCCAAGTCACGCAAAGAGCCCAGACTGCTGCCATTGAGCTTGAGCTCGCGCAGCTTGGGCATTCTCTGCAGGGATGAACAGCAGAATCAGCTCATGCATGAGAGGATGGCTGTACAATTGCGCAGGTACTGAAGGACTGACGGCCAGGCAGATGCTGGTGTCACGGCACCACTTGTCACACTGCGCAAGTGCAGCTCTCACATGCAGGCGGCTGATCTCAGCTTGACAATGCAGGGCAACTGTTGCACTGCACAGGCTTGGTGGAGGCGCACAGGATGACCTTGTCCAAGCTGCTGATGCTGGTCTCGGCTGTGTCCACCACAATGTCCAGGTAGACAGCCTCCTCCAGGTTCTGCAGGCGCCAATTCAGCTCAGTGGATTGCAGGATCCGGACACATGCCAGGAACAGCAGGAGTCACCTGCACGCCTGCCAGGTGCCGAAGCACCTCATCTTCCTCCTGCTGTTCAGTGAGCAGCTCCTGCATGTCGCTGACCGTATGTTGCATCATGGTGGTCGTGCTGATTGCAGGGGGTAGGTCATTGAGCTGTCTGACAGCACAAAGTTGGCTTGATTGCACACCAGCTGTTCACATCTGATTTGCGCATGATGGCTGTCAAAGTGTCCAAGCTGCAGGCTGTAGTGCTTTAGCGAATAGCACACAGAGATTGAGCGAGAAGCTGCTTCCATGAATCAAGACAGCAGGCTCCCAGAGCAGCAGCCAGATGGTGAGCCACTTGCCAGATGCTCAAGTTTCTCACATGGTGCCAGGGACTCGGTGCATGTGTCTGCAGGCGCTGACCCTGTAACTGGCTCCAGACCCCCGCATGGGGCTGATGAGCTACGTGAGCGGCAAGGGAGAGGGTAAGGCACACCTCCGGCCTGACCGCAGCGTGACTGTCCCCAGAAATTGCTCACCAGCACAGTCCAGATGCCGTGGCTGTTTCCAGAACCTGCTCACCAGCACATCTTGAAGGCCTCTGAGGCAGCCTCTCACACTGTCGTCTTCAGTGGCATGATGCAGCCCCAGCAGAGACACTTGCAAGCGTGGGCGGAGCAGCAGCTCCAGCGAGGACCCTCCCTTGAACAAGCGCGCTCCAAATAGGCACAGCAGTGCCTCGTCGTCTGGCTCAGAGCACACTTCAGACAGCAGCAGCCAGGACAGCGCAGACAGACAGCGTCGCAAGTCCAGCAAGGGCAAGCGTACCAAGTCAGACAAGGCTGCCAAGCAAGGCAAAACGAAGGGGAGCAAGAGGGGGAAGGACAAGAGGAACAGGAGCAGCAAGGACAAAAGGAAAAAGATGCACAAGCGTTCAAAGGAGAAGGGGCCTGTGCAGCTGAGCAAGGTGAGTGTGTGCCTTGCAGCCAAGCAGCTGCTATTTCTAGCCCATGTATGCCTTGACAGTGCGCACCTTCAGCTGAGGGGGACAGTTGAGCGGCCTCTTGGCTTTCAGCTGTGCCTGCTCTAGGTGGCAGGCACCCTCTTTGTTTTCAAGTTGCACTTGCAGCTGTAAGCTGGGTCTGCTCTGCATGTTGCAAGCAGGCCAGCTGCTGTCCCTTTGTTTGCAGTATGAGATAGGCCCAGGCAGCTGAATCCTGCAGTGTGCTCACTTCTGCATGGTGACAATGCAGTTCATCAATGAGGGCAATAAGGAACGGTACAGCAGCGTCTCTGGCAAGAAAATCAAGATGAAGCTGACCAAAACAGCTGAAGATCTAGAGGCAGAGCGTAGACGCAAGGCTCTCTTGTCAAATCTGAACAGCTTCTATGAATGAATCAGCTGGGTGGCACAGATACATGGAACATGCCACAGTTGAGCAGGAGCTGTGCACTCATCGACATTTTTGTTCTACTTTCCCCTTTGCCCACAGGCTTTGTGACCTGACGAACAGCTCCACGAGCAACCGTGTCAAGCATCAGGAGTTTCCCCAGCTCCATTAGATCTCACAAGCTCGGAAGCTGTCTGGGCCGGGATTGATGCTATCATGAGCAGTTCAAACAAAAGCCTGGTCAAGGAAGCCCTGAAGGAGCCAGAGCTAGCAGCAGGACCCAGCTATCACCAGCATGTGCATGCTCAGGTGCGGACCTGCTACCTGCAGCAGCATGGCAGCGCAGGCTGTGCGGTGCCTATCTGAACCCAGGCAATTCATGCCTTTAGCATCAAACACACCCATGGCCCTTCAGGTTGTGGTTGGGGTGCTCACCAAGTATGTGAATCTTGGCAAGGGCTGGCGACACCGCCTCTTCGTGCTGAAGAATGGCGTCCTGCAGTATTACAAGGTGACTGCAGCTGCATCCGTCTGAAGTGCAGCAGGGTGTGATGGCTCTCTGATCCCTGCCTGCATGCCTGTCCATTGCTCCCAGACGCAAGCTACTGGCACAGGGCCATGTGCCTACCTGCTGCTTAGGTGCTGTGTGCAGCAGCAGCTGCATATTGCAACCCTGTCTTTGGCCAGAGGGCAGATGACCATTGCAGTCTCCCAGTGACTTGGCTGCTCCTATACACCTGCTGCCTGGCAGCTGTCGCCTGCATGTCGCACCAGATGCAGGCAGGCCTGCTGATTGGGCTGCAGTGCTGTGCAGATGTTTGGCCCCACAGCAGTGAATGTGAGCCTACTGTTTGATGAACTGCGCAAATGTGGGGACCTTGTCCCCATTGGCGCGGAGACTGGGGTGGTTGAGGAGCAGTGCAGAAGGTAATTGCTGGGTGTCAGCCTCCTGCCAAATGGCTGTGAGCGTGCTGCATCAGCATGATGCCTTTCAAGGCAGCTTGATACACACGGTGTCGCAATGCAGCAGCATCTGCCTTGTGTGGGTGGTTTGCAGCAGCTTGTGGGCTGCTGACACCAGAGCTGCAAAGAGAGGCGGTGCTGCTCATGCTGACCCTGGCCGCACTGCAGAAGCAAATCTCCAGCCCGATTGGAGGACGGGAGCTGCAATCCCCAAGGGGAGATGCACATGCAGGTCAGCGCTGTGCCTTGATTTGAAAAGGCTTTCGGCACCGATCATGCAGAGCCAGCTCGTGCCCACTGCTTTTGCATGTCTAGGATGCCATTGGCGTCGAGACATAGATCTGCTGCAGGCACCAGGGGCTTCTGGCAGATCACCGCCACAGCCTCACTCACAAATATGCTGCAGGTCTCCCATGTCCGCCAGTCAGAGGCAGATAACAGGAAGTTCTATGTGCACAGCGGCACAACGACCCTCAGGCTTCGGGCAGAGACCAAGTGAGCCTTGATTCCTGCAGCCACCACCTTCCACATGCTGCCAAGCATCATGTACTGGCAACAGTTCTGGTGGCAGCCACAAATTCCAGCAGCAAGGGATTAGACTGTAGGGCCCCTTGCTTGAGGTCAGCACTGGGGTTGGCACTGTATGACTTGGCTCTGCAGGGAGGACAGGAGAGCCTGGGTGGATGCACTCACCCAAACCAAGGAACGGTGGAGAGACGAGCCAGCCATTGCACCAAATGGCATCACTCCCGCAAGGTGTGAGCATTGACAAACAGGCAGCATGGTGACAAGCTCGATCCATATACCTGTGACACTGAGTCTTGCGAGTGCTGACAAATTGCAAGACGACGCTCCACCAGGAAGTCTGCAAATCAGAAGGCAAAGCGTTTGGTTGCTTTCTCAGTCCCAGCCAGCAGATCAGCTGATCATTTTGCCTTCAGGGTTGCCGGGGATGACAACAAGTTCCTGCAGCTGCTGGAGGAGGTCAAGGGCAGCCTCAAGCAGAAGGGGGCCTCAGGCGCAGTGCAGGCGCATGTGGAGGATGTGCTGCTGAGCCAGCACCAGCACTACCATGCATACATGACTGCAGAGGCTGACAAGCGGCGGGCCTTAATAGACCATGTCAAGGCGCTGGAGGTGGGCACATTGCTAATCAGCAGAGCTGGTGGTTAGAGTGCGCACTGCTCCTCAAACTTTGCCCTGCCTCTGGGCTGCCTGGTGTGTGCGTGTGTGTGTGTGTCAATGTGTCAAGGTGGGCAGCTCCTCTCACTGAGCTGCGTCAAAAAGCAACATTCAGAATTGCAGAGGCTGACAAGTCGCACGCCTGCAAGACCATGTCCAGGAGACCTTGCTGCTGACTGTGGACAGATCAGGGCTGTTGTCACTGTGATGCTCGCTGAAGGTACACAGTGTTGCAGAGGCTTCACGCATGGGGCCTCAGGCCAGGTGCTTGTCCCTTCCTTGTGCACCTGCTATGTGCAAAAGGATCTTGTCCCTCTTTGCAGAACGAGAAGCGCCAGCTTGAGACCAACATTGTGGTCGAGGAGCGCTTGCGCAACCCAGCTCCCCTAGAGCGTGCTGCCAGCCAAGAGACGGTGGACGATGAGGGGGAGGACGATGACCACGACTCTGGATCTGGGTCGGGGACGTCGGAGACAGAGGATGACCTGTTCTACGACTGCGACCCCTCGCAGGTGGGTCTGTTCAGGTGGTCTGATCTACATGACGCCGATTTGGGGTGAGAACTGGCCAATGTGGTGCACTCAGGGGTGGATTTGCATATATGTCCTAGAAGGACATCTGCCTGCATTACAACCTGAGCTGTTGCAATTCATGGTAAGATTATGCAACATTGTTGGGTGAGTAGCTGTGCATGGAGCAGGCATGGGGTTGGGGGCAGGGGCTGGTGTGTCTCTGCCCTGCACATTGCAGCCGTAATAGAGCGGGTTCCTTCAGCCAAATGCAGTGCATGGGACCAGCCCATAGCGCTGTGGAAGGTGCTTGGTAGGCCTGCTTTGTTTGACCGGCAGGGCGCTCAAGCTAAGAGCAGCTGTTTCAACACCTCCCTCATGCCTTGCAGTCGTCGGCAGACGGCCTGACGCGTCTCCGCTCTTCTGGCAGCACCAGCCTTCCGGCTGAGGCTGGCAGCAGTGACCAGGCTGAACCAACTGGTGCAGTGGGCAGCCGTGCTGGAGGGGAGCAGGCCCAGGCTGCACCCGCACAAGCTCTGCCAGAGAGCCAGGTCGAGCTGCCGGTACCCAACTGGCTCAGGTCAGTACCAGGCGGTGCTAATGCAGAGCAGTGTGAGGTTTGCGCACACATGCATGGCATGGCTTGGTGCCAACTGCCCGCCTGCCACGGATCTCCACCTGAGAGACAAGCATGCCTGCTGGCTGCCTGCTACAGGGGGTCTGACACCTTGCACACCTGCCTTCTGCCATGGCTGCGCTGCTCGGACGCTCACCTTGCAGACGCACTTAGGAAGGCTGTCCTCAGTGCTGCTGTGCCCACTATGCCAGCATGCTACGTGCTTGCAGCGCCTGGTCCCTTGTCATCCCTCCTGCATGTGAGCATTACCTCGACTGCGGCAGGGGGAGATGCTGCCACCCCTGCTCCTGGCCGCCCAGGTTGCTCAACACGCTGCTTTGCTGCAAGCGCCATCGCTCCTCCACCTGGGCCCCTGCCTGAATGCAACCGATGGCAACCTTGAACAACTTTCTGTCCAGATGCTGGCCCTGAGCCCCTGTCATGCCCCGCTGCAGTGAGGAGCTGCCTCCCCCGGTTCGGCGGGATCGCCTGCCCAAGCCGCAGCAGGTGGAGAAGAGCGTGGGCCTGTGGAGCATCATCAAGGAGTGTGTCGGCAAGGACCTCACACGCGTCTGCCTGCCCGTTTTCTTCAACGAGCCGCTCTCGGCGCTCCAGAAGAGCGCAGAGGACTTGGAGTATGCGGAGCTCCTGGACAAGGTGGGGTCGCCAGGTGTCAACCAGCAGTGGGGGCACAGCGGCCTCAGACTGGTGGACAATGGTGGGCAAGGAGGCAACCAGGCATTTCACAGCTCCTGGAGCATGCCGCGCCATTGGACATGGTGGTGGCTGGCGGCCACTGAGCGACAACTTGACTTTCCCAACACTGTTTGACCAGCATGGGCCAGGAGGCAGGCAGGCACTGCTCAGCTTGTGGTGCCTGCCATCAAGTTGGAGGGGGTGGAGCAGGTTTGGCGAGTAGTTGCTAGGTTTTGGATGCTTGTGACCCAGGAGGCTTGCATGCACCTGTGAGCCCTGTGCAGCACCTCTGTGCTAGGCAGCCCCCTGCACCTGTGCTGGTGCTGGACATGCAGTGGTGGCAGTCATGACAGGCAGCTAGCTATTGAGCTGCTCCTTTAGTGGAGCTGCTGATATGGGCGCACTGATGGTACTGCCGCAGACTTCAACATCTCAAGTGCACGGCCGTGCTGCACCATGCACTGCAGTCTGCAACGACCTGACTGTGTCCTTATGACCCCTCAGGCCAACGAGCTTCAATGTGCTCATGCTGGTCCTGCAGGCATCAGCTTGCCCTGCGCAGAGCATTGACCGCCTCATGTATGTGGCGGCCTTTGCTGTATCGGGCTACTCTGCCACCGCCCAGCGTACACAGAAGCCGTTCAACCCCCTGCTGGGCGAGACGTTTGAGTTCATCTACCCAGAGAAGGGGTACAGGGCCATTGCTGAGAAGGTGAGGTCGTTGGGCAGGACAGCTGCACAGGACACCTCCTGGGCTGAACCCTGCGCTTCCTAGTTTGCAGCCCCTATAGCTGCTGTGCAACACATTACTGCACATTGGTGACTACCCGCGCAGCATTGCTGTCATACCAAGCACGGTACCTGTTGCCATCCAGTACTCACCTGATGCCAGCGTTGCGCAGCTTTAGGCCAAGGTACCAGGGCTGAGGGTGGGGTGCTGCCTGCTTGCTGCTGATTTGTGCTTTGCTTCGGAGAACTGCAACCCAGCAGAGAGGGGCAGTTGCTGCTCATGGTCCAGAATGAACATGGTCCCTGCAGGTGGTTCACCACCCCACCATTATTGCAGCCCACTGCGAGGGACGCAGCTGGCAGTTTGCGGGGGACGCCGAGGTGCGCAGCAAGTTCTGGGGCCGCTACATCGAGCTCACCCCTGTGGGCCTCATCAGGCTCAAGTTCTCAGACGGGGATGAGTACCACTGGAGCAAGGTGGGCTGCCCAGGCTTGCACAGTTTGTCAATGAGCTTATCAACATACCTGCGGCATCAGTCGGGGAGCCTGGAGCTATCTTACAGTGCAGACCTGGTTGCTTGGAATCTCCATGGCCTTTGCCATCGCTGCATGTTGTGCTGATGTGAGTGCAGCCTTTACGGGTTCAGAAGGAAATGAATACCAGGGCAAGGGTGGACGTCTGCTTCCAGTCCATAGTGCAAGACAGTGCGAATGAAGCGCCTCCCTTTGCCATCCTTGCATACTGTGTGGCTGTCAGGCAGTTGCGCCCCTGTGCCCAGCCTGCCTTCAGTGCAGTGTGCAGTCGCCTGTTGTGCCATGCTGCCAGGAAGCCTGAAGTGCTGCTGTCAGAGCAGGTAAAGGTTCTGCTGGGCCTGCTTGCAGTGCAGTCTGTGCTGAGTTTGGCTGTCATGCCATCTGCTGTTTGCCTTTCGATGTGCTGACGGGATACTGCCAGGCATATGCGCCTTACTTCCTCTTGCAAGAGTGCAAAGCGCGCTGCTGCCGACCTGCCTGCTGGCTACCTTGCCCTTCACCAGCTGGCTGACAGCGCCTGCATCCCCTGCCAATTTGCCTGCATGTCCCCAGGATGGCAGTGCCCAGTACTTTGTCTCTACTCTGTGCACTGTAGGAAACAAGCGAGGCTGCCTGCAGGTCACCTCATCCATCAACAACATCATTGTGGGCAAGCTGTACATTGACCATGGCGGCGTGATGCGCATCCAGAACAAGAAGACCGACCTGGCAGCCAAGATCAAGTTCAAGGAGACTGGTCTGCTGGGGGGGTCAAAGAATGCCCATCAGGTCAGCCACTGATCCACAGAGCCCCTTGTGAGGTCTGGCACAGGTTGAGCTCTGTCAGAGATGGCTTTGAGCTAGTAGCAGGGGTCAAGAGCTTGCAAACTTGCCCTGTGGCGCATGGCCCATCTGTGCATCTAAAGCTGAGCCACGATGACGAAGGATCATGCCTCAAAGACAAGCGACGATGCCTTGTTTGTACCGTCCCAGCCTGACCTGGAGAGTGCAATCCTTGAGTGCCACCACCTTGAGTGTTTCCAGCCATTCATTACTGAGGTTCAATGCCCATCTAGTCCTGCTTGTGGCAGCGCTGGGCATGAGCATTGTGCATCCTGGGAAATGTAGAGCATGCCTCCACGTTGCGCCGGCTACTTCTTTGCGTAAGTGCCGCCTGATCTGTGCGTGGTCGGTCCTGACACATTGCTCAGTTGGTCTCATCTTAGTCCCCAGATGACTGCTCTGCAGGTCAAAGGCACTTTTGAAAAAAATGGCCATGCTTTAGACCTCCCAACCATCTCAGGCAAATGGGATGAGACCCTGACTGCCACCATGCCCGATGGCAGCCAGAAGCTGCTCTGGCAGATCAACCCGCCCGCCAAGCAGCAAACAAGGTAAGAGCAGGCTCCAAGCCCCTGCAGGCTCCCAAGCCCTGGAATAGCATCTGCACGCAGCACAATTTTAAAGGCAAGGATGACCTCCTGCACATCTTGTGCCACATCAGTCCCACCTCAGTGCCTGGTTCAAGGCAGGTAGCGACCTCCTCCCAGCCTTGTTGCCTGCCGCCTGTGTTTGTCAGGAGTTATCCTGTCTGTAATGGTTGCAGGTACAATTTCTCTGAGTTTGCAATCAAGCTGAACGAGGTTACCCCTGGCCTGGAGAAGCACCTGGCGCCCACAGACTGCCGCCTCAGGCCCGACCAGCACTACTTGGAGCTGGGCATGTATGACGAGGTCAGCCGGTCACAAGCAGCAGAAAACACCAGTCAAAGATGCCAGGCTGTATCTTGCAAGCAGCACGACTGTTGCTGGCCGAAGGGTATTGCAATGCACAAAACTCTAGTCTGTCAGGGTGGTGCAGGCAAGTTGCATTCATACCGTCGTCAGCCTGGCAGCTGTCCAGCACACGCTGGATGGTGTCTTTGGCTGCAGCTCACAGTCGGGGACAGAGACCGGGGAGGATCCCTGTCCCGGCTAGCTGCTTTGCCATGAGCATGACTTCACCTGCATGGTGCAGCCCATGCTGGACAACATTCGACGGCTGCCAGCTGGAAGAGGCCCTATCCTGCCTGGCTGCCTCCCTGCTGGCGGCCATTACATAGATAGGTCTCATGCATGGTCAACTTGTAGGCACCTCCTCTGCCTGTAGGTGGACATGAAAGGCAGAGTCAAGCCTGCCCTGCACAGATATCCAAGCCATGCATGATGCTGCGCAAAACCCCGTCACCCATCCCATCTGCCAATGTTGAGATGCGGAGATCGGAGCAGGAGCAGAACTGCTGGGCTGCTTCATCTTGGTTCCCCCTTCTGCACCGGCACGCCTCAAATGCCCTGTGCTGAGCCTGCAGGCCAATGCTGAGAAGCAGAGGCTGGAGCAGAAGCAGAGGGCGGCTCGCAAGGCAGCGGAACGGGGGGATCCCATCGAGCCGAGGTGGTTCAGGCACATCCCCAATGCCACACAGGGCGAGGACCCCACTTACGAGTACTCGGGCGGCTACTGGGAGGCGCGAAAGAAGGGAGATTACGACGGATGCAGGGACATCTTTGGGTCCTGACAACTACTAGTGCTCCACACAAAGCAGTCGGCCCATGTGAATGACCTTGTTCGAACTGAATTATGTTTGGCCTTTCAGCACGCCCTCAGTGTACTGCTACAGAATGGGGCTGTCTGTTCCTCTGCACCTCACCAAACCTGGCCAGTAGTGTCCTCAACAGGCTCAGAATACTGCCTGCTAAGTGTGCCCCCTGCACAATACCATTGTAAAATTTCAGTTGCATGGCAAAATGCAAGGACCTGGCAATTCACTGGAGCTGAGAGCAAGGATGCCATCCCTGACGGCAGCAATGCTGGATGTTGCATCCTGTAGGCTAGGGCGTGGGATGAAGATTCTTTGACCTGTCTCAAGCTGCTGCAATGGACCCCGGTCAGCTGGCCACCCTGCACCAGTTGCCGGCATGCCCGGTGCTGTCCCGGAGCTGCCTACGCAGGTGGCGATGCCAAGTCAATGTTGGGCACAGGTTGGGCAGGCAGCAGATCAGGGCCCAGGCAAAGGTAAGAGACATTCTTGACAGAACCCAGTGGCAAGAATTGCTGCTGAACTGCGCATTCTGGTTCTGTGCAGGCTCAGGAGGCTGAGCCAGCCAAGAAAGGCAAGCGCACTGGCAAGGCAGGCAGCAAGGGGAGAGGGAGGGCAGTCTTTCAGAATGCAAGGCCTCTGACTTTGGAAGAGAGAAAGCTGCGAAGGTGAGGCATCAGTAATGCAAGTCAAGGGCTGTGACAGCGTCAGGGTCGGTGACATGCTTTGTCTGAGGTGTCCTGCACCATGCAGGGCAGGCATGGAGGATAGAGAGGTTGCTCCTGTGGACACTGCCTTTGAGGATAGAGTCAGGGCTCTCAAGTCACAGACATTGGAGAAGCAGGTGACCTGTTTGGGCAAATGGAGCTTGCAAAGCATCATGCAGTGCAGTGTTATTATAAATGGAGTTTGCCTGTAGCCTGGAGCTGTGTCCGCCTACATCATGCCAGTGTGCAGCCCTGTTTCTGCTTTTGGGGTTGATGGCAGTCTGTCTGCCCTGGGGTGGCGCTCGCTGTGATTGTTCTCGTCAGTCTGCTGCCTTGAGTGTGACGCCTTCTGCAGCCTTACAGATCAGCATGTCTGTCTGAAGAATGACGCCTGCTGATCGCAATCTGCAGCCACCACCAGAGGAGCCCAAGAGGACACCCCTGGACACAAACCCCTACGACAATCCCCCACCTCTCATGGAGACTCTGTTTGGCCAGCGTCCAAAGGCCGACAGCTCCTCAGAGCAGAGCGATGACAGCCCCAAGAAAAAGCCAGCACTGCTTGCTGGAACCCTGTTGCTCGTGCTGGTATTTTTGCTCACCAGTGGTGCAGTCAACTTTGGACCCTCCCAGAAAGCGCAGCAGGTAAGCATCTGATGTAAGGGTCAACTTGCTGGTGCGTGCTTTTGTCCACTGGACCAGGGGCAGCATTGGACCCTCCCAGGCAAGGGCAGTCAGTGGGCACTTTCCCTCCCACATCTGGGCTGGAGTTGCATTGGTGGCATGCCAGCGTGCCTGTGCCTCGGCAGGGGCAGAGGCTGTTCAGCCCAGCCATCTGCTGCACCCAGCCCAGGTGCCTGTTGAGCTGCTGATGGAATGCAGCTTAGCTGCAGATTGATGTTGTGCTCTGCACCAAGCCGTCGCTCTTGATTGACTGTAATGCTGATTGCTGGTGCATGGTGACATCCTGGCCGTCGGTGGCTGCTTGGCGCTTGCTACCATGAAGATTCTGCACACAGCGCCTGCAGTGCTTGGATCATGACCGTCCTGCAGCAGACCGATGGCCTCACTATACGGGATGCCTTGTCTGCCCCTGCTGCAGGCTCCCACGTCTATGAAGAGCAGACACCTTTGCGCCAGCAGCAGCTCCGTGATTGGCTGCATCTGCACATGGTTTTTGCGTCCCTGCAGGCTCCCGAGCTGTCAGAGGAACAGAAGGCCCAGCTGCAGCAGCAGATCAGCGGCTTTGAGGCCCAGCTGGCGACAGCGCCTGACGACGTGGAGGCACTGGAGGGCGCCGGTGTGACCTACGCCCAGATGGGGGCGCTCAAAAAGGCAGAGGGCCTGCTTAGCAAGCTGGTAGAGAAGAAGACGCAGGACCCCGAAGCGTGGCGGCTGCTGGTGAGTGTGGGCAAGCACCCATCAAATTGAGCTGCGTGCCTGCAGCTGCCTATGCTGTAATTGACCTGCTGAAGGTTTGCAAGGTGGTTCTGTTGACCACATTGCAAGCAAGCCGGCAGTTGCTCCAACTGTGGTCAATCGGTGTTTGTGCTGGCTCATGCCTGCAGCTAGCCAAGGCAGCCACGCATGCCCTGTTGTATTGTCAGATCCACAGTGCAGGTGTGAACGTTTGACACCCCATATTGCAGTGCAGGCTAAGACGCGGGTCAGCGTAGGGGATAATTTAGTTTTCTCTGCAGGTGCTGACTGACAGCCCACTTGTTGCACTGTAGGCTGAGACGCGAGCTGAGCTTGAGGACTATCAGGCTGCTGCTGCTGCTTATGAACAGGCGCTGCAGCTGGCCCCCAGCATCGACCTGCTGCAGGGCCTGGCAGGGACCTATGTGACTGCCAACCAGCAGGATAAGGCGGTTGAGGCAGTACAGGCCATGCAGCAGAGGGTCAGCGGCAACGCTGAGCAGGCAGACAAGTACAAGGACACAGGTACTTGACCACTTCTTTTGCTATTGTTGAGCCTGATGGGCAGAGGCATGGCATGGCTATCTCAGGGTGTAGTCTGCACTGGAGCTTGCTGGTTCTGCAAGTCCCTTGCCAATAGATCAGCTGGGCAGTGGCAACATACTGCCGGCAAGCTGCCCTCGCAAAGCAAACCTGCCTTAGACAACACAAATCTGCATGTCTTCACATGGTGCTTTCTGACTTGAAGGGCTGGGGCCTGTGGAGCTGAAGCTCCTGCTGGGCAAAGTCTACTCCCAGTGGAAAGGACACGACTCCCAGGCTCTGGCAGCATATGAGGCTATCATAAGGGACGACCCAGACGACTTCAGGTGTGCTTGGGGGCTTGTGCGAACACCTGCGAGAAGGTTCTGTGGCAGTATACGTGAACATTATGCATCTGCGCTGCTTATTGTGACTGGTCTGCTCAAGACTCCTGCACAACTGCTGCTCACACTGGGTGCACTAATATCAGAATTGAGCCTTCACGGGAGTTAGGCAAAGCCTGTGGTACTGAAAACTCTCTGCTCCTGCAGGGGCTACCTGGCCAAGGGTGTGCTACTGAGGGAGGAAGGCCAGCGAGGGGATGCGCAGCGCATGTTCCTTCAGGCACGATACATCGCACCGGCCAATGCCAGAGCAGTGATTGACAGAGTCATAGGCAGGGACTCGATTAGTTGAAGGGTGTCTGCATGGACACCAATTTTGGCACCATTTGATAGCGTGGTAGCTTTGAAGAACAGAACAAGCCCTATATAACGTTCTGTAGCAAGTTGCATAGTGTTTGAACCCCATAAAAACCCCCTGTTACTATACTATACCTAAGCAAGCGAGCACTGCAAGAAGCGTGGCGCTTGCTTACCCTTTTTGGCCTTCAGGTTCACACTCTGCGGCTGGCCAGCAGCACTGCTTGGTTGCGCAGGCTGCAGTGTCATGGCATTATACTGCTTTGCGGGATCAGCTTTACTGGCCACATCTGTGATGGTGGCTGTCGCCGTGGCTGGCCCAGGGGCCTCGGCTGATGGAGCCCGGGGCTGCGCTGCCATGCTTGTGTGCTGCTCCGCAAGGTACTTGAACACTGCAAGTCAGTGTCATATTTGGGGGTCCAGCATCTGGCAATAACGTCGAGCAAATGCGCCTGTCAAGCATCGCCACTCAGGCTCAGGGTTGGCCCAAGTGTCAGCCTGCCCTGCACATAGGAGCAGCACCCCACAGCACTGCAAGCGGCTGACCCCGTGCCTTGGCATGCGCTCACCCTGTGGCCCAACCTTCCCCCTCAGCAGCACAGGCTTCCTGGTTTAGGCCTCATGTGATTCTTGAAGGCAGATGTGCTGACTCAGCAGGGCAGGGCCTCACCCTCTGCCACGTTGAGGTTGTCCTTCACACAGGCGCGATAGAAGCGCAGCCTCAGGCGCTTGGCCATCTCCTGGGCCTCATCGTCGCGCACAGCAGCCTGATCCAGCAGGTCCACCTTGTTCTGCACCAGGGCCATCGCGATCTGGCCCGCCTCAGCCTCCACCTGCAAGCACAACACCATAACAACGGTCACAGATGACCTGGCTGCAGTCAGGCACTGAAGGGGTTTTGATCAGCTCAGGGTGGGGGTTTCAACAGCCAAAGGTTGCCGAGTGACGGCTACAGCAGGTGCACTGCATGTGCTGCAGCTCCGTACAGGACGCAGGCTCTGCTCACACCTGTGCAGGCTTTGTCTCAGAGTAAACCATCAAGGGGAGGCCCTCGCAGCAGCACAGCCTGTGCTGCAGCATCGTGCGTGCTGCTGACAGGCTGCTATTTGGCATGGCTCACCTTCTGCTTCCATGCAGGCACGGCTTCGAAGGAAGCCCTGTCAGTTGTGGAGAACACCAGTACAGCAGCCCCTGCTCCTGCAGCACAGAAACATGGGGTTCCCCGCCGACCCAGGCAGGCACAGGACTGGGCAAATGCCACATGCTCACAGCAGCAGCAGCTGTGCTGCATGCCCTGAGTTCTGGATCCTCCAAGCCCTCCAGCAAGCTGCACAGCTGTACTTCGTGCATCCAGCTGTGTCTTTGAGGCGGGTGAAGCAAGCATCTAGCAGATTGCTGATGGCAGTCTGGCTGATCCTCTGCAGCTGCACTGCTGATGGGCGCCTTCCGGACCCTGATGCACACAACAGGACCCAAGGCCTAGGGCAGCCTGCACGTGTGCCTGCACCGACTTCTTGACAACACATCAGGCAGTCCTCCACTGACAACCAATGCAGCTGGCCCTGCGCTGCTTCCACTCCAACTGTCAAGCAGCCCCCAGCTGTCAAAGCACCTGCCTTCTGAAGCCATACATTGATGTTGGTGGAAAGTGAAGCCAGACTTTGTTAAAGCCTCCCAGAATTTGAATGGCAATCCCCCAGCCTCAACTGAGTCTCCATGCAGTGCGAAGTCGAAGCTGGACCAATGCAATCAGCCGCCAGGGCACATGCCTGTGCAGAAGGTGCAGCAATACAGAGTCTTATGACACCATGCAGCGCAGTATCTGCTGTGCTGCTGACAAGCCTCCAGAGTGTGCTACAGCAATAGGGCTGGCTGCTGGGGCATGTGCTATGCTGCCTCACAACATCCCCACAGCCAATCAGGAACCTGCGTCATAGGCAGGGGTGGGTGGTATGGTCTACTTCCTCGCCAGCATGGCGTCACACCCAGGCCACATGCAGCCCCGGCAGGCAACAATACATGCACCCAGCTGCCCAAGGCACCTGCCTCTGTAAAACGTGCGCGTGATGGAGTCAAACTCCTCCTGCCCAGCTGTGTCCCAGACCATGAGCTTCACATCCTCTCCCAGAGCCTCCACCCACTGAGTCCGCTCCATGAAATCAACGCCGATGGTCTTTTTGTATTCGGCCGTGAAGTCACCCCTGCAGGGTGCAGGCCCTTCAGATGGCTGCTCTGATTGCAGGACCAGGAGTGCTGTCACAGGCTAGTGGCCAGCAGAGGTGTCCACTGACAAGCTTGTGGCACCCATGCCGCATTCATGAGAGGCATGTAGCTGCCTGGCTGAGTCCTCCGGCCGCAAATCATTGTGACCTTCAATCTGAACATGCTGTGTGGCAGAGATGCACGCCGATTCTGAGCTGATTGTGTCCTGCTGGAGCCCTGACCATCAGCAACCCGGCTGTTGCCAGGCATCCTGGTGCCATACTGCATGCCGCTGGCAGGTGCCCTCACTTGCACAGCCTCCGAATCATGCTGGACTTGCCCACAGATCCATTGCCTACTACCAGCACTTTGACAGACCTCTGCAGAACAGCAGGCGGAAGTCAGGCAGTGGCTGGTCCTGCAAAGAGAGGCTTGTTGTATTCTGCAGAGAGCGGCTTATTGGGATAGCAACTGCAGCTGCAAGGTCACCTCAAAGTCCTCCACTTGCATAATGTCAGACAAACAGCTCTAGCTCATGCTGTCAAATCAGAGTGCTGTCATGGGTGCCTGCAAGCTACTCGGCAGGTCCCCCTTTTGGACCAGATGCGAAGAATGCTGACGTTACCAGAGCGGCTCGGCTATGGCTCAGTCCTACTTTCATGGTCAACAGCCTGCGCATAAACCTTCGCCAGCCCGATCAAGAGCAGGCTCATCATGTACTGTCGAGCAGTTCTGCATTTGGCACGGCGAGCAGCCAGGAGTGCGGGCCCAGCAGGTGTGGAGCCGGCCTGCATGTATGCATTGGATGATGAACGCGTCCAGGGTGTGGCCGCCTTAGCATCAGGTCTGCACTGCATTGAGTGCTTTGTCCTGCATGCAGTGGTTGCGGCGGGGACAGGCGGCAGGGGCTATGCCTCCAGGGCTGCTGCCTCGGTATGCGGCTTGACATTGCCCCACACAGCTGGTGCTCTCCTGGCAGCTGGAGTAATTGCAGGTCAGTAGCCTGCCTCGGAGATGCTCAGATTGGCAGCGGACGGGCCACGCCACCGCTCCTGCGATGCTGTAGGCATGTCGCCAGCAGCCTTTGCTGCATCCCCACCTCAGGAACGGTCATTCATCATGGTGGGCGATGCTGTTGTGTGCACTGCTGGCCCCTGCTGCAATCGCCTACACAATGCCAGCATGCAATGCCCCCTGCTGTGCAGATTAAGCCTGACGGAGTCAACAGGGGTCTGGTGAGTTCAGGCTTGGCATTTATCTGCTTGCTCAACATGCCTGCTGCCCCGCTCCACGCACAGTCTACCCAGCCATTGTCAGCAAAGAGGGTGCAGGCTGTCACATGCATACACATCTGACCCACCCTCGAAAGTCACTCCTGTGGAGCATTTGGCTAGGGTCTCACTAAGCCGTGTATGAATCATGAAGATGTGCAACGAAGCAGAGGCGAGGGTCACTGATTGTTTGCAGGTGATGGACATCCTCAAAAGGCTTGAGCAGAAGGGCTACAAGCTCGTGGGTATCAAAGTTCTGGTGCCCTCCAGGGAGCTGGCATCCAAACATTACGCAGGTGGGCTCCCACAGCACCGGGTACATACGATGCGCATGCTGGCAGTGGCTGCGGCGGTGGCCAGCAAGTGGCGGCTGCACATGCATGAGTCTCTCAGGAGGCCTGCTGGTACCTGCACTGGACTCTCCACGCACCAGCAGCAGCTGGACCAAGCTGCGCAGCCCAACCCTGCCTCCTGCAGCTTTGCCAGTGCTTGCACCACTGGCTGCAGAGATCGAGCGGGGGCCCACACTTAGCTGCATGACATCGGTGCACAACCTCACTCTATCGGATGCCATCTGCTGCATCGTGCATGTGTTGGCCTGCTTTTGCTTGTGATGGCGGAAAGCCCAAGCATACATGCATCTGGTCCCTGCACCTGCAGAGCACGAGGGCAAGCCATTCTTTGAGAAGCTGGTGGCCTTCCTGAGCTCTGGGGCGGTGGTGGCTACGGTGTGGGAGGGCCCTGAGGTGATTGCAGCCATCCAAATGAAATTTGGTGAACCTAGGTGCATGGCTATGCACAGGTGGCATGTAGGCGCATGGCTTTGTATGATTGCCAAGTTGCCCTCTGGCATGAACCCCTGCCAGCCCTGTGCCTGTGCTCATCGCACCTGATGCCACAGCACCACATACAACATGTCATGCTGCCGCCCTGTGTGAGTGCAGATCGTCAAGACAGGCAGGCAAATGATTGGCGCAACCAACCCCCTAGCTTCAGCGCCTGGCACCATCAGGTATGAGCTCAATACTGCTCTGTGAAACACAGTGTTGGCTGTCCAGAGCTGATGCACTGTGCTTGCAGTGCTCCCCTCTGTCTTGGACATGGCTCTTCCTCTGGAGAATTTGCATTGCCTCTGCAGGGGAGACTACGGCATCAGTGTAGGCAGGAACATCATTCATGGCTCAGACGCCGTCGAGGTGCGTCTGCATGCTGCCCAACATGTGCCAGCACCTGATGTGGCAGGGCGGCCATGGCACCAGCGCAGGATCGTTTCTAGCCAACTGCGCATCTGCTAAATATGCACCTGCTGCCTGCAGAGCGCCCAAAAGGAGATTGCTCTGTGGTTCAAACCAGAGGAGCTGGCAGAATACAAGCAAATGACACAGGCTGCCATTCTGGAGTGAGCTGCACTGGCTGTGCTTCCAGGGCAGGCCTCATGGCCACTCAGCATCTCCAGTGACCACTTTGTGCATGCATGAGGTGAAAACAGCAAGCAACTTGTTACTTGAGGCAGACAGGTGCCGCAGTGTCTGAGGGGGGGGGCACCAGCATGATCTTGTGGGAGTTGTGTGCTAGTGTCAAGGTCACAGAAGGAGGGGTGCCACAGGATTAAGACTTTGTCGTGAAGGCCTTGCTCTCTGACCAAATGAAGGAGCCATCATCATAGTTGGCTTTGACACAGAATATGTACTCAGCATTGGCCCGCAGGCCCACAGTCCTGAACTGCGTGGCCATGCCATGATACACGTCCTTGACCACCCCAGTGGTTGTGGCCATCATTAGTTTGAAGTCCAGAATCCTGTCCATGTTTTTGGTGGGGGGACGCCAGGCCACCTCTATGGAGTTGGGGGAGCAGGCCACATCGTCCAGCAGGTCGAGCCTCTCATACACCATGCTGCCCTTCTTCTTCTCACTCTTCATGCGCTCAATGTCCTCTGGGAGGGTGAACTCCAGGATCTGGAGCTCATCCAGCCTGTCGTCCCTGCATGAGCCAGGAGGGAAGTTAGGTTGCATGCTCTGGGCAGTACTTTGGAGCTCTTTGCAGGAGAGATCAGCTTTAAAAGGTGTGGCTCGTCCGGCTTGCCATCTTCTGCATGTGTCCAGGGGGGCTTGGTGTGCGGAATGATGGGGCCAGAGAGGATGTGGCACAAGTGTGAACGCGGACTTGCGCTGCCTGAAGACCTTAAGTGCACCCTTGACTACTGCTGCAGTCCTTGGCGTGGCACGGCTCAGCGTCCTGACGGGAGAATGGTGTCAAGGCTGTCACAGGGCAGGAGCTGCAAGCTTGCAGGACAAGCAGTGCAGCAGCAGAGCAGGCGCTCCCCCATTCCCAGGCTGCAGCGAGTCACCCCTGCTGCCCTGGAAGACACAGAGCAGGGCAGCATGCATGACTCGATTCCCAGCCCGCAGTCCCTGGGCTTCCAATACCTTGATGACTGCAGACCCCATCTGCCAGCCCCATCACCGCATCTGTTGAGGGGACACAGGCCCTTGGCTCTCAGCAGTGATGCTCTGTATGCAGCAAGGCAGAGCCTCACTTCCCAGGGCGCAGGGTGTACAGCTTGTTGCCGTGGAAGGCGCAGTAGTTGGCGTGCTGGCGCTTGGCAACGGCGCCAGTCGCCCAGCTCCCCTCGTCCAAGCACTCCCAGGCCGGGGCAGTGATGTCCATGACCTGCGTGTCCCCAAGGCGCTGTACCTGGGAGGGGCCCTGCCTCTGGGGCGGCACCTGCAGGAGGGCCAGGGGGCGCGGGTTGGGCAGCGGTCCCTGTATGCGCAGCCCTGGGAAGGCGGGCTGCAGCTGCATGAGGCAGGCCGCTGCCATTGTGGTGATAAAGCATGCCTAGCTGCATGGGAGCAGGTGAGACACTGCCAACTGGATGGGAAGGGCGGTGGCTCTGGGTCGCACCTGCAGGGGAAAGGCAGGGGAGTGATTGGGGGGCCTGCAGGGTGTAGCAACAGCAGATGGGAGGGCTGTCGTGTGGAAGCAATGCATGTGGCCTGGCTCTGGGGCCTGCACCCTCTGGGCTGCCCCTGCAGGGAGGCAAGGGATGCCATTCCCAGGGCAGCCTGCCAAGCGAAGGGTCTGTCAAGCTGTCACCCCAAATGTAGGCAGATGGCAGCTGCCTGTGTGCTTGTGTGTGCATCGTCCGCAGCACCCGGTGGGGCGACGCTCTCTGCAGCCCTGGCCAGCTTATGCTACTGGCCGCCAATGAAATGCGATGCCAGCAGGCTTCCCTTTGGCTGTGGTCCACACCTGGATGCCGCCGGAGATGACCAGGTAGTTGCTGATGACAGCACCTACATGGTTCTCCCGTGCAGGCGGGCCACTCCCGCTGACATTCACCTGCAGACAGCAGCAGCAAGCAATCTGATCCAGGTGCCAAATGGAGAGGCCAGCGGCAGCGCCTGCTTATGCGCTTGCTGATGGCAGACAGCTCAAGGGGCACTACAGCCCTGCAAGATACTGCCGGGGTGTACTGGGCAAAGGCTGCCGCAGTGCAAACTGAACGCCCCATATGTGGAGCAACCAATCAGAAAACACCCCCTCTCCTCCCCAAGGCAGGCACTCTTGCACCCTGCACGACATCTGGTGCAGGGTGAGGATGCACTCTTACCCCCCGCAGCCAGACATGTGTGCTTGTCTGCACCAGATGTCTTGCATGGCAAGCAGTGGCCCACCTGCGCCCAGGCATTGGTGTGTGCACAGACTCTCCAGGTGAAGCTCTGCCCACCTGCGTCCAGGTGCAGGCTTCCACGTCCAGGGAGAACACGTCTGCCAGGCTGCGCTCGCCGTCGTTTCCCCCAAACAGCCATAGCCGGCGCCCATCCTCAGAGGCGCTCAGGCTGGCCCCACAGCGCGGGGAGGGCGGCTCCGAGCTGCAGCATTAGCAGGAAAGGGGTGGCCCTGGCATGACCAGGCGCTGTGATACAGGGTCGGGAGGTCAACAGGCCCGGCAAGTGCGCCCGCAGGCTGCTCCTAGAGCAAGAGCGGAGATTCTCCCAGCTGCGGCACTGGCCTGTCAGCATCGGCACAACAAAGGTGGCCCTGGCAGCTTCTGTTTCCATTGAACATGTCCTAGGCAGCAGCAGCATATGCAGAGATCGTGGCAGGCTGAAGGGGTCTTGCCATGCCGTGCTGGCAGGCAGCTGGGCTACAGCTGCCCAGCAATGGAATGACACAGCTGAGTGTTGCTTGTCTGCATGGCTGAGGAGCGTGCTGGCCTCCAGTGCAATGCCCAGTCCTCAGCTGTAGCCTGATGACTGCACATGGCTCATGCAGCGTCTGCAGCCCTGCACTGATGCTAGCCACATACTCACTGCTGCACCTGGCTGGCAAACAGCTGCACTACAAGCAGCACAATGCACCACACAAGCTGAATCTCCACCTGCTCCAGTTTGTGCTGTCTGTGAACCCTTGAGCAATTGCTGTGCCGCACTTGGCAGCACCAAGTCAGAGGGATCCAATGCCTACGCCTTAGGGGATTGCTTGGCATCGTAATGGCTGCTCACACCCTACCTCACACACCTGCAGGCTGCAAACACCAAAGAAAGCCCACCTGTGTGCGCCTGCAGCCTGAAAGTAACTAAGCTGGACCCAGTGCATGGTGTCCATGTGCCACTCCCAGACGTCATTTAAGAGCTGCCCTTGCTCTGTCTGTCCACCAAAGATGAACACCTGCAAGCCATCTGAATGTGTGGCACTGCACTGCAAGCATGTACATGCATCTGGAGCACTGACGCCAAACACAGCATGCTGACTGTGAGGCAGTCTCTGGATGCGGCCTCACTCCCACTGCATCTGCCTGTACAACCCCCTCCACGTGCAAGCGTGAGGTGGCCAGATGAGGCACACGCACGCTGGAGGCCTGCACACATGTCCCACGGCTTGCCACATAGATGGCTGTCTCACCAGCAAGCCCTTCAAACAGGCGCCCCACCTCCTCCCCTGTGCAGTTGGATGGCAATGGCAGCCACGCACCACACCCACAAGCAAGGCCAATGGTGTTGTGAAGGACAAGCTGTCACCACATCCTTAGCTCATCCAAGTAACAGCAAGGGTGTCCTGCTGACCTTATCCCGCGCACAGGCTGCTGAGTGGCGGTGCCTGGGTACTGGCGCGGCCGTCCCCCTCACCGCAGGCAGGGTCCACTTCATCGAGTCAGTGTGCAGAATGCTGACATCCCCCACCTCCTGGCTGCTGCGGCGGCCCCTGCACTGGAGTAAGCTGGCTGCAGTCCCATGGGAGATTGGCTGTGGCACGCCATAGGTCTCTTCAGTCAGAGCCTTAGCAGTGGTTGCATGCCGCCCAAGCATGCTTTCCACAAGACCGCCAAATGCCTGGCTGTGACATGGAGACACTTGGGCATGCATGCACCTGCAGCAGGGTGCATCTGCAGGCACAGGCAACTGTCCGCAGCAGCACAAGGCAAGCTGTAGCACTGGCTTTGAAAGTCGACGACATGCATGGAAACCAGCCCAATGACATGCAACTGTCTCACACAGCGTCTCACTCAACGCCACCGTCAATATTGTCGCGCCGCATGAGAGGAGTAATGCAGGCCCGAGAGCAGGTCTCCTGGGTCTTAGAAGAATCTAGCTCACCTAAGCATCATCATCCAAGTCTCTGCCACAGTGGCGGAGCCTTGCTTGCAATGCACGCCCATGAACAGCAGGTGGCCAAAGAAGTGTGCTTGGCTCACCCAACCACCACCATCTTGATCCCTGCCCTCATGGCAGCGCTGGGGTGGGGCATTGCAAGTCCCCCTGGCAGGTAGGCTATCCTCTTGAACGCTTCACATCACAGTGATGACCAGAGTAGACTTCTTGACCCACCCAAATACCATCATCTTGGTGCGGGCGACTGTGGCAGCACTGTGATCGTGCAGGAAGTCAGCGGTCTTGGCCCCAATGGCGCGCTGCCAGGTCAGGTTGTCCAGCTGCAGGGGGTTGACCTCGCGGTTCCCATTGGCGTCCATCCTGCCCTCCCCGCCATACATCACCAGCAGCTTCGTCCCTAGAGCAGGTGCACTCAGTGTCAGAAGCAGCGGCCTGGTCTATGCACAGGAGCGTCCAGTGCTTGATGCCAGCAGTGGGCGTGCTCAGTAGAAGTCCTGGCTTCCCACTGCTTGAAGGGCCCTGGCAAGCCTCATGGCAGTCTCTGTTCTTGGAGCCTGCAAGATGACCAGCAACAACTTGGTTCCTGCAGGCGGCGTGCCATTGGGAGAGCTCAGCTGTTGTTGGGCTTCTGCCCATGTGCTGTGGCACCACTCTGGGTCTGTGCAGATGCAGAAGTGGGGCCTCAACATGGCACTGACCCCAGTAGACCGGTCCCATATGTCAGCAAAGGCCACTTTTGTTGCCAAGCACACTGCGCATCACTGCATACAGCCTCTGATAGCTGCAACAATGGCGGGTCCAGCGGCCAAGCATGCAGCAGCTGAGAAAGGGCAAGCAGCCTTGGACAAGATGCAGCAGCTGTTGGCTCACCAAAGCAGCTGGGGCTGTTGCTACAGCTGGTTAGTGCTCTTTGCCAGCTTGGCTCCACCGCCACCGCCCCATGCACCGGTCAGCATCTTTCACGGCCGCTGCATCGATGGCTGCCCGCACTTCCAGTCACGCAGCAGCATCCACAAGAGACACTCAGAGCACAACACAGAATGCAGCTGGTGCTTACCGAAGCAGCTCAGGGTGTTGCCGCTGCGGGGATGGGGGGCTTCGCCTGCAAGGCGCCACCGCGTCACGGCCACCAGCCATGGGTTGTCAAACAAGATCTTCAGCTCAGTGTAGCCTGCAGCACAGGCACACTGTGATCTGCTCACATGCAGTGGCACATGGTCAACTGAAGGCTGCACGCAGCAGCCAAGCACATGCCAGACACTGACCCATGGCTGCTGGACCTTTACTGGCATGGCTTCCATCATCTGCCAGAAGATGTCATGACTTCTTCGAGGTCAGGCTGACAGGCTTCGGTCACTGCACACAGCTTTCATTGCATCCCCAGCCATGCATACATGACTCCTCAATCTGCATTCTGCAGGCAGCAGTTGCTCACCTGAGGACTTGAGTTGCAGAGTCTCCACGGCTGTGGAGCTGGTGCTGAGCTCGGATTGCAGGTTGGCCAGGCGGCTGGCCATGACAGACATCTCCTCATCCTGCCTTGCAATCACGGCATCCTGCATGTGGAGGCAGTCCACTCATCATCGGGAGAAATCCCCACACTGATCTGGAGGAAGCGGGGCATGCATGCCCTGCACGGACCGGGGTGCAGGTGCCTGCTTTGCGATCAAGCAGCTCCAGGCAGGACGCTGGAGCTCAAATCTCCCTGCTTGCTGTGTACCGTGCACCTCATGGGGACTGCGTGGCCAGGCCTGATGGGTCCTGGTGGCACCAAGAACCACAGCTGACATGGTCACACAGAGGCCTTTGGCTCCTGAAGCAGACGGTGTACCTCCGCGGCAAGCCCACCTGCTTCTTGACTGCGTCCTCCAGCGCCTGCTTGTCCCCAACCACCTGCGCGTCGTTGCTGATCTGGCCCTGCAGGGCATCCCGCTCCCCCTGGCAGCGCGCCAGTGCATCCCCGCACCTCGTCAGCTCAGCCTGCAGCACAGTCAGGATCTGATGTATGCAGTGCACTCAGAGAAAACTCCTCTTCAGGTGACAGGGACCATGCAAAGCCCTTGTAATGTGTCCGCCAGGTAATGGTGCACCTTGATGCTCTGCTCCTGGGCCCCCTATGTGCAGCTTTGCTACATACAGCAATGCGGTCCCTTTGCATGTCACAAGGGCTGTGCGGTGTGCCCCGGCAGGGCTACACACCTGCTGCTGCAGCGCCTGGACACATGACAGGGCTTTGTGACGTCCATGCTGTGCAGTGCTCCTTCAAGCCCCATATACGACATGTACACAGAGGCTGTGCAGGGGCCTCCTGCTGCTTTCCAAAGCCACTGCAAGTCCAACGCCTTTCATGTTGCAGGTGCTCTGGATGATCACTGCGGGTGCATGCCACAGAGGTCTGCAGGGTGCTGCCAAGATCAAACCCACAGTCCACCCCATATCTTGATAAGGGGTATGCTTACTCAGCCCTGCCACTCAGCTTGCCAGCTTGCCTGCAACGCTGCCTGCTTGCTACTCCAGACCTGTGGATCTGACAGGAGCGGTACATGACACATGTGAAAAGCTGTGCAGGGTGCCCCTGTGCACCTGTCTGCAGTGCCTCCTGCAGCTGGGTTCCAAGGCCACTTCATGTTCAACACCTCGCCATGCTACGGGTGGTCTGCAATACACAGGCATGTACATTGTGTTCCCTAGGGTCAGCCTACAGCCCGCCCCGGCCTCCACCGCCATGCAATGTTCAGTCAGCCCTGCTAACCAGTTGCCACAGCTTGCCTGCCGCGCCCCCTGCTGCTGCTGTATGCCTGTGCAGCTCTCATGAGCTGTGCGCAACCCATGTGACAGAGACTATGTATAAACATATGGGTGTCCCCCCCGCCTTGCCTGCAGCGCCTCCAGCTGCTGCTCCAGGACATGGATGCGCTTCTCCCCAGCCTTCAGCTGGGTCTCCTTGTGCTCCAGGATGTCTGCCTGCAGCAAGTCATCTCCATTTGCTATGGGGCAGTCCTGGCAACTATGCTCGTCGTCAGCTGAGTGGGCGGCCTGAGATGCTACCTGGACTTGTTCTGGAGCTCCAGAGGCCGATTGATAGGTGTACAGCAAGGCATGCAACTCGGCTTGGTGCTTTTCCCACAGATATTGACTTGAGGGCAATGTTTTGCTGCAGCACAGGCTTCAACAACAGCGCACAGATGGCAGCAAAATGGACATGGACTCAATGGCAGCTCAGGTATCCTAAGGAGGGTCTGGCCGCGCATGTGCCGCTTGATGCATACCGCTCTGCTATGGCTGCTCCTGCATTTACAGCTCACACAGGTGTGGCAGACTTGGGCGGCCTGGCTCCCAGTTGCTGGGGCAGTGCCTCTTGTGGGGCCCCATGTTAAAGGAAACGCAGTGTCTGTGAATCGCCCCATGATCCAGCTCACATAGTCTGTGGCAGACTTGCTCAGCCTGGCGCCAAGCTCCAGGGCATCCAGCTCCAGCTGCTGCGCTTCTGCCTCCTTCAGCTTGAGCCTGTCCCGCTGGAAGGACAGCTCGATGCCCAGATCAGCCTTCTCCATCTCCATGCGGGTGATTTCTGCCTTCAGCTTGTCCCTACAGGTAAGGGCCCATCCAGGCAGGTTAGTGAACAACTCCTGGTGCACTGCTGGCTGCGCCTGACTTGGCAAGCTTTGTGCGGCCACCAGTGTAATGCACAGCATTGAACTCACTCCGGGCTCTCTGCCTCTCCCTCCTTCTTCTTCTTGTCAGCCTTTTTGGGAGCCATGGGTCACTCAAATCAGTTGCTGTCCGCCTGGTTGTGGCCTGAGAAAAGCTTGTAATTTAGACCGTAATCAAGGCCTTGTGCTGCCAGCCGGGCATGTACCATCGTTGACCTACCGCTCCATCTGGAGCACTTTCTAGTCCTGTCACCTTATATGGCCTCGTCTTGCATTGAAGAGTTGGTGGCTGGTCAGAGGATGCTAAGTCGTTTTGAAGGGGCAAGAAGAAAGTGCAGTGGGAACGGTCTGCTTAGAAGATTGGCTGCACAGCTTTGACCCTCTTGGCAACGTCCTCAAAGCCAGTCTCGAACTCTTTAGACTCCTCATCATCCACTGCTCCTTTGAGGGCCTTGGGCATGACCAGCATGCAGCTGGTGGGGCGTTTGGTGAGACCGGCTGCCCCAAGCTCCTGCACGCAACACCAGGGCTGTAAGAGCTCTGTCCTGGTGGCGTCAGGCTTGAGGCGCAGCCAGCAGATCAGTTGCTGCTGGTACTGGCACAGCAGGCTGCATACAGGTTAGACTTCAAGCTGCTGCGCCCAGCTGTGGCCCAGGCCCTGGCCCCTCAATTACCATGCTACAATTGGCAAGCTCAAGGCCCAAGCTGTGCCTGCTCAACCATGCCAAAAGGCTTGCTGCAGGGCTGTGAGCGCCTGCTGGGTCAGCTCTGCTGTGCACATCATTTACCGACATACAGTATACATGGGCGTCCTCAGGTGCAGCCCGAGCCATACATGGCTTGGCGCAAGGATGATTTGGCAGACCTCTGATCAACTCACATCTTTGGAGGGGACATAGATGTAGGGGATGTCCCTGTCCTCACACATGACTGGCAAATGGATGACCACATCGATGGGCGAGATGTCCCCAGCAATGATGCAGATCCTGCAGGGGTCGCACAGTGTCAGCAGCATGCCAAACATCCAGGCTCCCAGAGTGATGAGAGTGACCAGCAACAGGGCAGACCCTGCAGGCAATTGGCATGGCGGCCGAACAATTAGTTTGGCAGCCAGTGGCGGCGCAGTATGTTTGCACAGGCTGCAGAGGCACTGCAGCAGTAGCAGTGCCCTGTCTGAAACACGGTCTCTGCATGTTGGGCAGTGGCCTGCCCACCACACGATGTGCCGGTGGCACTAGCAGTCTGCCATGCAGGCTGCTACTGCCAATTCGTGATGCAGTGCTTGGAAAACCTGCAACCTGCTCCTGCTCCATCAATGATGCTCACCCTTTGGTGTTCTTTCGCAGCGCCTTGACTACCTCTTTCACACCACGCTTTATTTGCTTGCGTTTGGCAGCTTTCTTGGCGAGCTTCAGTACCTGCAGTGTGCACTGCCAAGCTCTGCATTTGTCCTCTCACAGTCACAGAAGCACTTTCTGCTAATGGAGCAGGCAAACCTTTCTACAGAGCTTGTCATCTGCCAGTGGCTTGGCAATGACACTGATGGCACGTGGGTCAAACGGGCCCTTGTCTGACTTGCTGCTCTTCTCTGCCTTGACCTCCTTGGCCTCCTTGGCCATGCTGTAGCACTTTGGGAGGCTAAGCAGCACAGAGCTGCATGCTGGAGGCTGCTTGGCCAGGCGAACCCTGGGGCCCCTGCTGACTTGTTAACCCCTGTCTTAGAGCTGTCACTGGCTCACGACACAAGATCTGGAGCTGAGTGAATTCTAAACCTATGGGGTCTCAAGTCCCAGATGCAAGAACGGAGTCTCAAGTTGGCCGTGGCTCTGCAGCTTTAGTTTGATAGACCAAGGAGCACATGCTCAGTCCCTGTGACCACAGACATGTGCAGGATCTGGAAGGCGAATACTGTCCCACAAACGAATTTGCCCTGCAACCGTCTCTGATTGGGTACGAAAGGAGCAGCACATAAATTGGGAAGGATGCCAGCGCCAAGGCCATCCACCAGGCAGTCTGTCTCTCAGCAGCTGGCCACTGCTGCGCCCCTCACAATGCCTCTGGATATGATGGAACTGGAGCGATACTACCGCAGAGCCAACCTGCTGTTGCAACAGGTGCGGGCTGCTTCCCATGCAACAACATCTGGTGGGGGGTGCCTGCCACCTACCAGCCCTGCGTGCTGCCCTCCATGTCAACTCTGCTGAGCGCTGAAGTTGACAGAGTGCTGCTGATCCCCCATTGCAGGCAGCCAAGTACAAAGCGATAGGCAATGACGCACAGCAGTACGTTATGCTGCTGAGGTTCTCCAGGTGGGCAGGCTGAGGGCTCTGGGGCTGAACGGCCTCTAGTCTCATGCCACCTTGTTAAGCGTGGCACACCCTGAAATGATCTTACAGAGGCTTTCTTGCCCTGAAAGCCTGCAAGCAGTGCAGGAGGCCTTGACAGCCTCCCTTGCTGCAGCCTCGTGCTGGAGACAATCAAGATGCACAGAGACTTTGACCCCAAGTCTCCACAGTACAGACGATTCACCCAGGTAATTACAGGGCAGGTACCGTGGCTGTGCACATGGTCTAGGTCCACTTTGATGCCAATCGTGATGTGGTTGCCTACCTGGCGCCATTGGTGCCACATGCTGGCCAACAGCCAGCCCATTGCCACTGAACATGGTCATCATAAGCCGTTCCATGCAGTTTTTGCCACAGCACTGCAGCCCTGTGATGGCAGCTGGGCTTGCTGTGTTGCATTGCAACAGATCAGGGGGCCTAAGCAGCCGCTCAGGTTGAGCTTCTGCAGCAGCTGCCTGCATTGACCACTGCGGCACGAAAAGTAAAAAAGGTCCCAGACCATGTGTCCGCAGCAGCCGCTCTCTGATGCTTTTAGATGCCAGCCCCGCCGCACATGTCTGAGCTGGACGCTTTCAAGTGGTGCATGCCTGACCTGAAGGCTGCAACCATTGCATCCTCCAGCTCAGGCTTGCACTGCATAGCCGGCATTCCTGAACCTTTTCCTTCCTGTCTCAAAAGTTGTGTGCAGGTGCTGGCCACACAGTACACGCTGCAACTCGAGGCTGTCAACCAAGGCCTGATTGCTCACGTGGCGCAGCTGTCTGATCAGGCCCTCGACTGAAATGCAGGTGCTGGCCACGCAATACATGCCCGAGCTGGAGGCCCTGAAGCAGCGCCTGGACAGCTGGCGCCTCATGGGGGGCGAGCCGGAGCAGCCGGCGACCCCCCGCCCGGCAGGCACGGTGCAGCTGGCGGCCTCCAATATGCCCCAGCTGCACTGGGAGGCTGCTGGGGGACCAGAGCAGGCTGCTGATGTGCCCAGCCAGCCGGGGGCGGCGGAGCGAAATGATCCCTTTGCATTTCCGTCGCAACGGCAGAGACAGAGTGGGGACCCTTTTGGGCAGGCCTCTGCTCCATCCCACCCCAGCAGGTGCTTATGTGTTGTGTGGTCCTAGACAGCGGCCTGCTGGAGCTGTGCAGCTTGCCTCGGCTGCTGCTGGTGCGCTGGACCAGATTGCTGGTGTCTTTTATTAGGGGAAGAGGGTGAGCGGAGTGACCCTTAGAAGGCCTGTGGCAGCGGCAGAGGCAGAGTAGTGACCGCTGCCAGCAGACCCCTGCTTGCTTCTTTGCCTGTCAGGTGCAGAGGGGTTGTTGGCAGACTGTGCTTGTACAGTGCCGTAGACATTGGTTCATATGCATAGCTGACAGGTGCGATCTGCACATCACATGCGGCCTGCAGGCCATGCTGGTCACTTGCAGTAATGTCTGGTGGCCCCCTGCTGGTCTGATGGCCTGTACCATGTGTGCTGGCCCTGGTAGTCACACATGTAGCCTGCAGTGCCTTTATTGTGGTGGGGCATGACATCCCTGCCCTGGGCCCCACTCTGCTCAGCTGACGCTGCAGAGGGTTGTGCTGCCGAGGGTACTGACTCGTGCCCTGCTTGGGCATGCTGGCCTGTGCAGCTGAACCTGCTCGGCGTCTTGACCCTGCCCCCTGCCCCTGCAGCACCATTGAGGACCAGTTTGGTAGAATGCAAGTGGCCGCCAGCGCTCCCAGCCTGGACCTGCTCACTGGTGATGGCATGCCTTGCATGCCTGGCCAGCCGGTGCGACAGGGCAGCAGCAGCAGCTATGCAGGCCTGCCCTCCTGGGCCACAGAGGAGTCCGCTGCCGCCAGCTTCCCGCTGCCAGCAGCCTCAGAGGCAGCCAGGAGCAAGCATGCCATCATGGTGAGGTGCAGCACCTGACAGCCCTCTGAGTTATGCCCAACCCCTGCCTCAGTGCCAGCTCTCCTGCAAGCACCGGCCATGCTCCACAAAGTGCAGGCCTGCGCAGGCAGACTGCAGGCTCATGGCAGGCCAGCGCTGGAACAGTGCAGGTGGAGGCTAGGCTTGGTGTTGTGCACCCCAGCAAGTGGCCCCCACTGTTTTGCTGAAGTGTGCATCAGTTACTATGTTTGTGCCCTGAGTCAGTGGCCTGCTGTGCTGCAGGCTCAGGCCCCTGTGCGGCGTACTGCCTCGCAGCAGCAGTCCCAGCACTCTCCGCCCTTGTACCCTGATTTTGACACGGGCCCCCTGCCCCCCGTGGACTACGGGTACAGTCGCCAGAGCAATGGCAGCGCAGCCAACCTGATGGATGCACCTGTGCCCCAGCAGCGGCAGCAGCAGGCTTCCCTGCTGGATGCCTACCAGCCCTCGCCGCAGGTGGAGCTGCAGCTGGGCCCGCAGGAGGTGGAGGTGAGCAGCAGCCAGCCCCTGCCTGTTCAAGATGCGGCAACCAGCTGTTGTGACAAGTGCAGCTGGGGGCACATGGGGCTGTTGTGAGCAGCAGTCACAGGGGTAAGGTCTCTTTTGCTGCAGTCAGGGCTGCGGGAGGTGGAGGTGAGCAGCCACTGCCAGACACTGTGTTAAAGCCCTGGCCTCCTTGTGCAGTGGAGCGGCAGCCGCAGAAGGTGGAGGTGAGACGCCTGACCTACTCTTGAATCAGTGATTTAGCCACATAAGGGATGTGCAGCTGGGGCTGCAGGAGGCCACAGTGAGCCGCATCTGGCCACAACCCTGCATGCATGCTTTGCCTGTGGGACTGGATGGCCTGCCAGCGCGTTGGATGTCTGCCTTACCTACTGTGCACGCAGCGGTCACAGTTGTCGCCAGGCCAGCAATTCAAGGTGCACGGTCTCCCACCTATACTGCTGTCGATGTGACTCAGGTCAGCTGGAGGATGGGGAGCAGCTCCTGGCCAGCCAGTGCATGACCAGGCAAGCGGCTTGTGCACAGAATGCATGTCGACACTGCCTCTTGTGTGTCCGGCCAGTCCACCAGCAGACCCCTGCACCCTGCCTCCAAGCCATGGACATGACAAAAGCACACACAGCAGTGGCTCAGTGCATGGTGCTCAAAATCCTGCTGCCCCTGCTGCAGGTCCAGAGCACGCCTGCACTGCCAGCCAAGGGCTGCTTGAAAGCGTACAGTGGGGGCCTGTCTGCCCCGGGCATTGCCCCATGCTCCAGTGCTGCTGCCCCACTGCTGCAGGTTCGGGGAATGTCTGCGCCGGCAGGCCCGCCCCCAGCGCACATGACCTGCTCCCACGCGCCCCCGCAGCCAGCGCTGGAGCCGCGCCCGCCCCCAGTGGAGCCCCCCTCTGAGACAGCAGTCAAGAAGAAGCTCCAGATCCGGGAGGTGCATGTGTCGGCGGCACTGATGGACGAGTTCCTCCAGTGAGTGCCTTGACCTGCTGCTGCGAGCAAACGATCACAAGCCTTGAAGGTAGATGCTTCAGAAGCCTCATGCGGCTGCTGCAGAAGCTATTCCAGCAGATGGGCAGCTGGGTGGTAAGGTGCAGCACTGAGCGCCCTGCATGCAGTTGCTACTGCATATCGGCTGTGTGCAGGGTCTCAGGGCCAGCTTGCTGTGGGCTGTCCGCGACTTCTTTGATGTCTTGCATGTCTGACTGTGCAGCGGCGGAGGCATCTTCGCATGCACACCTGGGCACCTTGCTGCCTTCATCTGCATACAGCTCAATTGATAGCTAGAAGTGGGCTTGTCCGTCAATTTGCTGGCAGCGCTCCCGAGCACCTCCTGTGAGCTGACTTTCGGTCTCTTCCCTCTTCAGCTATTCCTGCCGCAACACTGCCAAGGGCGTGGAGTCATGTGGCATCCTGGCAGGCATTTTGGATGAGAAGCAGGGCGCCTTCTTCATCTGCACTCTCATCATTCCTAAACAGGTGAGCCCGGTTATTGCTCTGGTGCCCACCCGGAACTGTGTTCGAGGGGTGGCCGAGGACAGGCTGCACTCGCAGCCTGCGCAGGGAGGCTCCGCAAGGCATGTAGTGCATAGCTTGCATCATTGCATTGCTTGCAACATTGCTGCCAAAGTCCACTTGCGGTCGAGGTGAGCAAGGCCCTTGGAGCTGAGCTTGAGCTTGCGCATAGCAGCATGTGGGTCCTGGCTGTGCATAGATGAGTGCCAGACAAGCACCTAGCAATGTGTGTCTTTGCAGGAAGGAACCTCAGACACGGTGCAAGCCTTGAATGAGGAGGAGATCTTTGATGTGCAAGATAAGCGGTCGTTGTACCCCATGGGCTGGATCCACACCCACCCCACCCAGACATGCTTCCTGTCATCTATTGACATCCATACACAGTGCGGCTACCAGGTGAGCGGGCAGAGCACTGCTGATGTTGGCAGCCCCAGGCACTACCTGTCCTGAGTGTCTTGTCCAACTTCACTTCTTGTCTGAAAGGACTGCCACAAGGGCTACTACCTCCTGATTCCGATTTACACGTGTACACATTGGCATGGTGGTACACTGAGCTGAGAATGGGAAATATTCTGCAGACTATGCTGGATGAGGCAGTGGCAATTGTCATGGCACCGCGTGACCACAGGAACAAGTGTGGCATTTTCAGGCTGAGCACGCCAGGAGGCCTCAAATTAATCCAGAAGTGTCCAGAAAGAGGCTTTCACACCCACCAGCCCACTAGCACTGGGCAAAGCCTGTATGAACTCTGTGGTCATGTATATTTGAACCCCAAAGTGCGGCATGATGTGATTGACCTGCGCTGAGTACACAAGATGATGCATGAATGAGCTGCCTGTTGCAATGGGCTGACTGACCAACCACAGGACCTTCAAAGCCCTCCAAAATTGTGCCTGCCAAGGCAGGTGTTGCAGTGCCCACAGCGATGCACTGTGTCCTTGCCAGTGGGCACACAGAAAGGGATCCAGAAGAACACGGGACAGCCCAGCAGGCAGAGCGCCAGGGCGCTGAACCATGTGCAGCAGCTGCTGACCTGCACAGCCCACGAGCACTGTTAGAGACAGACTAGCAGTAGCTCGTGGTGCTCAGCAGCAACCATTCATGACAGGCTCACATGATCCACTCGGGTCAGCGTCTCGCTTCCACAGTAGGGGCACTGCACGATGATGGGGTCTGGGCCCAAGCTGTGAGATGCTAACAAAGTGTAGCCTGGCTGGATGACCTCGTGCGGCTGCTGCGGGGCAGGGATTCCCAGGGCAGGCTGGGCAGGCTCTGCTGCGCCTGGTGGAACACCTGCAGGCAAAACATCATGATGTGAGACCGTCCTGATGGGCGCAACATGGTGCCTTTCAATTCAAGCATGTCCTCACTTGCATAGTGTGGCTGGTAATTGGATGGCAGGCTGTAAGCGGTGCCCTCTGGCTTTGCGTCCTGCTGGAGTGGGCTTGAGGTACCACCAGCATCAGCATCAGGTGGAGCTGAAGCATACTGCTGCTCCAGGGCAGGGGCAGAGGGCTGATCTGTGTTGGACAGCAGTGGCACGCTTGCATCACCAGAGGGACCAGCTTTGGTGTTGTCCAGGAAGGACGTGCGAGCGTGCGGAGCCATGACAATCTATTTGGCCTCCCCAGCTACCAAGAAAGCGGAATGGCGCAGGTGGCCTGGATTTGCAATAAACCTGCACATAGGCTGGCCCTCTGCAGGATCTTTCCGAGGGGGCATGCACCCACAGCTGACCCCATCCCGACGGAGCTGCTTTCTGTGACTGACACAAGGTGTACAACCTGGCATGCTGCCTGGTCCTCTGCACAGCAGTGAATGACGAGATGATTGCAGCTGACTGCCATGATGGAGCCCCTGCCAGTGTCACTCTGGCCTGGGTAACGCCTTATGCTGCAATGGCTTCTGCGCAGGTAGCATCTTGACAGGCTTCCCTGGCACCTGAGGGAACAAGGAGGCACAATGGTGTTTGCTGGCTTTAACTGGTTCCTTATCATCGTGTCCGTGGTAAGCACCTGCCAGCATTGGGCTCACATGGCAGTGCAAGTGTTGCTTTACGTCGCATCCGGAGCACACGTCTGGAGTACCCTCTTGCTGCACCATGCCTCCACTCCAAGGAAGCTCCACCTAGTACCAGTGCTTGCTGCTTCTAGGGCTCGACCTGATTTTGTGTTCCTGAGCTCCTAGGGATGCACTGACAAGTCACTTGCAGGGCGGGCAGGCAGAGCGGCTCCGCACATGCGCCCAGCCCACACATCACGGCTGACCGCTGCGGCTGCAGGTCATTGCAATACTGGCTCTTGGCGTCGGCCTGTACCTGCTCATCATCTACTGCCACCCTGAGGATCGCAATCAGGCCTGGTTCCCCAAAGCGGTGGTCATATTTGGCATTGCACTGGCCATCTGGACAGTGCTCTTGTTCCCGCTGGATGTGGCTAACAGGAAGGTGTGTCACAGACAAGGCTTCAGCAAGAACCTGTCTGTGTAGAGGCAAGTGCAATGTCAAGCTGAATGTTCCACTGGCTTTTGCTTGCTTGACACAAATGCAGCTTGAGCCGGTGCCCCTGCCTGCCCTGATGCCTGCCTGTGCAGAGGGACCTTTATTGTGATGGCCATTGCCAGCTCCTGGTTTTGCCTGCATCGGAGCAGTTCGTCTGCACCTGGCTGCAGCTGAAGTGTGCACTGTCAGTCGCATTGCCACAGTCTTGCCTGCTTGGCACAATCTAGGCTGCTGCCTGGCCTCTGCAGCATGGAGGCTTGGGCCTCCCAAGCTGACGGGCCCAGCTTCAAGCTGGGCAGCTTGTCGCTGCTGAGCCATGCCGCTGGCGGCTGCAGGCATGCTCAGCAGAGATACCCTACTCGTCCTGCAACTTTGCACTGCCCACCACTGCGCTGTGGTACTTCTGCTACATCGCCATCAGTGTCATGGTCTTTGGGCTGTGCCCCTTTGCCATGTTCTACTATGAGGGTGACAGCGACATGTGAGTCACAGAGATGTGCCTGCCAAACTGTTGTCCTGTTGGGTGGCAGCAGCTTAGGAGCGGCGTACTGCCTGCTGCATGTGAAGTGCTGTGGACTGGCTGTTTTGCAGCTGTCAGGTCAGCTTGGTGGGATTTCGGGACAAAGCTGTTGCCACAGGAGTGAACTGCTCTGCATTGCTGCCTGTGGCTGCTGCCAGATATTCTGTTGCCCTCCCTGCTCCCCTTATCTCTGCCATTTTCGAGTGTGCCACATACGGGCCTGCATCCCCTTGGCATGCCCATGACCAAGCTGTGTAATCTGCAGGTCCTTCATGCAGCGTGTGGTCAGTGCAGTCATGTGGGAGGGGGTGACCCTGTTTGTGGTCGGACTCGTCCTTGGCATCTGCTACGGTAAGCGGCAGTGCCCCTTGTGTTGCCCGGCCTCCTGTGTGCCTATATGGGGGAACCCAGCTGGCCAGGGAGCACCACTCTGTGTCCCTCTGTCGCAGTCCGCTGTGGTGCCTGCTGATGGGGCCACCCACCTGGAGAGCAGCTCACCTGAGACGCACAGTGTGATCCCGCTGCACTGTGCGGGCAGGCTGTCGGACAGCTGCTGGGCACCTCCACACACCTCAGATGCAGCCACTCCACTGCCACCAGCGCCACATCATCACTGCCTGCCCAGGGAGCAGTGTGTCCATGGGCTTGCTTGCGCAGCCTGCAGCTCACCATCCCAGGACTGACAGCGCCATGCAGCAGTACCTTCAGGGTCCAGCGACCTGCAAGGCAGGCAAACCCAGTGCCTTCCTGCTGGTGCATGCAGAAGGGGTTACACAGGTCTACGTCACACACACTTGTGACAGCAGCATGCGGCTGCAGCTGGGGCCTCCAACCGTACTGATGATTGGCATTGTGCATGAGCGGAATGCTGACAAGGCTGCAGGCATGTCCCTGGGGTGCAGCACTCCGTGCACCTCAACAGTTTGAATGTACTGGGCAGGCGGGCAACAGCTAGCCTGCCTCCTGTCTGCTGCAGACGTCCAGAATGGGAGGCCCAGTGACGAGGCCAGCCTATCAGCAGCAGCCCTGCTGCCGTTGTGCACTCAGCATGTTATGGCATAAGCAATTCGGAAACCACCAAGAAAGACTTGAAGTTGTCTTTGAACCTCTGTCTGCCTGCTGCAGACGATTGGCCGTGGGGAGTATGCAGTCAAGTGGCCATTGCTATCACTGTCATGTGCGACAACAGCGCTGATCATCACTTACTGCCTGCATGTTCACAGGCCGGGCCTGCAGGGCTGTATGTAGTGTGGGGCTAGCCTCTCAGCGGCAACAAACCTTCCTTGTGCCTGCTGACCTGTGGAGAGTTCATTGGTGGATCCATTGATCAACAGCATCTGGCTCATTTGGCAAATGCCTGCCTGCTGCAGGCATCTGGGGTTATGTGGAGTATCCAGTCATGGGGCTGGCCTCAGGCCTGGCGCCCCTGACCTACATTGACAACAGCACCAGCACGCCACTGAACTACTGCATACGTGTGTTGTCAGATGGTGGGCTGGAACCTGTCTTCACTGGCCGCAATGTGAGTTGGGGGTAGCCAGTTGCAAGGGTGATGCTGAGTGTACAGTCAGGTAGGGTGCTTGCCCCAGATATCCAATAGCTACGTGAGTGGCTGTCCAGGACTGCAGCAAGGAGTTTGACCAGCATGCTGCTGTGATACTGTGGTCAGCCAATGTCATCACAACTGCCTCGTCAGCTAGCAGCAGGCTGTGCATGTTTGGATGTCAAGCAACCACTTGAACATCCCCTGCAAGCCTTGTGGTGGTTCTGCACCTCACAACCAGCCATGTGCGCCCTGCTGTCTTGACAAACAATACCGCACACAACATGGACCAGGCCCCGCACAGTATCCTGCAATGTGTGCTGTTGCTGCACCTGCTGTCCCCTGCCTTTGAGCTCATCTTAAGCTCTAGTTGTTGGCACCAACTAGTTGCACCAATCGGCCTGCAGTCTGAATCCACCAATGGCAAGCGACAACAAACCTTTGGACCACCCTCACACTTGCCTGTCCTGCATGAACAGGAGATACTCACAGCCCTTGGTTCCACCTGCAGTGCAACAAACACAACAGCAGGCTCTCACTTCATGGTGTGCAACACGCCCTGTGTAACCTGACCTGCCGCAGCGGCAGACTCGCAGCTTGAATTCCAAGTCCAAACATGCCACGCACCTCCCTGCAGTGCGACCCAACCGATGGCAAGCTGCTCTGGACCTCTCTCACACCGCATGCCCTGCATGAGCAGGCTGATGAAGCAGCAGCAGGCTCGTGTCATGAGAAAAGTGCCCTTTCTCAGACATCCCCTGCACCCCTCTGCAGTGCGATGCCATCAACGGCAAGCTTGCCACTGAAGTCTGGACCATCCGCGTCTCCTTCTTTGTCTACGTGATTGCCCTGGTGACCACTGCGGGGTGGCTGCTGTTCATGATATTTGCTGGCATCGGCCTTGTGGCCCTGCCTCTGGACCTCATCCGCGAGTTCCTGGGCAGGCCACGCTCCACCATCTCCAAGACGGAGTACCTGGCCAAGGCCAAGGGGCTCGGCCAGCGCGCCAAAAACATCATGGTGAGCTCTGCCTGGAACCTGCATATGATACATACAACAAACTGCTGCTGCATGTGTGTGCTGGGCAGGCTGCAGTCCACCCTGCTCAGTAGTGATATGGCTGGGGCCGAAGGGGTGGGGCAAGGCGCCAAGGGCATCATTGTTCCCTGCTGCCTTACTGAAAGCTTTATGTACAGGTGGGAGTCTAGATTCTGGCAGTTGGTGGGCTGTTAAGACAGGCTGGTGGTCCTCCTGCATCTCATGACAGGGTGCCTAATTGATGCTGGGGTGCTGGGCCCGCATGCTACCATGCCACAAGGAGGCTGGCTGCAGTGGGGTGCACAAGCACTGCTCAACAATCGTGTTCCTGGCAATATCTGAGCATGTGAGGAGGGCCCGTCCCACACAACCATCTTGACAACAAGGAAAGATGCAAAGGTGGAAGTAGTTTGTGGTGAGTTTTGCCTGGACTGTGCTGCACAGGCAGTTGCCAACTTTGCTGACAGACGAGCTGCATAGCGCTGAAAGTCCAGAAGTCAGCCCATGCAGCCTTCATGGGAAGCAGGAGGTGCCTGTCAAGCTGTGCCAGCTGGAGGCTGACTGGCACGCAGCCGGACCCGGCAAGCCTGAGCACTATGCCTGCAGCACTTAACTGCCAACCTGGGCAAGCAGGGTTGCAGGCCCAAGGGTAGCCCGCCTTGTGCCACTCTGTAGCCCACAACCTGTGCGACCTGGCGTGCAGCATTGGGCAGCCAAGCTGCCACCCGGTGCCCTACAGCTGCTCTGCTTAGAGGCCCATCACATTCAGTATGTTCCTGCCCTGCATGGCTGCAAGAGCACAATGCTAGAGTAATTAAGCAACGTGCATGTGGCATGTTGGGCGCCCTGCCCAATCGCCCTGCAAGTCTGCTGCCTGCCTGCCCTGCCCTGCTCTGCAGGACTCAGCACCCGAGCTGCTTGTGCAGGACAGCTGCTACCCTGGCCGGCAGCTCAGCTCCCATGCTGTGGTCATGGTTTGCCTGCCTGCAGGAGTGGGAGGCCAAGCTGCGCATGCCTGAGCCTCCTGGCAGCACCTGGCTTATGCTGGGTCTGCCCAGTCCTCAGACTCATGCAGCACCTGCGCACCTGCAGGACTCTGCTGCCAAGCTGCGCAAGCAGGACCGCGAGGGCGGCAAGAACCGCTCCTGGCGGCGGGAGTACCGTCTGCTCGCGCAGCAGGTGGTGGCCCTGGAGGAGGATGAGAAGGCGCTGGAGGTGGTCTACCCCCAGGTGCACTCTTGGACCTACCACTCTTGCACCATGACCATATGCAGTCACTGTACGGGGACGTGCAGTCCTCTCTTGGGGAGCCTCAGGAGTGAGTGTGGACGGCCTAGGCTCTCCTCTGTCAACTTATCAGCTGCTGCAGCAGGTTGCCTGCCCTCAGCTTTGTTGCTCCTTAGGAGGACAGTCAAATGGACCCCATGAGGTGGTGGGCATGTGTGGGGCCGCCCTGCGTGTGGAAGCTTGTCTAGCTGTGCAGCCGCCCATGTGTCAGGCCGTCTACAGCCGTGGCTGCTGAATACAGCAGTAGACAATGGTGTCAGCTGTGCCTTCAGATCATGTGCAGGGCAGCCTATTTCAGTTGTGGGGGCTGTCATGCCAGCATATGACACAGCCTTACAGCCAGGGCCACTTATGCAGTCACGCGGCAGTGGCAGCCCATGCAGCAGCACATGGCAACAAGCTTTGATGGTGACCAGAGACACGCAGCATCACGTAGCTGCCTGCCCTTGTGTCACAACTGGTCAACCGGTGCATCATTGACTCCATTGCTGGCTGCAGGGCACAGATCCAGATTACGCCTGGGCCGTCTTTGTCATTATGTCCTATGTCAAGTTCATCATAGGTACGCCTCTATGTCCTGCAAAGACACTGCCTCGCCTCCTTGCCTCAGGCTTTGCAGGCAAGTCTTTACAGAGTTGTGACTCTTTCCTGCAGCCGGTGCATGCAGCCCTGTTGTGGACGAGTGCTGCGTTAGCAACAGCTTCTTGCAGCCCCCATTCTGACCTCTGCATCGTTTGAATGCTGATGCAAATGATGGGTAATCTCTTGCAGGCCTGCTGGGGGTAGGCCTGTCGCTTTGCTGGATGCTGCAAGTGGTGCTGTACCTCTTTGTGTACCCACCAGTCACGCCCTTCCTCAACGTCCTGTTCATCAAGCTGGACAACGTCTTCCCCCTATTTGGCGTCATTGCCTTTGCGCTGTTCTGCTTCTGGCTGCTGGGTGAGTCAATGCTTGCAATTAGGGATCTGCTCCGTCTTGTGTGGCTGCTTGTTTTGGTGCAGGGTGCGCTGCACTGGTGACTGCTGTCTGGCGCCATTGCCTCTGGCCTGCGTCCTGCTAGGTGAGCCGGTCTCTTGGTTGTGACTGCTGGGTGAGGCCTTGGTTGGTTGTACTGCGGCTGCTGTTTGGCGTCACTGCCAGCGGCCAGCTCTCCTTCGGGTGTGACATCCCCATGTCTGGCCTCATACTATATTGTGCTGTTTGTGTTCAGGTGAGCCACTGCCAGAGGAGCCTCCCCTGCTGCACCTTCCCTGCATGCTTTGGAACTGCAGGCTGCGAACAGCATGTTGCAGCCCCTCGGCCCACAGACTGAACCTGGCAGCGCACTGACAGGCACATGCCCCTGTTCCTGCAGCCTGCACCATCAAGGGGTGTACCAAGTTTGGCCTGAACTTCCTCATCTTCACAGTTCACCCCATGAAGTATGGGGCCACCCTGATGAGCAGCTTCCTCTTCAATGTTGCCCTGGTGCTGCTGTCCTGCACGGCTGCCATTCAGTTCTGTGCCCAGGCCTTCTCGCAATACGCCAACGAGACTGCAATCGCATCCATCTTTGGGGGCCAGGTGGGCATCTGCACACCACCATCACCTCCAGCGATGATTACCTTTGGCAGTTGGTTGTGCCAGGTCCTGGCTGCAAAGTATGTGCAGTCTGAGGCCTTGTGAGACTGTGCTAGGCCCATGTGCTTCACTGAGCATCACGTCTGCCTGCAGATCCTCTACCTGAAGGGGCTGAAGTACCTTTACAGGTTGCATGTGTTCCTGTACTCCATGTTTGCCTTCATCGGGCTGGCAGCGCTATACCTCAGTGTTCGTGGCCCCCAGAAGTGGAAGAGGTACAACATTGAAGATGTGTATGCCAACACCTGAACTTCTGAGTGTGCATCAGCAGTCTTGAAGCAGAAACATTCAGCAGGCACGACCACACATTGTACCAAATTGAAGGTGGCTGTCCCATATGTGAGCAGGGGGGCAATGGCCTGTGTCACTATATTGGCTTCTGAGAAACAAATAGACAGCCTTCACAGTTGCCTGGCAGCAAGGGGCCAGTGTCCAGCAAGCAAGATCACCCAGCGAGTCTTGAATCTGGGTGACGGATCTGCCATCCATGGTCAAGGCTTGATTGGGTCAACTCAAAACCAGTTCAGCTACCATGCAAAGCAGTTGCCATGCACAGATGCAATGCGGTGCTGCGATCAAGCCATATGTTCACCCTGGCCGGTCATCAGCTTCGGCCATCTCACACACATTATCACGACGACAGGCTGCCCCACGTGCAGCTGTTACAATGTGCATACGTGCAGCTGCTGTTGCTGACTCTCCGGCAGAGACCAGTGCCAAGAGCAGCAGGCTGGGCAGTGAGCTTTGGCAATCCTTCAGCAAGAAATGCTCTGGCGAGTGGGAGGCAAGTGCACCCTGCCAATGTGCTTTGTATGTGAAGCAACTTTGGTGCCAGGCATCACCACACATGTGCAGGGCGTGACAGCGTCATTCTCCGGCACAGGCGAGGCTCAGGAGCTGCCCGCTCAGGTGGGAAGGCTGCTCAGCACACACCCGCTGCAGGTCTGCAGGGACTTGGCCTTGAAGCCTGCACAACCCATCTTCAATGCAGTGGGGTGTTCGTACAGATCTTTGAACGCAGCACAGCAATGCAGAACTGCGTCAAACAGTGCCTTTGCATTGGGGCTCACTCAGCACCTCACAGGCCTGCAGGCTGTGCCCAACAGCAGCCTAGCCCAGCAACATTCGCTGCTGCTGTGCCTCTTCTGCAGTACGTGCCCCAAGAGTTCCGGAACTGGGAAGTCCGCCTGGTGGACTGGCAGACGCAGTGCTCCATGCTGGCCACAGATGAAGGGCTCACCTACAGCCTCAAGCGCCTCATGCCCACAGTGGGCTGCGAGGCGGATGCTCAGGTGCATGTGACTGAGATGCCTCTCTGCGGTAGCTGCCCTGCCCTGTGTGTTGTGCTAAGCATGCATGCTGCCGCCGTCTGCCACCCCTCCCGCAGACACAGGCTGCAGCGTCTTGACCCTGAGTTCTTGCAGACAGCATCTGTGTCTGTGCAATGTCGACCAAGCCTCGGCTGGAACACTGGCAGGTGGACTCATTTAGCATTGCCCAGCCGTCCTGGACTGCACAAAGCCCTGCAACAGGCATCTTGCTGCAACCCCCACCCCTCATGTCCACCCTTAACCCCCTGTCTGCAAGTCGTCAAGCAGCACCCTGACCGAGTCAGACTGTGTCCGCAATGCTGGGTATGCACCAAGCCTTCCACGGGTGATCCTCCGCGCTCACTCACCGCTGCTGTGCCTGCAGGCATTCACTGAGGACTCACGGACGGCCCTGAGGTCAATGCAGCACCCCGACGAGGACAAGACGGTGCTGGCCTGCGGGTGCTACAGTGCAGGACCCCGCAACCTGGGGGCGGCTGGCGACCAGGCCCGCTTTGAGCACTGCCTCATGATCAACGACGGCGAGCGCGTGCGCATTGTGCAGGAGCTGAAGCAGGATCGGGGCGCCTGGAAGGCGTCCACTGTAGAGGTCAGCTGCCTGCAGGCAGTGCAAGTGGATGCAGGACACCTTGAGGAAGGGGAGTGGGCTTTCAGCCCTGGTGGGCCCCGAGTACCAGTGACCACTGGCCTCTGGCATGATGGCATCGCATGCCTGCTGGCAGATCTGAGACTCCATGTCTGCAAGGGCACAGAGCACCTGCAGTGGAGCATGCAACACAGCAGGGCATGCTTGTCCTCATCTGCATGGACAGCTTTGCACACCTGCTCACCCTGCAGATGCACATACGTGTGTCAGTGCATCCTGATGGCATGAGTGAAACGCTGCCCAAGGGAATGGCTGCCCGGCCTGTCTGTCTATGTAGCTAACCAAAGACACTGCAGCAGACTTGTCCTGCAGGTCCTCAACACAAGACATGCTGGTCCTAAGAGCTGACGTTAATGCATCCTTTTGACCTGCAGGTGCACCATGAGAAGTACGAGGAGCCCTACACTGGCCGCAATGAGCTGAGTGGGTGCGGTGGTGGCATGAGCAACTTCGGGGCCAAGCCGGCTCTTGAGCAGGACCAGCTGAGTGGCAGCTGGACACTTAGTTCTGGACGCAGCTACAAGGTTCACAGCGACGAGAGAATAGTGGCAGAGGCTTCACTTCCTGACAGGCAAGACATGAATTGTGATGGTCGAGACGTGGGCCAGATGCCGTGGCACCCGCCTCACTCCCTGCTGCAGTGCTGCTTGCGTAGCAGGTGTTGTAGTGTTCTGATCTGGTGGAGCCCAACCTGCATCTTGAACTACAGCAGCTGCAGTTGGGGTCAGAAGACTGCCTGACGCTTCTGCAGCTGCTACATAGGTTGCTGCTGATGATGATGACTGAGTATGGGCTGATTTTTCGTTGCAGGCTGTCGCGGTCGAGCGTGGGTGGCCAGGTGCTGCTCCCACTGAACACTTACAGCGTGGTGCAAGCAGATGATGCTGGCTCACTTTTGCTGGAGGCAGGAGCCCTCAAGGCAGATGGCACCAGGGCAGTCAGCACCAGGTACTTCCAAGATGGAAAGTGCCAACATATTGCCGTCGGCATTGAGCAGCGCAGTTGACATCAACTGAGTGCTATAAACACCTTGACTCCCCTACCTGTGCCATTGAGATACTGCAGTCATTAGTGATGAGTGGCCCACTAATCGAGCCTGAGTTGGGCCAGAACAGTGCTTATTCCCATTTACTTGAGTTTCGCCAAAGTTGCTGTGTTAAACATGTGGCCAATGCCTGGCGTGGCAGATGAGTGGCAAGTCTGCATGATTTTGCTCTTTGTGCCAGATTTGCATGGCTCAGCACATCATCCTGCTGTCAGAGCTGTCAGAATCATTATTCAGGCTTTAGCGGCAGGGCACCTTCGGCAGCCTTTAGGTGGCTGAGCAACTCCTGACCCGTCTCTGATGTCATGCGTTTCCGCGCCCCATTCTTCTGGTAGAAGGCCCCAAGCTGCTGGATAGCATCTGCACAACAACTTGACACTGAGCAGCAACCTTGCCATCCCTTAAGGCGACCTCAGCCTGAGTGGCCTTTTGGCGTGCTTGCCTGTGATCTCTCTGTGGGAATCAGAGCCCCTGACAGCCACATCATCACGCCACTTGCCCACCCAGTCCTTAACAAAGCCCTGTGCAGGGTTGGCCCTGCGCCGCACCTAGAGCCAGAGGAAAACGCTGAAGACCTTGGACCTGTCAAGTTATGGACTGTGTGGCTGCCTCAGGCCGACTGAGGTGTAATGCTTCTGCAGCTGCCTGAGGCTGTGAAGGCAGTGAGCGCACCTCCTTTTCAGGAGCGCCATCCATGTCTGCCTGCAAAGCATCCTGTAGAGCGCCGATCAGCTTGCGGGACGTATCCTCATAGCCTACACACACTGGGCAAGCCACCATGAGCAGCAGTGGATGTGCAGCAGGGATTCAAGCATGCTGCTGCTGGGGCAGCGTCACCTCGTGGCAGCTGCCGGGGCCCCTCTGTTGGAAAGAAGGTGCTGCTGGCCGCAGCAGCGCCTTGGCCATGGACTCCCCACAAGACAGAGAGCAGCGCACCGGTCTGCCATGTCAGAAACTGACGCCTGCCACAGCATGCAGGGCTGGGCCTGGCTGCATGCTGCCTTCTTGCATCAGAAGCTGAGGCCCCTGTAGGCACAACTAGGTTGCAGTGATGCAACCTTGCTGAGATCATCTTGCTGGATAGTGTCGCATCCAAGCTAGGTGGCTGACCTAATAGTTGGAGACACACCCTAGCATAGGTCGTTGATGATTCATTTTTGATACCGGAGCCACACCCCGACCGACGGCTAGACCCCTGAATTCTTGTTGCTGCCCCAGAGAACAACAAAAGAGGCATGTGCTCGTTGGCCGAGTGAGTTGCATATGCCTCGTCAGTCATGTCAAGTCATGTGCCTCGTCCTGTGCCTTGTCAGCCGGCTCAATCAGGGACCCCAGCCTCTCATAATCATGCAGGTTGCCAGAGCTGGGGAGCCGCTGTTCCAGTCAAATGCTCCACGAATTCGGGGTGGGCGGATCTGCTACGCAGCAGCCACAGGAGGCCACCTGGAAGTGCTCCAGTGGCTACTGGAGCAGGGCTGGGACTGGCATGGAGACTTCGATGAGGACATCAGTGAAGCTGTCGCACGCAAAGGACACTTGGCGGTACTGAGATGCTTGCAGCACCACGGCTGTGCCTGGGACTGGCGCACGTGCAAGGCTGCAGCCACGGGGGGCCACCTGGCAGTGCTGCAGTATGCCCACCAGAACGGCTGTGAATGGAGCTCAGAGACATGTGAGGCTGCAGCGGAGGGGGCCACCTGGCAGTGCTGCAGTATGCCCGTCAAAACGGCTGTGGATGGGGTCCAGGGGTCTGCCTTGCAGCCGGTCGCCATGGCAACCTCAGCATTCTGAAGTGGCTGCGCCAACATGGCTGCCCGTGGGAGTGGTGGACAAACTCTCAGGCGGCTTGCAGTGGCCAACTTGAGATTCTGAAGTGGGCTCGTCAACAGCAATCTTCCTGCCCTTGGTGGCCCCACGGACATGGACAGGTGTTGAGGGTGCACGACTTCCGCCCCGGTGTGCTTGTGTTCCTCAGGCAGCAGCACGCGCCCTTGAGTGCCAGCCACATTGCTCAGGCTCGTGCCGCTGCAACAAAGATGACATATGCAGTGCTGTCACTGAGGGCAGCTCTGTTTGACAGGACTCCCATTGAAACTGTGCTAAACATTGTGAGCTTGGCATTTTCCTACAGAGTTAGAACATTGTGCAGCACCTTGCAAACCGTGGTACTTTGCAAATCGTGATAGGCTACACATGTATGGCTCATATCTTACTTAAGTGAATAAGTACATATGAAGACCTTGTTAACCCCAAACATTGCTCAAGAGCTACACAGACTGAACAGGCCAGAGCTGCAATAGCGCAGGCAATGTTGCTGATGCTAAAAACCTCAGCCAGGAGCATGCCAACCAGATGCATGCCAAGATTTGAAACTTGCAAGAACATTGTTATACTTTGGTGGCAGATGTGCATCAACTGGTGTAGATCAATTGGTGCACATCTGCCACCAAAGTATAAAAGGGACGTCAAGGCCAGCAGACTTCAAAGCATGTGCTTGTAACAAGGGGTAAAACTCAAGGGCAGTCCTGCTGGTCAGATTGGCAATGTTTTGGACATCTGCTTGCTGGCAGCCGTGGCATCAGCAATGACTTGGCGCCTTGAGGCAACCAATGGGGCCATAAATCGCCATATGCTGCTCCTGACCAATGCAGAGCAGATCTGGCTGATCACACTCATCGACTGGTACCTTGTCATCTGTCACAAACAATAACAGGGTGGTAGCATGCTCGCCCAAGGTGTACAGCTTTTGCCGCTCTTCCCAAATCTGCATTGGCGTAACAGTTTCCTTCCCCAGAGCATCCCTCTTTCTAGACTGGCCCTAAATGACAAGCCACCGGTGCTCGTTGGCAGCCCCAGTGCTCTTCTGCTGGTCGATCTTGAGGATGACCACCCAGCCTGGACCAGCCTCACTGCCTGGGCCAAGGATGGCCAACAGTGGTGCGGATGAGTCACACTCTGCCTGCTCCAATATGCGCTGGAGGGCCTCTGACGACAATTTGCTGTGCTTCTGGACAATGTCAGAGCACTCCGAGCTGTCCTCTGGCACCTACAGTCAAGAGTTGCATGTCGGTCAAGGTGCCCAGTATCACTGAGGAGCTGGTGATGATGCCATCATCATGAGGTCCAGCAGCCCCAACTACCAGCTGCATCCCCCCAAGGTAGACCCTGCCAGCAAAGAGAGAAGCCTCTCACCCGAACATGAAGTCCACCGAGGGCTTTGTAGACCTCAGTGTTCATCCCACGGCTGTTGGCGGTGAGGGGCAGAAGCTCCGGCAGTGCAAAGGTGGACTTGCGCAGCCAGTTCCGTATCAAATACAGGCGGCCCAGCAGGCAACCTAGGTCAATGACCTCGTGCTGCCGGAATGTTAACATGAGCTCCCAGCTCTGCACCAGCGGACGACTTGACAGCCGGTCCATCAAAGTCCTCCTCGTGAGCTGCAGAGCGGAAGCAACAACATGTTGATGCTCCTCAGAAGCTTTGATGTGGAACATCAAGAACAAATGTCAAGTTGAGTGACAAGCCGTGTACCTCTTTGGTCCAGTTCAGAAACACCATGTAGGGCATGACCACGGTACACTACACAACATTCTGCGTCAGCGTTGGGGCTGGTTCTTTCCTCCAGGGGATTGGTTGAAGGGCCAGCAGGCCTTTGGCTGCAGACAGGTGGACGGCACATGGGAAGTTGCAATCCAAAGAGCAGGGCAAGGCTGGCGCAGAGTGCGACTCACATTCCAGGTGGTTCCAAGTGATCCCTGGGAGGGGAGCAGCCGCCCCTGGAAGCTTCACAGGGTCCTGCCTGCGGACCTCCAGGGCCATCAGCTGTGCACTGATGATGATCTGCGCCACGGGCAAGTACGCTGGATCGCTCAGCCACTTGGTCAAACTGAGCCGCGGATACGCAGGAGCTGCTCCGCGCAGCCACAGATGTGCATCAGCAAGTCGTTTGTCCGCTGTTGGCCCTCCAGCAGCTGCAGGCGCAGGAAGCTGGGCTTGAAAAGCTGCAACAAATCCATCACAGCCTCAGGAGGCAGCCCAAGGCATGCACAATGCCACAGCTGGTCCCCTCACGCAACATCATGCAGAGGGCGGGGCAGGACAGGCCCACCTGCTTCAGCAGGTTGCATTTTACCCTTGTGCGACTGAATGCTGTCTGCTTCTGCTGCAGGTCCTGCCTGGCACGTTCAGGGCACAAGCAATGGCACCCAGCCACGAGTAGGGTCTCAAAGGCCCAGGGATTGCCGCCTGCATAGCTTGCCAGGATCTCCACCAGCCCGCTGAGGGTGCCGCCACCCAGCCCTTTGAGGAGATCCTCAGCGATGCTGAGCAGAGCCTTAGGGCTGAGGAGATTCAAAGGGATATGAGCTGCTTCAGCCTTTCCAGTGGCTGCAAGCAATAGAGAAAGCCAGCTCATTGACAATCTGGATGCTTGCACTCACACTCTCTGAAACAGGGTACAGGCTACCCGACCAAGGCTGCACTTTCAGTGAGTGCGCAGCAACACATTTACTTGTTGGCACCTGGCAGCTTTGCAGGAGGCTGAGATGCAAGTTGGCTCACCGCCATCAGGAGCATGATGTCTGTCCTCGTGCCTGCCAAGATCAGCAGCTGCAGGCCTGTACTTGGGACAGCATCAGTGTGCGAGAAGTGCAGCAGCTCCTGTGCATATGAGCTGAGCATTTTGCAGAAGTGGCTCGCGTTGCTATCGCCCCGCTCCTGCGCAGCCTGCCCACTCTCAAAGTGGACTTGTGCCTCATCGAAGCTCCACCCAATTAAGGCATTCCAGGCAGGATTGTTGTTCCTCTGCAGCAGGGAGGCTACATTTAGTGACAACCCAATATGATAGCCGTCTACAGTACAGAATCATCTCCGATCAGAGCCTTCTTCCCTTCTACCCTGGCCCCGCCCCAGTGCAGCCCTTGCAATGCGGCTGAGATGCATCATTCTGCCACTCCATGACACTCACACGTGTTGACAATGGCGCCCAGAGCAGCCGCCCAGAGAATGACTGTGGTGATCACAGCTGAAAGTGAGCCCACCTTCATATGCAGCCGTAAAGCCATGGCTACATGTTGTGCCCTGAGCTCATCTCTGAGGAGGTCCCAAGCCGATCCTTGGGCAACTGTAGCGAAGAAATCCTTGAAATTGTCGCACGTCGTGGAGCTGCCGCTTGCTGAGCACACCATGTACAACTGCCGCAGAGCAAGGGCCTGGGGCGGCCGAAGCCCGAAAGTTGCATCCACTTCAGGCCCGTTGCCATACTTGGCGCAGTCATACCTGCAGGCAAGGCACCTCTGATAATGCCTCAGCCTAAGAGCAGGCACTATGACCCATGAAGCAGTGACCCTGTCTGTCATCAACTGCAAGTTACGAATCTGCGCAGTTACTCATCTGAGCCTGGCACTGCATCTGACCCTGCCTCACAGGAATGCTATCGCAGGCAGGCTTGCTGAGACCAATTCAGCAGCATCTAAAGCACGAGCAAGAAGCTTGGGTGCATGGCAGAAGTTTCACCGCGCCAAAGGCCTGCTAGGGTCAGAAGTGTTGCACAGGAGCTCAAGGGGTTGTCAAGATAGTCAGCCTGAACTGAACAATGCAGACTGCTTGCATGCATGCCAGCATCTCCCATCATCACATGCTGCAGGCTCACATGAAGTGCAACCGGGCCTGACAGCAGGCCTCCAGCTTCTGCAGGATGTCCTGCCGCAGAAGTTCGGGGTGCTCTTTGGCCACCTCGCACGCAAGCGGCAGCAGTCCCTTCAGCGCTACGCTCTTGCCCGTTCCAGGAGCACCAATGAGGCCTGCAGGCGGATGCAGAGCATGTTTGGCTCAGCAGGATCGCTTTGGACACACAACTTTGCTGCAGCAGGGTGCCAATGCGCTGACGGGATGAACAAAGTATATGACCAGCGCCAAGAAGAGTGCTGCTCTGACCTTCACAGCCTGCAGCCTGCCATGATTCAGCATCTACAACTGACCTGCAAACGCCACTCCCTCCTCCCAGATGGCGCTGTCCGGCGCCGCCTCTGCCTTCCGCGATACGGTCCTCAATGCAGCTCAGCGCGGTCAGCAGGTGCCGTGCAGAAGCCTTGCGCTCCAACAGGGGAACCATGTCTCCGAGCTCCCAGATGATTGGGCCAGCAACAGGCCCGCTCCGCTGAGGGCCTGACATGTCTATGCCAGGCTGAAAGTGTGCACCAAACAGGTCTGCCAGCACATTGACAATCAAGGCTGCTTTGGGGGAGCGAACTAGACCTGCAAGGACAGGCAACACGTGTATGTGCAATTGAAGACAACTGCGTGCACAGTTGAGCGCACAGCACAGCTGCTGACCGGTTGCAGGCATATTAAGTGGAGGATTGCTGCAAAATTGCACAGCCTGCCGCTGTAGCAAGGCGCATGTGAATCAGTGAACAGTGTAACTGCAATATCTGTAGTGCACCTGGCAGCAAGCTGGCCGCCTTCACCAGCTTCAGTTTAAGTGGCAGATCCAGAGTTGCCACATCCATCCCGCCACTGATCTGCGTCAACAGACTCCTTTCGTCCACGTGTGCACACATGAAAATTCGTTGCTTAGGTGCTGAGATCAGACAGGCTTGCAGGCCACCTATGAGTATGGCTGAGCACTGGCAGCTGACGTTTGCTGGAAGCTTCTGCTCTGTATCAGATGTGTCGCAGGCTCAGTGACTCATGCACTACCTCATTAGCTGCTTCTTGCCCGTGGCCCCACAGTTGTGTGCGCTATATCAGCATGTCTGACATCAACTGCAGTCGTGAAGCTTTAGAAAGCTTGGCATGACACAAGCTGACTGCTGTTGCTCATCAGGCAATCAGGTAAGCAAGAAGGCCACGCGCTAACTGTAACACCCCATGCAAGGGTGCACTGCCCTGGAAATGCCCAAGGTGCAAACGTGAGCACAACGAGAAGCAGGCTCACGCACCTGGCCATGGCTTCTTGCTGGGGCCAGCTTCGTCATCTCCCACGTCGCTGGTCTCACGGCGCCGCTTGCCTGTACAGCAAAACCCTTCAGTCAGACAAGATTGCCCACACAATTTCTATCGTGCTGCGTTGTATCGCAGAGGAAGTTGGTGCATCATGATGCCTGCCTCAGCCACTGCATGTGTGGTGCCTGCAGGTGACCCTGCAGTCTCAAGCATTCAGACATCAGAGCACTTGAGATGAGCAGCCACTCTCCACCAGAGTGCGCAACATAATTGCTGGACACCATACATATGCGGTGGGTGATGAGGAGCTGCTTCCATTGCCAGGCATCAGGGCATCTGAATCCCACGGCGGCAGCAGCGCCGCCTCTGAAGCCCAGTCCACCCATCAGGTCAGCCAGTCACAGCACCAGCCAGCAAGTAGCCGTACGGCCCCGCCCATGCTCTGGCCTCTGGAGACTGCCTCACCAATACAGTGCAGCCAGTAGACATGGGACCATGTTGCCCTGTCAGAAGGAGATGGGTCCCTGGATCATGGCCAGCTCCAGCCATGATATGTTCATAGTATTGCCCCCACCACAAGACATCATGCCTTGCCCACCGGGCACAGCATGCATGCAACAAGCCCTCACGCAGGGCCTCTCCTCCAAGTGCTGATGCGCAATCAGCAAGCGGGCCTTTGCCCTCAGCCCAGCAGGTGGAGCACAGTTTGCACCTCGTGCACAACATCTGACACCCAGATCAGGCATGCTGCACGCTGCTTATACTATGCCAGGTGAGGTCTGCAATGTGACCGACACAGTTCCTGTGCTGCCTGCTCCACGCAAAAGAAGCAGACCCAACAGGCATGGCACCAAGCCCTGTTAGCATGCAGCCCAGAGCTTCCAGCGCCACAATCAAGCCAGCATGCGCACATCTCATCCTGAGACGAGCCTGGCAGCCAGAGGCACACCCTGACAGCAGCCAAAGTGTGCCCACCCGACTGTCCCACCACAGCCTTGACAACCAGGTCGTTGCAGGGCACCTCAGCAAACCTGCTGATGTTCTTCCAGCCACTCTCTGTCCTGCTGCCGTGTAGGCCCGAGCCCATGGCTGCGCAGGACCTGCACCTCTGCCCTAGGCAGACAAGATGCAAGTGCTTGTGAGTATCTGCAAGAACATTTGTGTCTGCATGGTTGCAGGCAGCATCCATGATGCACGTGAGGTTCTTCCTGGTGCCAGATCTGTTGGCCCAGAGCCCAGCAGAGCAGGACTGGTACAACATTGCCAATGCCACCATTCACAAGCACTGCTGACCTGGCTGATGTGGTGCTGGCTGAAGCTGGACCAACAGCGGCGATATGCATCCCCTGTTGCATCTACAAGCTTTGCACCCAGAATAGTTGGCATGCCCTCTGCACAAGAGGGACACTTTTCTCCCCCTTCACGCAACCACTAGGCGCACCGAGCAGCTTGGGCCTGTCCAGTACGCCGAGGTGCCAAGCCTCCTGACTGGCTTCTTGGAATTACACCCAGAACCTTGCCTTGTCTGACACCTGCTCTGCGCCGCTGACAGCAGTGTCTTGTGTGCTCGGCATGACAGGGTGTCACATAGATTGCCATAGGTCAGGTGGGATTGTGCCTAGAGCAATCTTCGATGACTACCATCGCGTCCGCACTGCTGCCATCTGATGATGAGGGGGACCATGACTTTGATCCCAGTCAACACCCAGATGATGACACCAAAAAGCGGAAGGCAGAGGGAGCCAACAGGTGATGACCACAGGCAACAGTTTGCTTGAGGCCTGCCCTCTGCATGTCACAGAGCTCCACGATGCAACTTTCAATCAAGCTGGCCCAAACTGCTGGGTGCTTTGACCACAAGGAACCTAGATTGCCAGGTGCACAGCCTCAACATATAGCTTTTTGCTGCTCACCCATTGCCAATGGCGCGCTGCAGATCCTCTGCCAAGCGGCGGCGTGGCGCAGCAGGCACCAGCACAGGCATCGAGGCAGATGAGGGTGCACGCCCTTCACAAGGGGCAGGCCGGCGCAGCGCTGCCAGCAAGGCGCGCATCAATGGCATCTGGGCACAGCTCAGCGGCAATCGCGCAGGTCTGTGCTGGCATTACCTGACAGCGCAGTTGCCCTGTGGGCCCCCTCCTCTCAAGGCCCATCAGGTTGTGCAGTGCCATCTGCATGCTGGGCATTGTATGAGTCCCCCTCCTTCCCTCCTGTGGTGCAGATGCCATGAAGTGCTGTCTGCCACCTGCTACTCCAGGCAACGCCTATTGAGAACATGCCAGCAGCAACATGCTTTTCAAGGATTTATTGGTACAGGTTGCAGCCACACTCAGGCTGCAGAGGCTGAGCCTGACAAGGCTCAAGATGGCCAGACACCAGGAATGGCAGCAGAAGCCAACGGGCATGCCCGTTCCCTTCCTCCTCTGCGCTCAGATCAGCCTTTCAAGCTGTCTTCCCTCTGCCAGCCTATCAGGGACAAGCCCAAAGGGGACAGCGACCGGGTGAGGGCGGTCTGCCTGTCTTGCATCATGCAATGTGTATAGCTACGCCAAAGATGTTGTGATGCCCAACCCCTAAGCCACTGAGCCCTGCCTTGCTGCTGGCCATGATTCCCAGACGGTCTTTCCCTGTGCAATGCGCTGCCTGTGTCTAATGCCGGCGTCCTGCACTGCAGGCCTGGATGGCAGCGCTTGACATACAGCCGCATGGCACGAAGCAGTCCCAACCTGTAGAGCAGGTTGGTGCTTGCTGCATGCTCCTACCTCATGAGTTGCTCTGGAGGCAGCAGAACTTGACGGGGTGTTGCTGGATGCTCTCTGCAACACACCTGAGGAGCCTGCTCCCTGTGACACATTCACGGAGCACATTCTGACATGCTGGAGTTGGTGCCCTTCTGCAGGACCCTGCTAAAGCAGAGCAGAGGCGCGCCGCAGCAGAGGCAGCACTGGCAGCCGCCCAGCGCAGCGACAAGCAGCTGGTTACGGAGACGCGGCGCTTTGCAGGGAAAGACATCCAGGTTAGTCTAGGCTGCTGTGTGCTGCACATGTGTGCAGAGCTACCTCAGTGCAGTGCCTGTCATGTGTTTGCAGCTACTCGAGAGAGTCTGCACATGTGACAATTGCTGCTCAGTGTGGCCTGGCCTGGCACGCCTCAGTCCAGCCTGCAGGAACCTGCTGACCAACATGAAGTGTCATGTGCCCCTGCCTGCCTGCTTTACTGCTGTGCAGTCAACAAAACTGTGTAGGTGTGGCAGCAGGTGCCCCTGGTGTCCCTTGTGTAGCTGCAGCTAATTTGAAACACTAATTTTCTGCCACGTTTGTCAGCTGGCTTCATGTTATGCAGTTCAAAACCGCTGGCAAGCCAGGCCAGCAGGTGCCACCAGCCCAGACGGCGCAGGAGCGGAAGAAGGCTGGCCTAGACGCTGTGCTGCAGTCCCTGCAGAAGGTCAAAAAGGTCAACGTGCTGGACAAGTCACGTATGGACTGGGGCGACTTCAAGTCCACTGACACACAGGTCAGCTGTCAGGCCGCTCGAAAAGGCTGCCTGAGGCTTTTGACACCATGCAATGTACTGGCTGTATGCACAGACTGCCTGCTTCCAGCCGGGGCTCAGGGCCCCTCCAGGTCCAGTGACACACAAAAGCCATGTGCATACATGTAGCTGCTGCCCCTCATAAGGCAGGCAGCGCCCCTTGTCCAAAAGTGCCTCATCTGAGGGCCCCCTGCTGGACTGCTCATTCATTGACCTGCGCTTGATTGCTGCTGACACATGGCAATGCCTACCACTTGCAGATTGAGGAGGAGCTGGAGGACTACAAGAAGAGTGGAGACAAATACTTAGAAAAGGTTGACTTCTTGAAACGGGCTGAGCTGCGCGAGTACGAGAAAGAGAGGGACCAGCGCCTGGGATCAAACATGCGCAACAGAGGCCGCTTGTGACATCTCCCAGCCATTGATTACAGCTTGCAGCTCAGCGCAGACATGCATTTCAGAGACTGCTTGTGAGCACCTGGCAGCACAATCAGAAACTGCCAAACTTGTGTTGTGTTTGCTGCAAGCTGGTCTCATGAGTGTTCATCAAACTTAGTGTTTGAATTGAGTGTCTGAAACGATTCCCCATTTCAAAATGCACCCCAGTGAGCGGAGCTGGGCACGCGCAGGTGTACTGGGAAACTAGAAGTTGCAAAACGATGAATTGTACAGGACTGACTTGTGCAAGATTGGCTTCAAGCATCATTGCTACGCAGCCGTTGCAGGAATTTGCTTATTCTCCGACCAGGTGCGAGTCCCTTCAGCTCCTCAGGAGGCTCTTCCTGAGAGGAGATCTCGACTGCTGTCATGCGCTGAGAAACAGCATAGTAAAGCACTGCAGCGGCCACCCCAACGGCACCCACAGCTGCTGCTGCTTCTGTGTAAGACCCGGCCTTATCAGCCAGATCTGCAGGAATCAACAGCGTTTGATGCCAGCAGCTTCACCAGATATGCTGATGCTTGGCTGGCTGTCCTTTGAGAAGGATGGCACTGGTGTGCGTGAGGCATGCATGACAGTGTACAGGAGGCAGCTGCTTTCTGACCTGATAGCAAGACCTCCAAGTCTGCTCCAGAATTCAGTAGAGACCTGCAGGCCAGATGTCCTTGTCAGCATCACCTTCAGCACACATGGTCTGGCCAAGGGACACACACAGTGCAAGCACTTGCTGGAGAGGGAGGCAAACATTTGAGTCCTTTCACTTCAGAAGCCCAACCTGCTGGCACCTCCAAGGGAGGCGTACACCACGCTCCACACCGACATGCCGGCCAGGGTGCCCGCCAGGAAGGCTGGCAGTGGCAGGGGCGTCATGCCCAGCAAGTAGTTGCTGGCACTGCATGAGCATGGCCAGAGGTCAGAAGCAGATGGGCAGCGGAGCTGAGCCACTGCAAGGACGAACATGTCGGCCATTTGTGTTCTAATGACGGCTGTGCGGCCGATGAGACAGCCCACATGCAGATACTGGGGGCGCAGCCTGCTGGAGGGCCCTGTTCTGACCTGAAGGGGACCACCGGCGTCAGGCGCAGTAATGCGACGGCTGTGGCCTGCTGCTGGAAGCTGCCGTTCTCAATGGCATCCTGTATGCCGCGGAACCTGCAAGCATGGTGAGACGCCAAGCTGAAGATGTCCAGGGATTGTGTCTTCAAGAGATCACAAACCCTGGCAAAGCACAGCAGGGTTGTACTCTCCTAGACCAGCTCACATCACTGCCTTTTGGGTCCAGGCTCATTGGCAACAGGCAGCTGCACTAGCCAGTCTGCTGGACTCATGGCAACTCTCACAGAAAGAATACCACTGCACAACCTGTGACGCAGCACTAGCGCACAGAGCGCTTCCGCAAACTGGCCCCATTGCACATCATCAGTATGCAAGGACCTCCCAAGTGGCTGCCGATGAGTGTGGAGCCCCCAGGACTCATGCACAGCAACAAACAGATGTGGACGCAATGGATGCTCACTGTCTCACAGTGCTGCAATCCTCTGATGCTGCAACCTGTCAAGCAGAGACCCCGACAAGAAAGGCTGGAGACAGCCCCTGCTCACTGACTGTTGATAGCTCCTGGGCGCCCTGACTCCCCGACCTCCTCTGCAATGACACGCTCAGCCAAGCGGCGCCCCACGCCCCTGGACAGGCTGTATGCCAGCAGGGCTGCCAGGGTGACGCCGCACAGGATGAAGACTGCGCCCTGCAGCATGATGTGCTGGACTCTGCAGGTGCCTTGTCGCCAGGTGTCCAGCCTGCGGCTGTTCCGCCAACACGGCTGCCAGAAGTACAGTGCACAGCATGCAGGCACCAGATTGCAGCAGGAGTCTGGCAGGTGAGGTTGCCTATTGAATCCTGCCCAAAGACAGGTTGCAAGCTGAGACCTGGGGTTGAACTGTGCAGGGTGTGACAGTGCTGGGCTTGGGAGCAGTGGCGGTGCTAACTTATCACGGAAGGGAGTGCTTCCATGCAGGCAGCATCCTGCACACAACAAGGGGGCAGGCAGGTGCAGCAGCGCAGCCCACCTCGACTGGGCCAAAGAGCAGGCCAGCTGCCAGACTCAGCGGCTGGGTGGGAAAGAGGGGGATCATCTCGCAGCCTGCCACAGTTGCAACAAACAGAACGGGCCCCCAAGGGCCCAGCCTTTCAATGTCATCCTGCAGGAAGGCAGATATGGGATGTTGTGTCGACACAGCAGAGAGGGGTCGAGAAGGTGAGTTGAGTGCAATGCACACTAAGCCTGTACACGCACTTGGGGTGAGCTGCCCCTTGCAGTGCTGTACGCACACAGATCACGAAGCAGATGATTGCATGTGCTTGAGCGCCAGAGTCGGGCAGACCTGCGCCTTGCGCAGTGAAGTGCCCATGATGCCCAGGCAGGAGTGCCACACGATGGTGACTGCAGTGCTGTGTTCATCAAGCCTGTCTGTGCAAGAAGCATGTGCTGTGCAGACATGCCATCTGCCAGGGTGCTGGCAGGCAGCATGCCAAACTGCATGTCCAGGCAGGCTCACAAGGAAAGACTTGAAGGCCTCGATGGGCAGTGGCGTCTCGGCAGCACTGCTCCCGCCTGGCATGGCCAGCTGCAGGCAGATAGCTGACACTAGGATTGCCAGGAGCCCGCTGCTGGCTAGCTGACGCTCTGTGACGACTGCAAACTGCCACATGTTGCACTGCTGGTGTTTTTGCTCTAGCAGTTTTGCTGAATCGAGACCTGCAGGCAGCATCACTGTGGCAGTGCTGGCATGCACCATACTTGCATATTGGCAGCTGCAGCAGCTTGGACTGCAATGCAGGCATTGGCTGCACCTATGCGTTGGCGAGTTCCTCTGAGCTGGCGCCGCGCAGCCCTCCACAGTTTGTGTGCCTTCAAGGTGTGATAGGTGAGGCTTTTCTGCATCTGCTGCCTTTTCACTACCGGCACAGAGCATATTCGCAGCTGCTTCAACTCCACACAACGACCGCTGAAGCATGTAGTCCTCAGCATAGTGACAGAGTGGTTCGAATGTGTCTCAATGCAATTCAACAGCGTGGTCAGCCTCAAGTCCCATTTTCTGTTCCACAGGGGCATCGTGAAGCACATGGGAAAATGGCAGTGCGATGAACTTTCACGTGCCATTGGCACAGGTGATTGACACTGCTGTGAACAACAGTCTGCAACGTCCTGCAGACCACATTGGCAACTCATGTTGCTGAGCATGCAGCCAAATCACCGCAGAGCCCAGTCTCAATGTGGTATTGACGCTTACTGCGTCTGCTTCACAGGGTCTGCTGCGGTCGCATGTGGATCAGGCGCCACCAAGGCTCCTGTACCTGCTGAGCCTCACCCGGCTGAAGCACTGGCATGGCATCGAATACAAGTATGACAAGCAATTGGTGCGCACCTTTGCTCGCTGTCTGAAAGTCGCTGGAGGCACACCAGACACAGTCTTGATGGCAGGATCTGTGCTTGCAGCGAGACCACAAAGCTCGCACCAAGCGCTCCCATCGGCGCAAGCAGAAGGCCATGCTGGATGGCTGGGCCAGCAGCCTGGTGGATGACTGGGAGGTCAGCACATCAGGCACAGCATTGCACAGGCTCTCAATGTGCTGGAGCATGCAGTGCGGGTGGATCAGCCTACAGAAGGATTGAAAGCAGTATGCAGGCCACTGCCAATGTCGCCAAATGATGGCCGCCAACCATGTGCTTGACTGCTGCAGCCTGCAGGGTGCAGAAGCAAGCTGGGCGAAGAGTGTGCCTGCCCGCTGCAGCCCTGCACATCCCACCTCGTCAGGAGGCAAGCTGGGCAGTGCTGCCAGCTTAGTAAGCATCTGTTCCCTGCAGAGCTATGGCCGCTGCCACCAGCACCACCTGAGCGCTGCAGGGGAGCGCCCAGCATCTGCCAAAGCCACTTTCATGGCTGGCACCCGCCCGCAGTCAAAGCGGGAGGCACGCAGGCAGGAGGCAGGCAAGTGACAATATGGAAGTGCTGGGACGCGTCACACTACTGCAGTTGCCGCATCTGTCACGTTCACGTGCCTCTTGTGTCCACCTGGCTCCTGTGTGAGTCTCCTTAGCATGTGCTGGGATTATCACTCCAGCCATCACTGATGAGTGGCCTCAGCAGTGCAAGCGCTGCACCCTAGTATACCCCACTCGTTGCAGCCTGGCGCCAGTGGATGGATGAGCATGCACAGCATCAGGGGCATGAGCATGGCTGGAGGGAGGCCAAGCCTGAGCAGGAGCAGCAAGAGCACACAATGTCCAAGTCCCATCACAGCAGCCACCAACACAGGGGCAGTGCAGCTGGCAGGCAGCAACGGCTCCATAGGGACTCTGACTTCGACATTTGGAAGAGCCTCTTCGGCTCTGAGGACGGGTCCAGCTGGCGCGAGCACTTTGCTGAGTGGCGCACCACGGCGGGGCCAGGCTCACGCGCTCACTCAGGGAGGTCTGAGCAGCAGGACGGAAGCAAAACGCGCTGGCAGCAGCATAGCAGGCAGCAGAGCGCTGGTTCACAATATAACACCGAGACCTGCCGCTGCCTGGCACGGCTGGGCCTGCCTGTGAGTGCTTCCCTGAGTCAAGAGGTGCTGAAGCAGGCTTTTCACAAGATGGCCATGCAGTGCCACCCAGACCGGCACCCCAATGGGTCCAAAGCTGCTGCTCAAGTCAAATTTCAGGAGGTTCAGGCTGCCCATGCGTACCTGCAGGGTGTGTTGGTGCCAGGCACTGCTGAGGGTGCAGCCTGTTCTGCCTGAGGCCATGAATTGTGTGTATTTATCAACAAAATTATGAACTGTCTTCCTGCCTGAAACATTGCTCCACTGAATAAGCGGAGATCAGACTATTTATTGTTTTGTCCTTCCAACTTTATTGCTGAACTCGTGAACATTGAACTCCTCAGTGTACTGATCTTCGTCCCACAGGTCTTGAAGGCCTTCCAACACTGATCTTGTGCTGCCCTTGTTGCCTGGTTTGGTCGCCACTTTACCTGTACAGAAGCACACTCACCAGGTGGTTCAGCAGCTCATGCAGGATGGTGCACACTATGGCCCGTCACACAGGGACGCAGCCAGCAATGTGCTGTGTGCAGCTTCTGCAGCTAGCTGCACGTCAAGTAGTAGTTGCTCTTGTGGGGACGCACCTGCAATTGCTGAGTCACCAGCATCATGGCGCTGCACACCCCCAGGCTTCAAGAACAAGTCCAGCAGGCGCCCCTTGTCCATGCTCTGCATGCTCATGTTTTCCTGGTTGACAACAGTGCCGGCCACATCCAGCTTGAACTGCTGCAGACTCATTATCTTCTCCTCCAGGGTGTTGCGGGTCAGAATGCGATACACGTTGACTGTACGCTTCTGGCCGAGGCGATGTGCTCTGTCCATGGCCTGCAGGCAACAGGGACGGCACTGACAGCAGGAAGCTTGAGCAGAAACTGGGTGCCAAGGCTGGCCTGAGATGTATGTCTTGGTTCAATGATCTGGGCTGTTGGCTGATTAGTAGGTGATGCACAGCAGCACTGCGCCGACCCATCTGTAGGTTCAAGTAGGGCTGCCAGGTATGCAACATGATGGGCAGCATTCAAAGTTACCTGAAGGTCCCTCTGAGGATTCCAATCATGCTCCAGGAAGATGACTGTGTCAGCCGCAGTCAGGTTGAGGCCCAGCCCGCCCACGTGTGTGGTCAGCAACATGACCTCTATGGTGGGGTCGCTGTTGAAACGCTGCACCAGGGCAAAGCGCTGTGATGCCTGGACACTGCAGGCAGTGAACCAGTGGCTCAGCAGGCGCACTGCAGCCAGCACAAGAGCATCTGGGGAAAGAGCTTATTGCTGTGATGCCTGGATGCTGCAGGCAGCTGGTAAGGGGCTGACGAGGCACACTCTGACCAGTAGCTATGTCTGGAGTTGGTCTCCAGCACTGCTTCCAAGAGAAGCCTGGATGTTACAGGCTATGAGACATGCAGACCATGCAGTCAGATTGACCAGGAGGCGAATTATAGCCAGTGACAGAGATCTGGGTCTTTGTTGAAGTGCTGGACTAGGGCAGCCTGCTGGGGGGCGTTGGCTGCTGCAGGCAGTTGGAGGGTGCCTCAGCAGGCACACTGGGCTTAGGGCTAGAGTGTTAGGCTGCTGACAAAGCGCTGCACCCAGGAGCAGCAATGGGACGTCTCGACTCTGCAGGCAATTCAATTGAGCAGGGCACTGCAGCCAGGCTGGCCAGCAGGCGCACTGCGGCCAGTGGTAGTGGTTCCGCTCCTTGTTGAAGCGCTGCATCAGGGCTGCTGTGAGGCCTGGACACAAGCAAAGGCAGGATGGTCCACCTCCCATGCTTGCCCGGCGGGGGTGTTGTGAGTTCCTGCTGAAGGCAATGCAGCAGCTCAGAAATGCATCATGAAGGTGACTGCTGTCGCCCCCAGCAGCAGGCTACCAGTGGTCCACGCCCAGCCTGTGTGTGCGCAGGCTGGCAGTGTTTCAGTGGGCCAACTTCACATGCTGCAACTGCTGCGGTGTCTCACCTGCCGTCCAGGCGCAGGTATGTGATACCCTGCGCCTGCAGCACGTCTGCCTCGACAATATCCAGCAGGCTGCGCAGCTGGGCAAACACCAGCACGCGGTGGGGCGGCCCCGTGTCGCCACCAGAGCTGGCTGAGCTACCACCGTCGCCGTTGCCAATGCCGCAGGCCTGCAGCAGCAGGGGCAGGCAGTGACCAGCCAGAGCTTTGCAACGGGAAGGCACCCTGCCTGAAAGCCAGAACGCCCCATCTGTGCATGGGCATGCCGAACACGGCTTGAGATATCGTTTCAGGTGCACATTTCCAGGGCTGAGCATCATGTGGCCAAAGCCAGCTCCCGACAGTGCAGCAAGCTGAGCCTTCAAAGAGGCCAACAGGTCTGCAGGTCTGCTCTGCTTCTGCCGTGCAAGCAAACAAGGCAGATGCACAGGGTGCACAGCAGCAAGTGGCCCAGGCTGGCGCTTCTGACTGGCGTAGCTGTGAAATCTAGAGACACACACTCAGTACCCCACCAGTCACCTGCAGCAGCTGCTGGAGGGCCTCCAGCTTGGGAGCATGGTGCAGCTGGCTGCGCACTGCTGCCACACGGGCCTCCCAGGTGGCGGCGTCTTCCTCAGTGGCTGCCCCGGTGGCTGCATTCAAAGCCGCAACGTGTGCGGGCTGCTGAGGGTCCAGCACCAGAGCAGGGTGGCTGCACAGCTTGCGCATGTACTGCAGGGCCTGCAGGCAGGGGAGTGGGTGCACACCAGGCTCCGCATACCGTGCCAACTTTGAGGCAGAGCACCCACCGGAGGAGACCTGCACATCCCGTGCACATGCTGTAGGGTCTGCAAGGCAGGGGACAGGTCTCAAGCAGATCTGCCGGATCCTGCACCGCCCCAGCCTGCACAGCTGCCCAGAAAGACGTGTGTCCTTGTGCTCACCCGCAATACGCTCGATGTCAGCCCCAGAGTTGCCTGCACAAACCACCCTGCTGTGCCCAACCCCAGCACCTACCTGAAACACGTGCGGGGCTTTGTCGGCGGTGTCCTGCACTGCCCCCGTCTGCGCGAGGGCGCCAGCAGCTGCCTGGGCGGCTGTCCCCTGGCCAAAGGTGTCCAGCAGGGCGGCCTGCAGGGGCGAGGGGCTGACCAGCACGTCCTGCAGGATCTTGGGCGGCAGCTCCTTGAGCACTGCGTCCTTGGTGCGCCGCAGGATGAAGGGCATTACCTTCAGCAGGCGGCGGAATCTCAGCAAGGGTCCAGCCCCGGTGCAGCTGCGTTTTTCATGCAGTGCTTAAGCCCAGAATCCATGCAAGAGGTATGAAGTTCACCTTTGCTGCTGTGATGCAAGGCAGAGCTGGGTATGGGCACTCTGCCAGCAGCTGAGCTGGCAGGCCACAGCAAAAGATAATGCTGCACCTTGATGCAGGTGGGGCAGGACCAACAGCGGGGAGGCCCTGCACACACTGAGCCCACACAGCCCGCAAAGCTGGCCCGTGCAAGCTGCTACCTACCTGTGGGGCCACTGTGCCATGCATTTGCTGCTTGAGCCAGCGCAGCATGCAGAGCTTGCTGGCGCTCCACTCACCTGCTTGTGCAGGCCCTCCATGGCCAGCAGCCCTGCCTGAGCCTCTTGTGAGCCACGTCCTGCTGCCCGCGCTGATCGCAGCGCCTTCCCAAACTTTGCATTGAAGGCAGCCTCATCCCCGAGGAATCCTGCTAGTCACCAACATGTATGTAGTGAAGCATGGGTAGGAGTGCACATCTTCTGCCACACACTCAAGGCCCTCCCTTGTGGGATCTCTGAGGTGGGCAGTGCTCCCACAAGACCCCGCCACTCTTGCAGGGATCAAGTCAGCCAGCCAATTGCAGGTGGACACGGAGAATGTGCCGCTGACGTGTGCTGCAGTGTCTCAGATCCAGCAGGACTTCTTCACCTGGCATGAGGAAGTCAAACAGGGCCCACAGCTCCAGAACATCATTTTGGATGGGCGTCCCACTCAGCAGAAGGCGGTGCTGCGCACGGATGCTCTTGCATGCCTGCAAGCGGGGGTTGCACCCTCAGACTGGCAGCTGGCCCAGGTGCCTGCAAAGTGTCTGGGACTGGCAGGCTGCAGGTCTTCACCTCCCAGTAAGGGGTGGGGTACATGACATGCTGGCGACTCAGGGAGAGAGAAGTTTGTGACGCAGTCATGCAGGCTGTCACTCAGCCAGAGGGCAGGTGAGGGTGCCCCTGGCCACCCCGTCCTGCATTCCTTAAAGCAGCTGCGCAGCCCCAGTTTCTGCTGCTGTACCATCCTGACATTGAAACTTCCCAAGTCCCCTTTGCTGGGGGGGACTTTCAAGCGGGCCCAGCGCATCCACCTCAAGCTTGAGGCTGGTGGTACCTGTGCCAGGCATCACACTTGCGGCCCCATCTGAGCTGCCTTCAGCCTGGGGCAACCGGTAAAGTGCCAGATCACATCGAATGTTTAAGGCCCTACCTGAGCCACCTTGGACTTGGGGCTGCGGATCATATGCCCCTCATCCAGCACACAGTAGTCCCAGGAGCGAGCTGCCACCCACTGCACATCTGAGCGCAGCACCTGCAGGCGAGATAATAACCCTAGCAGCTGTTGCAAAGCAAAGGTGAGCCGCCACCCACTGCCCATCTGAGCGCAGCACCTGCAGGTGAAAGCGCCCAAGCAACTTGTGCTATTGCGGGCTTTTTAGCGTGCTTGTTTTGCACAGCACGGGGTCATCACCATCCAGCAGCTGTTGCAATGCGCAAGCAAGTCTCCAAAGGTGAGCAGCCACCCACTACAGATCTGGGCGCAGCACCTGCAGGGCACAGTGCTGGAGGCCAAGTCGGAATTCAAGCCTTGGTGCCCCCAAAGCCAGTACAGGTTCAGAGAGAACATTTGCAATGCAAGAGGGCAACTATACGCCACACAACACGCCAGTGGTCGCCTGCGTGTCACATTTTGGAGACAGGTCCCTCCTGGAGCTATATAGCTTGTTGGCAGACAGGTGCAAGCCAGCTGCAGACTGCTCACCTTGCACCCTCAAATCAGTGCATTGTGAGAAGCCATCAGCCGGCGCCCAGCGTACCCTGCGGGCAGCTCACCTCATACCCTAAGACCAGCACATTGTGGGACGCCATCAGGGGCTGCAGGGCAGCCCGCTCCCCAGGGTTCCCCTGGTACTGCAGCGGCTGCAGGAGGTCGGGGCTTACAAACTTGGAAACCTCGTGGACCCAGTGCCCCACCAGGATGGAGGGGCACACAATGACCGAGGGCTGTGGGGGGCGCCCGCCTGCGCGCTGCTCTGCCACAGAGGCTGCAGGGCAGGGTGTATCTGCAGTGGCTGCAGGCCATGGAGGAGGGACATGCAACAACAGAGCCGCTGTGGGAGGCGCTTGATTGCACATTGCACTGCCAGCACTGCTGACAGAGCATGTCTGCATCATGCTATGAGCAGGTCATGCAGGAAGACACAGAGCAGCAGGAGGTGTCAGAGGCTGCGATGCAGAGTGCATTGGCACTCATGCCCTGTGTTGACCATGCAGAGGAGGGAGGGACACATGCTCTGCTGCGGGGTTCGACATCTGCACGCTGCTCTGTCACAGAGGCTGCAAGGCAGAGTGTGTTGGCAACAGATGCTTGAAGCAGGCCATGCAGGAAGGACACATGAGGATACAGGGCTGGCTGCATGTTGCTCTGCCTCAGAGGCTGTGAGCCAGCTCAGATCAATATTGCTGTGGTTGCCTCAAAGTGCCTTGCAGATGAGAGGGGGGTACATGTATGGCACAGGCTTTGTGATTGCGTGCAACATGGCAGCAAGCTGTGGGGGCCATTCTGTAGGAATGCCTTGCCGGCCAGGTGAGGAAGCCAAGGCATGCAATGGAGGCCAGGTGAGCAGATGGCGGGTAATGCCATACAGAAGAGGCACTAGGTGCAGGCGCTTGGCAGCACGGTGTGCAGGGTGTGCTGTGCAGAGGTGGCTTGTGCAGCACACGAAAGAGGCATGCAGCTCAAGGTTGTCAGCAGGTGCCGTGGATGTCACATCTGACAACCAGCCCAGCAGAAACAACAGAAGCAGTGAGCACACCTGCAATGATGGCAGTCGCCTGCAGCGTCTTGCCCAAGCCCATATCCTGCACCAGTGTGCAATAGGCTGTCATGCCAGAATGCGGATGCAGAGAGTAATTTGCCAGCATCTCCTATGTTGAGTCACCGATCAGCATGCAATCAGTGGGACAATGGACAGGCCGATTCTGACCTGCCTGCATGGGTGCTGCCTGTCGGTGCAGACGCAGGCTTTAATCTGAAGCTTTTCACATCTGGACGCGGCCGCAGGCAGCCTCTGCTGCACCCACATCAGGCAGCTGGCATAACCAGAGTGAGGTTGATCCCAGTCTGCTTGAGTTTCTTTGCGTGCACAGAGGTGCAGGTGACTCACATCTGCCAGGCAGCCATGCAGCCCTGTGCGTTTCAGGAACGCCAGCCAGCTAATGCCCTCCCTCTGATATGCCCTCAGGTCGCACTTCAGCTTGATGGGCAGCTCATATGCATCAGCCTGTACAGCAGGCACATTGTCATTGGTGAATGCCAATCTCTGTGCCGTGACATGCTCCTACTTTGCTGCAGGGAAGGCACAAGCCTGCTGCCCTACTGGAAGCACAGGGCTGGAGTCCACAGCGCTCGTGTGCTGCAGCGACGTGCACACGCAGTGGGACAGACGGGCACATTCTGTGTCTGGCTGCTTTTGCAGCCGGCAGCGACAGTACAGCTCTCAGCAAGGCAGAGCTTGGGGCAGCCAGGCATTACAGATATTGTCTGTGACAGGCGGCAATCAGTGGTGGTGCCATGTGATGCCCTGCTTACCTTGCTGTTGTTGATGAGCTGCTGCAGCAGGGCCCTGTCATGCTGCCAGGCCTGCTGCTGAGCTGTGTCCAAGCCTGGGGGCATGGGCGTGCCCTGCGCCAGCGGCAGCAGGGCCACAGCTGCTGCGAAGCAGGCGGTTGCCTGCTCCCGAACTGCAGGTACGGTTACATTGCTTAGACTGCATTGAAGACTGGAAGAGGCTGCATCATGGTGACTGAATACAGGCAGCAACGTATACAGCAGGTACAAGTCAGAACAAGTTGGGGACAGACACCCTTCGCCTGGTGTCGTCGGGGGACAGTCACCAGCATTGGCATGTAGGCTAGACAGGTCGCAGGGGGCGAGGGAACCCAGTGCTGCAAAGCCAGGTGGGGTGTTGGCAGCTCTTGAGCTGACCTGCAGAGTCAGGATCAGACATGCGCCCCAGGAGGGGCACAGCCAGCAGCAGCATGTAGGGGACCAGGCGGACAGACAGCTGCTGCACCCAGGCCGCCGCAGCAGCTGCAGCGCCGCGTCGAGCGCTGTCCTGGGCACCCCCATGCAGCATGGGGAGAACATGCCTGCAAGCCGGGCAGACAGGCCGCTACATCACGCCTGACTTCAGGCACGTGCGCTTTGCGGCCACAGGGCCTGCTGCTGTACAGGGCCTGAACTTGAAGTGAGCCCCTCGGGACGCCACACTACAGACTCAAATCCGGGACAGGGCATGTGGGTCTCCCTGGACGCACAGGTGCAACATGACATGCGCTCGACAACACCGGCCCACCACCTCAGCATCTCAGGCATCACAGCACCTGGCATGCAAGTCACAGGCTTTGCAACCCCAACAGACTTGAGCACATGGGTGCAAAAAGGACATCTGCTTTTGGGTCTTGCACCCAATCAAGGGTCACAAGGAATTGGAAAAGGGCTAGTGCAGCAACAAAGTCCACTCGGCAAAGCTGGCCCCTCACCTCAGTATCTCAGGCATCAAAGCCTCCAGGTGGGCCTCTGCCAGGGTGGCCAGGCAGGCCGCAGCTGCCTGGGAAACCCCTGCCCCTGCATGGGACAGGCACCTGCACATGTTGGGCAGCAGCTGCTGCAGGCTGCCCAGCAGCGCGGGGTGCAGCCTGGGCCCCAGGATCCGCAGCAGCTGCAGAGCTTCTGCCAGCTGCTGGGGCTGCGCTGTGGTTGCCTGCTGCAGCGGTGCCAGCAGCAGCTCTTGCAGCTTGGGCAGTGAGGTGAAGAGGGCAGGGCCCAGCACGGCAGCCATGCGGCCAAACGCGACCTCAGCTCCCTGCAGAGGCAGTGGGATGGGTGCCTCAGCAAAGGTGGGACCGATCTGCTGGCACAAGAGGGGCTGAGTGTGGCTTCCCTGAAAGATGCACAATACGCCGGAATGCTGCCCATGTCAGCATCAGGAAGCACAGCCCAGCAACAGGCACTTGGGACGCTCGTGTGATTTGTCAAGGAGAGCAGCAAGTCATGTATGCTCCACGGACTGCACTGACCTGTCGAGCAAGGCTGGCAGCGGACTCCTGCGGCGGCTCGCCATCAGGGGTCTTGCTGGCTGCAGGGGACTGAGGGGTGGGCTGCAAGTCGCTGCAAGCCATGACAGCCATGTTCCTCACCAGCCTGCAGGGGGCCCCGGGTTGGTGAGCTGTATTTGAAGCTGTTGCAAAACAGGAGGTCAGCTGCTGGCCCACAGGTCTTCACAACAGCAGTGGCCTGACTGACTGCCACAATGCAGCGAGAGAGTGTAGTCCCTGCGATCAAGCATCTGTCAAAGCACACAAATTGTGCCCTTGTATCCCTGCAGGCTAGGGGCCCAGCAATCTACTTAAGAGAAGCCTCACTTGTCATTTGGGCAAGGCTTGCGCGCAATGCAGAGTGCCACCAGTTGTGCAGTAGCTGTGCCCGCTACGTCCCGCAGCTGCGCATGCCTGGAAGTTCGAACACCGGCCATGAGAGGCTGGATGACTGCGTTCAACTTGCTGGGCAGCATGCCAGTGGCCACAGTAGCAGCAGCCAGCGCCAGGGTGGCCTGCAACACGCATCAGACAGACACCCTTCAGCCTGAGGCAGGATGCCTCAACACTTGGCAAGGAAGAACAGCGGTTAGAGCTCATATGCATCACAGCTGCCCATGCATCTGGGGAGCAGTGTACTGTGGAGCAGTAAGCAGCCAACAAGTCTCAGCTGGACTCAGCAGGGAGAGCACACCTGTCTCCTTAGATATTGCAGCATCAGCACAGACAGCTTGCTGTCAGGCAGTCAGTCAGTCAACAGACGACCACCCGGCTAGTCGTGCCAGAGAGTGCAGGAGTGTCTGTGTGGCACCCAAGCAGGAGTGCACACGCCTCCGTGTCAGCCAAGCAGCACAACTGACCTGTGAGTGCAGGTATGTCTCTGTAGAGACCGCATCACTGGCACTGGCAGCCAGCTGCTGCAGCGCTGCAGCAGCAGCAGGCATTGTGGCTGCGGAAGCGATGCTCTGCGCCAAAGCAAGAGCCTGCTGCGCAGTGAGGGCCTGCGGCGCCACTGCAGGCAGCTGTGGGCAGCCTGGGAAGGCCAGACACAGTGCTGCCACATGTCCATGCATGACACTGTAGAGGAGGGCCAGTTCTGTGTATGGCTGCACAGCTCCTTGCGCGTCGACCATGACAGGCCCTGCGGCAAGGGAGGTCAGCACTGCCTGCAGCATGGCCAGACAGCGCTGAACTCATCAGCTGTCACAGCCTCCCTGCAGTGGAGGCTGGTATTGCTGGCAGCACTAGCAGACAAGCATTAGAAGGCAGGTAGGGCACCGCTGGAGAGTGCTCCCGGGCACCCAAGTGCGCAGCGTATGCAGCAAGCGAGGCTATTTCGAGGGAGCACCCCCAAGCGGGGCTAAAACAGACACTGCAATTGCGTCTAAAATGACCAGCAATGTCAATAGATATGAAGGGCATAGGCTGCAAGTCAGCATCTCTCACGCTCGGGCCAAGACAGCATCATTACCTGCTTACCTGTTGAAGGTCTGCTGGAAGGGGAGCAGGAGCCTGATCTGCAGCTGGCCCTTTCGCAGCCTCCACCCAGGCACAGATGGTGAGCCCTGCCAGAAGGCGTCCAGTGGCTGCTGATCCAATGGCGTGCTGGTGTAGCAGGGCTGGCATGACATCGCAGGCGCCTGTACAAACATGAGCCATGCTGATTTGGTCAATGCCTGGGGTGCTGCATTGCTGCTGGCTGCTCATGGCAGGCAACACAATCATCAAGGAGCTGCACTGGGCAAGAAGCTGCCATCTGGAGTTGTGTGTTTCCCCACTGAGGCAACATGCAAAGCAAGTTCTGTAGTTCTGAAAGAGCTACTCAGCAGACGTCAGTGCAATGGCATGCCGATACAAACAGGATAATATCTGCCAGCTGACAACCCTTTTACGCGCAGGAGGGCGATGACCAAGTGCAAAGTCGCTCATTGGTGGGGCAATCGGCTCATGATCACAGCTATTCTGCCCTGCCGGCATGCAGAAGAGAAAGCAATCAGTTTAGCGCCAGGGCTGCTGCGCCCACCTGTGTGCATGAGGACCGCTGCCAGCTGCCCCACCGCCTGGGCAGCCGCGATGCGCATGCGTGGGACATCTTCCTGCCCCTCCCCGCCCAGAACAGGAGGCACCAGTCCAGTGACTGCACTACCATCCTTCGCCATGGAAGCCTGCTCAGGCGAGGGGATGTGCAGCATGATCCCTGCGTCATAGGCCTGCCCCTCGGGCGTGCTGGCCAGCTGAAACAGCTGAGCTGCAGCCTCCAGGGGCAGGCTTTCTGCGAGGATTGCAGGCGGGGCGGACCGCAGCAGGGTAGCCCAGGCTGACTGCGTCGCAGCCAGAACCTTGAGGCTTGCATCCAGGAGCAGATTCTGGAACAACAGGCGCAGCGCCGTTGTGCAGAGGGCAGGGGTCAGCCACTGCGCTGGCTGCCCTTGCTGGGTCAGCAGGGACTGCAGGCACTCCAGCACGCAGACCCGGACCTTGGTGACTGCATGGCGCAAAAAGGGCCAGAGGCGCGGCAGCATGGCGGCTACGTCTGTGGGAGCGCCACCGGAGACAGGGAGGTGCCTCAGCAGCTGCATGATGCTTCCTGCAGGCACAGCACAGGCTTGATTGTGTGGCAGACACCCAGATTGTGGGGTCGATTGCAGGCAGGCTGCAGAGATGTGTGCCATCTGGGCACAGGAACCCGGTTCTAGTGAAGGAAGGCAAGAAGCAGTATGCATTGCCTCTCTGGGCAGGTGTGTGGCTGACCTGGGAAGCCATTGCAGTGCTTAGTGGGGAGTCACATGGCTAATGGTGCAAAACAGGGCAGCCATGAGCTAAGGCCACTGCCAGATGCGTTGTTGACCTGTGGAGGGGCTGAGGTCCTCCACCTCCAGTAGCATGTCCCACAGCTGCTGGCGCAGCTGCGCCAGCAGCTCTGCAGATGCTGAAGCCAAAGGGCCTGAGATGGGGATGAGCGCCTCAGCTGCCACCGCCCTGACATCATCATTGGGGTCCTGCATAGAAGTCACAGCAGCAAAGTTGAGGGAGGTGCCACCTCGGGCTTCCTTCCCGGCAGGCTTGGCTCGGACGCAGAGGCAGTGCATTGCTGCTGCCCATTTTGCGCAGCCTGTGGTAGCACAGCATCAGACGTGCTGTCTGCTCCAATGCACACTTCACCTCTGACCCTGAGCTCGTGAGCACTCCAGTGGTGTTGGAGCGAGTGAGGGCGGCTGACGTGGCGGCTGGGGGGCCAGATTCTGCCCTGGCAGGGGTGATGTCTCCAGCATGACTCACCTTCAGACCAAGCAGGGCGGCTGGCAGAGCCTCAGGCAGCAGCTGGGGCCCCAGGTCTGCCCGGGCAGCCAGCAGGTACTTCAGGCCCAGCAGCCCGCCATGACGCACGTCCCACTGCTTCTGGTCAACAAGCTGGCGCACCTGCAAAGGGAGGCTGCTGTTGCTGTTAGGTGCAACACGTGCTGCCTCCAGCACAGGTAAGATACGTATACAGGCTGCATCACTGTGATCTGCAGTCTGCATCTACAGTGCAACCCAGGCATGGCATGTTTGACTTCAGCTGTGCATTGCAGAGGACTATTGCGGGCTGCAGGGCCCTAAGGCATGGCTGCCTTCATGCAGCATGCAGCCTTCCCATGCTGATGCTGCATAACACAGGCTGTGGAGCCTTGAGGCATGGCCTAATGCAGCACGCACTTCAGCCTGCTTGAAGAGCACTGCAGCCAGCTGCTTGAACATCAGACAGCATGTGCAGTGGGGGGCGCCCAGGACAAATGCAACATAGCATTTGCTGGGTTGTGAAGCAAGCCCTTGGTCCATAGCTCACCACGCGGAGCACTTGCAGGACCTGTCCAGGCGACATGCCTGTGGCCCCTGCCCCCAGTGCCTGCGCTGCCGTCTCTCTCACAGGGGCCACCACCTGCAGATCCAACAGCAGCCGTCACAACACCTGGTATCACACTCCCAGGTGCCCTGCTGTTGCACGACTGGGCCCACAGGGTCCGGGCTTGGCCAGCAGCAAAATGGCTGCAGTACTGCATTAGGGATCATATACAGCAGTACTGTGTGACCTGCAGCCTTTGGTGCAGGTGCTGTGTAAGGCGTGAAGGTGCTATGCAGGGGAGCAGTCTAGTCAAGCATATCAGGGGTGGTGCCAAACCCAAAAGCCTGCACTGCGCTGCCCACCCCAGGCTCACCTGCTCAGAAGTGAAGTCCCCGAAACGGTCCAGGGCAAGGACGCACAGCAGCCGAACCGCGCAGTGCCTCAGGGCTTCTGCGTTGGCCCGGGCAGCCTCAGCTGCAGCCGGAGGAGTCACATGCTCCAGCTGCATCCTGCCAGATCCCTCGCTCATGGTCCAGCCTGCAAGCATGGCAACAGGTCATGCTGCAGGGGCATGTGCCTCATCTCAGGCGCATTCATGGCCAAGGCATGACAGTGTGTGAGTCAGCAAATGGGTGGGCTCAAGCGCTCCAGGGCTGGGGTGACTACCTGATGGCTCGGCCACCACAGGCGCTGCAATGCCTGCGCAGGCAGAGTGGCTCCGCAGAATCTCCCTCAGTCCAATTGCTGCTCCATGCCTGACCTGCCGGGCAAGACACAGAACACATTGGTCCAAAATGTGACGTGTCCTGGCTGCAGATGCCAATGTCAAGGCCCGTAGCTCTCAGCCTGCATGCTACCTCAGGCAGCACGGCAGCTGCAGCAGGGGCAAAAATGGCTTCCATCAGGAGGATGGCCACTGTAGGACTCCTGCTTCCCATCGATTCATACAGATGGAGCATGCCTTGATGGCATCGCAGCTGACCCTCAGCTCATGACTGTTCCTGATGCTCCAGATGTGTGCAAGACGCGGCACCCCAAGCAGATGAGCCAGCTTGGCAGGCCCACATGGCTGATGCCTGCTCCCAGGTTTCTCCGGACTCGCGCCATAGGCCACCGTCATGAGGACTGCAGCTGACTGCTTACCTCCCAGAGCGGGCTCAGCACCTGCTCAGTGAGTTCCTCATACAGCTGCTGAAAGGGCCACTGCCCTGCACAGATGTTCTGCCACAGCTGCGCGTCCCGGTCTGCTGTTGTCGGCAGAGCTTCAGCATCACTGCCACCAGCAGCAGCTGCACCGCCGTTCTCAAGCTTGACCTTCTTGCTGCTGCAGGGTGCAGCAGAGAGCGCCATCCCAGAGTCCTGCTTCAGGAGAGCTTTGGCTTTGCGCTTGCGCTGGTTCTGCTCCCTGGCGCTGAGCCCTGGAAAGCAAAAACTTGGCAGCATGATGAGTCTGTAAGCAGGCATGTCCAGATGCGGCCACATGTAGCTTGCTGACTGATGCTGCCTGGCACCAAGCAGGATGTGAGAGCTCAGCTGGTTGTCGTGAGCCCTGCACGCGGGCTCATGTGGTGCAGGGCAAGAGCCGTGCAGCCACATCCCAGAAGTGGAGGCCCGCGTCACAGGCAGCGCTGCTGCAGCCCACCTTCCAGGCTGGAGAGCAGCTTGGCTGCCTCTCGCTGCTCAAAAGACCTGACTGGCTGCAGACCGCTGGGCTGCCCCTCCAGGTCTGCATCGTCCACCAGGTCAGTTGTGTCCATGAATGCGTCCATGCCTCTCAAGCCAAGTCTGCACGACAGGGCTCCAGCGCATCTGACTGGTAGTGGCCGGCCCCTGGCACCGGCGTGTGTGACAAGCACCGCCACATGAGCCAAGCATGACAGGATTGCTCACCGCTTCTTCAGGTTTCTGCGAGAGGCTGTAAGCGTCTCAGCATAACTGCCAGTGAGCGCGGCGACGTCAAACTCCTGCAGGAAGCGCATAATACATGAGTTACAGAAGCCCTTGCATGAAAGCATCCAGCGGCTGACATTCTCCTTGACTGGGAAGGAACAATTGTACATGAAGAGTGAGGCATGTGCATTTCCAACAAAAAACAGGCGCTTGTCAAAGTCTGAATACAGACAGATCCCCAGCAGTGGGCGTCGGCCTTGCCTGTCCGCCTGAGGCCAGCAGGGGACTGCCCTCCTTTAAGACTTGCTGTATATCAATGGCAGGCAGAGGCTGAGGTGTCTCATCATCAAGGTGTGCAGCACATTGACCTGCCGCTGCCTGCAGAACAGCTGCATCATGGTGCTGGACGTGCTCAGCAATCAGCCCCAGGCAGTACCCAGCGGCAGTCCTGGCTTCCCAGTCCTTGTGCTGCAGAATGCCATGGACCTGCAGCAGGCCCAAAAGATCAGCTGGTGTGCATTGTGCATCATGCCGGTAGCAGAGCACAGGTAAGCCGCACCGTACGCAGCAAAGATGGGAGCTGCATGGGATGGGCCTTGCCGATGCTGGCAATCTGATCCGCTGCTGCCTTGCGTGTTTCTGCATTGGTCCCGGCTGCAGACAGCAGGTGCAGGGTATCAAAACATCTCCAAAGCTGACATAGAGCATGGCATTGGCAGTGGTCGTTCACCCTCAAGGAGGTTGAGCAGCTTCGACAGTCGAGTGCCACCAGCTGATCCGGCCATGGTTCACAACAGCGTGGTCACAAACGACAACGCATTTCAACATGTAGGTCAGGATCTTCCCTTCTTCCTACAAAGCAGTCTTGGATGTACAGAAGCCCCTTGTCACGGAACGCAGCATAATGGACAGGACAACCTATTTAAGGCCCATGCCCGTTCATGATGCGCCTTGGACTCTAGACCTCTCTCTCTCTCTCTCAGGTCTGAAGGGAGATCGCAAGTTCCTTGGAATGCTGACTATCATGCCTTTACATGCAGAGTCAGGCTTCTGACGGGCCACGACCATTGTGATATGTCACTGAGCTTGCATCTGCTGACTGGGGGTTTGACCAAGCGAGGCCCACTTGTTCGGCTGGCAAAGGTGGTGAGGGCATTAAGCTGCTGCCTGTCAATTTGCACCACATCATCTGCTGAAATGTGTCGGAGCTGTAGGACTGTAAGCATTCGTACATTCAACACCAGCTAACAGGTGCTGCCTCCCAATGTCAAGCACATGTGACCATATGTGAGTTTGTTCACCATTGGCTTACCATTCTCCAGAGATGCTGAGCCCTCGATGCAAGTTCTCAGTTGTACCGGGGCCATTCTGGACGTTTCCAAAAGCTGACTCAAAGCCACACACATGCAATGGGGTCTTGAAGGCACGCAGTCGTTTGCAGCAGAAGGCTTGAGCCTCACCACCTCAATCGAAGCCAGATATTGCGGTGCAGGAACACTGCAAATGATGCGATCAGGAAAGCAATCAATGACAATGCACATGCAATGTCATCAGGCTTCTTGGTTTTAATGAGGGCGAGCCAGTCGATGGGCTTCGCGTTGGCCAGGTCCCACGGGTGCGCCGCACAGCTCAGCCGCCAAGTGGCCGAAGTGGGTGACGTCCCTTTCTGTTGCCAGGTGTTGGCCCGCAGCCAGGCATCTGCAGTGCAGATTCTGGCTGGCAGGCGCACGCTTGCCATCGCATCACTTGTGGATTGGGCATACTCATGCTGGGCACAGCATAGCAGCAGAGCACTCACCTTCACCCAGGGCACATGCCACCCCCCTCTTGTGGCTACCCTTGCACTTCCACGCCAGGTCAGCCCCTACAGGCAGCAAGGAGCCTGCTCATGACATGGCAGTGATGTCGCACAGCATTTCTGAGCACACAGCAGAGTGTCAAGGTGGCAAACTGGGGTACAGGCAAGCAGGCACATCGCAGTGCTCCTGCATGTGCTCAGTGGGCTCAGCAAGTGCGGTGCAGCACACCACAAGACTTCAAGGAACCCAGGGCTGGGGAAGATCTTCGCTGGCTGCCGCTGCTCACCTTCAGTTTCGCAGGAGAGAGCAAGCTCCGCCACTGCAATTGGGCTCTTGCAGCTGAAGTCAAGGGGGTTGGGCATGCCATGAGCGACTCCTGCACGGTGAAGCAAGCTCAGCACAGTCTGGCATGCTGAGCAGCACCAAGCTGTCATACCGCAAGCTGCTGGCCTGCCAAGCAGATTGTTTCATCACATGTAGCAGCATCAGCGCACATGCACAGGGCAAATGCACAGCAACAAGAGATACTTACCATTGGTTATCCTGCACTCCAGTCCAACAAACGAGGTAACATTGTCAAAGGAAGAGCCTGCCAGCAGATCTGCAGCCAAGAAGCTCAGCGTGAATCGCTGACGCAGAGTTTGTGGCCACAACCAATGCAAAAGGCAGAAAGCAGCACAGCCTTCACCTTCTATAGTTGGCATCTGCTGTAGCTCGTCCTGGTCTGCAGCGCATTCAATGTTTACATTTGCTTCAGGCACAAAAAGACCTTTGCCATGCCTGGCTTGCCAACAGTCACCATTCGCATCAAAGAGTGCCGTCATTACGTGTCTGCGCCTCACCTTCGCCCAGTATAGCGCCCTGAGCCAGTCCGTCGGATGAAGCCTTGTCCCTGCAACCACACATGTCTTGCTGAGGTGTGACGACAGACATTGTGCACCGCCAAGGATCACAGCAGGGACCGCTAGGTTGCATCCAACAGCTGCACCGAGCAGAATCATGACAGACCACGCACTCAGAGATGCCTCACACAATCCCACACAGTTGCTTCAATCAGAACACCCAGTCTCCGTGCCTGTAGCAGCCTCTGCCATAGACGACAACCTGGCAGCAGGCTCCACTGATGGCCACTTCAGGCAAGCTTGCTCCAGCTGAATGAGTCATTCAGCAGGACAGAGCTTGAAGCAAGGGTCGCATGTACTCACTGTTTGTTGCCCCACGTATGCCACCAACAGGGTCCTCAGCCACGCCACTGCTTGCGGCAGATGTATCAGTCCCTGCGGCAGCAGACAACTTGGCTGGCTTCCACAGCCAGGTCTCTGCCATGCTCAGCATTCCAGCAGGCACCACATGTGCTTGACAAAGCGCATAAGCTTGGTTTGCATCGTTGACACAAGGGCGCGCCTTGAGTCAGACGAGGCTACCCTGGGACTTACCCCGAGGGGCTTCATGTGGGCCAATAAAGGTGGAGTTGGCCGACCCAGTAGATGACGATGTCCCATTGCCTGCAGCACGCCATGGTGTGGTTACATTGCAGCAAGCCTCTGCCCTGCAGCTGGCCTGCCAGGTTGCACATGGAGGATCCTCAAAGGGGCTAGCAAACAGAGCCTTAGCAGCTTCTGCACGAGAGCTGACTGCATTGGGATCATGCCCAAAATCATTACAGACAAGTGTGATGTGCAGCACTGCAGCCCTCAGGTGGCACACAGACATGAATGGGTGACTGCTTGCCACAGGCAGTGCATGCTGCCAGCAGAGAACACCAGCGTCTTTTCAAGGTGCCAACTGATGCCCCCACCTTTCAGAGATGGGCTGCCAGACAAAGACAGACTCTTAAAGGTGCCCTCAGTGGCGGCACCTGCAAAATCAGCAGGGTCAGCCAGGCTCAGGTCACTGCTGCAAGGCGATGATGCTGGCGGCAACATGACTGATTCTTTGTGAGGGACAGGCACAACAGCTCACCTCGCTGGTCACTCTTGGGAGGCTGCAGACCAGTGGTGGTGGCTGAGGTGGCATCCAGGAGATCTGCACAAGCAGCAGACATTGTTTAGAGCAGGTTGCAACTATGCGATTGCCAAACTAAGATACGCACAAATGATCATACAGAGCGGCTCCAGCCAGGTGCGTTTTGCTGGTCGTGAGTGGTGTTGCTGCAGCCCTGCACCAGAGTCTGTGCAGCAAAGAGGCCACCAGCATTCGACCATGACAGGGCTAGGGCCATGCAAGGAACTGGGTATTGCACCCACCTCCAGATGATGCGGCGGGCAAAGAAAAGCTCGAGTTCAGCTGTCTGCTGAGGGCAGCATCGCTGGCCCTGCTGGTGAGACCGAGGTGCACCAGCTGCCGCACAAGCTGCTGCTGCTGCGCATTCTGCTGCTGATGGGCAGTGATGCCCTCAAGAGACGAGAGCGCCTGCTGCACAGCCTCTAGCATGGCTGGGGCAGGCATGGTGGCCCTGGCTGGCTGCATCTCTGTGGTCAAACTGTGCACTATTTGTTCCAGCAAAGGCCTCAACTCCTGCTGCACCACCTCCTTCAGATGCATCCGTGTCTGGAGCGCCGGCAACTCCTCAGCAGCAGGTGCAGTCTGTGCAGCCTGGGACAGGCTGTCAACTCTGCTGACCAAGTGGCTGACCTGCTCAGTGAGCAGCAGCAGCGTCTGCTGCAGCCCTTCCCCAGCAGCAGGCCCAACTGGTTCTGCTGCCTGGATGTGGCTGTGGAGGCCAGGGACGTGGCTGCAGGGCTGCAGGGGAGTTGTGACAGCAGGCCCTGACAGAGGCCGAGTCCACATGTCCTGAGCTGTCAAGGCAAGGCAGCTCTCCTGCAAGGCATTCCATGGCAGCCATTAGCTGGCAGGCACCATGAAGTGCTAGCTTGTAATTGCCACTCAGGTCTGCTAGCAGCCTGGCCCAACAGCTGCCTACACTTGACCTGGGCCCCCTATCCTCTGCTGCAGTGACTGTCGGCCGGCAAAGGTCCAGCCAGGTAGAGCTTCGGTGTAGATTGGGCAGCTATGTGAAACCCAGGAGGAGCAGAAGCTCATAGTGCTGCACCCACACAACTCCCAGCATCCCCTCAGTCCTCTTGTCAGACAGCTTACAGCGTTCAGCCAGCAGCTGCTCAGCACTTGATGCTCACCGCTGGGGCCTCGCTGTGTGGTGGGTCCTCTGTGATAGACTGCCAAGCTGTCGGCTGCTCAGTGGGGACAGGGCCACCGGAATGGGCTGCCAGCAGCCTGGCCTGCGCACGCACAGCTTGCAGGGTGGCTTCGAAGGCTGCCTGCTGGGCGCTCAGCTGAGCCCGCACAGCCTGCAGGGTGGCTTCTGTGGCAGCATGGTGGCCGCTCAGCTGAGCCCGCACTGCCTGCAGGGTGGCCTCATGCTGGGTGCTCAGCTGAGCCTGCAAAGCCTGCAGGGTGGTTTCTGTGGCAGCAATGCGGCTGCTCAGCTGGCGGCTTATGACCATCTCGTCAGAGTACCAGGTCCAGGGCTTGCCGAACATCAGGCAGATCAGCACTGATGTCAAAGTCAGCCAAGTGTAGACCTGCATTGCAGGGACGATGGCTGTGACTGCTCATCGGGGGGCAGGAAGCAAGGCAGGAGCTGTAGAACTGCGTGGCAGAGGCCAGGGACACCAGGACGAGCCAAGTGTAGATCTGCTCTGCAAGGCGGGCAGCAGTGCGTGCAGATCCTGTTCCACAGCCAGGGCAGGCGCAGCAGACAAGAGTTTTATAATGCATTTTGCTGTCCCTACAGCAGGCTGTCTGCAGCGCGGAAGGCACCTCCTGCTGGCTATGCCACCCTAGAGCATCAGGTCTTGCCTCTCAAAGAGGGCCTCGGCCTGCTGGCTGTGTCAGCACACAGAAACATGTGCACTTCCCACAGAGTCAGCAAACAGAGCAGAGTGTTGTGTGACTGAGACTCACCTTTCTGGAGGCTGGCTGGCGCTGGCACGTCTGCTCAGCCCCTGTGCACAGCGCGACGTCTAAGCTGCTCTGCATGGGTGATATGTCAGGAGCACCTCTCAGAGGCCTGCTGTCAGAGCCTTGCTGCGCTGCATTCTGTGGCCTGCCTGCAGCGGGCTGCCAGCTGGCACGAGGAGCAGAGCTCTGTAGGGTCTGGCTGGGGGTGGCTGGCCCGTGCTGGCCACGGGTTGCAGGTGCGCTGCTGCTTGCAGTCTGCATGGGCAAGGCTATGTCCCATTGTGTGCAAAGGTGAGCCAGAAGGTACCTGTGCAGGAAGCAGTACAACCCAGGCATCTCACCCGCTGTTGGGTGTTGGCAGCACGAGGCAGAATGAGCATAGCAAGGTGACAGCAGTGGCTGAGCGGGATGAGGGTGCTGCTCACGGTGCCCCCTGGACACCCCACAGCACAGATGAGTCCCACCTGTGCATCTGCATGCCCCTCTGACATGATTCCAAGCATGGGTCTTATGCTTGGCATGGCTGGCACCAGCCCAACCTGGGCAGCCTGTCTGGCTGCCAGGCGTGCTGGCTGCTGCCCACATGCGGGCTCGCCCGCAACAGTGGGGTTGCTGCTGGTTGTCTGGCCTGCTGGAGCCCCTTCGTGGCAGGACTGCACAGCGTGGCACTCCTCAGCAATAGCAGCAATGCTGCTGGGCGCCAGGCCCTGAGGGGGCTGCACAGACTGGCACCCCACCATGGCAGTAGCGTTGCTGTACAAGTTCGGTGGGGGCTGCACAACCTGGCAGCCCCCTGCGGCGGCAGCGTTGCGGCATGTTGTGAACTTCTGCACAGGCTGGACAGCCTGGCGTCCCTCCACTGCGGCAGCGTTGCTGGTGGGTGCCAAGTCCTGCAGTGGCTGCGCAGCCTGGCAAGCCTCCACAGCGGCAGCGTTGCTGCTGGCAGCACGGCCTGCCTGTTCTTGGCCGGTCTGGGCCAACCCTGCAGGGCTGTTGCTGGCCAATGAAAATGTTGGGGCCTGCCCTGGTGGGACGCGGCCGCTTGCTGCAGAATTACCCTGGCCAGCTTTGTGCACCCTTCCATCGCAGAGGTGCCGCTGGCAGCTGGGACCCCTGGTGCTTGGCCAGACATAAGCACCCCCCCAGCAGCAGGGTTGCCTGGATGCTGCCCAGACTTAGGTAGCACGCCAGCACCACTATGGCTCTGAGCCACCTCATCCACCACCTGCAGGCAGGCACCAGCAGATCCTGGCAAGCACACCCCAGTCCGCGCCATGTCTGCATCCCATTGTGCATTCTTGTGCTGCAACAAGCACAGGCTCTGAGAGGTGCAATGAGGGTCAAGTATGCTGGGGGCTGATCAACAGTGTGGACTTGCCTGAAATGACTGACTTATTGCTATGAAGGCACTCGGACTTCCATGGTCAGCAGCTCACACAGAATTGTCACGCAAAGCAAGCGCTTTGGGGGTGGGACCCACCTGGCTTGTAGCAGCAGATGGGGAAGAGGCTGCTGTGCGTTGCTTCGAAGGTGGCTTTGGGGTGGATCCAAGGCACCTCCAGCGAAGAAGATTCTTCATGGTGCTGCATTGACAAGGCACCATATTGAGGATGGTACTGGGGAGACCAAGCAGCAGAAGAGGTCTATGCCCCTCTGACGCATGAGCTGTCAGGTGAAGTGACGCTCAGGCAGCAATTTTGGCTGCGCATGAGGGACATTTGCAGTCCTTGCTGAAAGACTGATTGAATGACGCAAGAAATTTGGCAAACAGGCAGGCCTTGTAGCCCTGCTGCCTGTGCTAGCCCTAGGGTGTACAGCTTTGCAGTGCAGCCCTGCTCACTCTTTCAGACTGGGCTCGAGACCCTCCTGTGTTGCTTCTCCTGGCCTCTTCAGCTACGATGCAAAGTGTTTGGCTTAGGGCAACACCCGATCGAGGAGATATCTGCCTTTCCAAAGACTTCACTGGTGCCGGTGATAGCTGTAATATCGAGAGCGCTGCAGCATACAAAGGAGCGCCGCTACCCCGCAGCTCCAGTCAAACCTCTTTGACTTGACTGCTGCCTGTTCTTCAGCTGTGCCTGCTTGGTTCTTCAGCTGTGCTTGGTACTGTGCCTGCTATGCTGGGTCAGGCTTCTGACATTGAAGGCCCACCACCTTTGTGACTGAACTTGCATCTGCTGACTAGGTGGTATGACCCAGGCTCACTTTTTTGGCTGGTGCAGGCAGTGAGGTCATCTATCTCCTGTCTGTCGGTTTGCATCTCATCATCTGCTGAGCCATGCTGTGGCTGTAGGTTTATAGGCATTCACACCACATTACACTGGCTGATAGGTGCTGCCTCCAGCTACCCAATGTCAAAGACTGTGGCACTTTCTGAGTATGGTTCACCGCCGTCATCCAGTTTTGCAGACAATGAAACCTATGATGCAAGTCCTCGATGGTACAGGGACCATTCCAGATGTATCAAAAAGCTGACTTGACTGGCAAAGCCACACATATGCCATAGGGTCTTGAAGGCATGCAGTCATTTGCAGCAGGTGATTTGGGCTTCACCACCTCAGATGATGCCATATGATTCGGGGCAGGTGTGGAGTGATCATCGCTATGACCAGGTAGAGTACTGCAAATGCACCTGCAACGTCGTCCGGGGACGTGTCAAGGATGAGGGCGAACCAATCAATCGGCCTCATCGCGACCAGGTCCCACGGGTGCGCCGCACAGGTCAGCCTCCAAGTGGCCGAAGTGGGCGCCGTCCCTTTCTGGCGCCAGGCGTTGGCCCGCAGCCAGGCACCTGCAGTGCAGACTCTGGCTAGCAGAACACCCTTGCTATCGCATCACATTGTGGATTGGCCATAGTAATGCTGGGCACAGCATGGCAGCAGAGCACTCACCTTCACCCAGGGCACATGCCAGCGCCCTCTGGTGGCTACCCTTGCACTTCCAGGCGAGGTCAGTCCCTGCAGGAGCAAAGCTCGTGACATGGCAGTGGGGCCGCACAGCATGTCAAAGCACACAGTAGAGCGTCAAGGTATGTCAGGCGGGCAGGCACACCGCGGTGTCCCTGCATGGGCTCAAAGGGCTCAGCAAGTGCAGTACAGCGCACCACAAGACTTGAAGGAACCCAGGGATGGTGAAACTTGCGATGCCAGCTGCCGCTGCTCACCTTCAGTCTGGCAGGAGAGAGCAAGCTCCGCCATTGCAAGTGGGCCCTTGCAGCTCAAGTCGAGGAGGTTTGGCATGCGTTGAGCGACTCCTGCACCATCAGGCAAGCTCAACAGAGTCTGGCATGCTGAGCAGCACCAAGCTGTCATACTGCAGCTGGCCTGCCAAGCAGACTGCCCAAAACATGCAGCAGCATCAGCGCACAAGCGCAGGGCAACTGCACAGCAGCAAGAGGTACTCACGAGTGGTGATCCTGCAGTCCAGTCCAAGAAATGAGGTGGCGTTGTCAAAGGAAGAACCCGCCAGCAGGTCTGCAGCCCAAAAGTCCAGCGTGAATTGCTGAGGCACCCAATGCAGAAGAGAGAAAGCAGCACAGCCTTCACCTTGCAAAGTAGGCATCTGCTGTAGCTCATCCTGGTCTGCAGCGCATTCAATGTTGACATCTGCTTTCAGATGCAAGAAGACCTTTATCATGCCTTGCTTGTCAACGGTCACCATCAAATTGCATAAACTGCGCACCACTCAGTGCAGTCATTACCTGTCTGCGCCTCGCCTTCGCCCAGCACAGCGCCCTGAACCAGTCCCTCAGCAGAAGCCTCTGTCCCTGCAACTGCACATGCCTTGCTGAGGTGTGACGGCAGACTTTGTGCAGCGCCAAGGATCACAGCAGGCACTGATAGTTTCCTTCCAACAACTCCATCGAACAGAAGAATGACAACACCACGCACTTTGAGACGCCCCATACAAGCGCATCGATCATGGTCCCCACGCACTCTGAGATGCCTTACACAACCCCACACAAGCGCATTGATCATGGGCCCCAATCTCAGTGCCTGCAGCAGCCTCTGTCACAGGACAGCCTGGCAGCAGGCTTCACTGGTGGCCGCACCAGGCAGGCCTGCTCCAGCTGAGTGAGTGCAGGACAGAGCTTGAAGCAAGGGTCATATGTACTCACGTTTTGCTGCCTCACGTATGCCACCAATGGGGTCGTCAGCCAGGCCACTGGTTGAGGCAGATGTATCAGTCCCTGCGGCGGCAGACGACTTGGCTGGCTTCCACAGCCAAGTCTCTGCTGCAAGGTCTTGATGCTGGCAGCGACATGACTGATTCTGTGTGAGGGACAGTCATCATAGCTCACCTCGCTGGTCACTCTTGGGAGGCTGCAGACCAGTGGTGGTGGCTGAGGTGGCATCCAGGAGATCTGCACAAGCAGCAGACATTGTTTGGAGCAGGTTGCAACTATGCTGCCAAGTGCCAGAGTAAGATACGCACAAATGATCATACAGAGCGGCTAAAGCCAGGTGCAATTGTTTGGTGGCAAGGTGGCACTACAGCCCTGCACCAGAGTCTGCGCAGTAAAGAGGCCACCAACTTTCAACAATGACAGGGCTAGGACCAACAGAGAACAGGGCATAGCACCCACCTCCAGATAATCCAGCAGACGAAGTTTGGCTCAAGGCCAGCTCGCTGCTGAAGGCAGCATCGCTGGCCCTGCTGGTGGGACCGAGTGGCACCCGCTGCCGCACAAGCTGCTGCTGCTGTGCAGTCTGCTGCTGCTGAACGGCCATGCCCTTGAGGTGAGGGGTGAGCGCCTGCTGCACAGCCTCCAGCATGGCTGGGGCAGGCAGGGTTGCCCTGGCTGGCTGCATCTGTGACGCCAAAAGTTGCAAGATCTGCTCCAGGAAAGGCCGCAGCTCCTGCTGCACCACCTCCTTCAGGTGCATCTGTGTTTGTAGCACCGGCACCTCCTCAGCAGCAGGTGCAGTCTGTACTGCCTGGGTCAGGCTGTCGATGCTGCTGGCCAAGCGGCTGACTTGCTCAGTGAGCAGCAACAGCATATGTTGCACCCCCTCTTCAGCAGCGGGCCCAACTGGCTCTGCTGCCTGGGCGTGGCTGTGGAGGCTAGGAGAGTGGCTGCAGGGCTGCATGGAAGTTGTGACAGCAGGCCTTGACAGAGGCTGCCTCCACGTCGCCTCAGCTGCCATGGCGGGGCAGCTTTCCTGCAAGGCATTCCAAGGCAGCCCTTAGCTGGCAGGCACCATAAAGAGCAGAACCTCTAACTGCCACATGGGTTTGCCAGCAATCGGGACCATCAGCTGCCTGCACTTGACCCACAGCAGTGACTGAGGGTTCAGCCAGGTGTAGCTTCAGTGTGCATCGAGCAGCACTTTGAAGCCCAGGTAGAGCAGATGCTGATAGTGCTGCACCAACACAACTCCAGCATCCCCTCATTCCTCCTGTCCGGTGGGGTGCAGCGTTCAGCAAGCAGCTGAGTCAGCAGCTGATGCTCACCGCTGGGGCCTCGCTGTGTGGTGGGTCCCATGTGTTGGAACGCCAAGCTGTCAGATGCTCAGTGGGGAGAGGACCTCCCAGATGGGCTGCCAGCAGCCTGGCCTGCGCCTGCACAGCCTGCAGGGTGGCTTCATGCTGGGTGTTCAGCTGAGCCCGCACAGCCTGCAGGGTGGCTTCTGTTGCAGCATGGTGGCTGCTCAGCTGGCGGCTGATGATCATCTTGTCAGAGTGCCAATTCCATGGCTTGCCGCACATCAGGCACATGAGCACTGATGTCAATGTTAGCCATTTGTAGACCTGCATTGCAGGGAGGACGGCTGTGACCAATCGTCGTGAACAGGAGGCGGGGCAGAAGCTGTGGAGCTACGTGGCAGAGGCCAGGGGCATCAGGACAATCCAGCTGTACATCTATACTGCAAGGGGGGCAGCAGTGCGTGCAAATACTGTTCCGTGGCCAGGGCATGTGCTGCAGAAAAGATATTCATGATGTATTCCATGTGTGGGCTGCGTCCATGCAGCGTGGACGGCTCCTCCTGCTGGCTATGCCACCCCACAGCATCAGGTCTTGCGTCCAAAGGAGGGGCTTAGCCTGCTAGCTGTGTCAACTCACAGACGATGTGAACATCTCACCATGTCAGCAATGGAACGGACTGTCTTCTGAGCTGGCTGGCGATGGCAGCCCTGCTCAGCCCCTGTGCGCAGTGTGACCTCTGAGCTGCTCTGCTTGGGTGATATGTCATGAGCACCTCTCAGAGGCCTGCTGTCAGAGCCGTGCTCAGCTGCGTTCTGTGGCCTGCCTGCAGTGGGCTGCCAGCTGGCGCGAGGGGCAGAGCTCTTTAGGGTCTGGCTGGGGATGGCTGGCCCGAGCTGGCCAGTGGTTGCAGGTGTGCTGCCGCTTGCAGTCTGCATGGGCAAGCCTATGTCTCGTTGTGTGCAAAGGTGAGCCAGAAGGTATCTGTGCAGAGGCAGCACAGATACCCTGGCATATCACCCCGCTGTGGGGTGTTAGCAGCACGAGGCGGACTGAGCATAGTAAGGTGATGTCAGTAGCTGAGCGGGATGCTTGGTGTTAGCTCACAGAGCCCCTTGACACCCTACAGCACAGATGAGTCCCACCTGTGCATCTGCATGCCCCTCCGGCACGATGCCAAATATGGGCCACGTGCTTGGCATGGCAGGCATCAGCCCAACCTGGGCAGCCTGCCTGGCTGCGAGGCGTGCTGGCTGCTGGTCACATGTGAGCTTGCCCACAGCAGTGGGGTTGCTGCCGACAGCACGGCATGCTGCTTCATCGTTGGTCCGGGCCACCCCTCCAGGGCTGCTGTTGGCCAAAGAGCCTTCTGGGGCCTGCCTCGGTGGGATGCCGCTGCCAGCTGCAGGGTTTCCCACACCCTGGCCAGCTTCGTGCACTCCTCCAGCCGCAGAGGTGCCACTGGACGCTGGGTCCCCTGGTGCTTGGCCAGACTGGGGCACCCTCCCGGCAGCAGGGTCCCCTGTATGCTGCCCAGGCTCAGGTGCCCTCCCAGCATCACAGTAGCTCTTGGCCACCACGTCCACCACAATATCCTGCAGCACATCTTGGCCAGCACACCCCAGTTGCCTCCCATCGCGCAGTTTTGTGGTGCAATGAGCCCAGGCTCTCAGAGGTGCAATGAGGGCCAGTTTTGCGGGGGCTGATTGTGTGGACTTGCCCTGGCTTGCAAGAACTGACAGATTGCTGAGGAGGCACTCTGGCTTCCATGGTCAGCAGCTCATACAAGATTGTCACACAAAGCAAGCGCTTTGGGGTTCAGACCCACCTGGCTTGTGGCAGCAGACGGGGTAGAAGCTGTCTTTTGTTGCTTGCACACTGGTGGCTTTGGGGTGGATCTGAGGCACCCCAAGCGCAGGAATTCCTTCAGGACACTGCAGCGCCAAAACACCATATCCAGGATGGTACTGGGGAGATCAAGCAGAAAGAGAGGTCTGTACCCCTCTGACGCATGAGCTGTCATATGAAGTGACATGCAGGCAGCAATTTGGCTTCACATGAGGGACATCTGCAGTGCCCTGCTGGATGACTGATTAGATGACGCGGGACATTCAGCAAACAGGCAGGTGTTGCAGCCCTAAAGTGTACATCTTTGCAGTGCAATCCTGCTCACGTGTATTTGTTGGGCTGGGGCCCTCCTATGTTGCTCCTGCTGGCGTTTCCAGTCATTGTGCCCGCTGACTTAGGGCAACACCCAGTCAAGGGAGTTTCTGCCTTTCTAAGGGGTATCACTGGTGCCGGCGACAGCTTCAATGGGCAAGCAATGGTATTAAGAATGGTAAAGCAGACAAAGGAGCGCCGCTGCCCCGCAGCTCCAGTCAAACATCTGACTTGTTTTTGCACCTGCTGCCACATGCGTATGCTCCTGGTGCCTGTTAGACTACCCATCTCCCCAAAATCAATGGTGCGGGTGTCACAGACGTCAATGCGCATTTGGGCTGCCGAATGTTCCAGCTGTACGCAAGATGAAGACACGAATTTCACCTCATGAACTGCTCGCAGACAATGGGACTGCCACCTGGGCCATCAGGGACGATCTCCGAGCAGTGAGCGCCATGATGGAGTTCGCCCTCGCCAACAGCTGGCCGCATGCTCTGTACAGGTGAGCTCCTGTGTTTGTCTGGTGCCTCACTGAGCAGCTGCGCTCAGAGCTGCCAATACCTGTCCTCTAGAGGAAGACGGTGCTGACATTGCAGGAGGAGCAATGCTTCCGAATCAGATGCATCAGTCCCAGTGAGCGTCTGTGGCACAGCTATGTTCAGCAAGGACACACACTCAACAACTATCTGCAGGTGTCCTCCAGCTGTCAGCTCGTCCATTCATGTGTGTGTCCAACAGATTAGTTGCCTGCATTCCCTACTGATGGATATGCAGCAGACATTGTCAGGTATACTCACAACGCATCGGAAGCAATGGGTGACTGCTCAGTAATGCTGCAAGTCGTCACGCAGCACCTCAAGACTGTGGCGCCACAACAGCCTGATGTCACAAGTCCAGATAGGCTGTGAGAGCCTTAAGCATGCCAAGCGATTCAGCTGACATGCAGAACTTGTGGCTGTCATCAACTCAGCGCAGCACAAGCCAAGTTGGCCCCAGCTGAGAGGGACGTCTAACAGCAGCATGGCATTGACAATCTACTTGCCACGGCTGTCATTGGCTGCAGTTGTGTTGAACCTGCTTACCATGGTGCTCGACTGCAAATTGAAACTGGACGACAGCGTCCTTTAGGCAGCACGCCTCTCTCATCTTCCCTGCCTGCACACAGCCCAGCATCATGGGGGCTTCTGCTGTCGACCCACACTGCATGCACAGCTGCACCAATGGACTGGACCAGAACTGGTCCCAAGCTGCACCTCGATGGGCAGACAAGGTAACCTGCTACAACGGCAAGGCAAAGCCGCACGCAGCATTTTCAGTCTAGCCTACATCAGGGCTCCGTAATCCCCCTGCCTCCCAACCTGATATATGCTCGCTTTGACACTGCCACTGGGGAACCAGTCTGCAGCAGCCAGACGATTGTCGCCAGGGGGGGCATTGCCAGGGGGGTCATGGACGAGACGCAGCTGCTGGATCTGGACTATGTCGGGTCTCCCGAGAGAGAGGCAAGTGCAGCCAACAGCTCATGCTGCTCACAGGCCCGTGTTAGCATTGCTACATGGCAAGAAATTTTTCCATCTTCCCTGCTGCAGGCAGTTCCTGTGCAGCATGGCTACTTGAAAGTGAAAGGCGTTGACCATGCGCTCTTTGTTGGGGCCAATGTAGTGGGACGCGCCAACGTGGGACAAGATGAGTCCCAGCGCAAGGCAACTCTTGAGCGCTTTCAGTCCCAGCGCAATCTGCATCACGTTCATGGTGAGTTCCCTGCTGCAGCCTGGGGCATCATTATGTGATCCTGTCTAGCATGGCAGGATGCTTGTACATGTAATGCCTCAGGCCTGCACCCTGTCCTTGTCACTGTATTAGGTGAAGAGCCTTGCCTGCAGCCTGGGCTGCTTTGTGCTCCTGGCCCGGCTGGCTTGCAGCACATGCCTCCACGAAATGGTTGCCCTTGCTCTGGCATCAAGTTGACCTTTTTCTCAGGTCAGACTCTCAGTGTCGCTCTCTACCTGTGCAGGCGTGTTCATTGAAGCCAGTGGCGTGTCTTCAACGCATTGTGTCATCTGTGAGTATTCCTTGCCTATACTTTGATGCATATTGGCTGCTGACTGCAGCAGCAGACTTACTCTCTCTGTGTCATGTGCTATCAGGGCTGGATAATGGAGGCAGGTCATGCTGTGTTGAGGACCTGGGCAGCACCAATAAGGTAGCGCTGAGTGTCCTTAGTTCCCCCTCTCTGGCAAACGTCACCTGTAAACACCTGCCTGGCTGCACAATCCCAGAGTTACACTCTTGCCCTGCAGACAGTGCTGCAGGGCCCGCAGGGGAGTGTGCAGAGTGTGGTGGGACGCATGCCTGTCAGTGTGGAGTCTGGGTCTCAGCTGGAGATAGGTGGCGTTCCTGCCACCGTCTTCTTCAGCTCCCAGGTAGGTGCGATCATGGACGCAAGACATCAAGGGCATGGCTTATTTGCCAGCAGCCCTGATGCCGGCAGCGCAGTTGTTGGCTGCCTTGCACCGCGGCTTTCTGTTCCACCCCTCTGTGTCAAGACACAAAGCCTTTCTGCAGGCTGCAAAGCTGCAAAAGGGCCCAAGCTCAGCAGTGATAGCCCGCCAGCTTGCCTCCTTGGTTTTACTGAATTGCTTTGCTGTACGCGCCTGCAAGCTGCTGGCACCACAGAATTCGACTAGCGCAGCATAGAAACATTGTTGTGTCTTTGCAAGCTCTTTGCTGTGCCCTCCTGCAGGCTGCTGGTGCTGCTGAGTCACCTGAGCAGGAGGCGCAGGCTGAGCAAGAGAGCGCTGGTGCGGTGGCTGCAACACCAGACGTGGATGCGGAGCACGCTCAGGTGAATGCTGCACCTATGACCACTCCATCACTGCACCAGAGGCCAGCGCTGCGGCAGATCAGGACACGCTCAGAGCCGTTGGCAGGGTCAGACAGACACAGCCTGCCGCCTGTGTCAGAGTCGCTGTTTGCCAAAGCGTGGGGCAACCCCGTTTGGCTCGGCAGTCACCTACTAGCCGGGCAGGCCTCTGCAACCCTGGAGAGGCGGGTGTCCTTTGGGATGCCTGCTGCCTCTGGCCTGTGCCGGGCAAGCGGCAGCCAGCATGCCCTCCGGCAGCCCAGCCTACAGGACTGGATTCCAGGGCGCAGCCCACCCCTGGGCAGGGTGTTTGATCAGGCCATTGCCGCGGTGCATGGGTTGCCAGCGGCAGGACAGCAGCAGCAGCAGCTGGTGGAAGTGCCTGCTGCTGCTGTCTCTAGGTCCACTGGGGCAGCTGGCACTGGGCCAATCCAGATCACGCTGCCAGCAGGCACCCTGAAGCTGGGCAGCACCGGCCCAGGGCCTGGCAGCACCAGTGCCCCAGGCCCACAGCGCTCAGTTGTGCCTTACAGCAGACCTGCACAATCTAAGACTCCAGGCAGATTTGGTGGATCACGTCTGAGTAGCGCCGGGGCCCGCCGTCCAAGCCCTGCAAGCGGCAGCAAGTCGCCGCAATTCAAGCGCAGCAGAAGCCCAGACACTGCGCAGCAGCTGGCTTCCCTGGATAGCACTTCGCCAGTGACCCCACCACGTAGCCCAAAGTCTCCCAGGCTGCTGTACTCATCAGCCGCAGCCGTCGAGCAATCGGCTGCTGCGCAAGGGGTGCCTGCAGGCCTCCTGCAGCAGCAAATCTCAATCACGTAGTTGTGGACTACCACCCAGCATCCTAGCAGCCTTCATGGAAGGCACTCCTGCAAGTTAGGTGCAGGCGACCATCCCCGCCTTCTCATTTGTGTCATAGTAGCAGCATCCAGACGATGCGGTCAGTTGCACCCCGCCCTTATGGCCGGAGCATAGCTGTTTCTCTGCAGACAATCTGCTTGGCCAGGCCAGGCCTGAGCCGGCCATCAATGCCCCCCCCTCCGTTGTGTTGACCCTCTGCTGCACTGCCTGCAAGCAGCCCCTTCAAGCTCTCTGAATTTGCAGTGGGGTGCTCCCCAATGCCATGTGGCTCCCGCCCGCCTTCCTCTGAAAGTGCAGTTAGAATGTAACAGGCAATGTCTCCATGTTGCTCATGTAGCCCAGATGGGCTGCTTGCAGGCCTCTGCATGATGCAGCCCACCAGGCTGTGCAGGGCTCAATGTCCCTCTGTGTTGCAGGGCGCTGTGTGGCAGCCTGCAGCTGATGTGCATGGAGCAGCATTCATGTGCATGCCCAGCTCTCTGGGCTGTGCAGAGGCTGACTGCCTCCCTTGCCCTGCTGTGTTGCAGGGTGCTGCAGAGCAAGACGTGGAGGCCACAGTGGCATTTGAGAATGAAGATTGTCATGAGACTCAACTGCAAAATGTGAGCACAGCTGATGGCCAGGCGGCAGGGGCTGTGGCCCCCTCAGCTGGCAATGATGATGGCACTGCCAGCCCTGCCAACACAGCTGCTCCCACTCCGCTGCCCACTGCAGGTGAGACTCCACATTGCTGTCTGCTGGTCATGCCTAGTGCTACGCTGGGGGGGCCTACTTCTGCAGGTGCAGGGCACAGTCCTGTTGCCAGTACGTGCAGTCATCTGCCAGGCTTGAGCTGTGTGTGGGTATTGCCCACCTGCATGCACACAGGCCGTCGGCGCAAGCCATTCAGTGAGCCAGTGTCCAGGCATCTGAGAAATTGCAGATAGACAAGCACGCACTTGGGGTCAAGTACACAACACACTCTTAAACCTGGTGGTGGGCAATTGTAGTGCCCTCCCACCCCATTGATCCGAAGGGTTTGCTCACTGCCCTGAGAAAGACTGTGAAGCTTGACAGGCGGCCTCTGTTGCCCAGTGTGAGCTGGACTGCAGTCTAAGTGCAGCACTTCGCGCTGGCTGCCAGGACAGAAGGCTTTCCCCTGCCTCTGCAGGTGGTGGCGAGCAGAATGCTGAGGGCGTGCTGCGCTCTGCCAGGCTGCCGCCAGGCAACACTGCTGGCACAGTCAGCCAGTACAGCCTGCCCCCAAGCCTGGCCAGGAGCCAGGCGCCAGCCTCTCAACAGGCCTGTGCAGCCAGCGCAGAGGAGCAGGCAGACATGCGGGGTGCTGGTGCCCAGAGAAGTCCCACAAGTGAGCTGCTGCATTCACTTCCCACGGTTTCCAGAAGGTGAGGTTCATGCTTGCCGAGGCGCCCAACCTGCTGTTCCTGCAGGACGGGCGATGTCGCCAGATGTGCAGGAGGCAGATGTGGAGAGGCAGCAGACTGCCATGCCAGGTGTGTCACTCTCAGTGTCCGCAGAGTGCAACGTGTTGCTGCTGCCTGCCCATTTTTGGCCAGGCAGTGATGGCTAGTATCCCGGGGTGTTTCCTGTGGCAGACATGCGGTGTTGGCTGTGGGGCTGCACAGGACCAGCAGCCAGTCCTCACCGGTTGCTAGTCCTTGCTTGCGTCTGCTGCTTTACAGGCAGTGCTGCAAAGGCAGTCCTGGACGATCTTCTTGGGCCTGATGACGGCGACAGCATCTGGATGCCAGAGGTCAGCCCTCCTGCTGATGACCCTCCACCGCAGGCCACCCAAGAGCCTGCTGCTGAGGGATCGCCTGCAGGGGGTGCACAGCAGCACAGCCAGGGCCTGGCAGCAGCAGGGGCCGGCATGAATGCAATCCTGCACCAGCCTGCGCCAGGGGCAGCAGCAGCAGTAGCTGGAGCACCAGGGCAGCCCGGCGGCAGCCAGGTTGGGCCCAGTGCTCAGCAAGAGGCAGCTGCTGCTCAGGCAGCCATGACTGCAGAGCAAGAAAGTGACCAGGGGTCCCCGGAGCTGGCCATGTCAGATGCGGAGACGGAGGACTATGGTGCCAGCCCTGTCAAGAATGCCTGCCTTGAGGCAGGCACATCAGATGCCGCCGCTGCCACCGAAGGCAATGGCATGGGCCCTGCTGGCAAGGCAGTGGCCAGGCTTACCTCTGATGCTGCCATGCATGACCCCTATGAGTTCATTGGGACGGAAGTACAGCAGACTGCTGTCCCAGAAGCCAGCAGGCCAGCCCCAGCGGCTGCTCCTCATCAGGTTGGCCACTAAGGGGTTGTTAAAGTGGGATGCTGCTGCTTGCTGGCCATCAAGTTGAGTCACAGTGGCAGCAGTGCTTGAGGATTTGGAAAACAATGTTGGCACCCACACATTCAGACCTGCGCACAGATACGTTGGCGTCTTCTGTTTTGAGCAGGGATGCAGTGTGAGCAGGACGCCCACTGCAGGGGCCAGTTTGAGCATGCTGTGACAGCACAGCGCCGCCTCATGCAGTGCAACACTCTGGCGATCGGACCGGTGGCCAGGGCTGGCTTGTGCCTGGTGCATGCTCAGGTTTCTGCAGCCCAGGCGGCATGGCCATAGCGTGTCAGACCTGCACAGCTGCTTCAGCCCCGCAGTGACAAATCAGGGTCAACAGGGACACCTCTGACACATGACCGTGTGTAGGGCCCACACCTGCAGCATTAACACCTGTGCATTGCCGTGTATTGGTCTACCCCTTCCACCCTGCAGGCTGGCAGCAGGCTGCAACCCAGGCAGCAGGCGTCTAAGGTGCTTACCCAGGCGCAGGCATCACCACCTTTTGCTGCCATGCCGCAACAGCAAACGCAGCTGCCCAGCAGCCAGGAGGTACAGGGAGCCATGGGTGACGTTCAGAACTTTGTGGACGCCCTGGGTGCCACTCAGCCTGAGGAGTCTTTGACAGAGTCAGCGGCAGGTGAGGGGGCTGCAGCAGCAGGAGTGCATCTCGATGCGTTGCGGTGGACCATTTGTGACAGTTGTGTCAACTGACAGTCAGTACTTTTTGGAAACAGGGGGCCATGCCCAGCCCAAGGCCTTGCCACAGGGTAGGCAAGGTGTTGCAGCACATTTTGGCGCGTCCATGTGCAGGAGAAAGCTTTGTCTGCTGTGTGAGGGCGCAAACGTGCTGAGTGCTTACCAGTGCATTGTCCCTTAGCTTGCAGGTGTCATGGCAGGCAAGGGCGAGTCAAGTCACGTTAGCATAGATGCTGCTGGGATGAACAGCAGACCTGATGTCAGGGCTGTGTGAAGATGCAGATGCGCTGCGGTATACTCCGGCATGAGGGCGAGCCCATGGCATGACCAGGCGCAGCCAGGATGCTGCAGCCGGGGTGCTGGGTCTGCCTGCAGCAGCAGGCCCTGTCTTGAAGCTGTGCGTGGGCACATCAGACCAAGCGGCAGAGAGCTGCAACAGTCCCATGAGGAGCAACATCCATGCAGGTCTGTGACATGCCTCTGGCCATCACTGCTGCAGGTGGCAGTGATGCTGCTGAGAGGGCTCCACCACCACCAGCCAAAGGCGCAGAGGGAGGCCAGACGCAGGACGATGATGGTGAGCTCGGGAGCAGGCCCATTCCGCTCTCCTGTTACCTGTCAGCATGGGCAATTTCAGGGGCAGGCCCACTACCCGAGCACGCCTCTTGTGCAGCTTGTTGTCGGGCCCCGTCTGACAAAGGTCTGATTCCCTTCCATTCTTCCTCAGCATGCGGTTCAGGCACTGCTGCCCAAGCTGCCGCGTGCACCTCCTGCATTGCTGTGCTGATTCAAGCACACCACACTTCAGGTTCCGTCTGTGCATTTCAGGTTCCGTTTGTGCTGCATGGCCCTCTTAGACTGACTGCAGGTGCTCCGGTCAAGAAGCGGACCGCGCGCAAGAAGGGCGACCAGGCTGCTTGGTCCCCGCTGGCAAGCAGCAAGCCGCCGCTGGCTCAAGGTGCAGAGAAGCTAGGCCAGCTTCAACCCCAGTCAGCAGGGGAGCAGCCTGAAGCTGAGCAGCCCCAAGCTGAGAGCAGGGCCCGCGGCCGTGGCAGCGGCCGCAGCAGAGGAAGGGGCCGGGGTGGGAGGAGCAAGGCGGCAGCTGGCAAGGGCAGGCAGGGATGCGGCGCAACTGCAGAGCCTCTCAAAGCCAGAGCTGCCGAGGCTGAGCCTCAGCCGGCGATTTCTCATAGAGCAAGAAGAAACACTGCTGTCCAGGCTGCTGAGGCAGACAGGGCAGGTGTTGGTGAGCCTGCCGTGGCAGATGCTGCGGCAGAGCAGGAGCCTGCTGGCGATGAGGGCATGCTGCCTGCCAAGGTGGGCGCCATGCAGTAGCAGCCAGAGTGGATTGCTGCCCCGTTTCCTGGTCATGCAGGTGCATGCTGGTCTGCACATCAAGGCACCTGAGTTGCAGGCAAACAGGATTGGACTGGCAGTGGCGAAGTGTGCAGTAGTGCAGCACCTGTCACTTGATGTCACGCTTCAGTTCCCATGGCTAAGGTCGGCGCTTTAAGCTGCCTGACTGGTGCTTTGTCTTTTCTGCAGGTGAAGAGGGTTGACAGGCAACCTCACAAGCAGGCCACCGGTGCTGAAGCAGCAGCTCCCCAAGTCAGCTCACCGGGCGCTGAGACTCAGGTCAGCTTGTGTTTCAGACCCTGTACTGTTTTCTGGGACCCTGTGCAACATCACCAGGCTTGCGCCTGGTTAGCGCATCAAGACTTGGCCTGTGCTTTGCGGTCAGAGCTGTTCAGCATGTCCTGCCTGTATGCCCATTTACCATCTGTAGCCAGCTGCTGCTCGGGCAGAAGTGACAGCTGCCTGACCAGCCCCCTGTCGGCTCTCAGCTCTGTTGCTCTGTGTCACGGCCATGTGGCACGAGTGCAGGGCCTCAGGAATCTAGTATACGATCAAGGAGCTTGCAGAACTGCCAGTGAAGGCAATTTCACATTGCAGGATACGCAGTTGCCTCTCCTCATTTACTTATAGCAGACAGTCATCATGAGTGGCTTTGCATGCAGCAATGTCATCAAGATGGCAGGCTTGCTAGATTCACAAGTGGCTGCTGCAGCCTTGGCCTGCCAAGGTGAATCAGGGCGGGTTTCTCTCTGCATAACAGGATGCTGCCGCTGCCTTGGCCTGGTTGGGCACAGGAGAGAACGAAGAGCGAGACCCAGCTCCTGAGGAGACTCCAAGCAGCCAGCCAGGGGGGCTAGCAGCCGTGGCTGAACCAGCAGGTGACTGGGTCAGAAGGCGTTACTGCTATGCCATGACTCTCTGAGGCCTGATAAGGGCAGCGATGCCTGACTGACAGGAGCAGCTGTGCAAGATGTTCGTTGCTTCAAATTCGCAGCAGAGCTCTGGGCCTGCAGCAGCAGTTCAGCTGGGTCAGATGCTTGAGTGCGCAAATATGCAGCCCGGCTGCCTGTATCATACTGCTGGGCCCCACAGCTGCGCACAAGCTGCACAGTACGCCACTTGCACAACAGCAGCCTTACCATTTTATAGTGCCATGCTGTACCATGGGCTGGAAGCTGCATGCTGCATTGGCCTGCTTGATGTCTTGGGCTGGCAGTCCTCGGTATTCCCCACTGTTGAATGTTGCGGCTGGCTGATACACAGATGGAGCTGATGAACCTGAGGGCCCTGCAGCAGGTCGCGGATGTGGCAGGGGACGTGGCAGGGGCAGGGGACGTGGCAGAGGGCGCAGCGCAGGCAGGGGAAAGGGCTCCAGGGCTGCCTCAGAGGCGCCCTCGGACGGCGCTGCCAAAGACAGCAGGCCTGCCAGGCGCAAGCGGGCACGTGAGGCATCAGCAGCGCCCTCTGAGGCTGTTGAGGCACCTTCTGAGGCACCTGCCACGCGCGTTGCCTCGTGTGAGCCGGCAGTGGCACCGAGCTCCCAGCGCCAGCGCAGGCGCGGCAGGGTCCAAGCAGCCTCTGCGGAGCCTGAGATGGACCAGCCTGGCGGGCGGCAGCAGGCCCTTGAGGGTGGACGGCAGGCTGGCAAGGCTGCTGCTGCTGCTGGCACAGGCAGGGGTCGCAGTAGGCAGCCCTCTGCCAGTGCGGCTGCTGCCGCGGCGTCTGCCAAGCCCGGGAGGCCAGACTCCCGGAAGGGGACTGAGAGTGGCAAAGCTAAGGAGGTGCCTGCAGCAGGCAGGGGTGTGCAAAGGGGCCGCCCCGGCAGCTGCGCAGTGCCAGCAGCCCAGGCAAGGGTTGCAGGCAAGCTCACGCCTGTTGCAGCGGCGGCTGCTGCTGTAGCACCGGCAGCAGCAGATGAGGAGGCTGACACAGCTGACTGGAGCAGGGATGACCCCGCAGCGGGGTCGCTGGAGTGGGCAGCTGCGCAGCCAGCCAAGCTCAGACAGCCCACCTCAGCTGCTGCCCAGGCTGCTGGTGGGTGTACGAGCTTGTTGCAGGCAGTCAATGCTGCGGTCTGCGTGAGTCAGCTGCAGCCCAGGCAACTGCTGGTGAGACTATCAGGGTGCTGCAAGCTGGTAGGGTGATGAGCAGCCGCTGCCAGGTGACTGCTGGTGGATCGATGAGGTTGCTGCAAGCAAGCGAGCTCCTCTGGTCGGAGTATATGAGTCAGCTGCAGGACTGGTGACCGCTGATGGGGAGTGACCTTGCTGCAAGCATCTGTGAACCTTGTCCAGATGCAGAGGTCACCAGCAGCCTTCCGTGACTGTACCGTCAGGAGGCAGAGCTGAAAGGTCAGTATGGTTGTGGCAGTGCCGGAGCTGCTGCACATGGCATCACTGTCTCAGACCAGACTGCTGAGGCCCTCTCAAGGTGCCGTACTTTGGGAGTAGTGATGTACATCACTTTTGATCTGCAAGTGGGCACCATCTAAGACAGAACATGCACGCAGTCACCCTGAGAATTGCATTTTGTCTGCAGGCACCGACACTCGGCGTGGCATCAGCACATCTGCCATCTGTAAGTTGCCTTCGTTCTGCAGGCATGCACGTCAAGCCTGGTCACAAGGTCGCTGCTGCACCTGCGAGCAAGGTGGGCAAGCGCGGCAAGGCAGCCACTGGCAAGGCAAAGCAGAAAACAGCTGCCAAGCTCAGCGCCAATGATGATGCGCCGCCGGACTCCAGAAAGCGCAAGGCACCTGCTACGGCTGCAGCTGCAGGGGATGACGGTCTCACTCCCGGCAAAAGGCAACGCTCAAAGATGGATGCCAGGTAGCTGCTGTGTGGCCTGCTCCTTTGTTGCTTTTTTGGGGATGAGCTTTCACCGCATGCACCTTGTGCTGCGTCGTCGAAGTGCGGCGTCTTTATAGTGATCGTTGTTGGCACACTCCCTGGAAGTAGAGCCCTGGCTTTCCTTGGATGCTGATCAGCCTGCACTCAGCAATCTCAAGCCAGATGTCCTGCTGACTGCCACGTTCTGCCCAACCAGACAAAGCCTCACGTCAATGTCTGCATGCAGCATCGCAGTCGTCCTGTTTTCTGTTTTGAGCAAGTGCGGCAATGCGACACCCCACAAAGCATTGATGTCCACGTCTGCCTACCAGACACAGATATCCATGCCTGTGCTGCCTGCAGGCTTGCCTCTAGCAATGTCGGCGATATGGCCTGCAGGCAGCACGCAAACCCTGAACTGCATGCCTGCCCAACACATATTTGTCAATGCCCATCCTGCCTGCAACCCCCCACTCGTCCTGATGTTGGCAAGTTTGGGGATGTGACCAGCGTGCGGCCTGCAAAGCATTTCTCCATGCCTGCCAACACACACAGAGATCTCTGCCTGTCCTGCCTGCAGCGCGACACGCGTGCTGTTTGCCACCAACGTGGGCGACGCAGTGAAGAGGCGGCTGAGCACGGTGGTGGGGGACCTGGGGGGGCGGGTCGTTGCCCATGACGACCACACGTTCACCCACTATGTGAGATGCGCAGCCCTGCATGTTCCCCGGCCTGCATGCCGTTTTGCGGCGGCCCTGCATATGCCTTGAGACATCCTGCGGGCGAGACACACCTTGCACAGATTTGGAGCCAACCCTGAGCTAGCTGTATTAGCTGTGTTTGTGCTGCGACCTCATCTTGCATCAAGTCAGCCCTGTGTCTGGCTAGTGACAGTCTTTGCATGTGCTGTGAGCAGCCATATCGCCATCCCTGCATGTCCTTTGAGCTATCCTGCACTTCGGCTGTACACTGGCTTTGACATGATCTTGCCTGTGGTCTGTGGCAGCCAGAAGGCAAATCGACTCTGCACCTGCTGCAGCGTCTTGCCTGTGTGCATGCCCTGCATGCCCTCAATGCTGGCACTACGTGGGAGCAGCTAGGGGCTTCCCTGCTGGCCAAATAGTGCATGAGTTTCAGCAGGTTCTGCTGTTGATGACAGGCCTGAGCAACTTGATCTGTTGCGCAGATTCATTGTCCTAACATGCGGTTCTGCCTGTCCGCAGATCAGCAAGTATGGCTCTGGATTCGTGAAGAGCTTCAATATCCTACTGGCACTGGCTGCGGGTGAGCACTGGTCACAGCACTGAGCCTCCCAGCATGCCTGTCATGATCCAGGACACCAGAGGCAGCTTGCTGCCGGCAAGGCTGGCAGGAATGCGCTTGCCTGCATGTGCAGAGCAAGTTTCTCCACGCAGCTGATGCAGTCTTATTCGAGATCAGTATTTACGTGGACAGTGGCAGCCGTCTGCCTGCAGCAAGGCACCTGCCCCTCTGAGAGCTGAAGGGTTGAGCTGCGTGCAGGGCGGCCCATTGTGACAGAGACGTGGCTGGAGGCGTCCAAGCTTCATGGAAGCTTTGCGCCTGTACGGGACCACCTGCTGCAGGACAAGAAGGTTGAGAAGAAACTGGGATTTGACATGACTTCCAGCTGGGAGGCTGCACAGGCGGGCCTGCTGCTTGCGGGGCAGCAGGTCTTCTTCACCCCAGGTGGGCCTGCCTGCAGCATCAACACAACAATGCTGGGCTTTGGCATGACATGGGCTAGCAGGCCCGCCGCTGGTGGGGCGGCAGGACCCCTTAACATCAGGTGGGCCTGCCATCGTCTGCAAGACGCATGGCTTTGACTTGTAGGTGGCTGCGCTGTGCAGGCAGGCCTGCTGCTGGCGAGGTAACCTGCCTTTCTCACCTCGAGTTGGGAAGAGCTTTCCTGTTCCTTGGCACATGCAAGCTGTGCACTCTTCCTTAATGCTGGAGGCCGCGCAGGCAGGGCTGCTGCTTGCTGTGCAGCAGTCTTGTGGGTAGGCTTCTTGCCCTCCGTCCCAGCTCATGCAGGACAGCAAGCAACTTGAACATCTGCATGTTGCAGTTTTGTCTTTGCAGGAGCTCGCCACCCTGTATATCTGCTGGTCTGCTGCCTCCTCATCATGGTCATTGCTGTCTGGCTGCCCTCGAAGAGCAGAGAAGCATCTGGACACTCCCAGAGGGCGCTGCCTCTTAGTGTCAATGCTGTGTGCCTGCCTGTGCAGGAACAAAAATCCGCCTAGACCCTTGTAGAGTGAGGAAGCTGTACTGCTTCTGTATCTGCTACTGCTGTGCGCCTACCTGTGCAAGGCTGACAAGCCCTCCGACATCTCCCAGATGAGGAAGCTGCTTGTGATTGATCATTGCTTCCTGCCTGTGCAGAGGCGGAGAAGCGCCCAGACATCTCTCAAATGAGGAAGCTGGCTGAGGCAGCTGGCGCCAATGTGTCCAAGCAGCCTCCTGCTGCGGCAGACTCACAGCATACCTGGCTGGTCATTGGGAGTGCTGATGCCAAGACAAAGGAGGCTGCGTGGGCCAAGAAGAAAATGCCTGCAGGTCAGGCAACCTGAGGGATGCTCTGGCTCTGACTGTCTGGCATTAAGGCCAGATGCTGCACTCTGCTTGGTACCCAGGCTGCACCAGCTTTTCCATCGCTGTAGTCAGTGACCTGCTTTGCCATGGTGCTGACTGTATCATGTTCTGCAGGCTTTAAGGTCCACAAGCGTGAGGCACTCACTGACTCAATTGTCAAGCAGCAGCTCGACAAGACGCAGGATGTTCTGCTGATAGCCAGCTGAATCACGTGGTGCCTCCCCGAGCACTCATGCATTCCCATTGAGGTTTCAGGACAGCACTGATTTTCAAAGATCCTGCCTGAACGTAGGGCTCTGCAGCTGTCTCAAATGCATGGAAGATTTTGACACTGTGTGTTTCAGATGATCTCTCAAAAGCAGCGCAGCATTCTTGCCAGCAATGGCACTCATCTCCATGGCAGACGCTGCATTCTCCCAGGCATTGCAGTACAGCAGTCCAGCAGTAAGCTTGAATGCAGCAAATTTCTCCGGTGGATTGAAGTGTGGATAGGCCAGCCAATCATGCTCTGTGATGACTTTGTGTCCCTCAAACACCACAGCCAGTTGGTCCTGGGACAGTGGCAGCTTTGAGAACAGCTTGAAAAGAGTTGTGTTGCCCAAGGTCTTGATTGGTGAAATGACACTGTAAAAGGTATTCGCATCCTCAGTTGTCATGATGGCCCCTGCACAGACGCTCAGTTGTATATCCAGGACAAGAGCTCAAACAGCACCAAGTTTCGACGCGCAGGCAGGGGCGCTAGGCCACGCAAGGACCCACCCTGGGGCATCTCAGACTCGCCGAAAGCAGAGGGGCGCAGCGTGCCTCTCACGTATGTTGTCACAGTCCTCTGGTATTTCCTGGCAGGCAGCTGGGGAAGTGTATGACCCTGGAAGGACAGGTTTGCCTGCTCCAAAGGGGTGGCAATCACAACGGCATCAAAGGGCCCAGCAGTCTCCTGCAGGGCAACCATAGCTGTCAAAGATATATGCTTTGCCCAGTGCTGCATTGCAGCACACGCCCTGTGGCAATTGGCACAGTGAATCCCTCTGAGCCCTTTGCTGAGCCATTGATCAGAGGCATTCAGTGAGGGTAGGCCCCAGGTGCGACTGGGGGCAACACGTGCCAGCAGGCAGGGCACACCTTTCTCTCCTGGCTGGCTGCTGATGACCCCGCGAACTGCAGCTGCCACTTGCCACTGCTGAGGCGATTCACTGAGGTGACCTGCGCTGCGTGGTGCAGAGTGGCGCTCGCATTCTTGAGCAGCGCCTGCAGGAAGAGGGACACAAGTGACAGTGGGCAACCCCCAGCATCACAACCCTCCATGCCAGCTGGCAGCATGCAGATCACTCAGCACGCAGCACATGCAGTGCGTCGTCACACTGACGTCAAGCACTACAGCTTTGCAAGCAGGTGGCAGAAAGCATAGACGCCAGCTGATCCAGGGCAAGAGCAGCTGATGACCTGTTGCAGCAGCATGTTTCCTCCATTGATCAGTGGGCAGCACACTGACCTGTGGCAACAGCATGTTGCCCCCCTTGATCTTGAAAAGCCTGCCATCCACGGTTGGCAGCATGGAGACCAGCCCTGTGCACAGGCAGCAGCCTCTCACCAGTGAACAGCTTTGCATGGGGGGGCAGGGGGCAGGATACAAGGATGCTCTGCTGGCTGCCATGCGGTGCCCAGTGACGCGACAGCATGCTGTGCTGCGACCGGCTGTTGCATACAAGCAGCACAGGAGAAGGAGCTTGGTGCTCGCCTGCAAGAGAGTTCAGCAGATTGCCTTGATTGTAGTTCACGCGGTTCACGGCTGCCACCAGCTCCCTCCCAAAGCGCAGGGAGACCTCGTCAGTGCCCAGGAAGTCCTGCACTGCACACGAGTCATGGACAGCTTGCTACACTGGCCGTTCTTCAGCGTGAATGCTGCAGCTAAGCTAGGCTGGTGTTGTATGCTGTCCTGACCATAGAGACAATCTGGGCACGCATGACAATACATGTGTGCGTAGACGTTGACAAAAGTGTGGGCCTCTTCTGCAGCCAGGCATGTCTCTGGCCAACATGGCAGCTCACCGCAATGAAAGACTGCATGATCTGCATGGAGTAAAACAGGTCTGCGTGCTGCAAAAGGTGTGCTGCACGGGCAACAGCAGGCCACTGCGGTCAGGACCATGTGAACCTAAAGGGGGGGGGTGGGGGGGGGGGTCACCTCAATGAATGACTGCATGGTCTGCTGAGTGGAGTCGTACAGGTCCACGTGCTGCAGCAAAGCCTGGGGGGTCTCAAAAGCGATGCCCTGCTTCTGCAGGTCGTAGATGTGGAGGAAGCGCTTGAGCATGGAGGCTGGGGCTCCCCTGAAGCTGCACCAGCGCAGTGGATTGAATTGATATGGACATCTTAAGAGTGCAGCAAGCGTTTGGGCAGGAGGTAGGGGCTACCCTAAACCTGCAAAAGTGGGGTCCCTGAGGGTAACAACTTGGCAGGTGTGGGGGAGGCATGGGAGGATGGAGGGCTGCCAAGAGTTTGAGTGGTGTGAACATGATTGACTAAGCCAGGGCAAGCGGCTAGTCAGAGCGCAGTCCTAGTTGGGTGCGGCAGGGCTTGTTATGCTGTCAGCAGGGATGACAGGAGGACAGCTGGGGCCATGCAGATGAGCAGCTCCTGCCTGCATGCAATGTTGAATGGCCATGAGCTCCCCACTGCTCCGATTGAAGGAGCTAACCACGCTACCGCCGCGTATGGAGAAAAGTGTGTTGGTACAGTAAAGAATTTGACCTAATAGAACGCTATAGCTCGGCTCAGCAGCTCTTGCCTGAAGTGGGCTGAAGCCCCAATGGTGCAGTGCAGAAGAGAGTGTGGCACAGCCACAGCCCTGTCCTGCTGCTCCTGTTACCTGAAGTAGCTGAGGCCCCAGCGGCGCACCATGCGCAGCAGGGTCACAACGCTCCAGGGCGACTGCTTGAAGACTATCTGGGTGCCATCATATATGTTGAATCCGTCCTCCGACTGAGGAGCCACCCGCTGCAGCCCCATGGCATCTGCAAGGTCCCTGCATGGGGACGGGGCAGATCCTTGAACACAGTAGATTTCCCAGTCACCATGTTCTGCTGTCCCCTGACTGTGGGGGGGCCCCGCTGCAGCGTCATGGCACCTGTCAAGTTCCTGCAGACCAGCATGGAGACTGACAGCAGCGTGAGGGCATCCCTGCTTCAGCTGCCAGGTCCCTGCAGTTGGGCTTAGTAACTGGCAGCTACTTGTTGCTGGCGTGGCCCTCCAGTACTTCAACACAGCTGCCTGAGTATGGCATATGAACGGGTGAGCATGTGAACTAAGGGGCAGAGTGGATGTCAGCTGCATGCGGGTGCTGGAAGCCTGTTGGGTGACCATCTGACAGGCAGGCGCGCCGTCCGCACTGATGCGGCACTCGGCTGGGTTCGTTCATCGCCCAGCAATGGCGCACTTTCGAAAAAGAGAAAGAGAAACCCGAAGCAGATGCATGGCATGCTTCCTTGCACACCTGGGCCGACAGGGCCAGCAGAGGCTGCTGGGCTGAGTCATTCTGCACTTCAGCAGCTGGTGCCATCAACTTGGTAGGCAGAGCCTTACCGCATGTACAGATTCTGCTCAAAGATGATGGATGCGCCAACCTCAAACACCTGCAGGGCAAAAACTTGCTGCTTTGCTGCATTTGTCCAGGGGTGTGTGTGCAGGAGGGTTTGTGCAGGAGTGTTTGTGCGGACCATTCAGATGGGCCCAGTGCATGCATTTGTAGGCCACTGCTGTGCTTCTGCTGCCTGACCTGGCCCTCGTATGTCATGCTGTGAGCCCGTCCACCGACAGGCCCCCGCTCAAACCTGCAGGGGGGCACAGTTGAGACGTTTTTGATGGGGGAATGGCAAAGGAGTCTTGCATGCTGCCTGTCACTCTTCCCAATGACCAAAGAAGGCCTCACACATGCAGCTCTGCCAAAGGTCCCAGCTCCTGCCGTGCAAAGTAAGCTGTGGTGCTGCCTCCAACCCCAGCACCAATGATAGCGACTTTGAGGGCATTGGAATCTGGCAATTTGGGAGCCTGCAGAGCCAGTGAGATCCATGGCCCCAGAAACAGGGCCAGCCATAAGCATGGCCACATTGGATCCTGCTTGGAAAACCTGGCCAAGTGGGAGGGTTTCTCAGCCAGTTCTTTGGCTCAGGCAGCATTGTTGGTCTCTTGAATCCAGCAGGGATCAGCATCAGCACCAGCCGTTGCCAGCTGACGTCCCCAGCGGACTTCTCACTTCACCCGCCAGTGCGATCAGTGCACCCTTGCAGCACAGTTAGGCAGCAGGGGCCATCCAGCAGTGGCCCAGGGACTACATGATGGCTTCCAAGTGGCACAGGCAGCACCAGAGCAGCCTTTGAGGGCCTGGAGCACCACAACATTCCCAAATCTGTGGACCGGAAGGCAGCATGACTGAGGAGATTGACAAAGCAGTTTTTAGGAAGTATGAGATCCAGACAAAGCTTGGGAAAGGGGTGAGTGGCCTACACTGCTGCGCTGGCGGGTTTTGTGGCGCAGCAGCCAATTCTTTCGGTGCCCTTTGTCTCTGAAGACAGCGAGTGCTACGGCAGCAAGCTCTTGCAGTGCTTCTATCCCTGTTGAGAGCCGGACATCAGACAAAAATCATCTGGTACAGGCGTATGGCATTGTTTGGAAGGCCATTGACAAGAAGACGCGGGAGGTCATTGCTCTCAAGAAGATATTTGATGCATTCCAGAATGACACAGATGCTCAGGTGAGTGTGCAGGACGCCTGCTGGCAGCCCAGAAAGGCAAGATGCGGGTATTGCCAGGCTGAGTGGCAGTCAGCACACCACTCCCCAAAAGCGAGGTGCCTGCTGTGCAAGGCAGGGTGGCTGTCAGTGGCCCATGGCAAGCTGGGGTACCTGACAGCAGTTCCTTAGTGAGGTGACTGCTGTGCTGAGCAGGCTAGCTGTTTGTAACCCCAAAGAACTGGCCACTTCTGCCGGGTATATGCTTGCATCGCTGACTGCCAGCAGCCTTAGGACCTAAGCAAAGTGGCCGTGCACTGCCTGCAGAGAACTTTCAGGGAGATCATGTTTCTTCAGGAGCTTGTCAACCACGAGAACATCATCAAGTAAGAGCTTCACAGTTGCACAGGTGCCTTGCATGCCTAGTCCTCAATCGCATGCCACCAATGCCGGTGCCTGATGGGCCAAGCACACTGGGTAACATGTAGCTGCTTGCCCCACAGGCCTGTTGCATACTATGTTCAGAGCTGAGGCTAGGAGCCAGCTCAGCCTCACTTGCTGCATCCTGCAGCTTAGCCAACAGGGAGCAGGACCACCCACTTTGGGTGCTGGCATGCTGCTGAAATGTGTCAGCATCACAAGCACAGCTGTGCCTGCCTTTCAGGCTGCTGCCTGTCTTTGACGTCAACACCGCCAGCCGCCTCTCACCTATTGCACCCTGGCCCACAGGCTGTTGAACGTGATCAAGGCTGAGAATGACAAGGACATTTACCTTGTGTTTGACTACATGGAGACAGACCTGCACGCAGTGATCCGGGCCAACATCCTGGAGGAGATACACAAGCAATACATCATGTACCAGTTGTTCAAGGCACTCAAGTACATGCACAGCGCCCATTTGCTACACAGGGACATCAAGGTCAGCCGTATGCTGCACAGAAAGGCTTTGATCTGCTCAGGACCATGCACAGCACTTGAGTTGCCCCACAAGAAAGGCCATCACAGGTCTGGTGCAACAATCAGTACCAGGGCCTGCTACATACCACTGCCACTGGTGCACATCTGCTGCTCAGCTGCACATATGGCTGCTGACAACGCCAGCCTGGCCAGCAATTTGGTTTGCTGCAGTGACTGTGGACGCCTGCAGCATGTAGGCAATTGGTGAAACGGCGCAGGGCCTCTGCTGCCCTGCAGCCCAGCAAAGGTCCTGCTGAGCAATCCTCCATTGGCCTGCAGTCTAGCAGCTGAACCCCCTTGCCCTGCCCTGCAGCTTTCAGCTTCCTGCTGAACAGCGGATGCATGGCAGGACTCCGCTCTCTGGCCTTCAAGGGTCAAGCTGGCCCCTGAACACCCTTTCCCCTGCCCTGCCCTGCAGCCCAGCAACCTCCTGCTGAACAGCGAGTGCATGGTGAAGCTGGCAGACTTTGGGCTGGCTCGCTCAGTGGCGCAGCTGCAGATGGGGGAGGGGCCCAGCCCCATACTGACGGACTATGTGGCCACACGGTGGTACCGGGCGCCTGAGCTCCTGATGGGGTCAAGGAAGTACACCTTTGGAGTGGACATGTGGTCCAGTGGTGAGTGCTCTTGGTGTGCACCCACTCCAGGCATGCCTCAGCGCTGAAAGCCTGGTGGGCACCTGCAGATGTCATTGCGCAGCCCTCACTCTTCTTCTTTAGTGGATTTTGCTAAGGACAGCCGTCAAGAGCCGCCAGGCATTCCCCGTGCGGGAAGCCATGTGTCTGCCAGAGCTCTAGGCTGTGCACCTGCCCACCGCACACTCAGCTGCAGTGCTCTGGCAGCTAGCAGTTTCTCTCTGGGTCGGCTGCTGCTTACATTCCTGCTGCTCACCTCCCATGCGGGCTGCATACCTGGGGACTTCGTGGTCACTTTTGGGCTGCTCATCTGGGCCGCTGTTGATGCAGGCTGCATGCTCATGGCAGCTGATGGTCACCTCCGTGCTGCTCACCCAGACTGCTGCAGGTTGCATGCTTTTGCTCAGCTGCTGATATATGCTTGCTGCTCACCTGAACCGCTGCCCCTGCAGGCTGCATACTTGGGGAGCTGCTGTGCGGGAAGCCCATCTTCCCAGGCAACTCCACCATGAACCAGTTGGACCGCATCATGGAGGCCACAGGTCAGTCCAGCCCCTGCCTGGAGCAGGTGCATGGCTCCAGCCAGCCAGGTCTCAGTCGCTGATGTGGCAGTAGGCAGCCGGAGGGATGGCAGCTCGCCAGTATGCAGAGTTGCTCCTGTGCAAGTCCATATGCAGCGAGGCAGTGCCAGGCTGATGGCTCAGCTCATGATTTGCTTGAGCAGCTGCAGCACATATCAAAGGGGCAGCCAATGGCCCTTTGGGGATGGGCTCCCTCAGCAGTCAGCTACCAGCCACCTGGTATTTGGTCTCACCTAAGCGTGCTCTGCAGTCAGCAGAGGCATTGTGTTCTGGAGAACACCTGGCCGAAACTGCTTTAGGAGGTAACACAAAGTAACAAGGCTGTACACACTCGCTGGCTCCTCTGGCCTGCAGCATGCCCTTTCAGCAAGGGCTGGACTGTGTTTCAGCAAGATCAGGCCCTCTGCGGCTGCATCAACACTTCTGTTAGGCTGCAGAGCGCCTCACAAAAGACATCATGACACAGTGTGGCTGCACCTACGAACAGGCTCCCCTGATCAGGGGGCTGGGCCGCTTCCTGTGCAGCTGAATCAGACTGAGTCCAGATGAAACTTGAGCTGCAATCCTCATCATGATGCACCCCCTCACCTGGTACCTCCCCATGGCTGCAGGGCGCCCCTCACATGAGGATTTAGACGTGATTCAGTCCCAGTTTGCCACCACCATGCTGGAGTGCCTGCCCGGCGGCGAGCCCAAGCCCTTCTCGCAGTTGTTCCCCAATGCCTCCCCGGAGGCAGCTGACCTCATGTCCAAGCTGCTGCACTTCAACCCCAACAAACGCATATCGGCGGCTGAGGCGCTGAAGCACCCTTATGTCGCCCAGTTCCATAACGAGGCTGATGAGCCCAGTGCACCTGGCATCATCACTATTCCCATTGACGACAACCACAAGGTGTGCTGCCCTGACTTGTGCAGTGCTGTGGTCTGAATCTTGGCAAAGCCTGCCCAGGCCTATTGCATTGAGCACGGCCTCATCATTTCTGAGGCTTTGCAAAGCTCTGCTCAAAGCTCTGCCCAAAGCCCTGCTCGTGCCCCAGCAGCATCACCATGAGATACCAAGCACGGGATGTATGCTCCTTGCTGCAGAGTGCTGCCCTGCTGTTCTCGACAGGGGTCAGTGGAGGGGTGTGCCATGACACTGCAGCAGTACTGTGCAGGCCTGCAGGGTGTCAGTGTGCTGCAATGCAGCCAGCGTCCCACTTTGATGCAGGCCTGCTGCGGCTCACAGATGCTCCTGGTGCTGCAGTATGAGATGGCAGACTACCGGAAGAAGTTGTACAATGATATTGTGCGGCGCAAAAAGGAGTTGAGGCGTAAGCAGAGAGAGCGGGAAGGCACCAGCTCCCGCTCCCGCAGCAGCAGGCCCAGAACCAGCGGGGATGGCACTGACAAATATTACCGACGATAGATTGCCAGACATCCGTTCTCTCAGAGGGGGGACTGCTCCTGTCAATGCAGATGACAATGCATGCTTTAAATCAGTTCAGCGCTGGAACATCTGTTCTGTGACACAACACTGCTTCAGCTAGAGCCGCATTCGCTTCCTTGGTCTTGTTTGAAGGATCTTTCCCTGGCTCTCAAGCTGCTGAAACGCCATGCGGTAGTGTGAGGGCTGCAGCCGGCCATCCTGGCTGATCTCATTCAGCTCATGGCCTATCTGACGTGCTGCACATCAACAGCTGACGTTCCAGTCAACCAGAGGTGCAGGGCAGCTAAGGATGCCTGACATGCAAGAGATACACTGAAGCACACCTGTCTCCACAAGGTCTCCCACAAAGAGCTTCACCACAGCGCCCATGACGATGAGCATCTGGTCATTGCATTTTGAGCCAGCCACAGCCTCCATCACCTGAAGCAGCAGGCACAGCTTCCTTTCACTATGCCAGCTTGCCAAGCAGACACTTGCCCATGCAGCTTCCCCAGGGACAGGCTTTGCTGTTTGGGCCACTGTGCCCCAGCAGCCCTGCCACCTGCCCTTCTCAGGGCTGCCCTTGAGTCATGTGAACATGCAGACATATTCACATGCGACAGTGTTCCACAGTCTCCTCAGTGACTGCCATTACAATGAATCACTAGTGCCGACAGATGTCAAGGCAACCCCGTGCCCAAGCAGCAAAATTCAGTAGTTGAGGACTGCCTCCAAGTGACACCATCCCACGGATTGGCTCAAGCAGACCGGCCACGCACCCTTTTCAGGACTGCCTTGGACAGCTTGGAGCGGCGAAATAACTCGTACCGATCCAGCTCCTCCTGTGACATGATGCCCATGACTTGCCTGCAGCACAGGCAGAGCAAGGATCGGCAAGAGCTCCCCTGCATGGGCTCCCATGTGCCTCCCCCTGCTTGAATGCCTGTCAATTCCTGCAGGGCATTCAGGGCCAGATGAGCGGAGTTGTGATGCCCATGACTTCATTGCAGTGCAGTCAGGCAGCACAGATGGGCAGAGACCTCACCATGCATGAGTTGACTTCAGCAAAATCAGGGCAGCACAGATGGGCAATGTAGAAGGCTGCATTGCATGAGCACCCCTTTGCAATTACAGCGGGCACAGCCCCCTGCCAAGCAGTTGTCACTGCATGAGCCAGCAGCTGCGGCATAGCAGCACAGACATCCCCTGCATAAAGCAGCAGTCAGGCATCTTACGCAGTGTACTCTGCCAGCGCCAACTGCTGAGGTGTCTTATCGGAGGCAGAGGGCACCACAGCCAGCTGTGCCTGCTCTGCCTGCTCATCTCCACCTGCAGAGTCACAGGCACTCAGACGACCTGCATGCATCTTTGCTGAAGCCCATCTTCGAGATGCTGTGGCACACCTTGCTCCTCCTCTTCAGATAGATCCTGCTCATTGTCTGAGGCAAACATAGCTGCCTCAAGGGCTGCATCATCCTCGTCACCATCTAGCTCTGAGCTTGCACTGCCAGACTGGCCAGGCTCCACACTGTTGTCCTTGTCACTGTGATCTATGTCTGCCTGCAGTTGCTGGGCTGGACTGAGGTCTTGTGAGGACCTCATGCTTGTCATGTGGAATACTAAACTGACCTAGCATGAAGTTCAGGTTTGCATTGCCATTCCCCAATTTTGTGCTCATTGCGGCTGATCCGCTTGCGACATGAAGGAGGCTACCGCTGTCAATGGTGTTAGAAAGCGCAAGACCAGATGGGGTGCTGATGTGACTGTTGCCCAGCCTCCTGCTGCTGGTGAGGGTGCAGGGCCCCCTGCTGGAGGTGCTGAAGGTGAAGCCAAGCGTCCCAAGCTGAATGCCAAGCCTGATAGCATCCAGGCTTTGCCTCAGGTAAATGCCTCCACCATCGAAGCTCAGAGGCAGGGCAATGGAGCTGCAGCGGAGATCCAGACAGGTCCTGCAGACATGCAGCAGAGCAATGGGCCAGACCAGCGCCCGAGGTGAGCCCCTCTGGCTGAGAGAGACCCACATGAAGATGATGGTCTGCGCTCCCAGCCACCAGCCATCATAGCTGTCAAGCAACACAACTACTAAAGTTGGCGCCCTCCTGTGTGCAGGCAGCAGCCTTCCCCTGCCAGCGTCGGGCCCGCACTGGGCAGTGCACTGGCCGCAGCCCGGGCTGTGGCAGCTGGCCTTTCGGGCCTCGCTCCACCCCCGCAAAGCTCTGCATCTCCTGCTCACCCTGCTGGTGGACTGGCTGCTCAGCCAGCAGCAGCAGCAGAGGCCACCCCTGCTGACACCGCACCCACAGCATCGCTGCCAACTCAACTGGCCAGCGGCAGCAGAATTGCCACTGCTGCGCCAGGAGGCAGGGAGCCCGCCAGCCTGCCGCCCCCACCCTTCAGGCCTGCCCCCAAGCCGCATGTGCTCTCAGCCAGCTCTTTCCAGACGCCAGCCCAGCTCGCCGTGGCTCAGGAGGCTGTCAAGATTGCGCAGGAGGCCGCTGCTGCCCATGCTGCCATGCTGGCACAGCAGCGAGCAGCTGAGTCAGGCAAGGCTGCTCCAACAGATGCTAGCACCGCCATGACGCAGCCCACAAGCGCAGCCGTGGAGAGGGTGTCCCAGGCAGGGTGAGCAGGCTGCTGCCATCACTTGTCAGAATGCCTGCTTCTGATAGGTATGGGGAGTGGCAATGGCAGAGCTCATGTCTCAGGGTGCACTTGCTGTGGAGCAGATGTCACATGCAGGTCAAGAGAGTTCATTAGCAAAGGGCATAACAAGGTGGTGCCGTTATGTGGCTGACTGTTGGCTGCTACTTATTTGGCCTGCTCAGTTCACGCTGCCCTGAGTCCCTGCTGATTTCCATGGTGCCAGACATGGCGAATCTGTGCTTAAGATGTCATGCGTAGCCCCCCCCCCCCATCTTCAACTTGTCAATTTTGTTATTGCCTGAACAGCAGCATGACTTGTTTCAAGACACATGACATGTCCCCTCAGCAGCCAGATCAGTAGCTAAACACTGCTGGGGCAGGTATTATCTGCGGCTGCTGATCTCAGCAGGTGCTCTCGCTGGCGCCAGTGGTCGTTCAGCATGACATATGGCTACACACCATAGAACTCAGTCAGTCACCTCTGTTCATCACACTGCTGTGCAGGGCCCAGTTGCAAAAGAGCCAGGCAGGGGAAGCCCATGTCGCAGACATGCCAGCAGCCTTCGACTACACTGCTGCCCTGTCAAGAGCTCTGCCCCCGTCAGGTCCCTGCAAGCTGTACATCCCTTCTGCCATTGCAGTGGACTAGTCTGCCGCGCCGCATTTGTATGCAGGCGGCGCCGCCAGTGGGCTGAGCCAGAACCCGCATGCTTCTGCATCTGGTCTGCTTGTGTTCATAAGCTGGGTTTTACACGTGTTAATCTTGCTTGGCGCATTTTGTCAGCTTGTTTGTGACAAGCTGACCTGCCTCAGCTAGATACATGTCAGTCCAGTGGGCTTGTGGGCCTATGTTCAGCTCAAGGGCTTCAGCAGAGCTGGTCTCTGGTGGGCTTGTAAGGTCGGCGCAGGGTTTCCTCAGATAAGCTGCTTTGCATGCAGATCTGGTGGCCCCCGGCACAACTGAGGATCCAGGAGCTCCCGGCGAGGCAGCTGCAGCCCAGGCACAGGCGTACTCAGCTGCCTACTCCCACGCAGGCAGCTATGGGTACAGCAGCTGGTATGGGGCCTATGCAGGGCAGCCCATGCCAGACCTGGGAGCCTCAGCGGCATTGGCAGCGCCTGCAGTGGGCGCTGCTGAGGAGCCCCCTGCCCCGGGGATGGAGGGAGCAGAGCCGCTGCCACCAGGTAGGGCGGCACATCTAGTGCTGCCGCTGTCGCTGCATGGGTGCAGTGCTGAAAGACTAGAGCGGCTGCCGAGTGAGGCCTGTGGCACATGGATGGAAAGGCAGAGCTGCAGCCACCAGGTAGGACAGCTCTGGCTGCTGTGCTGTGTTGATGCCCTGCTGCAGGACCACCACTGCTGCTAAGAGGACCCCAGGCAAGAGGGGACAGGCCTCCCCCTGCCAGATTGTAAAGCAAAATCCGCTGTCACTGCTGGAGGAGGTGTACAGGCTGTATGCATAATGCAGCAGGGCAGTGAGGCAGGCACAGACCCAAGAGTACAAGTAAATGCAAGGGCTCACTTCAGCTGCCCATTTGCTGCAGGCATGGGCAGATATGCAGCAGCCACCCTGCTCATGCTGCTGCTGAGGGCCTACAGCAGTTTGATCGCAGCAGCTTTGCTCAAGCGTAGCTGCCACCGGTGCTGCAGGCGAGGATGACGCTGCAGCCTCAGCCGCTGCTGAGGCTGCTGCCCTGGCCTGGCAGCAGGCTGGGTACGATTACTCTGCTTATGGAGCCTACGCAGCCTGGCCAGGCTATGAGGGGTATGAGGGCATGTATGGCTACCAGGGCTACTATGACCCAGCTGCCTATGCGCAGTATGCGGCTGCCTCTGGCGCTGAGGCAGCCCCAGCAGCAGCAGGCACAGATGCGGCAGCCCCAGCGGAGTCCCAGGCTGGAGCGGAGGCGGACCAGGAGGACACCAAGTCACATCCACAGGCGGCGCAGAGTTTGGCAGAGGGTGGCCCGGCAGTGCAGGGTGGGGACGGCAGCGGCAACTTGGCGGCAGAGGCAGCTGCAGAGTGAGTGAGCGAGCCTGGCATGCATGCAGTGCCTCTTCTGGGAACTGGAGGCGGGAGGGGGGGGAGGCTGCAGCATGGTGTTTGCATGGCAGCAGCAAGCCATCAGGACAGGCGGCTGCACAGAGGGAGTCTTGCTGGCCTGCATACACTTCTCAGTCTGCCTCAGGAAGCATCAGCAGTCATGCTACTTTAAATTCTTGTCTGCCTTGTTACACATATTCTTCCAGAGTGATAGCCTGGCATTGACATGCACGCACACACTGGCTGCATGTGATGCTGGGCCGTGATGCAGGACAGCCCTCACCTCAGCAGTGAGGGTGCTGTGAGCCAGTTCCCAGCAGCTGCACTCACACCAGCTGCCTTTGATGCAGGAGCAGTGATGCAGCCCAGCCCAAGGCGGCGCCCGCCAAGTCCAAGCCTGCTGTGCCAGTGGTGCAAGTGAAGCTGCCCAAGCAGTTTTACGAGAAGCAGCGGCAGCGGCAGGCCCAGGAAGCTGAGCGCAGGAAGGCAGCCATCGCAGAGGCTGCAGCTGAGCAGGTGAGGCCTGCCCAGGAAACTCCTGCTGAGGCATCGTCACTTTGACGGCTGGTGCAGCTGGGCAAATAGGCAGGTGATCTTTGGCTGAAGCTCTGCTGAGGCCTGGGATGCTGGGTGCAGAACGCTGCCAGAGCAACAGAGGCAGCTGAGCAAGGGGGCTGGCTCGGCAGGCGGTGCTGAGTTCATGCAGAACAGCCTCTCAGCCAACACTTGCTGGTGGCCTGCTGATGTGAGCTTCACAGCACTGTGTTGCCTGTCAAGCAGGTGGCCAAGGCGAAGGCGGCTGCAGAAGCACGGCGTCAGGCTGAGCGGGCGGAGCTGGAGCGGCTGGCATCTGAGCGTCGTGCTGCCGGGCTTGCATCCCCCTCACCGGAGCGCCAGGCTTCACCCTCACAGCCGCCTGCTATAGCAGTGACACGTGGGTCTAGAGACTATTCATGCTGCTTCACTGTAATGCAAGCCAGACGTCACATTCCATGCCGCCGGGACAGCCGGCCCTGCAGGCCATACACAAGTAGATCTCAAAAGCAGCACTTGCTTCCCTGCATGTCTGCCAAGCCTCAAGGTACAGCATGCCTGCTGTGGCAGAGACCTGTGGGTGGGCTTGCTGGCAGCACACAGATGGCTGACACATGGCGTGATTCTCTGTGAGCTGCTGCTTATGCATCCGCGCTCATGGCTCAGATGCCGAATTCTTGACGAGCTCGGGCGCTGAAGTGGTTGCCCCTGTGTGCGTATGACACTCACTGCAGGAAGCAACTGTGTACATCGCCGCCCAGCAGGTCACCACCTTCAAGGCATCCGCAAGATGTTCTGGCACCTCAGCGCCACCCTGCCCAAGCACCTTGCTGACCTGGCACAGAGCTTGAATGATGCCGGCTCTGCACGGCATGACCTGACACCTCCAGCAGAGAGGTCTGACAGGTCTAGCACGGCAGCATGACCTTTCCATGGTTCTTTTTGTGCAGACGGCACCGCGACGACACCAGCAACAGCGAAAGGGAGGCAGCGTCGGCGGCGCAGCCGCACCCGGTGGGGCGCTGACCACGACAGGGCGGAGGAGGCACACCGCCATGGGCGCAGCTGGTCTCAGGGCAGATCCAGATCGCCGCAGCCGCGCTTCTCTGGCCATAGGTGGGCTTGTCCAGCCAATTGGTTGAACTAAGCATTCTGGTGTCAGCGGCAGGGACATGTGAGACCCAAAAGTGGTTCTGGGCTGCAATGAGCAGACGGCTGCATGGGTCCAGCTGTGGTACAGTGTGGGTGCTTGCACAGCAGCCAAGCAGCAGCAGCAAGCCCTTGCAAGTCAGATCTGCACAGGCCCAAGTCTGCCTCCCAGCAGCAAGCCCTCTCAGAGCAGCCATGTGTGTAGGCTAAACCCCCCTGCCCCTCCCTGATCTGCAGGCAGAGGCGGGCTCCAGAGCATGGATCTCCAAGGAGGGGCTACCAGCGTGAGGCATATGAGGACGCGCCACCCAATCGCTATACCCCACCGCCCCTGCAGGTCTGTGCGTCGGGTACCTGGTGCTCAACATTGATGATTGCTGTGTGTAAGGCTTGGGGCTGCTGCTGCCTCTGCTCCAGGGCTGGCCACCCTGGCATACATGCGGAGGCGCTGCCTGTGCGCAGCCTTGCCCTAAGAACCAGGATGCAGTCTCTCAAGTGCATGCTCAGTTGATGCTGGACGCTAGCTGTGCACCTGTGGCTGCCCACCAACAAGCACATCTTCTACACAGGGTCCATAGACTGCCTTAGCTGAGACGTGTGCCCTCCCTTCTCAGGCTGCGCACAGAATGAGCCAGCAGAGCTCATGACCTCATGGTGGCTTATTGATTGCAGGAGGACGAGCCTCACCCAGAGCCCAAAAAGGTTGCAGAGCCTGCAGAGCCATCAGAGGAGGAGGAGGGAGAAATCGCAGAGGAGGGGGAGGTGCAGGCACCACCGCCACAGGTGTGTGAACCCATCATGTGCATGAGTGCTGAAGATCTACATCTACAGGTCTCCTGTCTAGTGCCACCAAAACCTCTGGGAGCACCTGACGGATGCAAGCACTGCTGCCCCTGGTCTGCGGCACCTGCAACTTGATGTTGCCCAGGTGGGCGCTGCTCTTCTGCCTTCTGCTTTGGACGACCTTGCAGCCAAGTGCAGTCAGGGACCACAGCAGTGGTGGTTGGTCACGGGTGGGTGCTCATCACAATGCACAGGCTGCCCTGCTGAACTGATACAGCAGATATGCAGCCATCAAAAGGGTACAGTCTGGCTTATACATGAGTCGCCTGTGCAGCGCCAGCAATGCTAGTGCTGCTCACTGCCTGCAGGCGGCGCCAGCAGCACAACTGCCTGCGGGACCTCCCTCCCGCTTTGGCAGCTCACCCCACCCTCCACCCCAAAGTCGAGGGCGAGCAGACCCGTACTCAGCTGACTTTCAGAGGCAACGCGGCACGTGGGGCTACCAGGACAGGCGTGGGCACCCTGCAGACTGGGAGCGTCACGGCCCCCGTTCTGCAGGCTGGGCCCCCCAGCCCCACCCGGCCTACCCTGATTCATACCATGACTCTGAGGAAGAGGACCCGTACAACATTGCTCTCCTGCAAAACAGTGGCTCAGGCATTCCTGGCCCCAGGAAATCAACTCTGTGAATTTTGACCCTGAATCGGCAACAATTCATATTGCTGGCACAATTCTGAAAATTGCTAGGCCCAAAGCCGCTGACAATCCACAACTACAAGGAGGGGTGCAACAGGGACATCGTCAGAGCCCTGCTGGCAAGATTTCCAGCGCACAGAGTGACATGCTGCAATGAACTCAGCCGCCTGTGTTGTCTGTGTTTTTTATTGTCATGGTAAACTCTGGCCACACCAAAGGTCTGCCTTTGCAAAGTGGGCTGCAGCACAGCGCCTGCAGAGCCTCCACAAATGCACTCAAGTTGTCCTGCTTGCGGGGCTGTCTGTGCCACTGAAGCCCACACATTCACTCAACAGTCATGAAGCCTGGCTAAGGTCACTCCATCCATAAGAGAAACATTTGGGAGCGGCTTCTCCACATGCCCGCTTCCGGAGGACTGGTCAGCAAGGCCTCAGTGAGTATCAATTGCTCCTGGTCCTGAGGAGTCTGCCACACAGCGATGGAGCCTGCTGCCATTAGCCGCATCAGCTAGTGATTCCTTTAACATATCATGCTCAAAACTAGACTATGGTGGCTTCCTGGATTCACAGTTGGAGCATCCTTCTGCCCGTTCATGTCGGCCTGGAAGCAGCCGCTCATCTTAGCAGGATTGGCTCAGTGAATCAAGCCCATGCCGGAGAGGACCACAGGCGCCTCCCAGCTAGCAGGCTGCCTGCCTACTATGCTGAATGAAGAGGCTGCAGAAGTCAAGGAAACAGCATCCCAGGGCACTGAACCTCCATATGTAGCCACACCACTTGCAGGCTTGGATGTGCCAGATGCAAGGGGTAGTCAGCGGCCTCTAGGTGAGCAGGCACATGCATTGCACGCTGCGGATTGCGCGCGGCAACACACAACAGTTGCATCGACCGGCACTGCACATGCCATGCACGTTTTAAAGACGCAGTTGTCTGGCTGGCAGGTGACATGATCAACGCCAGGCTCAATGAGGAGTGGAGCGCGGCCAACGCGCCCCGGGAGCTGCAGCAGCAGCCTGCTGACAGCGTGGCCTTCCTGTTCAGCATGCTGCAGCCAGAGGTGATGGCCAAAGTGGAGCCTCTGGCAAAGATCAACTTGGCAATGGCGCCACTCTTCCTTAGCAGGTCAGGAACTTAACAGGGGCACATGCATAGAGGAGGCACTGAACACTGCAGCAGGTATGGCACCTTTCCAAGATCTACCTGGCCGTGGTGCCCCTGTGTCCCTCAGATGGTGAGCATGCAGGGCTGTGCTGGGGTGATGGCTGGGTTACAGTACATGTGTGGTGCAATGTTCAAGCCTGCTGGGACTGTGGGCTTTCCCAGCATGCTACGCATGGCTGCCACACCAGCCCATGCCAGCGCACGGAACCTCTGATAATGTTGCCTCCTTGTCGTGCCGGCAACACAAGCTTGCTAGCTCGAAAAGGCCAGCTTCTGCTCATCAAGCACCCTTACGGTGCTGACCGCCTCCCTGCCATGTAGGCAGCACAAGCAGAACCTTGGCAGCGGCCTGAAGACGCTGGCAGAAACCCTGCAGCACAGCGATGATGAGTGGGTGCGCATCATGGCTGCAGCAGCAGGCCAGTACAGCGGGCCCCTCATCCTGGCAGCCGTTGAGAAGCTCAGCGTGCCAGTGAGCTATGATCCTCTGCTGCTGTACAAAGCTGCATGCCTCCCCAGAGCACAGCTGCAGAGTTAATACAGTGGACCCCTCACCGGGCAGCTGTTGAGGAGCTCAGCTCGCCGGCAAGGCCCTTGAGTCTGCTTTGTGTGCATCGCTGCATGCCTCCTCAAAGCAGCAAGGAAGCACAGCGCCGCATGACGCCCTGAACTTCAAGTCTTGCTCTACTGCATTCACAACCCTGTGCACGGCCACGTATCTGCAATCATCGAGAACCCCTGCCTTCACTGTTCAGGTGGCCAAGACCATGCAGGAGCTAAGGGTTGGCCTCAACTCTGCACAGCAAACATCCTTCCAGCCTCTTGAGGTGTGAACATTTCACCATGCCCTGCGGCACCACACACGTGCGCTCTCGACAGGTGCTCTTCCTGTCTCAGCATGGCGAGAGCAGCACTGTGCCCTCTGTGCACCATGCTCTGTCAATCCATGTTGCTCCTCACCTGGGCACTGTGGATGCTCTGTCTGATGTGGCTGTGCCTGGCATCAGCACCTTCACGCAGGCTGCAACTTCTCAAAAGCCAGTTCATGCATCACGTCTTGTATAGCAGCGCATCCTGCTCAGCTGGGCACACAATTGCATACCTACACATATGGCTGCTCTTGGCATTGACACCTGAAACACCCGCTGTTGACCCATTCTGCAACTTATTTATCTGGGACCATGTCAGTTGGGCATGGAGATGCAGTTCGACATGTGACTCTTGGCAGCAACATGTCAGACACCATACGTTGCTGCTCTTCCTGCAGTCAGGCTACCTGGGTGCTGCTGCTCTCTGCAGCCAGCAGCCGCAGCAGCACGACCACTTCACGGTCAGATCGAGTGCTGCTGGCTCCCCCTCTCAGGTGGTGCAGCTGGGCAAGCTGATGTCTCGGACAGCTGTGTCAGCAGCAGCTGCAGCGGTGTCCTCTGCTGACTCCACACAGCGCCGTGCACAGATCGCTGTGGGCTCCAGCGGACGAGCTGTGCCATCTGGTAAGCTGTGGCTGAGGCCCCTGCAGTGCTGCATACTTCGCGGCAGTAAGGCTGCCATCCATCTGCTTGAGATAGGTATAGCACACTGCCAGGGTCTGTCAGCCGCCACTTGGCATCCTCTTTGTCCAGTCACGCAGCCATGCGCATGAAGCTGCCCTGCGTGCTGCACACTGCATGTCTGGTCACTGCATGTCCAGCAGCCACCTGGTCTGTGCAGGCGGCCCTGCAAGCAAGGGGAAGGCATCGGCAGGGCTCTTCCTCAACACCAGGCGACCATTGCCCTCACGAGTGAGCTGATGCGGTGGCACAAGTGCCCAAACTTGGCGGCATGGTAGCTGCAGATGCATGGCTGTCATGCTGCCAGGAGCTGCACACTTCTTGTGCTCATGTTCAGTGTGCAGAACGTGTGCAAGCCTGGCTGCCTGACGGCTCTGGAGCTGCGTAATTCCTGCACCAGTGTCTCATGTGAGGTTACCTGCAGGCTGGCCCCACCAAACCCGGTCCTTCAGCAGCTGTGCCATCTAAGCAGGCCAAGCTGCTGGACAGCTCTGTGGCCGGTGAGCTTCAGGCCAAGCGTGTGGCTGCGCAGCGCAGAGGCAAGCCCCTGGCCAGGTGGGCTGCCCGCGAACTCGACGGTGCATGCCCTGGACCACATGAGGCAGCCACTGTGTGGCCTGCTGTGCGCATCTCATCTGCAGCAAGGGCCTCATGAGCCAAACCCTGTTGCAGGGACCATGCTTGACAGGCTGTGTGTAGAGAACAGCGGCATCGGGCAGCTCTGTTAAATGTTTCAGCGTGTGCAAGTCTCGTGGTGCAGGCCAGCCGCAGCCCCATCAGAGGCGCAGCGACCTGCAAAGCATGCAAGGGTGGATAGCCAGCCGGCTGCTCAGGCTCCAGCTGCTCAAGCCCAGCCAGAGGTTGCACACGGTGATGAGGATGGCCCCATCTTCACCCCAGACACTCCTCCCTATGAGCCTGAGTGGACAAACCATGGCTGTGCTGGAAGCGCACGAGAACTCTATAAACAGCCAGGCATGCCCCTGTGAATGATCATTGGTTGGAACCCAGTCCCTGGCAGTGTGCACTGCTGGCCCAAGGCAGGGGCCAGGGCACAGACGAGTTTCAGCCTGACATGCAATCCAGGTGAAGGCTAATGTCTTTGGTCAGAGAGTTTGAGCTGCAGGGCCCTGTGCAGGATAGCGTGGACGTCAACAGAGGGGTAGCGCTGCAGCAGTTTGAGGTTCTGTGAAAAGTCCCCCTGCAACAGCTCCTCGCGTATGTTGACCAGCATTGCCACACAGATGCGCAGGAGTGAGTCCCTCCTTCCAGTTGGGTCGCTCAAAAGGGTGTCCCAGATGCGCACAGCGTCGGGAAATGAAAATTCCTGTGTCAAGAGCAGAGTGATCCATCGGAAGGCATAGAAATGGGCGTCCACCTGCAGGCAGAGAAGGGATTTTTAAATTAGGACTAATTGCTGGGCCACTGCCAGACATTGTGGGTACAGCGCATTGCTTGCAAGACTGTGCCGACCTGAAATAGTAGATATGCCCAAGCTGATTGTGATGCCCATTGATGTATGTGCAGCAGACTGCTGAGCAGGAGACCTTGGGTGTGACCAGATCTGGGTGCCTGACCAGAGCACATTGTCATGCTGCTCTACCACTTGCACGCTGTAGTGAGAAGGAGCTGGCAGGCTGCTGTGCAGAAGCAGCAGACCTTGCAGCGTTCCAGATGCGACCAGAGCTCATGGTCGTGCTGCTGCAGCAGGGCGTTGAGCTCCCCAATGGTGGCTCGGATGCCCATTGTGCTGTTGTCCTGCAGCAGCATGCCATGAGACATGCCTGTGACCCTGTGCACAGGCATTCGCTGCTGCAAACGTCTTGGACAGCCCCAGCAGCAGCAGCAGTGCAGCAACTGCAGGCCAGGTGTGCAGCCTCATTGACCTTCTGCAAGGGCGTCGCGCTGCAGCCCTGCAGGCTGCCAGGTGCAGGGCAGCACTCATGCCCAGCTGCCTCATCAGCCAAACTGTTTCAGAGCAAGACTGATGTCATTGGTCTGTAGGCCATCAGCTGTTTACAGAGTCGGCCCCGAAACCCGCTGAATGTACGGCTACAAGCAGACCAACCAGCTGACTGCAGCAGTGTGCAGGCTCACCAGCTGTTTGCAGAAGTGGTCTCGAAACTCGCTGATGAGGTCCATGAGGCAGTAGAAGGCATCTGCCTCAGCATGCCTGGCTGCCTCCCTGTTGGGGTCAGTCTTAAACTGGAAGTAGATAGGGGCGTACAGCTCGTTCATGCCTTGCACGTATCTGATGCCGGGGTTCAGCTTAGCATAGATGAAGAGAGCCCGCTTGCATTCCTGCGGCACATGCCCAGTGTTCAGTCAGGGAGCAGCAAGTACCCTGCTGGCTGACATGCCTGTAACTGCAAGGCAGCAGTGCGGGTCACAGTGCAAGACACATCCGGACTGAGCCAGAGACAGACACTCCTGCAAAAAATTCCTTGCAGCAAGGGGCAGCAGCAACAGGCAGCCCCGTCCTGGTGCAGCAGTGGTTTCCAGCTTCTTTGAGCTTGAGCCCCCAGCTTCCGGATGCTGTTCATGCCTCTGCAGGGTGGGCGGCCAGGTCATTAAGAGGCACTGGTCCCCACCTCATGCTTCTGGGTGCCAGTTTGGTTAGCCATCTACCTGCTGCTGCAGGTCTAGGCCCATGATACACTGAGCTAGCACTTGGCCACGCACCCATCCACCTCCAACCCCCAGATTTGTAGGGGTTCAGCGTCAGCTGCCTTTCACCCAAGCACCTGCTGCTGCTGGCCATGTCATTGGTTAGCTGAGCACGCACGTGGCCAGGCATGAACTCCATCTGCAGGGTGCCACCTTCACCTTGCGGGGCTGTTTGTGGCCCTGTATGCCGCCATCAGGTCACTTGGCTAGTTATCAAAGGTGCAACCTTAAACCTTGCGGTGCTAGGAGCGGCCCTTTTAGCCACTATCCTTTCACTGGGCCAGGACCCAGCGGGGATGCGCAGCAGCTGGCAGAGCAGTCCCTCACCTTGCGGTTCCTAGGCAGCCAAGCCCCCACTCCTGCAGCACTGCCATCAGGTCAATGAGCAACAAGACCTGCCAGGCCGGGCCCCCCTGCCTGCAGAAGCAGTATCCGCATCTATCCGCGGTCCTGGTGACAGCCTGACAGGCCAGGCACCTGCTTCTGCAGGCTGGGCTGTCGCGTCACAGAGCAAGCAGTGCCAGTCGTGCTTTGGCCCCTGCCGGCAGAGCAGTCTCCTCACCTTGCAGTGCTGACTGGCGGCCACACGTGCTGCTGTACATTCTCCCCAAGCAGTTGCAGAGTAGACAGATTGCCAGAAGGTGAGCACAGGCTGCGTGCTGGTCATTGCTCATGGCGAGGTGACCCCACCTCACGATGCTGGGTGGCAGCCTGATCGCTCCCGCTGAAGAAGTGCATGTCGGGGTGGGTGCGCATCACATCGCGGTCTATCTGCTCCTTCATCTCCCCATCCTGCAGCAGTCAGAGCAGCTCAAAGTTCGACTGCTGGTTGCCTCTGGTTCCGATGCAGGAGTGGCATTGTAAGGCATGTCATGTCAAGGTCAACCTGCCCCTTCAGCTCCCATCCTGCAGCAAAGATCCTGCAGGTCAATATATCTCATCTGGGCATGTGCTAAAGCATGGCCCCTCAGCGTAGTCAGTTTGCAGATGAAACACCTCCAGTTCCCCATCATGGCAACTCTGAGCAGCCATAGAACAGCAGTGGTGCAGCAACCAGTATCATAATCTGCCAGGTCCTGCAGCCTTGATGTGCACGCCTGATTGCAGGAGCCACGGATTGGGCCAGGCAACTGCATCAGGGTCAGCAAGCAGGCCTGCCACTGCAGCACTTGCTGCAGGCAGCCTGCTGACTTGTTGTTGCTCTGGGTGCCAGTCATGCGCCTGTCCAGGCAGACTGCTTGATGGCTGGTGTTCTGCTGTGCATTCCGGCTGGAGAGCAGCTCCTGCAGTGCATGTCTGGATGGCAGCTCAGACTGTCTAAGTCTTCCTTTGTGATTGCTGCTGACAGACAGTCACATGAGGCCAACCTCTGCAGGCAATGTTGTCCCACTATACTTACATGACCACAGCGCTGTGAGCATGCAGCAGACCGCCTTGCTGCATCATAGCACTGCAGCAGCACACCATACAACTTTTCTCACACGAAGCTGCTGACCTGGAAGTAGACTCTCCATATGCTGTCGTCTGACTGGCTCAGCGGGTGGTCGTTGTGGGAGCCCGACCCCAGCTTGTCAGTTTCCAGAACCAGCTCCTGCAGTCCGCGACAGAGCATTGAGAAATGTTTGATGCAGGCATGCAGACAGGAGAGGAACCAGCCTGCCTCCTGAGGCAGATACAGCGACACAAGGACAGGGCATGCATGTGCTCAGCCACTGAGCAGCTGCGAGGCCTGATATGGGCCTGTCAGCATTGAGGTAGCATGTGCCTGCCATCTGGTGCCCACCTTGCAGAATTGGTTGTAGGCTTTCCTCTTTGCCGTGAGGATGCCTTCCCATTGTGACGCATCTGGGGGCAGGTACCCCAGCAGCAGCTGCAGGCAGGCCAAGTCAAGTGGTTTCGTGGAAACCACCCTTGCTGTGAGCAGCTTGGCGCATTGCAAAGCCAACATATTCCAATGGAACAGCCCTTGCTTTTGAGAGTGCCAGTGCATTGCACAATGCTGCCAGACGCAGCAGACAGATGCAAGGCTGCCGGTCTCCATGGAAACGCCAGGTAAGCAAACTTGATGGATGAACACTGCCATGAAGCATTCCCCTGACAGAGTGCAGCTTAGCTCATTAAACCTCTGCCTACCTTCCACACCACAGGTCTGAGGCCCTCCCTGTCTGGTATGCCATGGTAGGCAAGCTTTTGCAGATTGGTCATGCTGATGCTGTTCTTTCTGAGCTCCTCCTGAAACCTCTTGACACGGGCCTCATGAGATGGGCTCCCAGTGGCCCCCAAGGGCCCACTGTCATCGCCAATGCTGGTGGCCAGGTTCACTGACTGGCCTGCCATGATTGCTACCCCATCTCAGGAGCTGCAATCCAAACTGGGAAGGATCCTGCAACAATCACATGCCAACAAGCTGGCAGAGATTCTCAGCCAGCACTTGGCAATGTTGATGGTCTGACTGAACGTGGGCACTGTGGAATGTGATTTGGTCTTCTTTGCTGCAATCAGCTTCAGAGCTGCCTGAAAGCCTGTGGGCTCGGGATCGGAGGGTAGCAGGAGCCAAGGCAGTCATGTCTATGGAATTCGAGTCCACAGAGTCAGTCTATCTAATGGCATGTGTGCAGAAGGCCTTCTGAAAGCAACATGTGATGGGTGGCCACTAACTCAAATTGCTCTTGGTGGATCTGCAGCCTCATCAGAATCATTCTGCAGTTCCTGAAGGAGAACAGCTTGCTCCAGACTTTTGACAGCCTCCAGGTGGGTCTGCTGCGGCCATCAAGCTCCTGCAGGCGCCTGTGTAGCTCATTGACGGTTCTCACATGTGTCCTGCCATACTGAGACATCCCGCCTTGCCCTGCAGAACGAGTGTCATGTGTCCCTCAACACAGTGGACAATGTTGAGGCCTTCCTGTCAGACATCAACTCTGGCAGATGGGACCAGGTGCTGCCAGTGATGGCCACCCTCAAGCTGCCACGAGCAAAGCTGGAGGACTTGTATGAGCTGGTGAGCAGGATGCTGGCTCTTTCAATGTCTGGTGCGCAGCCTGCACCCATGTGTGCCTCCAGCAGCAGTAGCTCATGCCACGCGGACTGGAAGGCTCCAGGTGTTTGCTTGGTATCAGCTGCAGCATAGCTGGTCAGCGCTCAGCTGATGAGGCATGCCCAGAGCTGGACTGGCACCCAGCCTGGCCCCTTTCTACCCTCTAGCAGCACTGCTTGCATGCCGCTCCTAGCACTGTGCTGTGCTGGCCTCCTGTGCCAAGCGTTAGACATGTGCCACAGCACCGGTGCTCCTGAACAAGCCTGGCTGCTCCCAGGCTTTTCACGTGCACCCTGATGCAGTGCCCAGCTCTGAAAATTGGACTGGGCAGAGGCAGTTAATGCACATGATGGGCTCCGCTGCGATGCTCAGAGCTTCATGGCAGGCTGTTTGGAACTGGAAGAATGCTGGAGGGTGCAGAGCAGCCTTTGGGTGCAGAGCAGCCTCTGAGTGCAGGAAAGTGCTGCAGCAAACCAAGCTGCCTGGCCCTGCAGGTGCTTGAGAGTGCGGTAGGCATCCCTGAGTCCACTTAAAAGGCACACAGTTGTATTGTAGAATGTTGTAGACTTGTTATGTCTAGCACTGCTGCCGCCTGCAGGAGGTGCTGGAAGTGGCAGAGTTGCGTAAGGCGCCCCAAGTCCACTTGACGCTTGCTCAGCTCTATGCAGATGATGCCAGAGACAGCACAGCTGCAGGACAAGGATGCACCCAGTGCAGCACGCTATGTTTATAGCTCGACAGGCCGCCCGGACCTGCAGGTGGTGCTGGAAATGGCAGAGCTGCGGGAGGTGGACGTGGCGCGGGGCATCCTACGGCAGCCTCAGCTGTTTGCGCGCATGCGGCAGGAGGAGCCTGAGCGGCTCCTGCGTTTGGAGCATCTGTGCAACAAGACATATTTTGATGTCAGGTGACCCCACTGCTGCGCTGTCAGGCTGGAACGCGCTCATTGGCTGCCACCTTGCTGTGTCCAGCTCAGCTGGCATGCAATTCAGTGACTGAATAGTGTGCAGTCATGCGAGACAGTCCTTCTGGCACTAATGCTGCACCCGGCATCCAGCTCTCCTTGTGCACCCTGACTACATTTGTGCAGACAGAGCTCACTGAGCCACCTCCTAGGGGCTGCACCGTTGTGGCTGCTGTGTGAGTTGTCAGTACAATGGAAACCTCAGCCTGCCTGATGTCCACAAGCCATCACAAACCCTGCTGCCACTATGCCTGAACCCTGCAGGGAGGTCTTTGGAGCATTCCCTCGGGATGCAGCAATACCTGAGTGGCACCAGCTGTGCTGCAAGCAAGCATCCAGCATTCTCGCTTTGCTTCAGGCAGGTGTTTGGCTGCTTCTGCCTGAAGCAGTAGTGCCTGCGAGGCGCCACCAGGCAGCTTCGCTGCAAGCTTGCTCTTGCTTGTATGGTCCCCTTGGTGCCCAGGCCATCCAGATCCAGAGAGCGCCTACGCTGCACGGGGCTTGCAGCAGTGTTGGCCCGGCGCATATCCAATTACAAAAGCGCCCTGCAGGGAGGTGTATGGTGGCATCCCGAGGGAACAGCGGCGGCAGCAGGTGGCCCACAGTCTGTCGCAGGAGGTCTCCACAGCGCCGCCTAGCAGACTGATGGCCCTCATTGGGCAGGCAGTCAAGTGGTGAGCTGTCAGCCAGTGGCAGTGCCCTTGGGTGACGCTGTTGTGCAGTGGGAGGCCAGCTTTCAAAGTGTCTCAGCATCAGGTCTCTGAACAGGTTTGGGCAAGAGACAAATGGCGCAAGCCGCAGGGGGCAGCAGTCAGGTAGTGAGTGAGCTGCTGCCATAGCAGGAGATAAGGCTGATGTCACAGTGCACCATGCATCATCATCCAGTGCTTGCTTCGCAAGTTGCCTCTCTTGTACAGTGATGCACCCCGCTGTGGAGGTTACTGCCATGCTCTGAGACAGGGCCTGCTCAGCCAGTACAGGCTCTTTTCATACAGCCACTCTGCACCCCGCAGCAGCCCCGTCTGCTGCCTGGGCAGGCAGCAGCATTCGATACCGCCAGGCCCCACTACCTCCAGGGCACCAGGCAGCAAGTCACTGTTTTCAGCATGGCACTCTCCCAGGGTCGGCAGCAGAAGCAATCCTCCTGCCCTCAAGTCTCATGCTGCCCTGCATGCACGCACCACCACTAGAAGGGCCTGCTGCGCTCTGCTGTGAATTTGATCTCTGTTGGTGCACCACAGCCTTGACAAGAAACTGGCGTTGTCCGTGCAGGCAGCAGCATCAGGGCCTCCTGCCCCCTGGCGCAGCCTTTGACCTCTTCCGCGGCACCACTCAGGGCAGGATTGATGAGGTAGAGCGCTACCCCTCTCTGCTGGACCGCACCATCAAATTTGGGAAGAAGAGCCACCCCGAGTGCGCACGCTTCTCGCCGGACGGGCAGATGCTGGCCACTGGCAGCGTGGATGGGTTCATTGAAGTGAGGCTGCTGGCCCCAGAGGGTGTGTGCAAGCACTGCACAGGCACTGTGTTGCAACAGACATGTGCAGACCGCCAACCGACATAGGTGCTGTTGCATGGCTGTCTGCAAGCAGGATCTGGGTGGCAGTGTTGGTGCATTCAGGTGAGCTGCTACTGCCCGAGGTCTTGCAGGGCTCCTGTGTCTGTAATGCGCTGTTGGCCAGGGCTTCATTGAGGTGCAGTCTGCTGCCTGCAAGCACTGCAGGGACGCTGGTTGCTGGTTGCTGGCTGCAGTGGGATGCGCTGCAGCCTCCCAACACGGCAGCTTTGCAGGGGTCTGCTGTCACCAGGGCCCTGCTGGAACCCCTTGGGGTCTGTGACACTCCTGTGCAACTCTTCAGCTTGTCTATGCAGCATGGGTGACATGCACTGCTGGAGGGCAGTGCAGCAGCCTGGTGGGCTGCACCCACTGTGTGCCAGTTATGTGGTGTGTGCCAATTATGTGGTGTGCATATGCTGCACTGATGGGCCATTGCCATCACAGCGCAGACACTGCAGGCCTGCATGCACAGGACTGCACCCCTTCACAGCTTCCTGCTTTGCAGATCTGGGACTACATCTCGGGCAAGCTGAAGAAGGATCTGCAATACCAGGCAGAGGAGCAGTTCATGCTTCACGACACAGCTGTGCTGGCGCTGGCATTCAGCAGCAACTCAGATGTTCTGGTGTCAGGCTCCCAGGATGGCAAAATAAAGGTCAGCTATGCCGTTGATCTGGTAGAGATAGCCCACTGCTTGCTTGTTCTGCTGGTCAAGCGTTCAGAGCCCTGTTGCCATGCTTAGCTGCTGTGGTCAAGACAAACGCCCTTTCCATGCTGGCCCCTGTGCCCATCAATCACAATTCTCTTACCAAGAGTCCCCACAGTTGCCGGCTAGATTTACAGCTGTGATTGCTGCACTTATGGCAGGTGTTTCCGCTCCAGTGCCTGTGATAGCTGCCTGCTCCCCTTTGTGGGTGAGATGTGCCCATCAGCTCCTGCACCCTGCTCCCATTCAGTAGCAGTCTGTGCTCCCTCCCCAAGGCTGCACGCCCTCTACCCGAGCAGGGCGGTGTAAGGGCAGAGCCTGCGGCAATGTTCAGTCCATTCGGCAGTGTTCAGTCCCTGCGCCTGCACCCTGCAGATGTGGAGGGTGCAGTCTGGGCAGTGTCTGCGGCGATATGAGCGCGCCCATGGTCAGGGCATCACCTCCCTGCAGCTCTCCCGCGATAATAGCCACATCCTGTCAGCCTCCTACGACGGCTTGATACGAGTGCACGGCATCAAGTCGGGGAAGCTGCTCAAGGAGTTCCGGGGGCATACTTCCTACGTGAATGATGCCATCTATTCCCCGGATGGCAGCCGGGTAGGCCTGCTGTATGCTGCCTGATGCCTGCTTGAGTCGAAGTCCTGGTGCCATCTGCCGTCCAGATGGCAGCCATGCAAAGCCTGGCCGTGTGCGGCTTATGCTTGCATCCAGCGCGGGCAATGTGGTGTCATGAATGCCCCAGGTGGCAGCCAGATGGCTGAGGCTACATCTTGCCTTGGCTTTGGGACAACACTTCCGCCATGCTGCACCCTCCCTGCTCTCAAGATGCACCTCAGCACCTGTGAGATGCTGTTTCTCCAGCATGCCGCAATTGCATAGGTGCCAGCTCTGTCTATAGCCAGAGGCTGTAGGGCTGCCAGAAACCTTCAGCTGTGTGTGCTGGCAGGGCTTCACTGAAGCTGAGGGGTTGTTTGAGGGTACAACTGCTGGCATGTAGTAATCAGCTGCAGCATGCTGGCACTGGATTCATTACCCACATCATGCTGGCATTGACTCACGTGTTCCAAGGCTTCCAGGCAACTGTCAGCCCCAATGTGGGTGCAAGTTCTCTGTGGTGGTCAGCTTGCTGCAAAACTCTACTCGCCGGTCTGCAGTTTGGCTTGCTGTGCACGCCTGTTGGGCTTGTGCTCAAAGAAGGGTCTATGGCTGCAGGTGATGTATGCTTCCAGTGGTGCCACAGCTGCCACCCCTCTGCTGGGCAGAGGCTGCAAAGCCTGGCATGGTGTACTGCTGCACAGTACAGCCGCCAGCCACATCCTCAGGCCTGTGTGGCTGAGAGGTTGGCAGGGACTTGCAGCTGCGGAGGCTGCTGGCAGGAATTCACCACAAAAATTGATTGCAGGTGGTCTCTGCTTCCAGTGATGCCACAGTGCGCGTGTGGGATGCCAAGAGCTGCGACTGCCTGGTGACCTTCCGCCCACCCCAGTCGTCTGCGGGAGCAGAGGCCAGCATCGGCAGCGTGCACTTCAATCCCCAAAACCTTGAGCAGCTGGTGGTGTGCCCGCGGGCGAGCACCATCTATGTCATGACCATGCAGGTGATTCTGCGGTGGCGCGGTCGGGGGGCAGCTTTGTTTCCATCAGCTCAGCAACTGCAAGGGAGCGCCTCATTTGCAGCATTTGTTTCACACATACTCATGCCATGCATGCTTCTGGCTCGAATTGCTCAGGCCAAACAAAATGGCAGCCTTCTGCTTGGTGCAAAGTTGCGGCACAGCATGGTGTGCTTCAGGTTGCGGGTCAGCACCTCGTGCTCACAGGAAGGCTTCAGGCTGTTAGAGTGCATTGCCTTTCCCCATGCAGGGTCAGGTGGTGCGCTCGTTCCAGTCAGGGAAGCAGACAGGGGGTGATTTCGTGTCATCGTGGATCTCACCCAAGGGGGAGTGGATCTACTGTCTGGGGGAAGACGGCTACCTGTACTGCTTTAATGTGGCGGCTGGCAAGCTGGAGAAACTGTTGGAGGTGGCAGAGAAGGGCCCCATTGGCGTCTGCCAGCATCCGCACAGGAACTTTGTCGCTACCTGGGCTGATGAAGGAATGCTGAAGCTCTGGAAGGCGTGATTGCACAGGCCAGTTGTGACTGTACAGTTGAGTGAGACTAACAGAAAGGCGGCAACAGTGCACGAGACAGATTCTGCTTGGCCGTTATCTTCGCGCCAATGTCGGCCACGTAGCCGTTGAAAGGTCAAAACATTTGTGCTGGCAGTTGTGATCTGGATTTTAGCCCTGACATGGCAGCCCGTACAGACATCCATGCCTCAGGTATGCCAGACACTCCTGTGGAGGAGGTTACTGACCTTCTCAGGCAGGCGCTGCGGAGCAGCGATGCGGCGGAAGTGAAAAGCCTGGTGCAGCGAGCTCGTGACATCATTGGTGGCCTGGATCCCTACATGGAATCTGTGTCTAGCAAGCCTTCTCAGGTATGTTGGCAGTTGTCACCTGCATGCATGCTGTGGAGGTCACCGCCAGTAGCAATGATGCTGAACCTGCAGGTGGTGGACAGCCTGATTCGCCAGTCCGTGGAGCATGATTGGGCAAAGGCCTATGACGAGGTGTGGAAGGCAATCATGCTGGCAAACTTTGCATGTAACCAATCAGCAATGAAGACGGCCTGCTGTCTGCTCCTGATTGCAACCAGCGCTGGCTTGTGCATCCTTTGCATGGGCGCCGCTTTGTTTCCCACTCAAGTATGTCCCCGCTTCCTGCAGAAACGGACGCAGTTCAAGCAGAAAAAGGAATGCTGTGCTGGTCGGCTGGAGGGATCCTTCCTGCGCTCCCTGGTGCGCCTCACAAAGGCCAAGACGGTGCTGGAGGTCGGCATGTTCACAGGAACGTCCAGCCTGGCCATGGCAGAGGCGCTGCCCACTGACGGCAAGGTGAACCCGGGCTGCAGGGTATCTGCCATCTCTCACAGGTTGGTGTCAGCCTTGGCCCAGGGGCTGCTTCTCAATGGCCTGGGCTGCAGGCTGGTGTGCTGCAACAGCACCTGATATGCATATGCTTGGGCCCACCTGCTCTTCTGGGCAGACAGTCTCCGGCGCACTGCATATAGCAGCTTATTGGTCTGCCATGACTCCAGAGACGTGTGTCTGGAGACCTTGGTGCATGGCATCACCCTCAACAGCCCTTTATTGTCGCTCTAATCGCATCTGGCATAAGAGCCTCACGCTGCCCCTGGTTGCAGGTTTACTGCCTGGAGATTGAGCCCTACATGCTGCAGCTCGCACAGCCAGCCTTCCAGGAGGCCAACGTGCAGGACCAGATCGAAGTCCTGGTGAGCGTGGGGTGAACACAGAGGTTCCCCGGCTTGCTGGGCCCAGCATGGTTGATGGGGCTGCTGAAAAGCACCAGCTGTTGCTGAAGTCAGCAGTTGCCGCATGGTGCTGGGCAGGGCCTTGCTGTGCCTGCAGCTGGTTGGTCTCTTGCCTGCCTGCTGCACTTCTGTGCGCAAGCGTTGGGCAGAGACCACTTTGCCTGAAGCTAGTGGCTCTCTTGCCTGCCTGCAAACACTTTGGCAGCAGTGCAGGCCCTGTCTGACTGCATTCGGATCTGACCTCGCCCCTAGGGCTTGGCTGAACATGCCCAGCAGCAAGGCTGCATGTCAGCGGGTGGCTGCCCATGCTTACTGGCGATCTGACACGCTCCTCCTGCACAGCTGCAACTATCAAGCTGACAGGCTGCTGCCGCTGCAGGTGGGGCCAGCAAATGAGGGCATCTCGAAGCTTGCTGGGAGGGGTGTCAGGTTTGACATCGCATTCTTGGATGCTGACAAGACTGGCTACCTAGGATACTACAAGCAGCTGATGGACAGCAACTTGATTGTCCCAGGGGGCATCATCGTTGTCGACAATGCCCTGATGAAGGTGAGACATCGCTGTGCAGTGAAGAATGCTGCAACTGCCACATGCACCTGGCAACAGATGGACAGTGACCAGATGCTGCCTCTTGACAAGCTCAAGCCCCAGCTGCCGGCTGGCTGCTGCCTGCCAGTGCATTCAGTACATTTTGCGATAAGGTCTTGTTGTGGGGCAACGCTTGTGCAGGGATGGGCGCAACATGCTGGTCAGGCCGCTCACCAGCCGTCCCCAGCTGCCTACAGGCTGAATGGCCGTCACAGTGCTGGCATCACTGCCCATAACAGTATCTGATGAGCAAACCTGATGAGCAGCAGCACTGTGTTGACAGTGCTGGCCCTCAGCACACCTGCGCGTACAGCCGCCACCCCTGCCTGGCTCACAGCTGCTTGCCTGGGTGCGGCAGTGCAGGGCGCCGTCACTGGGGCCAGGCGGGACCTGCAGGCTGCCTGGTGACTGACAGCCCTGTGGTCATCAAGCTGCTTGACCAAGAGACCTGTGGCCATCATGCTGCAGGGCAGGGTGTACTCGCCTGGGCCAGTCAAGGACGACATGGCGGAGGCCATCCGGGAGTTCAACCAGTTTGTGATCAACGACAGTCGGGTGGAGGTGGTGGCGCTGCCCTTCAGAGACGGTGTCAACATCGTGCAGCGCAGGTATGGCAGGCTGCAGCATGCTAGATTGTGTGACTCACCTGCAGAGGGCAGCCATACAACTTGGTTCCTGGCTTGAATGCATGTCAATGCTCCATATCTTGCTGCAGGCTGCCCCAGGGCGATGAGGTCATGACTGGGGCTGCCAGGAACTTGGTGCAGCAGCGCCTGAAGCTGAACAACAAGGTGGCTCTGGTGACAGGTGGGGCGATGGCCGCCAAGCCTGGCTGCCCGTCCTATGCTTCCCTGCAAATGCTAGCAGATTTACTGCAGTGCATGTGGCATCTTGGTGCCACGGAGGAGGCATTGAACATGCACCACATTTGTCCTGGCAGGACCAGCTTGCAGAAGCCAGTCTAGGCTATCTGTGAAGGACAGTGGCTGGGCAGCACCAGACCAAAGTGGCAGGCTTGGCGGTGCTTGACGCAGGCAAGACCCGCACCAATTGCTGCAGATGCCAGGCAGAGCATCGGCTAAGTGGTGTCACCCTAAAGCTCAAGACGCCATGCAAGCTTCACCTCCCAATGACGGCTGCAGGTGCGGGGCAGGGCATCGGCCGGGCATTTGCCCACGCCCTGGGAGAGGCTGGAGCCTCCGTGGCCATCGTGGACGTCAACAAGGCCAAGGCAGACGAGGTGGCTCAGGAGCTGAACAGCAAGGGTGTGCGCAGCGTGTCGGTGGGGGCAGACATCACCAGAAAGGCAGACTGCCAAAGGTGAGCCCCTGTGGTGCGTGGCCAGCATGTCCGTCTGCCTCGACACCAAGGGCATGCGCCGCATGTGCAGGCCACAGCAGAAAGGCAGACTGTCAGCAGAGAGGTCCTGTGTCGCTGTGCCAGCACGTCTGTTGGGCTCAAGAGCAAGGGCATGCGCAGCATCTGCAGGCCTGACTGGACAGGAAGACTTTCAGGGGTCTGGTCCCAGCTGGACATGACAGCATGGCCACATTGGGACTTGAGCTGCACCAGCTTGTCTCTGAAACATCTGATTGCCTGGGGCTGAGATGGTCTCCAGTGTGCAGGTCCCTCGCACATCTGACGTGCGAGGCACAAGACTGCATCAGGTTGCATGGTCCTGTTGCACTCGACTGCAATAGTCTGTGTCCCTGCGTTGCAGGATGGTGCAGGAGGTGGTGAAGCAGCTCGGAGGGCTGCACATCGCCATCAATAACGCTGGCATCAACAAAAACGCTGCTGCAGAAGACACCACTGAGGAGGACTGGGACATGACATTTAATGTCAACACCAAGGGGGTCTTCCTGTGCTGTCAGGTAGGCAAGTTGCAGTTTGTGTCATGCTCCTGTGCTGTGGGGTGCCCTGTGCAGTCAGGAGGCAACAAAATGCCACGGGTGCTTACATCAGCGGCATGGTCCTGTGCTGGTAAGCGGTCAGGAATGGCCAGCCCTTATCAGACCAGCCAACCTCTAAAGGGGCTCCATGCCCCACAGCTTGCGGGGTCGCCATAGCTCAACAAAATCCCAAAGCGGGGCTGAGGCATTGGCCAGACCCACCCTGACCTTGGCTCCCTGGGCCACATCATGTTGCTGAGCCAGTGTCTTTGTCACCCTGATGGCTTTGGGCTAAAGCCTGCTCAAGCACACACCTCTGCAAGCATGTCCGCCTCTGCAAATTCCTCAGCCTGCGTCGCTTCTGCCGTGCAGGCTGAGGGCCAGTACATGCTGAAGCAGGGGTATGGCAAGATCATCAACACAGCCAGCATGGCCACTCTGCTGGTGCCCCACCCACAGAAGCAGATATCCTACAACGCCTCCAAGGCAGCCGTGGTCAAGATCACCCAGACCCTGGGCACCGAGTGGGCTGACAGGGGGCTCAATGTCAATTGTATCTCACCTGGCATTGTGAACACAGCCCTCATACAGGTCAGTCTGGGCTGACACTTTCCACAGCTGTCTGCAGTGCTCTTCCAGAAAGCCTGTGCAGACAGCCCCCAGAGTATGCTGGGCTGGCATTGCCTTCCTTTATGCAATGGGAGCAGAGCAGCGGGAGCATGTGCATAGCACTGCACATGCCAGTCCACCTGGAGCATCTGGCCTGCCTTTAACACGCCTGCACATGTCTGTGTAGCTGCCACCTCCCTCAAGGTGTCACATCCCTCATGCAGGAGTCCAAGGACCTTCAGCCACTGGTACATGAGTGGCTCACTCAGATCCCCAAGGGTCGCCTTGCTGAGGTCACTGACCTACAGACAGCCGTCGTGTTCATGGCCTCTGATGCCTGCAACTACATGGTTGGCCACAACCTAGTCATTGATGGTGGCCAGTCTGTGTGGTAGGCATGCCTCAGCACATCTTCTGAATAGGCTCAGCTTCCCTTCTCCTGCCCATCAATCCAGTGACAGCCGTAGAGTGATCAACCATGTCCGGCGTGACTCCAGGGACCCCTTCTGCCCAATAATATAATGAATTCGATCATCATTTGCTTAGCGTTTAGATGCCTACAAGTGCTGCCCCAACGCTGCCTCTGCATTTGCCATGGCTTGCTTGGCTACTTGCAGCTCCTCATCAGCCCCTCCTGCTGTGAATTTAGACTGCAACCATTGAGGAGTGCATGGCAGGTGGCATGTGAAGCAGGGCTGCACACCTAGGCGATTCAGGCTTGCGTCAATAGGTCTCTCGGGTCTGTATCATGCTGTGAGTGCCAAGCGACTCACCAGAAAGACTTGCAGGTCTCCCACTGCAGACTCCAGACGCTGCCTGGTGTCAGGGACCATCATGGCTGCCTCAGCAAGAACATCTTCCTGCAGGACAGCAGTCTGCTCCTTGTCTAGACTGTGCAAAGCATGGCGCCCTGCACAACAAATACATGAGCATGATGCTCAACATTGGCAGCATTTGTATGTCTGCACAGGCAGAGTCAAGGGGCGCGCGCAAGTATCGACACCCGTGTGTGACAGGCAGGCAACAACAACAAGTCTGCTGGTGTGCTCCCAAGTTTGAAACATGCCTTGCTGCGCGTCAAGCAGCCTGCAACCCCTCAGCCAGGTCAGCCCACCTCTGCTCACCGCATGTTTCAAGTCGTGTGAGTCTGCACCAGAGGCCCTCAGCGTCTTTACTCTGACAGACTCTGCATCCTCTTCTCTGATGTAAACAGCAAGCTCCTTGGTCACGCGCTTCAGGCCAGCTGTCTTGATTTGCAGCTGGCGCTTGGCATCTGCCATGGTTTCAGGTCCCTCTTCTGCACCCCCGAGGTCAGCTGTGTGATCTCAGCAGCAATTCAATCAGTCCACTGTGAAGCTACTCAATTAAGGGTCCTCTGCAGCCATCATTTTTCTCAGCCAGACAATTCAATACCTGATCAGCACAGTGAGCTCTGATCTGATGTGATGTGGGCCTGGCCTTTCAGGGCCTCTCTGCATGCCACAATGCTTTGGCGGGGCTCCTCAACCGCCAATGATTGTTGACCGCCTTTGACCAGCTGCAGCCTTTACAAGCGTCCAGGCAACGGCAGAGTTTGCTGGTGATCCGTGACCAGATTGAACAATGTGGAGACATGTCTGCCCCCTGCCTCATGCTGCGGACACACTACAGTGCTGGTGTACTTGACTGTCAACGAGTCTGCCATGGCTGGCCATCAGAGCACCCATACACTGGATGCTGCACAAGCACGTTTCCCAATGTGGCGGCTCTGCGGCTGTGCTGACTGTGGCCTGCATTGGCTGTGGCTTGACGCAAGGAAGGCAGCAACATAGCAGCTTCTAATTACAGCCTCTGACTGCAGCAACCAGACACCGTGACAGGTCCATCCCTGCTGACTGGAGGTGGTGCATGCCCTGCAAGTGCAGGCTGTTATTGCAGCTTGTACTGCAGCTCTGCCGAGGGTACTAGCTGTTGTGGCCAGATCCATTTGTGACATCAGACTGTTGCAGACCTCACGTGCTGGGCGCAGCATGATCAAAGTGCTGATACCAGTGAGACTTGATTGCAGCGCCTTGCAGTTGCCACCTGGGGTTTGGCCACATATGTAGGCTGCCTGCCTGCTTCCTGAGGCATGGCCACTGCCTGTTTGACTGTCACTGTGGCAGTGATGTTGTGTCTAAAGTCCTTTCAGCAAGCTGCTGGTGCCAGCAAGCCTGTTCCACGGCATGCTTGAGTTGCGGACGGGCAGTAAGCCACCAGGTCGGGTTTCGGCCACGACATCACCGATTCGGTTGCCATTGACCAGCTCCACATTGACGGCATCACCTGCAAAACACCGATCTGCCACCAGACAACTCTCAGACAGCCACACACAGCCTTTTCAGGATGCAGTTGCTCGGAGACAGACTGCAGGCACAGAAGCTTCTCTCCGCTTGCCCAAGCCGGAGCAGGAAAGCCATCACCCGCAGGTACGGAGGGGCCTCTTGCATGGCCTCATGGTTCTGCCTCGGGTTGTGGGAAAAATGCGCACGCGCGTGCCGCATCTTAAGTCGTCCGCCCGGTGCAGGTGTGTTAAAGCGAAGGCTACCAAGAGCCTGCCAGAGGTTGACGGGCCTTCGAGGCCCAGGAATGTGGCAGTGAAGGCAGCCGGTGTGGCACAGCGGGTGCCAACGGCCCAACCACCAGCCATGGATCTCGGCAGCGGGGTGTGCGCCTCTGGCCTGAACGGCCTGTCAGCTGGGGGACTGGAAGGCTTGAAGTCGGTGAGCACAGATGCATGGGGATTTAGTCACCCCTAAAAATTCATCAGGCCCAGTTCGGCAATGCCCGCGCCTGATCGCACCTGCAATGGCATGTACACATCTTAGGCCTCCCGAGGCAACTTGTCGGCAGCCGATGTCGTGGCAAGGCGGTACTGTGGCCTTCATGCAGACTCACCAGCTTCCTGTTGGTGTGGAGCTTTGTGTGCCTGCATGTGCAGATTTGCAGTGTTGGATGGTTGCGCATGAACATGGGATCTCCCATTATGGATATTGGTGTGCTGCAGGGCACGTTCCAGGTTGCAGCTTCACAGCCAGTCATGTATGCTGTGGAGGAGACTAGCAACCTGTTCCACATTGACAACAAGGTCAGTCTCGTCATTGCTGCTTGCATTGTTTTCGCCTGCTCTGGGCACATGCTTTCCCTGATTTGGCCAGCTTTGGCATGCTCAGTCTACTTCCAACATGTGTACAGATGGATGCCGTGTCAGGCTGGCGCTTTGTTGCCCACAGGCCTGCCTCTCACTGCTGCAGAGCTTGCTGCGTGAGCTTGTGCCTGACTCCTTCCCGGCCAGGCTGGGCCCTGACTGTGGCGCTCCTGGCACGACACAGCGCCGCTTTATCATCATCGATGAGGCGGTGTACGCTCTGTATGGGGAGCAGATGGATAAGGTGATTGCTGCCCACCTTAGCTGCACATCTGCCCGTGCAGGCCTCCAAATACTGATGGCAGCAGCAGAGATACAGCTTTGTCCTCGACATCATTCTAGATCTGGCACAGCCCTCTGGGCAGAAAAACATTGACAACATCCTCAAGCTGTTCTCAATATGGTCTGTGCCCTGGAACCCAGCTGTTCACTGAAAGCTCCTGCTAGGCTGGACTTGTCTGTCCATGCAGCAATCTGGTGGCGCGTGTTTTCCTGCCCAGCATGCGCACTATGTGTCATGCGTGCTCACCAGCTTCCCCTGCTGTGCTGCAGTACATGCAGCACCATGGCGTGGATTATCAGGTGCTGCCCCTGCCCACAAACGAGCCCAACAAGAGCTTCGACCTCGTCTTCCAGGTTGCTGAAGAGCTGGAGAAGTTCAAAATCAACAGGTGGGCAACATCTGCCAAGAGTTTACAAGTGCTGTGCTTGCAGTATTCCTGCAGCTGTGTTTAGCACACTGAGTTAGGCGTCATGATTTCGACAGCACAGTGCCTGGCTGCTGGCCAAGCGTTGCACAAACTGTTTTGTTGGTGTTTGGCACAGTGTGGCCCACTGTTTGCACAGTCACAGCAGCACCAACTGTTCTCCACCTGTCCCTCCCGGCACAGCATGTAGGGGTGGGCCCAGATACGGCTTTTCAGCTGAGCATTTCACACCACCTACATCGACCAAACTGCTGACCAGATCTGTGTTGTCTTTGACAGACGCAAGGAGCCCATCATTGCCATTGGTGGGGGTGTATGCCTGGATGTAGCCGGCCTGGCGGCCAACTTGTACCGCCGCAACACCCCCCTGATCAAGGTGCCCACCACCGTGATGGCCGCAGTGGATGCCAGCATTGGCATCAAGGTGAGCATATGCTGCCTGGCCGGTGCAGCCTGTAGATGCCATCGTGGGCAGACCAGAAAGGCCACAGCAAAGAGACATGCCTGCAGTGCATCAATTCCCCAAGTTGAGTGTTGTGTCTCACTCCTGGACCCACCTGCTGCAGACAGCTGTCAACTTCCATGGCCGCAAGAACAAGATGGGCACTTACTGCCCACCCCTGGCAGTGTTCATTGACAACGCCTTCCTGGCCTCCCTGGAGCAGCGCCACCTCAGCAATGGTTCGGCTGAGATCCTGAAGATGGCCTGCATCAAGGATGCAGCGCTGTTCGAGCTCCTGGAGGAGCACGCAGCTGAGCTGTTGCGTACCAACTTCCAGGTGGGTCAGAGGTACACACATGAAACATGGGCGCCAACTACCAGCCCAGCAGTGTCTGCATCCTACCCCTGACTTGCTGGCAGGGCCTTTCATCCTGCCCGTGATGTGGTGCCCTGCTCTGGCAAGCTGCTACTGCGACATGATTATTCAACTGCAGTGCTCAATGCTTGCATAGCTCCTGTGAGTGTGTGTCCCAGCCCCAAGTGCTTGATGCAGTCTTGTGGCCTGTAGTGGCGCCTTAGCCCCGTGTCTTGTCACCGAACATGTTTTGTGGTCGATCTTCTGCCTGCCCTTGCCCGCAGAGCACGCCACCATAGCCTCGTGTCCTGTCACCGAACATGTGTTGTGGTCTTTCTTCTGCCTGCTGTTGCCTGCAGAGCATGCCGCCAGCATGGCATATGGACTGCAGCATGCCGGGCACCCCAGTGTATTTACCCTTGGCTGCATAGTCATCTTGCCTGGCTGGCTCACTTAGTGTGACCTTCTGCTCTTGATCCTCTTTTGCTGTCACCTGCAGAGCCCTGCAGCCAGCGTGGTGATGCGCCGCAGCATCCAGGGCATGCTGGAGGAGCTGGAGTACAACCTGTGGGAGCACATCCTGCATCGCCTGGTGGACTACGGGCACACCTTCTCCCCCGAGATTGAGATGGCAGCCCTGAACGGGGATGAGGCCATGTTGCTGCATGGCGAGGCAGTCAACATTGACATGGCCCTTACCACCCAGGTGCGCTTGGTACTGTGACCTTTTGGGTGTCTCTCTGCTACCTCAGCCAGCCTCCAAGCCGAATGGAGAGCTGCTAAGCCTCTGATCAGCAATGGCACTGCACTCACCCACCAAGGTGCACTTTGAGCTGTGGGCTGGTGCAGTGGAATATGTGGGTCAGTCCAGCCAGCTGGCACAACACCTGAACCTTGCGAATATGGCTCCACAGGCCCACAAAGAAGCTCTTTGACCCAGGCATGGGGAGGCTTGATATGGCCCTCACAGCTCAGCTGTGCACACAAGGGGGTTCCGTTGTACCTCTATACAGGCTGGTACACAGCCTCAAGGCACAGCTGCATCAGTTGTTTGGCATGCATGTCCACCACAGTGCTCTGGCAGCCACACCCAATCAGTCAGCGATGGGAGCCTAGTAGCAGCCTGCATATGCTGTGAGCAGCTGCAGATGGAAACTTACCACTAAGGTTTTGTACGTGTGCCTTGTATGTGCTGCTCCCTGGTTATCTGCTTTCTGTTCAGCGCTGTTGCCAGCTCAAACAGTTAGATGTGTCTGTCTGCCTTACACGTGGTCCTCTTTGCTTGCAGCTGGCATACCAGCGTGGCATGCTGACCGAAGATGAGCGTGACCGTGTCTTTAAAGTCATGACCGCCCTGGGCCTCAGGCTGTGGGATGATGTATGCACTGTCCCTGTGCTAATGAAGGTGAGTTCTCAAGAAGCTTGGTTTCAACATCGCCCTGGCTTGGTGCAGTGTGTTGCTGTGCAAAGCAGTGTCTGCTGACTTGCTGCACAGCCTGGCTGTGCCCTGTCTCTTGTGGCTTTTCCCTGCCCTTCTGGCTGTACAGTGGCATGCTTGTTTGTGCTTTCCCAGTGCCAGTGCTGCAGCAAGTTTTTGTTACCTGTTGTTGACAGCAAAGATGGCCCCTGTTTGCAGGGACTGCGTGATACAACGCTGCAGCGCGACGGCCTACAGCGCATGCCGGTCATGTGTGGCATTGGCAACGCCACTTTTCTGAATGACATAAATGAGGCCGAGGTTGCGCAGGCTGCTTCCTTTGTGGCCAGGCTGCACAAGGAGCAGGCCCATGCCAGCAGGCCCACCCATGAGAGCCTCTCCATGGGCAACACAATCAGTCCTTTTGGGAAGTCCTTGCCTAAGTCAATTCAGCAGATCATAAACAAGGTCCCAGTAGAAGTCTAGCTTGTACCCCCTGCAATGTCTCTCATCGAGCACGCACCCTCAGTGTAGTGTCTTCCAACCTGTCTCTGGCATGAGACCTGGCATTGCAATGCACCCTTCCATGAGACACAACTTGCACTGTGAACCCCTCAACCAGCCCACTGGCCACATCCCTGTGTCCCTGTGCCTCAGGTGAACCACTGCAACGGCATCTTTTCATTGCCCTGGTTGTATAAGTTATCAAAATTTTTGAGAATGCGTTGAGTGGCCACATGTATGTTCACATGCATGTTCCTGCCAGAACCATGTGAGACCTCAACTTTCTCTGTCACAAAAATGACATTGATCTCTACTTGTAATACTGTAAATCTGGCTGTCCAACACCTGAGTTATGGGTAGGGTAGCCAGCGACACCTTCATTTCCAGTCTATAGCAGCACGCTCCAGGACATACTGTGTCAGCCGTTGCAAATCGTCATCTGACAACCGCTTCCCAAATGTGCATTTGCCCTGCAATTGCACATCACATGCGACACTCAACCCCTGCAAAGCACAGCAGGCAGTCCACTGCCTGCCCACATCCAAGGTCCAGATCCTCGGCTTACAGCTGGACTCTCCATGAGGCAGACACTCAGCTGCAGCCAGATACGAGGGGCGCTGTGAGAGGCTCAGGTTGCTATAGGCCTCTCACCCTTGGTGCACACTCTTTGCCATAGCCCGGCATCTTCCCCTTTCCCTTGTAGATGAGGTCATAAATTGCATCAGATGTGGCAGCATTGTTTCGCTGAAGGTCTCCTGTGCGCAGGGAAGCCCCTGCCTGCACGACATTGCCACCGCCTGCGTGACAGCCTGCAGCACAGGGGGGGCACTTGCATTGCCTGAGCTTAGGCAAAAGGAGTGGCCAACTTTTAATTCTTGAGCTCTTCTGTGGGGGCTTCAACCTCTTTCAAGCCTCGTAGCATAGTTCAGAAACTGGCTGCCTCTGTATATCGCTGATGCAATCACATGGGGGCCGAGCTGTGCCAGCGCTCACCAATGCAACCACTGCTCTGAAAGAGGGCAGCGCCATCGGCGGCCTGTGCTGGGCAGCTGCAGGCGAGGAGGATGGCTGCGGTTGCTGCTGCCTGAAAGAGGCACCTGGAGCCATGCTGGGCCATGCTGGCTGCACGCAATAATCATATGTTGCCAGCCACTCCATAGAGTGAGCAGGCAGGCAGTGCCCTGCAGATCAGCACCTGGCTGGTGGTGCCGCTGACTGCATACGCTTCTTGCTGCCAGATCTTGGGTAAAGCAGCAGGCATGCGTCCTGTGGCATGCCAGTCTAGACCTTGTGCGACCTGGCTTGTCACAGATCCACTGCACTCTGCTGCATGTTGGGGGCAGTGACTGATGTGCTGGCATTGCGCTGATGTGCACAATCTGCAAAAGATGGCATTCGAGCACAATTTTTATTGTGTAGCTGGGCAATATCATAGGCAGCGTTCAGCTCATGTCGAATGCAAGCAACAAACTAGCTGTGGTTATAGGAGCCAACAAAGGAGTTGGCTTGGCGGTGGGCTGATCTCCAGCTTGAGATAGAATCAGCTCCTTGCATTGCACAACCTGCAGTTAACTTATTGTATCGTGCAGGTGACTCTCCTGCTGAAGAAACAGGGCTATATTGTTGTAGCATGCTGCCGCCAATCTACACCTGAGCTGGACGCAGCAGGTGTTCGCTTTGTTGTCACAGGTACATTGCTGCAGTCTACCACTGCAATCTTGCAGAGAGTCTGGCAGTGCCACAGGGCCTTGGGTGCATTGCTGCAATTCATGCATTGCTGGCAGGTCATGCATGGCCACATAAAGCTATGAGACTGCAGTGCCTCTGGCAGCACTTGTCAGCCCTTCAACGGGAGGGCTGGCATGTGTGCAGGCATTGACGTCACAAAGGACAATGGCACAGCAGATCTTCAGGAATTGCTGCCACCACAGCACATCGACCTCCTGGTCATTGCAGCTGGAGCTCAGCAGCTAGACCATGCCCAGAATGTCACTAGAAAGGGCATCCGAGAGCAGTTCGAGGTCAATGCCTTGGGCCCGCTGTTTGCAGTCCTGGAGCTGAGGTCCAGGCTTCAGAGTGGCAGCAAGGTGAGTGCAGGCTGCACCCACATATCAATATGCTTGCATGTGCCTGGCCGGGTGGATCTTCGGGCAGTGAGGTCTGGGCACCCTCAGTAGATGAGCAGGTGTGTGCCTGGTGTACCTGCATGTGCAGCAAGGTGATGGGAGATTGCTGTGCATGTGCAGCAACATGGATATGGACTACACCTGTAAATGTGCAAGCAGGCAAGTGCCTGATGCAGATGCATGTGCAGCAGTTCGAGGGCAGACTACGCCTGCAGCAATGTGAGTGCAGACTGTGCCCTTGGGCGTGTGCCTGATGCAACTTTAGGCAGCAAGACCCAGCCAGACTGTGTCCAGCAAGATTCTCGTCACCAGGCTCGTGCTTGGAGCCTGGTGCACCCACATGTAGAGGAGCCCCTCTGGGCATATGCCTAAGGCACCTCCTTGCATCAAGACCAAAGCAGAGTGCACCGGCAGGCACGTGCCTGGTTGACACACATGTGACGGGGCACAGATGGTTTACACCAGCTCTTGGCCCTGGATGCAGCACAACCAGGCATTGTCACCCATGTAGACACTTCAGTGTCAGGCCTCCCTCTGCCATTGCTTCAGGTGGCCCTCATTTCCAGCAGGATGGGATCTATCACACAGGCAGAGTTCACAGGAGGCAACCTGGTGAGGCTGTGACTGCCTTCTTGCGGGTCTGCACTGCCTCAGTGTCTCTCTCTAGAGTCCAATTGAGAAAACGGGTGGTGCAGCTGCAAGGCTGTCATCGCCTCTGCAAGCCTGCATTTCTCAAGCTGCCTCGCCCTGGCTTGCAGTTTGGGTACCGCATGGGGAAATGCGCTCTCAACATGGCAGGGGCAACGCTGGCGCTTGACCTGAAGCCAGATGGCATTCCCCTGGCGCTCATACACCCAGGCGTGGTGAGCTGACTGCAAAGAAGGAAAGCCTCACCTGTGCCAGCCTGCCAGTGCGATTGTGAGAGATGCAAATGCAGCTCTGGAAAAAGCTGCCCTGTATCCCTGGGCAGTAAAAACATGCTTGTCTGTTTGCACCAGAGGGGTGGCAAACCATGCAATGCAGGTGAACACTGCCATGCTGAGGAATCTGCGCAAAGCCAAAGGGCTGCCAGAGGACCAGTGGAGTGCTGGCTCGATTGAGCCCGAAAAGAGCGCGCAGGGCATCTTGGCCCTGATAAACAAGCTGGACCTCAGCAACTCTGGCTCATACTGGGCTGCCGACAGTGGCGACCCAATTCCATGGTGAGGAGTCCACGAATTAAGCTGCCCTGCCCATCTTGACACCAGATCAGCATGCAGCATGGTGATCGCGTCTGACAACAAACGAATATCAATGACATTTCATAACATGAAGGTGCCGCACCAAAAACGTCCGTGTGAATGAATTTAGTGATGTGAGTTGGAGGCAAGGCCGGCCATGCAGCAAGCAAACATCAGGATGCAGCCCCCTACCCAGCCTCTGGCGCCAAGATGTTGTTCGCTGCTGTCAAACCCGCCTGCTGCAGAAGCCAACGCCGCAAACCCAATGGAGATGAGGGGGTCCATTGCCAGGATGATCTGGCCATGGCTGGCACTGATCCTGGCTTGTGCTTCAATCTGGGTGATTTCACCCGTGGTCCAAGGACCGACAGCAGGCCATAGTAGCACCAACCAGAGAACTACATGCCCATAACCAGGCCACACTGCAGACGCCGGTTTGCCATGTGCAAGCTGACTGAGAATGTCCGCCACCAGCCAAAGGGCAGAGAGGATCGCCATGACAGACAATTTGGCGGTGCCCAAGTGAATGGCCTTGAAGTTTGGGGCATGCTTGCTTTGCCGGACCATCACCATGGACCAGAGGCCTGCTGCAAGGATAATGATGAGATCGCCTAGCAGTGCTAGCTGAGCTGGGCTGTGTTCTGAGTCTACATCAGCAGCTGCCTTGGCAGGATCTGTGGTCAGCAGGATGCCGCCCAGCAGGCCGACGATTGCGCCTGCCCACATCAGCCGCGGCACCTCCTCCCCAGCCAGAGTTGAAAGGATAGGGGTGAACACGATGGACGCCCGTACAAGAAAAGCGCCACGACTGGTTGTTGTAAAGGCAAAGCTGCAGGGCATGCATGCAAATAGACATCAGCCAATGTTTGAGGACTGTGCATAGGGCCACTTGCAAGCCAGAGGCAGACATGCAAGGCATGGGGCAGAAGAACACGAGGCCAATGATGCAGCTAATTGGGGCGAGGGCATGTCAGCATGTAAGCTGGGGGACATGAGACAAAAATGGATCCAGTGGGTGGCCACCGTGACAAGTGCATGGCTCTCACGGGGCAGACAACAAGAGCTGGGCAACAGCTGCTTGCAAAACACAAGTTAGGCCTCACAGCTCTCCCAGCTGCCAGCTCACCCAACAATCATGATGGAGTTGGCCGCAAAGGCATAGCACCCCAGCTCCAGGCCTGCCAAGCGCACGTCCTTGGTGCTACAGCTCAGGTAGCCTGCCACGGCCTGCAGGAGCTTCCACTCTTTAGTGCAAGCAGTGGTCAGTGTACTAGGCAGGTGACCTTGGTCTGTATGCAAGAAGGGCCTGGGCAGCACTGCACTAGATGTGTGGGAGTTGGATCTTCATGGGCGGCACTGGAAAGGGAGGAGAGCATAGGACCAGGAAAGCAGCAGTGATATAGCCATTGTAGATGGCAGCTGGCAGTCAGCAGCAGTGGTCTGGTGGGCAGGATAGCATGCAGGCACACTGCGCCGAGGCGCAGGCTGCAAGGTCTTTGAAAGCTCCCAGCGGCAGTCAAGTGAAGTGTTTGGGCGAGGCAGCAGCTTTCATTGACCTGCAGGGCCTGGGCCAGCCATCCCTCAGCTGGGCAGCCCCGCCAGCGCTGAGACAATGGCTGCAAAGAGCCATCAGGCAGACTCGCAGCGGCTCCAGCTGCCACGCCGGCCGGCACTGGCGCGCTGAGGGCTGCTGCAGCGAACAGCGGCGACAGAGGGGATTCCTGCCCCTGAGCCGCTGCGTGCAGGGAAGGGGGCAGCTCTCCAGAAGACGCCACAATGTGCCGGGTGCCTTGGTGCAGCGGGCTGTAGCCATTCTGCTGGGGCCCAGTGCTGGCTTGGGACCAGGCTGTAGGGGACAGCTCCCCTACAAGCACACCAGGGGTGAGAACGAGCTTGCGGCTGCCCCCAACGCAGATGATGGGTATTCTGCAGGGGTACAGTGCTGGCTGGCAACCAGCAGGAGCCAGCTTCCCTGCAGACGCGGTGAGGTTACCGTTGGTGCCCGCACGGTTGAGGATGCCTTGGCGCCTGCCCCATCCTGGTCACAAGCCCGCACATCAGTGCAATTCCCACTTGTATACCACTTGGATCAAGTAACCATGCACAATGCAAGTTTCTGCCACGATATGCAGCAAGACTGCGTCCTGACTGGGCTGCAGCACATGAACCAGCCAAACTCCCAGTGCCTGGCCTCCCATTGGCTGAGATTGCGACCTCTGCCAGCTCATCTGTGGACACATTCCCACTGCACCTCACAGACTGCGCCTGGGCTAGGCAGCCTCACCTGAATGAGCTAACTTGTCAGTGCTGGTTCGCTCAGCGGTCTCCAGCTTGATCAGGCGGAACTGGTACCTCTGCTGGTCACCAGACTCCAGCCCATCCTCTGGAGGCAAGGGCTGTTGTGCATGCTGGGTCAGCTGCAGCATCTCCGAGTCTGCATCCTGTGGTGTGCGGCGCCTACGGAGCATTGTGATGAGGCGCAGCCCCTGGCTGGAAGGCAGGAAGGGTGCAGTGAGAGGAGCAGCAACCAAGCTTTGATGGGGCCAAGCCTCTGGCTGGGTGGCAGAAAAAACTGCTGTGGGTAAAGCAGCAACCAAGCTGTGAGGAGGCCACAGCCCCTGGCTGGGATGCAAATAAAAGTGTGCAGAGTGAAGCAGCACCAAGCTGTAAGGCCTCAGTCTGGCTGGGAGGCAGGCATGGGGCACGTCTCAAATGCCTGGATTTCGCGGTAGTGACATTGGTGCCAGCGTTGCAGCACAGGCGGGGCAAAGTGCACCTGCCCAACAGCACCATGCAGCACACGCGCAGCAGTGCGTTCTCCCAGACAGCAGCTACTCTAGATGGACCTGAAGTGCAGTGCCTGACAGCCTTTGCATGGGCTGTACCACAGCAGGAGTAGGTATCGCAGGCGCACCTGAGTGCCAGCAGAATAAAGGCTGCCAGCACTGTTTGTGCAGCGGCCAGCACGGCTGAGGAGGGGGGCCCAGGTGAGAGGTAGAGGAAGCGCAGGGCCAAGGGGTTTGAACCCCAGATGAGTGCCGTGACAACCATGAGCACCTGCCCTTCAATTTTCCGCCGGCGTGCTCTGTGAGGCTGCTGCGCTGCGCCCAGGTTGCTGCTGCTGCCCTGGCTGAGCTGTGAGGCTGGGTAAGGAATGCAGGCCTGCCCATCGGCAGGCAGCTCGCCTGCTGCCATGACTGAGCGGGGAGGCTGATCACATCTAGCATGCAAGCGGGCTCTGTACAAGTGTTGCTGCAGGACCTACATGATGCATCAAAGCCTGCAGGAGAAGGTCTCAGCATCAGTACATCAGAGCCACAGCAAGCTCTTATTGCTGCTCAGCATCATGCTGGCCAGTCACATATACCCAGCATTGAAGGAACATGTTCAGCTCACCCCTGTGGCCTGAAAGCTCTAGATGGACGCCTGCCCAGACAACTTTCAGGCTGGACAGTGAGAGGGTTGGGCAAGGGTTTATTGCGTGGCAGCAAAAATCAGGCGGCAGGTGCGGCCACTTCAGCCACGCACCGGCTGCTCACCTAGATCTATACATGACAGGAGAGCAGCTTTCCAACGGTCAAATGGCGGATCAGCGACTGCCCCGGCATGCATTTGGCAGCACTGGGGTGCAGTGCTCAGTGGTTGGCCTGGGATGCAGCCCCTTTGGCCATGCATATGGGGTGAGTGGACTGCAGATGCCAACCACTGCTTCCAAACCACCTGCAATGTTGCTGGCCCGCATCTCAGCAGGTGCCGCCTTGCCCTGCAGAGCCCAAATGAGGATCAAGCAATTGCAGCTGTGCATCTAGCTGTCAAAAAGTATGGCCTCAACTTCTTTGATGTGGCCCCATTCTATGCCGGTGGCGATGCTGAGCGGGTGAGAATCTCACATCCACGTGCTGCATAGCTGCCACCTGGCAGCACCTGGGCTGCTTGGCAGCTCCATGCGGTGTGTCTTGTTCAGCTCCTGCCATTCCTGGCAGGCCTTGCCCAGAGGTCCACTGACAGCCCGTTGCTTGTGTGCTGCAGCTGCTGGGGCGGGCGCTCAAGGGGCTGCCCCGGGAGGACCTGATTGTGTGCACCAAGGTGGGCAAGTATGTGCCCGGGGAGCCAGAGGACTTCAGCGCAGACAGGTGAGTGCCCCCCACCATCTGCAGCACCTGTGACACTGCAATCCCTTTGACATGTCATGAGGCTTGCATCGTCAACATGTGCACCCATGTGCGCACCCACACCAGCTCCCCCAGATCTGAAGTACTGTCTTGAGACTGTAATGGCAAGCACAAAATCGACATGGCAATTCCGAGCGCTGCTCAAAGCTCTACAGGCTCACATTGATGATGCTGTGCATGCAGGATTACGCGCAGTGTGCACGAATCCCTGGAACGCCTGCAGCTCAAGTACATTGACGTGATTCATTGCCACGACATCGAGTCAGCAAAGGACATGAAGCAGGTGGGGCAGCCAAGCTGAAAGGGCGGCATGTATGGGAATGTCAGCAAGCTGCGTGTCGTGCAGCAGCACATAATCAGCTGAACGCATGTAAGCATGCAGTTGCTGTTCTGCAGTGAGCAGCTGGCTGCTCAGTGCTGCCTTGCACTGCAGATTGTGACTGAGACAATCCCAGCCCTTCAGAAGCTAAGGGACCAGGGCCTTGTCAAGTTCATCGGCATCACTGGCCTGCCCCTGGACATCTACACATACGTGCTTGACAGGTGAGCAGCTTGTGAGCAGCATTTGCGACGGGCACTGGAGCACAGAACACCACCAATGTGGTGCCAACCTCAAGTACAACACGAGCCGTGCTTTGTACTGCACAGTCAAGCTTGTAAAGAGCTACCCTGAAGTGCCTGGAGCGATATCTGTCACTGGCATCATCCAGCTGAGCACAACAGCGATGCTTTGCATGCCCTTTCAGGGTTCCAGTGGGCTCCGTTGACTGCATCCTGTCCTACTGCCACCACAACCTGAGTGACAAGACCCTCCTGGGTCTGATGCCCTACCTGAAAGAGAAGAAGGTTGCTGTCATCAGCGCTTCCTTCTCATCCATGGGACTGCTGCGGAAGGAGGTGAGCGATTGATGTCTAGGTGTGGGCCTTAGCGTGCCTTCTTGCCCATAGGCCAGTGTGGTCAGCTGCCCCGAGGGAGTGGCTGCCTCGCACCTGCCATCAGTAGCTCCCTCAAGCAGTTGTACATCACGGCAGCTGTGCCACCTAGCTGTCAGACAGTCCCGATGTGACAGTCCTGGCTTGCCCTGTTGTCTTCCAGTACATGTGCCAGAGAACTGCTCGTGGCTGCAGGGACCCCCATCCTGGCATCCAGCTCCCAAGGAGATGCAGGAGGCTGCAAAGAAGGCAGCTGACCACTGCACACAGCGTGGCACAGATCTGGCAAAACTGGCAATCAAGGAATTTGTGAGGTGAGCTTCCTGCTCGGACTGCAGCTGTTTTCCACTGGAAGGATCCCTGGCTCTCTGGAGCGTTGCTCAGCTTGAGGAAGCTCTCCTTGCTAGGCTGAAGGCCCATGCAAGCATGTTCTGGCCTGCCGCTTGCCTTGTTGGAACCATCAGCTGCAATGTTCTGTCCTGCAGGAACCCTGACATTGCTGTGAATCTGATGGGGATGGTGACGCCAGAGGAGGTCGAGACTGATGTTGGGATCTCGCTGGAGGCTTTGGGATTGAAGCCAACCAAAGAGACAGCGTTGGAGGAGGCTGTTCTCAAAGATGTGCAGGGCATCCTGAAGCCTGTCATGAACATCACATGGAAGACAGGACGGCAGGACAACAGAACACCTTGATCTGAGCCTTAGTCTGAGCCTCTTCAATGAATCTGCAGCTGTGTCCGTGAATTCATCGCCAGCAGCAACAATAAACTCAATCAAGATTCGAGACCTAATGTTGCACACTTTCTTGCCAGCCAAGCTGGGGATCCATGGCGACCTGACTGAGGAAGCGGGGTACGCATGAACGTGCTGGATCATGCCCGAGTGCACTCCAGCAACTCAGCCAGCACAAGTGGCAGATGTGAATCAGATCACAATCTGTTGGGCTGCAGCAAGGGCAAGAGGTGCCTGCTCATATCCCCACGTCATAGGAGGAGGCAACAGGGCACTAGCAAGCTTAGAAAGGGGGGAGCACATGGCACTTCGGTGCCTGTTTCAGCCATTGCAGGCCCCACAGCATGGGATGGCAGGTATGCTCCTGTGACCGCTTGATGTTGCCCAGAAGGCTGAGCACCATTCATCAGGCAAAGTTGCCACTGCAGGGAGGCAAGCATGCAGCAGGTACCATCACTGGCAGAGGTCTCAGATAGACAGGGCCCACTGGATGGAGCTTACCTGAGGGACCTCCTTTGGCAGCAAAGACGCCACTGCGTCATTGCAGGTACGCGACACCTCAGCTTGAGCGCCACGTTTGCTCACGGGAGTGTATCACTCATTGCATGCACAGAGAAGCAGGACATCTCCCATGCCAAACCCTATTGCCAGCCTCCAGTGCAGCAGCAGCACATGTATCCCTCCAACTCTGCTGACACTGCTATTCGCCTGTAGGCTTTGCCCTGGTGGTATGCACCAGCTGCAACCTGGCCTCCCCAGTTGTGACTGGCATCCTATTTGAGATCCTTGTGGGCAAGCAACCCATGTCACAGTAAGCGTCACGCAGTGCACCGGCTTTTGCTGACCTGTGGCCTTTTGAGACCATGTGCCTGGCTGCTCCACGGTGCTTGCCTGACAGCATGCTGGTGTTGACAATTGTCAAGCAGGTTGATGCAGATTCGCATGCCAATACTCTCATCGTCCCCCCGCACCTGCAGGTACCCCAAGTGGCTGGCGCTGTTTGCCGCTATGTACACCCTGGAACCCCTGCTCACACGGGTTTACATCAAGAACGCATGCGCAGCAGGAGAGAAGGTGCGGCAGCCTGGCTGCTGAGTGCACTGCCAACCCAGTGTCTGGCTCCCACCCGCAGCTGCTGCTGCCAGCACCATGTTTGCCCCTGCACAACACGCATGCAAACCCTGAGAGCCTGGCTGCAGCTTGCTCAACCCCGGGCATGCCTTGCTCTGCTCTGGCTCAGTTGCACCTTGCACCTCACCAGTGGCCCTGGTGGCCACGCCCTGCATCCTTGTGTGTATAAGTACCCCTGCTACTCTGCAGGGCCTTGCAGCACCTTTTTGGCCCTTTGAATGAACTTCACTGCTTCTCGTTGTGCCCTGCAGTGCCTTGCAGCACTGCGACTAGAGCTTTTCAGAACCCTTCTTCTCCAGAAGATCGAGTTTTTTGACCGCCACTCCACCTCAGACCTGACCTCCCTGCTCTCAGTGGAGCTAGATACGCTCCGCAATTTTGTATTCAGCAATGTTTCACGTGACCGAGGGCCCCGGGCAGTCCTGGAGTGTATAGGGGCTGGTGAGGCTTCATAGGCAGCGCGTTGCCTGCTGCCTGGTGGCACAAGCCAGATTCTCATTCCGCAGCATTGCATTGTGGGGCTACAGCGCAGCCTTATGCCATTGACATGACATCTTGCCTCTCAGGGTGATGGAGGTGCATATCACCCAGAGCAATGGCATGTTGAACCAGTGACTACGTCTGGCATACCCTTGGCAGTGATGGCAGCTCATGCATGAAGCACTGCCCTGTAGTGTCTGTATATTTGCCAGCGTTGCCAGGCTGCAGTTCTGGTGCTGTTTGCGCTCTCGTGGCGCCTGGGCCCAGTGCTGGCGATGGTCATTATCGCAACAGGGTGCACAGCAGCCCTGTACAAGCAGCAGACCAAGGCAGTGGAGAAAGCTGCCAGCACAGCGCTGTCGAGGATGGTGGGTATTGCCAGCCAGGCCTTCAGCTCCATCAGGACTGTCAGGTGGGGCAAATTGCACGTCTCTTGCGTGCTGGACTACTAACGTACTTTTTGCACCAACTACCATCGTACTTTCTGGACCCTGGGGCTTTGAGCAGGGTGCCAGCACAGTGGCTGCGTCCTGCATGGTGCCAATTGTACAGGCACATGCCAGCGACTTCAGAGTTGTAAAGAGCCCTCCTGTGCTTTTGAGACAAGCTGCTGAGCTGTTGCAATTGCCGTCCGCACAAAACAGTGTGCAGCAGGACACATGTCACTGTTTTTGTGGTGTTTGTGCAGGTCCTTTGCTGGGGAGGCCCTGGAGAGGGAGCGCTTTGCCTCGCATGTCAGCGAGTCTTATCAGGCTGGCATGTCTTTTGCGGGTGCCAAAGCCAATCTGGAAAGCCTCAACAGGCACGCTGCACAGCCTCGATGCGCCATGCATTGCTGCACCATGTGCCCACCTGCTGGCTGTGCCCCAGATCACTGTCGGCTTGAGCACCCCGCCAACAATCACTCTGCAGTTTACTTCACTGGACAGGCCAGAAGCTCTGCCCATGCCGCATTCCTGCCGGTGCACATCGTCTCACAAAGGAGGCGTCAGGCGGCACTGGGCAGTTGGCACCTCGGCATGCTGGCACTGTGTGCGCTGGGGGCAGTTTGCCCGCATGGCTGCTGCTCTCTGGCTGATCCAACAAGCCGTGGCTGTGGTCCCTGCAGGGGCGCAGTGCACCTCAGCCTCCTGGCACTGTATGCACTGGGGGGCTTCCTTGTCAGCCAGGGGCTGATGCCGATCCGGATCCTCCTGTCAGCCATCGGCTTCACCTTCAGCTTGGTCTTCGCCACCCAGGGCCTGGTGCAGACGCTGTCCGATGTGCGGCGGGTCAGTGGCTCTCTGGACAGGTGGGGGTTGGCTTTTGAAGACTCATGCTTGCCCAAGTCTCCCGTCTGCCCTCAAGCTGACGCAAGCTCAACAAGGTGGGATCCTGCCACGGCGAAACCACCTCCTCACCAGACTGCTGCCTCAGCCTCAGCACGGCCGCGGCCTGCAGTCTCCCTGGAATGAGCAGTGAAGCAAGTCCCAGGATCGCCTGCGCGTCAGCAGCTTGGGCTCCTGGCCCCCTGCCGGCCGGCCTGTTCAGAGGCTATGCACAGGATCAGCTGCACCTGACTCTGCAACATACAGACACCTTCTGTCTGAAGCGTGGCCAAACCCCTCCCTGGCGGGGGCGCTGCCCGTCAGCCCTAGCAGCCCTACCATACAGCAGCACAATGGTCTGCAGCTGCAGCCACCCTCCCGGTGGCTGCCATGCAGGATCCAGGACCTGCTGTCTGAGGCGCAGCCAGACCCCTCCATGGCGGGGGCGCTGCCCCCCGGCGCTTGGTGGAGGGCGAGTGGAACAGGCGCCAGCACGGTTGACGCTGTCTCCACCAATGGCAGCGCCCCGGGTGTGCAGCCCTACGGGCCAGATGCAGGAGGTGCAGCTGTGGTGGCCGCCAGGCGGTCAGCACTGGAGCTGAGGGAGGTGCACTTTGCCTACCCCTTGCGGCCAGGCAGCTTTGGTGAGAGTTGCTGCGGCTTGGACCCTGCACTGGGACATCTTGGGTATGCTCTGGTTCCATGCAGGACCTGGGTGAGAGCTGCGGGGGTGGCCCATTGCCCACCCCTGTGGCCAGGCAGCCGAGGTGAGAGTGGGAGCAGCTCGTCAACAGAAATAGGCATCTCGAGGGCACCTATGGCATATGCTATGTGTGGCAGGCGCCATGGCCTGCCCCTTGCGGCTGAGTGTGCCTGCCTGTACTGTGTGCTAGCTGTCCCGTCTGAAGACCATCAGTGGAAGTATAGCTGCTTGAGATGCTGCTGTTCAAAGTGGCCTGTGCCTTGCTGCACTGCCACCTAGGGGTTTGTGGCAGCGCCTTCAGCCTGCCCATCATGCAGCACTGGCGCTGTGCATGAGGCGTCCCCTGCATTCACAGTGCGCTGTGCCCTGCAGTACTCCGAGGCCTGGATTTAATCCTGCCCCGAGGGTCGGTCACAGCCATTGTGGGGCGCAGCGGGGCGGGCAAGAGCACTGTTGCAGCGCTTCTCTCGCGCTTCTACGACCCTACCTCAGGTGTGCTGCAACCTGCCTACCATTGCTGGGCTGAGTCCAAACGTCAGCTGCTAACAAGCCCTGTGGACCTTCCATTTGAGCTGATTCAGCTCTGCAGGCACAATGCTGAGGTCAGAGAGTCATGCCTTGTGCAGGGTCCATATACCTTGGGGGCCAGCCAGCCACCGACTTCACTCGGGGGGAGTGGTCGAGGGCTGTGGCTCTGGTGTCACAGGAGCCTGTGTTGTTTGCTGGTGAGGGACCAGTGCCATCGCGGCGCCACCATGCGTGCTGCTCCACCTGAGAGGACCCCCTGCACCACTCAGCAGCATTCTTGTGCGCTGTGTTGGGCAAAGCTGGGCGCCTCCAGCCCCTGCTCGTGCAGACCTGCACGGTCAGACTGCCAGCGTGGACCAGCACTGCACGCCTGTCTCGTGATGGCACCCTGACAGCCAGTCTGGCATTGCGCAGCTTGTCGCGCGGGGGCACAGCTTGCCAGTGTGCAGCTGCGCTGTGTGCCTGTCAGCTGCCAATCTACCTGGCAGCCGGCAGCACTTACCTGCATTACAGCCGTGCCTGCCACTGACACCCTGCCACTGATGCCCTGCCACTCAGTAGCATCTCTTGCGCTACCTACCCAGTGGAGCAACGAATAGCATTTCTCAGATCCTTATTTTTCATATGTATTCATGTTGATGTTGATATTGATGTTGAACTATGACCAGATGAGATGGGCAGGGGTTGCACTTTGCATGTTGGTAATTTACTGGCACCCCCAGCAGTTTAGCAGTTCACTCCTGCAATTTGTTGCAACATCCTGGCAGCTGAAGGCAGCTCTGTTCGCGGTGCAGGCACCATCGCAGACAACATTGCATATGGGCGCTATGGGCGCTGCACCCATGATGAAGTTGAGGCAGCAGCCAGGGCTGCCAACGCCCACGACTTCATCATGGAGCTGCCTCAGGGCTACAGCACCACTGTGGGTGATCGGGGCACCCTGCTGTCTGGGGGCCAGCGCCAACGCGTCGCCATCGCCCGCGCCCTGCTCAAGGTGGGTGCCTCTGCAGCATCTGCCTGGTGTGGCACCTGAGACTCCTTTGCACCTCGTCCCTTCTGTTGGGTTGTGGGGTGGGTCTTTGTCAAGGTTTTGCACACAGCACACCAGTACTCGCTGCTCTAAGGGGCCATTGCCAGCACGTGGCCCTTGCTGATGCTCTGCTTGAGGTGCCTGAACCCTCACCTGAGCTTTGCTTGCGGCAGGTGCTGGTGCAAGCAAGGGCTTCATTGCTTGAACCAGGGTATTGGTGTCCAGATTGCTCCATGCTGTCTACACATATGCAGTGCCTGTGCAGGTGAAAGATTGATCGTGTTGGAAGCTTCCTGCCATGGGGCCAGCATGCTGCAAACTTTAGCGAGCTGCGTCCTGCCTGCCTGTGCAGGACTCTCCAATCATCATAATGGATGAGGCCACATCTGCACTGGATGTGAAGAGCGAGCGGCTGGTGCAGCAAGCAGTAGAAAACCTGGTGGCAGGGCGCACAGTGCTGGTCATCGCACACAGGCTCAGCACGGTGCAGGTGCGGGTTGCTGACTGCATCAAGTGCATTCGCTGCGCAGCCGATGAACAGGCTCAACAGTCAAGCTCATCCTCAGCCAGGAGGCACAACACTGGTCATTGCGCACAGACTGAGGTGCAGCTAGCCAACTGCATCAAGTGTAGTCCGTTTGCAGGCGCTGAAAGATGGCGTGTCTGGAAGGCATGGCTAGGCTGAATCGCACTTCACAAGCCAAGCATGTTGACTTTCACGCTAACCTGTGCTGTGATGCAGGCTGCTGAGCAGATTGTGGTCCTGGAGCAGGGCCGAGTCAAGGTGATGGGTACAGGCTTGTCGGCTTTGCATGCTTGGGACGTGCTTTATTGCAAGGGCTTGACGGTGTCCTGGCTGGCCTACAGGAAGTCGGCAACCACCAAGAGCTCGTGCGCAGGAATGGTGTGTATGCAGACCTTGTGTCCTCCCAGTCCCTGTCTCTCACCGCCAGTGTCTGATGGTATATTCATTTGCTCATCGACCTTTCATGTCACAGAGCACGAGAGCCTGTGTAACCCCGAAGCCTGTGTCTCTGCTCATGCTGGCACTATGGCGTCTGTGTAAATGACTGCAGAAGCTAGGGTTCGCAAGAAAGGCATCAGAGATGAACCTTACAGGTCTGAGCATGATATGGGGCAGCAATCAATTGATTGCATAGGGTGTGCGCCTTGGTGTGGGGGCCTCTGCAGCTATCGATTGGTGCCTAGGCGTTCTGCACAGGGATGACGGTGTCCATTCGTCTGGGAGGCATTGACTAGCCAGTCTCAGCCTCATAAGCCATGTTCCAAAAAGCAACCTCCTGCTGAGCCACTTTGCCAACTGCTGTCCCTACCAGCTCTGCCTCCTGCAAACAGACGCCTCTTCAAGCATACATCCTTCCAAAGGAGCTGCGGACTGTCATCTCTCACCTCACGATTGGCTTTTGACATACAGTCATCCACTGTATGCAGTAGAGCTTGACAGTAGGCTGTGAATTCAGGGCTTCCCCAGCGGTCAGCAAATTCCTGGTATGTAGGCTGCACAGAGGCCTGACTCCATGCCTGCAGCAACCCCGTGAAGGCACCAGCAGACTCAGGCATGCCTGCATAAGCGATCTGCGCAGGGGAGCGTCATCACAGCAGCTACATCTTTGACCAGGCTCGACCTCACCTCATTGTACGCCCTCTCAATTGCCCAGATCACCGCAATCTGCACAGTGAACGAGCTGCCAGTCCGCAGATCCGTCATGAACTGGCAAAAGCTCTGGCAGCTTGGCAGCAATATGGCTGTGTGCAGCTGGAGACCCCTCTCCTGACTTTTGGCCTGCATTCATGTCTGGCTTGTTAGTGACATGCCAGCCAGGCAGGGCATGAGCCAGGGACTGACTTTCCTGGAACCAGCGTAGCTCTGCCTGAAGCGCTGTCAGCCCACCAAACAAAACATCAAAAGCTTGGAAGGGCGCCTGTGACAGAGCATGTGCCACCAGTCTGCATGCAGGTGATCTGAAGCTCAGTGCATGACAACTGCCCAAGCTTTGTCTGATCACATCAAGTCACCTGGTGAACTCTTGGACGAATGAGTAGTCCTGTGTGAGCCAGGTGTCAAACTGCTCCTTTGTCATGGAGCCGTCCCTGATAGCCTGCAGGAATGGATTGTGGATTGCAGCACTCCACACAGAGGCATGCCTGCTCCACAACTCTTCTGCCTTCATACACACCAGATTTGACCTAGCTTGTCTTCTGCACCCTCCACAAAAGCAGCTTTTCAGAGATTGTGCTACATTTTCACATCGCAAGTCTTCACCCTGTGGCCCAGAATCGTCAAATGAAATGCTCACATTGACATGGCCAGCTCAAAACCTTATGGCCGTGTAATCTATGCAATTGCCAGCAGGTGAGCCAGCAGGAATTGTTGAGCAGAGACAGCGTCCTGCTGGAATGGACACAGCACATGCTCTCTGAGCCCGACATCTTTCAGCAGTAGTTCCATAGCTGGTGATCTTCTCCAACCGATCTTTACCTGCTGACGGCATGGTGGTCCTTGGGAAAGGCCTGGTGCTGCACCTGACATGCCTGCTGCTCCAGCATGGCCAAATGCAGTCAATGCCTGTAGGCGACAACCATTGTCATCTGGCAGCATGGGCCTGCTGCAGAGTTTGCATTGTTGCGCTGGGTGACTCTGCTGCCAAGTGCTTTCGTTCTGACCTGGAGCAGGCTGGAGAGAGATTGGAACCATGTAGGACGTAACTCGTGACGCCTCAGTGGCGCAGCCGCCATGCAGGAGGTGACTGGCCAGTAGGCCACAGAACTGCTGCTTCAGATGGCAGTCATGCAACTGCAGCTGCACCAAAACCTCTCGCGGAAGCAGGAGCCCCAGCTCGTGCAGGATGTTGGGGCATTGCTGAGTGCTACAGTCAGGGGAATTGAGTTGCAAGGTGAACGCTCTGTATTCTGGTGCCCTGGCATTGCTGGCTGCCCAGGGGCCTGACAGGTCCCCCAGCCACGATCTATCTAGGAAGAGGTGCGCTTACACAGCCTGAACAGCAAGCTGTGGCTGCCTTCCTGACTTAGTATTACCTGGGCTTCCCTGTAGGAGGCAACCTGGTGCTGCTTGAAACGAACCTTGGCCACTTGAAGTCATTGTCAGGTGGCCAATGGCCACCTGGAGCAAGACTGACAGGATGATGGTCGCCCGCTACAATTGTGCAGCTAGCGTGCGCCCTCGTGAGGAGTGCAATGTGCTTCATAGCCTGAAGTGCCAGGATGTCATACTGGCCACTCTGAAGGGTTCAACAGAAGCTCACAGGAGGCCATGTGACTCCAAAGAGCCAGTTCTTGCCGGCTGGCCCACCACTGCTCTGTTGATTCCCAAGCATGGAGCAGAGATTAGGAGGCGTGCCCAGCTGTAGAGCATTCTCCAGCCAGCGGGCCAGCGGGCCCAAGGTCAACAGCCCTGACGGTGTGCCCTGCCAGGAGGGCAGGACCTGTGCCAAAGATGAGGCCCTCAAGTTGTGGCTGATACCATGTACAGGACTGTTTCATGTTCGTCTTGCTTGGCAGTCACTTGGCATAGTCATCAACTACCAGCCATTTTGCAGAGAGTGTTTGCCCATGTCGAGGCCTGTTCCAGTCCAGACATACCTGGATCCAGCTGATTCTGCGGCTGGTAAAACATTCACTCAAGTACCCCGTCTTGTTGGCAGCAGATCAGCTTGTAATTGTTTTGACTTGCTATTGAAACAGCATTCGATTGTCAAACAGCACTGCACCAAAGCCCTTTAGGACAGTGCCAACTTTGTGACAGCCCAACTTCACGACAGGCTGCTGCCACAGTCCGAGTTCAGGGGCTCTTGGCCACGCGCTCTGCAGAGAAGCTGCGGCTCCGTCTGTCAGGTGTGAGGCTCCTCCTGCGAGGACTCCTGGAGTCGCGCCTGGGGCTTCTTGAGACACGACGCGGGCTCCTGGAGTCGCGCCTTGGGCTCCTTGAGTCACGGCCCCTGGGGCTGCAGGCAAGCATCACAGCTTATCAGACATGAAATCTAGGTAGCAACAAACTTCATCTGTAGGGCACGACGCATGACACAGCACAAGGAGCAGCCCAGCCTGTCAGCACCAAGTATGGGCACCAAGGGCCACTGAATAGATATATATATGGGACACAGTCCTGAGACGATGCAGATAGCAGAGCCAAATTGCAGAAGCAGCCAGCAGACCCCTGATGGCCTGCTGCACTGCCGCCGCAGCTGCCGCAAAGGAGTTCACAGCCAGGCAGGGGCTTCAATGGCTGCAGAGCCACTGCAACTGATTCAAAGACAGTGGCAAGTCCTGTACCTCAGCGCTGCACCCTACCCTGCACCACAATGCAGATCAAAGTGGAGTACCTGCGGCTGCGGCTTCCCCTGTCCCTGCTGCGGCTGCGGTCTCCATATCTGCCACCACGGTCGCCATAGCGTCCCCCGTCGCGGTCATCATAGCGGCTCAAGCCCCTGGGCTCCCTGCGGGCAAAGCCTCAACCTGTTGAGGGCGCTTTGCTCATGCAGTCCTGGAGGGGAAGCTCTCAGTGCGTGGCAGGCTGGTGCTGGCATGCTGCACAGTCCTGCTGCTGGACACAGCTCGCGAGACACTGGGCCCGTGCTGCAGGGACGCTGACCCCTGCTGTGGGCAGTGCACAGATGCAGTGCTGCACAGATCCAGGGGAAGCAGCCATCGTGGAGCAGCTTCACTGGGCAGCCCTGTGCAGGGATGCAATAGCCGAAAAGCACACTGCCAGGCCATTGCACAGCACCTTCCGCAGGCAGACCCTTCCGGGGCACTGCAGAGCCAGAGTGCTGAGGGCAAAGCACACAAGTGAAACTAGGGCAGCCCTGATGCTGCAGACAAGCTTCCGGCCAAAGCAGTGCACAGCCCTACAAGTAGGGCATTGCACAAGCATACTGGAACCAGGCGCCTGGCAGTGAGCAGCATTGGCAAGCGCTCAAGGCAAACATGTTGCATTGCTGCACGAGGCAGGACATGACTCTCACCTGCAGTTCTTGGCAATGTGGCCATACTCATTGCAGTTGAAGCACCTGCAGGAAAGTAACAGCAGCTAGAGTCAGGGCTGACTGGGTGGCCCAGCCTTCAGGTGCAGCAGCAGGCAGAGCTGCAGGCAAGCCAACAAGGCAAATTATAGGACCCAGGTTGTGATGCTGACCTGGGTGGCTCCCTGGGTCCAGATCCATATCTGCATCAGGCTGAGCAGTCAGAACTCAGCAGCAGCAAGGTCTGCGGTCAAACAGATGGGCAGCTTGGAGCATGCAGACGAACGCAGCGCTGAGGGCAAAGCAACGGGCAGTGCCACGCTCATGGCATGCAGGCTGAGCGCTGGCAGCAACCTTTGCCCTGAGGCCGGCCAAGTTCAGGCCTCGGATACCTGCCAGGCAGAAAGCCAAACATAATGCTGCATCTGCACCCCTGCGAGTGTGCAGCCCCTGTGATGAAGCTGCAAAGCAGGCTCACCCGCCGCCACCGCCGCCGCCATAACCACCTCCGCCACCATAGCCGCCACCGCGTGGGGGTGGGCCGCCATAGCCCCCACGGTCATAGCCGCCTGCAAAACTCGGCTGACTCAACAGAGGCAGCATTGGCTGTGCATGTCATGTGTCGTGCAGGAGGCACATGACCAGCATTGGCAGAAGCAGAGGGCACAGCACTGGTCAAGTTTCAGAGGTTGCTGTCAGTGGGCTACATTATCAGCAAACAGGGCAGAGCCAACGCACAGCACAACATGTTGATGCTTAAATGACACTGTGAATGCTCCCACACTTCATCCCGAAGCCCAGCCAACCATCAACATCAACAGCCCTTCTGCCACACACCTCCGCCGCCATAGCCTCCTCCGCCGCCGTAGCCGCCGCCGCCCCCACCTCTGAAGCCACCGGGAGCGCCCCCGCCTCCGCCCCCGCCACGGTTGCGGTCTGGGCGGGCCAGCTCGACCCTCCAACCGTGCCGTGCTGCAGGTGTAGCGGGATTTCGCAGGAGCCCGGATTAAGCCTCAGAAAAGCATGCTGCTGGGCGTGACAACGCATGGCTGACGCTCCGACCGCAGACAAGGAGTGTCGGGCGTCAAGCAGCGCCAGAGCTCACAGCTGTCAACAGGTAGTGGCCACGCAAACCAGAGCAGATGCTGCATCTCACAGTAAGCCATGCCCTGACTGCGCCACGCTGATTACTGCACCATGCTTGCTACTGCAGCCTGGCACTCGCTCTCTCAAGTCAGTGGCATCAACTATGCTCTCCCTTCAAGCCAATGCGATGCCCAAGCACTGGGACCCCAAACTTACTGTCCATGTCCCTGACGGCATCATCAGCATCCCTGGTGTCCTCATACTGGATGAAAGCTGCAGCACGATCCAGCACTGGCGTTGGCTATGTAAGACGCGCGATTTTCATGGTGGCTGGGCACCCCCCGGCGAGTGCATGGATGAGAGGGCTGGCAGGTCTCAGCAGGGGGGCGTGGCGTGCGAGCGAATGGGCAGACGGGTGCTGTTTGCGAGGTGGCGAGCGTGCGGCATCTGATGGCACAACGCGCGAGGTGCAGGGGTGACAGCGACAGCGTGAGCAGCGGGGCGCGAGCGACCCCTGCAGGACGCTGGGCCAGCTTGACACATGCAGGCAGGGCTCGTCACGTAACCTGTGCGTGCTGAGAGTCAAGACCGTGTCCTCACCATAGCCAGGGGGCTTGCAGAAGGAGGAGCACACAACTCAGCACGTGACTGTGGAGCAAGGGCATGTATATACAGCAGAGCAGAGCACAATGCGGCAGGCAACACAGGCCAGCAGGCAGCTGAGGCCAAGCAGAGGCACTCAGCAGATGAGAGTCTGGAAACTGTTCTCACCCGCCGCGCCAACCAAATACTGGAGATACGCCCAAACTTGTCAAACTGCAGAGGCATTCAATCATTCAGGGTGAGCCACTGCTCTGCTGCTGCAGGCCCGGCTTTAAGGCAGGCAGCAAGGGAAACCTGCCGAGGGACGGAAGAGGGCTTGGTCTTGCTGCAAGATCAAGAGCCAACCCTTCTCCAGCTTGGGTTAAGCATACCAGAAAACGAGAAGGTGCGGCAGCAGGGTGCAAGAAAGAGTGGGGGCACGCGCTAATGCAGCATAACTTCCAAGTTGCGTGCAGGACTGCAGAATTGCAGCAATCTGTGGCCGCATTCAGGGCCCCAAGGTGTAGACGGCAGGAGCATGCAGGCTGAGCAAGCTTGCACATCGCCAGATAGTCAAACACCTACCTCTTTCTCAAGCTCTGACTCCGTCATACTCTCTGGAATGTTGCCAACATAAACGCGTGACATGTTGGCCTGCAGCAGGGGCAGTCAAGCTGCAAAGAAAACCTGAGCATGCAAAAGGCGGCCAAAGTGTCTGGTGTCATGTTAGGAGGGAGGCTTGTGGTGTCTTGCGGACCCGCAGCTGGCCTGTCACCAGAAAGGGGACAGCAGGTGGCAACACCGGCTGACACGGAGGCAGATCACACTCGACTCACTTTTAACAAACTTTGCCGCAGCGCTGGTCAGGTTGCCGAGGTCGCAGGCGTGCTACAGCTGTGCCAGGCAGTTCAGGACATGCAGACTGCCGCAGATGTGGGAACAGAAAACGAAGAGGCAAAATAGGGTGCATGTGTTGGTAGGTCCCCTGCAAGTCTCGAAACGCAGGGCACAGATGCTGGTCTGACAGTCCAGGGAGGTACAAGGCATTGGTCCAAGTACCTCTGGCAGCTCAGCACGGTCCAGTGGATGAATGCATTTGACGTGAGCAGCAATGAGTGCTTAAACCCAACTGCAATCAGCAAGCAGTCAATGCATGTCGAGCAACTGACAGTCATTCTCCCATGTTGGCAGTTCAATTCTGCAACTGTTCATGCAGCACCAAACCGTGCAACAGAAGATCAATGAGTCTCAGGAGCGCGTGCGGCAGGCTGTGCAAGAGTTCCAGGCTAATGGGACCAGCCTGCAGCGCAAGAAGCAGCTTTCCGCGGCGGTGCAGGCAGAGGCACTCCTAAAGGATGCCCTGCGCACCCAGCTGGAGCACCAGGCTGCAGCTCATGAGGTAAGTAAAATCGGTGCAAACGCAGCGGCAGCTGGAGAAAGTGCTCCAGGGTTGTGGTCTGCCTGAGGCCCACCAGCAAGTGATTGTCACTCCTGGCATGCTGCAGGTGGGCTGGAGGCTGCCAGCGCAGCACAAGAGCTGGACTGCAGCAGGCAGCCCGACGAGCAGTGCGGTGCAGTCCCCCCGGCTGCCCAGCCGCCCTGGCAGCAGCGTTGACTCAGGGCAGCTGCTGCCGCGCAGCCTGAATGGGCATGCGCCCGATCTCAGCCTGGCTCGCAGCCCCCAAGACAGCCAGCTGCTGCAGCGGGGACACTGGGCGTCCAACAGCGTGGCCCCCAGAACGGTAGAGGACAGGCTGGCAGCCCTGCAGGAGCTGTCCTCGCCAGAGCTGATGAGGAGAGCTCTGACCAGCACCAGCCGTGCGCGGCAGCAGGCCTGCCTGTCGCCGTGCAGCCCAGTGCCCCCGAGCCTGCAACAGCAGGTGCTGGACACCTTGCAGATGGTGAGCGGCTGCGCCTGCCTGGCAACTGGTCCTGCCTGATCCCAGGCAGCCCCCAGGCCTGCAGCAGTAGGTGCTGGCCACCTTGCAGGAGTGAGGGCAGCCTGCCTTGAGACCTGTCACCACGTCTGCTGCTGGGTGGGCTTGCTCCGCAGCAGCCTGGCAATCTGCCATGGGTGCAGCAACAGGAGTTGCTTCAGGTCCTGGGGGTATCTGCCCTGTCTCTTCTGCACAGGATGCCACCACGTTGCAGCTGGAGAGAGTGACCTGCAGCAAAGGCAGATCTGCCCAGATACACCTCATGGGAATTCCTGCCTGCACAAGCTGGAGGAGCCGCTGCCGCTCTTTGCACCTCACAAGTCCCAAGCCTGCCAGCACTGTGCCCACAGGTGGCAGACCCCTCCCGCACTACCGCCACCAGCAAGGCAGCTCGGTACCTGCAGAAGCGGGGCAGCCTGCTGCAGTCTGCAGCCAGCACACAGGAGGGGCTGTCAGTCCTGGCGACCACTGGGTGGGAGCTGTCGCCGCGGGAGACGCTGCGCCGGCGTGAGCATGGGGCTGAGCAGGGCAAGCCCCCCTGGCAGATCAGCATCAAGACGGAGCAGCCCTTTCGGGTCGAGCGCCCAGGAAGTGGGACCCGCCGGGCGAGCAACCAGAGCGTGCCTGCCGTCACAGGTGGGGCTACAATCACCTCCACAGAAAAGAGCTGGGGGGGGGGGGCGGGGGGGTCGCCTATGGTGCCGTGGCATTGCCTTGAGGCAGGGCAGGTCCCCCTGGCAGATCATTGTCAACACATGGCAGCCCTTCCGGGGGACAGGCTGGATGTGATGGTTTCTGGCCCAAGCAAGCACATCTTGTCCGCCGGGAGGGCTGCTCTGCTCTACAGAGCAAAGCTGCTCTGTTGTGTAGAGGCTTTGTCTACAGTCGGGATACAAGGACCGGGCTGGGCATGCGGTGATGAGCAGGAGGCAGGTGCACAGCCTGGCTGCGCAAGCCAAGCATGACTGGCGTCACAGTTGTGGTGGCGCCTGTGCAGTACAGAGCTGGGTGCATGGTCAAGGGCTTCAAAAATTGTCGGCCTGTGGCAGGTTCACAGCATGGCCGCGGTATGCAGAGTGCCGGACGTCTGGGGTGCAGCACAGGGGCTTTGCAGTGGAGAGCTGGGCGCACATGGCTACAGGGTTGATGCAGTGGTGGGGTGTGGCAGTGCACGTGCTACCAGGTCTTGCAAGCTGTTGAAACGCTCCTCAGTTCTTTCCTCATGCAACGCTGAGATCAAGCACACTTGCAAGCTCACTCGTGTCCAGGCCCCTAAGAGCTCCGCTTGATTCACAGCATTGCACTTGGCCTCACAAGCCCCCACGCCTGCCTGGCAGGGATCATGTCGGCACAGGCTGCACATGGCCACGACCTTGTAAGCTGCCCATTGATGCATTCCCTGGCAGCATGCAGCCACACAAAGTGCTGTCTCACCTCGCAGCTGTGAATCTCAACACATGGCCAGTCTGCATGTATGGCAGGCACGCTGATGGCGCATCTGGCGCATGGCAGCCGGCGGGACCAGGACTACTTGGTCACCAGCATGGTGCAGGCGGCGCGCAGGGAGGCAGCTGGCCGGGCAGTCAGCGTGCCTAGGGCACAGGGGTCGGCGCTGTGGCAGTCACCTGATAGGAGGTGGGCTCTGGGAGGCTGTGGCAGCATGCCTGCTGCCAGCAATGTCAGCAGCATGCAGCGGTGTGGGTATGTGGCAGACACTCTGGCAGCTGCCTGACAGGAGGTGGACATGTGGGGACGCCACTGCATGCATGCTGACAGCAACAGGTATACCAAGCACAGCCATTGCAGCCCCACCAGAGGACGTCACACAGCAATATATTGCAGCAACACCTGCTATGGCCACCCACATGCATGGCGAGCCCAGTCAGGGGCTATAAGCCAGCCAGTACAGTCATGCTGCACAATTTGGCCTGTGCAATGCTGTTTGCAGGTGTCACTGCATTCATAACAGTGCTGTCCAGACTGAGAGAGGGGATATGCTAACCTCCAGCCCCCATGCAGATCTCAGCAGCCAACAGCTCAGACTGCGGGTAGGCCACAGTCCCTGTCTGCAGCCAGGTCACGGCAGATGTCATCCCCACCTCGCCAAAGTGGCACTGGCAACCAAAGGCATGAAATGGTGCAGCAGGCGGCTGCCCGAGACCTTGTCAGCAGGGTGAGGAGTCTGTGACGCTGGTCTGCCAGGTGCTGCTGCACTGCCACTGCCACCTGTACGCACCCTGTGACCGACTGACTGCAGGCCAGCTTGCCGCGAGGCCTTGCAGAACATATCAAGCTAGGATTTGGTGTTGAATGGGGGGTCACCAGAGAGCAGTTGAACAAGGCAAGATTGCCAGCCTGCCTGTCGCCTGCCAGCAAACTGTCGATGCAGGCGGTTGAGAGCTGCCAGCTGTCAGTCCTGTTGTGGCGCTGCCTGCTTTACTCTGCGCTGACACCTGCCACTTGCCTTCTGGACATGATTGCGGTTGTGCCTGCTGCAGATGCAATGTTGTATTCATGCTCTGCTGCCACCTGCTTGATTGAGCCGACAGATGTCCATCTCTGGTGTGAGCTTTTCAAGTGGTCATCTGCCTGTTGGAGTCACCTTTGCGTGCTGCAGATGTCCAGCTTCGACCTGCGCCACCTGGTGATCGCGCTGCAGCGGCAGCTGCAAGTGAAGAGCCAGCAGCTGCAGCAGGCTCAGGCCGAGCTCCAGGTGAGCAGTGGCCAGCTGCAGACATCTGCTGGCATGATACGCTGTGTGTGCAGCAGCCCGCTGCGGCCATCTGCAACAAGTCGTTGCGCAGCTCTGCACAGGCAGACCAGGCCTGCAGATGCTTACTGATCTGGGCTCATTATTGTCTCACGTGCCATGTAAAGTCCAGCCTGCAACCAGCTGAACCTAGGCATGACAAGCTACCTGCTCCACAGGCCAATCTGGCAGCCCACCTGCCGGCAGCAGCTCCGCAGGCAGAGGTTGTAAGCAGCTTGCAGGCACCCTCTGCTGAGCAACCTCAAAGCTGTACGTCCCCTCAGCAGGGACCTGCCGCCGACCTGAGCCCTGCAGAGCCTCACACCTCCCAGCTGGGCGTCAGCCAGGCACTTCAGGCCAATGTGCGAGGTGTGTATCATCTGATGGCAGGCTGTTGTCAGCTCAGCATGGCTTGTCAGCTAAAAGCTAGGCAGAGCCAGGCATGCAGCTTGTACAAGTCTTGGCAAAGTGCGCTCAGCTGCACCAGCAGCATATTGTGACGGCTCACTCCAGATGCACCAAGCGCTGCAAGCTGTACGAGTATCGAGGCAATTTGCTGGCAAGTTACACAATATCTGCGTCTGCAGCTCAGCAGATATCTCTCATGTTCACCTTGCATCATGCTCGCTTGTCTGCCAGCAGTGACAGTAGCTAAAGTCATTGTCAAACTCGCAGAGCTTGAGGCCGCAGTCAGCAGCGCTCCCACAGAGCTGCTGCTGGCAAAACCTGGCAGGCATGGCAGCAGCGCTGGGACTGAGTCGTGGAGCCAGCCGACTGCTAAATCCCTGGAGTCAAGGGCACCACCAAGGCCTGAGCCAGACGGAGAACACTGGGTAAGCCTGCTGCTCAGAAGGCAATGTTGAAGAGCACTTTAGGGTTCAGCAATGCATTGGCATGTCAAGCCTTCCAATGCCACAGTATCAGACATCGCTGCAGGGACCAGATGTGTCGCAGCGCAACTGGTTGGGGATAGGCAACGAGGGGGGTCCGGAAGGATCTGCTGCTGTACTCACTGAGGACATGCGCAGCACTGAATAGAATGCGGGGAACTGACAAGACTGTCTGTTGAACATTGCAAAGGAGATGACTATTTGACGGCCTCAAAAGAAGGCTGGGGCCAGCACTGCCAAAATTGACTGACTGAACTTTATACAAATGTTGCAAAGCGGCTGAGGGTGGTGCTTAAGATCCTGAAGTAACTCAGCAGAAAGTCACTGGGCCATTTTCAACAGCACCTTGAGCGTGCCCTTCTGTTTCGCCATATCAACAGCCTTGATGCCCGCCGTGAGAGGCATGATTGCTGCAGTCATGCTGGTCAGCAGCGACTTGAAATTTGGGTGCTGAAGCACCTCCAACGCTGGAGGGAAGGGGCCACACCTACAGATCAATAGGGCCGTATGCGATGCAAGTCAGACAGACTGCGTTGCGGGCTTTAGGCATGCAGCCCAGCACTGATGCTGCCCTCACCTGGAACCTCTTAGCTGCTTCTCGTTCACCACAATGTCATTTGCAATGCCTGACCAGGGCGGCATGCTGGCATCATTTTCCAATGAGCACGCTGCAGGGCAGCACAAAGTTTAGCTTCAGGTTTACTGGGCCCTCAGGGCAGAGGCACTGCCAAACGCAGGTCATGCTGTCAGCTTAGTGCTCCCAAAGCGTCACAGTGAAACAGCCTGCAGTTACTCTCTTGCATGCTCACTGCTTTTCAAAACAATGGTTCCCATGGGTCTGCAAATGGCTGCAGCCAACATGATGCCTTGGGAGGAGCCACTGGCCTCAATCACAACATCAAAAGCCTGCAGGGCACGTAAGGTCGTGTGTTCAGGCCTCCAGAGTGCTGTGCACAGCCCCTTGGAGCCAGCCGCATGTGGGTGCAGGCAGCCAGCATGACATTCGTGTCAATGCTTGACCCTATGCAAATCTGCACAGCATGCAAAATCCACAATGCTGAGCACAGAGAACAGCTTGCCATTTGACCATGCTTACAGCACGTGCACTTGCTCAGGAAGGTGCAGAGGTGCCAGGCAGCATGCTGGGAACGGCGTAGTATAAGAGCTGCTCACCTGGCCATGCTTCTCCTTGATGGTGTCACTGTCCTGCACAACTTCTGTCTCAGTCCCCGTCACCAGCTGGAGTTTCTCAGCGTGCCTGCCAAAATGCTGAATGCTAGATGTCGAATTTTTTAAACTGCTCTGCAGGGCCAGCACCTGGGCAACCAGAAGCCCCAGCTTGCCATCCCCAATGACTGCCACCTTTGAGCCAGCCGGGATGGCCTGAGAGGCAGGGAGGTTGGGGATCAGAATGAATGGCAGAATGGCAGGGTCTGAGTAAGGCTATGCACATTCGAGGCATGCAGGGGTGGCACCTGCGTCCAGGATGTGCCCACCAAGAGCTGCCTCCATCGCTGCTCCCCAGTGCAGCCAGCCAGGGGCTTCTGCATATGCAGCGTGCTCACCTGCTGCCCCATGGCACTCGACTAGGACCTTCTGAGCAGCAGCTGTCTCACCTGCTGCTCCACAATGCGGCAAGCTGCAGCCAAGGGCTCTGCGAATGCGGCGTGCTCAGCTGGCACGTCGTCGGGGACAAGGTGTAGATTATTGGCTGGCAAGCACACGTAGTCTGCCATGGCACCATCACGAGCGATGATGCCCAGCACTGTCCGCTCTGGGGCATGGTTGCGCACCATGACAGGGTCTGGGTGCTTGAAAGGAGCGCAGGGGCAGTTGATCTCTCCAACCTGCATGGGCTCAATGCTTGGGCAACACCGGACATGGTGCAGCCTGCCAGCAAGGCAAAGCACTGGCATACCACACGCTTGCCAACCAGGCTGGGGTTGGACTCGCAAGCTGCTACCATTCCGACAAACTCATGGCCCAGTGTGGAGTCGTAGCCTGGCACGTAGCCCTTGATGATCTCCAGGTCCTGCATTGTTGTGGGCTCTCAAATGGACCAGGTGCTGCAGCAGCATGCAGAGAAGAAGCTGATGGTGCAGCTACATCTGTGACGTCAGCCATGCCGCTTTGTTCTGGCAGGCTGACATACTCAATGAAGCAGATCCCTGGCTGCATACCGTGGAACAGATGCCTGCATAACTGACTTTGATCAGTGCCTCCCCTTTGTGAGGCTCAGGCTGGGCGATCTGCTCTAGCCTGAGGCCCTTCTCGTTGCTGTATCGAAGGGCATGCATTTGAGACATGATGTACTGCAGTCTCTCAGCTGGTGGGTGAGCTGCTCAGTTGCAAGAATGCGAGTATACAGAAAAGCCCGCCAGATCAGCAAGAGACATGGCTTGTTGCCAACAAGATGGGTGCCCTGAAGCCCGTGAACTGCTTGACATGGCAGATGATCCAACCCTGCAGGGTTGCTGCAGGAAGGACCTCCAGCAGCAGGCGAGAGCAGCTGAGATCAAGACCAGCTTGCTTGCTGTGGATCCCAGCCAGGCAAAGCAGAAGCTGCAGCAGCAGGTGATCAGCACTCAGCCCTACAAAGAGGACTTCGACAGCAACAGCGATGCAGGTAGCCTTCATTTGGCAAAGCTGCACAAAAGCTGCGTCACTGGCCTGCATGCGGAAGGCACGGCAGGGCATATGTAGCAGGCTCCATGCAGGCTTGGAGGCATTGCGGCGCCTGAGGCTGCAGCAGCTGCAGGGCGAAGCTCAACTTCACAGCGGCCTGCAGGCTGCTGGCCGTGGGGCAGTCATCTCTGTGGCAGATGATCAGCTTCTGGTGAGTAGCTAATCTCTGCATCTTGGTCCACAGAAGGCCTGCTGGGTGCCACCAGATGTCTGCGGGCCAGTTTTCTGTCTTGATCCTTTGAGCTGGGCAGGGCAGTGCAGACTTGTGCACTCAGCCGCCAGGCTGGGTAGTGCTCTGCTGCGCCCCTTTACTGCTGGTGCGCATCAATTGCAGTTCTGCCTGTCTCACAAGCTGCATTCTGGACGACCTGCAGTCCAGCATCATGCTAAGCTGCATGGTCATGCATGTGTCCACTCAGGACAGGGAAGAAATCTGCCAACACATTACATCCCTTTGCAGGAGAGGGCTGCAGAGGAGGCCTGTGTTGTCTGCCATGTGTCCACAGATGGCTGCAGAGTAAGCTGCACTGCATGCTGCAATTTGGAATCCCCTTGCAATTCGGGGTCAGACCCCGCTTTGTGCGTGTGCATGCAGCTGCATATCTGGCAGACCTTGCGGCAGGCATGACATGGCATCTGAGTTGTTCAGCCCTGTCTCGTTGCCTGCAAGCAGCTCAGAGCTGTATGACACTTTCCTTGTGTTGCTGTATGACACTGTCCATTTTGGCTGCTGTTCTGGGCTGTGTGCAGGTCTGTAAGCACCTCACAGTCGTCGGCCACTGCCCCGGTGGGGGTGCCCAGCAGGCCTGTCACCAGCTGGTACACCTGGACAACAGCAAGTAAGGCCATGAAGTGCGTCCCTAACCTGTGCTGTTGTGTTCTGCAGGCCTGTGAGCAGCTCGACGATCACTTGGACACCCTGGCTCACAGATATCTGGGCACTGCCTTCCTGAGGACGCGTCTGTCTCGCCACTCACGCCTTCCAGCTGTGCTCGGCCTGCCCCCTGCCCCTGGTGAGCGCCAATTGAAACTGGAACAGAGGTCGTTCCTTGATGTTCAAGCAGAGATTCCAAGACATCATGGTCGCCTCGACCATTTGCTCTGCAGCTGTGCCAGGCCTGGTTCACTTGACCTGATCAGATGGAAACAGGTTGCGCTTGTACGAGTGAAATCTGATGCTGCAACTCTTCATGGCTGCCTGAAGCCTGGCTTAGCAGCTGCGCTGGGCTTGGCCCACGTCCCTGGTGAGCTGAACGGGGAACACCAGGACGGACTGCGCATGGACAATGTAGCTGCGACAGTCAAGATCTCCTGGGTGTCATAAGCATGCACCGTCTGGCCATAGCAAGCTTGCTGATGACCTGCATGTGGACTGGTACCTGCCTGGACCAGTCCCACTGAGGGCATGAATGGCAGCTGCCAGCACAATCTTGTGGCATCAGCCGTGCCTGGCAACTGATGTGGCCTTGCGGCTGGCCGAGTGCATATGCAGTGCACCATACAGTAACTTATCTATCTAAGTAGGACCTCCAAGCAGTCAGGCAGACTGTTGCTTCACAATGTCACTGACTCGCGGTGTTCCCTGCACTGCAGCTCTTCTGATCATGCGAGCTCGGTCACTCATTGGCAAGGCTCCTCTGCACGCCTTTGGAGATTCAGACAGCATCTTTGAAGAGCAGGTAGCAGTTCTGTGCTGCCCCCAACCACATCAGGCTTTGCAGTTCTGCCGCAGAATTGAAGCAAGTGATGCTTCCATGCTGTGCAGGTCACCAGCTGGTTGCGTGTGAACAAAATGCTTTGTCAAAGTGCAGCTCCTGATGCCAAGCCTGGTGCTGTGGCAGGCGGTGCTGACAGCGACTCAGAGGCCTCTGCAGTGAGTTGGCAATGTGACATGTGCAACTTGCTGCGCTCATTGCAGTTGCTGTGGCTGAAGCAAATTTCTCCCTGTTCTGCAGGCATCAGACTCCGAGTGGCAAGAACCATGTGAAATTTGTGGCAGGCGCTACTTCCATGAGCACATTAGGGCAGTGTATGCAGCAGATGGGGATGGGGATCTTGAAGGGGATCAGGACTGAGTTCTCTCAAAAGCGAATGTCTGGCTGGCTACAAAGTACTACATACACTGATCTCAAACATCGCTCTGATGCTTGCATCTCTGCTGGCTGACTAAGTCAGAAGTTGATGTTGAGCAGTGTTGTCCACCCCTCAACATTCGATCTGCAGAGAGACCAAAGGCCTGCTCAGGCACATGATGCAGGGCAAAATTTTAGGGAGCGGGACAAGGGAAAGGCTTGCCTGCCAAACAGTGGGTCCAGCAGCTCCCTCCACTGGTCTTCCGTCCAAGAGCTGCTGGTGTCAGTGATGATGCCATTCACAGTGCATGTAGGGGTCACATGCACGCCCTGCTGACGGCCCCACTTCACATAGAGCTTCAGATCCTGAGATTGGGGAGAAGGCAAGTCCCTAGTGAGTGAGAGAAGGGTTCAAACGGCAGCTGGGGAGTTCAAGTAGGCTGCACATGCAAGTGGGTGCATCAGAGCAACTCTGAAGCAGAAGCTCACCCCATTTATGTTGCTGCCAGGGTGTGGATCGTTGCCAGGAGTCAGAGCCAGCTGGCGCTCAATGGCCTGTGCTGGCACCCCTGTGCTGTCATGGGCCAGCTTGGCCAGGTCTGCCGCAACCTGAGGCCTGGTCTTGTCATACACCATTCTGTCAAAAAAGGCCTACAGTTGCAACAATGATGCGTCTTGAAGATCATGCAGCCCAGAAGCTGAAAGCCAAAATGTGCAGGCTCCAAGGTTTTTTGTGATGAATGCACTGTGCAGTGTTCCGCTTTGAGTGGTGTGCACCTCAGGGCATAGGTGAGCTGGGACCTGGGCCCTGCTTGCGCACTGGCGATGTACAGAGCTTGCCCCTTCCAGTCGTCATTATGTCATGGTGAGCCAGGGTTGATGCCACAAAGCAGTTCACTCACCTCTTGCTGATCAAACATGGCATCTGAAAAGTCCCAAAAAGCTGCAGGCCCAGCCTCTCTAGCAACTGCGAGGCCTGCCTCATGCGTCAGCGTGCTCTGTGGGTGCCAAGGCTGCACCTGCACATGCAGGCAGGCCATGCGTCAGCCCAAGAGCCACTGCTGTGGTAGACCTGCCACATCATCTGACTTGCCATGTGGTAGAACTGCACAGCAAAGGACCTGCTCTGATACGCTGGCTGCACCTTGCGCCTGATGGTGGCATATGCTTTTTTGCTGTACCTGCAGACAGGGAGTCTAGGCTCATGCATGCATCCTTATTTGCATGGCTTCTCAGCACAGATAGACTCATGCATGGGTCCATAGTGGCTGGAGTCTTGCATGGGCAATGGGGAGCCGGCTGCCTCACGGGCATACGTAATCAGCATACAGTCCCAGAGTGACATCTGCAGGACACGGAAGAGCATTACTTGGCAATGCTGTATTGGCAATGCTGTATTGGCAATGCTGTATATCCTTCAATCAGGCACTGCTGGGAATGCAGGCCTGCATCACCTGCAGGCCTGCCCTGGCCAGTGGCATGTCCCAAGGGTGTTTTTGGCAATGAAGGAGGCATATGCTTGTTTGCTGTACCTGCAGATAGGGAGTTTAGGCTTATGCATGCATTCCTGTTGGAACGCGCTCTCAACATGTGTGCTCACACTTTGTTGCAGTCGATCAGATTCGCAGAGCTGTCAGGTGGGCCCACCATCACGTCAGGTCAGTGAATTCTGCATCGCACAGAGCTGCAAATTGCAGTTGGGCAATGAGGCTGACAAAAGGTGATCCTTCCCTACTGACTGTGATTTCACAGGGTGTGAGGTTTGTAACTTCCAAGTCCGCCCAGAACCTGTTGCTAATGATTGTTCAAGCAACAAGCCTGCTGGTGTGCGATCTGCAGAGCATCATCTGGGCTTGGGCAGACGCAAGTCCTGCAGCCTTTCAGGGGTATTGGCCACTCAAAGTTCAGCCTGAGGCCCCAGCAATCCAGGAGGATCTCCAAGCAGCAGTTCTGGAGAGGCAGCCGCGGGGAGGACACCTGGAGAGTCTGCAGCATGCAGTCAGCTGCTGGTACCTGTCAGGGCAGGTTCCGTGTTGCAGTATTCTCCGCAGAACAGTATGTGAAAGACTTCCTGCAGCTGCCCCTGCAGTCCAATCACTTTGATGCCTCCTTTCTGGAGGTGAGCAGCCTTCTGCATGCTGGTCAGGAGGGAAATGGCTGCCTGCAGCATCATGATGGCAAGTGTCAGCTTCTGTTTGCTGCCATCAACCAGGAAGCCCTTTGTGCTTTTGGCTTCAATCCACCACGAGAGACCTGGCAGCCTGCGGCGTCGTGACAGAGCACTCCCTTGCTGTGCATGCTGCCGTCAGCAAGGATGCTATCAGCCCTGATCCATCAGGGGGCTGGCAGCATGTGGCATCTTTGACATGCACTTGAATTCTGCTGCATGATGTCATCAGCCAGGATGCCAACCGTGCTCGTGGGTACGGGTTGAGAGGAGCTCAGCATGGGCTGTCTCAGACAGCATCTTCACCATTAGTAATTTTGCTTCTGCATGCTGGCTGATGCCAGGGTCGTTGTGCTGACAGGTCATGCAAATGGTCTGCAGGTCCCACTGTCACTTACCACAGCACCACTGGCAGCGGGCTTCCTCGTCCTGAATGTCTTTGTGAACGATGACTGCAGTGCAGAGGTGGGCCTTGTGCAAGGTGCTGCAGAAGCTATGCCACCCATGTGTGCCAGCTGGAGGCAAATATGCGCACCACTCACTGTGTCAGTTGGGTCATCTGCAGGTCCTTGAGATCTTGGCCAAGAATGGGACTCGCTTCATCACGCTCAGGTCAGCTGGTGGCACAATTCCAAGAGCGCTGCAAACTGCAGCTGAGCAGCTTTGTAGCACACCTTGAGAAGCCGGCTTTGGTGCCAGGATGTACCTGAGTGCCCTCTCCCACAGCAGGCTGTACAGCAGGCTGCACCTCACTCCATTCCATCCTGTGTCCATGCCAATTACCTGCATGCAGGCGCAACAAACTGCAGCGGCTGTGTTCAAGTCTCACGACGAGGCTGGCCCACTTGCTGCTGCTTCATTCACAAGCTGCCCCTCTGCGTTGTTGCAGGTGTACTGGCTATGACAAGGTGGACCTGGTGGCAGCCAAAAGGCTGGGGGTGGCAGTCACTCGAGTGCCCTCCTACAGCCCAGCCTCAGTGGCAGAGCATGCAGTGGGCATGATGCTGTGCCTGAACAGGTGGGGCCTGACATTCATAACCCTGAGCTGCCGCTTTGAGCGAGGCGCTGTGCCTGGACAGGTGGGGGCTGCTGGCAGCACACATGAGCTGCCGAGTTGAGCAGGGTGGGGGTTCGGCAGGGTGCTATGTCTGAACAGGTGGGCCAGCTGAACAAACACAGAGCAGGTGCTGCAGGGGGAGCATTGCTCTGCCTGAGCAGCTGACAGTGCAAGCTGCCAACAGCCTTTGCTGCCACCTGGGCTGTCTGGAAAGTTGACGATGTGGGGGCAGCCTGCCTTTGGCCCATGCGCATGAAAGCCACAGTGGCAGGGCATATCGGGTGCACAGTGCTCTGCCCGAACAAGCAAGCGCGCTACACATCAAAAACCAAATCAAGAGTAAAAGTGCTGCCACTGGGCGTAATTGGTTCGAGCTCTGTGCGGCCCTCCCTCAGCTTTGACTCAATCATGGCAGCTTGCCAGAACTGCTCGCAGGCCCTTTGTTTTCCCTCAGGCCTCACTCACCCTACAGGAGTTTTCATTTGGCTTATGCCAGAGTGTCCCAGCAGAACTACTCCCTGTCAGGGCTGGTGGGCTGTGAGCTGAAGGCAAAGACTGTGGGCGTCATAGGCACTGGTGGCATCGGCAGTGCTGCGTGTCGAATCCTGAAGGTGGGTGGCGGCTGCTGCAGACTCTGGATGGCGGCTGCTGCAGACGAGCAACCCTGCAAGCGAGGCGTGTGGCATGGTCTGCCTCTGCCCTGTACCGCCCAGTGGCAGGCAGACCCCTGCTGCCTGCCAACCGTGCCAAGCTTCTGATACAGGCACACAAGCCTCTCAATTGCCTTAGGTTCTGCTGCAGGGCTCTGAGCATAAGCTCTTGCCAAAGCTGCTGACCTTGAGCAGGCCTGCAAGGCACGATCTCTTTTGTGTACGGCATTCCTCTGCAGGGCTGCCAGGGCAGATGATGGAGCCTTCCTATCCCAGGCCTGTAGGTAGTCTGCTCACACCACCCCAATGCCGTATGCAGGGCTTTGGGTGTCGAGTGGTGGCATACGACCTCTACCCCAGCCAGGCCTGCAAGGAGGCAGGCGTGCTCTACATTGACACCCTTGAGGAGCTGCTGCCCCAGTGTGAGGTGGTCACGCTGCACTGTCCCCTGCTGCCGACAACCAGGCACATGATGAATGCAAGCAGGTAAGCTCGGGAATGACTGCACACACCTGCTGCTGCGGCTTGTGAGGTGATGACGCAGCACCATGCCCTGCTGCCGGCCGCCCGGCGCGTGAGCAATGCAAGCCATTGGCTGCTGATTAAGCGCACTCACCTGCTGCCGTGTCGTGCTCGACAGCCCCACTCTCCCCTGCCGCTGGCTGTCAAGGAGATCACCAAAGCAGGTGGGTTCCCTTCTGCGGCTTGGCAATGCTGGCCGCTCCCTGCTGTGACAACCAAGCACCTTGGCGCCGCCAGCAGGTCAGCAACCCAGGGGTGAGGTGGGCCTCAGGGGCACAGCTGGCACAGACTGCACTCAGAGACGCACATCATTTGAATCTCAGGGCCTGGGCAGCTGGCACAGCCTTGACTGCTGCATTGGTCCTGCTGCCGACAGCCAAGCACTTGACAGGGCGGTGCATGCACATGCTGCAGGAGAACCAGCAATCTGCTGCGTGCAGTCCAGTGCAGGGCACTGCACTGCACAGCTGGACCGCAAGGCTAGCATGGAGCTGGCAGTCTGATGCACTTCTCGCCGCTGCTGATCATGTGGCGCCTGTGCCTGCAGGCTGCAGCTCATGCAGCCTGGTGCGATGCTGATCAATGTGAGCCGCGGCGGCCTGGTGGACACAGCAGCCCTCATAGAGGCACTGACCAGTGGACACATTGGCGCAGCAGGTGACGCTGCACCAGTGCTCGGCCACCCTCCACAACAAGAGGGGCTCTCAGCAACAAATAAAGTTTGCCATCAGTGCGCTGCATCCCCCTGGGTCTGTGCAGCCAGTTGCTCCCGCTTGCTATGAGCAGCCCAGTGCTACTTCCAGGCTGTCTGCAGCTCTGGTGCAGCCCATGTGCAGTGCCTGCAGTCAGTGCTCTTGGTATGTGCTCACTGCAGGCCCTGTCCAGTACCACCTGCAGGGGCAAGCGGCCCAGCTCCTGTGCCTGCAGGTCTTGATGTGTATGAAAATGAGGCCAGCATCTTCTTCTCAGACTTCAGCCAACATGACCGGGCCAGCAAAGTCAGGGCTCGGGACAGCATGCTGTCCACCCTCCAAGGCTTCCCCAACGTGCTCATCACACCACACTCCGCGTTTCTGACCACTGAAGCACTGCGCGGCATTGCTGGCACCACAGTGAAGAGCCTCCACGAGATTGCTGAGGGCAAGCCCCTGACCTACCAGCTCCATGCCTAGAGCTGCTCTGCTCCATCTGCACAGTCAGCACAACACATCTGCTGTCCCTTCCTTCCTCCCTCTGCCCTGCAAGTGCTGTCCCTTCTTTGTGTCCGACCCTGCTTTTCTGCAAGTGAAAGGTCGCCCTGCCCACTCTCCCATCCCTGTACCTGGAATGCTTGCTCAATTTGGATACCAGGCAGCCTGAAACTCGCTCAGCAGGCAGTAAGCAGTGGTGAAGTCAGGTTCTTGTTCCAGCACTTTCAACGGCTGTGGCAGTTTGTAGTTGGAATGCCTTACTGACGCTCAACTGAGATATAGACCTGCACATCATAGCGTGCTGCAGAGAAGCTGTTGTCAGTAACATCGGCGCACAGCTTGTCCAGATTGTCAGCTCCCTTTCATCTGCTGAGGCACACAACAACGCACTGCAAGCAGGCCACACGTTTGGGTGGGGTGGCGGCGAGGTGTGGAGCTATGCAGGGTTAGAGGCGTCAGCAGGATCATCTAGCTCCTCCTCTGGAGAGGTCTTGTCAAAAGCGCTGGCTGGAACCTCTCCGGCCTCTAAGGGCACAGGGAAGTGTGTGCGCCACCGGTATGGAATGGCTCTGATGAGGGGCTTAGGCACCTCGGCCTTCTTCATGCACGGCACCATCTCGCTGCAGCCCGACAGGTTGAACAAGATGGCTGTGGCCTGTCGCTCGAGCTGCCTGTTGCTGCCTGCCAGCAGAACAGCCAGCAGGGGCACTGGGTCCACCTGAGCCAGCTGCTGCTTGGCTTCATCCCGCACCGTCAGCGCTTGCAGCAGCCCTGCATGGCAGACAGCATGGGCAATCCAGCCTTGTTTGCTTCATCTCGCACAGCCAGCACTTGCAGCAGCCATGCAGATGGGTCAACTCGCTTTCCTGCACTTGACTGCCACTGCTCGCCCCCTGCCTGCCTGGCAGGCGCCTCTGTGACAGTGTGACAGCAGAGCCCTTTTGAAGGGCTGCACAGTGCAACTTGACCCTGGTTGTATGCTGTAGGATGCTGGGACCAATTGGAGCCTACTGGGAGGCCAAGAGCGCTTCAATGTACTGCTGCAATATGGGCTGGGCTGCTGCGTTGCAGGGCTGCTGCAAAAGCTGTCACAAGCTCCACAGCTGCGCAGTATGGCCCCGGCCTCCAGCAATGTGCATTGTGCGCTGCTCATGCACGGCAGCCATGTTCCTGTCCAGCCAACAGCATCCAGACAGGTTTTTCCTGTTCAAAGCACACACCAAGACATGCTGCATTACAGAAGCCCCGTGGGCATGCTCCGCATCTGATGCACCTTGACACAGCCTCCCACAGCTGGCACCAAAAAGATTGCTGGACAGCAGCTCCTCCTGCACTCGCTTGGGCACTGCCCTGCCAGTCCAGGCTGCCCCCAAGGCATGCAGACTCCTAGCCCTCAGCCCTTTGAGACACTCAGTCAGTGTGCTGGACAGCAGTGCCTCCTGCCTTGCGCTCAGCCTCAGGCCCAAAACAACACCCGTGCAGGCTTCATGCTGCAAGCTCTGAATGACCGGCCTCTGCGCATCAGTGAGTTCCAAGCCCTAAGACCACCCTGTTGCATGTGCTTACTCAGCAAGCTGACTGGCAGCCCCTCGTGCTCCTCAGTCAGCCTCAGGTCACCCCATATCAACCAAGGATGCCTACGACGCATTTTTTTTGGTGTGCCCGCGCCTCCCCCCTTTGCAACAAATGTCCAATTGGTCGGGGCAGAGCGCCTCCTGCCCCTCGCTCAGCCTCAAGTGCGGCCTCCAGCTGCCCACAGGACCATCTGCGAGCCTGACCCTCTCCCCGCGTCAAGACACTCGAGCCTCCCTCCACGACCCCAAGATGCCCATCTAGCATGACTTGTTGGCAGCACCTTCTGGCCTCTGCTCAGCCTAGCCTCAGACGCCTCTGTGGCTGCCCACGAAGTTTTCTGCAATGCTGACCCTCTTTCCCCTTTGAAACTTACCAAGTGCACTTGTTAGAAGCGCATCCTGCCCCTCGCTCAGCCTCAGGCGCCCGTCTGCCGCCCCATCTGGTACCAGCTCCGCCAGAATGCTGCCGGTCCAGCGGGCAGTCCTCTGCTGCACCATCATGTCCAGCGCAGCCGGCTGGGCGGCAAAGCGCAGGGCGCAGCGCGCCGCCGCTGTCTGCTGCGCCTCTGTGCCGAAGCGCAGGTGGCTGTTCCAGGCCTGCAGGGGGCAGCCTGCCACCAGTGGCCTCTCTCCAGACTCGGAGGGCCTGTGCTGCTTGTCTGGGTGCTGCACACGCAACCGGTCTCCTTACATGTCCCAGGAGCTGTGGCTTTCTGTATGCCATATGCTTGAGCTCCGTCAGCTCTGGGCTACATTACAACATCAGGCCGAACAATCATGCAAGCCGGTTCATTATCCTCTTCGCCAGGAAAGAGAGGTGACCAAAGTGTCCTGGCGCTCACCTGCACTGCCCCGCACTCGAGGACCAGGCGGCCTGAGCCTGGCAGGCCGACCAGTCCCTCCAGCAGGACGGATGCTGGCAGGTTCACGTGAGCCCCGTGACGAGGGTCCAGGAATGAGGCGGCCAGCTGCAGCACGCCCTGGTCCATCAGCAGGCGCTGGAAGGGCCTGCACTTGCACAACAGCACCCTGCCTGGCAGCTCAGGCCCCTTTTCTTCCACATCTGGAAGCACTTGAGGCCAGCATTCCAGTCCATGTCCTGCACCTTGGCCTTCATCTGCCCCAGGAGCTCCCCGTTCCGACGGCCGCAGTACACAACATAGGTCTTGCTCAGCCCAGTAGCAAGGCACAGCTGCAGATGGACTGAAGGCTTTGCCAAAACTCAGCCCCCACCTGACCGGTTTTGGGACATCCTTTGGCACCGGTGGTGCAGCCGTTTTCTTCTTTCCTGGCGGGGACTTGGTGCGCCCTGCTCCTGCCTTGGACCCTTTGCCCTCCTGAGGAGATGTCACCTGCTTGGCAGGCTGCACATAGGTGGCCAGCGCGGCCAGGCAGGCCAGGCTGCTGGCCTGTGCCTTGCGCAGGCCGCTCCACTGGTGCTCGTCTTGCTGCAGGTGTGGAGGAGGACACGAGATGAGCTGCTGGCTTGGACACCCTGCACGATGTTACTGGAGTGCTTCTCCTGCTGCAGGGGGCACAGGACAAGACCGGCGGTTGCTGTACTGACAATAGCTTCATCTTGCTGCAAATGCAGGGCACAATGTGTGATCGCTGGCAAGACTGCTGGGCCCATGCCTGCTGCAGGCATCTCCAGTTGTGGTCGTCGTGCTGTAGGTACAGACAATAACTCAATAGCTGGCTTGAAGTATCCGCAGGCCGCCCCATGGATGCTTGCCTGTCAAATTTGACAGGACGTCATTGGCTTTTGCTGAGAGGCGCAGGAGCACATCCCTTTGCATCAGCAAGGCCTTGATTGTGTGCTCATCCTGCTGCACCAGGTTCAGACTGTCTGGGAACTAAGCAACTGTACCTGGGTCCACGAGTTGAGGTTTGTCGCCTGAGACAGCGCGCTCTGCTGCGGCAAGACGCCACGACAGGCAGCAGCCTGCAGCAATCAGGCTGCAGGGCGCTCCTTGCGCAGACCACGGGGGTGGCCCCACCTTGAGCAGCTCAACGAAGGCGGGCACTGCCTGCTCCAGAGAGGGCACCGCTGCTGGCACAGCAGAGATGTGCTGCAGCAGCTGGGCAGCGTGGACCTTGCTGCGTTCGTGGCTCCCAGTGAGCGCCTGGACCACCGTTGCCATCCTCTGCAGCCACTTGTAGCACGTTCTGGGACTGCATGCAGCCGAGCTGAGCATGGTCAAGCTGCTGAGCACAGATGCGAACAAAGACCACAGTGACACGAGCCTGTCCTGTGCGGCAGCAGTGCCATCCCCGGATGGAAGAGTTCGTGAATGGCATGTCTGCATGGCACTGAGCTGCATGGGCTGCAGGTCTTCATCAGCTGAAAGATCTTGGCTGCAGTTCAAGCTTGTGCTGTGCATGAGGGGTGAGGGCGATGGCCCGGTTATAGCACAAACCCAGACCACCCTCGCATCGCCAGTGCCATCCAGCATGTGTGACTGGATGTTCAGCACGTCTTACCTTGTTGCTGAGCACAAATTCTGCCACCATCTCCTCGCTTTGGTCCAGCATCTCTGACAGGCAGCCCAGGGCTGCATATTGCTCCTCCAGGCTCTTGTCCAGTAGTGAACACACCCAGGGTAGGCATGCAAGCTTAATGATCTCAGCCTGCATTGCAGATGACTTTGATATCAGTTGGGAGCTCACAAGCTGTGCTGATTAGCAGTCCATGCTGGCAGCATGATCTGGTGGACAGGATCGCCTGCTGCTCTTGGCGCAATTGCTGCCATAGACACATCTTGCTGGCCTTGATCAGGCAAAGCGCTTACCGTCCTGTCAGGGTTCTGGGCAAGAATCCAGAGGTACAGTGCTGCCTGAGCCTTGCTGCAGTGGGGCAGCCCCTGCATTGACACAGCCTGATAGCAATGACACACAAATACTCAAGCACACCAATTGCTCCGGCAGTGTTAGGTGATGCACTCACATTGCTGCTGCTCAAGCAATCTGACAGCAGCTTCACACTGCCCTTCATCTGCCTCAGTTTATCTGTGGCTGCTGCCATCTTACAGCCAGCGCTGCATGCAAAAGCCAAACGATCAACAGATGCGTTAGAGTTTAGTATTCAGAGTGCTATGCTCACATTATTCATGATCAACCTTCTGTCAATCATTAATGTGCTGTGGGGTCTCAAGGTTCAGGTAGCAGAAGTTCAAGCTGATCTAGGGCTGTTACGTTTGGGAAAGGCACGCTGGGAGGGCGGCACATCCCGGCCACCTGGTTGGCTGGCTCTAGAGGGCTCTTGCATCATCTGGGCGGGAGCAGGTGTTAGCCACCAGGCCTGCCCGTCTACAGCATCTCCACTGTATGTATAGCCTGTGGCGGGCTGCCCAGCAGAGGGCTGCTGCATGTCCTGTGCCACACGAAGGGCAATGCGTGCAATGAGCTGGCGTAAGAACATCTCCACTGCAGCAGCAGAAACATCAGCTTAGCTGCTGGGCCTGATCAGGCTGGCTTAGGTTGTGACCCTGGTCTGTGCAAGGGCTCAGCATAGGGCATAGCTATGCAGCACACCATCCTGGGCACCGCATACAGCACTGACTGAGGACCTCAGGTACATCTATTCCAGGGCTGTCAAGTCTGCATCATGTCAAAGAGGCTGCCCCAGCCACACAGATGAGAACAGGCTCCATAAATCCCGTGTAGGTGGCACCCCAGGCAGCAGCTGGGGCAGCAAGTGGCGCAGCTCAGCCCACACTGGACGTGCAGGAGATTCTGTGTGTCGCCAGCCTCAGAGCTCGCGCCTTTCCAGCCCCACCTGTGTGGAGCACGCCAGGCAGCAGCTCTGGCAGGAGGGGATACAGCTCAGTCCACACGCTCCAGGCGCCGCCATTCATCATCGAGTTGATCTGGAAGGGGCCACCCTCGAGGATGGCAAAAATGCCGCGGATGGTGGTCAGAGCCTCCTCGTCCTCCTGGGTCACAGTCACTGCTGGCTGAAGCCTGCAGGCAGGTAAAGGCCTGTGAGAAATGCAGCTCAGCAAGGGCAGATGCTGGGGTGGCGAGAAAGTGGTGCTGAATTGCAGGATGGCTGTCTGCTGGCCAGTGCAGGCACAGGGGCCATGCTCCATGTCAGAGATCACCAATCAATGCCTCCTGCTTGTCCTGGGTCACTATCACAACCATCTGCACCCTGCGACTGGGCCCCATTCTGCGTCAGCAGACGTGTTGGCTGTGCTGGCAGAGCGACGCAGGCATTGGTCAAGAGCTCATCATGCGTGTCCAGAGGTTTTAGGCGCAAGCTGCAAGTGCAGCGCTCTGCCAGGCCTCGGATGTGATAGCAGTCAAGACTTGGCCATGACCTCCGCAGCCGCTGCAGCAAACCCTTTTCTTTCATTCAGCCCGGGCAAGCACTGGGGAGGTCTTGACAACCAGACCCGGTCAACATCAGTCCAGGTCTGTGAAGGGAAGCCAGGCCCCACCTGGTGAGGATTTCGAAGGGCGTAGGGACGGGCAGCAGCAGGCCGCGCAGGGGCCCCAGCGCGCTCATGGTGGTGCCGACTGCAAGCGCGGGCAGGCTGCCCAGCAGGGAGGTCACCAGGCGGCTGAGGGCCTCCCTGCTGAGCGCGTCCACTGCAGCCACCATCTCATCCACGAGCAGCTCCTGCAGGGCACCAGAGTGAGGTCACAGTCAGCTGGACACACCATGGTACTCAGGACCAGTTGACGGCTCAGGCACAATCTTTTCCATTGAGGCCTGACAATCAGAGCAGGGCACCTGTGAGGTCGAGGTGACTGGCTTGGAGGCGCCCCTGCTGAGTCATCCAGAGCTTGGCCCTGACTCATACTAATCCATGTGCAGCTCCTGCGGATTATATCAGTCTGGTGCTATGGCCAGCTCAATGTGAGGCATGCCAGCGTGGGCTGCTGCCACCGGCTCAATACCCCTTGCGGCCACAACAAGCTCTCGGCACCCATGCCGTGCAGCTATCCCTGCACGCTGTGTTGCCGCTCTGCCAGTCAACCCCAGCATGCTTGCAGCCGGTAGCTAACAGGAAAACCCCACTGCAGGCGCTGCGGTGGCTGTTTGCTTGCATTGGAAGCAGAGCTTCAGCACCTCAGCACAGGCCGCTGAAGGGAGTTCTGCAAGTGAATCCAACAACACAAAGGCTGCATGCCACTTGAGCTGCTGAGATGACTGACAGGCTACACAGCTTTCATGTTCCAAGCAGCACGCCCTGTCAGCACGAAGTTTAGAGGTCTTGCTGCAGCCGCACCTGGACATAGCTCCCGTCTCGGCTAAAGATGACCTTCAGAGCCTCTCTGGCAGTGTCGTGCAGCACCACCTGTGGCTGGCCAGCGACCGCTGCTGGCTGCGCCTGCGTGCCGGCCACTGTGAAGCTGCCAAACCCTTCTGCCAGGCGCTGCAGCCTTGTGATGTCCAGGCGAGTCTTGTCCTGCAGGGCCGAGATAAGCGGTGTTCAGTGATGGCCATGACACGCCCGCTGCGCCGTCCTGCTGCGCTCTGCACATTGCTGACCTGCAGCAGTGCCACACAACAGCCCTTGGGCAACCTTGCTGCCCTGGTTGAGTGCCCACAGGAACTTTCAAATCAACCATGGCTCGTCAGGTAGGCCAAGGAGCATCAAAGCCAGACAGAGCAGGGGCTGAGACCCTCAAAGCCAATCCTATAGCTGGGTTCCTTGTGAGCAGCTCACTGCTGTTGATCTGTTTGAGGTTGAGTGCGCTTCGAACATGCTCACCCCATACAGCAGTTGGCGCAGAGCTGTACGCGTGCGCGGGTGGTTGTCAATCAGCAGCCGCCGCGACAGGTAGGGGAAGCACTCCTTTACAATGGCATACTGTGGGTCCACCCTGAGAGCAATGCCCTCAATCACGCTGAAGGCCCGCAGGATAAGGGCAAAGTAGGCTGGGATCTCAAAAGGGTAGTCTCGCGACAGGCTGTCCAGCTCCGCAGTGACCTGCAGCAGATGTCATGCAGAATTAGGCGAGTTTGTGCAGCCAGCGCAATGCAGCTCTCCAGCCATGAACCATCACATGTCCAGCTCATGGTCCTGTTTCAGAAGGTAAGTCGGTTCCTTGACACACAACATCAAGCAGGACACAGCACCGTACCTCGTCAATATTGACGCCCCTGGCACCGCCGCCGCGCGACAGCTGTGAGAGGATGTTGCCAAGGGCCGGCACAAGCCCCGGCTGGTCGCGGGGATCAGGGGCACCTGCACCGTGTACAGCTGACAGCCTCACAGCAGGTCAAGCTGCCTGCTGCTCATACCCACAGATGGCATAGCACACCGGTGAAAGCAAGTCTGGTCAGCACCACAGGAGACCAAAGCACCCCGCCTTGCCATTCTGATTCATGCTGCTGCCACTACCCTGTGTGTTGCTTGCTACAAATGTCAGCAGTGAGATGCCAGGCCCCATATCAATGCCCCCACCCTGGCCAACAAAGCTGCACCTTGCCTACCACAGCTGCCGCTGCACCCTCGCCCCAGCTTTCAAAAGATGCCCCGCTTGCTGCTGCGCGTTGCCTTCCATGGCCCAGCTCCCCCCAATGCAGGCTGCCCTCCCAGTACACCTGCCTCCTGCACACTTTGCTGACATCTCTGCAGCCTTGCACCCAGCCCCTCACAGGCACCTTGGGGGATCATGCCCAGCCTGTGCATTTGTGAAGCCACTGCATTCCAGCGTTTCACAGACTGATGCGCCCTGCAGCTCTCTGCAGAGAGGCTCCCCGTTGAAGCCTCAGGCAAGTCATAGACATCATGAATGATCTCGGACCTTTGTGGCTCACCTGGGGGAATGAAGCCGAGTTTGCGTAGGTCAACAGCCACTGCGTCCCAGTCCTCGACAGACAGGTGAGAGATGTACTCCACTAGGGCAATGCTCTGCTCAGGGGTGACTTCGGTCATGAGGCCAAAGTCGAGGATGCAGATCTTGCCCTCAGGTGTCCTGATCAGGTTGCCCTGCAGCCGTTCCAGGACGACCTCATTACCCCCAGCCGCCATGTCAGGCTGCAGGCGCGAATCTGGCCCTTGCGACTGGCATGCAGCCGCCGCAGCAGCCACAGGAGATGCCCGCAGCCATACAGTGCAGGGGTTTACAAACTGAGCAGCAGTTATCAATGCAGCACGAGCCCAGCTTGCAGACACTGCCATCGGCGTTCCCCACACATAAGACAGGCATGCAGTGTTCACACACCCAATTGTGAAGGACAATAGACCAGCTGGGCTCACTGAGTGGAGTTCTGCGTGCAGAGCTCCACCCCAATGTGAGACAGGCAAGAAGTGTTCATGCATCCACTTGTGGCTAGCAGGACGCTAGCTGGGCTCACTGGGTGGGGGTCTGCATGAAGGAACCCGGTCTCCAGAAGCTGAATGAGGTAACAGTTGAGCAGGGTGTTGCAAAGCTCCCGCACGTCCCCTGCCCGGCTGTCGCTGAGCTTCTCCCCTGCAGGCAAGGAACTCACCTGATCACAGGCTGAATCAAGGCTTCCAAATGAGTCTTGAAACCACACAGCATGACGCCCTGGCCAGTGGAGACCAGCCTGCACTGCACTTGTTATTGGCAGGCATCCTGGCCAGTAATGCACTGCCGAGTAGAGCAGGCCAGCTGGGCCCAGGCAGCGTCAAGGTCTCCATCAGCTGCTTGTTGCCGTGGCCAGCAGCGTCTGCAGCTACACCCTGCGCAGATCACCCATCGGTCGCATCACTCACCTGGAACCCAGGACGTCACCAGAACCTCCTTGTTGCTGAGTTGCACGTACACATCTGGCACAAAGATGCCGTCCAGCCCTGCCATCTGCTGCTTGAAGACTGTGCTGTTGATGGCTTCCCTCTCATAGTCCAGCTCGTGAAAGAATCTGCCGGCCCACTCATCTATAAGGGATGTCCAGTCTGACCGGATCTGCAGGGCAGGGGCCGCCCCAAGCTCAGTCAGGGGACAGTTGCAGCGACACTTGCAGCGCAGCAGGCATGCCACAATTTGCAGACAGCATGGCAGGATGACTGCAAGAACGCAGTGCAGCGCTGTGTACCCATTCCAAAGGCGTACCTTGCAGAAGCTGCTGCTGATGGGCCAGGCAGCCAGCACCCTGTTGGTGTCTGTTCGCATGCAAAGCTGTCCAGTGCCAGCCACACCTGAGGGAACTGTCTGAGAAAGATGGCCAGCCGCCGCATGAGGAAGAGGTCCAGCGCCACCGACTCCATGACGGACGGGCGCTGCACCTTGACAGCCACCTCCCCGCCCCCATAGGCTGGGGACAGGGTGCCCTTGTAGACCTGGCCCAGTGAGGCTGAGGCTATGGGGATGGCTGACAGGCGGGTGAAGACGTCCTCGATCGGCTGCCCAAAGGCTGCAGCAGGGGCATGGGCTCAGCCTGGTGCAGCCAGGGACCAGGCGAGTTCAGCGACAGACTGTCTTATTGAGCAGCACTCAGCCTGGGCAAAGTTCAGCCTGGTGCAACCTGGGACCAGGTGAGGGCAGCGATTTGAGCAGCAACAGACTGTCTTGATGAGCCGAACTCGCCCTGGGCAGCTGTCTCGAAAGAGGGCATACATGAGAGCATGCAGTAGGAATGCACAGCTCAGAAGGGGTTGCCTGACTGCAGACAACCAAAGGACATGCCAGTCCCCACCTGCTGCCTGCTGTCCTTTGTGCCTGCTCAACTTGGGGCCTGCCATGGTCAGCAAGCATTGCAGCATGCCCTGCTACAGAGCCTTGACAATGCAGGCGGCCAACAAGGGGCAGCAATGCGCCGCTGATCTCCTGTGGGCCCCTCTCCCATGCAACGGCTGTGCCATCTCGTTCAGACAAGATCTTCCCTGAGCCACGGCGATGCGGACAGCTGGCGAGAGGAAGGCGGGCTCAGGCTGTGCCTGCCTGACACGGAACCGCCGTAAGGCACATCAGCAGGTCACCACCCTGCACTGCGAGAATGCATCCACCCAGCATGATGCATGCAAATCCTTCCCTGTTTTGTGTCAGCCCCACCAAGGAATTGCAAAAGTCGTTCTGGCTATGGCAATGCGAGCGGCTGGCATGAGACGAGGGGAGCTGAGGCTGTGCTGCCTGTGGCAGGCACCACAAATGCAGTCTCACGGCAGATTGGCAGGTTGGCGATGCAGGCAGCCAGCAGGGGCCAGGTGGGATCCTGATGCACTGTGCCAGCCCCACTCAGATGATAATGAACTGAGCCATGAAAACGCAAGCAGCTGTCGGAGCTGACGTGGGACAAGCAGACTCACCAGACCCGGTGCCTGCTCATCTACACATGTTGTAACTCACCCTGAGCCATGACGATTCTTGCAGCTGGCGTGGGGAAGGGGGGCACCCGGTCCTGCAGGCGCTCAATCTCAATCAGGTAGTTGAGGTCCAGGATGTCCACCCGCGTAGATACAGCCTGGGCGACTTTGATGTAAGCGGGACCCAGGCGCTCAATGGCCAAGCGCAGCTGCCGGGCTCGCTGGGGGGAATTGGCTTCCAAACTACCTGCAAGTGCAGGGATCAAGGTGTTCTCAGGTAGTGTGGCATTGAGCTTGCGTGCCGACAGCTGTGAAAGGGGCCAGGCACAGTCTCAGCTTCCTCGCTGGCTCGAGAGTTGTGGCTTCCACGACCCTGCAAGTGCAGTGGACAGGAACTGTCCAGGCTGTGTATCAGACGGGTGGCTGTAAGGGGGCCCAGGCGCAGCTGCGTGGCTAGCTGTGGCTGGAAGGAATGGGCTGCCAGGCTGCCTACAGGCTGTGTGTTTCCTCAAGAGTGTGACAGAGCAAGGGGCGCCCCTCGCTCTGGACCAGATGGCCTCACAGCAGCCTGCAGGGTGTGGAGGGGGGGCTTGCTGGCAGGGGGTGCTTGAATGGGGTTGACAGGCGCAGCACAGGCCCTGTGTGCAAGCCCAGCAAGGCGCTCCAGGGGAGTCCAAGATGGACTGACAGCTGCTGGGGCTGATAGTATTGCTGGAGCCCAACTCAGGGTATAGATAGTGCAGCCCAATTCATAGGCCATCCAGAGAGCTGCCCTACAAAAGGCGCGGTTCTCAGGCTGCTGCTCTGCATTCCAAGCCCAGGCGCCACCTTGAAAGGGATGCCAGTTTACCGGTGAATCTGTCCAGTGCCAGGCTGACGCTGACCCTGGCAGCAGCCAGAGCCACAGCAAGTGAGCGTCGAGCCACAGCCACAGGCCGCCGAGCCCAATAGGAGGCGACAGTCTGAGGTAAATAATTGGGTGTCAGAGTGTCATCTGGTTCGCCTGGCCGCAGGCGGGAGTCCCAGTCCTGTCTGGGCATGCTGGCAGCGACCACAGCAGCCACAGCCAGCGACAGCCAAGCCAGGGTTCGGATGCTGTAACCACCAACACCTGCAGCGTGCAGAGGTTTGCTTGGTCATTAAGCATGTTGTCAAGCAGCGCCACCTTTCAGCTGCTTCACTGCTGAAGTCTGCTGCTGAATTGCACATGCAAATCACTTGCAAGAGTGCAGGATGGGATGGTTCTGTACTGATGTTCACTTTGCTTGCTGTGACGCATGAGTTCATTGCTGCCAGATACCACAGCACCCACCATCTGTCTCAGCATGCGCAAAAGCCGTCTGAACAGACTCGATCAGGCCCCTGGCTTGGGCGTTTTGCACACCAGGCAGGTGCACACTGGGGGCAATGCCGGCTGCCAGCGAGCTCAGCTGGTCTGAGAGGTCATGCAGTGCTGAGCGCAGGCTGCTCAGTGCCTGTTGCACAACTGACTGCTCCGCTGACTGAACTGCCTGCAGCGAGGCAAACGTTCCTCAGGGTGTCAGCGCATTTGCCAGGCCTAACCATCTTTGCATAGCTCAGAGTGCTTACAGGGTCGAAGGGTTGCAAAGGTGCAGGTGAGAGAGCAGCTGCCCAACTCTGAGGGCGCCAGTGCTCAAGCAGCACTGTCAGACAGTGCTGCTTTGCTGGCTCACCTCATAGGAGCGCTCGATGTTCCCCTCAGCAGCCCTAAAAGGGTCCAGTGCGCTGCGCCCAAAGAGGCTGCTGGTCTGGGCGTCAACAAAGTGTGACAGCCTCTCCCCGGCCCTGAGAAAAGCCCTTGTCCCAAAGTGGGGCTGCAGCACGCGATCGCCAGCCAGGGTCTGCAGCATGCAGGTATGGTCCCTCTGTTGTGTGATAGCCTTTCAGGCTTGCAGAGGAGCACCTGGCTGACGCAGTGCCTGACCTGCTGCATGCTTGCAAAGAGTGCCTCACCTGCTGCATGCTTCGTGAAACGCAATGTCAATGCTTGACGCACTCCTCTTGAGTGTGCAGAGGCAACTTTTTACCACTCACCGCCTCCTCTGTCTGGAGGCTGTCTCTGATGCTGTCTGTGATGCTGTTCACATACCCCTCCACAGTCTCCACCTCACTCTCCACTCCCTGCACAGCTCTTTCCACTGCAGCAAGATGGCGAGCCACTCCAGTAAGCAGGCAGCTGTGCTCAGGGCCCTCTCTGCAGACAGCCACCTGCGCTGGTCGCTGCATGCAGCGGGCATGCAATGCAAAATCATGCACCTCAATCTGGTGGTCCTGGCATTGCTGCTGCTGCCACGTGCTGAGGATGGTGATGGTATGCTCTGTCCACGGGTAAGTGCGAGCCACCCTTCCTGCCCAGCCAAAGGTATGGTAGCGGTGGGGTGTAACAAGCAGCACACTGCATGAAAGGCCTGCCTCTCACCTTCACGCTCGGCCGCAAAGAGCGGCGCCAGCTCAGGCGACAGCACCTTGACGATGCTGTGCAGCCCATCGTTGACCTGGTGCAGTGCTTGAGCCAGTGTGCTGGCTGCTGCCCTGCTGCCATGGTGTGGCGGCAAGCTGTGCCACCAGTTGTCATCCTCCAGCTCATTCAGCAACTCCTTGCCAGTAATTCTGCAGTTGTTATTACGCAACGGTTGCATGGTCTCTGCTGTCAGCAGAAAGGGCTTGTGAGGGCCTGGCGGTGCAGAGCTGCAGCAGGGGCCTGCCCATCATCACCTTGCTGCAAAGCCCGTTGGCAAGCCATGCGCTGGCTAGCCTGAGGCTACACAAGCAGCATGTCAAGCATTGGGGCATCTGTTGTCGCTCCGTGCAGCACAGTGTTCAGACAACAGGCCAGATGCAGCCTGCCATCACTCAACAACAGCAGGATTGCAGGTGCAGCACTCCAGATACCAGCCACGTCCACCGGGTCTTGATGTGCATGGTTTCCACCCCACCTGGACAGCCCCGAGTTGATTCTGGAGATGGCAGATGCCAGGGCGACATGATAGCGGGCACCCAGATCATCAGCCACAGCCACAACCCGCGAGGTGGTGCCCCCCCAAGTCTGTGAGACCTGGCGCACAGCCTCAGAGGCGGCGGCCTCCCAGGACTGTGATGCCTGCCGCGCAGCCTCAGAGGCGGCCCCCCAAGTCTGTGATGCCTGCCGCGCAGCCTCAGAGGCGGCCCCCCAAGTCTGTGAGGCCTGCTGTGCAGACTCAGAGGCGGCGGCCCCGGAAGTCTGTGATGCCTGCTGCGCAGCCTCAGAGGCTGCGGCCTCCCAAGTCTGTGATGCCTGCTGCGCGGCCTCAGAGGCGGCCCCCCCCAAAGTCTGTGAGGCCTGCTGCGCAGGCTCAGAGGCGGCGGCCCCGGAAGTCTGTGATGCCTGCCGCGCAGCCTCAGAGGCGGCCCCCCAAGTCTGTGATGCCTGCCGCGCAGCCTCAGAGGCGGCCCCCCAAGTCTGTGAGGCCTGCTGTGCAGGCTCAGAGGCGGCGGCCCCGGAAGTCTGTGATGCCTGCTGCGCAGCCTCAGATGCTGCGGCCTCCCAAGTCTGTGATGCCTGCTGCGCGGCCTCAGAGGCGGGCCCCCCCAAAGTCTGTGAGGCCTGCTGCGCAGGCTCAGATGCGGCGGCCCGGAAAGTCTGTGATGCCTGCTGCGCAGCCTCAGAGGCGGCGGCCTCCCCAGTCTGTGATGCCTGCTGCGCGGCCTCAGAGGCGCCCCCCCCTAAAGTCTGTGAGGCCTGCTGCGCAGGCTCAGAGGCGGCGGCCCCGGAAGTCTGTGATGCCTGCTGCGCAGCCTCAGAGGCGGCGGCCACCCCAGTCTGTGATGCCTGCTGCGCGGCCTCAGAGGCGGCCCCCCCCAAAGTCTGTGGGGCCTGCTGCGCAGGCTCAGAGGCGGCGGCCCCGGAAGTCTGTGATGCCTGCTGCGCAGCCTCAGAGGCGGTGGCCTCCTGAGTCTCTGAGGCCTGCTGCGTGGCCTCAGAGGCGGCCCCCCCAAAAGTCTGTGAGGCCTGCTGCGCAGGCTCAGAGGCGGCGGCCCCAAAAGTCTGTGATGCCTGCTGCGCGGCCTCAGAGGCGGCGACCCAGGAAGCCTGTGGTGCCTGCTGGGCGGCCCCAGAGACGGCGACCCAGGAAGCCTGTGATGCCTGCTGCGCGGCCTCAGAGGCGCCCCCCCCCAAAGTCTGTGAGGCCTGCTGCGCAGGCTCAGAGGCGGCGGCCCCGGAAATCTGTGATGCCTGCTGCGCAGCCTCAGAGGCAGCGGGCACCCAAGTCTGTGATGCCTGCTGTGCAGGCTCAGAGGCGGCGGCGGCCTTAAGATTCTGCTGAGCGCCATTGTGCAGGCATATAGCAAGGCCGGGCATCAGCAAGTGCAGACCTGGCCCTTCACTGGTGCAATCTGGAAATGGGTCCACAGCAGCAGTGAAGGGCGCCAGGAGGCCTTGGGCCTGCTCAGGCACCTCGGGATCTGCTGCTGCCCGACATGGTGACACTTGGTGCCTCTGCTGTCGCCCTCTGTACTGCTGCCGAGCATGTAGCCTGCATCCTCAATGGATACACGTTATGGCACACCTACGTGCAGAGCTGCTGAAGTAGTTCCAAAATAAGCAATGGCACAGACAGTCTTGGCAGACTTCACAAAATGAGCAATGGCACAGACCATCTTGACAGATCCAGGGGCACACAGAAGACAGAGTCTCACCTTGATGGGCCACTCCACTCGGCCAATGAACTGCCACGTTGTTTGAGCAGGGGATTGCGCATTCTGACCAGTGCTGTGGATACCGATCAGGACTGCTTACCGTAAGGGCTCAGGGCACAGGGCATGATGGGCCAGACATGGCACCGGGTGAATTCTGAATTGATCAAAAGTAGGTCTCCCGAAACAAATGAGCATGTGGTGACTCCGAGCTGAGGTGAATAGCTGCAGCAGAAAAGCAGCTAGATGTCAGGAGAGACAAGCAAGGTGCTCATGGGTCAAAATCATGACGTTGATGCTGCATGTGGTGTGAGGCAATGATGGAAACTTGTATGTTGAATTGCTGATGCAGGCTGTATCTGCAGATATATCGCGCAGCGTATCCTATGCAAGCAATGTGGGTGGACTCTCCAGCAAGAAGCTGCAGGTCCCGGCGGGCCTTGCCAGCAGTCAGCAGCTGCCTCCAGACATGTGAGCATGAGCTCTCCTTGTGCCCTATCCCTGTGAGAAAGCCTGCAGCAAGGACAGCTTCTCTGCCGTTCCCAGGATTGACGCTTTCAAGAACTACCCCTCTGCATGCTTTCTCTGCAGCATCATCCATGGGACTTTGCAGCTTGCCCCTTGCTGGCTGCATTCTGAGTTGTATGCGTCTGTGCCCCTGCCTGCAGCGAGGAGAACCCCTTTGCTCTCCCCAGCGATGAGGAGATCTTCATGCTGCAAGAGGATGAGAAGCGGCGGCGCTCTGAGCAGATCAGGGCCATGCGCAGTCTGCCTGTCTACATGAAGTCCACTTTCTCATCCCAAATTCAGGCCACGGTGGCGCGGGATGCTGGCACAGCTAATGCGCAACGCAGGCCCATGGGAGTGGACCCTGTCAGGTGTGGGGAAACAATGCTTGCCCTGTCAAGGTCACTGTCACAGCTGGTGTGCAGCGCTGCAATGCCCCTGGTCAGGTGCAGCACGGTGCATGCGCATGCTCAGTGCAGACTCATTGCGGGACGCTGGCATTGTTCCTGGGAGTGGAACCTGTCTGGTGCCGCCCCGCAGCTGCAGTGTGGCGCGGCATGGTGCAGGCTCAGAGCACCAGCATGTCCAGTGCCCCTGTCCGGTGCTGCCTGTGTGCGGCCTGCTCAGTGTGAGATGCTGGCACGGCCAATTTCTGAGGGATTGTACCAGACATACTTTTGCAACTTGAGGTTCATGCAGCCCTCTGCGAGCCGCTGCACATGGTCTTGATGCTGTCTGCACAGGTGACCCCATCACTCCATGAGAGCACTCCAACAACAAGCCAGTGCTGGCTGCATTTGCCCTTGCAAGCCATCGCTATGTGCTGCGGGGAAGTCATGCCTGTTGTGCTGGCTGGCCTCTTTGCATGGCACAAGCTGTCACTAGCGTGGCCAATGAACATAGCGATGCTGCTGTAGGGAGATGACGGCTGCAGCACTGGCCTCTGGCCCCTCCAGCCGCCGCCCCGAAAAGGAGAACATGACAGATTTCCTGGCCAAGAAACGCGAAATCTTCCTGGTGCAGATGAGCCTGGACACCAAGCGGGCTGAGATCACTAAGCTGGAGGAGCGGGCCCTGCAGGCAAGCAGCAACATCCCACACGCATCATGCACATCACGCTGGGGTCAGCACTGGTGGGGATATTGAGCAGCATTGCCAAGGGGGTCAGGTTGGCATTGCTATCGTGTTGTGCTCGATGACCCGAGCTGGAGGGGTAGGCCCTGCAATCATCATGCCTGACTGACAGCACTGCAGATGCATGCAATTGAGGGACTGGGAAGAGACAATGTGGCATGAACCAGGAGGGGTTGTGGGCGAGCAGCATGTTGCGGGTGCTGCAGGTTTCAGCCTGCTGACTGCAGATCACTGAGCTGAGCGCATGCTTGAGAAGGCGGCCCTGCAGGCAAGCCAGCGCTGCGCAGGGCAGCATCATCAGTTTGAATGTGCCTGCCAACAGCAGGCAGGCATTGCTGTTGAAGGAAGGCACATCAGGCGAGCGTCTTGCCAGCCCTTTCTGCGGCAATGCCAGAGGCCTCTGGCAGTGGTTGAGCCAGATATCTGCAGATGCACCAAGTTCCACACTGTTGCCTGCAGAGGGAGGAGGCGCTGAAGAAGTCTGAGCAGATGCTGGAGGAGGATGCCCTCAGGTTAAAACCCAGCCACTGCTTGCCCATTTACTGCTTGCGTCAGACCTCGCAGCCTCGCCTGGAAACCTCAGCTCACACTGTTCAAGTGTGATGCCAACCAGCTTAAGGTAGCTTGGCTCCGTCCTGTGTCTGTCCCCAGACTCCACAGATGGAAGTAATCGCCTTACCTTAGCCCCAGAGGGTGGCAGTTCGCCTGTACCCAGACTCTGAAATATTGCACTCACACTCTGCAGAAACTCAATACAATGCCTGCCATGCCTGCAGGTTTGACGCTTTCCTGAAGGAAAATGACGAGAAGGTGCAGGATGCCATCAAGAAGGCAGAAATTGAGGCCAAGGCCAAGCAGGATAAGGTAGGACCCCAAGTGCCTCTGCCTGAGCGCCTGTGACTACATCGTGGCCTTGCTAAAAAGCCCTCTGCTCAGGGTATTCGTACACATCGCAGTGCAGCAGCACTGGGCAGCTGCCAGAGGCGTGCTCTCATGGGTGGGGTTGGAGATGCTATTTCCAAATTTGAATGAAGACAGCCCTGGCTCCCTGCATGCACCTGTCTGGCAACGGGAGTGAGGGGCTTGCACCCACCTGCGTGCCCCTCACTGCATGACACATTCAGCACCCAAGGCAGGCGACATGCACTGTCAGTACGTAGTCTGCAGCTGCTTACTCTACTGCACACAGCAGGGCTGGCAGCTCAGACTGCGAGCCCTGTCTCTAGGTACTGGCGGTCAAATGCCTCAAGCCCTGTCTCAAAGTGCAGCTCTCAGGGCTCTGCACAGCTGCAAGCAGCTCTGAACTTGCCACTCGCCTGACACTTCACTGTCCTGCCCTGTGTTCCTGATCACCAAGCCTCCATTTGCAGCGCCAAGCCCTGCCCAGTGGCCAGCCTGTCACCATTCTGGGAGGCAGGCACTTTGATGCTCTGCTCTGCCTGCAGCTGCTGGAGATCAAGCGATTGAATGCGGGCCTGGGGGCCCTGCGCAGCGAGCTGAACAAGTTTGAGGAGCAGCTGGAGGACTGTCGCAAGTACCGCGAATTCCTGGACAGCATCACTCCAGAGGCAGGGTTTTGCAAGCATTGCAGGGCAACAGGATGCCTGTGGCCGACATTTTTTGTGACTGATACGGGCTGACAAGCGGCACGGTCTGCAGCCTGCACTGCAGAGGGCACAGAGAGACTGTAGTCTATAATGCAGGGGGGGCTGGGCTGCTGTAGTTTGCTGGACAGCATGGTGCTTGACATGTGGGCTGATTGTAGGGCTCTTTTGAGTGCGGCCACACAGACTGGGTGGAGAGCGGTGACGTGGTGAGTGAGCAGAAGTGTGAGCAGTGCTCAATGGCCTGTGGCATGGCCTGCAATCGGCGCAGGCAATTTGCATCAAGTTCCTGACCAGCAGTGCCCCAAGGTGGGGTGGCATGAGGGTGGCAGGGCGGAGGTGTTGTGATGGGCGCTCCAGCCTGATGTCATGTGAGAGCCAGGGCAGCAAGGCAGATGATCACTTCAGCTGCACATGTGTCTTACAGGACTGCGGGCCAGGATTGCGCCGCTGCCCACGGCGCGTCTGTGCCTGCCCTTGGTATAACAGCCTTCCTGTCCCCGCAATGGACGGGGTCACCACTGAGCTGCATGACTGGACGCTGTCACTGCCAGCACGAGCAAGTCATGCATGACATCATTTCTGAACAACTGCTTATAGAGGGGCATAATGGACACAAAGCTGCCTTCAGCCTGCAGGAATGGTTCACACAGATGGAGCGTGAGAGGGAGGCGCGGCATCAGGACCGCATCAAGCTGTGGCAGGCGCAGTGCGAGACAGTGCGCCAGCAGAAGCAGGACGCTCGGAGTGAGCAGGCGGTCTGCTGCGGGCTGGACGTCTGATAGCAGCCATGCTGCTTGCATTTGGGCCAGCAGTTGCATGTGCACTATGCAGCCGTGCCGCCCATGCGGTCAACGTGAGGGCAGCAGGCCAGGTTGTCCCTGCACGAGTGCACCGCTGTGTTCTGTCAGGCACAAATTGATGACTTCAGGCAGCAACAGGTGCTGTGATGCTGACACACCCTCCTGTGCCTGCCTGCAGCTGCCAAAAGCAAGGCAGAATTCGACTTTGCCAACGCGCGCACCCAGCAGGAGGCCGAGCAGGCAGAGCAGGCCATCAGGGACACCACTGCCTTCCTCAAGGACGCTCTGCGAGTCAAGGTCAGTGCCCAGCTGCAGGAGCACACAGGCTCAAACGTGCACTGCCTGCTGAGGGCTGTGGCCGGTGGGGCTGCATGTGCAGCTGCATGCATTTCATCTGCCGGCCTGGTCCAATTGCAGCAGTGGTAGGGCAGCTGTGCTGTCCTACATTGCAAATGCTCTGTTCCTGCTGCCCAGAACCATGCCCAAGGCACAAGCTGGGCGCTCACACTGCAGCTTTTTGCCCCCCAGCAGGCAGCCTGCATTTATAAACCTCACAAAAGGTTCCATGTTTCCGTCGAAGGGGGTTGCCCACCGCCACCTGCATGTTCTGCAGGAGCCCCCGCCCCCGGTGGCTGAGGCAGCGGGGAGTCGGGAGCAGAAGGGGATGTTCTTTGTGGAGCCCCGGCAGCTGCTCAACATCTACTCCCAGCTGGAGGAGCAGAACCTCTTCCTGATCCAGAATGCTCAGGAGAGCGAGGAGGCGCTGGAGGAGCTCAGGGCCAAGCTCAGGTCGGCAGGAGATGCTTGATGCTCAGCTCTGCCATGCATAGCCACGTCTTGCGTGTCAAGCTCACATTCCCAGGAGCCTTTGGGGATGGGCACTGGGCAGGGAAGCGTGGTCTGCACATTTGCAGTGCTGGCTGTCCTGGGTGAGGCAGCCAGGCAAGGAGGCAGCCAGTAAAAGGGTTGCGCAGAAAGCTGGGTGCTGCTGGCCAGTACTGTGTCCCGGAGTGACACGGTTGTGCACTTCATTCCTCATGCTGCATCACTGCCACCGCCATCGTACAGCAGGGTTGGTGGTAGTAGCGTGTAAGCCTGCGTGAACACCAAGATGAACTTCCCATGCGCCCACGGGGCCCTTGCGGACTGCTGCGCCGGCCCAGCAACACGCTTCACTGCAGCCTGCATACAAGGCTGTACAAAGGGACAGCGCCTTTGTCCAACAGCTCCACAAGTTGGGCACTGAGGCCAGCCCTCCCTGCCGCCAGGAGCACGAAGAGTCGTATGGACCAGGAGGGCCAGGGCCTGCAGCAGCAGCTGCACCAGATTCGGCGAGGCATCCAAGCAGAATCAGAGCGCTGCAGGGTGCTCAAGGTGGGCAGCCCGGGCGTGCAGGCAGACACTGCTGGTGTCGCTGCTCCCCGCAGGTGTTGGCGCGCACAGACCTGCAATGCATACGTTGCAGCAGATGGTCTGCAGCCTCGGGCATTGCTGTGTGCATCCTTACTTGTCCCAGCACGCAGTTGCCATGTACCCATGGTGTCTGCCAGCAGGTCACCTCCCTGCCGCATCCAGTAGTGGGCGTGGCAGAGGACCTGCAGTGCGAGGGGCAGCGCCATCCACTGCAGTACACCTGTGTCATGCAACTCATCTGAGTCCCCATGCGAGCTGCAGGAGCGTGCACAGCAAAACTTTGAGGTGACGATGGGGATCTCGACGCATGAGGTGACCTTGGACCAGCTGGCTCGTCAGATTGCCGAGGTCTACGAGCAGTGCGGGTTCGACCGAGATGTCAGCATGAGCACCCTCCAGATGCTGACCAACATTGAGGTGAGTTTGGGCCCTGCCAAGCATCAGATCAGGTGCCACCAGTCGCTGTTGCACAGGGGACAGCATTGCTGGGTACGTTCATACGAACATGTTCCAGGTGCTGAACGGCATTGAGGTGAGTGAGGGCCCTGCTGTACCTGAGGTGTCACCTGCTGCTCAGATACAGTGAAGCTGGGCATGTCAATACGAGCATCTTCAAGATGCTGACCAATGTTGGGGTGATTGTGGATCCTGCTGTGCCTCACTCAGGGGCAGTGAAGCTGGTCACGTCAGCCTGAGCACCTTGCAGATGCTGACCAACATTGAGGTGGGCGTCTCTGCCTTGGGCTGTCCGCTTGCTGGGCAGAGCACCACTGGGGTACAGTTGTTGGATGCTAATCAGCTTGCCTGGCTGCCAAGGTTTGATGCAGTGCGGGGCGGACTGGGGTGTCAGCATGAGTACCCTCCAGATGCTGACTGACATTGAGGTGAGCTCTTTGCCCTGCGGATTTGTCTCAGGGGCAGCTGTGGCCTTCGCCGCAACTAGCAGTGCCTGCCCACCGAAACATCAGCATGGGCACCCTGCCAGAGCTCCATCATGCTCGAGGTCGGCCTGAGCGCCTCCCTTGCTGGCTGCAGTGGTGCCCAGTGTTCAGCATGAGCAGAGGCCTGCCTGTTGGCTACAGGGGCAGCAGTGCAGCAAGGGAGGTGCAAGCTACCTGGCCAGGCTGCAGTGTGGCAGAGTTCAGCTAGCCACAAGGGTGTGGCCAGCTTGTGAGGAGGACCTGGCGGCAGCCCACAGGTGCTACAGATGGGCAGCAGCAGGAAAGCATGATCCCCAGCGCAGAGTCGCTTCACAGTCGATGTGCTGTGCTGCAGGTCAAACTAGAGGAGCTGCTGCTGCACGCGGACACCCTGCCTTTGGAACTTGTCGAGGGGACAGAGAAGGCGCGGGAAAAGGAGCGGCGCCAGGTTGCCAGGGAGGACAAGATCCTCCAGCAGAAACACGAACACGTGAGTTTGTATGATGTTGCACTTGCTTTTGGGAGTGAGACACAGCAGCTGCTACAGGTTGCTGCATCCTGCTGCAAGCCCGGGCGCTCAGCAGGGCAGCTTGCAGGGCTGCAGGGTGCGCCTGTGCGCACAGGCAGTCTATAGCTGGCCTAGAGCCACTGCCGTCCTGGTTCATGCAGGAAGCAAGAGTCAAGCGTGCTCTGGAGCGAGCGGCAGCCCCAGTCTTCAAAAAGATAGGCAAGCCTGTCATGGCACGCAGCCAGCCGCTGAGGAAGAAAGCAGTGCAAGTCGAAATCAAGCAGAATCAAGACGATGAGGAGCTGGAGCAATATCTTGCCAGAGACATGCTTGCAGCTTAGGGGCAGCCAGTGCAGCCTTGTGCTCAAGAGCGCCAACAGCCTTGCAGCCGGTGCAGCTGCAAGGTGACCTTCCAGATCCAGCTCTGCCCATATTTGACCGTGTCAGTTGAATTTGTGTGGAAAGTGGTCCACTTGTCAGGGCCAACTGTCTTTTTAAAAGATGTGTGGCTGCAGCCCACAATCAAACTGTCGTCGAGGCCTGCCAAGGCTGTTCAGTCAATGTTTGCGATAGTATGTGTAGTCCAGGGTTGCAGGCTCCAGTGGTCGCTGCTTGATATCCTCAGGTATGTAGTTGGCATAGTGCAGGCGAGGCTCCTGGTGCTGGTACTGCTGCACATCTCCTGCACAAGCCAACAATGCAGTCTGCTTTCACGCATGCAGACATGGGGTGCCAAAGTCCAGGATGGTGCAGTCAGATTTTCAGGGCAGGCTGGCCATCACGAGCTGCTGTGACAGGCAGCAGGCAGCTCGCGCGGGCGTTGGCCACAAGCATTGGCCACAGCATTGACGCATTATTGCGGCCCGGTGTCGTGCTGCGTCTGCTGATGTCCTGGGCAAGCAAGATGTGTTCCACAGATCTGGCCTGCTGCAGACAGCCAGCACAGCGCTCGACTCACAGCCAGCCGCATATGGGCCTCCTAACCCCAAAAGCCCACCTGGCGGCCCTGTGCCCTGCTGCATCTGCTGCTGGTCCGCAGTCTCCTGCACCAGGTGCAGGTCCTCCATGTCGCGCAGCATGCCCTTGGGCAGGTACTCGCGGAGGTGGGCCGCCTCGCGCAGCAGGCGCTGGCGCTCCCCACGCACGAGGCCTGCCTTCCGAGCCTCCTCTTCTGCTGCGCGGGCCTCCTCAGCCGCCTCAGCTGCCTGCAGGTGAGCAGGTGGTCAGACTTTGAGTGCGTGCAGGGACACTCGCAGGGCTGATGGGTGCAGCCTTGGGTCATCAGTTTCTGCCTAGCACTTCACTGCTGCAGGGGCCTCCTCTGCTCCAGGGAGGCAACTGCCTAGAAGCTTGAGCATGTGATCACAGCAGCTTGACAGCGTTGATGGCCCCCTCCAGGCAGCTGGACTGCGGCTCAGCCCTGTGCAGCTTGCATCACACGCCCCTCTCAGCCAGAGTGCGTGGTCACACTTGCATGCAAGCCTTGCACACTTGTTCCAGACATGTGCCAGCAGCAGCCACTGCGAAATCCACCCTGAAGTCAGCCCAGCACAATCACGAAAGCAGTGCTGGACCAACTGGCACCCCTGCTCACCCGCGCGGCCTCGTACATGGCCCTCTTCTCGGCCACCAGGCGGTTGACCTCGCGCACATGCTCGGCCACCTTGAGGCGCCGCTTCTGGGCGTTCATCTGCTCCAGGCGGTCCTCCTCAGCAAAGCGCTCCAGGGTGCGGCGCCGGAACTCGTCCTCCTCTGCACGCTCATGCGCCAAGCGCTCGGCCTGCACAGGGGCTGCCGGTAGTCGGGGACTGCATGTGAGAGCTGCAGGTGGGGCATCCCTTTGAAGCCGGGTGTCTCGCCAGCGAAGGGATGAGAGGCAGTGTCTGCAGTTGACAGGCGAATTTGTACAGCCTGCAGGGTCGGGCATCAGATCTCGTCCTCCTTTGCGCATCTGCAGGTCTGGGGGTAATTCCTGCAGTGAAGTATTGTCAGTCAGAGGAGAGGCTGTGCAGACTTGACATGATGTTGAGGTGGAAGTCCCTCTCAGCGAGTGGAGGTGTGGGCCCATGCGTCTGGCTCCCTTGACCCACTTTGCAGAGTCTGGTAGCCCAAAGCTGCAGGGCTTGGCAGATGTCAAGAGTCTGCAGATCTGAGATCTGGCTTGAACCACACAGGGCCCAGCCCACATCATGTCTGCAAACCTGATGATGGAGGCACGTACAGCAGTCCTAGAGCAGACATGGAGAGAGCAAGCAAACAAGTCACCAGCCTGCAGGGAAACTGCAGGGGCCTGGGCCTCATGGCTGGCAGACATGTCTGTCATGCTGCAAAGGCAGGCCCACAGGTAAGCTTACCTTGATCTGCTTCTGGCGCTCGTTGGCAGCCATCATGTCCGCCCGTGCCTCATCCTGCTTTCGGCGGCGCTCCTCAGCATCCCTGCAGGTGGAATGACAAGGCTCACAAGGTGAACCTGAGTGCACAGATGTCAAGTGAGCCACGTTCAGGCCTGGGCTTGTGCAGCCCAGGCAGCATGGCTGCTGCAGTCTCTCAGCACACATGCATGTGCAGCATGGTGTCGCTGCAGAGCTGCAGGTGCTGCCAAGAGAGCTCAGTCTGTATAAGCACTGTGCAGCGCCATTACTGCTCTCCTCCATTGTCGGCAGCTCCCTGGCATGCCTGCACCACACAGCTACGCTGCATCAAGACCAGCTGTGCGCCCAGCCCAGCAGAGCTGGCGACCCTATACACCCAGCTCAGCCCCGTCCTTGGCAATTTGATGCTACCTCAGCAGAGAGCGCCAATGTCCTCAGAGCTGGCTGCTTACGTGTGCACATCTGTAGCCTCCTTTTCAACTGCACCAGCCCACACAGTTTCGTGCTTTTGATGACTTATTGCACGTTGCGATTTGCCTTTTCCAGCTAGCTGAACAAATGAGGCATCAACCCACGTACGTCATGCTGGGAGACCACCACACCTGTACCAGGCTCTCGATTCAATTCGCAGCCAGGCGCACTTAGCCTCATCCTCAGCTTGCAGCAGGTAAGTAAGGCAGCGCCCCAGTGAGCACGCATAGCCTCAACGGCCAGCACCACCCATCTCAGCTTCGGCGGCAGGGCTGTGCAGACACTGCTGGACTCACAGCCGTGCCCGCTCAGCCTCCTCCTCAGCTTGCAGCAGGTTGATGAGGCGATCCTCCTCATCGCGCCGGGCCTGCGCTGCCTCCTGCTCGCCCTTAAGACGCTCGTAGATGCGGTCAGCGCTCTCCTTCTTGGCTGCCTTCTTGGCAGCCTCGGCATCTTCACGGGCCTGGCGCTCGGCCATGTATGCGCGGATCCTGCAGAGGATTCGAAGGGTTGAGAGTGCACTTGAAGGGGCAGGCTCATTGATTTGGGCGCTTAGCCATATGTGCGCAAATCCTGTGGAGGATGCAAACATTTGAGAAGGCATTTGAGGGGGCATGCTGATTTGGGGCAGCAGAGGAAGATGGGTGCACTCGACCTTTCTCGCGCTTGGTCAACTAGTTGCATGCACGGCTGTGCACAGCACCGCAAAGTGCATGCATGCGCACGAGACAGGAAGCATGGAGAAAGGGGCAGCTAATGACATCTGTACAGAATGCCTGCCACATGATTTGCCTTGTATGCTGTGAGCAGCAGGGGAACTGCACAGGGCTATGCGGTGCTCTAAACGTGCAAGTCCCGTAGGGAGTGTAATGGGCAGTGCATTCGTGCTGCTGTGCATCTTTGGGGTGGAATGGCAGCTCCTTGCTGACCAAGAGGCTGACACATGGCAGTTGACCTGGCTGGTCTGCATGTTGTGGGTGGCAATCGATGCTGCACAACACTCTCATGCAGCCAGTACTGTGGCCAAGCAAACATATGACCAGCAAAGCTGCCCTACCCCCTACCCCCCCGCTTCCCTACTCCCCCCAACATGCAAGTCAGTGATGCCTGCCCATTGCCCAGCAGCCCAGACTCCAGGCCCGGTGGCACCCGCACTTCCTTTGCTCGAGCCCCTCTTGGTGCCACTGCTTGAGCTGCACCGAGTGCCTCAGCATCCAGAGACTGAAGACCCCAGCAGAAACAACACAAGCCCCTTACCTGAGGGTACCCAGCTCCTGCCTCCTTTCAGTGACTCTCCCAGAGCCCAGCGGACCCCCTGGCCCAGCAAAGCGCCATCAGCTCAAAGCCTGGCAGTCCATGCCCCGAGCCCCTGGATACCTTCGGTCCTCCTCCTCCAGCTCCTCCTGGCGCCGCTGCTTGAGCTGCGTCTGCTCGGCCAGAAAGTTCTGCACGTAGGCCTGCGTGTCCCGCTGGCGCTGCCGGCGGGCCTCGTGCTCCGCGCGGTCCTCTGCCTCGATGCGGGCCACCACGTCGTCCACCATGGCGCGCTCGCGGGCAAACTCCTCCTGCAGGGGGGATGGGCAAAGGGCATGGGCAGGATGATGCAACCGGCCCCCGAGGGTAGTACTCCTGCTGCAGGTCACGGGCAAGAGGTGTTGCTGATTGTGACAATGCATTCAAGTGTGCTGGGCAGAGAGTTGTGGCAGGGACTATGGGGTATGTCCACTGGGCCAGGCCGCGATGACCATGGCACCGAAAGGGGCCGGAGCCCTTCCTGGCAGGCAGGGCCCTGCCGGCTGAGAGTGTCCATGTGAGGGGATGGACGTAAGGGATACAAGGTGAGCTTCCCACCATCGCGCACTCAGCAGTCCCATGCAGGCAGGACCTGCTGGCTGTGCAAGTGCAGTTGTGTGGGCCAAGGAGGCTCCTCTGCTGCAAGGTTGGCAACCACACTTCACTTGCTGCATGCATTGCAAGAGGCCGTGCAGCAGCAAGGCCCACCACACCGCATGCACCATTCCTACAGGTGGATGTGGAGCTCGTCCGCTGTCAGTTCAGGTTCTCCAGGGCGCCTCATCAGATTGCTTGCACCCACTGGGCGGGAGGGTCACCTGCTGCTTGCGCTGCAAGTCGATCTTCTCCAGCATCTGCGCCTCCAGGTCCAGACGTGCCTGGCTGCTGCCTGCCTTGCGCTGGGCGGCTTCCTCAGCCTCTTTGGCTAGAGCCTGCAAGGGGCATGTTGCTGCTGGGCTTGGCAACTGTGTGAGGCCAGGCTGGACATCTTTCCTTCTCTGCACATCAGCCGTACAGCCTTCTTGGCCAGGGGCAAACGCCTGTGAGTCTGGCTGCGGCAGTATAGAGCATCTGCCAGGCAAGGCTGCCTGCTGTCAGCCCTGTGCTTGGCAGCCTTCTCAGCCTCTGTGACCACAGCCTGTGAGGCCAGTCCTTTGCAAAAGACCACGATGAGCGTCCGTTCAAGACCCCTTCACCTGCTGGCGCTCGTGGTCCATGTACTGGTCAAAGGCCACATTGTACTCCCGCTCGCGGGCCTGCTTCATGCGCTGCTCCTGCAGCTGCATCTGGCGGGCCATGGCCACCTGCAAGCGCAGCCCGGGTAAGAGCGGCCAGAGTCTGTGACATGGCAGGGGCTGCAGGCACAGCCGCCACCGCAGACGCTGTTCAGTGAGGATGAGCTTACCCTGTAACAACTGACCTGCCACGTTGCAGCGCACTGATCCTGGAGGCCCTGCTGAGCCCTGACATGCAGCGCAAGCATGTGCCACCTGCGCAGATGAGCAGCCATGCCTTGAATCCACCGGCAGAGCTGGCCCTCCTAGTGTCAGCAAGGCCTCAGACCCCACTTTGACATCCCAGAGCAACGGCAACTCAGAGGCCAACTTAGCAGCTTTGATCTGCTCCTGCAGCTCTTACAAGCCTTTCCCTATCACTTCTTTGCAGCCAGCAACTGTTTTGACGGAAAGATCCCCAGCAGTGCCCACCTTGGCAGTCTTGATCTGCTCCTGCAGTTCGCGCAGCTCGCTGCTCTCGTTGCGCAGGCGCTGCAGCTCCTTCTCGCTGCGCTCAGCATCGTGCTGCCGCTGCTCCAGGACAGCTGCAATGCGGCCCTCCTCCTCATGCCTCACATGGGCCAGCTGCTGCAGGCGCTCAGCCTGCAATACGCAGATAGTCCTGGTCACAACCGGAGAGAGCGGAGATTTATCTCCTGTGATGTGCCCCTCCTCACGTCACACACGGAACAGCTGCTGCAGGCAGTAAGTCTGCAGGCCACTTCGCACATGGCTGGAATCAAAGTTGCATGGCGGCGATGCAGAGCCTTATTGGCCCGTGCTCCTGTGTCACACATAGCCTAGCTGCTGCAGGCGCTCAGTAGCTTGCCTTGGCAAGGTTGTCCAGCAAAGCAAATTCTGCCTGCCGCTCGCGCTGCACCCGCTGGCGCCGCTTCTGCTCATCCTTGGAGGCCGAGGTTGATGCAGCATCCATTGCACGCTGTTGGGCATAGTAACTGCAGCGCAGGGTAGAGGGCACCTCAGGGGTTGAGGGCCTGGCAGCTTGTGCCGGCGTGCTTGACATGGCCCTTGTATGTTGCCTGCAGCATGCTTGTTGCTGCCACTAACAGCCTGGTGCTGGCCTGTCTCAGCAGTTCCTGCATCATAGCATCTGCAGGCGCCCAAGCTGCCGGCTCAGACAACAGTGTACTCCAACATCTCTGCTGCAGCACAACGCATCTTACTCTGCGAGCTCTGTGCGTGCAACCTCCTGCTCCCTGCGCTTGTGTTCCCGCACATCTTGAGCTGCAGGCACCATGGAGCATCTATGAGTGAAGTCAGTAGCCTGGCGGCGCTGTTACAAGAAGCCCTGAGAACAGCACATGCTTACCTCTGGCAAGGCTGAACCGGCTCACAGCAGCCTGCAGCATGTCAGTGATGAAAACTCATTCGCTGGAGTTGCTCATTGGTGCAGTGCTTGCCAGCATGGCCGTCTCGCACCATATCTCAATGCCCAGAGATCTTCACTGTTGTCTGGGGACTGCCCCCAAGGGATGAGGGCTCAGCTTCAATACCGACCTGTCCACGCCACTCGTTTATTGCGATTGGAGCGGGTGCCGTGATTGTGCATGAGCGCGAAGACCCAAGCACTTGACCTTACTGTTTGTTTCACAGTTGACCCACATGCCAGTGAGAGGTGATGACATTGTACATCAAAGGGTCTCATATCCTATAGCAGGCGGTTCAGCGCCCTCGGGCAGCATCCTGTTCACCATGTTCTGCAAACCGTCAATGCAGGGCTTAGCAGCAAAGGGGGAGTTGAGGGGGGGCGCCAATGCCAGGCGCCGCATTATTTTGCGCTGTCGATACTCAATGGCCTGTCGCTTGGCAGCTCTGCCTTGGGGAGTGTTGGCAAACTGTGGTGGCCGCTTGGCCCTTTTGGCTTTGGCAGCCCTGTCGCCATTGAGAGGCGACTCCCCTGCGCCTCCAGCGGCAGAGGCTCTCCTGGCACTCAGCTCAGAGGTGGGAAAGGTCACTGCCTGGGAGAAGGGCTCTGGCAGCTCCCTGGTCCTCTGAAAGCGGACAGCCTCAGAGACACCTGCAGCACCAGTAAGTGGACTGCCATCCACTCTGCCACGGCAACACAGCAGAACTGCTGGCCCGTCTTGATCAGCGCCTATGTGTGTCTCCAGATCAACCCAACTAGCAGGGACAGATGCAGAGCTGAAGTTCCCCTGCTGACGTGTCCTGCTCCGCTTCAGCAACCACTTTGTCTCCGCCTTCAATGCAGCACCCACTGCAAGCAGCCCTGGTTCCTGCTGACTGCACAGAAGTAGGCTGGCTCATGTAGCAGGCGCACCTGCCAAGAAGGTGGCAACCTTTGACTTGCTGCTGCGACCTTCAAAATCCTCGTCGAGAGGCGCCAGGTTCCTATGTGCCTCGATCCAGCAGAAATTGTAGGTGCCAAAGAAACGGACCTGCCGCACACGTAACACAGCTGAGCAATGCCACCTGATGAACCAATGCTTGCTCAAGGCAAGGCATGCAAAGCTTTCGAGCCACAACATGCAATCTTCCATGGTGCGCATCTCTATAGTCATGAAGCATCATCTGCAGGACAGCAGCTCACCGGTACAGCTCCATAGCGGGGAGCCTCATTGTCCTCAGGAATGAAAGGATCCCGCTCATCCAGCACCTGCAGTGCAAGCATCGATTGGAGCATGCAATAGCAATGTTGACCTAGCCCAGACAGGCAGTGCAGACCCATGCTGAGGGCTACCCACTGCGTGCAGGAAATGCTGCCTGTGGCCTGAAGCTGATCTCGGAGCATTTGCACCACTTCAAACCAGCAAGACACTGCAGTGCAATGGGCCTTCTGCCTCACCTGGGCAGGCCACCAGGGATAGCGCTGCAGCTTGGCCCAGACGACAGCACCAGGCGCCGTTTTGCTGGCAATGCTTGAGCTGCTTCGCCCCAGGCCTGAGGTGCTGCCGTTCTGCCAGGCATTGGGTGCAGATGGCGCGTGCGCAGACCTCCCTGACTGGCGGTCGCTGGACTGCTCCGAGGTCCCCCCAGACTGCTGCCTGAGCAGGTTGTGGACCCCAGGGGGCTGCTGCTGCGAAGGTGGCAGCTGCTGGGTGCCACTGCCGCTGCCTGGGGCCACAGTGGGTATGGTCTGGTGTGAGTGGGCTGGTGCCTGCATGCTGGGCCTGGCAGGCGGGGCCACTAGGGGGGGCTGGCCTGAGTATGCCTGTGTGGCTGGCAGTGGCACGGAGGGGCTGCTCGGTGACCGACTCAGCAGCACCTTGAAGCCAGAGGAGGCCCCAGCACTGGGGTGCCCCAACTGGTGAGGTGGCATGCTGGCAGGTGTTCCCGTGGCAGGCATGCCAGGGGCAGCAGCAGCTGGGGCAGACAGTGGCGCCTGCTGCTGCTGCTGCACGCCGCCAGGAGCTGGCAGGGCACCTGGGGTGCTGCTGGCAGGGGGGGCAGCTGAGCCTGGCAGCTGGTGCAGCATCTGGCTGCTCACAGGAGGCTCCATAGAGCTCGGCCCTGGGAGGGACCCCACTGGCGCCTGCTGGCTTGCAACAGCTTGGGGTGGCAGCTGCCGGTGTTGGGCCCGCTGCTGCAGCAGGGCCTGCTGCTGCTGGAAGGCCATCTGCTGCTGCAGGAAGCGCTGCTGGTGCTCAGCAGTGAAGTTCCACTGCTGGCCAGGGTCACTCATTCCTGCAGCAGCGGACTGGCCAGCAAGCCACAAGCGGGGTCAGCGCCTGCCGTGCAGCGTGCTTGGTGCAGGCGTGTGCTGCAACTGCTGGCCAGCCACAGACGTGCATGAAGCAGCAAGCTGCGCACCTGCAACGGCAGAGCGACATCGAGAAACAAGATGCCATGCAGCACTGGCTTCGACGGCTTGCGCGCAGCGGCATGCACTCACAGGCCAGAGCTTGTGTCAACACCTTAACTAAATAGGCAGTGCGGCGCAGGTGCGGCTTGCTGGCTGAGACTTCTGGCAGCAGCAAGTGACTGCAAAGAGTGGGCCCTGTATTGGGTTCACCACATGCCGCATATTGCTTCCAGCCCAGCTCCTCCTTCTCAGCAAAGCTAGCAAACAAGTTGACCAGGTCTACTGGCCGGCAGGGCACCTCACAGCCGCTGGACACAGCTCCAGGCATCTGCTTGCTGTTCAATGCTTGCCCCACTTCCAGTGGTGGTGATTTACCTGCCGGCTGCAGCACACATACGGCTGCAGCACACAGTCTTGCCAACTGCTCGGACTCACCTGGCTGCTAACGCTCAGTTATAGTACAGCTCAAGGCCCATGCCGTCGTGGATCTCATAGTCCTCCAGCGTGATGTGGTCCTTGTAGATGGTGTACCACTTCTGAATGCGTATCTTGTCGGGGCGGGTGCCAGTCTGGGCCGCCACCAGCTTCTTCAGGTCGCCTACCGTGTCGTCCTCACTGCAGACAAGGTATGAACCCTTTGACACAGAATCCCGCAAGCCTGGCTTATGTTTGGCAGAACTCTACAGGTCTGAGGCTTGGGCAAATTCCAGCTGTCTGTGGAGTCATCCTCACTGCAGGCAAATTGAGGGAACTGGGGTTAGAGTAAGGACAGCTTTCTCAGGTCTGCTCTGGTAATGCCACACTGCAGCCACTCTGCGAAGTTCTGCACCAGATACATGCCCTGCCGGGCAATTACCAGCATGTTGAGGTTGCATTTGGAGTCATCCTCACTGCAGGCAAGGCGCAGCAGTCAGCACAACATACAGCTGCCCTGCACGTGTTGATGTGGGCAGCCACCAGCTTCTCAGCGTCTCCTGTGATGGTGTCCCCACAGCAGGCAGAAGGTGCAGGCGCGAGTCCAGCATCAGCTGGCCGCAATATTTGACTTGGGCTTCAGCAAGCCTCAGAGTAACATTAGCTGTGCATGGCACTACAGGCATAGCTCAGACTTATGATGAGTCTCATTTGAGGCCACGCAGCTTTCAAAACAGCAGGGCACCTAAAACCTGGCAAAAGCCAGGTGCTTAGAGTGTGCTTGCATTGCAGAGAGAACAGCAGGGCGCCCAGAACCCAGCGGAGGTAAGGTGCATAGGGTATGCTCTTTAGCAAAGCACAGCTGGGGTCAGATGTGTCTCAAAGCAGAATGGAACTTGGCCGCAGAAGCTGGGCCTTGTTGTGGGTCCAGCAGCATGGACAGCACCTGTGCAGCTGCAGTGACTCACTTGCACTTGACACGCACTTTCTTCCCCAGCCTGTCATTTAAAATCACCTCAATCATGCTGGACCCAGGCTGGGCTGCCAGACAGCCTGCAGCACACAAAACAATCTGATCTGACTCCGGCGACCTCTAGGAGCAATGCTGACCCTCCAGACGTCGGGTCTGAGCAGAGGCACGGCATAGTTTGGGCTGCTTTCGGGCCTTGCACCATGCTGTCCTTACCCTACAAGCCAATCTTGGCCCGCTGACAGAGCAAGGCTTGTCTGCAAAGCAGCTCCTGTGTCAGAAAGAAATTATGATTTTCCAAGCAGCCTTTCTGAGCCGCAGAGGCTGCAAGACTGTTGCGCTGGCTGAAGACTAATCATGGTCGTGCATCAGAGCCAGATTGTAGCAGCTTCTTCCCCTTCACCCGCCTTTTCTGCATGCCACCAGTCTTGCCATTGACTGTGGCTGACAACAAAGAGTGTCTAGCAGGGTCATGGCAGAGATCCCGGGGATGGTCTGCTGCAAAGGCAGCTGCAGGCTGGTCTGCGGAGACTGGAAGCACCTCCTGCAGCCTGGGTCTGTGCCATTGCAGGCAACTCAGCAGAGCTGCTGGGGCCTCCCTGGAGGGCACTGAGGACTGGGTGCCTCCCAAGCCCAGCCAGCAGTGGGATGGCAGCTGCATGCAGCATGTGAGAGGTTTTCCAACAGCTTTGCAGTCTGTCCTGTGCAGGATGATGACAAGTGCTTGCAATCCAGGTGGAACATAGCAAAGTCAAGTAGTGGGTGTTCGTCAGCCACTCTTATACTTTGTCCCCTTCACATGCATCTATTTGTGCCTCGAATTCAATGCTTCCCAGATGTCAAGCCCTCACATCTGCCACTTCTGGGCATCTTCATATCATGTTGCATGCATGATAGATCATCTTGCGATGCGCAGTATTCTTCACTTAGTACAGTCTATTCAACATAGCTGACAGCAAAACACACAAAACCTGCAGGCAGACATTCATGATGCAAATGTCAAGCGGGGTGCAGCGTCTGTGCAGGTCGTATCTGGGGCAGCTGCGGGTGATCCTGCACAGCAAGCTCGTGCAGCTCCGGTGGGGCATAGGTGGGCTGGTAGTTGTGAGGCCTCTGGGCTGGGAAGAAGAAGGTGTTAAGGTTCTCGACAACACCTTGACTGTAGGGGTTGGGATACGCACTTTTGCTAGACATGTGCCGTACAACCATCTTCCAGATGAGTGGGGTAAAGATTCTGGGCTTGCGGCCATCTGCAGCCTTTGGCTCTGCAGCCAGGTCCTCCCACCCCTGGAAGTAAGGCTTCAGGTATGCCACCCTCTCCCCTGCAGGTCAGGGTCTGCTGCATCAATGCTTGCAGCACATGCTTCACAGCATTGCAGCCCTATGCAATGCACTTCCGCTTGGCTTTACAGAGTGCTGCAGGTGCAAAGGTGCACACACAGGCAGGCAGCAGGACTCACGCTTGAGCATTTCATAGGTGGACTGGTTGGTGCAGGCCAGGTACATGTGCAGCAGGATGAGGGCCAGAAAGATGAGTGAGGCTGAGGTGAGGAAGCTTGCGGAGGAGAGCAGCAACAGGCCCCGCATGGTGCCCTTGCTCCAGCACACAGCCTGCACCAGAGCTGACAGGTGTTCATTCCATCACTGGTCTGCACAACGGGAGGGAGGCAACTGGCAGAACTGGCAGGTGCACAGTCCGACCTGCACTGTACTCACAGCGTCAGAGAGGCGGAAGGCATTGTAGCAAGGTGCCGCATCGTGCCACGCCACCAGGCAGCCCCAGAAGATGTAGAAGCCTTGAGCGCAGCAGTAGATCAGGAAGCGGGCATGATTTCCGTCACCGACGCTGCTGCTGATCATCCTGCACACAGAAGTGGCAAGTGAGACGCTCAACAAGGACCTCAGCCTCAACCTGCACGACGCAGGTGCTACATGCAGGCTCCGCATGACACGCGCCAGCTTGAGCAGTGCCCGGTGTGCTCAGGCACAGGGCAGCATCGTCTGCTCACGGCAGCGGCATCCAGCAGCAGATCTGGTGGGATGATGGGCAAGGCAGCGCGGTGCAGGGCAGGCTCACATGCAGTAGTGATCAAACTTCACGACACAGGCTCCTGCACAGCGAAGTGCGGGGTCATGACCAGCATTGCACACACCGAGAGCTCATTAAATGCTTGAGCTCCTCACCGCTGACAAAGTCATGCCTGACACGCAGCGTCCTGCTGGTTCTGCCGCAGTGCTTGCAGGGCATGGCTGCTGGGTCACCCAGGCTGGCAGGGACCCAGCCAGGATCACTGTGGTATAAAGAGTGATACAGCCAGCAGACAACAGCCAGCCATACAAGCACAAGGCCAGTGTATAGATGGCTGTAGCCTGGCACACCCTGCCATGTGCATGCCCCTGCAAATGCAGGAACAACATGTTGCCTCTGCCTGCTTCAAGTGCTGGCAGGCAGCTTCATCCATCTCACGTCTGAAGTGGTGGGTGACCTGCGTGTCCAGGCTCAGGAATAGCAGGGGCAGGCCACAATTGCCAGCAATAAAGATGCTGAGAGGCAGATCTACTCTGGGTACTTTGGAAAGAGGGGAGCCACTCAGGCTATCTGCGGACATCCTGGTCTGGCTCGGCTGCCCCCGGAAAGAAAGTTGATCAGCGTGGTGCAGCATTTGGAGGGACTCTCAAAAGTCAAAAGATGTCACAAGAGCAGCAGCATGGCTAGGTTATTGGCAGCCGTGTGAGCTGAAAGAGTGCTCGACTGATGGAGCTAGCTGGATGTGGACGCAGCAGAGGCAACAGCTGTCACAGCATTCAGCATACAAACTCCCCTCATTGCTGCTCTAAATGCTGAATGGGCAAAGTCATGACTTATGGCTGTCTGCAGGTCAGGGAGTCACCACTGCTCGGGATGCTACCAGCTGTACTGCCAGGCAGAGACACGCCATCAGGGGCCTGACCTTAGGCGTGGCCCACACATGACCGTGTGGCAATTTCTTCCTTGAGCAATGCAGGTGCTGAAAACAACCATGCCAGGCTGTTCAGAGGCAGATTCCTCCCTTCTCAGCGTCACTCACTCAAGCAAGCCTCAGCAGCAGCTGCTGGGGCAGACTGGGTCGCAGCCACACTGCTTGACATATGTGAGCCTGCTGCCACACAGCGAGGTCCCAGGGAATGAGGCTCCCTTGCACAGCATAGCCAGTCTGGGATGCTGCCACAGCTGCAGTAGGTGGGCTGCTTTCCTGGTGGACCTGCCTGACTAGAGGACGCCCCCCGAGGGTGTCCAGTTGCTGCAGTGCCACTGTCCCCTACAGTAGCGCTGACCTGTAGGCATCAGGCTCAGCCTTCCTGTCCTCACTGACCTCGGCTGCAGGTTGTCTGCCACCAGTGCAGCACAGCTGCCGACTTCTGCCTGGACGCGCAGGCTGACGAGGTCGGCAGGCGCAGCCCGCCAGTTAGCAGCTGGCGTTGAGAGCCTCCCAGGCCGCCAGAAGGAGGCTGGCAGCTGCCCCAGCGCCCCAGCGCTGGCAGCCTCATCATGTGGATTGCACACCACCTTGACAGTAAGGCTGTGCAGGCTGCTAGCATAGAAGTGCATGGCGTTTCAGGCGTGCAGTGACGGAGGGAGGTGCATGTCAGCTGCGCAGGGGACAGCTTCAGTCAACTCATAGCAGCAGTCTTTGTCGTGGTTAGCTACCTCCATGGTGTGTGTGCCACGATAGGACTGCCTGCCTGCAGCCCCTGCAGCAGCTTGGCCAGGCACTGGAAGTCGCTGAGGTGGTCGACAGCGAGAATGATGCTGCAGCCTGCTGCCAGCAGGGGCCTCTTCTGGCTGCTCCAAGTAGCACCCTGAGCCCCAGCGCAGGAACAGCATGTCAAGGCATTGCACTTTGGCCACAGCGTGGAGCAGCCTCATGCTGCTGCAGCGCAGGGGAGAGGCAGACTGCTCTGAGCTTTGTGTTGGCCGCCACCAGAGATGCGCAGCTGTTGCCGCCTGAAGCCATCTTGTGCAGGTGAGGCCCTCGACAGAGGATCCCTCCAGCTGCTGAAACGGCATCACGAAGTCCTGGAGTGGCCAGCCTCTGAAGGTGTGGCTCCAGGGCAGCGCAGGCTGCCACCAGAGGCGCACAGCGCTCTCCTCCTTTTCAGAGATGGGTCAAGGCATATGTCGACTGCAGCCTGGACAGGAGCGGGCGGCCTGCTGCTCTTGCAGCTGGACTGTCCCCATGTGCAGCCCCCCATGTAGAGGGCTATGCGACGGCTATGCAGCGGAGGGGACTGACAGACCAAGCTGTCCACCCAGGCGGGGCAGCGGCAGGCAGGTACTGTTCCTGATACATGCTGAGGGGGCTTTACTGCGAGGGATCTGCAGCTGCGGCTAACTTTCGGCTGAGGCACTCTTCTCAGCCTGACCCTGGGCGTGCTGACACCCTGGGAGCCAACCAAATGCAATATGCGCTCCCCAAATTCTGCAGAAGGGCCTGCAGCTGGTACAGCGGTTGCCAGCCTCCAGGGTCTACTGTGACACCTTAAGGCAGTAGAGCCGGCTTGTCGAGGCAGGGTGTGAAGCCCAACTCCTGCCACGCAAGTAGTGCCTCAAACTTGTCTGGTTTGACCCACGGTGCTGCACACTCAGCTGAAGTGCACTGAGTTAATATTGCAGGCTGTTGTGCCTGGAAGCTCAAATGACTAGATTCAAATTCATGCATGTTAAAACCTTGAACAGCATTATAACCCAACATTCACACTGCAATGCTGCATGCACTCACTTCAAGCTGTTCAAATCATGTTTCAGATGTGCTTACTTCAATCGAATAGTGGCTGTGGGATCACGACCAATGTGTTGCAACCTTCACTCAGGTACGGATGCTTGATGTGAGGCCTCCCTGACTACAGATCTGCGGCACAGAGCACCGTTTGAAGGAGGGGCTAAGCCTGAAGAGCTAAGATGTGCTGACAGGGTTGCCAACGGCAGGCACCTCCATCGCTATGGCTGATCACGGGACCGGCGGGGAGGAGACCCCAGCAGTTGGGTTTGCGCTTGGTATGAAGAGCAGCTTCTTGTATCGTGCATACAGCAGGATGAAAGCCGCCATACATATGGAGACTGAGATCGATGTGAAGGTAGCAGCAAAGAATGCGTTCTGCAGCATGGGACAGCGCTGCAGCTCAGAAGTTTGTCAGCAGCGCCTGCATACATTGCCCTTGCAGCAGACAGCTCAGCATTTGGCTGGCAGCCTGATGTGCCAGGCAGCAGACAGCAACCAGGCAGCCTACAGAGTAGCCTGATGTGCCAGGCAGCAGACAGCCACCAGGCAGCAGAGTGCTCACCGTGCCAGCAGACCCCTGGCTCAGGAAGCCAAGATTTTGTCTGCAGCCAGCAGGTGTGACTCAGAGGTGGGAGGCTGCATGCAAAACGCCAGACAGGGGCGAAGACCCCATTTGCATGAGTGAGCTGCCTTCAGCTCTGATCGTCAGCCCTGATCGCACGGCCTCACCCGAAGATGCCAGCAGTCATGGCGACAAAGCCAAAAGAGAGGGTCACCGTCAGAACAACCTGCAGGCAGAGCTGACAGCTGTAGCCTGGCTGCCACAGATATACTTCTCTGTGTGTAAGGACAGAAGTCTCACACAGACTGCCAGAAGTGTGTCAAATGGACTGTCAGGCCCCACCAGATTGAGGGCTACAAGCTCATTCCGCCGGTTGTCCAGGTCAATCGCAATCAGGGATTCCACAGCAGAGATCTGTGTCTTCAGGTTCTACGCAGCAGCAGCAGCAAGGTTGGAACAGAAAATTGCCAAGCAGCAGAACAGGCAGCAGCTTACCTGAAGATTTGTGAGGGTGTGATCAACCTGCATGAAGTATGTCTCTAAAAGAGCTGCACAGCAGACATTGGCCTCTTCAGCAGCAAATGCGTCCCAGGTTGAGAGCGCCAGCAACATAGTTGAGCACCATACCAGCGCTCGCCAAGGAGCCACTGTCAGAAAGGTGCACATTTGTGCAGGGCTGGCTCTGACCTTCGCAGGCCTCAATGTCAGTGGGGCTCCCTCCTTCTGGAGGGTCAAAGACCAGCCCATGCTCCACAGACAACCTCTGCAGGTGGTCCAAAAGCTTTGGCGCCTCTAAATAAGAATTGTCATACCTGCAGGCCAGCAACAGTGGCTCAAGCCTTTTCGTTCGCGGCCAAGATGTCTTGAGACACACGTGCTGGGTCGGCAGCAACACAGATTGCTCCAGAGGCCTGCGCTTGGGCTTTGAGGACATGTTGTGGCAGCCTGTGCTGCTGCCAGGCGAGCTGCGGCCCGGCAGCACCTCTGCTGCGGCCACACTAGCATGCAGCTGGGACAGGCTGCACCCCAGATGCCTGCAGCTGATGCTGAAGGCACCACTGGTGCAAAGGTTTTGAAACTCAGGCTCCTGAGGCAGCAACATCAGCAACAGCATTCGGGCAAATGCTGTGTACGCCCACCCTCTTTGCAGGCAAGCCATCCAGCAATCTGCAGGCGCGCCACCTACTTGAAGTTATTTGTTCTTGCGTCATGTCTATGGTAGCCCTTGAGAACCTTGTTGAACAAGGATTCTGGCCCTGAGGGTTGTGCCAAGGGTGGGGCTGACACTGCGTGGGATGGCTGCCTGGAAACCTTGGTATTCTGAGGGTCTGCAAGTCATGCAGCACCATCTTGGAGGACTGAGAGCATGCCACCCATTCTGCAGATGCCCTTGTCGCCTGGCATGGTGCTGCCCCTCTCAAGCTTCGCAAGTCTTCTGCAACGGAGGCAGCAATCATGACACTGAAGTTGCGGCAAGGTCTTCAACAGACAGTGAACACGCCCAGACTGTCCACCAGTTTGTGGGTACCCTGTGCAGGTCACCTTTGGGCTTCCTGTACGGATCCTGGCGCTGCTGTGGGGCGCCTGGCTGCTGCAGCGGGCCTGGCTGATGCCCCGCCCCCTGCTGCACCTCAGGTGCAGCAAAGGGCGTCCCTGACTTATCTCCTGCGCTAACAGGGTGGCCAGAGGCAGGGGCTGCCCACAATCCTGCTCCCTCCTGGCCTGCAGGACGCACAACGAGCTTGCAAGAGAAAAATCGCTACGACAGCATGAGCCCAATCGACTGCGCAGTATGACAGGCAGACGACGGCGCAGACATCAGTCAACCTGGCTGCAGGCCTGCCCTGCACATGGACTGAACGCTATGGCGCAGCTGTGTGCACAACCAGCAGGTATGCAGCGTGGACTCAGTCGGCATGAGCATGGCACTACCTTGGACACATTGCAACAGTTGAGTCTCCTCGTACCTAGCGGCCGTGGCTCCTGCTGCCCGTCATCTCGATGCAGTGCCTGGTCCCACAGACCCTGCATGTCTGCCTCGTCGAGCTGCCTGCTGTTGCGCTGCTGTGCCGCCTCTGCCATGCTGCGAAGCTCCTTCAGTGCCTGTTGCCCTGCCCTCCTGCATGTGTGCCAGTCCAGTTTCAGCTGCCTGACTGAGCCTGTGCACACCACAGTGCGTCCAGGCATGGCCGGCAGGCTCAGGAGATGTTTGTTGCCGGCAGTTTTGCACATAGAATGCCAGACTGGCGGCCTGCCCATTGACAGTTGGTGAGCATAGGCATCAGAAAGTCTAGCTGCAGGCCTTCATGACTGTGTCCCAGCGCGTGTCTTTCCTCCTTCTGATACAACACAAGTGCCAGCAGTGTCCATGCTCTCAGTGGCCCACCCCACCAGTGGCCTGGCCCATGAGTCAACAAGGGCAATCTACAGATCTGCATCCTGCTCCTGATGCTTTGGGCCCACAGCCTGTAGTTACGGACTGTTTCCCCGGTGCTTTCCAAGACAAAGTCAGCTCGGACCCTGGGTGGAGGCGCCTGCCGTCACAAAGCTGCCGAGAACCACTGCGTGCACCCTAAGCTGCTGAGAAGCATTGTATGCACCCCAAACCTACCTGCCAAGATACATGTTCCGCATGTCGTGGTCGTCATCCAGCAAGTCTTCAAGCTCCTCCTTGACCCCTGCCACCCTGGCCAGCTGCCCATCCAGACGTGCCTTGGCCTGCCTGACCACCTCCAGGTCACCCTTGCTGATCTGCAGGGCAGCCAAACAGGTAGCACACCAGTCGCTGCCTTCTTCTGGACTGCGGGACCTCATTCTAGGAACCTGACAGCTGTCAGGACAGGGCTGACACCTGCAGCCGCCACTTGTGCTTGCCAGTCTGGGATTCCAGGCGGCGTGCAGCCATTGCAGTACTGATGCCAGTGCAGCAGCCACTCGTCAGCGGTGGCCAGCTGCACTCTGCCACACCAGCAAGACAACATCCACAAGCCCACCTTGTGAGCCAGCCTGTCCAGAGAGGGGGCCACCTGCTGCTCCACGTCAGCAGCTGCCCACTCCAGGAAGCGGATGCAGGCCACCAGGGCAGCCTCCAGAGCTCGCAGCTCAAAGGGCAGCGTGCGATCCACATGCAAGGCCGACTCCGACCTGCGCCACAGGGCATCTGGTCTGTGTGAGATGCCCTGCCGCTTTCTGTGTTGACATCACTGCCTGCTCTGTGAAACACAGACAGAAAGATGCCAGTGACTGACTGCCTGCCAACATGCAGAGGCAGATGAGCTTCACAAAATGCTGGTGAGGCAGCTGTTTGGGTCTTCTGGTGCGATCTGGCAGCAGGAAAGGCAGCACTTAGATGTAAGACTGCTTGCTCACTCCTGATGACTGCTGGTGCACACACTGTCAGGGCAGCGGGTGCAGGCGACACGACAACATCAGCCAGGAATGGAATGCCTGCCGAGTGAAAAGGCTGTTCAGACAAAGCGAATCAGTGAAATGAGACAATCAGTCAGGCAATGCCTGCCTGCCCCTCATAAGCGCCAGTGCGGAGCCTGTCAAAAGCAGTGAAGTGTTTGGGCAGGCCTTGTTGAGATGGGCAGAGCTTGCTCACCCGCCGTTGGGCACGGCTGGCGATGAGTCAGAGACCCTGTGCGCCAGATCTCGGACAAATGGTGCATCAGGTGTGGCTGGCACAGAGTTCTTCCAGTTGACTGTGTCTGGCACAGCCAGCACCAGCACAGCCTCTGCAGGCAACAGGTACTGAACGTCGGGAGCATGGCAGAACACTGTACCAGGCCAGAGGGAGAGCAGTCATCTCTGCGGTCCCATAGGCAGCACTTGAACAATGTCTGTGCAAGGCAGCAGCAGACTGCCTGCCCTGGCACCCTGGCAGCACAGCTTCAACAAGAGGCAGCATGAGTTGGCAGCAGCTGGGTGCTGCTGGATGCTCGGTGTGTACAGCACTGCACTGACATGGCCGTGGTGGGGACTGAGATGGTGGTGGCATGCATTCTTATATGGACGGTGTCTGCCAGCTGATCTGCCGGCAGCCAGCAAGATGGCGCATGCACATGCAGGCAATGCCGCAGAGACCGCACCTGCATCAATTATCATTCTGATGGAGCTCAGGTTGACAACAATGGCCTTCTCCCTGATGAATATGGCTGTGGGATACGGCGTGGGAATCTGCAGACAGGCAGCAGCAGGCTTGGAGGGTGGAGGGCCTTCAGCACATCCACAGTCAACTATCATGTGGAACACAACAGTCAGGGCTGCTGAGCTCCTGGGGACCTGCCTGTGGATCCAGGACGCGCAGGTCTCGCCATGGGATACCAAGGTCTGCAATTACTGACCTCCTGTCCAGCTGCAGGCGGGGAAGATGAATTGAAGTGATGAGTTTCTCACTTATGTATAGCGGATGTGGCAAGCAGGGCCTCACCTGCACCATACAGGCCTCACCATCTGCTGTGACTCTGCAAGCGTGGAAGATGACTTGAAGTGATGAGTTCTCACTTGCATGCAGCGGCTGTGGCAAGAAAAAACGGCAGACCTGCACCACTCTCGCACAGGGGACACTCCCAACTCAACCACAGAGCTGTGGGCCTGTTTCATGGGGCCCATCTCTGCAAACTGCCAGCCAGCAGGTCCGGATTGACCATCTCAGATGAGCTTACCTGACAGCTGCGGGGAGCAGGTCAAGGATTCCACAGAGACCCCTTGAACACAAGGAGTTAGTCACAAGGGGTTGCCATCATGCAGCGGCACGTGTCCAGACTGCGAAGCCTGCTTGTGAGCTTTCAACGGAGTCACATGCCCACCTTGTTGAACTGCAGCTTGACCGATGCTGTGTTTCTGCAGAGCATTGAAGCTGATGGCAGCAAAGCGCTTGCTGAGGATGCGCCACCTGTTGTGTGGATCCATGCAGCCTCAGCTGGCAAGCACTTCCTGGCCATGGTCATCCTGCAGCGCTGCCTGGAGGCAAGTGGCCTTCACTAGCGATGCAGGCTGCACCACCTTTGACAACACAGCAATCACTGGCTTTCTCCTGCCTGCAGGAGCTGGAGGAGTCACGCATTGTGTACACCTGCAATGATGCGGAGATTTACAAGCAGATCAAGGGGGCCAAGCTAACCAACGTGAGCACTGATGGGGCCAGTGTAGTACAAGAAACCAGCCCAGTCTCGTGCTGGGCTCAAGCCCACAGCTATAATCCCCTGAAGGCCTGTCTGCCAGCATACGCTTTAGGCACCTTGTGCACCACCATGTCATGCACACGGTCCTCACAAACCCACCTCAAGGGGGGTGCAATTTCCCCTTCCTTGCAAGAGGAGTCCCTATGTGTGCCAGCATACTGATCAAGCACTTCAGGCAGAAGCCGCCATACAGAGTCGGCAAGCACCCCTTCTGGGTTGCTATCTGGCAGTGCTTCTGCAACGGCGCCAGCTGCGCAGACTGCAGGCCTGGCAAGGCTTTCAGCAGCCAATGATCCCAGGCAAGAGCTGCCTTGGCCACCCTGCCCCCATGGTTGCAGGTGCATGTGGAGCCAAACCCTCTTGGTTGGACAAACAATGCCACGGCACTGCTGAACAAGCACAGGCCGGGGGCTGCCATCTTTGTGGTGAGCAGCGGCCCACAGGGTGCAGGTGTTGCAGGCAGCCAGCTCCGATGGCTGGCAATGCAGGCTAGATAGCCCTTCTGCCCTGGACTCTGCTGCCGGCAGAGCATGTTTGCAGCAGCTGCCGCATGCCTGCTCAGGAGCCTGAACTGCCCAGGCCTCCCGCGTGATGAAGACTCGCTCTTGCATGTGCACGTTGCGTTATTCATTGCTCTAGCAGAGGCCAGCTTGCTAGCTGAAGAATGTGGGGGACTGCCGAGCATGAGGACGCTACTTGAGGCTCAGGACGCGTGCATGGCATGCAGACGATGCCAGCAGCTGCACCACTGTGCTTGGGCCACCTGAATGATGGCCTGTGAGACCCTTGCAGGGCTTGGAGCTGGAGCCTGTCCTGTCAGAGTGCGCAGCCCGCAACATTACAGTGGGCATCATAGAGGCTCAGATGCCTGCCTCTCTGTTTGAGGACTACTTCTGGTGGTGGAAGGCCTGGGCTCCCACTGCGTGGCAGCCGGGGGAGCTTCTGCGGGATGTGGACATGCTGCTGCCCAAGCGAGGCATGGTGAGACGGCGCATGTCGCATGTGTGAAGCAGTGCATGGTAAGGGTGTGCCTCATGAGGTGTTGCTGCTCCTGGAAGCCGGGGGGCTGCTGAGGGAGGTGGCCATGCTGGTGCCCAAGCGAAGGTGTGGTGAACAACATGTGCGCGCACATGGTAGCAACGGGAAAAACTTTCGCTGAGGACAGAGGGTGTGGTGTGGGGGTACTCGCAGCATGCGTGTGGAGCTTATGGCAGCCTGAGGAGCTGCTGAGGGCGTGTGGGCATGATGCTGCTCAGGGAGGCGTGGCGGGAGAGTGGGGGCATGCACAGTGTGGGGCGAGATGGGGCAGCGTCTGCTGTGCGTGCATCCAGGTGTTACCAAGTCCCTCTCACACCCCAGCCCCACACCTGAGCAGAGCTGTGCTGCTGGTTGCAGCGTTGCAGCTCGCATTCCAGCCCACGAGCTGCAGAGCTGTGCTGCTGGTTGTGTTGCCGATGTGAGGGTCTGGGGCTGGCCTGCAGGACATTGCCAGGCTGCGCATGCTGGGCGCGCGAGTGCAGCAGATGAATGGGTGGTGCGCAGAGCTGCAGTTCGCGGCGGCCTGCGACCCTGCCCCTCACATGCGCATCCTGCCCAGCGACCCCGGTGTGGCCGCTCTCAGAAAAGGTGGAGACATGCACACAGGCAGCAGGGCAGCATGCCCCATGCAGCGCTGGTCCTCCCCTGGGCAGCAGCTTCTGCCTGGTCATGCCTGACCAGAGCCCCCGTCAGGGCCCGTCAGGTGCAGCATGCTTGCTGAATCACAACCAAGCCAACAGCCACGGCCTGGTCTGTGACAGGATACTTCTAGTCTAGGCTATGCTTGTGCTGCTGCACATGATGGCGGATGCAATGCGCCTGACCTCCCACCCTTGCTTGGCAGCTGCAGCCAGCCTGCCCGCATGGCCCTGCTGTCTTCTCACAAGCTGTACACCTCGCATGCTGCATCTCGTTTGAAACTTCTAGCTGGTCGGTCCATCTGGCTGGCTCACATCACATGTGGTCATTCAAGCCAGGCTGCGCTCTGCCCTGCAGCTGTGGCTGGGCGCCGCACCTGGCTGCGTCTTGCTCGCAGCTTGCCCAACGCCTCTCACGCTCTCTCATGCTTGCCCTGGAGCTGAGGCTGGGCATCGCCCCTTGCCGACCGTTCATGTCGCACCTGCCTGGAAACTGATTGATGCCCCTGCACTCATGATCTTGCCTGCCTGTAGCGATGGCTGGGTGCCCCGTATAGCTAGCCCTCCATTTTGCACCTGCCCCTGAGATGACCCTTCCTGCCTGAAGCTGTGGCTGGCCGGCCCACCTGGCTGGCTCTGGGGGAGGTGTCTGCTGAGGACCCCCAGGCCATTGAGGTCCACCAGCACCTGCAGAGCCAATGGCCGGGGTTGCTGACCATCATTGCCACAGAGCGCAGCAAGCTGGGGGCTCAGCGGGACCTGATCAAGGCCACCTGGGGCTTGGAGGCGGCCCTCCTGCACAAGGGGGATGACCACAAGGTGTGCAGCCAGCCTGACAGGCTGCTGGGGCTTGCTTCAGCGCTGAGCACATGTGCGACTGACATGGGCATGCATACCCTGTATGAGTGGCATGCACTTGGTGCAGTGCCAAATGAAGCGTCTGCTCCCCGCCCAGTGCTGAGGAGCAGCTTGGAATTCCTCAGCTGCCTGTGCAGCAGCACACGTTCGATTTGGACTCTGAAGCAATGCATGAGGCGCTTGACTGTGCCTGCAGGAGCACCACGGGGTCAGCGTTGTGCTGGCTGCCATGGAGCACCTGACATCGCTCTGTCAGGTAGCAGAGATCGTGTATGTCCAAACCCTGCAGCTGGGGTGAGTGAGCCAGCGCCCTGCCGCTGTGCAGCTGCAGCACTGACCTGACCGAGCTGCTCTTGCTGCTGCTGCAAAGTGGCCTCACCTGCAACCTGCATGCTTGCACCAGTCAGTACTTGCCTGTGATTAATTGCCGGGCATTGCCTGCCATGTGAGGGACATCCTGCGCATCCCAAGAGCTCCCCCTGCCTGCGGTGCATGTAAGGCGTTATGGCCCTCTGCTCAAAGTCAGCCTGCACATGCAGCAATGCTGTCATGGGTCACGCTGCTGCCGCCGGCTGTGCTGTCATTGTGAACAGTGACAGCGAGGCCGACGAGTTGAGGGCGCTGAACGAGGCGGCTGTCAACATTGCAGAGGAGGCTTTGGCAGCAGCCTTCTCCTCGAGGGCCTCCAACCCCACTCCTAGGTGGGATGAAGGCGTGTTGTGTGCACCGCCGACGAGATCCCTGAAGGCACCAGCCCCTCAAAGCCCACTCCGAGGATACTGCCTGCACTGTGTGACCTGTGCATTGCCATGCAGGCCTTTGCACCCAGGGAGGGAGGGCTCAAACCTTGACCATCAGGGCTGCACAGCTGCCTGCGTTGAGAGCAGCAGGCACAAGCAGCGCTGCAGATGCACAGTCGACACTCACTGAAGCACTGCATCATCTCAGGGACGCCAGGGGCTGCCCTGAGACAGGGCAATGCCCCTTGCAGCCTGTTGGACATGCAAAGACATGTTCTAGGCTACAACATGGGCCAGTTTAGGAGCTATGCAGCATGCGCAGCCTGCCTTGGCACAACTGCCACCACAAGCCCCTGGGCCAGCCCAGCAGCTGTGTAGCATGTCTCACCTGTTTTGAGCCTGTCCTGCTGCTGTGCAGGGCTGCCGTGGACATCCTTGAGTCAGCCCATGAGCTGTGTGGTATGCCTAATTGCTGGAGCCTGTCCCTCTGTCGTGCAGGGCGGCCATGGGCATCCCTGGATCTGCACGGTACCTAGCGGCGCTGCGGCCAGACACCATCTCAGAGGACTCCGATGGGCAGCCATCAAGCAGCACCTCCCAGCCAGACCGTGGAGTGCGCCTGCGGGTGGGCAGCCAGTTCCGAGACAGCAGCCAGCAGCAGCCAGCCACTGCGCCAGCTGCTTATGCCCACAACTGGGCGTTTGCTGAGCCTGACAGCAGCCCCTATGCTCCCTCAGGTGTGCTGCCTGCCATACCGCGCAGCCTATCAAGCCTTTGCCAAAACCTGCAATGGGCCTCTGCAGCCCCCTGGGGTGCACATGGTCATCATTGAGCAGAGTGTGCTGCTATTGTTCGTGGCCTGACAGGCGGCCGGCACAGAAGGTGCTGCCCATCGCCTCGTAATGTGCTGCACAGCTTGCTGCGCAACACACCTGCTTTGTGTGCATAACAAGTGAAGGCAGAACCAACACCACCCATGCCACACCCAATCACGCCACGAGTCTGCAATGCTGCAGGGCGGCTGCAGCAGACTGTCAGTGCGATCCCCCACCTGGAGGGCCACCTCTTACAGGAGCTGCAGGTTGCAGCAGCAGCAGAGGCCCAAGCAGCAGCAGCCTCAGGCAGCCCAACCAGCAGCAGCCAGCAGCCTGACCCCCTGGAGCAGGGCGGCGGGCCCTCTGGCAGTGAAGGTCCGCAAGCGGGCGAGGCAGGGCAGGTTGTGCCTGAAGGCCGCCAGTCTGCAGCTTTGGCGCCGATGGGGGCGCCCAGCGGGGACCCTGAGGGTTCCGCTGCTGGGGGGAGCCAGGAGGCATTGGACAGCCCCCAGCAGGCAGGGAGTCCCCAGTCGCCCTGGCGCTCCCCGGGGAGCAGGCGAGCTTCCTCATTCACGCAGCGGGAGGCCAGCAGGTAGATCTGCTGCTGACATGGCCCTGTCTTTCCAGCTGATGAGCGTGTGACTGCCAAAGTCCCTTGACCCACTGCTGCATGCGGTGTGCCACATCAGGTGATCCTTGCGAGACAGCACTTTGAACTGCAGCTCAGAGGTGCACATTCCTTGTCTTGGCGTCCAGAGTCCACAGCACTGGGCCGCAAACCTGCATGCACTGCGCTGATGTGAACTCGAGTCCACCAGACAGGCTTGCAGACGCCCTGTCCAGGCATGAGAAGCGCAACTCCCAGCAGCAAGCTCAATTGCACAAGCAGACCGCAAGCAGGCTCTGTTGGCTGGCACTGTCACCTGCAGCGCACCCTGGCCTGCAGCGCCCTGTGTGAGCTCAAACTGCAGGCTGGTCCAGTTTGGCAGCCCCGGCGCAGAGCAGGACCTGGCTTACTCGCTGAGCTCACCAGCTCACTCGCATTGTGCTGCGGCCACCGCAGGCTTGCTCTCCCAGCCTCAAAAGTGGTGCAAGCTGCAGCGCATCTGACAGGGCCGCCATGACGAGGCACAGCTCTTCTCCCTGAACCCTGCCCAGCCCGCGCTGCTCCTGCTGCAGGCTGGGACAGGCCAGCAGTCCCCGCGCAGGGCAAGGCCTGGTCCGCCAGCTGAGCGGGCTGGAGGCTGGCAGCAGCACCGAGCTGTGGCAGCGCGCCTCAGATGCTGGGGAGATCAGCGCAACCTCCGCCCTGGCATCCCGCAAGCTGAGCAGGGAGTCTGCTACTGGCAGCGGCACAGGCGAAGCTGGCACCTCTGCCATGCTGGGGCACACACCTGTATCTGCGGGGCCTTTGTTGGATCAGCAGCCCAACAGGCAAGGCTGTCAATTTGCTTGGGGCTGGGGGGCCTTGTGGTGGTGACAAGCAGGGTCATGATCAGACCATTGAGTAGCCCAATAGTCCACATGTGGTTATGTGCACCCATGTATATGGGCCTGTGCGGGACTCGGTAAATCCACAAGACGAATTGCACCTTTGCCCGCCTTGCTGTCCTGCCACTCAGGGCCCCTGCAGCAGACACTTGGCATGCATCAAGCTGCGCCACTCAGACTCATGGCGGCCCAAGTCTGTTGGAGCCAATGTATGACCCTCTTGCCCTGCTCTGCAGGCCCTTGTGGCGGACGTCTAGCTCATCCAAGAGCCTGCGCAGGGTAGACAGCCAGCCCGAGGCAGGCACTGGGGCTGCAGCAGGGTGGGGCCAGGAGAGGTGTGCAGAATGTCTGCCTAGGTCTGCGTATGCACAGCAGTGACCAGTCAGACTGCAGTGCTCTCAGCTGCAGTGCCCTGATGTCCCCACCATTACAACCCATAACGGGCCTTTAGCCAGACAGTTTGCTTCTTAGCTTGCAGTAGTCTCAGTTGCTTGACAGTTTTCAAGCATACCATTAGAGACTTATGGGTGTGTGTGCAGGTATGAGGGGGAGTACCTGCTGCCTGCTACACACTTACCTCAGCCCCCCCAGGGGCCGGCAGTGTGGTGTGTCCAAGACAGCAAGGAGGCCGCTGCAGCAGTGGCCTCGCTGTTGCGGGACCCACTTGAACGGCGCTCACGGTACATGCCAGCACTACCAGCTGCAAAGATGGGGTGTCCAGATTCTGTCTGGTTGGCGCAAGCACTTGCCGCCCTGCATGGCTTGCACTGCTGACACTGCAGCTGCAGATCTGCGTGAGCTCAGTCAGCCGCCATCTTGACAGCTGTCCTGCAGCAGCCAGACTGGATGATGCAATCATCATCTTTGTGCTGTGCAGTGGCCTGGGCGCCGCGCAGGCAGCTGCAGGAGTTGGCGCAGCTCTAATTGACCATGTAATGATGCTGCTGCGGATTGATGTCCTGGACCCAGCCTTCAACCCATCTGACAGTGTGGACGACAGCGACGATGCTGCATCAGATTGACCTGCATATTCTTTGATGTTATGAGACTCAGTATGAATTGAGATCCATCTGCTGCACTGCAGCTTTGATACTGTAACTTGTGGTGCCAGTAACGCGTTGCTGTATCTGACAATAATGCTTGAACATGAGTACCTGCTCAGCACATGTCCTGATAATTACACCTCCCCTTTAATTGATAGGGCAAGATGATATGCCTTGCTTTTTCGGACATTAAGTTGCAAGGAGGCCTGCTTTGCGGCATCATTCAATGAACAGCCGGACGACAGCAGCTGGCGGAGCACTTCATGCAGCTGGCCTTCCACTTCCTGCTCTGTGAGTTGTTGTGGGGCTGGTGCGCCTTGCACAAGCAGGGTGATCTCACCCTGCAAAAAGACAGACCTTAGCGGGCAGCAGGCATGACGAGGATGTTGACAGGATATTTGATAGTGCACATCAACCAACTGCAGAACGAACAAGGGTGCCCAGCATTTATGCACCACACCTTGGGAGGCTCAGCCGCATATCTATCCGCAGCTTCTTGCAGCGTGGCCCGAAAGAACTCCTCATGAATCTGCAGTGTTTGTAGAATCATTGTCAGCATTGCAGTGTCCAAAGCAAGCTATGCTGCCACAGCTGAGTACCCAGTGCCACAAGTGCTGCCTGTAGCTGAGCAAAGTGCAGATGGAGCAGAGCACAATGCCACACAAAGCACAAATGAGCGCTGTGCCATGCACCCAGGTATTTGTGAGCCTGCTTTTTGTTTATATGGCTGTATAGCGTCACCTTCGTCAGCTCACGCGCCACTACACAGTTCCTGTCTGAGCCCAGAACGGAGACCATGTCAGCCAGGGTGGCTGCCAGGTCATGGGGGGCCACATACCAGGCTAGGGTGTGGGCCAGGCCTGCAGCATGGCGCTCACTCCCTCAAACGTAGCTCTTGCACTTGAGCACCTCATGATGCAAAGAAGCAACATCGTGCCCTGCAAAGCAGCACTGGAAGTCCCTCGTTCACCACCTTGGAACGATCGTCCAAGATGTAGGGATGTGTACAGATTGCATGGGTGCCTTCCCCAGTGAGGCAAGCAGCTGGCTGCATGCCAAGCCACAGGGAAAGCAAGCACCTGCAAAGCCCCTTAGCGCTTGCCTGCGCTTCTCGCGCTTGTCAGGTAGGTAGCCGCAGAAGGTAAACACACTGGTGGGCAAGCCAGAGGCCACCAGGCCTGCCAGGAAGGCACTGGGCCCTGGGATGGGGATTACCTGCACAGCATGGAGTGACATTGAGAGTAGCTGTGCATGTCATTGCATGTGTACACCAAGGCTCTCGAGACTGGAACATTTAACTTCCTTAGCCAAGGCATTGACAATGCAGACGAAAGTTGGATTGCCAACGTGGCTGAAGGCAAGACCCAGATGTGAAGTCATGACGCTGATCGCCCTGCCTCACGCTCCGCTGACTGGCAGCGCTCCATGCTACTGGTCTGGTGATCTCCAGATCAGATTGTGCACAACTGGCCTGGCATCTGGTCACACCTTGATACCTGCAGACACTGCCTCTGCCACCAAAGACGCTCCAGGGTCGTTCACCAGCGGCAGCCCAGCATCGCTGACCATTGCCAGCGCCTGGCCGCTGCGGAGCAGCTGCATGACCTGCTGGCAGCAGCAGCAAGACGTGTTGCTGATGTACCACCATTGCTGGTGCCTCTGGCTTGCTTCAGGCATGCAGAGGACTCAAGTCCAGGCACGATGTTGTGCAAAAGTGGACAGGCACCTTGGAGGGTGTGCGCTCTCGTTATTCAAAGTGTGGAGCAGGCCAGGAGAGATGCTGTGCCCACCTGCTCCTGGCGGCTGTGCTCGTTGTGGCGGTGGAAGCTGAGCATTGGGGTGGAGATGCCCAGGTGGGCACGCAGCAGGCCTGTCCGCCGTGTGTCCTCTGCCAGAATCAGGGAAGCCTGCCTGCAAGCAGCTGGTGGGCGCAAAGTGGACACATCCCACCTGGATCGGGGAGGCCTGACTGCAGGCAGCGGGAGGGAGCCATGCCTGAGGACTAGGCTGGCACAAGGGCTATTTGAGGAGTCGGGGCAGCAGCTCTGGGTTTGCTGCCATGACACTGCGCCCTTGTCGGGCATGCAAAGTCGCCAGCCCAGCCCCCAAGCTGCTGGTGCCACAAGCTTTTGAATTGTTGCCTGGGTCAGCACATCGGTCTTCAGGAAGCAGTGCTGTCTCTGCCAGATGAAGAGCGTGTTGATGCCCTACCTCAGGACACGAGCCGCCCTCAGCGTGATGTCCTCCAGATTCCCTATGGGAGTGGCCACCTACATCAGAGGTCAGCTCAGCATCGGCAGTGGGAGGCAGCCTCAGATGTGCATGCTCAATGAGCAACATCTGACCAAACAAGCTCACCAGATACAGGCCTGGCTGTAACGCAGCCTCAGGAATTGGGGAGGGAGGCCAGTCGGCCTTGCTGGCATGGCATCTGAGGCTGTAAGGGGTGCTGAGGCGCAGTGCATGTGCCTGAGTGCCTCTGCGCTGGCACACGTGTCCTGGCGGGATCAGGAAATGCACCCTCCTCAGCACTGCTGGCCATGCACAGACATTCAGTGGCTTCAGGCTGCATCCTGGCATGATATTCAGCTTCCGTGCGCATGCTGCATGGCCCCAAGCTGCACGAAATTAACACCTGAATGCACATATAGGCTGCTTGAGCCCTAGGCAGGTCACAGAATTGGCAGGCACGACGCAGCACGGCTCCAGCGCATGAGGGGTGATCTGTAGGTAGAGACATGCTGCGTGGGGCTGCTCAAGCCTTGATCCGAGGTGGACACAAGCGATCACTGGGTGCAGCACTGAGGAGCTTTGCCAGGTCTGCTGTCTGTCTGAGTGTTGCTGCACTCCAAATCAAATGGCTCTGCTGCTCCTGCATGGGCATGCCATGCAATGCCTCACCTGAAGCGCTGTGACATGACCCTGTGCGGCCTGCCACCTGGATGTGTTTGCTGCCAGTGCTGGGAGCTGGTCAGAACAAGAGGGCTGCCTGCATCTCATGGTCCCATCACGACCTCCCCCATTGCTGAGCAATGACCCTGCCCGTCTTTGCAGTGAGGGGATACCAGCATCTGTCAAGCCAACAGCAGCAGCAGCAGGAGCTGTCTCAGAAGCCAGCAGCACAAGCAGGCCCGCCACTGGCTTCAGTACAGCAGACGCAAGCAGCAGCCGCCTGTTTGAGAATGTCCGGGGCCTGACAGACACGCAGGCAGCTGCCACTCAAGCAGCAGCAGCTGCTGCTGCGGCAGGGGCTGGGACAGGGGGCGGCGGGGAGGCCAGCACAAGTGGGCGAGCAGGTGAGTCTGCGCATAGCGGACAGCAGGAGAGGTGCATGTCAAGGGATACACCCTTTGACCTGCCCGCTGAAGCAGCGTGTTCAAGAGGCTGCCTGACACCCAACAGGGACAGCCCACCGAGTGGTCTAATGTGGTCTGCAAATTGCACCTATCAGGACGCTGAGCTGCGGCACGCATGCCTGAGCAGTCCCGCTCCCTGTGCTGCAGCCCCTCTGTTCTTCCTTCAGGTGGCATCTTCGATGCCTCAGGGAATGCCGAATTTGCAAGAATATGACGGGCTCAGCAGGCAGACCTGCCCAGACCTGCCTTCAGCACACTCTACACAGCCTGCAGGAGAAGATGGGTCTGGGGAGTCATGCTGCCTCCCTTGAACCACGGCTTGAAGGCACTGTTGCACTATGCAGGTGGCATATTGATGCTGCCTTTATTGCTTCTACCAGACCGTCTGACAATCGTGTTCCTCCAAGCAGGAGGCATCTTCAATGCCCTAGGGAACGCTGCCTTCCTTGGCGTGCTGGGTGCTGGTGCCTTCTTCGGCTACTACACGTGGCGCTACACCAGCGACGAGCTGGAGCACATGTTGGACGAGCAGACCAAGCCTGAGAACCACTTCCCGGGCAGCCAGCAGGTGAGCAATGCTGATGCACCACATTGAGCCAGAACTTGTTTCCTAAGGAGGCTAGCAGGACAAAGGTTGCCTCATAGCAGCATCACAGCACTTGCTGCCCACAACGCAGTCAGCCTGGTAAGAGATCCTTCAGCATTCATGCAGTGGGCGCCTTTCACATGAGCAGGCACCTTGGACCTCACTAATACCAAGGCTCGTCAGATCTGCAATTGAATGATGCAACAAGTTGCGCAGAGCATGCAAAGACAACCGCATGACCCTTTGCCCGGTGCAGTTGTACGTCTCTGCAGATAGGTGTGATTTCACCAATATTGTTAGCTTTTCAATGGCAACAAGGATCTCTTCACCGGAAAGTTCTCAAACCTGCAGCCCTGGTGCCCTGCAGGTGTGGCTGCCTGTGATGGAGTGGTACCTCAAGCAGCGGCAGCAGATAGAAGACGAAATGAAGAAGTACCAGAATCCCCCCTCTGACCACCTCCTGCCGCCGCTGCCATCCCACGCATCGTGAGTCATGCACAATGGCTGCATTGTTGCCTGTGTGGCATGCTCAGCAGGCAGATGGTTTACCCTGTGCCGAGCTAGGGCATGCGGGCAGGGTCATCTCAGCAAGCAGGGTTTCACCCAGACTGAGGGTTTGTTGCTGTCGCTGCTGTGAATGGCGTCATTTCCTGCTGTCCTGTGGTCCTCCGTAATGCCCATGTTTCCAGGCCAGGGTATGTGCAGATGAGAGGCAATCTTTGCCTTTCTGTTGAGGTGTCAGTCAGCCAGGTTACATGTCAGCCCTGCCTTGCTGCTGGCACAGTTGGGGGGCCCCACCACAGTCAGCACCCTCTCCAGCAAAGCACATGTGCTTGATGCAGCTGAAGGTGCACAGCATGCCTCTCGACACCTGAGGCACTTGATGCAGATCAGCACCGCGTGCCTGGCAGGCCTGTGCTTTTTGGCCTGGAGAACAAACATCAGCACTCTGCCAAACGCCAGCAGGGTGCAGCAGGCACATGTGTACCGCACGCTGGACCAGGGTAGCGCAGTTCAGTTCACACAAATCCAGCCGGCTGCCTACGTCGCAGGCACGTGCGCACCCTGGTGCTGGATCTGGACAACACCCTGGTGCACAGCGACTGGACACGGGGGCGTGGCTGGCGCACTTTCAAGCGGCCTGGGGTCGACGACTTCCTGAAGCAGATGGCGCAGATGTATGAGATTGTGGTGTACACGGCTGCCCTGCCCACCTACGCAGACCCCATCCTGGACCGCCTGGACCCCAATGGGTGCATCGCCTACAGGTGGGGCTGGGTCACTGGGGAGGACGGCCTCTGGGCACCACGACGTGTTGTGCAAGGCTGTCCGGGCATCGTGCTGCAAAGCATGCAATCAGACTGTGCAAGGGTGCCGGCCTGGACGTAATGGGTGCGTCGCCTGCGGTGTGCTTGGTTGAGCGCATGTCTTCGCCGGCGGGCATGGGTCATCAAACTGCATGACGTCTTGTGCCTTGCCATGCAGCAGCAGCTGGCTCTAATGGAAGCTACCCCTTGCAGTCTGTGACCAAGATGAAAGTGGGCATGCGCATGTGCAAGGCAATGACTGCATTCTGTTAGCAGATGGCCAAGCCTGTCGATGTCAAGCTTGTGCACTGCAGCAGTTGCGTTGCCCACAGATAGGCTCAGTTTGTCGTCCATCTTGGCGAATGAGATCAGGGGTACCTTGGGCGACATGGCTGCATCAGGCATATGCTGCCTGTCAGGCAGGGTACAGCAAGGCTGATGCAACAGGCTGCTGATGGCCCCTGCACTTTGCTGCTTTGAGTCCCTTGAATGAGCTCACTGGGCACGCAGGTTGTACCGGGACAGCACGCAGTGGCACAGAGGGCGCCATGTGCGTGACTTGTCCAAGCTGAACCGTGACCTGTCGAAAGTCCTGTTCGTCACTGCGGACGAGAATGCACTCTCGATGCAGCCAGAGAATGCTGTCAAGGTGAGTGTGCAGCACGCTGCAGTGCATTGGCATGCACACTTCTTGCCGATTGCTGGCCTGAATTGCTTTTCCTGTGAACCTGCTGCAGCAGTCATAGCAGTCTGCCTGTGCCACTGTGCAGCTCCCTGGCGCTTCACAGCAGGGTGACAAAGCTGCAGCAGAACCAGATGGTCTGGTGGTCGGCCACATGCAGACTGAATGAGCTTGAGCAACCATCTCATCATTCCCCACTGTAGTTGGAGCCTTGGAAGCTCGAGCCTGGAGACCACACACTGCTGGACCTATTGCCCTTCCTGGAGGCGATTTACAGCACGCACAGGGGAGACGTCAGAGCCGTCCTCAAGACATATGAGGGCCAGGACATCCCTTCAGCTTTCAGGTGAGTTCATGAACTAACAGGGCTCCGCAAGTCTGCTTGCAGTGGCCATTTGGTTGGAGCTCTGGTGTGCTTCCCATCTCATGAGTCTTCAGCCCACCAGCCTCACATGATTGCTACAGGGAGCGCATGAGGCAGCAGCAGGAGCTCATTCAGCAGCGGAGACAGCGCAGGCCTGGCCTCTTTGGACTGCCTGCCAACTCCAGATAGTTGCAGTCCGGAGACATCTCAACAATGTCTGCTAGATAGAAGACAACGCTACTCCCTGACGCATGTGTAATGCATCCCTCAGTGTTGTTCCTGGTGTTATTCAGCACAAACCCCGGGCACTGGTGGTTGAATTCTCCATGAAAGGGCTAGAGCAGCCCACCTGGTCTGCAGGCTCACCACTTCTGAGAGATGCCTGCTTGCTCTGCCACCTTGCCATCTCCTGCTCAGCTTGTAACAATGATGGCTGGGATGCTAAGGGGCGTCCCACTGGGCAACGGTGGCAGCCTCATCCAGAATGGCATCAGGGAAGACCCACTTCTCTGCTCCTGGGTCCTCGCAGGCGCTGGACTGCCTTGCTATGATGACCTGCTGCAGATGCTGGGGCAGCTCTGACAGCAGCTCTGCCCGGCGCCGCTCAAAATGTGAGATCCTGTCAATCAATTTAAGCTGCGCTTCTCTGCCAAAAAGATGGACATAGGCTGCAAGGGGTTTTAGGAGGTCAGTAGCAAGGGGTTCCTGGCCAACAACAGGGCATTAGCTGCAGCACACGGCCAAGTATTTGAGGCAGCTACTGGTTTGCTGTGACTAGTGGCCTTGCATCCCCACCTCTGAATATGTTGAATGAGTTCTTGGCAACATCATCCTGCAGGCATGGACAGCAATGAATTGTTGCAAGACAGGATGGGCACATATGCCTGGGCCACTGCTCGTCATAATTTGGGCCTTCACTGTGTGCAGCCAGCTGCCCATTGCATGTGCCCAGTGCACCTTCGCACCTCATAATCTGTCAGGTCATCCCCAATGTCCACCAGGTGCTCGTCCACAAAGAGGAACTCCATCAGCCCCTTGTCTGGCACACTGCCAGGCTGGCGGAGCTGGCACAGCAGCAGGTGCAGCACCTGCACTGCGTCACTGTAAGCTCCACGCACAGATGGGAGCATTGATGTGAGCACAACCATGTCTGATGGAGGGGCCAGCGCAAGTGCCCCACCCTGTAGTCAAAGCTCTTGGCCTCGCTTGCTGTGTGCACGTCGTTCAGACTGAAGGTAGCAGGCTGCCCCGCGCTGGGCCTCCCTGCCCTCAGGGCAGCGCAGATGCACCGCTCTCCCTCCCAGTACGCTTTGCCCTGCAGACCAGACCAGTTGCAACCTCTGGCTAGCAACCTCTGTTGGCAGTAGGCCGCTTCCTGCCAGAGATCCTGGCATGCCGGCCAAGCTGGTTTGTGGGGCAAATGTGCACCTTGGCAAGCTCAGCGGCCATCAAGTCTGTCTGGATCCCCCTCTGCTGCAGGCCTTGGCTGATGAGCTCATGACCTGCAGCACAGTGAAACTGCTGAACTGACCAGCTGCATGTACCAAACACAGATTGACTTGAGTGAGGCTTGGTGCACCTATCATGCTCTGTGGTGGGGCCTGGCCATTGCTGCACAGCAGCTCATTGTCCTCGTCCATCTGGTAGATGCTGGCCTCAACCCAGACCAGCACGTCCCAGAAGCGCCAGAAGTCCTGGTGGCATTGGCTGGCGGCAGGTGGGTGGGCAGCAGCAGCCAAGTGCAGCACAGCAGGGTCATGTTGGTATACATGCCTTGGGGATGGCCAACCCATACAGCGGAAAGTAGGACTCTACAAAGTCCTCGATTGTGGTGCGCGCTCTGGTGCTGCAGATCAAGTGGCAGGCACTCAGCTGCAGGACTTGATCATCTAGCAATCAGGCTTCGGGGAGAGAAGCTTACAGTGCCCAAAAACTGACATTCAGGACATGCTGTGCACTGCTCTGACTGCCCCTGCTTGCTGCCATGCTGAGCAGCAGCCAAATCAACTATATTCAACTGTTGATCAGCCTGATCAAGCTCTTCTGCACTCTGTTCAACGATCCCTGATCTGCTGTTCAAGGTCCTATGTGCTAATGCCGGCCTACGGACCTTCAGCCGAGTTGCCATTGCCTGTAGACCCCTTTCGAATCAAGCCTGGGATAGTAGATGCCATACAGCATCTCATACATGCCTTGACTGCAAGCTCTGGAGCTGCCGGAACATCCCCTCAGGGATCCTTCAAGCTGGCTCAGGCCCCTGCTGGATAATCAGGCTCACGTGCAGCTTCTGGGCCACAGCGGCAGGACTCTGTGGACAAGTGTGCTGGAACAATGCAATGCTCTGTGTTATCGACAATACTCAGAGCTCATGGCTGTCTCCAAGGTGACGTGGCTTTGATCAAATCAGCACACAACAACATGGTGGTCTGAAGTGCGTCATGCCCTGCAATGCCATGATGTGTCACCTGCCTGCATGAAGTAGTGTGCAGGGACTCCTACAGCAGCACAGTGCTCCGCAGTGCCCAGTCTGCTGTAGGAACAACAGTGCCATGGAGAGGGGTGTGACTGTGGCTGAGGCCAGGCACAGGTACGTGGCGGAGGCCCAGGCTCGGCTACAGAGGGAGCTGACCGCTGCCCATGGCTGGGCACATGGCTGGCTGCCGCTGCGAAGGCAGCTCAGAGTGAGTGTAACGATCTCACCTACTGCAAACTGGGGTGCTGGCATTGTGTTGCCTTGCCATGCCTGGAGAACAGAGACCAGGGTTACAAACATGGCGGGATGCCAGCAGCAAGCTTCAAGCCTGGTGAAAGCCTCAATGAAGACAAGCCAGGTTCATGCACTCCCCCTACAAATGCCACTGTTTTGCCCTGCTCAGCTGCTTGCTGATGGTGCCCACCACAATCCAACAAAAGGCACAGTGCCCATCTGGTGCCCTGGCTATGCTCACAGCTCTGCTGCCTACAAGCAGGCTGGTGCCCTCAGCTCTCAGCAAGACATAAGAAGCAGTGCTCCATCCCAGGCCAGGCTTTGATGCTTGCTGGAAAGCCTGCCGTGTCAACCAAGCTTGAAGGATAGCTTGGTCCTTCCTCCTTTCTTGCCGAGGATCTTGGCCTGGTCCTTTTTCTTCTTTGTGTCCTCCTTCTTCCGCCTGCAGACGACGGAGGCTGCAGCTGGGCAGGTCTTTTGACTTGAAGCTGCATGTACATTGCCCTGTCCCTCTTGTTAAGATTGATCCAGATGTGCCTCCACCACCCCACACCATGACAATCGCACTGACACCATGCATGCTGGGCCTGCCACGCATGGTGCCCACCGTTCTGCATCTTCTTTAGCTTTGCGCTGAAGCTCCTCAAACCTTTCCTCAGCCTGCTGGCGCTCTGCAGCTTCTGCTGCATGCCGCGCCTCCTCAGCCTGCACGGCGAAAAGGGCTGTTGCAGCATATGTCAGTACATATGTGGCAGAGTGTCTGCACAGCTTTGACTTAGTGCTGCACAGTGGGGCTGGGTGCTGCTGTGGACACTGCAAGGACAGGTGAAGGGGTTGCTGGCAGTGCCCATGTGAAGTGTGCCAAGCTGTCAGTCAAGCTGGGCCTCCGACCTCAAGTCAGCGCTGCGCTGCAATTCGCTGCGGCAAGGTGTGAGGGAGGCGCATGAGCTGTGCAGACATTGAGCCGAATCGGAGGTCATACATGTGCCGAGCAGCCTTCACACCTCTTGCTGGCGTTCAACTTCTATCTGCTGCAGCTCCCGCTCCTTTGCCTGAATGGCCTCCTTAGCGCGCTGAGCCTCAGCCTCTGCTGCTGCCCGCTCCTGCGCAAGCTCCATCTCCACCTGCAGAACTGAGAAGGGGCTGGGCTCGAGACACCACTCCAGCCAGCGGCCAGAGCTCAGCTTGCAGGGGTGAGGTGATGCACCTGCCGGCATCAGGAAGCTGTTCATGTCTGCCCACCTGCTCCTCCAGCAGCGTGCGCTCCCTCATGAGGCGCTCCTGCACCGACTGCTGCACAGTGTTGGAGGCGATGACCTCTGCCACTCGTGCCTCCACCCGTTCAGAGACGATGCGCTCTGTCTCCTCTACTGTCAGGTGCTCCAGCAGCTCCTGCTTGCGCCTGCAGTAGTTGCAAGTGCAGCCATGATTGTGCACAGTACTGTCGGTCTGTGCGTGTGCAAGTGCCACTGGGTGCTGGCAGGCTTGGCCGCCTGCTTTTTGCTGAGGCCAACCCAGGAGGCCACACTGCCTCACTCAGCAGAGTTGTGCTGTGGCCAGGACACCTGGCAGTGAAGATCTGTCCCAATTGCTCATCTGCACCGGCTGAGGCACCAGCAGCTGCTGCTGCTTGTGCTGGCATGCAGCAGCACTTCTCGGTGCTCAAGACTCATGCATGGACTCATTCCAGCAGCTCCTGCACACGCCTGGCCGATGCTGCAAGTCTGTTGAGCATCTCAATGACGCTCAACAAATCTGCCTGCAACCTTTCCAGCAGCTCCTGCAAGTGCCCTGCAGAACTGAATGTCAGTACTCACAGTCACTGCATGTAGTCGTTCCAGCCGCTCCTGCAGGTGCTGTCACAATGCAGGGGGCTTGCATTGCTGCACTTCAGCGCAAACAATGCATGCTCCGGCAGCTGCTGATTGACCTGCCGGGGGGACACGGATAGCTGCAATGCTCATGCGGCTTGCATCAGGGAAAGACACCTGCAGCGCTGACCACACACGTAGCAGCTCGCCTGTATATGGCAGCACACCAATCTGCTCGCTGGCACAAATGATACCCCAGCAATGCAGCATAGCATATGCAGCCACAGCCGCGCTGTGCCGGCCCTGAAGCAGCGTCTGTTGCAGGTGGCCATGCGCAGGCTGAGAGAGGGACCCCTGATGTTCCCCTTGCAGGAAACCTGCCGCCTGAGTGGTTGTGCTTTGCCCACATGCAGACAAAACATGTGCCTGCTGCCAGTATGCCAGCAGTACTGGGTGGCAGTTGGCAGAGCCTGCTACTCAACCACCACGCCAGCTGAAGCCTAAGCCATTTGTTGTTTCGCACGGTGACAGCCATCCCGCGCACCTCTCACGCTCTTCAGCGCTCTCTTGCGCCCGTGCTCCCCGTGCAGAGTCCCTGCTTCTCCTGCTGGGCCCGCCAGAGCTGCCACTGTCTTCGCTGCTGCTGCTGTCTCCTGAGCTGCTGCTGCTGCCGCTGGGGCTGCTGCTGGGGCTGCGCCGGCGCTTGAGAGGCGGCGAGCGCTCCTTGCGGCCTTGCTTTGCAGCATGCTCTGCTGCCGGGCGCTTACCTGCTGGGCGCTCGGAGGCCTCAGGATGGTCAGGTGAGCGCCTTGCTCTGGGCCTGCAAGCACAAGGCGACAAAGGGGTCAGATCAATCTCGTGTATGCCTATGAGCTTCCTGCACTGACGGAAGGCTTGCAGAACAATGTGCAGGCCAGCAGGCATATGATGCTTTGCACAAGCAGCATGTGCGTTTGCCACAAGCACTGCAGCACATAAGATCGCTGGGATCAGTTATCTGACCTGTATAGTGGCCAAGCCGCAGGAGCCTGCCCCAAGCAGGTCACTGCAAGTACTGAAAACTGCTGCCCTTCAGTGAGCAGGTAACCTGAACTCAGCTGAGCAGGGGACAGGACCATCTCCCAAGCAGCTCAGCACAGAAAACGGCTGCGCCCCTGCAAGCCAAAACCATGCAGCAACTCAGCAGGCCAGCTGCATTCTCAGCGGCTCTGCACAGAACACAGCAGCCTTCAAGTCACCTAGGCATGGGGGAAGGAGATCGACGGTTAGAGCCTGCCTTCAATGTCTCAGCAGGCCTCGCGGCGGGCTTCACCCTATCCCTGTCAGAGCGCACGCTGCGATCGTGATGCCTGGGGGAGGTTTCTGGCCGCCGCCTGTCCCTCTCGAGACGCCCCTTATCATCACGCACCCTGTCGTCACGCCTGCACAGCGGAGTGCCTCAAGAATCAAGAATATCGACAGCTGTGCAGGGTAGACCAAAGGCAGGGCCGCACATAGAGTCGTCTTGACATTGCAATGAAGTCGGCTGAAGGTCGACAAGCCAGCACTGATCACAGGGAGTGCTGGAAGCATCATAAGCAGCACCTGCCGTTGCTCTTCTCGCAGATTGACCATACCTACCTCTCCCTGTTCCTGTCCCTTTCTCTATCCCTGTCCTTGGCGCTGCCCCTCTCTCTGTCTCTGTCTCTATCCCTGTCCCTGGCTCTGTCGCGGTCCCTATCCCTGTCACGCTCCCTTTTCTTTTCATCATCATCCCTCCTCAAGCTCCTATCGCGATCTCTTTCACCACGCCTGCTGTCATGCCTCTCATACCTGCTGTCCCTGCAGCCAGCAGGCATTGCATGCGTGTTGCTGAGATCAAGATCTGTGTGGGCACCAATGCTACCTCCTGAAAGTCTTGCAATGCTTGGCAGCCACTGGGCACACCTGATTGTAAGCAGAAGACTCAACTCCAAGATCTGGTTGTGTGAAGTCTGGCAATGTCTCTCAGGGGCAGGCCCACCAAAGTCCAATCAATACCTGTCTGGAGTCCTTCTGCGCCTATCCCGCGACGCCATGTTAGAGTGAGAGTAACTCTTATTTTGTATTCGGTTTGGGAAAAACCCTTGCATTGCTCATGTCTGACCTTGGCCAGATGGATTGGTTGCCATGGCGTCTATTGCAGCCTGACTGCAGCCCAGCGGTCGGGCTGGGGAGCCACAGAGCACTGCTTGAGAAGCTCCTGCCTGGTGTGACAGACCTTACACAAATTGCTCTACTGGCCCTCTTGCTGGCAGATGAGTGGTGATCATTGCCAATGAGTCTCTCAGAGCAGTTGCAATATTCAGCGACAGAAAGCAGTGTGATCAAGTGGTGTGATCAAAGCAATCGTATATGTACCAGAATTGACGATGCAGAACATTATTGGACTGTTGCAGCTGCTGAGGGCTGCACAATTGCTGAAGCAGGGCGCCCAAGTATGTGCAAATGCTCAGACCTTCCAAATGGGCTTTCCTGCTGGCCTCTGCTGGCTGCAGCCTCGGTACAGCTTGATCTTGATGTTGTTGATGGCCTGCATGTGCCTCTCTGTGACAGCCTCTGCCTTCCTCTGGGCAGCCCTTGCGTTGGCAGTGAGACCCTGCAGCATTGCAGCGGCTGCAGCCTCCTCTGCCTCATGCTCCCGCACCATCTTCTCATATTGGGCGGCCATCTCAACGGAGGCTGCCTGGAACAAGGCCTCCACTTGTGCCTGCAGCAATGTAACGGGAACGCTTGGGGCGGGGCTGCAACAAAACCTCTGCAGTGAGAGCAGGGCTTGCACCAGAATTGCAGATTAGCAGCAGCATTCGCAGTTTTGGGCAGGCAGGCTCTGGGCTTTGACAATGCAGCCCATGCACTGCATTGATCGAGCAGCAACGGCAGAAAGTGGCACTCCTGCCATTGAGGCATGCGGTGCAGCCCAAGTTGTGCTGTGCTGCAGGTGGCCGCACCTCCTGGGCGCACTGGTGGGCTAGAGCGGCTCTCCCCCGGCTGGCAACAGACGGTGTCATGCCGCTGAAGTCCACTGACCCAGGGGTGCCGGGCGTGGGGGGCACTGCGCGGCTGGCTGGTGAGGCTGTGCAAGACACCTGCACGGGCAGCATGGCAGGAGTGGACTGCTGGTCAGAGGCACTCACAAGGCAGACAGGACAGCTGCCTGAACAGTGGGCTCCACTGACATCACCATGAGGATGCCACGCAGCCAGCAGGCTGTGCGCTTGACTCACCGGGTGCATGCCAGGGGACGTCTGCGCTCAGCCGGCCAGTGAGTCCCTGTTTCCCTGGCTGGCAGGGCTGCCTCCAAACAGAGCCACAGGCGCAGGGCTGAGCTTTGCCGCGTGCAGCTGGGGGCTGCGCATGGTGGCAGGGGTGCCTGCTGAGGACCTGCTCTGCATGCTGCCAGGGCTGTCCTGGAAGAGCAGAGCTGTGAAGGTGGGGCTGGCCACTGCTTGACCGCGCTGGGAGCGTGTTGCCTTGCCAGGCTTGGCCACACTCCTGGGGATGGAGGGTGTCTGGTCCCGCAGGGAGGGCACTCGAGTCTTGGGGCGGACCACGGGGCTGAAGGCTGGCTGGAACTTCATTGCAGATGGCAGCTGCAGGCAGGGGAGGAGTGCATGTTGCTTGATGTGAGTTCTGGTACAGCAGAGGTAGATCTGTGACAGATTGGGGTGCAAAGGCGTGGCCCTCGTGCATAGGCTGCACGCAGGTGTGGGCTATTGGCTGGAGGTGGTGGCCGCAGGCATGAACAAGGACATGGCGACACACCAACTTCTCATACACAGCTGACTGCACAGCTGATCTGACGTCAAAGAAGAGGCAGCTCTGCAACATCAGCAGGCGAGCGTTGAGGTGCTGCTGGGTGTACTCACCATGCTCGGGCCAGGAAAGCCACCGGAGCGAGGGCTGAGGACGCCACTTGACGCAGCGGAGGTGGTGTAGTCCCACACCTGCAGATCGACCGAGGTCAGGGCGTTGCATCAGGGGAGCATGCTGTGGCTGCCAGCTAAGCTATCAATTGGTGAGGGCAAGGGGGATATACAGGACCTGGCAGTTTGGGGCCACAGCTGTGGCAGGTCAGTTGAGGGGAGAGGCTGCATGTATGACGTGGCGGTTTCCTCACCGTTGGAGGAGGGGGAGGGCTGCCCCTCTGCAGTGGCCTGTCAGCCCCAGCCAGGAAGCCACCACCCACACTGTTCGCTGGGGAGGGCGCCTGCAGCAGACAGAGCACAGCACTCAGTCTGGATGCAGACACGCTTGCATCTGGCTGTGGCAGGCAGGGACTGCAGAGCAACTGAAGCATGAGGGCCGGGTAGTGCAGCAGACCAGACTGCACAGCAGTGCACCATGCCCAGACCAGGGGCAGGCATGACACGCTTGCAGGCAATGCAGGGATGCTGAAGTCACTTGATATGTGGCGACAGATAGGCGGTGGGGCCTCGGCTTTGCCCTGTCGGTTGAGAAGGAAGCCTGCAGCAAAGACAAGAATTTCAGCATTTGGCGGAGATGGAAAGGAACCATGGCAGAGGAGACAGCACCAGTCATGGCAGGCAGCCTCTGCAACGCCAGACGTGGGACCAGGCAGGTGGCTTGCAATCAGCCCAGCCCCAGACTGCAGCTCACGTGTGAGGCTGGTGACGGCATCTTGGCTGGGCCGTTGCTCAGGATGCTGGCCGGGCTGAGGGCCGCCAAAGGGGAGCGGGTGGGTCTTGCCTTGGCCCTCGCCTTGGTGCCAGCGCTCTACCAGTCATGGCAGGCAGCCTCTGCAACGCCAGACGTGGGACCAGGCAGGTGGCTTGCAATCAGCCCAGCCCCAGACTGCAGCTCACGTGTGAGGCTGGTGACGGCATCTTGGCTGGGCCGTTGCTCAGGATGCTGGCCGGGCTGAGGGCCGCCAAAGGGGAGCGGGTGGGTCTTGCCTTGGCCCTCGCCTTGGTGCCAGCGCTCTGCACCTGCAGGCATGGCAGCAGAGGGAGACGTCAAGCAACAGGACACTGCCGGAGGGCGGAGTTATGTGTCACGCTGCATGTGTGCCAGGTGTCCCTGCAGGAGCGCCTAGACAGCTGGACACCAGGCAGACCATGCAGCGTATGCAGCAGATCATGGAGCTCGACACCACAAGTCTGGCCATGAACATGCAGAGCCAAGAACAACCCAGGTTCAGGCAGGATGGCTGCGGAGCACGCAGCACCCACCTTGCTGGTCGAAGAAGAAGCTGCCTTGACACCCGGGGACTTGAGTCGCATGCTGGAACATGTGGGTGGGTTGCAACAATCCATTGCTGAGCTGCAAGAGACCTGACCCAGCAAGGGTTGCTCCTGCAAATGTGCGAAATCCACTTTGAAGCACGCCAGACCAACTGCAACTGTCCACGGGAGGAGTCAAGGGCAGAAGGAGTCCTGGGGCAGGTGCCATCTGCAGCAGCTGCACAAGGCTCCCGCTGCCCCAATCCTAACTGCACCAGAGCCAATGCCCCACCTCAACTTCACCTGCTTGTGATGGGTGAGGCACTCGCCCCTACGCAGGCAGCCGTGAAAAGCAGTGGCAGCAGGGTGTCTGACACACAGTGGCTAGCATGCAGAGCGGTCACCTGTGGCTGGTGCCAGCCCAGCCGTGGCGTTGCTGACGCATTGCCTTGCAGGCTGCCGGGGCTTGGGGCTGCCATGAGGGAGTCCTCCCCCACCTGGAACTGTGCCTGCAGCTGCATCAAGGCAATGAGCAGCAGCGTGACAGGGGCTTGCTGGAGTTCCCTGGCAGCAGATGGCCCGCAGCGATGGTCCACAGCTCAGTTAATCTCTTGGGGGACACTATGTCGAGGAAACCCACGGCAATGACGACCACCTGAGCAGGTTGCTTGGGTGCACTGTGACCAAGTTGAAGTCTAGGGCCCAGGGAAGGCATTGCTTGCTCAGTTGTCATGACAGCAGGCACACGGTACTCCAACTGTGGCAGCGCCGCTCGGGGCCTCACCTCGTGAGCGTGGCAGTCTGGCTTGAAGCCGTACATGCTGGGGTCCCTCAGCCCTGCCAGCAGGTCTGCCACCTTGGCTGTGAAGTCAGCAGGTGTCTGCTCCAGCTGGTCAGCAGCCACGTTGCTAAGCAGTTCTGCCACAGCATCTGGGCTAAGCCCCTCCGTCACCAGGCAAGGCGTGCTGCCTGGCATCATGTAGCGCATTTGCTCCCGCTTCAGGCACTTTGCTGCAGCAGCCTTGAGCTCCTTGTCTGTCAGCCAGATCTCCTGCTGGGCCAGCATCTCGCCAAGGCTGAATGCTTCTGGCCTGTAGCTGCCCACGATCTTGATGGGGCTTAGGTAGGCAGGGAAGAGCCCCTTGGGAGACAACGCTGCATCTGTTGAGGAGCACAGACGCAAGGAGTTCAACTTCATCATGTCTCTTCCCAGTCCCGAGCTCTCGGGACTGGGAAGGGCCACGATGAACTCCAACTCCTTGCGTCTGTCCTGCAGGTTTTGACTGGGCAATGTGAGCTCAGGCAGGCTCGTAAGCGGGGAGGTGCGCTTGTCGTCAGGAGACTCAGGGCAGTCAGCCTGCAGGCAAGGGGCCAGGGGTTGTCAGGCAAAGCAGCCTGGCTGCCTCCATGAGCCTTGCTGGGGCTTGATACTCACACACTATCTAGCTCGCTGATTATGAACGCAGGCTCTGCCCAGGAAAGGCTGGCAGCCCAGAGGAGGCAGAAGCAGGAGCGGATGAGGGCGGATGTTTGACTTTGAGGGAAAGCAAGTGTAGGCGGGTCAGATAGGCTTGGACTTGTTTTCTTAAGATCTGCAGATTTATTGCAGACATGCACGTTTGCCACCAGCAATCCCACAGCCTGCAGTGGTCGCACCAGCCCGTGCAGGAGACAGCTCGATCCACCAGGCAAAAGTTAGTGTGTCGATTTGTGCAGCACAGAACTCGACGACCAAGCCTTGTCAGAATACAAACATTATGAGTGCTGATGCAGGCAAGCTAGACAAACACGCTGCAGAGTCGCTGTTGCCTCTGTCAGCAGCGCCGCAGCAGGTAGCCAGCCAAGCTTCACGGGGGAGACCTTCTTCAGCAAGCTCATAAATGCTGCCATCGATACGCCAGCCATCTATGGGCTCATGGTCAAGGCGGGCCGCAAGGACCTCTTTGACACGGCCAAGCGTAAGGGGGTGGATGTTGATGGGCACATAGAGCGGTGGCGAGACTCTCAGGTGGGCTGTGCTGGCGGGGTCTTCTGCGTCTGCTCTACAAGTGTGCATTGTGCCTGCCTCTGCTCAAAGCTGGCATGTTGGAAAGTCAAGTGGAAGTGGCACTGCTGCTCTCTATGTGTGTTGCATGCAGCCTGGTGGTGCTGCACTGTCAACACCCGCACTGCTCGTGTCCAGCTGTAGCACACCAGCTGCCCAACAGGTCAACAGGGTAATCAATTGCACCTCAATTCATTGGCGAGCAAGCTTAACACCCTCTGGCTTGTTGTGGTCCAGGCTCTTATACCTGAGGTGGAGAGCAGCGCAGTTCAGTACCCAGACTGGTGAGCGCCAGGTTGTGGCTGTACATGCTTTCCAGCGGGAGCAGCATGATGATGCAGCAGCCTGGCTGCAGGTACCTGCAGCCATTCCATGCCTACCAGCAGGGTCACCTCAGCTGGCAGGCAGCATTGGAGTTTGAGCCCATTCTGGAGGTAAGAGGCTTCAGAGGCGTCGACTTTCACCCACTCCCCCTTAATCTGCCGGCATTCAAAAGAATGTAAGCATCATGTGTGCTCTGCAACTGCCGGTGCAGGTCATTGCTGTGAGGACACTTAAAACAGTGGACACCAAGATCCTAGGCCCTGCCGCAAAAGCTGTGTTGCAGCAGTCCTTCCTTCACAGAATTCAGGCAAGGCTTTGGACAAGGGCTCAGAACAAGGGTCCAAGGGACCACTTTGAGGGTGCACCTGTGGCAGAGGCACAGATACCTCTTCCACAGTGTGACACTGCAGGCTCACGCTATTTCGATCCCCTGCAGGACTACTTGCAAGCACACAGCCTCCCACAGCCTGCCACCTTGCTGGACATTGGCTGCGGGCCAGGCCCCAGCTGCCGGGAGGCAGCTGATTTGTGGCCTGGCACACAGGTTACAGGTGTGGACCTGTCGCCTCACTACATTGCTCTGGCAGAGGCCCAAGAAAGGTGTGTTGACTGGCCTCTGCTCGTTGGCCTGGCGCCTTTTCTGCAGCTGTCTGTTCTGCAGCAAGGACGGGCACTGAGAGCGCTACTGGGTTCCCTCTAGCTGCTGCCTCTCAGCTGCAGACTTCTTCTACTGCTGTGCCAGTGAGGGTGCGCACTGAGAGTGGTGCTTGGGCATGAGGCCCCGTGGTCCCTGAAGCTACTGCCTGTGGTGATGCACATAAGAGCTGGACCTCTTCTGCAGCACATCCTTGTGTGAGCTACCAAAGCTTCGACTGCAGGGAAGCAGAGCGGCAGGGAGCCCTGGTGCGGCAGCGCATCAGCTACAGGCATGCAGACATCCTCCAGCTGGACCCTGCAGATGGGACCTATGACATGATCACAGCCTCATACTTGATACATGAGATGCCCGACCCTGTCACACGTCAGATCTTCCAGAAGTGCAGGCAGCTGCTGAAGCCCGGGGGCGTGCTGGCTCTGGTGGACATCGACCCCGAGTGAGTTCATTGTCAGTGCACTTTCTGGCTGATCTGCCAGCAAGCAAGGGTTTATGAACAGCTGAGCTTGCCAAGCATCTCAAAAGTTGTATTTGGCCCTGTTTGTGCTGAATTTTTGCTGCAATGTGCAGGTCAGCGGCGCTGCAGGCCCTCCCAGCTTTTGTTAGTTCCATCATGAAGGCAACGGAGCCCTACCTTGATCAGTACTGTGGCATGGACGCCAAGAATGCCATGGCAGATGCTGGTTTCAGCAATATAGAGTTTGTACCCTCTGACCCTCGGCACAGAGCAATGCTTGGCACCAAGTAGTGAGACTAGTCGGCTGTCTTTCAGATACAGTTACCGACAGAAACAGCCCCAATGGAATGCATGATGACCATTTTCAGAGGTCTTAGCCGTAACGAGGCCCTCTGCCCTTAGGCCCTTTGTGTTGGTATGCTTGGCCTAAATTGCATGTGAGTGTCAGATAGGATTGGTGCACAGCCCTACACGGATCAAGAGACAAACTTAGCATGGACTGCAATGCCATCACAGGATGATGCGCCGCAGCTGGTTCGCTGGCTGTTTGGCCATTTGCGTTGGACGTTGAAGACCAAGCCTCAGACCTCAGCACAGGTGCCTGCCTGCACGGAAGGAGATCCTTGAAGCAGTATGCACCATGCCTGCATGCTGCATGGTAGCCTTGGCATGGGATACAAGCTGCTTGTTAATCATGTGTCCGGCATCTTGGGCTCTGCAAGGGCAGATCTGGCAATCAAGCGTGGGTGCGTGTAACTGTTGGTGTCCTGCAGGAACTTTTGCAAACAGCCTCAGTGCTGCCAACAGCAGGTCCCAAGCTCGTGCTCTTCAGCGCACTTGCACATCAGGCATCTCCTCAGCTTGTGAGGGAGCTCTTGTCGGCACTTGAGCCGCAGAGAGCAGCAGCAGACCTCGCCCAGGCGCTGCAGAATCTGCCACAGGCTCAGCAGCAGCAAGCGCTGCCTCTGGCCGGCCTGCTCCAGCAGGTTTTGTGTGCACAGAAGCAATTTGAAGTCTGCGTGACAGTCTCGACTGGCCCAGCTTCAGAGCTACAGCGTGAAGGTGACACCCCACCTCTGTTGGAACATCTGGGATCTGAATGGGTGTGATGTCCACAAGTACCTGCCTCATAGCACAGCCTTCCCATGCGTTGTGTGAGGTCCTGCCTGCCAAAGAGCTTCCCTCCCCTGCAGGGCACGAGCTCTGCAGGTCTGCCGCTGAGCAACACGTTTCAGAGCTCAGCAACTGGCCCCCAGCCCAGAAGGCCCTCCTTCTGCGGTGGGCCCTGCACAGCAGCAGCGCTGCGACAGTCCCCGACAGCCTGCGCCAGGCCGTCATCAGCGCCACACAACCCTCCAACAGCCCCTCGCCCTCCCCTGCCTTTGGCGAAGCTGTCATGGCAACAGCAGCAGAGGATGGGGTCAAACCCCATACGCTGGCAGGCATGGTTGAAGAGATGGGGTATGCCTGCACAGCCTCGCAGAGGACGTTTGAGGAGGCCCTCCAGCAGGCTGGCCCTGTGGACGAGCGGGGTGTGGCTGAGCTGCTGGCCATGATGGCCCGCACCCATGCCAGCCTCAGCGACCCCCACGGCAGCAGCAGCAGCGTGGCAGCGGCGCTGTCTGCCCTGGGCGCGGGGCTGGGCAGCAGTCAGGGCAACGGCATCTGGAGCTCAGACCAGACCTGGAACATGGACCTGGCCGTGGACGTGCTGCGCAGCAAGCACCCCCACCTGGACTGGCAGCAGCTGCCGCAGCAGCTGGACCACCCTGGCTTCGACCTGCCCGACCCCAAAGCCTTCCAGGTGGGCTGCCGTTGCGATCCTCACTGGAGGCCTGCTTCAGGTGGCTATTGCCCACCTGCCCATTGCTGGGTACTGCCCAAGGCGCGACCAAGTGGCCTTGCCCGTCCTCTCCGCTTGGGCAGTCCTCATTGGCTTCTCCTGCATTTTGGCGTACATGCAAGCAAGAGCCCAGCTGTTGGTCTGAATGTGCCTGATCCAGGGGTTCAAGCAGCTTGCAAGTGCGCCCAGTTGCTGATGTCCTTTTGCCCTCCTGCAGGCGCTGATGGGTGGCCTCCGCCGCAGCACGGGGCAGGACTTCCCTGTGCAGCTCGCTGTGGGCTGCATCTGGCAGAACCAGGCTGGGCAGGTGCTTCAGGAGCCTAAATGTACCATAGCAAACTCTGTGATTTCATTCTGCTCTGGGCACAGGCATGGTCTGTTGCTCTGTGTGCTTCTTTACAAGTATTCAGCACGTCATCATCCAGAGGGACGTGGGAATGAGTTTAGAGGGATCTTGGTGCGCAAAGCCATGCCTTCCATAGTTGCTACAGCGAAGCCTGACCTGGCGCTGCACCTGATCTGCAGATCTCCTTTCTGAGCCAGGCGACTTTGGCTGCACCAGAGGTCTTCACTTTTGAGCACGCTGCCCACAAGCAGCCTCCTCTTGAGGGCCTCAGCAGTGGCAAGTCCCCTGTGGGCACACCCAACCAGGCCTGGCTGTGCCTGGACCTGTGCGAGGTGCTGTGCCGCCTGGCAGAGGAGAGTGCTGACCAGAGGGCCAGCGTGATGCAGGTAGGGGGCTGCAAAGTGCTCAACCGTGGTCCTGACTTGAAGCCTTTTCGTCAATGCTCTGTGCACCGCAACTTCCTTGAGGCTCAGGAGCTTGAAGGGATCTGATGTGCTGGTGCTGGACATGGATGCAGTCAGTTCACTACTGCTGGTGCCACAGTCTCTGACCAGATGATGCTCCACTGCAGATCCTGGATGTGCCCAGCCAGCAGTGCCCCGAGTTGCTGGTGCTCGGCATGGCGTCAGTGCGCTCCGAGACCAGCTCGGTGCAGGAGGAGGTCTGCAGCGGGCTGCTGGGCAGCATGGTCATGCAGCCCACAGGCGACAGCCTGCTGACCCTGCGACGCCTGTGGGTGCAGCGCAAGGACCTGATCTTCCAGGCGCTGCTGCAGGCCTTTGCTGGGGATGCCAGCTGCATTGGCGCGCTGTTGGAGGTAACAGCGTGCCCTTCAATGTAGTCCTGAAGAAGGTCGCTCAGTCAGTCAGGAACGCATTTGCTGCAGGGGCTTCACAGCTTCTTTGATGCCAACAAAGGGGCCTAGCTCAAATGTCACCTACTGCACTGCTGCTGTTGAGCAGTGAAGGGCATCCTCATCAGCTGCTGCTGTGCGCTGCCCTGTTTACAGGCAACCGTTTACAAGGTGGGCCACGGCTGCCCACAAAGCTGCTTGTGCTGAAGCCGCTGCCTGATGCCTGTGCAGGTCTGCAACCATGTGCAAGGGCTGGAGCTCATGCTGGCAAACGCCCCGCCAGACTTCGCCCTACAGCTGGCTGCTGCAGCGGCCAGCAAGGACCTGTTGAACATGGACACCTGGCTGGAGCAGACCACTCAGCAGCACAAGCTGCCATACGCGCAGGTGAGGGCTGCCGGTTTGATGCGCTTGGCACCCAATACATTCTGCTGCTTGCCCACCAGCTTGTCACTGCTGCTCCCACGCCTGGTAAGCTCAGTTGTGTCCTAAGCTGTATACCCCAAGAATTACAGCATGCCTATGCACATGGTGCTGGTGTCACCACGCTTGAACTGAGAGAGCAGCCACCCTGGGCACCCAGCTTAATGCATTGCACCTCGTTGTTTCACTAACGCAGCATCCATGAGGCTCCTGGACTAGCGGGAAGGCAACCGGCAGTGCAATTGACAGTAGATGCGCCATCTCGCATGACCACATGCTGCCTGCACTGCAGGCCATGCTCAAGTTCCTAGAGGACAAGACGATTGCAGGCAATGCAGGGACGATTGCTGTCTCCACAGCAAGTCTTGCGGCAGTTGTCAGGGCACTCAGGGTGAGCAGATTGCCTTGCTGCACAGAGCCTGCCACGATGCCTGCCCAGACAGGTGGGCAAGCCCGCTCGACTCTGTAGACTTGTCCTGCAGCCCATCCATCTGCTGCCTTCTTGTTATCACCCGCGTCAAGCGCAGCATCAAGCTAAATTTTGACCCCCTGGAAACTCAATACCTCAAGCAATCATCATCCTGCCCACCCCACCTCAGGTCCCTAGGCCAAACCTGCCCTTCAAGGAAGCCTGCAGGGTGCCGGCCAAACTCATAGTGCCTACATGCCAGCATGCTTGCAGCCTGCTTGTTGACACAGCTGTTGTTGTACCACAGTGTGCTTGTCAGCAGAGTATTGCCAGCTCATCGCATGGCCGGATGGGGCAGTTTGCCGCCAGCCCAATCATCAACCTGCCGCATTTGTTGAACCCTTGTCTGCAGGGTGCAGCCAGCTCGCTGCCTGGTGAGATGGCGCAAGAGATAGAGCATGTGGTTGGCCTGGCGGTACAGGCCCGGCCCCAGCTGCAGCAGCAGCCTCTGAGCCCCCAGCCGCCTCTGACCATCACGCCTGAGATTGAGGCTCAGGCCAACAAGCTGTACCAGGATGTGTATGACGACAGGCTGACAGTGGAGGCCTTCATCGCCATGCTTAAGACGTGTCAGGTGGGCATTGCTGCGCAGCAAAACAAGGTAAAAAGATGAACTGGCCGGCAGCTTGATGGCCGCGCTCATCAAGGGCCACCTGAGGCCTGCTGCGCAGTGCTTGTTTGACAGGTGAGGCCCTTCATTGTATGCTTCACAGCGAGTTGGGTCCTCCTTTCCTGTAGACAGGGTCCAGATTTGCACTAGGCCATGCTGAAGGTGTATCGGGTTAGGCAGGCCCTCAGGACAGTGTGAACAGTCCCGCCAGCCTGACTGGAGCATGCTCTGACTGGCGCATGGGTAGTGTCAGGGGTTGTCCTGAAGCCTAGCTTGTGTGTTGCTGCAGGCATCTGCGGACCAGTCTGAGCGAGCTCTGGCAGCCAGCATGCTGAATTCTCTGTGGGAGGAGTTTCACTTCTTCAACAGCTACCCTGTGAAGCAGCTCACCATTAGCGCGGCGCTGTTTGGGACAATCATCCAGCAGAGGTGTGTGTGTGCACCCAGTCTTACTCGGCCCGCCCTGCGTGGTCATTACCAAAGCCCTCCTCTTGTTCTGCTGCGTAATTTATTTGCCTCTGGCAGCCATTTGGCTGCCACGTATCAAGGCGTCACAACCACACTTACTACTTATCATGCAAGCATGATGCAGAAGCTTGCTGATAGTTGCTGCAATGCAGCCAAACCGATGCTCGATTGTTGCCCTCCACACGCTGCTGGCAGGCACTCCCCTGCTCCTGGGGCTGCTGGGCTCCAGGCTTGACTATGCTCCTGCCAGTACCTCAGATGCAGTGAGCCTGCTCACTGTAGGACGGCAACAAACATTGCCCAGCACCAGGGTCTGCAGCTGTTGTTGCTGCTGGCGAGCGCGGCTCTCATGACAACGTGTTACCCTCTGCCACCATGTTGCGCCGCTGCACCTGCCGCATACTGCAGGAGGGTGGCAGATGTCGCTCTGCTCTGAGGGCGGCAGCTGGTGCTTGGCACTGCCTGACCACTGCAACGTCAAGTTGCTCAGCCTAGCCGTCAAGTTCAGGCGCAGCTCGTGTGAAGGTTTCCATTGCTGCAGGGTGCTGGCAGTACTGCCCTGCCCTAATGGCTGCAGCTGCTGATAGATGCTATGGCGTGTAATGTAGAATCATGAGTTCAAGCATCCCTTGCTCCCCACTGCAGGATGGTGGCAGATATTGCCCTGCTGCAAGGCCTGCAGCTCCTGTTGGGCGCTGCCCGGGAAGGCCCAGATGGCAAGGTGTTCACCTTAGCTGTCAATGCAATGCGCATCTTCAAGGATGAGCTGCTGCGCTGGCAGGAATGGCCGCAGTGGGTGGAGTTTTCCAGATTCCTTCTGGGGATTGGGCCCCTCAGGGAGGCCTGCCCTGATGTGGTGGAAGTGGCTGAAAAGGTTGGCCTGCCTGTCGCACTGTCAGTGAGTTCTCCAGGGTACACCTGGGGATTGAACACGCTGAGGAGGCCTGCCCTGACATAGTAAACGCAACAGACAAGGTGGGTTTGCCCTGTCGTGACTGCAACCTGGCCTTCATGACTGGACCTGCCAGGAACCTGCACTGACATTGTGCAGGTGGCGGGTTTGCCACACTGCACAGCACATGGAGGCCAGACCTGACATGGTGCAACTCTTAGTGAAGGAAGGCCTGCCTGCAGTGGTGCTGCAGAGGCCACTTGGAGACTAGGCACATGCCATGCCCTGACGCAATGGATGCTAGCAACCCGCAGATGCTATGCTGCTGAGGACAAGCTGCTGCCTCTTCAAGAGTGCAACAGCAATCTCAGGCATGCTTAGCTGAGGCCTGCTTGTCAAGCCATGGCTAGGCTTTGTGTGCTGCTACAGGCTGCTGCAATGCGGCCGCTCAGTGCACCCTCCTGTAACGCATGCTCTGACTCTAGGCACAGCAATCAACTAACATGAGCCGTCATATCAGCAACTGCTGTTGTCCTCTGCTGTGCAGGTGCTGCAGGAGCATGAAGCAGCAGTCAGCCTGCCAGGCGATGGCGCAGGCAGCAGCATGGCTGGTGGGGACCAGGCAGAAGATGTGCAGGGGCAGCAGGTCGGCGCAGCCATGCAGGAGGATCAGGTGGTTGCGCAACCGTCAGCCCAGGGAGTGGGGACGGCTGTGGCTTCTGCGGCGCCAGGCCCGGTGAGCCTGGCACAAACAGGCAGACTCGCATGTTGTGCATGCACGACAGCGTCCCAAAAACGTTGCAGGGGCTCATGTCCATGCAGTCTGGACAGAGGGCAACAGCTTCGCGCCGCTTGATGTGCAGTGCTCTATCAATAACAGTGCAGAACTGTGCTGACCACCTGCGCTGCCTGCAGGGCACAGCTCCAGCCACGCCCTCAAGCGCTGCAGAGTCGCAGGCTGCAGGAGCTGCACCAGAGGTCCCTGCAGTCTCAGGGACGGCAGCAACCCCACCTGGTACGCCTTGTGTTGGGTGTGCAAATGCAATGGCATCAGTCTTGGTGGAGACAGCATCTGCAGGGAGCCAGATTCTTGCCCCTATGTCATGGGCATTTCCAGCCTTGTGGGCTGGCAAGCTCCCACATGTGGTGTTGGGAGCCCATGTTGCAGCCATATACCAAATTTGTGCTGCGTCACTGGGGCCGAAGATATGCCTGCTGTTGTGATGCAGACAGCTCCCCAGCAGCTCTTAAGGACACACCTGCCACCACTTGCTGCGCCTCAACAAACCTGAGCCGGTCATGGTGCTACAGGCCCTGGGCGTGGCGCAGCTGCAGATGCAGGACTGGGGGCGGCGGCCGCCAAGACGCCCCGCACCCTGGAGTCAGACTCAGCCAGCAGCTCCCTGCAGGCAGCAGTCAAGGCAGACCCTAACAGGGCTTTCCAGGCCATTAATGCAGAGACGCTGGAGGCTGCCTCACTGGATGTCGACTTCCCTGAGCCCCCTGAGGGGACCACGGTGAGAGTTCTCTGCGCCTCATGGTGGGCTTGAAGGCTGCACCCTGGTATCTTGGGACCTGCTCTTTTGGAACTGTGCTCTGCGCGGAGTCCTGGGGCCTATAGTTCTCTTGTCCCTGTGCTTGTGCTCTGTGCTGCAGGGCCTGCTGCCATGAAGGCTGTTGCTGTGCTTGCCCCTGCCTGCCTGCGCTGTTGGGGGCTGCAATGGGAGGTGCATCACCTGCACCTCCCAGAAAGCCGCATGCAGGACCTGAGGTCTCTCCTGTTCACAGCCTTGACCAGCATGTGAGATCTGCTGCTCCCACAAGCAACATGGCCATTGGATCAATGCTGCCTTTCTCAACACACACGGGAACTGTGGGATGGAGCTTTCGCAATCTAATGCTGCTCTGCAGAACCGGGTGGCGTTCCTGATCAACAACATTTCCCCCAAGAATGTCGATACCAAGGTCAACGAGATGCGGGAGCTGATCACCCAAGAATTGTGGCCCTGGTTTGCCAACTACATGGTGGTCAAACGGGCAGCCCAGGTGCGCTTGCGGCAAGTCTGGACACTTCTCATGCCTCTTTTGTACATAACATTGCCAAGGTATGTTGATCCTTTGCTCAGATTGTGGACTGGAGGGGAGCTGTCAGCAGCTGGCAGTTGTCAGGTCATGTCTTCACGTCAGCTCTTACTGCATGGCTGCATCACCTCCTGGATGTTGTTCTGTTTTGTCAAGCATCAGGTTGGTCTAATACGGCTGTTGAATGGCCTCGCACAGGGGTTAAATTCCTTATACTTCACGAACCAGGTAGCAAGGCCTGTGTTCACACAGTTGCACTGGAGCCAACATTCACTCTAGTTCAATTGGCAGCAAGCATGAAGCAAGTGCTGTATCTGCGATGGCCTCTCCCTCACACTGGCTGCTCTGCGGCCTGTTGCAATCCTTCATCAGGCGCCCAGTCCACCTACAGGAGCCCAACTTCCATGTGGCCTATGTTGAGCTGCTCGAGAAGATGGACAAGGGCGCCATGCAGAAGCACCTGGCAGTCACCACCTACAAGTATATCAAGGTGCTGCTGAAGAGCGACCGCATAAAGACGCAGGTGAGCCAAAGCAGTACAGGCCTGTCTGGCATGTGCTAGGGGACATCCTAGGGCTGCAGGAAACACTACATGCAAGCTGCTGTGCTGGCCTGTCCTGCTTGAACCTGGCATGAGCTGAGATGCATCAAGGTGCTGTTGCGTAGTGGACGCACCAAGATGCAGGTGGGCAACAGCCGCAGTGCTTGAAGCTGGCATGTGCTCAGGCGCATAAAGGTGCTGCTGAAGAGCATAGAAATTAGGAGTGAGGCGGGCTGCTTTGCTGCAGGTATGTCCTGAGTGCAGAAGTGTGATCTGTGCTAGAGCTCTGTCGTCTTGGCCCGCAGCGATTTTGCTTGACAGCATCTCATAGTCACATGCAAGAGAGCCATTTCGGCAGTGAGTCCTGATGCCTGCTGCTGGTGCAGCCTGTGCACTGCTCACATGCAGGCCTGCCTCGCTGTCAGGGTGTGAGTTGGGGTGTTCAGGTGCTGAGGCTGTTGGTTCGCAGAGAGGTCCTTGCCTGGCATGCATACTCCACAGGCTGTTACAGGCGGCTGGCAATGCTTGCAAATGAGGGGACGTGCCTCTGCAGAAGGTGTGCTGCATGCATGTTGCTTTGAGAGTGGCTGCTCATGCCCTGCAGTCAGGCGAGCGGACTCTGCTGAAGAACCTGGGCAGCTGGCTCGGCCTGCTGACCATCAAGCAGAACAGGATGGTCATGCAGAAGGACTTGGACGTGAAGGGGCTGATGTTCGATGCATATGAGCAGGTGCAGGCCACTGCCAGCACCATCAACCATCATGGCTCAGCATGTCCACTGGCATGATGCCATGTGCCTGTCACCTAGTCTGGGTGAAGACGCGCCCCTGCTATTTAGTGTGCACCTGCCGTTTGCATTGCTGGTGTGCACTGGCAGCAGGGTGACTAAGTGCCAAGTGAATCAGCAGCAATTTATGCACATGGGGCACCATTCTGAAAGGCGTTGCTCACACCTGCCCCTGCCAGGCAGAGACCTTTCAGGTTCTCCTCCACACATTGCAGGGCAAGATGATTGCTGTGCTACCCTTCATCAACCGCATTCTGGAGCACTGCAAGGACACTCGTGTGTTCCACAGCCAAAATCCCTGGCTGCGGGGCATCTTGGCCCTGGCAGCAGAGATCTATGCCCTGGAACGCCTGAAGCTCAACCTCAAGTTTGACATTGAGACCATGTTCAGGAACCAGGTGACCAGCCTAGGCACTGATGCTGAGCAACTGCACTTCTGCTGTGCCAATTGCCGCACAAACTCGTGCACTGTTTGGCATATATGCAAGAGCTCATTGGCTGGGTGATAGCAGTCATCTTATCATGACCTTTACTAGGAGCTGACGATGTGCAGCAGTCACAAGCTCTGAGCTGGGATTGCTGCAGGTGACTGCCTTATGCTGCTCTGGCTGAGAACGCCTTGTGTTCACTGTGCCCTGCCTGTGCCTGCAGGGGCTGTCTCTCAGCGACGTGCCGCCCAGCACGGAGCTGTCCAAGCACACGCGCCAGCCTGGGGAGAACCATGACTTTGCTGCTGAGAAAGTGGTGCCTGTGGAGCCCAAGGTGCCAACCACTCCCTCACCACCACAGGCAGCAGGCAGCGCAGCAGCCCGGCCTACAATGCAGCCTGGGGCAGCGGCTGCTGCGGCGGTGGCGGCAGCAGGCCCAGGGGCGGCCGCACAGGGGCCTGTGCCTGCCCTGGGCGTGCTGCCAAGCGTGCCAAGGACCGAGCCAGAGCAGAAGCCTGCGGCTGGGACCCTGCAGGGGGCTGCATCAGGTGCGGCCTTGGTTGCTTAACCTGCTGCAAGCTGAGCACCAGGGGCGTCTTTGCCTGCAAAAAGGATGGGGTCTGGGAAGTCTTGGGTGTGGTGTTCAGCATGGCAGGACAGGCCTGCAGCTTGGCCTAGATCTAAAGCAACCTGCAATGTGAGGGCGACATCAGCCTGCGGCACAAAGCAAGGCTTGTTTGCCAGCCTGTCCGTCAATATTGAGCATGTGTCTCTGAGCTAACACGCTAGCCCCTCTTGGCCTTCCAATACCACCACATTCATAGGGGGGAGCCTTCAGGCAATTCTGGTCCCAAGCTTCGCCTGTGACTCTAGTGGCCAGCTGGTTCACCTACCCAATCCTGCCTGCAGGGCCCATTGGCGGCGCGGAGCAGGGCCTGTTTGCAAATCTGCACGCCAATGTCCAGATCAATGGCAGCCTGGGCCTGATTGCGGAGAGGCTGCAGCTGAAGCGCATGGTGCCCGTGGCAGTGGACCGTGCCATCGTGGAGATCATCACGCCTGTGGTGGAGCGCAGCGTCACCATCGCGTGCATGACCACGCAGGAGCTGATTGTCAAGGTCAGTCATGCCCTGACAATCGTTCTGGGATGTCACTGCGCAACAGGGTTGTCCAGCAACAGCGGTGCCACCTGCCACCCTGGCACGGCATTCTGATGTGCCTGCAGGACTTTGCCATGGAGCCTGACGAGCAGCGCATGCGCAAGGCTGCCCACCTCATGGTCAGCAGCCTGGCGGGCAGCCTGGCCCTGGTGACCTGCAAGGACCCCCTGCGCGTCAGCCTCATGCAGCAGATGCGCAACATGCTGCAGAGCAATGTGGACCCCAGCACCCTGGAGCAGACTGTGCAGGTGAGGCCAGGTCACAGCCTGGGCATACTCCCAAGGCGTCAGACCTGCCTGTGGCTCAGCCGCCTCAGCTGAATGCATGGCTCCTTGTCTGGGTTCTCAGCCCTGCCCTGGGACAACGTCATCCAGATGCAGTGGTGCTCATGGGCTTCCACCTCGTGCCTGCACCCAGCGGTTTGAACATCTGGTTGTGTGTCTCTGGTGGTGCCACAGTTTGATGTAAGACACATGCAGGCAGCTTCTTGTGTATTGTCGGGCAGCACACTGGCAGCATCAGGCCGTGCATGTTCCTAAGCAGCAAGTCATCACCCTGGGCAGAGGGAGTTTCCAAGCCTTTTTGTGCTGCAGCCTGCCCAAACATGCTTGTGTGCCGTCCCATTCCAACCTAGAGCTTGCCGCCCTGGTTATTGGCTTGCAGACCGGCCTGAATTGAGTTCGTAAGCTAGTTTAACTAAACTTGCGGCCTGCCTGCAGATCATCACCCAGGACAACCTGGAGCTGGGCTGCACCATCATTGAGAAGGCAGCCACAGACAAGGCCATCCGGGAGATTGATGAGCGCCTCATCGGGGCCTTCCAGGCAAGCTGGCAGCAGTCCTGATCACTTGGATACATACAGGTCCAGGCCTTGGCTGTCACCTGAGCGTGTCCCCTGGCACACTGTTGTGAGAGGCTAGGTCTCTGCAAACTGACATGCAGACAGGTCCCAGTCTTGTGTGCTCATGTCTGGGCCCCGGGGTCTGTCCTGTCAGAAGGGTCATACGGCAGGCAGCCATGGTCTAAAACACAGTGTGTGTGCAACCTTGGTCACTTTATCACTCTGGCTGAGGCAATTGTCCATGTGCAGGCCCGCCAGAAGGCTCGCACGGCGGGGCTGCCCTTCTTTGACCACAACGTGCTGTCTGGACGCTTCCCCTCCTCTCTGCCTGACAGTCTCAAGCGTGTGCCGGGGCACCTCAATCAGCAGCAGCAGAGGGTGTACGAGGACTTTGCACGCATTCCACGGGCAGCTGCCAGCGCGCAGGCTGCTGTGGGCGGCGCCAAGGACGCTTCCATGGATGCTAAGGTATGGCAACCCTTGTGGGGTCCTGCCCGTCTCACACGTTGCCTGGCTGATCTGCGCTGGTTGCTGTTGGCGGAGCCAAGGATGTTCCCAGGACCCTTAAGTGGGTGGCCTTGACTAGACTCACTCATTTTGTTGCTTGGCTGAGCCTATCGGCCGGGCTACGCTGAGCGCTGGCATCTGTCATGGTATCAAAGGTGGTGAGCAAGGCTGCACTGAGCAGCCTGGGTGCATTGAGTACCTCAAGTCAGGCAGGATTTGAGTATGCTTCCTGTTGATGAAGAAGCCTGATGTCTGCCTTCTTGCAGGTGCTGTGTTCAATGCGTACACTTTGCACCAGCTCTGCGTGACATTGAAGCGCTGCATCTTGCAGGGCAGGCATTCACAGGAGTTGTTGTAATTTGTTGTGGACTTGCAATCACCAAAGATCATGTCGTCCCTGTGCCTGCAGGTGCCATCTTCCATGCACAGCGGAGCTGGGGATGATGACGATGTCATGAGGCTGATGGCCAAGTACAACCAGCTGCAGGCCCTGCTGGACGACCTGATTGTCAAGGTGAGAGTAAATAAGCAAGCCAGCTAGTGGGGTGATGCTGTTGCACAGTCTTGCTGCAGGCTTCGCAGATGGCTTCACCGTCAAGCTGGCATGCACCACAAATGCATTTCAACAGTGATCACAGAGGGCTAGGCTTAGACTTGCACATGCGACCTGGGATGCGCTGCTGAGTGAAAAAAGTGCTGGTCAAGTGGGCAAAGGCAGATCATGCAGTCTGCAGGGTTCAGCTGTTACAGGCTTTGCTGGCCAGCCTGATGGTCATGGCAAGATCGCACTGCCACCTTTGCATGCTGGTGGGGGTGCTGGCAGCGTCCAGCTGTTATACCTTGTGGGCAGCCTGGACAGGGCATTTCAAGGTCAACTGCCTGCATTTCCCAGCTCATAATCTGCTTGCAGTACCGAGAGCTCCTGGGCACGGCTAGCATGGCATGTACCCATGAGGAAAGCAGCCAGGCATTGCGCCATGCTTCACTCATCCTGGCCAAAAGTGTGTGTCACCTTGACAAGGCCCTGCAGGACACCCAGGGGGCCTCAATCCCTGACAACTCTGAGATGTCGGCCGTTATCGGGGAGATTGTCAACAGCCTGGTGGGGCCTGAGGAGAGCGTGCTTGTTGTGGCTAGACGCGTCTTCAAACGATTGTACGAGGGTGTGGGCAGCAGGTGGGGCTCTTTGTAGGCAACCTGGCATTGTTAGCTTGTGTGAATGTTTGGCAGGTTCACTTCTTAATGCTGGACGCCTTTCCTTGCTACTCAGTGCTGGCCTTTCTCATCAGGAACAGCAGAGCCGAGCACTTCAGCGCGCCCTGCAGAGCTCACATCACTGCCGGAATGACAGTGCTGGTGGCTGCAAGCTGCCCTGTCAAACTGATTCCTTGAACACCAGATCCGTATCTGAGATCATTGCTGACTGCAGAGGTTGCACATAACTGCTGACACCGCAGTGTGCTGTCCTACGGCCCACCCAATGCCAGCAGTGGGATCTCTGGCATGAGCTGACATCCTGCAGGATGCTCATACATGCCTACATGCACACCTGGCCCTGCACACCCACCCCCTGTGCCGGGCCACAGACCCTGAGGCATCCAACGCTCTCTGCAGCATGTACTCTGAAGCCTGCGCAGCTGCGCAGATTGATCTGCCTCCTGTGGAAGCGTGCCCAAGATCGACGTTGTGCCCTGCAGGATGCACATCACTGCCTACACAGCAGTGCTGGTGGCCCTGCGCGACCAGACGCTGCCCAAGCTGCCGCTGGAGCTGACGCGCTGGTGGGGGGTATGGTTCCGAGACCTGGCTGAGGACAGCAAGTTCAGCAAGGATGCAGGTGGGCACATTGCCACGGGCTGGGCTTTCTGGTGACTTGGGTGACTTGCAATTCCGGGGAACGGTCTTGCATGCGCCAGCATGGTGCTCTTCATCCTGGTCCGTCGTTGCTGCATTTGCGGAGAGCTGGTCAGCTGGTGGCCTTCATCAAGGGTAGCATCGTGCCATGGCCCATGTGCTTGCTGAGCGCTTCCAAACAGAGCTGTCTCCTGTGCTGGGCGCATGGCAACTCCCAGTCTGCCCATCTCTGCTGCCCAGCCTTGCTGATCTGTCCCAATGTCAGTGTTGCCGGGACATCTCATCGGGCTGAGTCCATGGGAGCCATTGATGTGGGCCCTGGTGTCCAGCCCGCCGGGGCTGGATGGCACCCTGACATCGTTTCTGGGGACTACCATCTGATCCGCAACTAATGATTTGCTCTGCAGGGGAGGCACTGATGCGGGCCCGCCTGTTCAATCTGCCAGAGCTGGACGGCACCCTGGCCTGCCGCGTCAACATGCCGCAGAATCAGGCAGCCCTCGAGTTTGCAGTGCACGTTGTACGGGTGTGCCTCGTGTCAGAGGCGTTGGCCACAGCAGCAGACCTCTTCAGCACCCTGGACGTCCTGCAGAAGTATGCCATGCGCACCAGCGCGGGCACTGCCATCCTACAGCTGGTGGAACAGGCTCGCCAGGTTGCCAGGTGGGCTCATGCTTTCATGCACCACTGGCCACCTGGCTGCCCTGCATTCAAAAGGTGTGCAGTATTTGTATGCACTGCTGGCGTTTAAGCTGGCTCAGTACAAATCCTGCAGCCGGTGGTGCGGCTCGCTGGGTTGGGTGTCATGGTGATATGGTGATAAACCCTGGCCTGTCGTGTTGCGCGCAGGCTGGTCCTGCTGCGAAGAAGGGTTGGGTACAGCTGTGCATGGAGGCTATGCCTTGCCGACCTTGCTGTTCCTGTTTAGCTTTGCCAACTTCTACTTGCCTGACCATGCCATGGGCATGCAGGCTGCGCCCGCCTCCTGCCAAGGAGAAGGTGGACCCCCCGGGGCTGCGGGACAAGGTGGCAGCCCTGTTTGACGAGTGGGCTCACCTCAGTGAAGACCAGCCTGCAGAGAAAGTCCACGCCAAATTTGTGGGCAAGCTGCAGGCTGAGGGCTTCCTCAAGGTGGGTTGTGGCGACACCCATGTACTGCAAGGGCCTGTCAGCAGCTTCTCAGTAGGCTGCACCTGCCATGCGGGACTTGCCGCTTTCTGCCTCATTTGCAGCTCTAAAAATCTGAGGAACACCCTGTCAGCCTGAATGGCTTGTTGGGAGCCCTTGCAGCAGCTTAGCCGTGGCAAGCTCAGCCCCCTGACACATGCCAGTCTGCCCTCCAGCTGTCAAGCAGGGCTTGCCCCCTGTGGTGCAGGGTGACAATCTCAACAGACTGCTTCCTTTGTGTTCTGGCACTGCTGTCGCCCGCTCAGCTGCGCTCAGCTCAGCACCTTCCTCTGGTGTGCAGGGTGACGAACTGACAGACCGCTTCCTGCGCATCCTGACGGAGCTGGCGGTCACTCACTGCCTCAGCGGGGAGTCGGGCGCCGTGACCATGCGCCCGGGGCTGCTCTACTTTGTGGCCATTGATGCGTATGTGCGCCTTCTGGTGCTGCTTATCAATGGTGAGCGCAGAGCCCTGGCTGCCTCACTTCCTCAGATGGCTTGACTGGAGCAGTCAGCAGAACTCAGTGTAAAAGAACCTCCCACCCAGTCAAGATGCCCCCATGCATGCTGCTTTGCTCGTGGCCATGAATGCTCACATGTGCCTCCTATGGCTGCTCATTTGGCTGCCTTGTTGCCCTGGCTGCTCCTGTGCAGTGCATTCAGAGTCCCTGCTCTGCTATTCATTGTCACAGGTCTACCTGAGACATCCAATAGTGCTCACCACAGGCAAGTGCAGGCCTGGAATGTGCATGCAGTGGTTAAAGCTGGGTGTCTGCATGAGGCACTGACAAGCCAGAACCTGGGCTGTGCATGGTGCGTTTGGGTAGTGATTTCCACTATGATAGGTGGGTGGGTGGGCTGTGACTGCAAAGAGGAATTGTGGGAGCAGATCCCTCAGACAACTCCCTTGTGTGCTTCAAGGAAATAAAGTGACACAGACATTTGTCCTGACGTCTACCTCCTCTTGCCCTGTTGCAGCCCATGGTGGCGGCTCCCCCCTGCTGGCCAAAACGATGGGTGTGATGGCCAACGTCCTGCAGCGGAGTGCAGACCAGCAGGGCGGCGAGTTCAACAGCCGCCCCTTCTTCCGCATCTGCCTTGGCTTCATCTCTGAGCTGGCGCCCAGCGACCCCAGCGATGCCATCGGGTTTGGGATGGTGGCTGCGCTTGCCACAGTCTTCCATGCACTGCAGGTCAGCCAGGGCGTGTAACATAAAAGGCCTTGCATGGGGCTGCGGATGTGGTCTAAGAGCTGGGTTGAGCTGCCTGTGTGGCATGTGAGAGGCAGCCTGCCTGCATGGCAACACCACCTTGTAGGCAGCCTGCTGCTGGCAGGGCTGCTGTGACCCTTTGCCTGGGCTTCGTTCACAGCTGGGTGCACATGCATGGCGAGCGTAGCTGTGCCCTGCCCTCTGGTGCTGCAGTCAAGTGTGCCAGCTTTGTTCGCGCTGACTGATGGCGCTGATCAGTCTCTCCCAGCCCCATGCCACACCCTGCTGGGGGCTGCAAAGCATGTCCCTTGCTCTTCCTGCGCCCACACAGAACCCTACTGCCTGCCCTGCTGCTGCAGTCCTTGCGCCTGCCTGGCTCCACCTTGCCTTGGGAAGCGTGGTGCATTTGAATGCGCTGAGCCATTTGTCTCAGAAGTGCACAAATACTGGTGACTGCCCTGCTGTTGCAGCCCCTGCGTGTGCCTGGCTTTGCCTTTGCCTGGCTGGAGCTGATCAGCCACCGCAGCTTCATGCCCAAGCTGCTGCTGGCCCCTGGACACAAGGGGTGGTCCCACTTCCAGCGCTTGCTGGTTGCCTTGCTGCGCTTCCTGGAGCCCTACCTGCGCAACGCCGAACTGACCGACGCCGTCAGGCTGCTATACAAGGTCTGGCTGCTCTGGGGTATGCTGTATCTGTGCTGTCCGGTGTTGGCTCCTCAGCTTCAGCTTCTCCTGCCCATCAAGCCAACCACATGCCCGCTTCTTCTCCCACAAATCCTTGTGCAAAGAAAACTCTTAGCCTGCAATGCATCTCAAGCTTCCTTGCTCCCCCGCACATGCCTCTGCACGGCTTGCCCTGCAGCTTGCAGCGCCTGTGGTGTGGGTGAAGCATTCATTGGAAATGCCACAACACTGCCTGGCCCCCATGCAGGGCACCCTGCGTGTGCTGCTGGTGCTGCTGCATGACTTCCCTGAGTTCCTGTGCGAGTACCACTTCCAGCTGTGCGACGTGGTGCCCCCCAGCTGCATCCAGATGCGCAACCTCATCCTCTCAGCCTTCCCTCGCAACATGCGCCTGCCAGATCCATTCACGCCCAACCTCAAGGTGAGGGGTGGCGATCTGGCTGCTGCTGTGAGGCTTGGCAAGGCGTGCCTGCTTTGCATGGTGACAGCATGGTATGCGCTTGCCAGACTCATTCATGCCTGTTTTGGTGTGGCAGGTGCAGCTGTGAGGTAAACGACAGTGCTTGCAGCACTCGGTCGTGGCTTTCATGCTTAGTCCTGCACCATGCCCCTGCCAGATGCTGCACAACTGGTGCGAGGCAATCCCTCTGGCACTCAGCTGTATTGCTGACTCTTGTGCCTGTGCCGCCCTGCAGGTGGACCTGCTGCCAGAGATCACACAGTCTCCGCGCTTCCTGCCTGAGGCTGACAACCTCCTGCCCAAGGGCCTCAAGTGAGTGCTGCTCGCAACTGGCTGAGCACTCACCCGCCTCAAGCATGGCAGCAACCATCCTAAGCTCTGTGGACTCCAGTGTGTATATATGACTCAATTCTGGCAGCATTTGTACTCTGTCAGCAACAGCTGCTGGGCCCGTAGAAGCTGGCTAGATAGTGCGTCCTGGGCCCGCTCCAGGCGATGTCACACCTCTGGCTCCTTGTGAACATTGTGGGCTGAAATGGACAGCCACCTGGCAGCTGAGCACTGTCTTATTTGGTCCTGGCCTGTACCACCACTTTTTCTGCTACTCAATTCCAGCTAGAGGGCTGTGCTGGACAAGCACCCACAGATCTGGCCTACCTGCACAGCCTGGTCTCTGTGCATGCTTCTTCTAAGGCTTCTCTTCCTGTCACCACTTCGTGTTAGCCCACTTCTCACTTCTGCAGGGCTGAGCTGGACAGCTACCTGAAGACGCGGCAGCCAGCCTCCTTCCTGCACAGCCTGAAGCAGCGCCTGGTGCTGGCGCCGCAGGACGCCATCATGCATGGCACGCGGTACAATGTGCCCCTGCTCAACGCGCTGGCCTTCTACGTGGGCATTCAGGTAGGGTCCACAACACCTACCCCTGCTGCCCAAGTTCCACCCAATGCGGCGGCCTGCCAAATAGGCAAAGCTGGCAATGGCCACTCTAGGGGTACAGCATAGCATATGATGCGCTACTCGATGCGCTGGCCGCCCATGTGGGAATCCAGGTAGACGTCATAGTGCCAGAAGATACATGCGCTGCTGCACACACACCTACATACACCTGTTGGTGGCCTTGTTTGCCAGTGGGTGATGTGCTGGCTCTCTGGTTGGACATCATGGGAGTGTACCAGCTATGGCCCAAATTCCAGTTAGTACAGTGGCCTGTTAAGTGGGCAATCCTGGCGGCCTCAGAGCAACCTGCCCCTCAGGCTATGGCGGACAGCAAGCACACGGGCAGTCCCCCATTGGCACACACCTTGCCCCAAGTGTGGCATGCATTTTGGCCTGCATTTCCACAAGCTCCTGCAGGCTGTGGCAGAGGAAAAGCAAGCAGGCCCCTCTCTGGCCCACAAACTCTCTCAGATTTGTTATGTATTATCACCTACAACCTCACCTACTCCTGCAGGCTGTGGCCAGCCTCTGCAGGGCTGCTACCTGTCTGCAGCCTGACGCTGATCTGCCCCTGCTCCTGCAGGCTGTGGCTGATAGCAAGCAGGCGGGCAGCCCCCCGGTGGCCCACAACCCGCCGATGGACATCTACCAGCGCCTGGCCTCTGAGCTGGACACTGAGGGGCGCTACCTCTTCCTGAATGCCCTGGCCAACCAGCTGCGCTACCCCAACAACCACACTCACCACTTCTCCTGCGTCCTGCTGTACCTCTTTGGCGAGGCCCAGCAGGTAAGGACACATGTCTCTGGCTTGTGATTGCATGGGCTCACATGATCTGGTTCCAGGGCCTGCTGTCGTGCAGCCCAGCAGGTGGCTCTGCCCCGCGGGGCGCTCGGCCTATGTCTTGCATGTGTTGCCCCCAAGCAAAGTTTCCTGCGTCCTCCTGTACTTATCTGGGGACGCCTTGCAGGTAGGCATTTGCACTGTGCCCCAAGCAGGGCGGCATGCCAATGTATCAATTGTTGCACTCAGCTGGTATCAGCTGCTCCTGTGCCTCCTGAGGACCCTCCACCAGCATGACGTCCTGCCCTGTCAGGCCAGCTTCTCATAGGGCTGGCTGGCTCGCTTGCAGTTGCAACAAGCACCAGCCATCATCCTCTGTGCCCAATGCCATTTGCTGCGTCTGCCATCCTGCAATTAGTCATGACCCCAAGCCAGACCCTGCTGCACCTTTGTCCTGTAGGAGATTGTGCAGGAGCAGATCACACGTGTCCTGCTGGAGCGGTTGATTGTCAACCGCCCCCACCCCTGGGGCCTCCTGGTGACCTTCATAGAGCTGATCAAGAACCCTCGCTACAACTTCTGGTCCCATGCTTTCACGCACTGCGCGGGCGAGATCGAGCGTCTTTTTGAGAGCGTGGCGCGCTCCTGCATGGGCCCCCGCACCAGCGAAGAGGATGTCAGCCTGCAGCACCACCAGCAGGCGACCCCGCTGCCTGCAGCCTAGGCTTGAGTGCTGTGTCAGCGCATGGCTGCAGTCTGAGGAATGAAGTGCTCCACGAACCTGTACGGGTGCCTCCTTTTGCTGCTTGTGTAGAGTGTGTGTGGTGCTGGCACATGGTTGTCGCACCTGAAGTTTGCAGTGTTTCTGAACTCTGGCTTAAAGTCAATCAAGGTAGTTCGATTTATGTTAGGTTCAGCAGATTCAGTGCAGTATGTTCTCATGTGACAGCTTCACCTCACGTTCCATCCGCCACCATAGCTGGGTGGTCAGAAGCAATGTAGCTTGGTGGGTGCAGGGCATTCGAAGAGTGTGAATTGCTCGTTCATGAGGCCTGCTCCCAGATAAAGCTGCAAACTGTGCAATGTGCGCAGATCGCGTGAGGTTGCAGGCTACGCCTTTTGGGGGCTGCTTGCTGGTGCTTTAGCCTGTTCTGCATGCTGTGGGATTTTCTGTCTCACGGAAAAGCTGCCTTCTTATTCAGAAACTGATCGTCTTGGACCTGCCAGGCTAATATCATGCTGAAAGCCAATGCAGAGAGCAGGCTGTTCGCGACAGGGCGGCCTGCGCACGGCACGCAGCTTCAGCTGCCACAGGCTAATGTTGGCTGGCACAGCTCTGCCACAGCCATGCCAGCAGTGGCGGCCCTGTGTTACAAATTAGCATACGTCCCGGACATGTCAAGCTGACAGAGGTACTGACTCCACCATCTCCTGCATGCACGCCTTGCACTCCTGCAGCTGCTGAGGCCAGGCAGTGTGGCAGAGGTCTGGGTGGCTGCCAAAGCTGCTGCTTGGCGAGGTCCTGTCTGGCATGTCCTGCAGCTTGGCAACAGACATGAGGGTGCCCCAAGGCTGCAGATGCAGCTGCTGGCTCACCTTTCTGGTTCAGCTTGGCGGTATTGTCCAGGCCTCGCTAAGTTCTGAAAATGGCTGGAAAACTGAAGTTTGACCAAATCACACACTGTATTCATAAATCACGCTGAGCTTGATGTGGAATCTGGCTGTGATGCTGGCAGGCACATGGGCTCTTGCCTCCGAGGGGTTTCAAGGTCCCTTTCAGAGCTTCGCACATCAAGGGCTGAAGCCTTTGCATCCAGGTTTGCCATGTGCTGTGGTGAGCAAACCCTCGCCACGTGAGGAGCCATGGGTGCAGGCTTTCAATGAACGTTTGGCAGCTGAGGTGGAGCAAGCAGATCATGCACAGGTGGGAGCTGCCACAACAGAGACGGCATGCAGTGCTTGCTTGCTGGTGTCGTACACAATCCAGCACAGATCCACTGCCAGCAAGACTTGCTGCCACTGCAGGGGTATGATCTGGTTTTCTATGGAGACAGGTGAGCCAACCATGTCTGCAGGGCTGCATGCACCAGCCTGCACAGCAGCAGCCTGACCAGCTGATGGGCCAGCCCACTGTGATCACAGCAAAGCCGCTCCTAAGGGCAACTCCAGCCATTGCCATGGCCAGCTGCTCACTGACATGAGGCAGGAAGTTGCTGTGGCGGCCAGACCGGCGCCCAAAGCTTCAGGGCATGGCCAGTGAGGCCTGCATGCTGCGCCTGCAGCATCACAGAGACATGGCGAGGCAGCGATATGGGGCGCTCGTGTGACCGCTGTGCTGGCGCACCAGCAGTGTTCAAGGAATTTTTTGGCAACATCAGCTCTTACATACTTGCAGTTGGAGGTTGGTGGTCACTAGCAACTCATGCCTGCCTTGGCCAGTCTTACACCATCTGAGCAACTGGCAGAGCCCTTGAACCCTCTCAAGCTGGGCTCGCAATAAGTTGGCCCCAGCTGAGGCTCCTGTGTGCGGTCTCAGGGCAGGGGCATTTGGCAGCACTGTCTGCATGAGTTAGTTTCCGCCACTGTGCCTAGACTAATGTGGATCATTTTGAGCTAAGACCCCCTGCCCTGCAGCTGACCAGGCAGACCACCTCCTCTGGCGCCTGATGCATGGGCAGACCCTGACCAAGCACCCTCCAGCTGTCGCCGTGATCAACATTGGCACCAACGACTTGGGCTCGTGCAGAGGTGATGGGGCAGCCATCACAAGTGCAGCTCCAGGCACAGCTGCAAGGCAAGGCTTCACAAATGTCACTGCACATACACTAACAGGCGGCATGATGCAGCCTTGAGCCATGCACCTTCATCCATGCATCACGCGCTGACTTTAGCGCCTGAGCTGCTCGAGCTCATGCCCGGTGGGAATGACCCATGGCAGGCATCTCAGGAGCATGTATGACATGGAAGCGCCAGTAACTGCCTGCATTGGGGAACTTGGTGAGGGGGGACAACCCCATGCAGGCTGCAACACCAGCCTGGCCATGCTGCTGCTAGAGGCCCCAACAGACCTGCAGGCATGCTACCGCGTCATCGGCTGCAGTGTCAACACATGAACACGCATGCTGTTGACCTTGTGCCCTTGGCATGCCCTGCAGGGTGGCAGGGACCTCCGGAAGCATGACTTTACCATCCAGAAATGGTCCTACTGTGCACAGAGTCCACTTTCCTTGCTGTCTTTTGCAGGGTGGCAGGGGTGATTCGTTACCTCAGGAAGCACAATCCCACCACCCAGCTTGTTGTGTGGGGCATCCTGCCTCGGGGCAACCCGCTGCCGCCTGAGCTGCAAGCCTGGCCCAGCGTCTTCACCCCAGCTATCCACCTGATCAATAACAAGCTGAGAGCTTATGCTCAAGGTCATGATCAGCATGTCCACTTTGTGGACTGTGGAGACATGTTCATCACACCAGCGGGGGTAAGATTCCTGCTGATGCACTCAGCCGCCTCCCTCGCCGGGGAGAACAGGCAAGCAGATGCTGCAGCATAAGTAATCATGCTCAGCAAGTCAGACGCATGTTATGTGCTGCTAAGCTCTGCAACTGTGGCCACACAATTGAAGATGTCTTGGTCGCCTGCAGCTGGACAGTAAGACGATGCCAGGTGGCCTGCACCCCAGTGGCTCAGAAGGAATGAGGCTTGTGGCAGAGTGCCTGGCACCACTTGTCCATGGCCTGCTCAGTGTTAGTGTTTCTTTGAGTGACAGCTGACTTGTGACATGCTTACATCACAGTTGTACTGAGGTACTCTTCATCTCGCCTGCAGCCAGTGCCCCGGCTGCAGTCATCAGAGCTGACAGGTCTCCCTTTGCCTGCCCCTCTCAGCACTGAATGTTTAGACAGGCTCAGATGTCTCGATCCAATGCAACAGAATGTGGATGCATTGATGCTGTTGGTTACAAGCATGGATTGCAAGGTCAGCTCTGCATGACCCCAAGCACCTTGCAGCCACTGATCTCAGCACAAAGGCATGCCAATTTTATTCTTCCCGCATTGCATGTCCCGACCTGATTCACATCCTGCACACTGGTGCAGGAAACGTTGATCAATGCAGCCTCGCACCCGGTGTGAGGAACAAAACGCTACAGCACCAGATATTCCCGCGTGGTCACCCAACGTAGTACTGATCTGGCCCAATCCAGTTTGCCTTCCGTGATCGGACGAGAACGGGGTTATTCTGGATGGTGTGACCGTAGCATGACCACACCCTGAATCCGAGCACACCATTGCTGCATGTGCGTCTGCCCAGGCCCTTTGTAACAGTTAGGGGAAACTCCTGCAGCCTGGCTAACACAGATGAGCTGGCAGGGCCCCTGCAAGGCCATCAGGCTAGCTGCTGCAGGCATCCCCTGCAATCATGCCTCGAGCCAGCCACTGCCTGGTCAGCCAGCTAGGGGCACCTCTATTTGCCAACATGCCGCCTTGCTTGACAACTGCCTGCACCCTCATCTGCACTGACACAGCTTTAAAGCCGTCATGCCAAGTCATTTAAGCCTCTGCGGCAGACGCCAGCCCAAAGGGTGTGGGTTAGGTGCAAAATCTGCCTGGTGGGGAGGCTGCATCAAAGCTGACTTTTTACTTGGACACAAGTTGGCTGCAGATTGGCAGACATGCATGTCAAGGCTCCCACCTGCTGCCTTCTCAAAGTGATGTGGTGCTATAGTGCCCTGCCCTTGCTAGCCAGTCCTGGTGCTGCCTCAGGCAAAGTTGGGATTGGGTTCTGGGGCAGCAGCACATTTCTATGCATGAGCAGTTCCTCACTAACTTGTTTCTCAAATGTCTTGCTCCATAACAAGGTCTCTGGAGATTGTTGCCACCTCAGCACAGGGGGTGGGCGCCTGGCCCCTGGATCTGAGCATCCCTGCAGCTGTGTCACTGGGTTGAATGCAAGAGTGTGTTGGAGTGACGCTTTCAAGCAGCTCAGTGAGCGACTGCAGCTCGTGTGCGCTGAAAGGTTCATCAGACTTTGCTCTGGCCCGTCCTGAAGCCCTGCAGCTCTCTTCCCTGCATTTTGCTGCCAGGTTCAGAAGTATGCAGCTGCAAACATCTGGGAGGCTGGTAGCATCAAGAGGGAGCCACCTTGCACTTCCTGCAGCTCAGGCTTGCAGAATGGACCTCCCTGGTTGCTCACTGAGACTGTGGCTTCAGCAACATCTCCTTGAAAATGTAGACAAAAGGACAAAACAACCCAGCTGTCCGGAAATGCCGTTCTGTTTGCAGCAGACTTGTGCACAATCTGCCAATCGACTAGAACCAGGCAGAGGCAGTCATCGTCAGAGAGCTCTGACCTCTGTTTGTCTGGCCAGCAGCATCAGCAGGGAGGTTCTCAGCAGAGCAGACAGGTGCAGGCCCTTGTCTTCTGCTGAACAGGCCTGTCCACAATCAATAAATGATATGCATCTGGCCACTGCAGGCAGAAGCTTGACACAGGCTCAGATAATGCTTTCTATGGTAAGGGCAATCAAGATGACAGAGAGCAGGATGCAAATCAGACAACGTCACTTCTTGTTTCGCCTCCTGCAGGCAGCCCTCGCATAGTCCACCATATTGATGATGGATTCAGGCAGCAGCTTACCCAACTATATCGGGAGAAGCTCCCCCGGGATGGGGTCATCCTGGATCTCATGAGCAGCTGGGTGTCACACCTGCCAGAGGACGCTGCCTACTCACAGGTTGTGGGACATGGGATGAATGCTCAGGAGGTAGGAACACCTTCAGCTCTGCAAACAGCTGAACACCAGCCCAAGCCCTGCGCAGCGTCTGACAGCCTTGCTCACTGGGTGCAGCTGGCCAGGAACAAGCGATTAGAATCTTTCTGGCTTAGAAACTTGAATGAAGCGCCAGATGGCTGGGCGACGGCTGACTGCACTTTCGATGCCGGTAAATCTCATTTGCTTTGCTTCAGACTGCTAATGTTACCCTGCAACGCTGTCTGTGGGTACTTATTTAGTTCTTTTGACGGTTGCAGTGATCTGCACTGTCTCTGTGCAGTACCTACAGTATCCAGAGCGGGTGTTTGCTGAGATCTATCGTGTCCTGAAGCCCGGAGGCATCTGCATCATCTCCTTCAGCAGCAGGCTGTTTTACCAGAAAGCAATACAGGCGTGGCGCGACAATAGTGCCTTTGGCAGGATCAACCTTGTCAAGCAGTATTTCCAGTGTGTGCCAGGCAAGTTGAGGCATTGCTGCTTGTAAATTTTGGCTGGCAACAGACCTGTACTGGGACAGTGCTCCCTGTTGCAGGTTTCACTCAGCCTGAGGTCGTCAGAGAAGTTACAAATGCTCCACCACTGAAGTTGAACGGTCTGGACGCCATTTTCAAAACGTTGCAGAGGGCTATCAACCTTTCCCAAGGAAATGACCCCTTCTATGCTGTGATCGCACACAGAAATTACAGGCCGCTGACTGACTGACAATTATACACCAACACATGCAGTATTGCTGTGTTTAGGGACAGAATATGGCCTCACAGAGCTATGAGGCCTGGTGCAACTGCTCACCTGTGTATTCAACTGCAAAATTTAGTGTGCAGCCACACTGAAATCAGGGCGGCCCACTAGCGTTTTCTCTTTACTGACACTAACAAGTCCAAGGGGAGCCCCCCTAGGCTTGCTTATGTGTTTGGGATCAGCCAGGATGACCGACACCTTCCCTTCCTGTCTAGCTTTGGAAAAGTATGCTGCAAGGTCTGCCGCAAACTGCAGGTCCTCCTGGCTCACATCGCCCCTGCACATGGCAGGCGGCCCATTGTAACATCTGTGCAAGCCTTCCCAGCCATACAGCGCATGTAGCCTGGCACCTGAACACAACAACGCCGTCTGCAGTCAGGCTCTGCTGACCTGCCAGGCTGCGTCCGCATCAGGACATGGGCGCCTGGCATGCCTCGCACGTGCATCCAGACATCTCCAGGCGAGGCAATCCGATTGCTGAGCTCGTCATTCTGCTTGTTGTTTCGCCCAACCAGCACCTGCAGGCATTGCAGCTATCAGACCAGAGGAGGCAGCAATGAACGGACGCAGTGAACAAAGCAGGCGAGACAGCACCTGCAGCCCACTGGGGCTCTCAAATGCTCTGAAGCCCTCCAGCTGCTTGCCTCCCTGCCGTTTTGCTGCTTTCCGGCCCTTGGCCTTCCCTTTCTCTGCCAGAACAGCCTCAGATGGTGCCTTCATGTAGCCAGCTGCCACCAGCTCCTCCTGCCGAGGCATGGCACCAAAGGTCTGCCCAGATCCATCTGTCACAACACTGATTGATTGCATGCATGCGCCAGGCAGCAAACTGCCCCGCTCTGTGCAATACATGAACTGCCTCCTAGAGCTGTGCTTGCACACCGAAGTTGAGTGCAGACCTGAATTTCCCTAAGAGCCTCAGTGTTTGCATCTGCTCCAAGATTTGCCTCCAAATTCCACTCCACATCCTGGAGGTAGGCCAGCTGTGCCTGGGCAGCCTCCAGGAGGGGGCCCACCTGGCCCACAGCCCTACGCCTCTTGCGTGCCCGCTTGTACAAGCTCTCAGCCACCTCAACAGCTGACTTTCTGCAGGGCACCCAGGCAGTGATGAGCTGGGGACAGAGCAGCTCTCCTTCATCTGACGTCAGTCAGCACATCCTGATGGGGGAGAGAGATTCATGGGCAGCTCAACGGCTGATCTGCTGCAAGACACCCAGGCTTGTGCGACTTGGCAACCTCAGTGTGGCAACTTGCTGGAGGGCCTCTCGAAAAGGGTCCCTGGGAGATGCACATGCCATGCATGGCCCGTGCCCTCCCTCACTCTGTGACAGCGCCCACCTGGGGTCCAGCTTGATCTGAACCTGGGCTCCATCGCTCCAGTCCTCGACCTCGATGGACTCGATGCCAGGCTGGCATCTGCAGCATGGTTCCAGGACATGGGCGTGAGCTTACAGTCATGCAGTGAGGCGGCGCATTTAGCCACACAGGTATCACCTGTGTACATTGGCCATGAGCAGGTCAGCCTCCTTGGCGAGGCGTTCACCCTCCACACTCCCGTCCATCTGCTTTTCAAAGTTGCTGATGTTGGACTGCAGACGTTTCCGTGCCTGCCTGGCAGCAGCCTCTATGCGCTGCTGCAGGTGGCCAATCTCATCATTACTCTGCAGCGCAAGCAGGACCATGCTGCTGATCTGTGCGCAGCGGCTTTGAGAGGTAGCAACAGCAGCAGGCTGTCTTCACTGCAGACACCACCAAGCATGCGCAGCCTGTGGGTGCATGCAGTGACCCAGAGATGACAGGGTGCAGGCTGCCTGCAGATGCTGGCTCCAGCAGACAGTGCGGGCATCATTCTGTGCAGTAGCCAGCATGGTACTGTAGACTGCATTTGGAAGCACTGGTGCACCACCTGAAATGTGGAGTAGTATTCATGCACAGCCTCCAGCATGGAGCCCACAGGCTGGCCGCTGCCCAGCGCTGAGCGCTGGCCAGTGTCTGCCATCACTGCTGGCTGGAAGTGGCCTGCAGGAGCATTGCGCCATCCTCAACAAAACGAGGTGGCAAATTCCTCAGATGTGCCTTTAAGTCTCACCACAGGCAAGATGCTGGTCCGAATGTGCTTTGTCCGCCTGGTTGCCAGTATCTGGGCTCAGTACAAGCTGCGCTATGCCTTCAGATCATAGCAGCCTCTGCCATCCCAACTGCCAAATGCAGGGCTGTCATTATGCCTCTGACCTTGTTCCAAGACCTGCAGCCATCGTTGCCACTCAGCATGCAGTGCCGTCCACTCCTCAGGCTGCAGGCCAGATGGTGGCGATGAGGGGGCAACTCCTGCCACGCCACAGAGCTCCTGCACGAGGCTGGGACTGACCCCCTGCAGCCGGCGTGTCAGGCCTGGCAGATCTGAGCAACAAAGTCGCAACTGAGCAGACCGTATATGAGCCACAGACAGGGGATACACAGTGTGTTGTGTATGCACCTGAGCTCAGGTCAGATGTGACAATCATGACCATCCATCTGCACATTGAGTGACTTCAGAATTGCTGGACTGGACGCGCAGCATGCAGCCCTGAGCTCAAGCAGGGATGGCCTGTGCATTGTAGCTTTCTGCGCACCTGAAATGTGCGGACGAGAGCACTCCCCACGCCAGCCTGGCTCCCTGATCTGGCCCCCATCTGGTGTGCTGTCTCCTTGACCGCATCCCGCCAGCTCTCTATGGAGTCAGCTGCGCTGGGCTGCAGGCCTGGGGCCATGGGAGGCAGTTGGTATGTGCCGCCCGTCTGCAGCTGTCGCATGCTGGACATGCGTCCCCCCACCTGGTAGGCACACAGCAGGATGCTGCGGGATGCGTCGACCAAGATGACATTGCTGTACCTGTGAGCATGCATGCACACAGGTGTTCACATGGTGCTGTGCGGGACATGCTCCTGTGCCACCACAAGCTGCTGCCCAGCTGACCATGTCCAGCCTGAGACATGCTTGGGCACCTGCAGCTTGCAGCCAGGGGGCACAGCTTCCTGACTGACCTGCCCATGAGCTCAAAGTAGACTGAGCATGTGGGAGGCTCTCCAATGCGTCTGCCCAGCTGCAGCTGCACCACGCGCTCCCAGGGCTGGGGCATGACCACGTCGACTAGGATCAAGCTGTGCAGAGTGGCCTGCATCTGCTCACCTGCAGGGGCACCAGGGGCCCGCAGGGTTCACAAAATTGCAGCTAGTCCAGCACCCACATCACGTCAACCAACACAAGCCCGTTGCACAGTTCGGAGGCCGCTCCTTGCTTTGCTTATGATGTGGCATGTCTGCTTGAGCACTTGTGACATGGCCACCACCAGCATCCATTCACGCAGGTACCGCTGGCAAATGGCAAGCTGGCCGAATTCACCAAAGGAGAATGCTTCGGAAGTTGTACCCCGCTCAGGGCTGCCTCCCAGGCACAGTCTTCCAGTCTGCGGGTGCCAGCACAGGTGCAGCCATCCTGACTTGGATTGGGTTCGCAGCCGCAGAGACACTGCCTGCTTTGCTGACTGGACCACCTAAAACGGCATGTGAGTCAACTAAGCTGTCAGGAAACCAAGAAGTGCCAGCTTAGCTGCCTATGATTGGGCAGCACCTGTTCCACCCTGGCAGGCACCCAATGCAGCTTCAGCTCATTGGCACAGGCGCTGAGCATGGTATAGTCTAGTGTTTGTGGCTTGGCCTTCTCAGGAGCCTGCTGGACTGCTGAGAGCTGAGGAGCACTAGTGAAGTCCTGTGACTGACTGGTGGTTCGGCTGCTGCAGCAGCGATGCTGGACAGAGTTGCAGGGTCTGCATGTTTGGACATGAGCATGCCTCCTCCACAGCACTGCTGAAGGCCGCTGCATGCATCTCAGCATGACGGAATGCACGAGCAGCTTGACGGTGATCTGAGACCCAACTGTCAGACAGCTCGTAGACCCAGCCCACTGATTGAATTCATCAATCCTGCTTCATGGCAGAAGGGCTGCTGCTTGATCTCCACTGTTGCCAGTTCAGATACAGCCAGGCTGTGATGTGATGAGCTGCGCTCAGTATGATATATGCAGCATCATACATGAAGGGGTATCGATCGGGTGGGGGCACAAGGAGGTGTGCCCCATGCACCACTATACCGCCAAGAATGGACAGCGCTGCAATTGCTTGCGGTGCTGTCCAGCTGATGCTTAGAATGCTCCCAGTGCCTCTGCTGGAGCTGCCTGGTGATGCAACTGACGTCCAGAGCATCATCATGGCAGCGTATGCCAGGCTGAGTCCATCTTTCCTGATAAGAGGATACATGCTAAACATTCCGACAATTGGCAGCCAGCTTGACATGGCAGGGTGCTCCAGGGCTAGCATTGTCAGAGGCAGAAGAGGCATCAGGATGGACTTCTCATGCACCTGCGCAGCAGCCATGATGTTACTGCAGCTTGGGAGCACCATGCATGTGCCGGAAGACTGACCTGGTACGAGAACAGGAAGAAACCCAAGGCACTGCAGGCCATGCAGCGCAGCAGGCCATGAGATGAGGGTTTCAGCAGCTGCTGCGCCATTGCAGGCAGGCAGCTGCCCAAGGTGACTGCTGCGCAGAGCTTCACCAGCACCTGAAGGAACACAAGGAGGAGTCCATGTATGCTCAGGGAGTATGGGCATACCACGAGAGCACCAATGCAAATGGAGCTGGTAGCCAGCCGTCAAATCTCGCAGGCTTAACAGCCATGCAGCGTGAGTGTGGAGCACGAAGCCTTTCCATGCCCATATGAGACACTTTCCTAGCTCTCAGCTTATATGTCTTGGTACCATGTGCTGAAATCAAGGCCTCAGATCTCTGCCGCACTCCTGTACAGCCTGAGCTGGCACCAGTCCTGACCTGCTGCTCGTAAAGCTTCCGCCACTTGACGACAAAATTGGTTGCGCACCAAAAGTTGCCAACGTAGTCCTCATACAGGCCCCGCTTGACAGGCAGCACCCGCTGCAGCACGCCCAGGGCCGCCTCCTGCGACAGCAGCCAGGGGGCCCAGCAGACAGCAAACGTCAGCAGCACAGCTGCTGCCAGGGTGAGCAGCTTCTGCACCTGCAGAAGGGACTGGCTGTTCAGGAGAGAGGTGCACGGCCACAAAGCTTCCACAGGCCAACAAAAACGGGAGGGCAGCTTGCAAGCTGATGTGCCAAGGTGAGGGCGTGCACACAAGCTCGGCAGGCACACCTTCCTGTTTGCGCTGCATGCTTGGCACTCGCCTTACGAGCGCCCGGCTGCCTCAAGCACTTGCCGAGCAGGTGGCCAAAGAATGCTGGTGCGAAGTAGAGGCTCATTTGCTTGTGATTTATTGCCAGACAGTAGGCAATGCTGCCCAGGACGTCATGATGAGCCGCAACAGCCGCGGCAGCTGCAGCCTGCAGCATGGGAAACAGAGTGTCAGGCAGGGCACCTTGTCACACGCCAAGCCGAGCAGACTGCTGACCCCTGCGGGCGGGAGCTGGGCTCACTGTCAGACCCAGGCTGATGTTGTTGTACTGGAAGTGGCCGTGGTCTATGATTAGGGCTGCTGGCTGCAGGAGGAGCAGCAAAAGAAGCCAAGCCTGTTGCTCAAGGCCTCTGCCTCTCGCAAAAACGACTGTGCTGAATATGGAGGCAGGAAAGTGAACTGCAGGCAGAGCAGTGAGCATGCCAAGAGCTTGGACGTTGCCACAGCCAAGGTGCAGGCGGCCCAGTCCCAGATCCTCTGGAGGCAACAGCAACAGCCGCTCCTTAGGCAGCGATGTGCTGGCCTGAAAGCTGCACTGACGCAGCAGGCCATGCAAACGCTCACTCAATATGTCTGCAGCAATCACGGTCCAGCGCATGAGGCCCTTGCTGAAGGGTGTCTCATATCCGGAGCTGCTGTTCAGGGCAACAGCTGCAGGATCAAAGTGCCCAACAATCTTGCCACACAGCCAGCTCTGCAGCAGGAAGTGCACAGCAGTGACTCACTGCAGCAAGCAGCCAGCCACAGCCATGCACCGCAAGACCTGCCTGGTAAGCGCTGAGTGGGGGATAGTCCAAGCCCCAGTACTCCAGATTGTTGAGAGTGGTGTTTTTGTACCTGAAAACAGCATAAACAGCTTCAGATCTGCAAGGCAGAGCCTGCTGGCAACATGCAGTCAGGCATTACCAGTCCTTTACTGGCAGGTGAGTTGTGATCTCCATCCAGTGGCGCTGTGCTTCAAAGTCCCCATACTTGGGAGGTGTCCCCGCGCCTGCAGCAGGGCAATGCATTGACAACACTGAGAGGTTACAGATGCAGTGAATCTGAGTAGTGCTCTCGAGCATGATTCAAGGAACTGTGCCTGAATAAGGGCCGAATCCGATGGCTAGCCTGATCAGGAGAGAGAGGCCTGCCACCAGCGCAAACACTAGCACCTGCTTCCCGCCAGGCATGCTCGCTGCCATTCGTAGCCTTCACAGAAGGCTGCCAGACTTGCCAGGCTGGTGGGGCCGTTGCTAGGTGATCAACACGTGAGATAAGGCTATGCTTCCGGAACACTTTCAGCATAACATTCAGGAGGGTTGATCCTGAGACAATGGCAAAGCTGGCAGAAGCTGCTTGCTGTGGCCAGTGAGACCCGCGTGTGAAGAGCGCTAAGGGGCTGTGCAGCCTCTTTCTGGGATGGCCGAAGCCTCCCTAGTGCTGACTGAGAGAGTTGCTGCTTGCAAGGTTGCTGCTGACACAGGGCATGGCTGTGTGACCCTATCAGTTGGTCTGCTTCTCACACAAAGACTGTGCGACACTGGCCATAACTTCAAGTTGTCGCAGAGGCCAAGGGTCCAGGTGGCTGACTGGCAGGGGCACGGCCACGCTGCTGGTCGCTGCCTGCAGGCAGTAATGAACAGGGCCTGATGATAGGCTGTCTCCGATGCAGACGCCAGCAATTAACACACAGCAATCCCATGCACAGCTCACCGCCGTTGGAGTTGCTGCCGCGACCGCGGCCCCTGCCGCTGCGGGGCTTGCCGCGGCCACGGCCCCCTGACTGCCTGGCGGCGGCAGCATCGCCTGTTGCGCCCTCAGGGAGCGAAGCGGGCGCGTTGGCAGCAATTTGGCCCTGCTGGCGGGGGCCTGCCCCGTTCTGAGACTGGCGCTGCTGGCGAGGCTGGCTCTCAGAGCGCCCAGGGGGAGGGCCGTCAGGGCGTGCCTCAGTGTTTGCACTACCTGCAGCAAGATTGAGGCCACTGAAGGGAGACTCGCTCTGTGCAGGGGCATTGCAGCACCCACACAAAGCAAAGGCTCTGAATGACATCAGAGGGCCACGATGTGTACATGACATGAGTTCTCACACTGAGGCATTCAGCAAAGCAGCAGGTGGGCGGCCACCAGTGACCATAGCGCGGCATGCCCAGCTACAAAGTGACGGTGCAAACGGGTGCGCCCACCTTGACGCTGACTGCGGCCACGGAAGCCACGACCCCGGTCACTGCCACGGCCACCCCCTCGACCACGCCTGTCTGCCCTGCGCTGCTGGTTCTTGGACGTGTTCCCCGATTGCCCAGCATCGTTGCCCTGCAGAGACATCGCTTTGGGTGATGACTACTCACTAAAAGGGCACGGGGTGACGCCACGAGAGAAAGCAGGCACCAGGGGCTGATCTAAGCTGGCAGCCCTTTTGGTAGCCAAGCAGCTCGCATACCTGCCCAGGAGGAGCATCGAACACGTCATCCGGCAGCACTGCTGCTGCATCGCTCTTGTCGTCAGCGACACCGACATGCTGCCCAGGTGCGCCACTCAGTCCGACCAGTCCCTGCTGCTGCCCGTGGGAGCTGCCACCGCCAGCACTGCCGCTGCCCTGCCGCTGCTGGCCCTGCCCCTGGCCACCACGGGAGCTGCCCTGCAGGCCAGGAGGGGGCCCTGGGGGCCCCTTGCCCTTGAATGCGAGCCCCGGCGGCCCGGGCAAGATGGCATCCCCTGAGCTGCCAGGCTGGCTGGCGGGGAAGCCCTGCCCGCCCTGTATGGATGGCACAGGGCTGCTGGCAATGGGCCCTGTGCTCCAGTCAGGCTGCCTGCCTGTTGGCACAAATGGGCTCTGGCCAAACGCGCCTCCCAAGTTTCCAAACTGAAGACCTCCAAACCCAGGGCTGAAACTGCCAAACTGCGGCAGCACCAGCGGAGGGGCAGAGCCAGCTCCTGGTGGTTGAGTGCTGCCAGGGAAGGGTCCAGAACTGAAGGGGGCGCTGGCAGGGTTGCTGGCAGAGCTTGCACCATAAAAGGAACCCATGCTGGACTCCAGATTGCCCTGCATTGGCAACCGCCCGCCAGGACCCCTGCAGAAAACACAGCTGTATGACTTGCAGCACTGCCACAGGAACGGTCAGGCACGTGCCTGAAAGCAGGCAGGTACACAAAACACAGCATAGAAGCAGCAGGTGCGCATGTGGCAGACATGGCACAGGCGGCTGCACAAGGACGCAGCATGCATTGAGCTCTGTGCAACAAGCTGCATCCCTCAAGCTCAGAATCATGGGGCTGGCCCAGCCACCCTTCCCACCTCTCCTTGCAAGCAGTTGCATAACTCAATGCTGACACCCACCTTGGGGGAGGAGGGGGCTGCTGCCACATGTTGCCATTGGAAGTAGGCCCGCCGGGGAACAGGCCGCCTGGAAACATGCCCTGGCCCTGCCCAAAGCCAAAGGGTGCCATCTGGGAGGGGCTCTGCAGGGGCGCAGTAGATGGCGCCGGCAGCCGTGAGGACACAGGGGCATCCAGCGACAGGTCCTCAGGCAGCGCCACCATGCCATTGGGCAGCACATCTGCGCGTGGGCGCTCCACAGCATTCGCTGACTTAGGCCTACAGGTGCGAAACAGCAAATAGAAAAGCTTGACTTCCCAGACAAAGTGGGCCGTGGGGGGGCAGTGCATTACTGCTACAGCATCTGATAAAGCAGAAATTAGGTTCACACACACGACATGCTGCCCCTGAAGCCTGATGTTGAGCGGATAGCAGCTTGGCATTGAAGCAGTATTGGCATCTTCACAAGCGCATGTACCTCTCACTTGCTCACGATTGAGACCCCACTGATGCTGCGCGTGACTGGGCAGGCGCATTCCTCTCACCTGCTCACAGCAGAGCCCACACTGATGGGCCGCTCCACCTGCGGACCCCTCGAGTCCTTGAAGGGCATGCTGATGGGCTGGTCCAGCTGTACAGCGCCCATGCCAGCACTGCGCGCCGGCCCCTGCTGCTGCAGCTGCAGCCCACTGGAGGTGGGATGGGGCTGCGGCAGCCAGGCATTCTGCTGCCCAGCCCAGTCCTGTGGTGGAGCACTGCTGGGGGGCGCCAAGCCCAGCCCTGGAGGCCCCTGCGGGACGCGGCTTATGGGGCCACCAGGGGCTGAAGCTGCCGGTGCCAGCCCAGGTGGAGCTGCAATAGCATCCTGAGGAGCATCGCCACCTGCAGCACAAGCTTGAGGTGAGGTGCACTACCCCACGTCTGCCTTGCCTGAGCACAGACTGCAGACAAAGGTGGCACCTTCCCTTGAAAGCAAGCAGGTGCCAAATAGAAGGCAGCAGTGTTGCACCACCTACGCATTAGCCAGAAGGTGATGACGAGACTCATACCCGTGCAAATGCACAGCAGCGCGCACCTCGCCCTCTTGGCCCCTGGCCCCTCCCGGTGCCAGGCCCCCTGTTGCGCGATCGCTTGGCTGACTCCTCCCTCTGCTGCTGGCGCCTCTGCTGGCGCTTGCTGGGGGCCCCAGCTGCAGCATCGGCAGGCCGGCTGCTGCCCTCCTCAGCCGCGCCAGGCGCCTCCCACTCGCTCTCAGCACCGAATGTACCCTCCACTGTGGCTGTGGACTGTGCTGAGTCAGCTGGCTGCCCTGAGGCAGCGTCCTCAGCCCCTGCTCCGGGCGCAGGCTCAGCCTCGTCCCTGCCACCGTCGCGTTGGCGCAGCACCCTGCAGGGCAGACCTCGGACTGGAGACGCCCAACCTGCATGCTCCTGCCTACTGAGTACTGCCTGGATGTGCTGTCCACACAATAGCGCTGCTGGCACCTGCACATGATGCAAGACACCATGCTGCAGCCCAATCCCGGTCACAGGCCAACTCGCAGTGCCAAGGACAGCATGCCCGCTCTGCAGCCCAGCTCACCTGCCACCACGCCCCCGTGACCCACGACCCCTGCCTGCAACTCCGCGCCCGTCAGACTCGCCGGCCGACAGCTGCTGCAGCTGCTGCTGGGCCTGCGGCGGCGACTGGTCCTGACCCTCCGCGCCGGCCCCACCGCGGCTGTTCCTGCCACGACGCTGCTTGCCTCGAGCGGCCTTGCTGCCCCTGCCTGCCACATCTGCTGCCTCACTGGGAGCTTCCTCCCTGTTGTCCGGGGTCTCATGTGCCAGTGGCGGCGGGGGCAGCCAGCCTGAGGGCAGCTGGAGGCCCTGCCTCTGGCGCTGGGGTGGCGGGGGAGGCTGCGGATTCGTCAGGAGCACGCCTGTGCCCCGCGACCCATTCTGCAGCAGGGTTGGGCCGAAGCCCATGCCGCCAGCAAACAGAGGGCTGCCGCCCTGCTGCGCAGACCCCTGCGGCGGCTGCTGTTGAGCGCCCGGCTGCAGCTGCTGAGCTTGCAGCGCCGCCTCAGCCGGGGTGGGCTCCCGCGCCTGCCACTGGCTGGCTTGCTGCTGCTGCTGGGCCTCCCCCAGCAGCGGGCGCTTCCACGCATTGGGCACCTGCTGCTGCCCTCCAGCTTGCTCTGGCAGGGCAGCAGCAGGCACAGAGCTGCTGGGCCTCTCTCTGGCCCTGGGAGGTGCCCTTCCAGCACTCTCATGGTCGCTGAGGGCAGGGCCTACACTGTTCACCTCCACATCCAGAGAGGAGCCCACTACGCCGGAGGTGGAGGGTGCATGGATGTGCTTACGCCCCTCACTGCTCAGCTCAGCAGCAATGTTCCCCACTGTCTCAGCAGTGATGGGCAGAGGGTCCCTCAAGTCAGGACTGCTGCGCCCTGTGCTGCGCTCTGTGCTGCACTCTGCAGCCTCAGCAGCAGCTGCCTCCTCTGCAGCCTGCCTGGCAGCCTCCTCCTCTGCTGCCTGCTTGGCAGCTGCCTCCTCAGCCAGCCTGCAGACAGGTATGGCAATGCGAAATTGGCCAGATCTGCAGCATGAACGGCGGATACACAGCACTGTCTAGTTTGCACGCCAGCTAGTCAGCGAGGTGGTATGGTGCTGTGCAGAAAGATCGAATGGCCAAGACTGTCAGGCAGAGATGCAGGGCCGCCTGATGAGCTTTCAAGGTTGAGCTGCCTGTATCAATGTCATACGGTAGCCAGGCAGCTTATCCCATGTGGACCAGGTGATTGCGGACAGGCGGCAGCAGGAGTGGCAGCTGCTGACCTGCGCTTCTCCTCTGCGTCCGCCTGCAGCTTGGCTTCCAGCTCCTTCAGCTTCTGCGCAGCACGGCGCCTGTGCTCCTCACCAACCTCGTCATTCAGGGGCTTGTAGTTCACCCTGGTCCTGGCTGCCTTCACCTGCAGGCGCAGCTCATGCCTGAGGTGACCAAAGCACAGCTAATTTGGAGAGCTCAGACGAGCAGACAGAGCTGACAGTGTGCTATGGGTGTACAAAGGAGGAGCACAAGCACCTGCTGCCTCTGGAAGGTACGCCACTCAAGACTCATGTTGGGGCTGCAGGGTGCCCCTTTGTAAAGGGCGCCTGCCAATGGACATGTTCGCACCAGATTGCCATCAACCAGCGAAGCAAGCAGCTGAGCCCGTCAATTGCAGAGCCTGCCCAGCACCAGGAACAATGTTTGACACGATGGCCAGTGCGGGGCTGCCGGCTGACCTGGGCAAGTGCTGCCTGCTCCTCAGCTGAGCCAGGGGTAGCGGCCTTTGCCTGAGCCAGAGCGCCCAGCATCTCTGCGCTGGCTGCAGCCTCCTCTGAGCTATGCTGCGCTGACGCTGCATCCTCGGTGAGAGGAGGGCCCTCGGTGGAGTGAGTCTCCGTTGACGGCTCTGTGCGCTTCCGCTGACGCTCCTGTGGTAAGCAGAGCAGCAGCTGCTTTCAGACTTGTTAGCCCATCAGCACAGAGAGAGCACACTGCAACCCATGTGCTGCCTGGGCTGCAAACCATATACAAGCACACTCCAGCAGCGCGCTCACCAACACCTTGAACGGGCGCCCAAGATTTGCCCTAGGCATTGCATTGCACTGCACTGCACTGCACAGCTGCCCATGAGCATTGTTTGTGTCTCACCTTCTCCATCTCGCCGGCCAGCTTGTCCAGCTCGGCATTGAAGGCCTCTCGCTCAGGGTCAGCCTCAGCACCCCTGCGGTCCTCGGGGTGAGCAGCCCCTGGTCCCTTGGCGCCACGGGGAGGTGGTGGTGGAAACAAGTCCTCTCCGTGGTGGCTATAGGTGTGCCCTGCAGGGCAACACAGGACCTTGGCATGAGCAACCTTGTGGTGATGCCATTGAGGTGTCAGGATGACACAAGCCCAGTGCCATGCAAAGAAGTGCTTTTCTCTGCAGTGCAGGGGGCTGGCTGCCCCATGAGGCAGAAAGCGCTCAGGGTCAAGGCTGCACCATGCCAGGCCCCATGGCTGGCTATAACGGTGCAATGACAATGAGGGAAGCCACCTACTTGTTCTACGGCTGCCTCCCGTCAGCGAAGCATGTTGTTTAAGACCTGTGGGCCACAAAGGCAGCATTCGCCGCACCTGGCGGGGGTGGGGGTGGTCGCTTGAGAATCCTGTCAAAGTGACGGTCTGCTGAGGGTCCCCGCTCCTCGTACTGCCCAGGCGGCGGCCGGTGAGGGGGCTTGCCCCTATCGAAGTCGTCCCTGGCAAGTAAGCGCGGGCTGCCCCGGTCGTAACCCCTCTCATAGGGCGGTGGAGGCCCCCTATCGTAGCGTGACGGCAGGGGCCCCCGTCCCCACCTTTCCTCATCTGCATAGCTGCCACGGGGAGGGCCGTCACTGTAACCCCTGGCTGCATAGCGCCGGTCGTCCTCAGGCCGTGGGCGATGGTGGTCATGCTCACTGGGCTCAGGGTAGTGACCCCTGCAGCACCCAGCAAACTTGCATTCTGAACAGAGTTGCGGCAACATGCAGCAGCAGACAGGAGAAGGAAATTGCTTGACACAGGAAGCAGCAGTCCTCTTATAGGCAGCATCTGGGTCATGTGCTGCATCTGCAGAGGATGGCCTGATCCAATTGGACTCTGATGCAGCATTGGTCCATGAAGGAAAGCAGCAGCCTTGGCAGCTCAAGGCGTCAGTGTGCTTTGCAATGCAGACGCTAAGCGGCGTGCCTGCTGTATTCCTGCTCAGGATGGTCCCCTGGGTCTCTGTCTACCGGCCGGCCGTAGGCCTCATCAGGAACCCGCTCATGGGCATATCTGTCGTCCCACCCAGGTCGAGCACGCCGCGGATCATCGCGCCTGTCTGGCAGGCCTGGCACGCTGTGAGGGTCGTCCTCATGCTGGGGCCTGTCCCTGCAAGCAGGACTGCCTTTGTTCAGCGTGGCGCCAAGAGGTCCCTCTAGGGCTGCAGCCGATGCAACCAGTGCATGCCTGCAGCCTGAGGGTCATGCTCTGCATGATGCCCTGTGCGCAGTGCACTCAGCCTGCACACCGAATATTTTGATGCCTGCAGCAGGTGCAAATCAAGTCCCACCCCATCACATGGGTGCCTGCAGCAAGGCTGCATACCAGTCTGCCTCTTGCCCGGGCTTTGCCAATGGCGGGGTAGGCCCCCGCCGCTCGTCCTCGTCCCAATTGCCGCTGGCCTGCAGCAGACACACAAACAGTGCTGATTCATTGCAGTGCTTGCTGCACGCAATCACACAGAAGAGACAGGCCGCTCAGCTTTGCTGCACCACTTTGCTGGCGCACTACAGATCAGCTGGGCCCCTGCCCCCATATATATCTCACCTGCGCAGATCCAGACGCAAAACCAGGCTGCTTTGCGGCTTGCTGCTGCTGCTGCTGGGCTGCGTAGGCTGCTGCTGAGAGGCTGGGGTACTCTGCAGGATTGAGGCCTCGACCTCTAGAGGGGTTTGCAGGGACCGGTCCCGGTTCTGGCGGCCCGGCTAGCTGCTGCTGGACCTGGGGCGAGGCCCAGTTGCTGCTGGCAACGAGAGAGGCTGCTCGCTCGGTCTCGGTGGCCTGCTCTGGTTCAGGCTTCTGCCACCCAACACCAGACTTGCTGGGGACTATCTGTGTGGTTGGATCATTGCCAGCGTTCTCCTGCAGGCGCAGGGCAAATCAGACAATGGCCTGCACAGGTGCGTGGGCTGTATATGGGAGCAAGGTGCCTGCCTCACCTTGCGCAGCGAAGGTAAGTTCACAGGCTTAGGGACAGCAAGCTTCCCTGTTGCTGCTGATCCAACGCCACGGCTCCTCTGCAGGGCAGCATGTTCCCTGTCAGCAAGCTGTGGGTCGCCCCCTTTGCAGCAGTGAGGTCTCGCAGCACCACGCAGTACCTTGGGCACTCCTCCAAGAGAAACCAGGCCTTTGTGGGGTACAAGGTTGGGCTTCTGCTCTGGGGCACCTCGTGAGAGGCCCCCACTCAGGTTGCTGTTGGAGAAACGCTGCAGGCCATTACCACTTCGCTGGCTGGACATGCTGATCTGCAGCGAGCATTAGGACGGGCACCTGCTCTCAGTGAGCGGGCTAGCAGAGCCGCCCAGGGAGAACCAGGCCTGGTAAAGCTTTGCAGGAAATGTTTAGTCAAAGTCGAGGCAGGACACTGGGCACTCGAGTGTTCCAAGTCTGGCGGTGCCAGTCTCCAGATCTTTGGCAATGTCTCAAGGTGGGCTGCTTCAGGTCATACATATGCTGGGTCTTTGGACCTTTCCTGCCTGACAAATACAGCAAACTGACTTGTGACGTGCCTGCCAGGCATTGAGAGGCGGGGGTTCCTCAGTGGAGGCAGAGCCGGGCCTCCCCGCTTCTCTGCCAGCGTGCTCCATAACCAGCTGGTCTATGTAGCTGGCCAGATTGCTTCTGATGCCTCTCAGGACTATGCTGGTCAGGCAAGGCAGGTCCTGCATCTGGTTGAGGAGTGCCTGACGGCTGCTGGCACCAGCAAGGCCCAGCTGCTGAAGGTGAATGTATTTTTACGAAGTATCGATGAGGGCGCAGACAGCTTTAACGCAGTGTGGGACAGCTGGGTGGCCAGGGACAACCTGCCGGTGGGTGGGTGGGTTGTGCTGCACCAATTGCTCTGAGTGGTGCTCCTCCATATGCTAACCCCTGGCCCCCTGTTCTTCCAGGTCAGAACCACGATTGAAGCCAAGCTGATGCGCCCCGATCTGCTGGTTGAGGTGGACTGCATTGCTGCTGCTCAGCAGGCTTGACAATTGTGAGCTCTGCCAAGATTTGGCAGCTCATTACAGCAGGCACTTTTCTCTAGAATATGAGCACACTCATTGCTTACCCATCATGCGCTTGACGATGCGTACGATGTCAGGCACCTGGGGCAAGGCAGCTGCCTCAAGGTTGGTGGCGTAAGGCATGGGGACCTCAGCACCTGTGATGCGCTCTGGTGCCGCGTCAAGGTCATCAAAGCACTCCTCATTCACTGTTGCAGTGATCTCGCTGCCAATGCCGCATTGCGGCCAGCCCTCTTCTACTGTGACTACTCTGTGCGTTTTCTTCACAGACTTGACAATCGCTGGTCGGTCCAGAGGTTTGAGCGTCCTGAGGTTGAGCACCTGTGCCACATGAACATGGTTACAATGATACAAGAGGTCCCTACTTGGAGTGCTAAGAGCAGCAAGCCATTCAGTCAGCTGGTGCTCAATGGTACTGCTGGGACCCCACCAACGCTCACACCAGCAGCAGAGCTGTGAATGGTGTGCGCTTGTGGCCCCTTATATGTTTCGCAACCATACAACTTGCCTGCATGTCATATGGCCCAAGCAGCTGGCAGAAATGTCCAGCACCTGGCCCACATGCTCACCTCGCAGCTGATGCCCTCCTTCTCCAAAATCTCTGCTGCTTTGAGATTATATCCCACCAGCTTACCAAAGGCCACCAGGGTCACATCCTTGCCTTCTCGCTGGACCTGCACAACAGATCCAGAGACCTGATCAAATGCTGTTGTGAAGCGATGGTCCATTGTAATATCATTGCGCTTTGAAAAGCAATGGGCTATGTTGCAAAGCAAAGCAAGCTTGGCAGGTGCATTGCATGGATGGATCACGTCTGAAGACTCAGCAAGTCTCAGTGCTGACTTGGCTTCTCTTCGCTCCGGCACAGGAGAACAACAGCTGTGCCCTGGCCTTTGCAGACACACAGAAGCGTTCAGACTTCACACGCCAGCATGAGGAGCCCACAGTGTCTCAAAATCGACAGCAGATGCAACAACTGTGTGCTCAAGAGAGAATGCTGGCACGATGCTGAGCAATTGGCTGCATGCTGTTTGGCCTTGTGCTGTGAAGGAGCGGGCAGGCCCTGCACTGCTGCACATGTACTGCCCCTTCACCTCGATCGCATTTCGAGAGGCCTGTCTTGGCCTGCCCAGTGAGCAGCGTCACAGGCACAGCCTCCTCTGCACGCAGCATATGCAAAATACAGAGCCCGGGGGACAGCTCCTGTTCACCTTGGCCTGGCCAATGGGCAGCACAAAGTCCTTGTCCAACATCTTTTCGCTGACAGGGAAGGACTCGCCATACAGAATTTCGTTTTCCAGGAACACCACAGGGTCAGGATCCCTGATGGAGGCTTTCAGGAGTCCGCGGGCATCCTCGCTGTCATACGGGGCAATGACCTACAGCCAGCAGCGTGCTCCTTGTTGCGCTTGTGCTGCAGCGGCTGCAGCGCCTCCTGATCATCTGCTTCAGATGAGACGGGCTGAGCTGCCCTGGCAGCTTCCACTGCACCTGTTCAGCTTGGTGCAAAGATTCTGGTTCAACTCATGCCATTTTGCTGCAGCAGGGACCCAACATGCTGCACCTGCGATGGGCCTTTCTGCTGCAACTTGGGCAACATTCTGAGAGCCTGCTGATTCAGAAACACCCAACTCACCTTCAGGCCAGGCACATGGCTGTACCAGGCGGCATAGCATTGCGAGTGCTGTGCCGCCACGCCCGCTGCAGCGCCGTTGGGCCCTCTGAACACAATGGGCACTGGGATGGTGCCGGCAGACATGTACAGAGTTTTGGCAGCGGAGTTGATGATCTGGTCAATGGCTTGCATCGCAAAGTTGAAGGTCATGAACTCCACCACTGGGCGCAGGCCTGCCATGGCTGCTCCACAGCCGATGCCGGTGAATCCAGCCTGCAGCGTCACCACACAGCAGCTCAGCTGGATGGGGCAGGCCATTTTCGCAACACAGCTGGATGTATGACAGGAGAGCCTTTTTGGGTGGCCAACAGCCAGAGCAGGACCGGAAGCGCCCTCACCTCCGTGATGGGAGTGTCCCGCACACGCATGGAGCCGTGCTTCTGCAAGAGGCCTCTTGTGATCTGCAAAAGGACGCAAGCTTGTTTGGGCGCAAATCAGGGGACACCACAGCTTCATTGAGGTGGCAAACAGCCTGTCTCTCACCTTGTAGGCGCCTTGATACTCGCCGACCTGCACATTTCAGCCAGGCATCAGCACTGCAGGTTGCGGGGTGCTCACTGAGCTGCTGCCACAGAAGGAATTTACCTCTTCCCCCAAGATGAAGACATTCTCGTCGCGCACCATCTCCTCATCTAGTGCGGAGTTGAGGGCATCACGCACTGTCATCTGCAGAGCAGATTGGCAAGCAGTTGGCAATGCCTCAGAAAGAAACCAAGCAACTGGTAACAGTGAGCAAGCAGACCTGCTGGCTGGCATAGCCCCTGGCAAAGCGTGCGAGGGCGCCCTGATGGCCCTGCATGTGAGGACACAGCCATTGATGATCACATGGGCAAACATCAGTGGAGCATCCAGCATGGAATCATACTCACAGCGGCCCTGAGGCCCCTGCCGGCCTGCACCATCGCCCCCAACATTGTGTCGCCTCACACTATGAAGCCTGATGCTATGTGGCCTGTGCGATTCAACGGCAGAGCAATGCAATCGGCCCAGCTCTGGTCTGAGCGATGCAGCAAGCCCTTGCAAGAAAGCAATATGTTTCAGGCTTGGACAGTTTCATTTGAAGGTGTCAGCACTCTCAGTCTGTGCTGCACCCTCATCATCTTTGGAGCTGCTTCCGCCTGCCTGGAAGTCCTCACTGACAGTGTCATCACTTGCAGTGCCTGTTGCCACTGGACTTGCAGAGGGTTGCACAGCTGCACGGCCCTCTCCACTTCCACTGCTTGACTCGCTTCCGGACAGCTTGTCAATTGCTGCATAGTTGACATGCTGCCGGGTGCGCCTCTGCCCCACAATGTTAGAGCTGTCTATGTCTGCCAAGTCCTTCTCCATCTCCAGCCTGCAGACAGGTGCCAATGGTTGCCAGGCAAACTGCTGTGCATGTGATCGTCATCTATGTAGGCAGCCAAGAGTCAGGCCTGCTTGCATGGCGGCTTTGGACGTCAATGCTGCAGGCTGGCTATCCCTTTGAGTCCTGCTTGTGATTGCCACTAGAGCAGGCTTACCGCTTCTTGACTTTGGCGATTTCCCGGGGCTTTGAGCCCTTGTGCAGCCCCTGCTTCTCCAGCATCAGCTGGAGACACGCTGTCTGCTCAGACGGACCCTTTTTGTAGATGGACGGCCCAATGCTGATCCCAGCCTGCCTGCAGCAGAGCAGCAGTGGCCGTCCAGAGTCTGTGTGAATGTGGCCCTACATCAGAGGACAGCAGCGGCAGGCAGGCTGTGCAGTCCCACACCGACACAGCCCGGCATGGGCCACCTGGCCCCACCTGCAGACCTGCCTCAACCTCTCGACGCCCTGTGGCAGAGGCTCTCGTGCCTTGGCAGGCTTGGCATCCTCTGCATCCTTCGGCTCTGCATTGTCATCATTGGGTGCAGGCTCTGCCTGCAGGGATACACGTCAGATGTCAAGCACCACTTGGTGGCAGCTTTGATGCCATGCAATGCAGTGGTTGCTCAGCTGCTACCTAGACCAGAGAGGTTTCTGTGTGAAGGCAAGCCCAACCAGCTCATCTCGGCTGCAGATGCGGCACAGGGCTCTTAATACACGGCAGCTCAGTCTGGCAACTGTACTGGTACAAGTTCCCACCTTGCGCTCCACTTCCTTGCGCTTGATGCCAGCTGCAGGCATCGCATTCTCATTTGCAGGCGCTTTGCGCTTGGGCTGAGCAGCAGCCTGCTTGAGCTTTTTGGCTGGTGGCTCCACATCAGGCTCCACGTCTGGCTCATGCAGCACCTGATGCAAGCAGCATAATGACCCTTGTCAGCACAAGCCACGCTGCAAGAGTGAGGTGGAATGCCTGCTGATGTCAGGCGTGTTGTGGAGGTCTGCTGGGAGGGAATGGCCTGCACTGACAGACCTGGTCAACGAGCTCCCTCAGCAGCGACTTGAAGTCATCCAGAGCACCCTGCTCCCTGCCCAGGTCGCCCTCTAATAGTTTGCGCAGCTTCTTGATGCTCAACGTGTCCTGGTTGTCGACAATGTACTGTCTCCTGCACAGAGGAGCAGAGAGCCAAGCAATAGCACTTTAGGACAGCCTATTGTTACTTTGTTACCTGCTATGCTGAGATGCAGCATACCTGGCAAAAAATGCCTTCTGAATCTCCGATACCGTGGGAGCCATGCTTCACCTCCAAATGGGCCACCGTGAAAGTTGCGCAAGTTGCATGCAGCGTTGACCAATCAGCTTTGACACGCTCCACCTATCATGGACGCCCCAGCTGAGGCAGCTCCTGATTGGCCTGATGTGCTCAGACGCAGCTGGAAGCTGGCAGCTGTGCTGCAATTCTGCCGCATGTTCAGGCCTGCTCTGAATTTGAGGCCCTTCTCAGCAGACATGCTGGAGGCAGCTCTGATAGACTTTGATGCCAGCTCAGGCTTCTCGGATCTGATGAGCAGGCTCATGTCAAGGGAGCCACTCCCTGACAAGCATGCCCCGCAAGACTGGCAGTCCCAGCTGTTTCGCAGGGTGGCTGCAGGCTGGCGCAAATCCTTCCGGAGCAACCCCCTAGCAACCAGCACATTTGCAGAGCTGAGTCCATTGTGCCGGGTGATTATGGTCACAACTGTTTTGACATGCCATGCCGTGCTATGCTGTTGCCAACACTTACACAGCACCTTTGGCTCACAGCTGGATGTGATGTACGCGCTCTGCGAATGGAGGTTGGAAGACTCAGCATACATCCAGGATCAGATCAGAAGAGCGGTGAGACTGGCCCAAGATGAGCTGATCCTATCTCCAATGGGCAGCCTGGTGCCCGTGGTCCACCTACTCCAGCTTTTTGGCATCTTTCCTGCTCTTCAACAAACAGCAAGCGGTTGACCGCTGAGCATGTGGCTCATATGGTGCTGCCCTGCAGGTGGAAGAGCCAAGGGGAAATGTGAATACCCTGCGCGATCAACCGCTGGGCGAGGATGCAGGGGGCAGCCGCTTCTGGTTCTTTGCCAGCCAGCAGGAGGACACCTGCCTCTACAGGTCAGCACAGGGGCTGCCAGTCATGCGCTGCACATGTAGGCGACAAGCTGATGGTGTTTGGCCGCCTGTCACTGCTGGTCACAGGCAGCACAGCGTCAGCACGCCAGCCTGGTGTGCTGCCTGCAGGGAGGACCCGCCCGGGAGCCGGGCAGCTGGCAAGAAGCGCAAGTTGGCCGACACAGAGGAGGAGGAGGCAGCCTGGAGCACCATGTGCCTCACGCTGGAGGACCTGCAGGAGTTTGCGCAGAAGCTGGGGACGTCCAGGCAAGCAGGCTGCCCACTGCATCTGCAGAAGCAGCCGCTGGTCTTGAAGCAGCTGTCAGCAGATGAAGTCGCTGGCCATCCCACATCTTCCACCTGGAGGAGGCTGACATTCGTCAGCCGTTGACAGTGTGGGAAGGCACCCTGGTTGCTTCGCAGTTTCTGGCGATGATGCGTCGTGACAACTACCCAGGTGTCAAAGCAGTATTCAATGAGGCATTGAAACCTCCCTGAAGGCCATTCCTCGCCCTGCAGGAATGCAGAGGAGAAGTTGCTGCACAACAAGTTGACGAGCGACATCCTGCCGCAACTGGAGCTGACCGTGGCAGCACGGCGCAAGGCAGAGGAGAAGGCTGCTCTCAGGGATGCCATGCCCAAGAAGCGCAGCACACGCCTCCAGGTGCCTGCCACATTACCGCCACTGTTCGGACTGGGTACCAGCTGGTGCTGAGCTTGCCTCTTCCAAGCCTCTGTGGTCACCCTCAGGTCGCCCCCTAGGCTTGGTTGCTGCAAGCAGCCTTCAGTCTGCTGCAGAGCAAACTTGTATGCAGAGCTGGATACAGAAGCCACAGGATGATGCTCTGCAGCCTTGATGTGTGGTGACCATGGGGCACACAGACCTGCTTCTGTGCTTCAGGCGGTGACCATCATGAAAGAGGAGGAGGCCCAGCGCAAAGCTGAAGCTGCTGCAGAGCGCAAGCGCAGGAAGGAGGAGCAGGTGCAGTTGGCACAGGCTCGTGCTTTGCCGGCGACTTTCTCTGCAGCAAACTCTTGAGCAATGCATGGGACTGCCCTGGCCAGAGGCTGCTGGCCTGGTGCGCTCACGCATTGTCTTCCATGGTACACGCAACAGTTGTAGGGTGCCTGGGCCTGCCCTGGCCTGCAGGGGTGTGCTGTCACTCACTTGGCCTGCATCCCTGTACTGTGGCTGTGTGCGCCCCCTATGACCTAGGCGCTTCTGCCCCTATCTCCATGGAGGATCTTGTTCACTCCAGCCTGGCCCTGTGTGACCACTCTGGCTACCAGCACAATACACACACACTCTCATATGCCCTGGCCTGACTCTGCTGGCCTGTGCTTGCTGCAGGAGCGGGAGCGCAAAGAGGGAGACCGGCAGCAGCGTCTGCAGGCGCGCAAGGCAGAGGAGGGCCGTCGCGCAGGGCTGGGGGCTGAGGCTCGTGCCATGCGCCTGGCAGCGGTGCGCAGCAGCCCTGTCATGCCAACCAAGCTTGCTGATGACCACCAGTCCTGCTTTGCTGTCTGGTCTCTGGGTTGATGTTCACCGTGCACCTGGTAGCAGTATGCGGTTGCCTGGTGCTGCTAGCCTGGTCTGCTGAATGCTGTGGCTGGAGCTTGTGTCTGGCTGCGTTGTGCAACGCTGCACATATTGGAGGGTGACACAGTTCGGCTTACCGGATGTTGTGGCACTCATCAAGGCCTGTAGAGCTGTCCATCCCTGGGTCGACTGTGAAGCCATGCCCCAGGCAGTGTAGCTTGGCAGCTGTGTGATGCCAGCCTTCTGTGCTAAACTTGATGTGTGCGTTGGCGGTGCAAGACGGTACTGCCTGGCTTGTTTTGGGTGCACCCTGAGGCAGCCTCTCCTCCATCTGAGCCTGTCCCCTGCTTGTGCCTGCAGAGCGCATCAGTTGGCATGTCAGGGTCGGCCAGCGCTGCAGCAGGGCAGGGCGCCGCTGGTGGCAGTGCTCGCAGTGCACATCCTGATGATTTTCAGCAGAGTCAGCAGGCAGAGAGCAGGCCGCCCAGCGGGTGGGTCACACAGTGTACTCCAAGCGGGCAGCATAGCTGCTGTGTTGTTGAAGAAGGATGCAAGGCCTGGATTGTCAACTGCAGCTGACACTGCCTGCCTACTGCAGGGAGGATGGGCAGCAGCAGCCTGCACGCAGGCAGGCCACTGGAAGCCGCAAGCGCGGCAGCTCTGGCGGGCAGTCAGCAACGCGTACTGCATCCGATGATGCCTCTGTGCAAGAGAGCGGCAGCGAAGGCGAGGCGCGGCAGCCAGCTGGTATGGCACAGGGGCGCCAGACTGAGCGGCAGCATCAAGCTCCTGCTGCTGAGGGCCAGCCCTTAGACGCAGACCAGCAACATGGCAGCAGGCCAGCCAGCAGCCAGCAGGTGCCAGACAAGGAGACTGGCGAGCCTCAGGAAGGCGCCGAGGCTCCCCGCGATGATGTGCAGCAGTCTTCAGAGTCCAAGTCAGAAGAGGAAGATGAGGCAGATGAGGAGGAAGAGTCAGAGTACCATGCGTCTGAAGAGGAGGAGGCAGCCTCAGAGTGTGTCTGCCTTACAGTCTACACCTTGTGGGACTGCGCACCTCAGATCGTGCCTGCCATGCACTGCCTGGCACTGCATGAGGAGCTGCATGGCACCAGGGCCAGCTGTCTGCCATGGTGCCTGGCCATGGTCAAGGGATGTTCCCGGTCAAGCAGCATATCTGCAGCCTGGGGGCACTCGGTACAGCCCTCCAGATGGCCCAGGTGCACCACAGAGACCGTCAGCCCAAGTCGAGTTGCTCTTTGGCCTGCAGGTCTGATAGCGAGGAGTGGGAGCCCTCCCAGCACAGGACGTCCCGCGGCGCTGCGCGTAGCTCAGGGGGTAAAGCGGCCGCGAAGGGGGCCACCCAGCCCGCCAGCGCAGCGTCACCCTCCATTGACAAGCCGAGGCATGCGCAGCAGTCACTGCAGAAGCAAAGATCCATGCAGGTGCAGGTGCAGGCCGTGTCTCTGCGTGCATGGGCAGCTGGGACCCTGTCTGGCAAGCCTGCTGCCAGCTGTCACAGTCTGGCTGTACCTACATGGGCACCAGGGGCAGCTCTGTACGTGGGCTCCACCCCTCTCCCTGCATGTGGGTGAGTTCCACCCGACACCAGCCTCGCTGTTGCAGTCCAGGGGCGCTGAAGCAGGCTGCCTGACCTGCAGGGCATGCAGGGGGCAGGCCGCCAGGACGCTGCTGCTGCGGCTGGCCTTCCACAGCAGCAGGACCTGCGCGCCCTGCTGCAGCAGCTCCCAGAGCATGTGCAGTGGCAGCTGCAGGGCATGGCTCCCCCCGACCAGGTCCCTGCGCTCAACCAGCTGCGCATGCAGCAGATGGCTGCCCTGCAGAGCAGCCTGGGTGGGCAGGGAGGCCTCGGACAGCCCAGCCAGCTGCAGCAGGCAATGCAGGCTGCTGCAGAGGTGGGGTGGGCTGCCTCACCAGGCTGCTGTGACACTCTTTGGGCTGCACTCACTCATGCAATGACAGGCAGGAGGCTGTTTGTGCCCTTGCTTTGGCGCTGGGATGCTGGTGTGTGCACCGGCAGCATCCAGTGCAACATGACTGCCCCCTGCAGGATCAAGCCGCGCAGATGCAGCGACAAAAGCTGGTCATGCTGCAACAAGCCACGCTGCAGCGGCTGGGCCCTGTGGGGCAGCAGCAGCTCAGCATGCTGCCCCCAGAGCAGCGCAAGGCCCATATGCTGGAGTTGATGAAGGACACGCAGAGGCTGCAGCAGCATCAGCAGCAGGTGTGAACAGACGAGGCTGCCCTGCAGTGCGCCGAAGGTCTTAGTGCATGCTTGTCTGGCAGTACTGTCGCTGTTGTCGCCAAGCTACGCAGGCATGGAAATCTGCACACGGTGCAGTCTGATTGCCAACACCACAGCTGCCATCTGACACATGCTGTCTGCCCTGCAGGTGCTGCAGATGCATCTCCAGCAACAGGTTGGCAGCCCCATGATGGCCAGCCAGGTGTCTGGAGGCTCCATGGCTGCGCTGCAGCAGCAGATGGGCGCACATGCATGGGGCACGCAGGGCCCCCAGCAGGCACGGGCCCTGGCTGCTCAGCACCAAGCGCTGCTACAGGCCCAGCTCCAGCAGCAGGCAGGCCCGTGGGGCGGCCTGCATGGTCAGGGAGCCACCCTGGGCAGCAGCCACACCGGCCAGCAGAGCGCCCCAGCTGGCGTCAACGGCATGGCCTGGAGAACCGGCAGCCCCACCATGGGCACCTCTGCAGCAGGCCAGCGCCTGCCAGGAAGCGGTGGCCAGGCGGGGGCATCGACAGAGTCAGGCCAGGCTACGGGGCCGTCAGGGCTGGATGGTGCCAGCCTCAATGCTGCCTTGAACGGCTTCAGCGGGGTGCTGGAAGCAGGCGCCTCCCTGGGGCCCTTGAACGTAGACTCGCTCCGGAGCAGCGGGTTTGGTAACCCCGGTAATGACTGACTTGACTTGAGCAGATGGCTGCACACTTGCTTTGCGCTGCTGTGGCTTAAGCCTTGGTGCTGCTGCAGGCCCTGTTGGTCAAGTCCAGGCCCAGCAGCAACAGAATGCTGTCAGCCCCATCTTGCAAGATGCTGTCCCGGCTGGGCGCTCTTTGAACAACTTAGCACCACCACTGTGCTTGTCAGGCAGCTTTCCCACATCTAGCATGCAGCGGACAAGCTCCCCTTCACAGCAGTTCTGGTCTGCGCCAATGACATGGTTCCCGGCATGAATCGTCCCCCCTTGCTCATGATTGACCGCAGCCCACGCCTTGCAGGGCAGGCTTGCGCAGATGCAGCACCACATGTACAAGACCCAACTAACGATTTTACAGAGCTAAGGCTTGCTTTCAAAACACATGCAGAGGAAATTCAAGTTTTACACAGCGGGGCTAGCTGAACAGGACCCTGCACAAGCTGCACTACTGCAGCACACAAACTCAAAAATGAAGCACCCGCCCTATGTGGGGGCGTTACGCAAGGTATTGCAGCATTCAGGGAAAATCTTTTGAGCGAACAGGGGCTCAAGCGCCACCACGGCAGCAAAATTGGCTGCCTGGAGCCAGGGAGCCTTGGTGAGGGGCCTGCCACGACCCAGCCGCTGGCACCTAGTGTGCACAACAGCTGCGGTGGCCTGTTGGGAGGCCAGGAACAGATTGCAGGGGGAGAAATCAAACAGGGCAGGCTAGGGTCTCATGTCAAGGGAGGACAGCCATGGGCAAGACGAGGCCCAGAGGACGCGAGCCACAGCACAGCTGACTGGCTGGCCGGCAAGACTATTGCAGCAGCCGTTGGATTATGTGCGACCAGCCATGCTGGTGCGGCCAATGCGGGTGAAGCATCTGTAGTCCGTGATGCTCAGATCCGCATAAGGGCAGGGGGTAGCGCCGTTGTGCAGCACCCAGATGCACTCCATCCTCTGGGGGATGCGCACCCCGCCGTGCTCTATGTAGTCGCTGTACCTGCCCATCCACAGGTCCCCTGGATTGAACTCCCCGTCTCCAAGGCGCCTGCACCAGGAGGTAGTGACAGTCGAGGCCACTGCCATGCACCAGCAAAGGCAGGAGGAGTCTGCAAGCATGAGGGAACGTACCACCAACGAGGCCACAGACTAGCAGCTGGCCACTCAGCACAACAGGCCTCTCGCCGCTACAGTGCACCACCCGGCCAAGCTCACAGCTGGCTAGTCGCCAAGGCAGTCACCTTACTAATGCCATATGAACATGGCCAAGCAAGTGCTTGGCACAGATTTGCTGGATGACCAGTAATTCGGCACACCTTGGCCAAGCTACTGCGGCCACAAAAGCAGCAGGGCCCCAGCGCAGAGTCTCTGCAACAGCGCACAAGCAGGCAAGATGCCAAGCGCACCTGGCGCGGTCAGTGGCAGTCATCTTCGTGATCTGGCCCTTCTCATTGAAGTGGAACTCAGCCACAGCCTTGCTGCCGGCATGCCACAGCGTGGCCTCAGCCCGGTCGCTGTCGATGGCTCGCCAGCTGACGTGCTGCCCAGGCAGCAGGGCAGTGGGGATGTAGCAGGCCTCGGCCAGGTAGCGGGACAGGTTGGCCTGGTCCACCTCGGGGCCGCGCTTCTCGAGCAGGGTGATGGCTGAGAACAGGCGCCAGAACATCTCACCAGGGCCTGCAGGCAGGTGCAGAGAGATGAGCAGCAGGGTTGCACAGACATGTGGGAGGCTACTTGCCGGCTGGCCATAGTAGTCTGCTAGCTCTTTAGGGTGAAGACAGTGGTGGATCTTGGGGAAACAAAGGGACCAAGGGAATGCTGTAGGTGCCGGCAGGGCTTGCTGCACTGCAGCAATGTTGACAGCCAAACAGCAAACGGCCAGGTCCAACAACATCAAATGGCTGTGGCAGCACAGACAGATGTAGATTGAACGCAGATGCTGCAGAGCATGTGCAGCAACAGGCCAGGCTTTGCGAGGGATATTGTGCGCTTGTGATGTCAGGTCGGTTGCAGACTCACCTTGCAAGCCCTCCTTCTCTGGCACATAGGAGTCCCAGCCTCTGACCCAAACCAGGGGCGCCAGCCAGATCCATGCTGCCCACACATAGGCTGCAGGGGGCACAGGCACGTCAGCACCAGGGCATGCAAACTAAGACAGCGAGAAGGGGACACTGAGACTTGCAAAAGGGTGCAGGGCTGCCTGCCCACCAAGCTGGTCTGTGATGCATGCAAGCACAGCATGCAGACACAGCACTCCTGCAGCGGGGAGGGGCGAGCGCGGCTGACTGCCCACCTGGCTGTGCTGTGGTGAAGTACTGGGAGGCGCGGACCTTTTTCCACCCCTCCTTGACAGTCAGACCAGGGCCAACGCGAATTCTGCAGGCAACACCTCAGGCCTTGAGGGGTGGCCAGTACACTGGGTATCGACAGGCGTCCTCTCCCTGACAGCACCTCAGCCCAGGGAGCAGGGCAATTGACAGCACACTACAGTGCCAGCAGGCTGCCCGCACCGGCGGCAACAGAACCACGGCAGTCCATAGATACTGCACTAGGGCGTCAGCAGGCTCCCCCAAAAGGGCCCCTGCAGAAGAGCCTACCACCAGACGATCATCCCCCTCGGCAGGGCCAGATCACGCACCTGAACTGGCCCTTCTGCTTGATGGTGCAGAACTTGATGTACTGCTGCCCATCTTGCAGGGCGTACTTGAAGTAGCGCTGCACAGGCTCGGGCAGGCCCTCCAACTGGGCATGGTGGAAAACTCGGCGCTCCTCCCCTGCAGCGCCTGCAGGGGGAGAACAAGTGACCTCAGCCACATCTCAAGGGCAAGGGCTCCTCCTTGCTGTGCCTGCACAGGCGAGGGCCAACCTGACCAGCCACGTGTCAGGATGCAGGCAGCACTGGGTGCACCAGAGAGACGTGAGCCGAACATGCAGCACCCCTGGGGGACCGTGTGCGCACAAGGTGCACACAGCAGCCACAAGCAGCAGGCAGCAGCACTTTCATGCAGGCAGCACCTCCCAGCCAGCCTGACAGGCAGCGAACCAGACTGGTCCTTCAGTACGCCAGGAGGCAGCACCTGAGCAGCAGCTGCCCTCCTGGTACACCAACACAGGCATGGGCTGCAAAGAACAAACTGGTTGTGTATGACCCCTGCTCAGCCACCCAGACGGTGGCGAGCGCACTGCCAGCCCAGAAGTGTCACCTCTGTGCACACCTGGCTCACCGCACAGCCGCACGACCGTCTCGATCTTGTCCGCTGTCTGCCGGCTCAGGCTGTAGCAGCAGGCGGCCACGTAGAGGCAGCACATCCAGAGGAAGGCGACGGTGCAAAGGGAGCCCCAGGTGCCGTGGCTGACAAAGTCCAGCAGTGCTTGGAGCAGGCTGCGCAGCATGCTGGCGTACAGGCCCCCTGCCTTGTAAAGCAGGGCCTGAGCGCTGCGGGCAAGCCGGCTGGAGCATGCCGCGCTGTGGCTGGTCAGGGACAGCAGCAGGGGGTGCAGGGCATTGCGGCATGCCACCTGTACATCAGACTCCTTGAGCCTGCAAGGCAAGCAGCAGACGGTCAGGTGGCAGCCCGTCATGGTCCAGCACACAAGGCCACCATGGGGTGGGCCTTGTCAAATGTGCCAGGCATGCAACAACCGGTCAGCAAACTCCCAGCGGGGAGAAGAAGAGCGCATGCAAAAAATGTGAGCGGGGGTTTCTGCAGCAGCCCAGGCCTTCCGCCCCCTGACCCAGAGCCCCCTCTGCCCCAGAGCCCTTTCTTACCCATTCCTAGAAACATGGAGCCATGCGCAGCTGCACCCCATGCGCAGCTGCACCCTGCAGCAGCACCCAGCTGGCCTGGCACCAGAAAATATGACTGCCAGGCCTTTCCGTGTGTCCCAGGCTGGCCCATCGTCATAGATGGCAGCAACGAGACTTGTGCCATGGGAGCTATGCCACGTGCGCCGACCTGACGCATGCGGCCTGGCTTATCTCCTCAGCTGAGCCAGACCAGTTCCCGCCAGACTGTTGCACGCCTGAGTCAGCATGATGAAGTGGACCCACGCCATGGAGCCAGGCGCCCAGCATTTGCTGATGGAGGCGCCACAGCAACAGCCAACAAATGAGCTTCGCTGACTACTTGTGCGCCTGGCAGTCCACATGTCCCCCCACAGTCAACTTCTGGCGCCATGTGAACATAATGCACATGAGGAAACTCCATGCAGGGCGCACCACTGGTCTACTACTCAGCCTGACACAACAGGTGGAATCCCAGACCTCCCTCTCCGGCAACTCCCGCCTCCGCCGCAACATGGCAGCGAGCATGCTGAGCCTGCCTGTAGGACTGTTGACGGGGTCCCGGACAGCTGCCCATAACTGGCGCCCCAGCTCGCACCTGGTGGGTTGGAGCTTCCCCATGACGGCTTTGGAGCTGTTGTCAACACGAGAGCCCCATACGCTCCTCGCAAGCTGCTGCTTACGCAAGCATTCGCTGGCGGGGTCTGACTCCGCACTTGACCTTTGGCTCCTGAGGTCTGACAAGTGTCTCGGTAAGGAAGCCGCCGCAGGGTGCAGTAGGGACTGCTGTCAGCAATTGCTTGGGCAACGCCACGAAAGTGGGAGAACCTAGCTAGCAGCCCTCCGGAACTGAAGTTTTGCCAGATTACAGTCCTTGAGGCAGTCAAGTGGTGCCCATCTGTGAGGATCTGACATTGTCTGTCTGTGCGTGAGGGGGAGAAGTTCTGCTTGGATGAAACTGCCCACATCAGCAGCACTGCTGGTGGCGGTGCTAGCATTCACTCAATCATTGAAAGCTGATGGTGGGTCCTGCATGGCACTTTCCACACAGCTGACTTGCGGACAACTGATTGTGCCCAGAGGCAATGAGCCACCTCAGTTTGCTTGAGTGCTGCTGTGCTGGCCTGCAGAATGCAGTGGCCATGGTCGAAAGCCAGAAGGCAGTACTGTTTGCCAGTGTGACAATGCCAGGCCTGCCGTGGGAGAGCTGGGCTGGACAGGAGCAGAATGTGATCTGCGTAAGTCCCCAAAAGCAACTGCAGCTGTGTTTCAAGGTCTCCTACGCAGCCATCACCCCTGGAGCTGAGGTGCCCAGTTTTGAAGGCTCAGATCAGGGCAGACCAGCAAAGTTGCCCACTGCAGGTGTGCTGGGCGCCTCAGCCAACGGCAGTGACATGGCAGATGGGTGCCGCCAGGAGCACTGCGATGCCCTGGAGCCAGAAGGATGGTTCTGCTATCATGTTGTCCTGCCCTGGATGTGAGCTTTCGGCTGGGGGCCCAGCTAGGAGCAGCCGGGTCATGTGATGTCTCATGTGCTCAGAAAACGCAGCCTCACTGTACGGCAGGCAAAGTCAGCACAGGCCGCTGCATGCAGCAGGTCCCTGCGACCCCTGGCATGGAGGTCGGCCCTGGGCACTGTCCCCATCACCCCATGCGTGCACGAGTCTGTGCTGCCACCTGCTGCAGGGGGCCACATAGGTGGAACTACCTAACTATGCAGCTGGCAAGGACCTCCGAGGACCCAGCCGGCGATCCAGACTTGTATGGCATGTTTTATGGAGGGGCAGCAGCGCAGGTCAGCAGCAGACTGCCACCAGGCACAGCACAGTAGTCTCTGTGCAGCCTGCGGCCTGCCACTTCTAAAAGTCATAGCAGCGCATGTCTGCCTGGCAAGAGGCAACTATGAGCCCAACATGCACACCTAAACACAGCACTGCGATTGCTTGCGCCCCCATCTCTGCACAGCGTGTGGCCTGCTGCCTGATCCCACAGAGCAGCCCATGTTTTAGTGGCTGCCAATGAGGCTGACAAGCCCCTGGCTCCTGCAGGAAGCCCACCCCAGCCGGCAGACGTACAGTTACAGCTTCAGGGAGACCAGCAGCGCCAGCCGTGGCATTGTTACCAAGCGGGTGGCCAAAACTGACTTTGCATCTGATGACTATGATGGTAGGCCTGCCCAGCTGTTGTTCCCAGTCACTTGCACCCTCGAGGCTTACTGCCTATAAACTGTGGGATCACTTGTCTCTGCATCCAACCTATGGGTTGCCTGTCTCCCTGTACCGTGACAGCAATCACAGCGGCTGACGGGTTCCTCTGCTTGCAGGCGTGTACATCTGCGTCAAGGCCTATGGCAGCGCCAACAGCTCCTATGCGGTGCGAGCTATCAGCACAATCTGTCCCTCAGACTTTGCCCTAGACGGCACAGAGATTCTGTGCAGCTCCAGGGTGGATTCACCAGAAAGCGAGAAGCACTTTTCAGAGTGCACGCCTGACGGGCAGTGCGTTTGTCGAGCGCAGTGGGCCAAGCCCCTGCCAGAGGTGTACCACGGTGAGCTGGCCAGGCAGCAGGGGAAGTGGAGTTGCTCAGCAGCAATCTGCAGCAGGAGGCTGCTTCTTGTTGACAGCGTGTTGGGCAACGGAGAAAGCGGTGTTGCACACTGGAGCTCTCAGGCAGGAGCTTCTGGTTGACATCATGCATTGCTGAGGGCTGCTGGGCCAGCAAGGCTGCCCATTCAGCAGCTCCCAGGCTATTGCTGAATGTCAACCCCTGCCGGACAGGTGGGTTTTACCATTTCACAGACCCAGCCATGCTGCTCTGCAGATCTTGGGTTTGAGGACTGCTCAGCGTCTGTGGTCCAGATCCCCGACTCAGACCTGTCCACCATCAAGTCCTATGTCCAGGAGCATCAGGTTGTACCCGCCAAGGCGTGGGCCTTCTACGCCTTCAACGTGACAGAGCAGGACTACCAGATCGTGGTCAACCTGGCTGCTGAGGAAGACTCTCAATGTGAGGGGGGCTGCCTGCCTGTGTGCCGCCCAGGTGTGTAGTGCTGGCATCTGAGCTTACCAGCAAACATCAGCAGCAGCAAACATGTCTAATGCTTCTGTGTGCTCTGTCAGTGTCCCAGCGTTGAGATTGTCTGACAGCCTTGTGGTGCGCTGCTGGCCTCTCAGCACACTTACAGTGTGAGCAGCCGCGTGCAAGACTGGTGGCGTTCTGGTGTGCTGCTGGCAGCTGAGCTGTTGCGCGCTGAGTGCAGGCAAAACCGAGGCATATTTTGAGCTGTATCTCCAGTATGGGCAGCCACCAGGGTGGCACGTAGACCAGTGGGCCTTCAGGTCAGCCGGCTGCTGCCCTGCTGCAAGGGCCTGCTTTTGCTTGCTGTCTGTTGCAAGCCAAGCATTGAGTGCCAGAGGAGGCCAAGCTCCTCCCCTGCCTGTGCCTGCTTTATGGTGGCAAGCGCTTGATTCACGAGAATGTCCTTTTGCCTGCCAGAGCATGCTCAGGCACAGGCTGTGCTGGAACTGCTGGATGTGCAGTGTTGATGCTGCATGCAGTTGACTGATGTGGGTCCGCAGCAGCTCACAGTCTGGCCAAATGCATGCAGGCCCAGCTGGGATTACATGGCTGATGACGGGGACCTGGAAGTCAAGTTTGACCGCACTTCTGACAGCTGGCAGGCCGGTAAGCGCAAGTACTGGCCATGTGCAGGGGCTGTGACTGCTGCACTGCAGGCGATTCCTTGCTGGCTGTGGCTGTCCAAAAGGGCCAAGCTGTCTGCTTTAACTCCAGCATTGCATCCCCCTGGGGGAATCTGACAAGTGTCACCCTGTCTCCTGCCCCGCCTGTGACTGGTGTGCTGGCAAGACCATGACCTTCGGCTCTGCATCAGGCCCTGCCTGCTGTGGCGGTTCACACAGACCAAGCTCTTTGGCTGCCACCTTGCCTGCGTCTGGTGACCCACTGTGGCCACTGTGCCTGATGCAGGGACCTGGTACGCTGGCATCAATGGTGACGATGCCATGGAGTGCAAGTTCACCCTCTCCATCAACAAGTTCGACTGCCCACTCAACTGCTCAGGCCGTGGGCGCTGCATACACAACACCAATGGCACGCATACCTGCCTGTGTGATGAGGTGCGGACAGTCTCTGGGGTATCGTGCTTAGTGGTTCCCCTGCTGACCTTGAGACAAGGAGCTTGCTTCAGCTGCTCAGGTCATGGACACTGCAAGCTCATCCCATTGGTACCTGCGTGTGTGATGAGGTGCCAGCACTGTTTGTGTTGTCTGTCGAGGGTTTGTGTTGTCTGTCGAGGGCTTGGTTGGCCCTCGATGCCCCTAGGCAAGGCTGCTTTTGACTCTTTCTGTATGTGGGGGAATGTCGAAAAGCAGCATGACACCAAAGCTGGCAGAGGCCCTCACGTGAGTGCTGTCTGCTGTGCAGCACTTTCTGGGAGAGGACTGCTCTAGTGAGTCAGCTGGCCTGCAGTACGGGCGCCCCGTCGTCCGGGAGGAGAGTGCCTTCGAGTGAGCAGCCTATGAGACAGCAGCATTCCTGCAAAGCACCCCGCTGACCTGCCGTGCAGCCTCTGATGCCTGTGATCATGGGCAGCATATACGCAACCGCCCTCTGTTGCATTCGTTTTGTTTGGTGCCCAGTATTTCCAGAGGAGACCATTGTGTAGCAGGTGAGGACTCCCTCCCTTCGCCAGACCAACAGATCATGCATCCTAGTACTTTTGCTGAGGCGCCTTTGGCTGCATGGTTCATGGTACTGCACAATAGTCGGCCGCTGTGCCCATGCCTCACCGTCCCAGCCTGCTTGCCTGCCATCCAAGGTGCTAGCCTCTCCACCACTTGGACAGAGGTGTGACTGCGCCTCACAAGGCAGCAATTGCTGTTTTGTGTCCCCTGATGCTGCCTGGATGCAAGCCCCCATACTGTGCATGCAGAGCTGTGGCAGGGTAGGCCTGACGCTGTCGTCATGCTGCCGTGCACCCTTTGTTTGGGTTCTGCCCACAGCGAAGGATTGCGGATAGATTTTGGACACACCGCCATGCTGCCCTGCAGGTATGAGTACTTCCACCTGCCCCGCATCACGGAGGCCCAGATCAAGAATAATGTGGAGCTGGTGCTGGCAGCCTCGTTTTCTAGCTCTGAGGGCTACTCTGAGTGGGTGGCTGCCCGCCCAGAGCTGTTGCTCATCAAGGTCAGCCTGGCAGGCAGGGGTGGGTCATGTCTGGGGGAAGCTAGTGCTGTGTGCTTGTTGCACATTGCCGACCAAGTGTAAACTCATGCTGCAGTGTCTTGCTCTGCGGTGGGGTGGCTGTAGTGCTCGACATGGCTGAAGGCTCTTGCCAACTTGTGTTGTGCAGAGCATGCAGAATGGGGACCACCCTACCAACACCAACTTCACCTTCAAGCAAGCAATGGAGCGGCAGAATGAAGTCTTCCAGATCACTGTGTGCCCCTCTCAGCTCCAGCATGTAAGCAGCTGCCTGCTTGCTGGCTGCCATGGCAACAACAGCGAGCGTGCATGACACCTGATGCACCTGATTCACTCTGTGTGACGCTGCCATGTCAGCGCACAAGCTGCCCACATCCCATGCTGAGCAGTGCTGCCATGTGGCCCTCTAGAGCCATCTGCCTCAGCCTGTGTGACACTGCTGTGCAGAGCACAGCTGCCCCAGCACCAAAGCAACTGTCGTCAGGCTCCCCTTGCATGCAGGCCGACTGGCGGGCAGCAGTGTTCAACCCCATGCGCCTGTACAAGATAGCCTACAACCTGACGCTGTCCAAGCAGGCATTCTGCCTGAACGACTGCAGCGGGCATGGCACCTGCAGCGAGGACGGCGAGTGCCTCTGCCACGAGGGGTGGCAGGGCGGGGACTGCTCTGCCAACCCGGCTGCCACATGCGTCCAGGGGGCGCGGCGACCCACCCACCAGTGAGCCGGCTGCTTGCATGCACAGCCAGGGTGGCCAGGGCCCCCCTGTGTCATGAGGGGCGACAGGGCAGGGACTGCTCTGGTCAACTTGTGTCCAGCGGGCGCAGCAAGGCGCTCACCATCAGGCCTGTCATCAGGCTGCTTCCGTTCCTGACGCAGGGAGTCAGCGCCTGCATGCATGGTCAGGCTGTCTGACGCAGGGAGCCAGCGCCTGCATGCATGGTCAGGCTGTCCCTGGTGCAGGTGTGCAAGCACCTGCCCCTCTTCAGGGCAGCATCCAGGGCATGGTCCGATGGCGCAGGCTGTTCATGCTCCTGCATCCAGGGGTCCTGCCCACCGCGCGGGCTGGCAAGCAAGCGAGCGCTGGAGCAGGCCACAGCAGGGCTGAGGGTCTGCTGCTGCCTGCAGGACGGGGTGCTGGCAGCAGTGCGTGTGTGGCGATGACCCAGCCAGCTGCAAGTTTGCCGATGAGTGTGTAGCCTTCACAACTGAGGACTTTGGAGATAGTGGAGATGCCTGCAGCAATGGGGAGGTGCTGAAGGTGTGCAGTGAATGTGTTTGGCTCTTGTCAGCAGCCTGGACATCAGGTGAGTGTTGCGCCTGGCTTGTCAGAGTGTGTGTTGCTGCCTGCGCCTTCTTGCTTGAAGCTGTGCCTGCCATGCAGGGCGCCAAAAGCACGAAGTCGGAGGGAGTCTTTGTGGGCGGCCAGTGTGTTCAGAGTTCAGAGGCCGACAGCCACAAGTCGTCCGCAGGGCTGCATTCCCTTTACGTGCTACTGTTGCTGGTGACTGGAGCCCTCATGGGAGTTGGAGGCCATTTTGCATGGCAAACTGGCGCGGTAACCATGTTACTGGATCGCATCCCATGGCTGTCGTCAAGAAGGTCCAATGCAAACAATCTGTTGTACTCAGAGCTCAGCATGGACACCAATAACACAGGATTCTGAAGTCTGCAGACAGTGCTCAAATGCATGCTATCATACTCTCAGGGTGGCAGTGAATCTGCTGGCGGTGATCTCGGTGAATGGTCAGTGCTCTTTTTCACTGGCTTTAATGAATTCATATGTGATACAGTGGCTGCTGAAACCCGACACGAACTGTCTGCAGAGCAGCTGAATATCCCTGGCAGCACCAGGTGGCACTGCGCCACAGGTTTGCAGAGTGACAGCTGAGATGAGTATTTGCCTGCATCATGGCAGTGCAGGTGCAAACCCATCTCCAGAGCAGCTGTACGCCTTAATTCACAGCTTGCGCCCATGACGCTTATAATCGAGATAATTGTCTATAGCCTTCCATACCAAAGGTCAATCAGACATGGATCACTTCTTAGTGAGACAGGAGTGTAGGGGTTGGAATACCTTACCACTCACCACTCACAGCAAACTTGTCGCTGTTCCACGCCTGCCTTTGAAACAGCCAGCATCATGCCACCATCCTGCACAGGTAATGTGTCCACCCTTTGATTGATGCAGAACACACTTCAAAAGGCAGTGGGCAGATTCATCCTGCCTGATTTGCATTTCAAGCCCCCGCTTGCACCTGGCTGCCGCATTCAGCGTGACATGCTGCAGGTGTAGCAATGCCTGCCACACTGCCCCAACCAGCCCTCTGTATGCGCCTCCCCAGCAGCCAGTGCGATGTTGCCAGCCTGCACGGGCACAGGACGATTGTGAGCTCACAGCAAGCAACACACCAAAGAGCACAGCAATCCAGCCAGCAGAGTCAGGCTGCACAACCGCTTCTCAAGCCAGTCCTGCACCTGGCTAGCGATCTCAGTTTGCCGTCTCCACTGTAAGATGCCGCAGGCAGTGCGCTGCCCGCCGCAGTGCCCTGACAAGGCCCTTGGGCACGCCTGTCCCTCCCAGGTCCATGCGCTGGAGGCTGCAGCTGGCCCAGGGCGGTGGCTGACCCTGCCCCTGGCTGGCGAGTGGGGGCCCCCTCGGCAGCAAGGCGCGTGCTGCCGGGCACCGGCAGAGGCTGGCCACCAGGCATGGGCTGCTGGTCTGCAAGCTAACCTGCTGCACTGCGATGTGGAAGTCCATCTGCGAGTGGCTAGCCTGATCACATTGTAACTGGAGGATGGCGCTGTGCCCAGCTTGCATCTGGGTGGCGTCATTGCCTGCTTGCTGCGCACCAAGCTGGTGACGAGTCAGCCTCCTAGCCTCCCGGGCAGCCTCAAGCTGGCTGCAGACTTGCGCGACCGCGCTGCCTGCTGCAGTGCTGCACAGGGGCAGGTCAGGCCAGGCCTGCAGAAGGTCCCACCAGGGACTGGTGGGCTCGTAGCGAGCGCCTTGAGTGTCCAGCAGGCTGTGTTGCATGTGCTGCCCACTTGCCTGCCAGACGAGATGCAGCTGCAGCCTGCCTTGAGGAGGCAGGCAGCTGCAAACAAGGTCGGCCGCATGGCGGAGCAGCTGTTGCAGCTCCAGCAGGCTCTGCAGCTGCCTTCTGCACCCTTCTGGAAGCGCCAAGGTGTGGCGCAAAGAGGCTGAAGGCGCGCTGTGAGAGGTATATGTTGAAAGCAGCAGGCCTGTTGCTGCCTGCTCCTCACGCAGGAGCTGCTCCAGGGGCCTGCGCATCTGCTGGTACAGCAGCGCTGCTGCGTGCGCCAGGAGGAGCTGCTGCCACTGCTGCTGACCAGCGGCCTGCGCAGAATTTATGATGCATGCCAATGTGAAACTGGTTGTGCTGGTCCACATGACTGCCTTGCCATCCAGCTCGAGGCAGCCCTGCTGCAGGGCAGGCAGGAGGCTGCCCAACAGTGCCACCAGCTGTTGCAACTCCTGACAGGGAGCTTCGCCTGCAAAGGCCAGGAGATTGCATCCTGGGGATATGATGAGGATGGAAGCGGGCATCTGCATCTTGCCGTTTCGTGACCTAAACCAGTGGTTGACTGGCTGTGCCTAGGCGTTGTTGCGGAACGAAGGCCTGAGCAGCTCTGCATAGGCTTCGCAATTATCTAGAGTCTGTTGATGCAGCCTCTGACCGGCAGGCCCTGCCGGCAACTTGTTCTACATCTGCCGCTCAGGCAGCAGAAGAAGCATGGCAGGCAGCCCAGATCTGCAATCCCCGCTCAGTGCCGCATGTGCAGAAGGAAACAGGGCAGATTGAGGCGACAGCTGCATTGCCAGGCCAAGCAAAACCCTGATCGGTCTGGCCTGTATGAGGGCCTGGGGTGGGCGCTGGGCGGGCAGCAAGGCAAGCTGCTGCTGCTGCCTGCACATGACCAATGGTGTCCGCAATGTCCGCTGCAATTAGCCTGGCACTTTGACGAGCTGGCACCATTGTCCCCCAAGAGAGCTCTTGTCTGTTCATCTGCAGGCAATGAAGCAGCCGCCCGAGCGGAGCAGGAGCGCCTCCAGCAGCAGCAGCTGGAGGATGCGCTGGACGAGCAGGAGCCCCAAGCAGAGGATGCAGAGCATGCAGAGGGGCGCGACCTAGACGACATGTGGGAGGGGCAGGACTATGTGGGCATGGAGGTGGGGAAGGAGGAGGTGGACAGGCTGCTGGAGAAATACAGCGATGCCGAGTGGATCGAGGTGGACGAGGAGGAAAACAGGCGCATCCCTTTCCATAGGTCAGCCGCCATGGCTTTAGCATACCCATGCCCGCTGGTATGCCTGCTGGTAACCTCCTGGCTGCATGCGATTTGCTATTGCTACAAGAGTCAGGCGGTGCCCACCAGATGGTTTGAAACTGGTTTTGTCAAGGTGCCAGAGGGTTTGATGTGTCTGCTGTTGGTAGCCAGAGCAAACAACATGCAGGCACACATGAATGGCGACTGAGAGGCTAAGTTGCTTGTGCCAGGCGCCTGCTGGTTGCAGCTAAGGCGACATAGATGGGCTTGGATTAGCTTGTGTGCCACAAGGCATCGCAAGAATTTTGAGGAGATTTTGCTTGTGTGCAGGTGCCTGCAAGTTGCAACCAAGGCACATGCAGACTTGTGCTGTACAAGGTGCTTGAACATGGCTCGCAGAGTATGCTTTGCTTGTGTGCAGACACCTGCTGGTTGCAGCCCAGACGGGCTGCACTGATGGGGCTGACAAGGGCTTTGAGAGGAATCTCATTCTGCCTGTGCACAGGCGCCTGCTCACAAGCAAGAAGAAACAAGTCAGCTGTCGCCTGCTCACAGGCAAATGAGAATCCTCTTGGCTGATCATCTTCTTGCTCACTGTGAGCAGGCACCCACTGGCTACTGATACTTCTTGCTTGTAAGCAGGCGCCAGCTGGCCAAGGCTGGCCACACAGACGGGGCTGAAAGCCCAGTGTGTGCACACTGACATCATAAGATTTTGGACAGAGCTGCTCTCTGGTGTGCAGGCGCCTGCTGGTTGCAGCCAAAGCAGGCGACATACAGTTGGCTGAGAAAGTCATTGAGGAGATGGACAACCAGGAGGTGAACTTGAAGGACTACCAAATTCCACCAATGCCCCTGGGTCCCCGTGCAGTGCACATGCTGATGACCGCATATGTTCGCGGGGGGAACGTGACAGGGGCGCTGGACGTGGCTGGCAGGATGCAGAACGATAGAGGTGGGGTACCACATCACCAGTGGTGTAATTTACCTGACTGACTGCCATCAGCAGAAGCTTCAGAACCGTCCATTACGAGCTGGGTTGCTGCTTGAGCAAGACCTCTCAGCCTGCACAGGGCGAGCGCTGGAGGCAGGAGACAAGATAATGTGTCGTTGAGCTGAGAGTCTGCATTGCATGCTCGTCTGCTGGCAGCAATGATCTTGAAGTGAAGCGCCCAGCCAAGTTCTGGTGCGCCCTGAACCTGGCTTAGGACACCTGGGAACACTGCAGATGACCGACATGATGCCAAGCCTGCGGGAAGGGATGATGCAGAAGCATGTACCCGGCCATACACGTCAGTGCCTAGGCAGGCACTGTGCATGGCCAGAGCAGCAGTGATGATTTGATTAGGAGAGCTTCAGGCTGCTCAAGCTCCCGCCCTGCGTGCATCTGTGGCCCCATAGACCATGCTGCAGCTGTCCAGGCACCATGCATCCCCTACCCAAGGACCTCTCCTTTCACTATCTGGGGCGTGCTGCGCTGCAGGCATTCCACTGATGCAGGAGAGCTTCAGTCTGCTCATCTGGGGGTTCATCCACCAGGCAGAGCCTGACTTTGAGGCAGCCGAGGAGGTCCTGGAGTCCATGATGCAGACCGAGCTGCGCTGGGACTGCCGAGAGGCCTGGGTGAGCGCTCCACCTGCAATTTCAAAACAGTGCATCATGACGCTGGCATGCTCAAGCCAAAGCGTTGTGCCACTTGCATGCTGTACTGGACTTCGTGCCACACATCAAAGGCACTGGGATTGCCGACAGGTCTGGGTGAACACACTGTTGGGGACTGCTCTTGTCAACATGAGTCCCTTGAAGTTGACAGCATGCTGCCTGCATCCTGCACAGCTTCTGTCCAACAAGTCAGATGGCTCTCTAAAGGGTTCCGCAGCAAGGTTCTGGCTCATAAGCAGTAGCAGTGCTCTGCCTGCCTCTGTTGGAGATACAGCTGCTTGCTCCCTGTCCCCAAGTGGAACACTGCAGTGACTGCTGCTGCCAGGGGACCTGGCCCACGTGGCCGTCCTGCAGAGTGCCCTGATGTGTGCCGCCTCCTGCCTCTCGTCCCCATTTATTGTGGACTGCTGTGCCTGCCAGGTGACGTTGACCAAGGAGCTGCTGCGTGCCCACCGCTATGACCAGGCCCGTCACTGGCTGCTGAGCCGCGAGGAGGATTGGGCGCCCTCCCCTGAGCTGTACTGGGACTTCCTGCACTTCCTGGGGGCTGCGCCAGGTTCTATCATGCTGGACGAGGCAACTGAGGAGAAGTTGACCCCTGAGGTGAAGGTGGCTCCTGCCAGTGTCTCTCGCAAGCATATTCGTGCTGCAGAGGTTTGCCAAGCTGGCTTTTCGAGGTGCCCTTCCACCCAGCTGCCCGTCGAGGTGACAACGTACAGCAAAGCAGCACAGGCTGACATCTGAGGTTTGCAGCTGCCTGCCTGGGGCAGGCGCTCTTGTGCCAAAGCAGATACAGTTACAAGCTGGCACCCGACGCCCGCCTGCCTCCCTCGGCAGACTCCTGTCATGCAACGCGTTGTCTGCCTGCTTCAGCATGTCAGGTCGTGTAGCACAGCCGCACAGGCTGACCCCTGCAGAGGCTGCCACCCGCCTGCTTGGGCCACACTTACATGAGGAAGCGATGGCGCTGGCAGTGTGCACTGTAGCACAGCATCACACAACCAGCTTTGAAGATGAATCACCTAGAGGTCTGGGGTTGCAGCCCGCATCCATGCGCTGGGAGCCCCATGTCACTCGGCATCTGGCTGTTCCATACTCTCTCTGTGGGGGCCACACATCAATTTCAGGACTTGCTGCCCAGAGTGGCAACTCTGCCTGGCAGCAGCTTCAGCTTGAGCCAGTGCTTGGACCGTGCCAGAGTTCAACACCCTACATGTCCCATGTGCAGGACCTGCTGGACACTCTGGGTACCCCTCCACCTGGCTATGAATGGGAGTTTGGCACTGGGGAGGATGCCTTTGACATCGACACCGGGGAGGATATGCCGGAGGCCGCCGAGCAGGACGAAAATTTGGAGGACATCGAGGAGTTTGAAGATGAGGCAGCCTTTGCTCAGGGCAGCCAATTGTGGGCAGACCTGCGGGAGAGCATCATGCCCAGCAGCAGCGAGAGCGGCTACAGGGCCCTCACCCACGTGGAGGCACTCCGCGAGCAGGGGGAGCTGTACCGCATGATGCAGGTGCAGTGGGAGGGTTGCCAGTGAGCAGGCCAGCTGTCGGCCAACGGTTGGCGGCCGAGTGTGCCTGTCAGCAGACATTGCCCTGCCAGTGCGCTTGCTTGGGCAACAGGATGGCACTGCTGTTCCACTAGACATGCCCCCTGCCACAGAACTTGACCATGCAGTATGCTGATGTTGCTACTAGATTCAGGCATTGCCAGGCTGCAGCTGTTGTTGCCAATTTATCAGTGCTGCTGCTCACATGGCGCTAGCTCTTGTTGCGCACAACTTCTACTGGACAGTCACACCTAGAGCTGATTGCTGCCACCCTGCAGCATGATGGCGTGCCCATCCACCTGGTGCACGTCCAGTGCATCCTGGATACGCTGCGCGACATGGTCCTGGAGGAGGTGAACCCTGCAGAGGCGCCCATTGTCCTGCGCGGCGCCCAGCCCCTGGACGCGCTGGAGGGCTGGATCAAGGACATGGAGGCAGAGGTGGACGGCCTGCCTCCGCCAGGGTTGGATGCATTCCACGCCTGGGGCGAGGTGAGATGCAGGCTGCCAAGGGGAGAGGTGCTGACAGTTTTGCACCTGCATGCTGAGGCCTCTGCATGACGGGCAAGGATTAGGGGGCGGCAGTGGAGGTTGTGCCGGCTGCAGGTGCCGCCACAGGCCTTGCGGGCTGCCCCCGCCGGGGCTGCATCTGATATGGGAGGCGAGCTGGAGCAGCTGGTCTGCCAGGTTGTGTGGCTGCAGTATGCACACACAGCAGCTTGAGCACAGACCTGCAGTCTGCTCAGAGGCCCAGCTTGGGAGCTTCTGCAGGCCTGACCGGCCACGTGCTGATTGTCTGCTGCATCTGCTGTTCAGCCAGCACGATGGTCTGCTCACAGTTTCTGCAGAAGGTCGGCTTGCGCCCACTGATCCTCGCAATATACCCTGAGGCAGACATGCTGCACATGCCCATCGCTGACTGCCCACATCTCCGCACTGCAGGCCCTGCTGACTGTCAACAACGAGTCAATGTACATGAAAATGAACCTGGCAAACCAGATGATGGCCTCGCGGGGCCTGGTCCCGCAAGGCAGGTGGCTGGGCTACATGATGACTGCGCACATGCTGGAAGGGGACCTGGCGGTGAGTCCTGGGGACCCCTGCAGCACCAACAAGGCTGGTGTGCTGCGCTTGATGGTGCGCTTGCACCGGCACCAGCAGGCCGCCAAGCCTCTGCTGAGGGGAGCACACCTCTGCCTGTCAACCGCTGCACCCTCTCTCAATCAGGTCTGTAAGGCAGACATGTCTGCTGCGATACCCTGCAGAGCTCAACAGCCCACTTTTGAAAAGGCTGGAGGGGCCCCATCTCCCCTTTGCTTGCTGCCCCTGAAGTGCCTCTGGGCTGGCAGGAAGCGTTCAGGCATTATTCCTGTATAGTCTGCTCACTTTGGAGCGCAGCACAGCATGCCTGACAATGCTAGGCTGGCCCCCTGCAGGACGCAATGGCCCTGTTCGACCGTGCCCGTGCAGCCTCTCAGGGCTGGGTGGCCATCCAGCACTTGCCTTCAGAAGTGCTGGCTGACATTCTGGTCAACCTGGCCCTGGAAGGGGAGGGCGAGGACGTAAACGCCGTCCTGAACGCCATGTGGCTGGCCAACCGCCATGTCCCCAAGCAGGCCTACCTGACGGACGAGGATGGGCGCACCTTTATCAGCATCTGGCTACAGGTGTACTTTGCCTGACACACCGTGACTCCTGCGGCCTGCATGAGGTTAAGGCATCACATTGTCACTTCTTCGTCTGGAAGTTGCTGCTCATGGGCCAGGAAAGTGTGGCCGGACATGCATTGCCGAGAGGCCAGGCACTGCTGAGCCCTACTCGGCCCAAGCGAGGCCCCAACAGCAAGACAAAGCTTCAGACAAGCAGCTGCTTGGCGGTGGAACCCAAAAGAGGGGCTGGCTGAGGTGTTTGAGGAGTGACTGAGATCCTAGGGTTGGTCCCAGCCTGCCAGCAGTAATGCCTACACTGAGTCATTACCTGGCTGGCTGCAGAATGAGGGGGCGCTGGCTGAGGAGGATATGGTGCCGGAGGAGTGGCTGGAGTCAGATGACGAGGAGTCAACTGACTTGAAGTCGCCTCCAGAGGGCCAGACTGGGGAGGCAGGGGGCCAGGTGGCAGGTGGGCTATCTGCAGGGGCGTGGGGGAGCAGGTGGCCAGACAGCAGGGCCTGTCGCAGTCCTGCTGACATGTGCTGCATGTGGAGGCCTGGAGACAGACGGTGGGTGGGCTGATTGGATGAGGCCTCTGCGTCAAGACCACGACAGTGTGCAGGCTGCCAACCTTTGCTATCCCAGATCGCTGCCCAGTTGTGCCTGCTACACTGCTGCTCTGTGCGTACAGAGCTGGACGCCGCCCGGAGTCCCACCCTGGTGCTTGTCACATCTGCGCACTCTTGCCAGCGAACCTGCTCGCTCTGCGCATGCAGAGCTGGATGCTGTCCAGGACAGGTCCCTGGTGCTGGTCCCACTGGACGACCTCCCTCACGCCCTTGGCGGCGATCCAGTTGCGATTGGCCGGCAGCGGCATGTGGTCTATGCAGAGCACGCTGACCCTGACAAGGCCGGCACCATTGTCCCCATCAGCAAGATGTCCCCAGAGCAGTACAAGGCTGAGCTGAGGGCGCGCAACCTCCCTACTGAAGGCGCCAGGAATGACCTCAAGAAGCGCGTGCAGGTGCTCAGCTTCTGCTGCTTGAAAAGGGCTGCATTGGTCATGCTTGAGCACTGCTGAGCTGAGCGTTGCGCTCAAGGCAGGCACACGTGCCCACAGAAGGACACCAGGCACCACCTCAAAAAGCGTGACAGGTGGACCATCTGGGTGTGCAGCCTCTATGGCTTGGTTGGCATCTTCGCCATTGCTGTGTGTGGTGCCAGATGCCTCTGGCTGGGCGGTCAGCACCCCTCATTTGACGCCTGGTTGCATGGCTGCTGCCCTGTCCGTGGGCGGCCCTGCGGCCTGAGGTTCAGCGTCCCTTGCACAAGCCAGGCTGCACAACTGCTGCTATTTGCATGTGATGCTGCCTGCCAGTGGAGCCTGACTTCCGGCTGCACGCAGGCTTGCTGCCTGTCAAGCAGCAGTCTGCCCATCCTTACTGCCTCCGCGGCTTGCCTGCAGGCTGCCCGTGCTGCAGACCCGGTCGACATCAATGAGCAGCTGCGCCGGCGGGAGGTCCTTGGACAGAAGCGGGCGGCCACCCAGATCACCAAAGAGCTGGAAGTTGGTAGCAACAAGCAGCAGAAGAAGGTAACAGCTGGCGCCGAATTGGTGGCATGATTCATCAACTGGCTTACGTTGCTACTCAGGCTGTTCCATCATAGGTGACTGCCTTGCCTGCAGCCTGCCTGCCTGGCCCCTTGCAGATCTATATGTGTGGTCATGCTTATGCTGACAATAGCACACTGGGACGGCAAGCCCTGTGACTTGTCAGGCTGTGCATGCTGAAGGCAGCCAAGACAGGTGACCCATGCCTGCTCAGCGCCCCTCCTTAAGCCCAGCAGCAGGGAGGTGCTCATGCACATGGCTGCTGTGGCTTGTCTCCACTCCCCTCAATGTGCTGTGCTGTCCCTTTAGACTGAGAAGAAGGACAAGTCTGGCAAGGTCGCCAGCCGCACAACAATCCTGGAGCAGCAGTGGCAGGGGGGAGCGCCTGTGGAGGAGCGTGTGCTGGCCGTGAAGGATGATGTTGACGATGATGACCTTGAGCTGAGCGGCTCAGGTGAGATGAGGCGCAGGATCTGCTGAACTTGCGAGGGAGCTTCAGTGCCTGGGGCAGCGGTCTGTGCAGTCAAGCATTGCCCAGCTGGCGGCTCGCTGGGTCTGAAGGAGGCAGTTTCTTCTATAGACGACGGCAGAGAGAAATCCTGGGGAGCTGCCTCTGCGCTGCAGTCTGCTGTGGGGAAATGCTAGCGACAGGCTCTCCAGATACATGCAGTGCTCCCATGTGCAGATGATGACGCTAATGAGGAGGAGGATGCTGTGGAGATCGATGAAGATGAGGAGGCGCGGCCCAAGAAGGGCAGCGACGATGAGGATGATGTTGGGGACAGCACCCTGGGGGTCGTAGAGGACCCAGAGGATTCTCCAGTGAGCAGGGCTTTGTGTAGGGCTGGCCCTGCAGTAGCCAGGCCACACCCTTAGGGAGACTGCTGTGTTGCATCTCGAGACTGCTGCATGCCGCTGTGAGCAGCACCTTAGGCCTGGGGATATGCTTCATCAGGTGTGGGTCTGCTTCCTGCGCAGTCATGGCTGCGTGCGCAGCTGTGAGACGTGTGGTAGGCCTGGGCACCTGCTCTGCTGGGTGCAGGGCTGTTCAGCAGCTGACCTGCTAGTCAACATGGTCGTGCTCAAGTCCTAGTCCTCGTTGGGGCACATGCTTCTACTTTAAAGGTATCCTGAGAATTTTCGACCTACCAGCGCGCACACCACACACGTGGGCTGCAGAGGCTTGTGTGGGGAGCTTGGGGAACTGCAGGGCAGCCTTCAGTGGGACCTTGTGGCTGTGTGCAGCTGAGAGGACAGCTGTAGCTGGTGCCACTTGTGTTCTGCTCAGACAGAGGTCTTGCAGCTGCCTGCCACTTATACCCTTTTGCAAGCGCATCTGGCTTGTCCAGCCAAGCCTGTGAGCTGCAACACCTCGCCCGCTGGCGCATTCTTGCTCAGCCTGCAGCTGGCTACGCAGAAGCACAGTGGTCAAGATGTTGAGCTCCTTGTGCCTGAGGAGGCCTCTGAGTGCAGCACTGAGCTGACAACAAAGTGCCTCTGCCTGCAGACGGCACAGCAGGGCCATAGCTATGGAGTCCCTTGTGACTCAGGAGCATATCCGCACTGTCTTTCCCCTGGCAGATCAGACTGGTTCTGCCTGCAGGCGACACGGGAGGGCAGCGACGATGAAATTGATGAGTCCCCTGTGACTGAGGAGGACTTTGAAACAGAGCCCCGGCGCTCGCTGCGGCCATGGGAGAGCAAGCCCACGCCGCCAGCTGCAGACGATGTGGAGGATATGCAGCATGACCTCAAAGCCGACATGGCCTTCAGCATCTGCTTCTATGCGCTCAAACTGAGGCATCAGCCCAGTCCGGCCGATGTCCAGGAGTTTGGCAGGGTGAGCAGCCCATTGGTGGCCTTGTTGCTGCTTCTGCTTGCGCTCACTTCCCTAGCTGAGGCCGTAATACATCCCAGCATATGTCTAGAATCTTGGCCAGATTGCTTCCGTCCTCTCTTCTTGAGCCCAGCATGACACAGATTGCTTGCGTCAGCTGCTGTGTTTCATACAGATGCTGTGGATGGGCTCCATGGGTAGGCAGCTAAGTAAATGGGTCCTCAGAGCTGAGAGGGTGCAGTCCCGTGGATAGCTTTCCCCCTAGGACATGCCTCTGCCTGCAGGCTGGCTTTGACCAAGTCGTCAAGATGTTTGGTCAGGGCGAGGACATTGCTGACATTGGAGCATGGCAGTTCCAGCCGGACCTTCCACGGCCAGGCCTGACTGAGGAGGAGCTAGCTGAGCTCAGAGCTGCTGGGGTGCCAATACCTGATGACGCTGCTCAAAGCCTCTCAACGCAGCAGGCCTCAGCAGACGCTGCATTTGATGACTCTGCCGTTGCTTACAAAGTGCGTGAAGAGGGTCATGAGAATGACACTGCATATTCAGAGGATGGGGATGACTTTGAGGACTCAGAAAGCAACTCTGACTGACACAATTCAATGCTGATGAATTTGAAAACACCCGGACAGAAGCATGCCACTCCAATGTGAGCAGCTGCAGCCATGATGGTGAGGGCCGCTGCCACATACAAAAGAGGTGCAGGGCAGTTGCACATGGGTTGAGGCCTCATGGGGTGCGCCTCAAGCAGTATACAGCACCTGGTGTGGCAAACGCTGCTACTGCATGCGGTTGGGATGCAGCACAGGTGCAGCAAGGGCTGATGCCCTGGTGGTGCTTGAACACATTTGTGCAACAGCTTTCATGAAAGCTGCTATTTGTGGCATGTCGGGTGCAAGACATCTGCAGCAGGCTGACGGCGCTCAAGCATAATCCAGTGTTTGGCGTGCATGCTGCAGCACCTTGACCACACGGTCCAGGGTGGTAGTGTCGTCAGGGTGCTTTGTGTGGCAGTCCTGCGGCTGATAAGGCGCCGAGATGGTGACCTGCAGCATGGCGGCCAAGAGCTGCCAGAGTGCACCAGTCCCATGCCGTGAAACCTGAAGTTGCCAGCATGCATCAGGTTTGCCAGCATACAGTGTATGCTCTGCACATGCCTCATCACAGCTTGCAACAGCGAGTAATGCAGAGGGCAGCCCACCTCTCCCAGCACGACAATGCTTTGCCCCTGCCACTTGCAGGGCATTGTCTTGACCAGAGTGTCAAAGATGAACTGGCCCTGAGGAGTCACGCCCTGCCCAATCTTATCTGCCTCGCTTTGCGCAGTCTGCAGCAACAACGGTCAGGACTCAACTGCTGCCCAAGCCAACTGCCTGCCACCCCTCAGCCACATCAAGCTGGCCGGCTGCACATCTTCTGCTCTGCACTGCGTCATCAGCTGTCCTGCCTGTGTCCAGTATGAAGACACACAGCAAGCCTCTGTCCGGGTCAATGCAGCACACTATTGACAATGAAGGCTGCGTTTGTACCTGCAGTGCTCTGCTCAGCCTGTCCTGGCTACGCTGAGGGTCCACGTATGGCAGCGGCGCAGCTGCCAGGGGAAGGGCTGGCGGCTCACTTGAGATGACGCCCTGCAGCAGGCTCAAGTCCATCCCCTGTCTAAGGACTGTGGGTCAAAGCAATGTCAAGGCTTGCCTTGATCTGGCTCTTTCTGAGGAGTTGCAGGTGGTGGTGGAATGGTGTGCTGCCCTTCTGGCGCAGCAATAACATGTTGGCCTGCTTGTCATGCGCAAACAGCTCCCCTGAAACCTCCTGCAGCGGCACATCTGGCAATGACACATGATGGCCTCTGCACTGCAATGAGCCGTGCAGAGAGAGGGGCTCACCTCTCCTGATACAGTCTCCAGCACTAGCTGCCCTCCAGGGACCAGGGAGTCCCCAAACACATTCTCATTGTATTGAGCATGCTCTGGTGCCTGAGGCCACTGCATATTATTTTGTTGGTATTCAACTGCAGTATCACCTCTGCTGTGACACTGCAGATCCCTCGAAGTTTAGGTCGATGAAAGTTGCATAACCTGAAGCATTTAATCTGGCATTTCTTTAATTGAAGCAGGCGAATACAACAAAGACCCTCTGAGGCGCTCAACGTTGTCACATCTGTTGCTTTGCGTGTGATCCACGACTCAGGAGTGATCACAATGAACTTCAGGCCTCCAATGGGAGGCTTTGGCCAGCCTGCCATGGGTGGCATGATGGGGCCAGGTACCTCTAGCTGCATCTCATATCTGTACTAGCCGCAGAGGATGACCATGACGCCCCCTCTTGCAGGCATGGGCCAGCCTATGATGATGGGAGGGCCTCGGCCTGGCTACAATTCTCCCATGCCGCTTGGTGAGGCCAGAGCTGGCTACCACTTCTCAGTAGACCATCTGCTGCATGCCGTGCTTACTTCACACCCCCAGCACACAAGCCTGAGTGTACGGCGGCCCCCCTGCAGGTCCCATTGCAAAGAGCACAACCCTCTACGTGGGCAAGATCGCTCCCACAATCCCAGAGGACGTGATTCGCAGCCTTCTGGAAGCCTGCGGCACTGTCAAGTCCTGGAAGCCAGTGCTGAATGAGGATGGCAGCCCCAAGGGCTTTGGCTTCTGCGAATACCAGTCCCCCGAGGCGGTCACGCGTGCACTGAGGCTTTTAAACAACCTCAAAGTGGATGGGCAGGAGCTGCTGCTCAAATGCACCTCGGCCACTGAGCGGTACATCCAGCAGCACCAGGTAAGGCTCTGCTGTGTTTCAAGCCGGCAGCTTGTTTTGCTTCCCGCAGCAGAAAGTCTCAACGCTGGGCAAACGGCTGATGTCTTGCTCACTGTTGGGCCTACTGATGCGCGAGTGCAACTTCGGCAGTGAGGTCAAGGCCAGCTCTTGCCGCTCCTGTTGCTGCTCTTGTCATTCCTGTTGGGAGCAGCGAATGTGGCAACAGGGCAGGCCTGCCCACGCCAGAAGCTTGGGCTATCCACGCACTCTACTCGGCTGCCGGCTTTGTATAAGTCAATCGGAGTCTGCGTGAAGGTGCATGCCTTGGTGGTCTACAGCTAGCTAGGCTGTGCCTGTCTGCTGCCCCTCAGGCCGACCAGCACCCTGGAGGCGCCCAGCAGGTGCCCAGCCTCCTGCTCAGCTTGCTGCACAGGTGCACTAAGCAGAATTTGGCAGCAGCTGGCAGTCGACAGGTTGCCTCATGGTGCCACGCAAGCCCACAACCTGTGCTCAGCAGGCACTGTGTCAGCAGTTCGACGGCTGTGGTTTGCCTGAGCTGCCCATAGCTGGCGCTCAGCTGATTTCCTCAGCCTGCTCTCAGCTTGCACTTGCACCCTGCCCCCAAGCAGGCCCATAAGCAGCGCAAGAGCACCCAGGAGGCGCATGCACATCAATGAGTGTTGGCAGTCTACATTTCGGTTTTGCTGCCACGCAGGTTTGCCACCAACATTGTGAGGACTCACAGCAGGGACCCTGACACTGCACCTGCCCATACCTGACGAGATACACCTGTCAGTCAATCTGCGCTCCTCTGCAGGCCCACAAGCAGCGCGACAGCGCTCAGCAGGCCACAGCGAATGGCAAGCCTACAGACCCAGAGGGTGAGGAGGACGACGACAAGCTGGGCGCAATCATGGCCATTGTAAGTGCCCGTGCCGCCACGCAGCAGCCCCTCGCGGCGGCCCCCTCAGCCCAGCAGCAGGCACAGGATTTTCTAGCGGAGAGCCTGCTGCCGCCCCCCCCCAAGAAGGGCGGCAGCTCCGCAGCCGCCCCTGCTGGGGCAGAGGCAGACAGGCGGGACCGAGACCGCGGGGGAGAGAAGGAAGGGCGTGACAGGGATGGACGGCGCTCTAGGAGCAGCCGGGACCCTAGCAGGGACCCTGCACGGCAGAAGGAGCTGGAGGATGAGATGCGGCGCAAGCAGGCCAAGCGTGAGGCTGAGAAGAAAGCTGCCGCCGAGCAGCACGAGTACGACAAAAAGGTGCTGGAGTGGGAGCGCCATGAGAGGTAGGCCAAACCCTGTAGCGCAAGTCTTGCATGGCCTGAGTCAGTCTGCATAAGGATGCCACAAAGCAGTGCCTTTGCACGCGCAGTTGTTGTCAGCTCAGGCTGAGTCGCTGGCTGGCTGGCTGCTGGCCGCCGGTGCAAGGCCCTCACAAGACTAATTCTGTCCTGTAGGCTGGCGCTGCGAGTGCCGGCGGCTGCAGCCAGCCGGCCTCTTGTCTGATGCTGTGTGTGGTGTATGTGCTGCTGCAGTTGACAGTGTGCTCTGCTGAAGCTGCTCAAGTCGCAGGGGGCTTGCTCGCCATGTTGTGCCTCTGGGGCTGTGCAGGGCCCGCCTGACGGCAGCGGCGGCCTGAGGGGCTGCCAAGCACACACCACTGGTTGCTTGCACATGGGTCTGCGGTGAGCGGTGTTGTGGGTCCTGCTACTGGAGAGCTGCAGCATGCGTCTTGCTGCCACCAGCCCTGCCTGTCGCACAGCTGCCTTGCCTGGAAGCACTGATGCAGGCTGCCCCAGCCGCACCCACTGGCGGGGCAGCCACTCTGCGTTGCACCGCACCTGTGGGCTTCCAGCCGTGCCTTGGCTGGGGGCCTGCAACTGTCCATGTGCCCAAAGGCAGCAGGGCCTGAGCAGTGGCTGGACATGGCGAAGAGGCTGTTCCAGGTCCGTCCCTATCTGCTGGGGCGACCCAGTCACGGCCGCCCTGATGCTCACCCTTGCTGTGCAGCTCATAGAGGACGCTGCTGCTTGATCACTCCAGCCTGGCTCCCCATGGTGCAGCTGCGGGGTTCAAGACAAGCATTGCCACCCGGCAGTGCAGCTCAATGGTGCAGACTGCTGCTTTGCCACCCTGCAGTGCGGTTGCAGACGCAGACTGCTGCCTTGCAGCACACACTGCAGGAATGTCCAAGAGCAACTCGCCTCAGCTTGTGCCTCCAGCGAGAGCCATCTGCTACTGCCAGACCCAGCCTGCCTTGCCCTTCACCCAGCCTGCCTGCCTGACTGCTGGCAGGCAGACAGCTGCCTCTGCAGCCATCTCCCCTCTGCTGACAACACCCCCGCACGATCCTGTTGTGTAGGCAGCGCCTTAAGGACGTTGAGGCTGCCCAGGAGGCTCTGCGCAAGGGCGAGAAGGACCGTGCTCGTGCAGTGCGGGCGGACAACGACACAGGCGACGAGGATGAGAGCATGGAGCCCTGGCTGCGCAAGCTCTTTGCTGCCACGTGAGCTCAGTGTTGAACTGCTGATGGGTTAGAGTCCCTTGTTCCAGCCCCAGCCAAGTCCAACATCTTCTCTTGTTCCAGCTTGATCTGAATGAGTCTGTGCCAGCATGCGCAAACACAAAGGCCCCAAATCTGCCCAGAGGCGCTCTCTTACCCTTTGGCTGAACACAACATGGTGCTTTTGTTGCAGCATGCACAGTGCAAGAGGGGAAAGGCTGCAGATTTGTCAAGTTCAGCTTCGAGTCCCCCGTCTCTCTGTGCAGCAAAGAACGTACTGGAACTGCAGCATTTGCGGGGGTGGGATGTGCGCTGTGCCCAGACTCTTGGTGTGAGCTCGCCATTCTCCTTCGAAACAGGCTCAGCAAGATGCGGCAGCGCTAGACGGGGACTGAGGCAGCTTTGAGTACCTCTTCAATCCATGTGCAGCAGTTCTGCTGAGACTGGCAAGGAGGATGCAAGAATCCCAGCCCTTGACATGACTTTGTCCTTGTCTCCTGCAGCAAGCGTGGCGAGACACGGCGGCGCAAGAGGGGCGAGGAGGCGGCCGAGGAGAAGGGCGATGCTGAGCGCCTGGAGCACCTGCGCCGCAAGCAGCAGCGTCGCATGGAGAAGGCAGAGGCTGCTGCAGCAGGTAGGTTGCCTTGCAAGGCGCTACTCTGGTTGGTCAAGCTGCCAGCTGTGCAAGGGGGGATCCGAGCAACACGATCGGAGGAAGGCAGGAGAAGCTGCCGCTGGTGGGCTGCCTGGCATTGTGGTGGGTTGTGCATCAGGTGGTGGCTGCCTGCACCACGGATGGCTGGGGCCCTGCAGGGGGCTGGCTGGTGCTGGCTGGTATGTAAGTGAGCTGTGAGGAAGTTCATCTGGCTATCTCTGCTGGCTACATCAGCACTGCTGGGATAGGGCAGGGGCCGATGTAGCAGGTGGCTGCCTTGCAAGGCCCTGTTTCAATTGACCAGGCTGCTGGCTATGCAGAGGGGATCTGGCCATGGGTGGAGAAGGCAGGATCTGCTGCTGCAGTGGGCTGCTTTTGCTAGATTTCTGCTGTGGACTTCAACGGCCAGCTGGCTGGGCCACCTGGTGGACAAGAGAAAGAGGCCGCTTCATCACGTACAACGCCTGGCTTGGAGTAGGTGGCGATCATGCTGCATTGATTGCGTTGCTGGCTGCTCCAACATGGAGGGCTGAGGCCCAGGATGTGCGCTGGTCGGCATCCCAGTCGCGTACGATGAACCTCAACTGGTGAGTCAGCTCGTGGGACCAGTGCCACCTGCGGACGGCAGCAGGCCGCTGGCCAGCAGCATACTTATTTAGTATCAAGCTGGCTTGGCAGACTGCTCGCTGCACCAGCTGCATGAGGGCAGCAGGGGCTGCGGCAGCGAATGGGCTGGCTGGCACTGTATGGCCTTGTAGTGTGATCCTCTTCAATTTCGCATGACTGCACTTGTAAGTAAATTGGCTCCATCTGCGCTCGCATGACGAAGGCTGAGGTTGCTGCAGCAGGGGGGCCTGTTGGGCATGCTGCTGGTTGGGGTGCTTTTGTGCGGTAACGGCGGCTGCAAAAGCTGGAGTGGCTGGCAATTTGAAGTGTTGAACTCAAGCCAACTTGGGCATTGTGGTGGGCGGGCTGGCAGCCTCCATGCAGTGTCTGTTGCACCAGGCTGCCCTACAGCAACTCTCTTGTGTTGCCTAGGAATTCTGAGCAAGTGGCTCAGCCTGCACAACAATCACACTGACTTGCCTGCCCTGCAGCCCGCAGCAAGTCTGAGCCGCAGCCCAACGGCGATGCCATTGGGGCAGAGAGCAGCCAGCAGGCATCCCGGCCCCCCTCCCGGTCCCCAGCTGCTCACACCGGCGGTGCCAAGATCGCACCTGATGATGCCATCATGCAGGCCATGCTGGCGCAGGTGAGCTGCCGCCTCTGTGTTAATTGATAAGATGCTGTCTGGCCCTGTGCAAGGCAATACATACTCCTGGCCTCCCTCTCATAACTTTCAAAGAGCTGACAAGCACTTAGGCTCTTGTCTTGATAGGCTTGGCAGAGACCCAGGTCCATGCAGTTGGCTGGATGCTGGGCTGCACAAAAATGATATCGCAGGCGGCGGGCATGGCAGAAGCACAGTTGTGGTTGCTTGCTGCATGTTGTGGCTGCCTGCTGGGCCGACTAGGTTTTCCTGGTGCAGGCACGGGAAGCCCCCACCGCAACCTCGCGCCTGCCTGCCTCACCACACAATGCAGCCGCCTCCGCGGGCCCTCCCGGGGCTGCTGAGCCGAGGCCACGCAGTGGGGGAGTGGCTGCAGCTTTTGGCGAAGATGATGAGGAAGAGCCCAAGCGCCGGCTCATCCCTCTGCAGTACACAGACGAGGAGCAGAAAGCAGCGGCTGCGGCAGCTGCGCAGCCAGCGGCTGCCCAGGAGGCTGCGGGGCCCGATGGGGGTGCAAGGGCCCAACAGGCCCAGATATCGCAGCTGAAGCAGTCGCTGCCGCGCAGTAAGGAGGCTGTGTTTGCGGCAACTATCAAGTGGGACGCCTATGCAGAGGCTCAGCCCAAGCTGGGGGAGAAGGTGGGCATGGTGCTGAATCATCAAGCCACCACTTGACCACCCAAGATGCACTTCCATCATTGCATCAGAGGTGGTGTGCTGCTAAGCCCCTTGCCGTCAAATTCATCACTACCAGATCTAGTCCTGCAGCATGTGAGTGCGAGTGCATGGCCTGTAACTTCACCAGGTCACTCCATGTTCATGCGCACCTGCCCAACCTGCAGGTGGGCAAGTGGGTGGGCGGCCAGATCGAGAAGCTGATGGGACAGGAGGAGGGCAGCCTGCGCGACTTTGTGCTTGAGTGCCTGGGGAAGCGCACCTCCCCAGAAGCACTGCTGGGAGAACTGGAGCCCATTTTTGGTGAGCTGAACGTCAGGATTACTGTGAGTGGATGTAACAATAACATAGCACCTGGTGACCGCGGCTGTCTAGTGTTGCTCCACTAAGCGGCTCTCAACACTACATTGCTGAGCTCTCTGGTGCTGTTTGTGGCATGCCGCAACCGCCGAGCTGCGCATGGCGCAGGGCAATGCTTTGAAGGGCGCCTGTGCTTGCTGCATTCGTGGTGTCTCACCAATGTCTGGCCTGCTCACCACAGCGCTGCCATGTGCCGTGCTCATGGACTGGCTGCATGCCTTGTGTATACCCCATAGTTGGTCTCTGTTCTGGTACATGCTTATTTGGTACACTGACTGAGTACTTGTGCACATCTGCTGCAGACAACGAGGCCGAAGAGTTCATCATTAAACTGTTCCAAGTCATCATCTATGAAACGGGGCGCTGGCAGATCTTGGGCCATGTCTGAAGGCTGCACAGCATACATTCATGCCCGCGCTGTGTTCTGATGCAGTGCCAGCTCAATTTTGTGAACTTTTTCTATCAGTGCATTCTGCTGGGACTTCAGTCTGCATGGCAGCTGTTGCCTGTAAACTTATCAGTTGCTGCATGCATTGTCATGACATGGAACCCCAGGCTGCAGCACAGACAGCAGACCTGCTGACGATAGCCAAGTGCTCTTGCTCTTTCATGGCAAGTGCTGCCTGTAGTCTTGCAATCTGCACATCATGCCAAGCTGGAATCAGTCAGACTGCAGCATACAGGCGCTGGCGACCGATGAACGATCAGCTTGCCTTGTTTTCTGCCTCAGCAGGCACAAAGTTGTGCTTGGCTTCATGATGCATCCACCAAAATAGTGCTATGCTGCATGCCCACAATGTCAATAAGACGGCAACCAGCATTGCATGGGTCTCCTGTTTCGACTGAAGCCTTTAGCGGCGGCCAGGCTGGCGGGGGCCTTATTCATGTGGCCGTTCAATGAGGATTCAGCTTCCTAATGCTGCTGTCCACAGCTGCTATCGGGGCACTTCCTTAAGGGAAACAAGCCAGAGGAGGCCTCTCCCTCCTGCCAGAGCTGGTGAAGATCTTGGACCAAAGACAGGCCTTGTGGGGGAGGCCAGGTTAAGCCCATCTTGGCAGTGGACAGCATGTATCCTGAGAACCCTTCACTGAGGCTTACCATGCTGCAGGATTGCAACAGCACCGCTTGGCACTTATTTGAGGCCATCGCCGGGCACTGGGCAGCTCACAACATTGCACTTTGTAGGGGGAGGCGAGATGTACAGCGTACAGGTATCAGCAGGCAGCAGTCTCCTGCGCGCTGCTGAGGAGTGCAATGCAATCAGAGTATATCCAGACTTTTGCCTGGAGGGTGAGCCAGGTGCCGCCTCTTTGGCCAGCTGCTGGCTTCTAGTTCGGCTATCCCAACTCTGACACACACGTCCCTTCAGGCTCCTGCGAAGCCTGCCTGTGCGAAGTGGCGGGAGGCGCACAGGAAATGGGGCCCAAGAGCATGGGCACCCCAGAGGTGTGCAGGTCTTGCTTAGCAGTTGTGCCGGAGTCTCAGACACCGGTGGAAGTAATGCTACTTGGAGAAGAGGATGTGTGGAGCACTGGCATGGTGTAGCTTGATGAAAGGGATCATGATAAGACGTTCATGATTTCCATGAGCTTGTCAACGCGGGGCCAGGCAGTGAACATCTCAATTGGGCTGGAGACTGGATTACGCAGGTCACCACAGGTCGCCTGTGTCTTTGAGAGGCCTGCCAAGGAAGCTGCTGCGCCTTCTGCCCTCGCTCATGGTACTCTCAGTCGGCTGCAGCAGTCACAAGGATCAAGCATCATGTCTGAACAGCAGGTCAGGATACAGCAAATTTAGTTGACAGGCTCACCGACAGCGGGTGCTGATTGAAGGAGTTGCGCATGGAGCTGACTCCAGTGTGCCCTCTGTTCCCGGCACACTTCCTTGCAGACCGCATGGCAAACTCGTCTGCAGAGCATGGCCTGTGTTCAGCCAGGCAGCATCATGGTCTCAGATAGGCCCCAGCCAGGCTCCAAGTGAATGTGTTACAGCCCAGATACCAGGCTGGACAATGCTCCTCACCAAACATGTTGTCTGAGGCCAGCTGCTCATCGTCAGGGACTTCAATGATCAACCCAGTTGAGCCCCATACCCCATGGGACTGGCAGAGAGGTGACCTGCATGGACCACAGAGATTGACATTGAAGCCAGAGTGTGCAGTTCTACTACATGATGATGCTGTTCAACACTGGCTGCCTCTTTAACAGACCTCCCCCATACCCATGCATGAGCGCATCGCAAGCCCTGTGCTGTACAGGCGACAAGCAATCGCCAGCACTGGCGGGCAATGGTGGCCAGTGTCCCTCATCATTGCTCATTATGCAAAGACCTCCGTTCCCACCTCTCCCCGCGGCACTCAGGCTCCCACTGGCGGGGGGACTGTGTGCAGCTTCCCACAGCAGATGCTGGCTGCGACTGAGTCAGTGGCTGAGGCTGCCTCTCAGTCAACTGCAGCACAGCTGGGCTGTGCAAGGCCGTCTGCAGGCAGGGCACCAGAATATTGAGGGCAGGCACTCGACACCTGTGAAGATAGCAACCATGCACACCTTGTTGCAGCATGTGCACCCCGCGCCTGGCAGGCCAATTAAGACCAAACCTGCACCGCTTGGCTTCGTCTTCTGGGTATCACTGACTATGCACAGCTGCTGGGTCGCACCTGCTGGGCTGAGCCTTCCTCCACATCGCACGGCACCCGGGGCGGCCTCCTCCTGCATGGCCAGGCAGTTGTGCCCATGTTTACAGACTGCAGCAGCACGCTCAGCAGCTGCGTTCAGGCAGCATTGTGGGGCGGAGCTTTATCACAATCATGTTGCCAATGTGCAGCGCTCAACTGAGCGCTTGCAGAGTTTCAAACAGACAGTCAAAACCATCAGCGCCCCGTGGCCTGCACCGCAGTCCGACCAAGGCTATGGGTGCACCTCTGACATGGACGACAATCCGCTGAGCAGCGTAGCCATCTCTGAAAAAGGATGGCGGCCTGTCACCACCAGAATGTGCCTGAAGTGAGACGTGCGCGCATCTGTGCCTCCCAGTCATGCATCGCACCTTGGGGCACTGTCAGCTGGCTCCAGCGCCTGCTGCCCCAGCTCCTGAGCAGAGGCCCGCAGCAAGGTCGGTGCCGACAGCTGCAGGGGCACATCTGCAGGCAGAAATTTGCTTGCAGCAGGCCTGACCCAGGCGCGTGCTAGAGGTGCGACAGGGAGTCCTGCCTGGCCGCATGCTGATCACTGACACTAAGATTATGGTTGTTTGCCAAGGGAAGCAGTGCCCCCCAAGATGTGGAACGACACATCGTGCTTTGAGTGCAGCTTTCTTCTTGGTATGGCCTGAGCCCAGGTGCCTTCCTGTGCAGGCCGGTACAGCAAGCCTCCCCCCACAGGCAGCTGGACTGCCCGTGCACTCACCCAGAGAGGGCCCTCCGGCTGCCCTGGGCAGCCCCCTTCCCGCAGCAGCGCTTGTGCTGTCCACAGACTCGCGCCACATCACCTCATCTGACATCCTCACATCTGTGCGCCGGGCCCCTGCTGGAGTCAGGATCCGCGGCGTGGCCAGCGATGACCTGCAGCACAGGCACCCACAGCTGCCCAAATGGAGCACAACCTGACAGCGCCCTTGGCACCTCTTGAGGCAGCTATCTTGCTGAGCATGCAGCATGGCGCTGGCGACCACCAGGAATGTCCTGCGGCACCCAAGCTGAGCTCTTGCAACCTGCACTGGCGGGCCACCGGAGCGCCATATACAATGAGGCAGCTGCTCTCGAGAGCAAGGTTGGTGGCTGACACAGTGTGCTGTCCATCTGTGGCCCTGCCAGGTGGGGCCACAGATGCCTTACAGAACAGGCAGCTGTCACGGGTGCTGTGCTTGCAGGCCCTCAGCATGGCGCCAGCTGCTGGGGCAAGAGCTGTGCCGAGCCTGAAGCCTGGCCACACATCAGCTGCCAGCACACTCTGACACGTGCAGCCCAGCAGCGGCAGCCGTCCTGCAAGGTCATGCTGGCTTCAACTCATCTTGCAAGGGCTCAGACACCAGCCCATGCCCTGAGAAACCATCTCAGTGACTGCCAGATAAAGCGCTGATGCCACTACGCATGCTGGAACAGTGCTGGAAGCGCCAGACCTGGGGGTGTCTGTGCCGCCGGCCAGCAGGTCATACAGGGCACTGGTGGCCTTGGAGCTGCCATGGTTGAGCAAGGCCGCCAGGCCTGAGGGGGCCGGGGGCTGCAGCGCTGCTGCCAGGCCGCAGGGTGGCACGACCCCGACAGCTGCACCCTGTCCTGGCTCCTGCTGCATCTGCCCCTGCATTCAGGCATGGAACAGCTTGCTACCTGGTGCATAGCCAGCGCTTGGGGTATTCGTCAGCATGGGCCCCACCCCGACCGGGAGCACTCCTGGACGGGAGCGACATTGCGCAGCTGCCCCTGTCAATTACGAGCAGTTGCAGGGAAAGCTTTCTCGTGACGCCAAGTCCCCTACCCCAATCCACCACCCCCTTCCAAACACCAGGCGCTTGGGCTGACCTGCTGAGGAGAGGGTGACGGCATGTTCTCCCGCCGGTGCTCAGAAGTTGTAGCAGCAGGCAGGGACGCCTCCGGCGCCGCAGACTCCAGGTGAGTGGCTGAGCTGTGCTGGCTGGAGGCTGGGGCCGGCCTGCTGCTCCCCTCTTTGGTGAGGGACCCCTGTGCATCCTCCAGTGCCTGGTGCAGGCCCCTGCAGGTCATGCACCGAGTCTTGGCAGGTACCTTGGCTGTTGGGCGATGAGCCAGACAGACGGCAGTGCAGCTGGAGGCGCAGCTGTGTGCCATGCAGGCCGACTGTGACGTCTTGCAATGCAGCTTGTATTAAAGCTCTCCACTGCAGTGCTCTGTTGGGTGACGCTGGGAAGCCTGTAACCCCCGGGCCCAGTCTGATGCTCAGCAGCAGCCATACATGCCTAAGCGTGGGGACATTCAGCGAGGCCCGGCTGGCTCCCGGCTCCTGCGCCCTGCTCTGGGGGCTGGCTGCCAGCTGGATCTGGCCCTTGATGGACTGCAGGGCAGCATCCAGGCGCTCCCGCTCCTCCAACAGCGACTCAATTTCAGCATCCTTCACCTGCACATGGTGGAGGTGTCACATGCCATTGATGACGTGCCCCTGCAAGTGACAGGTGTCAGCTCAGGTCAGTGTGGGTCATGGGTGACAGCAGTTCCCATGGCTGAGAGCTGCTGGTGGCACCAAACAGTATCAGCTGTGAGTTGCACCAGACGAGGCGTGGTTTGCTGTTGACGGGGTGGTGCGGGCAGGCCATCTGGCTTGCTCAGCGACGGCTGGGAACAGATTCCGAACTTGGAGTCTTGCACCTTGAGTTGGGGGCTGGCCAGCTGCCTGCTCAGACCCCCTGAGAGACAGGAATGACCTCTGCCTGCTTGCCAGATGTCACGCTGCACCCGCTGCTGCCGTCTAGAGCACAGACACATACCTGCCCCCAAGCGGTGCTTGCATGCTGAACAGTGGCTGTGCTGACAGTGCTGCAGCTGCTGTCTGTGAGCTTGAGGCTGGGGCGGGCAGGCAGTGCTCAGAACAGAGGGGCAGCGCAGCCTGCAGCAGTGGCTGCAGGGCCCCTGCTGCAGCCTGCACCAGTGCCCTGGGAGGGCTGATGCCTGCCTGGGCCACTTGACGCCTGCAACCTTTGCGAGGAACTTGCCACCATCTTCCCCCAACAACACAGCAGAGCTCCCTGACTTCTGACCTGCAGTGCGTCCCTCATCAGCTGCTCCACCTGGGCCACCTCTGCCTGCTTGGCCGCCAGCACCTGCATGGTGCACAGGGAGCCCAAGTGTGGCATGAGGCTGGCTGCTGACCCCTGCAAGGGCACATTGGGGCTCTGCATAGGGAGCTCAAATATGACTCCCACCTGCTCAAGATCTGCGTGGGATTGTAGGTGGTCTGCCTTGGGCTCAGGACCACCCTCCAGGGCAGCAGCCAGCTGCCTGCATGCAAGCCAGGGCGTTCAGCCCAGTGTCATGGCTGCCCAGCAACCAAACAGAACCCTCGGCTGCATGGACCCCAAGTCAGTCCCCTGAGGCAGCGACGCCTGCTGAAGCTTGCAGCACAGGCGCTGCGCTGGCTGGCTTCTGGGTTCCAGCTCTCGTCTCCTCATGCAGCACTAGGAGTTGCACAGGCACCGCACAAGCTCACCGCTGGTGCAGCTTGTCCTTCTCTGCAATTTCCTGGCCATGGCGCTCCCTGAGTCGCCGAATCTCACTCTGCACCAGCACATGTGCACATCACAGGCCTCGCATCAGCTGATGCACGGCAGGCCTGCGTGATGGCCTGAGCATCTGGCAGCAACAGAGCAGAGCAGCTGGTGCTTGCATGGCGCCCCTACCGTGGAAGAGCTTCAGCATCTGTTCCACAGCACATGCTGGGACAGGCACGCACCTGCAGATCGCTGATGCGCTGGCCTGCATGGTCCACAGCAGCATCTGCACTCTGCAGAGGCACAAGGCGGCGTCAAGCAGCAGATCAGACAACACAGTAAACTTGAAGAGTCATGCAGCAGGGAGGCCTGACCATGAAGGGAACAGCTGCGATCTGCTGCAGGGGCAGCTGTGGGCGCGAGACAGACAGCGGCGCACACGCATGCCCTCCAGCACTGCACAGCACAGTCATGGAGTGCACCGCACAGGTGACATCCCGCACGATCTGGTTGTGCAGCACAGGATAGTGCCGTGAGGTCAAAGGCATAGTCAAGGGCGCTCAGCTGAGCTGCTGCCTCACACAAGAACGCAAGCATCCACACCACTGCCCACATTTTTCTCCACAGACAGCTCTCCCAGGCGGTGCTCCAGCTGCTTGAGGGTGGCAGCGGTGTGCTCAGCTGTCAGGCTGGCTGCCCGACGAGCGGCCAGAGCAGTGGCCAGCTGCTGCTGCAGGTCCTCCACCTGCAGGCGGCGCAGCCTAGCTCAGCTGAGGGCGCAAGTTGCCGGCTCGCGCTATGCCTGGCCACTTCTGCGCTCTGCACTGAACGGCTTGAGCCCAGTGCAGCTGCTGCCAACATTCAGGTCACCTGCATAGGTGCCTCACACGGCCCACATTCAGCGCTGCCCCGCCAGGGGTGCACCGCATTGCACTGGTCTGGTGTGACTGCAGGTAGCCCTGCAGCACCCTGCACATGTATGCAGCCCGGAGAGACTCACTACAGTTGCTGGCAGAGCCCATGAGTGCATGCATCTGCCTGTTGCATCCAGCTGCATGCAGGTGTGGGGTGGTGCTGCTAACCTCCAGCCTGGCCTTGGCAGCCTGCATCTGGCTGGCCTGCACAACATCCCTCAGCCGCTTCTCAGTCTCCACCAGCTTGCCCTCCAAGGACTTGGCCTGCAGGCAACCAAGCCAACACTGCATCAACGGGAGCCTTTCCAGGACTAGACCTGCAGGGAGGCAGCTGCCATTCTGAGCAATTGTTGCAGACCTCAAAGACCTGGCCTGCAGGCGCCCAGCAGCCTGGTAGCTGTCTGGACGGCAAGATCCTGTAGGGGACAATGTTATTGCGCACAGCCCTGCCCATATTGATGCCAGGCAACCCACAACAGAGGCCTGCAGCTGCACAGATAGGCATGGTCCTCTGCCAGGCAAGACAGGTGGGGAGGCGCGCTGTCCATATCGGGCATCTGCAGTGGGCGGTTGATCTGCGTGAGTGCAGCAGATTCCTGCAGGTTTGTGCTGGCTGCGGAATACGAGGCCGGAAACATATGCTGCTGTGGAGCATGCCAAAACGCCACATGCGGGACGTGCTTTCAGCCAGCCAGAAATGAACAACCAGCCAGAAATGAACAAACGAGCTGCTGCGGTGCCACAAGAGGCACCTGTGTGCGAGGATGGCGCTAAGAATGGAACAAGCTGCCTGAAGCCAGGCACCTAGGCTGCTGCACTGGACGTCAAGCCAGTGTGCAATCCTAGCACGGATGAGGAAGCAAGCAGCCTGACACTGTGCTCAACGAGGAGCTGCTGCCCAACTACGGGACACACCTGTGTACGAGCGCAGCGCTGGTTGTGGATCTGGCGGCGCTCCATTTTGCGGATGTCCTCCACTGCCACCACCCTCACTTCGCGGACCTCCAGGTCTAACACCTGCAGTGCACCCTCAAGCTTTGCGTCTCACTTGATCTGTGCTGCTGTACTGTTGTGCTGACGCTGCCATTGGCAATGCAGCACCTGCTTTCATTGAAAGAGGCTTCAGATGCATTGACACCTAGAGGCAGCCCTGATGCTGGCAGCTCCCTTGCAGCCCTGCAGGCTGGTCAGGCTGTCCCACCTTGTGGCGCCACTGCAGGTTAACCAGGCCAGAAGAGGTGACCTCCCAGCTCTCCCAGGCCCCGAAGTTGTGATTGGCGACACGATGGGGGCTGGCAGGGTCCTTCACAGCCTGCAGCGCCCGCCCCTCAGCCCTGCAGCAGCAACAGGCTGGTGACAACAGTCCGACCTCCTGTGCGGCATGGCAGAGAGTGTGCCCTGGTGGCTTGTGCTGGCAAGTGGCTGGGTGGGGCCGACTTCAGCTGCACAGCAACAGTATGGAGTGGCACCCGGGGCACGCTCTGCCATCTGGCCTGGATAGATCACCTGAAAACAAGACAAGTGGCACTGTGAAAATGTGCTTCTGACACCACAGTTGTGCCAACGATGAGGCTCTTAATTGGGAAAGGCAGACGCAAGGCCCCCTGTCTGAAGGCTGATGGGTTGCATTGCAATGCTCATGCACGGCCCACCCGTGACAGGGAAGTACACAGCATGGCTCACTTCAGGGACCTGAAGCCAATCCTGCTGCCGTCCCTGACCACCAGGAAGACTGCCTCTGCAGGGAAATAAGGGAGGTGGGGGCTACCTGCAAGCAGTGTGACACACTGTTTTGCAGGCGGATTGCAGTCTGGAATCACTGAACAGCGCTTGATCTCCATGGAGATCTGGGCACTTACCATCATCCTCTGGGGAGCGGGGAGCCAGGACTCCTTGCAGCACCCAATGCTTGCCCTCCCGGAATACAGTGACCAGCTGCAAAACGGTGGCCACCGTGTTGTGCCAGCAGAATTGTGATGTGGGTGCTCCTACTGAGAACTGCCAGCAGCAGTACCTCGCCCAGCGATGTGTACAGGCACACGCAGCTTCCAGGCTCCAGAGCTCGCATGTTGATGCCCTCCTGTGGCATGATCCCGGATGCCAGCGATTGGCTGGAGTCGCCATTAGACCTCCTGGAGGGGCTGCTGATGCCTGCCGTTCGCAACCAGTCATGTGCGTTCTCCGGACATGGCGTTTCGGGCAAAGACTGCGCTGCCATCTACTGCGACTGATCTACTCCAAATCGAAGGCAGCAGACGGCAGGGACTTGGTGCACCTTGGGGAGGCATGCGAGTTTGACCAGATGAAGACGGTGGCTATTGGGCACATGTCGACCAGCAGTGGCTTCCGGCAGCACAAGGCAGCACAGAAAGCGGGGCAGGCCAGGCCTCCGGCAAGGACCAGGCAACATGGTCGGCATGCTCATCTGCATGAAGTGCTCAGCATCCCTGTTCTGCAGTTAGACTGTTGATCCCTTGATGCAGGGAATGCAGACCCAAGTGTCAACTCAGCACATGAGCTTGTGACGCGGAAATTCCAGGCAGAGGCCAGAAATGGGCCTGAACCGTCAGGTGGCTCAGCCCTCAAAGCTCTGGCCCATGATTGTTTGCTCTATGCCCACGCTGTTCCCAGACAGCACAGACCTCAGCTCTATCATCGCTCTGCAGGTGTGGCAGGACCCCAGCATGATGCGTCATCTGGTGTCCTTGGCCTGGTGCCAGCCATGCTGCAGATGCTCACTGATGAGCACCACTCAGCGGTTGCAGCCTCTGCGCCTCAGGCCCTCATGGGTGGTGATCCCAGCCTTTTCGGTAAGGTGAGCAGAGCATTGACCCCAGCACGGCTTGCTCACCGGCATGCACGACGAGCCGGGCGCTGGGCTGGCAACGAACAATCTTGGCGCTGTCAAGACGTGCCTTGCAGAGTGTCTGCAGCCCAGATCCTGCATGATGCCCTGCTGATGAGGCATGCTGCTCACTGCAGGGTTTGGGTGCCTTCAGAGCAGTCAGGCGAGCTGCAGATGCACTCACAGGGGGCGCCACGCAGATGGCTGAGACGCTGGATGCAGCGATGGAGCAGTTCATGGATGTCTGGGTGGCTCCAGGCAGCACAGGCAACAGGCCCAGGCCTTGTCTGGCAGCTGCAAAGGCAGCTGGTGTGCAGCCACAGCAGCTGAGGCCTGATGCCCGGCAGGGGCCACCAGGGAAGCCTCCTGCAGCTGCTGAGGCGTGGAACGCAGGCTTTGGCAGCGAGGAGGACAGTTGGGCAGCTGAGGAGGCAGCAAACAAAGCCGCACCAGCAAGCAGGACTGCTGCTACTTCTGCCAAGCAGCAGCAGGCGCCAGCCAGGCACCATCCCTGTGCCGTCGGCGCGGCTGCGGCCACGAGCAGGCAGGGCGCAGGCAAGCCCTCCATTGCTGAGTGTGGCAGGGTGACTCCAACCCTGTCCGCCGATGGTCTGGCTGGCCTGTCCCCTGCCACGCCGCCGTCTAGGAGGATCAAGCAGCTGCCAGAAGGGTCCCAGCAGTTATCAAACAGCAGGCAATGCTTAGAGCAACAGCAAGAAGGACCAGGAGCAGATGCAGGGTGGGTCCTTCATAGTGTGCTGTGTCCAGCTTGTTGGCTGTCAGATGCTGCCCTTGCCTCACCTCGGCTCTGCATTGTCTGCAGAGCCCAGGTTGGGAGGCTGGACAGCTCAGGTGGGAGCTGGACTGTCGTGATGCAGCTGGCTATACTTTGCACGGCTCCCATGAGACTGAAGAGGGCAGCGCTGCTCTGCAGGCACAGACAGTGCATCCAGCAGCAGCAGCCCCAGCAGTCAGCTTACTAAAGAGGCTCACGCGCAATCACTGGCCAGTCAGACTGGGGCTGATGCTGTGCAGCAACCAGCCAGCATAGCGCCTGATGCCCTGGTGGATCAGGTGGGCTTCATTGCTGCAACACCCCGATGGCTGCATGTCAGCCACATCTCAGCTGCACCAGCTCATCAGTACAGCCGTCGCCAGCGCTACATGTCTATCTGCAGGTGACAGCGCAGCTGCAGGCGCTGCTTGCAGAGAAGGCCCGTTTGGCACAGGAGAATGACAGGCTCACCCGAGAAAACACAGGGCTGCAGGTGACCCTCTGGCAGCACCTCTGTACATCCCCGACAGTTCAAAGCAGCCTTGCTCCTGATGCCAACTTGGCATCTGTTGCTGCAGGAGCTGCTTCAGTACACCATGCAGCAACACATGGGACATGAGGCAGATGACGAGCTGCTGCATGAGGTGGAAGAGGAGTGGTCCTCTGTGCAGCCTGGCCCCAAGTCTATCCCTGCATCACCCAATGGTTCCCCAATGAAAATTATGTAGTGCAGAGCAGATCAGTTCAATGATGACTAGATACGAATACAATGCCTCATGCATGCATGTACACTAGTAAAACACTCATGAAAGCTGCTGCTGCCATGCTTTCCGCATTGAACGGACGAATTGCCCAAAGTTGCCATCGCCATTCAGCTCCTTCAGCAGTTCCACCATGGCGCCACACTCTGGTTGACAGTGTGTCACTGCAGAGCACAAGATGTCTGTCACTTTGGCTCCTAGCAGGAAGCTAGCTGCAGGCTTCCAAGTAGTCTGGTGCAGCCAGCTGCAACCCACTGCCCACGCCAGGCTGCAACAACTGACAGCGTCGAGCAGCAGCAGCTGCAGGCTGTGCATTTGGCACAAAGGCTGTGGCACAAAGGCTGTGGCACAAAGGCTGGCGTGGCAAGCTGACTGGGCATGGGCTAGAGAAGGCCAGTGCTGAATGCTAGCATGGCAAGAGCCAGTGTGCAGGAATGAGCTGGTCATGCAGCAAACACCAGGTCATGCATCTCACACAAGGTCCTGAAGTCTTGCTGCCTGATGGTGCCTGCCTGTGGCTGACAGAGCAACACCACGAGCTGCTTGGACTCCGCCACCTGTCGGCCCACCTTTGTACTTGTCCTCCTCCAGCACAACCCCCAGGCAGAACTCTCGGCCATGGTCCTGGGGATCCACCAGCGTCAGAACAATGCGCAGCTCCTGTGGGCCTTCAGGGTCTGCAAGCAACGTGCATTCTTGTGGGAGCAGTCTGATGAGGTTGTCTGTCGCCTGCCTTCAGCAGAGCTGCACAAGAAGCTGTGTGTGGCCTGCCCAGGAGTAGGATGCTGAGGACCAGCATGGGAGGCTGCTGCTGCTGCTGCTGCGCCTTCATAAATGTCAATGACCCAGAGCAGCAGCAAGTGAGGTGCTGCTTAGCTGACCTGGCTGGGATAGGATGCGCATGCCCAGCTGCGACCTGTAGGTCTGCAGGTCCGCAGTGAGGCTGTGCATGGTGCGCTCCTGTTGCCTGGACTCAGCTGCAAGCCCTGCAGCATAGCCATCATGACAGTCTCTGCTGCTCGGTAAGGGCTGCAGCATGGCTGGTGGCAGACAGTGGCTTGCCCAACCTGCCTGACAAGTTACGTCCTGCATGGCCTGTTGCCGCTGCGTGGAATAGGCTGGAACAGCATTGCTGCCGACAGCACGGAACATGGCTACTGTCTCAGAGCTGGTCAGCCTGTACCCAAGTGGCTGCCTGCACTTTACAAGCCCCTGTTGCAGGCCCCTGCTGCTCACTGGCTTGCTGACGCTGCAGCTGCTCCCGCTCTGCAGCCAGCCTGGCCTCCAGCTGGGCTACCTGCCTGGGAAGGGCAGCCTTCTCAGCCTGCAATGTCGCCAAGCGAGCCTGCAGCTCCACCTCCTGTGCGCTCTCCTGCTGCAGGCCTGCATGCAACCGATACAGACCCCTGAGGGACAGGTGGCATAGAGCCTGCCGTCTCGGCCGCTAGCATTTCCGAGCAGCTGCCTCTTGGCATATGCAGGCAAGTCTGTTGGAGCCGGCAGGCCCTCACGCTGCTTCAGGATCTGCGCCTGCTGGCTCAGCTCCTGCTGCCGGTCCATTAGCTTCTCCATTTGCACTGCAGGAGGGGCAGTCACACCAGTACGAGACCGTGTTGTGGTCAACAGCTCTACTTGGGGCAATGGTGACACCTCACCCTTGCTGTCCCTGATGAAGTCAAGGTGCCGCCGGCGGGTATCATCTGCAGTCTCTATGGCGTTGAGGGCCCAGCTGTTGAAATTAGCCTTTGCTGTCTCAAGCTCCGCATGCAACTGCTGCAAGTCTAGTGCCATGGCAGTCAGATGCCCCAACGAAGTATAGATGGCCAGCAGTGACACAGGCTCAGCAGACCCCAGCAAAAAGGCCAGTGAAGATGGCGAAGCAGCTGGTCAAAGTTTCGTCCCTGTCCGTGACGGCATGCCGCCCAAACCTTTGAGAACTCCTTCTAGGAAGGCAGCTGCAGCCTTGCCTGAAGGCAGCAGGCTGACCTTTCTGCTGGATGCTGCCAAGTTGCTGACTCCGTCTGTGCCAGAGCTGGCCAGCTATCTGGGTGCCTGTGCCCTCAAGGTGCACAAAGTAGAGCTTGATGGTGTTTATCACGGCACAGCACCATTTCAGCCTGCTCCGAACCTGCAGTGGGCCGATGCCAAGCGTCTGCAGCTGCCAAGGGGCACAGCGCATCTGCTGTGCGTCAAGTGTGGAGGGCGCATGGGCACACATGCTGCTGAAGGGATGGTCAAGTTGTCTCGCAGTGCCAGACGCAGGCGAGGCAGGCGGCAGCAGTCAGCTGGGCCTTCTGGCAGGTAAACTCCAAACACCTTGTTGATTCTGCATTCCTAGCAATGCCCTCAAGGCCCCCGGCCTGCTCTGCCTGCAGGGCGACAGACACCAAGGCCCCACTGTACATGAGCATTGGCCACTGTCAGGTGCTCATAGCACCTTTGCACACCCACACATATGTCGCCCTGTACTCAAAGGTCAGGCAGACCCTGTAACCAATGCAGGTGTGCGGACATGCCACACCTCTCCCTGTGCCAGCTTCACAGGCAGCAAGGCAGCCGGTGAGCTCACTTATTCACTATGGCCGCCTGCTTGCTGATGGAAGCATATGCTGTGCCACCCTGCAGATTGCCATGCAGGGAGACCAGGAGGCGCACCCTTCAATCTCGGCTCATCGCAGCTTCCAGCCGGCTCAGAATTCATGCCCACCAGAGGCCCCACAACCGCCACCTCCAGCCAATGACGCTGTGCCTAAGGCACAGCAGCAGGTGGCAGGTGCAGAGGACAAGGCACAGACGCTGCCTTCACAGGCACCGCCCACCAAGACTCCAATGAGCACAACAAACACCAACAAGCAGGCTGCGTCCAAGGCCCAGCGCTATCAGGAGCAGGCTGCTACAGCTGAGAGGGATGGCCAACATGCAGGGGGCCAATCTTCATTAGCCTCTGAGAAAGCTCGTATGATGGACATGCAGCGGTCGCCAGCCAACCATGGCACTCCGTCTGGCTCGGCTGTGATTCAGGAACCGTTACCACAGCAAGACATGCGTGAGCCAAGCAGCATGTGTGAGCCCTCGGACTTGGGGTTGTCCAGCAGTGAAGCAGGTGGTGCTGGGCCTATGCAGATGAATTCGCCGTTTGCGGAGGCACCTGGTCTGGTGCTGCAGCAGCAAGTTACCGAGCCTGAGCCCATAGCGGCAGAGGTGCATGGGCTGCAGCAAAATGTTGAACAGGCCAGTGACACAGCCGACCCGTTTGTGAACAATCAAAAAGCCCCAGTACATAGACAACAGCTCACACATCGCAGTCAGCAGGCTGTGACAGCAACAAAGCACAGCCAGAAGTCCTGCTGGCGTCGCTATGGACGCTTTTGGAGGTGGGGTTAATTTCAACGATCACAGGGTACCAAAACAAAGAGGACCCCAAATGAATGTTGGGAATCATCCTCCACATGTACGCATGAGTAGAGCTGAATTCATTCATTCGACACTCATTGCGCTGATCAGAACCTCGACTGCATGCATCTCAAGACCTTGGACTGGGAAAAGGATTGTTGCCCGAAGCAACCACCATCAGGCCATTGCCTTCAGAAGAGCCTCTGCTGAGGTAGACTTGTCACTGGAGCCCCCACCATCCTCACCTGTCTCCACATTGAGGCACTCCACCTGGACAGACGCGGAGGAAGACTTGACCTCAGCTTCCAATACCAACTTTAGGGAGCGACAGCCAGAGGTGTCGCGCAGCAGATGGTGCTCACCGGCCTCAGCCAAGCAGAGGCTCAACCCAGCGGGATGCAGCCTCAGACCAGACGTCTGGTTCAGGAACAGGGAACTCACCGTGCCATCATTCACATACATGGCAAAACGGCGGGTGCGCTTGCCCATAATACCAGCGGACATGTCCGCAGCCAGGCCTAAAGCCTGTAGGAGACAGATACGAGTTTCAGCAGGCTTGCCGGAACTGTTGAGACGAGTGGGCAGGCACAGGCACCCAGCAATGGGACCAGGCAGCCCAGTGGACAGAGCAACCATATGTTATTCTGCTGCAGTCTTTTAAAATAGGGAACGCTGCACCCCATAGCCAGGGACGATAGGTAGTGCACTACAAGTCAAGGATCTGGTATGAGTAGGAGCCTAGGCAAACAGGCAGGCACAGGACCCTGGCATAGCGCAAGTCCAGATCTCTGAGATGGGCAGGCACAAGGCAAGTCGAACACCCTCAACATGGGCGGCCCCACAGGATCCTGAGACTGCAGCTCTAACAGGGTGTCGCGCAGGTGATGGGCAGCAAGTTGGGCAGCAGTTCACCTCAGCCAGCTCGCAGTTGCCGTCTGACAGCATGTGGATGCTGCTGCCCTCGCTACCCAATGACTTGGCCCACTCCCGCATCACGAAGATGCTGCAGCAGCCAACATCCCCTTCGGCAGGTGGGGAAGCTGGACAGCTGAACACCCCACTCGAGCAGCACATCAGCAGAGACAGCAGCTCATGAGAGTATGGCTGGACGAGCGCCCAGTCAGGCTGGCCCAGACACCAGTCCATGGGGGGGGGGGGGCGGTGTGTGAACTCACTCATTTGTGGCCAGAACGCCAATGTAGTCTACGCCCTTCTCAGCAAACTGCTTGGCTGAGGAGATGAAGCCTGGAATGTGGCTGGAGCTGCAGACTGGTGTGAACGCTCCTGGGACGCCAACAAGGACAATCTGCGGCAGCACAGCTGGGCTGCAAAGCTTTCACAGGTCAGAGACATTGGTGGACGCAAGCCACGGCACTCTCCAACGAGAGGCCTACTGACAACCTCAGCCACACAATCAATGTGCTGGGAAAAATCACCTTTTTGCCCTTGACAACATCACCAACTGTGGTCTTGATCTTGTTGCCATCCTCAGCCAGCGTGTTCAGCTCAATCTGGGCTGGCAGCTGCGCCCAGACACACAGTAGGTGACACATGGGGCATGACTGTCAGCTGCCTGCAGCCTGTGTGCCATGCACACCCAAAGGAAGCTTATCTGAAACATCAATGCGTACGGCTCTGCTGCTTTCCAATCAGGGCTGGCACATAGCAGCATGCAGGTTTCGCCAGTGGTGGCGGTCAGTGGTGACCTCCCACGCGCACTCAACACACCTTATCACCCTTCTGCACAGCCTGTGTGGTGCTGGCTGCAAATTGCCTTGTGCTCTGGGCCTGCAGGGCATTGCACTGCATCTCAGCTTGGCTGACCGATTCTGGGTACCCCACCTCTGCGCACAGCTCCGCATGCATTCACCAGGCGAGGGGACCTTATGGAGAGTGCCCTGGCATGCATCCTGTGGCCCATCAGGCTGCAGGCTGCTGGCTGGCCCAGCTGCCCCATACGAGCGCTCATCTGTGCAGCACGCAGCATTCCGATTGATCTGGGTTGATGGCTGATCGTTGGAAAGGTGGATGCACAAAAGCAGGGGACAGCTACCAGATGATTGTGGAAAGTTTATGCCGTTTTATAATCTTGTCCATAAGTGCGCAGCAATGGCGCATCAACTTTGCCCGCTCGCAAGGGCAACAACTTAGTTCCTTGGGCTCCTGGCCGCAGGTCTTACCACAGGGCCCAGCAGGCAACTCGACACAATTGAAGCACACAGGGTGAGCTCTCCTACTGTTTTGAACAGCTTCCCATTGGCCCAGTCATGTAATCTCTGAATGACTCTCCAAGCCTTGCCCTGCAGGCACTCAGGCTGAGCCTTGTGAAACCATGTCTGCCCCCAAAACACCCTCGCTGATCCAAGCCATGAAGGAGAAGGTGGCAGAGTTTCAGCAGAAGCGACTGTCAGACCCTGGAGACAGCACCAAGGTCTCTTCCAAGGCGTCTCCTGACAAGATGCGGGCGTCTCCTGACAAGCTGCGGGATGCCAGCCCCCTGCAAGGCAAGACGGCATTGGAGCAGCCAGCCAGCACACCCATTATCAGAGCCCAGTCCCAGGAGCTGGCATTTATCAGCAACAGGCAGGCAGAGGCTCTCAACGCTGCAGCTGACGCCCTGTCGACCAGGACTCGCCTGGCACTCTGTGCAGCAGCGGCAGCCCTGCTCCTGTTCAGTCACTGGCGCTTCATCTGGGCCCTGCTGAAGAGCGGCTCCACCCTGCTGGCTGACCTCTTAGCCCTCGCCTGCCTACTGCTGGCCGCATCTGTCCAGGTCAAGCAGTGGGTCATCGCCCCCACCAAACGCCATGCTAATGCTGTGAGTGAAGCGGTGAGCACCCTTCCCCGCATGAGTGACTGCATCACAAAGATGCTTATCGAGATCAGGAGCATGCGAGAAGATCTGCACAGCCTCAAGGCCAAGGCATCTTGGCTGCCTGGGAACTGATTTTGAATTACCCTTGACACTTGTTGACGCTGATACTTACTACTGGGAATTTGACAGCCCACCACGCTGCTGCGAATGAATATTTGTTAACACTGAAAGCCCCCCACTCTCCAAAGCCATCATGAAGAGATGAGCCATGCCCCACCATAAGCAGTGGCAGCATTCAAAATTGAAGTCGATACCTTCACCAGCTAATATTGTCTGCAAAATGGGGTCCAAGATCTGTCAGAAACAAGTTCACAGACCACTGTTGGAAAGGGTCTGCATTGCAGACTCCTGATGTGGGCTAATGGGCATTGTCTACTGCACAATGACCTTGCCAGCCATGCCGGCGCCTTGGTGGGGCTCGCAGTAGTAGCTGTACTCTCCAGGCTCGGTGAACTTGCTGGACACCTTCTGGCCAGGAGCGTTCAGGTAATCCTCGTGGGACAGAGATTCAGCGTTGACGCCGCTCTGCAAATCACACAGGAGCAGGTCAGCAAACAGCAGCTGGGTAAGAGCCTTTTAGCCAAGTTCTCAACGGCAAGCATACGGCACCGGTTTGCAGTGGGGATCTGCATGCTTATGTTAAGGAGAAACTGCTGCAAAGGTCGGCCTTGGAACCACTCTGCATCGCAGCGTGGTTAAACGCAAACGCAGTCTATGATGCACACTGCAAATGCATGCTTCCCATGCAGATCAGCCCTGAAAGACAATGAGTGCATCAAGGCCTTGCAGGTTGCCAGCATATTCAAAAGCGCTAGCCAACGTGACACTAAAAAGCATGACATGCAGGACTGCTGCTAAGCACAGCATGAGAATGGCAGGAACCCCCAAGACTGCAGCAACCAGACATGCGACTACCACAAACAGGCGGCAGCCATATGAACACAGCGGCTGGCCACATGCACTGAGGGCTGCCACAAGTGCTGCATCAGCTGCACGTACATGCATTTGACTGCTGCTGTTCAATGCAGTAACAAGTGATGCGAGAAGGGCGCCAGGCTTACCGGAATCTCATCCTCATCGAAGACAACGTTGTGGGGGAAGCCAACGTTGTTCACCCAGGTCACGGACTCCCCAGCCTTGATGGTCACGCTGGAGGGATCAAAGACCAGGCCACCACCGTCGGCACCGAGCTTCACTGTGGCTGCGTTGGCAGCAAATGTGAGGGCCAGGGAGGCCACGCCCACACCAGCGGCCTTCGCGAAGCGCTGCACGTCCTGCTTGAGGGCGGCGACAGGTGCTGCCCTGGTGGATGCCCTGGCCTGCCTCTGGACAGGGATTGCCAGCCTGTTGCCTGCCAGTGCGGTCTGCATGGTGCCGAGAAAGTCTTGAAGGTGGGCTCTTTTGAGTTGCTGGGTGGTGGAGGTAAGGGCTAGGATTTGACCTCAAAATTAAGAGTCCAGGTTTCCACAACTGGTTCCTTCTGTGGTCCATCAAGGAGTCAGTCTGCCAGGATCTTGACAGTGTGGCTTAGCACTCCTCCCTCTGTTGCCTGTCTACGCCAGGACGATAAGCTGGCTTTCAAAAGCAGCATGCCGATTCGCTGATTGTATTGACACATAGCACCACTGCAGCAGAGATTCTGTGTTTCTGGAGCAGGAGCTTAGCGAGCACGTTGATCAAAAACAGCACCCTGCTCGTCCATTGATTAGTGATTGCCATGCCAGGCTTCTTTGATGCCCAGAACAAGCAACAGCTGGCCTTGAACATCCTGCTGATGGCCTCTTACCTGGGGCTCAACAGCTGCCTGAATTTGATGAACAAGTGAGCCGCCTCCTGCCCTTGCCTTGTGAGGCCTGCCTGCTGCTCAAGCCTCCAGTATGTGCCCTGCAGGTGGGCCCTGGGCATCTATGGCTTCAAGTTCCCTCTGCTGCTGACTTCATGCCACATGGGGTTCAGCTTTGTGGCCCTGCTGCCCTTTATGCTGCGGGAGCCCTTCCTAAGCAAGCACAAAGACACCCTGCAAAAGCAGTGGAAGGGCCTGGTGGCCATAGGCCTGTACATGGTAAGTTCTGCCCTGACAGAGGCCAGGCACCAGTCAGGGCAGAAGTTGCTCACCCACACCACCGCTCACCCTCGCTGTCCAGCCACCCTGGACAGATAATCACCACTGGACAGATAAACACTGTGTCCGCGCGCTGCCTGCAGGCCCTCAACATTGCCCTGAACAACTTATCCCTGGTTCTCATCACGCTGTCGCTGAATCAAGTCATCAGGTGCGGGCTTGGGGTTGTCGCTGCCTGGCCACCTCAGTGCCAGCCAGCCAGGCTCCACAGAAGCTGCCGCTGGCTTGCCATGGGCTACCTGCCAGCAGCACACACAGCAGCTGACATCATCCCCCTTAGCCATTTGTGCACACCCTCCGTCGACTGGGCACCTCGCACACCTGCTGACTCTGCAGCATTTTGAGAGGCTGCTGCAGCACGCTGTATCCTGGAAAAGTTGGTTCACCCAAGGTGTCGCCCGCTGCACCCAGGCTTGCATTGCTGCACTGTAACACGTGCCAACAGTCGCAGGCCCGATGCCAGGCTTGGATGGCTGCAAATTACTTTGCTCTAGCCAAGCAAGCCATGGTTTGCAAAGCGACAGCACTGAGGGGCTCCCAGCCTCTGCTAGCAGGCTTGCATTGCACATGACTCCCCTGCCCTGCCCCCAGGTCCGCTGCCCCTGTGTGCGACCCATCAGGTCTGGAGCGCTGCACCAGACCAGGGCCATTGCAGCTGCTGCCCCCTGCCTGCAAGGCCAGCAAGCAAGAGCTCTCGGTCTCTACAGCCAGACTTACCTGGGTGCATGGCATGATGCACCCACGTGGCCCTTCCTGCAAATTGGCCATCTCTGATTGCAAGGCCGGCTCCGCTGGCCTGGATTGCTGCTCTGAACCACAGCCACTGCAGCTTGCACGCCCTGCCTGCAGGTCTTGTCTTCCCCACGCAATGGCTCATCATGCCTGCAATGCTGTCACTGCAGCTGCTGAGCCCTGCCTGCAGGTCAGCAATTCCCGTGTGCACAGCCATCCTGGCAGTGTTCATTGAGAAGGCCACCCCCACCCGGGAGGAGCTGACAGCCCTGATTGTGCTTACCCTGGGCGTCATGGTGGCAGTGTGGGAGGGGTCAGCCACGGGCAGCATCACAGGCATCATGCTGTGCATTGGAGCCACCCTCTCCAATGCAGCCATGATGTCCACCTCTGGCAAGGTATCGCATGCTGCTGTGTGGGCCGCATGCACTGCTGTGCTGTGCATGGCGGCCACCCTTTCCAACGCAGCTATGATGTCACCTCCGGCAAGGTTTGAAGTGCTGTTGGCGCCAAGGTCTCTGATTTTATTGCAATGCTGTGCATGGTGGCCACCATCTTCAATCCAGCCATGATGCCAACCTTCAGCAAATGCTGTGGTTTGATGGCTGCATGCACATCAGGATGGTGCATGGCGGCCAAATGTCCCGACGCTGCCATGATGGGCCACCTGTGGCAAAATGCCAGCAAAGTGGCGCTGCAGGGGCATGCCAGCGCAGGGCTGTGGTTGCCAAGCTTTCCGCTGGAATTCTGCTCTGCACTTGCATCCCAGCAGGATCTGCCCGCTGCGCTGTCCACCTCAGGCGAGGCGCAAGTATACAGTGCAGTGTAGTGGTCTGCAGCTTGCTGGAGACAGCATCCATGCATCCTCACCACCTGCTGTCTGCCCAGCCCTGGTGCTCCCTGCAGGGGCCCAGCCTGCATCCCGGGAGCAGCCAGCGCTGCTTCAGGAGTCTACCAAGAGCAGTCTTTTCCAGCAAACACACAGTGACCCCTTCCATAGTGGCGAGCATAGCCATCAGCATGACGCTGCCAACCCTGCTTTGCCACTGCAGGTCCTGTCTGAGAAGCTGGACGTGCTGCGCCTGGCCTTCTACACTGCGCCTGTCTCCTGCAGCGTGCTGCTGCCTGTCTTCTTTCTGCGTGAGGTGGGTGCTCAAATGCCCACTGTGCACTCCCAGCAGGCAGCTCTGCCCTGCCTCTCACAGAGGACCTCTTGTCATGGGGCAGTGTTGCCCTCCGGCAAGACGCTGCACCTCTGAGCAACGCTGTCCCGCCGCTCGGCTTTCTCCCTGTGCCTGCCTCTGAAGAAGGGATTCATCTACTGCCAAGGCTATGGCATTGCCCCTTGTTGGAGGTATTGAGCCATGCTCTTTGGCCAGTCAGTGTCTTGCTTTGGGGCCAGCATGCTGTTGTGCACTGTCAAGGTCTATCTTGGCTTGCCGCTGATCACTCAGCAGCCTTCTGAGCCCCAGTGTTTTGCAGGAAGGGTTCCCAGCTGCACAGCTTGCTCCTTCTGAGCTCTGCCTGCCTGCGCTTCACAACATGTGGCAAGACTCTGCAGCTGTCCATGGCTGATGGGATGTGCCTGTCCTGCAGAGGCAGCAGTTCTCAGAGTACATGGTGGCAAACTCCAGCGGCGTGGCTGGCATCCTGTTTGTCAGCAGCGGCGTCGCCTTGTCCTACAACGTGGTGCACTCCCTCATGATTCAGAAGACTTCGGCTGTCACCACCACTGTGCTTGGTGACTTGGGGCATGGGGTCTGCAGATCTTGCAGGACATGTTCATCATCTGAACATTTGTAGCAGACAGAAGCCTGAGTGCCTTGGGCACTGGCATTGCTTCTGCCTGCTGCATGGCTTGGGCGGCACGGTGTCTCACTCCATGAGGCAGTCCGTGCAGCTGTTCACTAAGCACATCTCCACAGCTCTGACTCAGCAAGCCATTTGTCAGCTGTCTGCATTCAAGCAGCCTGCATACCTCAGGCTTGCTGCTGAGCACCTTGGCCGCCAGCTTGAACTCATGAAAGCTTTTGCTGCAGGCGAAGCCAAGATTGTTGGCCTTCTCATCTTGTCAGCCCTTTTGTTTGGTGAGCAGTGCTTCTACACGCTCATCTGTTGCCCGAGCTTGAGTTGTTGACATGCTGGAGCTGCTTTCAAAATCGCAAGCAGATCTAACATATACATGTCTGCTGCATAGCTGACTTGGTCACAAGGCTGGTCGTTGCAGTTCCTAATGTTGGCTTAAGCAATCATCTCCATGCAGACGAGAAGCGCACTTTCACACTGAAGATGACTGTTGGCGTAACCATGGCGCTCATAGGATTTTGCATGTATTCACACACCAAGATTAAACAGCCACCGAAAGTTGAGCTGCCAGTCAAGAGCCCTGCAGATCACACGCGCAATCTTGAGACCGAGAGCCTGCTGCAAGAGCAGCATAAAGGCGTTCATCGGAGGGATGTCCCCTCAAGTCCAACGTCAACTAACACGTAGAGCGCCAGAAGTAGAGCAGTGAAACTTACTGTTTCATGTCATGCCCAACGTCAGGAAAGTCATTTTGTTGCCCAGCTCATTCAGAATCTTCGGTTCCCTCATCAGGCTCCTCTCCAACTGACTCCTGCCCAGCTTTAGCAGTGTTCTCCTTGACACATTTCCATCCATCGCATCTATTGAGGTCAAGCGTCCACAAGTCATCCAACGTCAAGTCACAAAGCTCAATCTGCAGATGGAGCCCCTAGCCAGTTGGAGAGAAGGCATGCACATCCTCTGTGTAGGCATGCGCCTTGGCTTCTGTGGACAGTGCTGAGTTGCTTATGTGCTGCTGCATACATGGCTTGCGCTGCACACATCGAGCAGGGCATTGGGCCTGTTAACTTGCTGGACTCAGCCCACCTCAACGATGCCGCCAAAGAGCCACAGATTGTTACCCACTGTGCAGCACATGGCGCTGGACCGCGCTCGAGGCCGCGGGGCATCTGCAGCGGAGAGGTCGATGCCATACAGGGCAGGTGAGTACAGAAGCTCGCTGATGCTGCCACCGAGCCTGTATGACTTATAGGCCTGCAGCCAACAGCCTACGGTCAGTGAGACCCCCATGACTGCAGCACCTAAGCCTGCAGCGTGAACAAGCCCGCAGCACGGCTCAGCCTGCACACAAAAAGCCCATGCCACCATCATGCTCACTGTTCCAGAGGCCATTGTCCAGTGTCCAGTAATGACAGGACTAGTCCGGGCGCACCTTGCGAACAGCAAAGCCGCGGAATCTGGACTGAATCCTGACAGCCGCCCTGTACGCTGCTGAACTTGTGTCCAGACCGCTGTGCTGCAGGTGCTGGCTGACGTCTTGCCGCAACACTCCCGGCACCTGAGCCTCAGGCTGGGCTGCTAAAGACTCAGCAGGTGCGCCTTGGCCTTCTGCAGGCATGAGCGGAGTATGACCTTAGGCTCCGCAAGAGCTGACAGGGCACCTGCAGGCACTACCTGACAGACCTCAACATAGCACTCAACATGCAGCACTGCAAGTTGAGCGCTCCTGAGGCTTTGTGTGCCTGCCAAACCCCTATTGACATGCAGCTGCAGCCTGGAAATTTCTCAACCCGCGGGTGAGTTGGAAATGCCCTGCTGAGCGCTGAGCTCTGGCCAGGCTGTTCAAAAGCAGGCCCTTTTCCTTGTTGCTGCTGCAGACTGTTCAGTCACGCTTGCCTGCTGGGCGACCTCGTGCACTCACCAGGTGTTGAGCTGTGGTCAGCTTGGTCTGGTGCAGCGCCAGCTGCACCATTTCTTTTGGGGACACGCATGGCCAGGGGAAACCAGCGGCTGGTTTCCATGTTGAAGAGGTACATATCGTCGTGCAGGGTGCTGTACAATTTGTCCCCTTGGCCACGCTGGTCTGTGATGCCACCCACCATGATGGCTGCAGGAAATGTCATAGAATGTCCCCAGATGTCTTGAGGTCTGCTGGGCACCAGTGCCTGGCTAAAGAGGGGCAGAGGCTGGATAGAGCCTTGACTGGGGCAGCTGCGCACTTCTCACCCAAGTCATGCTGCTCTGCCTGTTTCTCTGGGCATACGCAAGACGACTGCTGGTGCCACAGGGCTAGAGAGGGGGGAGCAATGGGCAAATGGCAATGCAGCAGGCAGGTGCAGCTGAGCAGGACATGCAGGCTGCAGGCTGGGTGCCATGCAGCACACAGAAGCTGTAGCTTAGATGCACTGCTGCAAGTGCTGGCCTGCCTGTGCAGCATGGTAAGGGCGCAACTAACCTCTATTCTTGTGGACAGCCATGCCAAAGCTGGCACGTGCTCCAGGTGCCATCCCGGCCTTCTTCACTTTCTCCCACTGCACCCAGTGCTGACAGTTGAGGCACAGGTGCCGCAGGCAGCCTGCAAATGCTGCTGCCCCTGCAAGCTGCGAACAAACCCTGGGCCTGTCAGGCTGTGCTAGTGGCTGGCTGTGCAAGTGCAGCCCCATCGGGGCTCAGCGGCCAGCCTGAGGGCTAGGCTATGCCTAACATGCACCCAGCCTGCTATCCATCCTGCCGCCTGCGCTCCAGCAATGGTGCCTGAGGTGCTTGACCATGCCTGCCGTCCAACACCCTTGCTGAGCTGCTTCATGCTGCCAGTGGCCCCTCAATGCTGTTGTGTTGCAAAGTGCTACTTGACAGCTGCATGCTGCAGGCTGCAGGGTGCACCCATTCACCTGGTATGTCTTCAAGTCCAGCTTCCAGACCTCATCATGCACCTTTTCTCGCTCCTGCCCGTCCTCCATCCAGGCAGTGTGCCCCCCAAAGGCGAACAGGCTGTCGCTGTGCAGGGCAAGCTGGTGCCCGCCCCGGGGGCTGGGGCCGTCGCCCTTGCTGTGGCAGGCCCACTGCATGCTGTCGGTGTCATACGTCCACACATCGCAGAAATACCTGCAGCAGCACGCGGTGCAATGTGCTTGCTGGAGTGTGCCTGCTGCCCTGTGTTTGCTCGTGTAGGCACCCTGCGCGGCTGCCATGCTGTGCTTGCTGCGCACACAGAGTGCAACGCATAGAGGAGTCAAGCAAGCATAAGCCGCCATCCTGGCAGCAAGGGTAGGTGCTGCAGTGTGCTTGATGCGCAGACCTGGTGCAATGGCCAGATTCGACACCAGGTCCAAGACAGCCACACTGGCAGCAGGAGGTGCACTGTGCTGACGGCATGCAGCGCACACAGCACGGCCCAAAGCACCCAACCGCATGGCCATGCTTGATGTGGTGAGACGGCCCTGGGTGTCTACAGGGCCCAGCCATGTTTCAAGCCCGCACAGGTGCCACTGGCAGACTGCAATGGCAATGCAGGCGCACAGTGCCCACACGGAAGCGCGACTGTGCTGCTGAGCCCCAACCACTTGCCAGCTGGAGGCCGTGTCAGTGTACACACACAGCAGCGCAACAACGCCTGCTGAGCCTTGACCACTTGCCGGCGGTTGAGACTTGTCATTGGGACACACTCACTCAGGGGCTGCCGATCCATCGTCATGGAACCCGCCAAACATGATCAGCCGATTCTTGTGAGCCACCATTCTGTGGCCTGAGCGCGCCTTGGGCCCGCCCTTGGCAGGCAGCTTGTCCCATGTCAGGCTGTCCAGGTCCAGCCTCCACACGTCAGAGTAGTGTCTGAACTTTTTCTGCAGGTGAGTGGGAGTACAGAGCCCAGCACACAGGTCAAGGGCCATGCCTGCATGACTCTGCAGGTAGCTGGAAGCAAGTCGCTTGATGGGCCGGACTGCCCGGCAGTACAATGCTGTGCAATGCTACAGTCAGTTGGGTTCTCGATAAGACCAAGAAGCTGGCCACTGCTTCAGGAGCTGTGGCCTGCAGGGCTGGGCGCACCTGGTTGAGCGATGTTAGCTCTCCTCCGTACACAAACAGGCACCTGCATGCAGCACAGCACAGGGTCGAGCAGCATGGCAGCGCAGCATCCTCTCAAGCAAAGCAGCAGCACAGGAGGCCAGCAGGTGCGCTGCAGCCTGACAGGGTCGCACACACCCGCCAGCCAGAGGGATGCAGGCACCACCAGGGCGCAGAAAGGAGCATAACCAACCTCTTGATGATGGCTGCCTGGTGAGAGGTCCTGGGAGGTGGCCTGCAGGGCCAACATGCTGTGCTCAGGCAAGGCCAAGATGCTGCGCTCAGACCCCATGCACAGCTGAGAAGTTGAGCTCTGTCCTGCCAGTATCAGAGCAGATCACACCAGCAACAATGCCAGGCAGTTGTGAGTCAGGATCAGGTCTTGTCCAGGGTGGGTCACTGCTCATGTAGGCATAAGTCGGGGAGGTGTGCTGGGCCAGGGCATGAGTTGGCTGCCACAGCATGTCTGCCCAAGACTCTGCTTATAGCATGGAAGAGCTTCAGCCACGCCTGGCAGCAGAGGCCGCACCCGTTGGGGACAACCAGCTTGGTCCACTGCTGCTTGCTGCAGCTGAAGCGGAACAGGTCATTGAAGGTATGAATCTGGTCCGCTGCGTTGTCAAAGTATTCGCCGCCAAACACAATAATCTCGCCACCTCTCTGTAGCACCAGCAGAGATTGCTGTGATTGGCTGCTGAGCAGAAGCAGCAGTGGTCCACTTTCTGGTTGGTGCAAGTATGGCTGCTGAACCGGCCTCAGCCAGATGTGGACTTACAGGCTGTCAGTCTGACTTTGCACAGGACAGGTCCACACAGCAGGCTTGACTCATGGGACATGCATGAGCTCCTCACCGCAAGTGGATTCGGGGTAAAGCTTGCAAACACCCTGGCAGAGGGCGGGCTGCAGTCTTCGACCACTTGCACAGTACTCTTGGCCTCATCGTCCAGCGCGAACTGTTCTAGCAGGGCGTCCAGGTCCTCATTCTCATCCTGCAAGCCCAGTTGGTGGACATGACTGCTGCAGGCGGTTTGAGCAGGTGCTACAGATGGCATGTAGGTGTGCCGGCAGCGCACCTTGCAGACTTTGGCTGCTCGCTTTGCTTGCTTTTGCGCTGTCTTGGCGGCTGCAGCATGAGCCTGATTGGGTGAGCTGTCTGGAGGGTGTGGGACCACAGACCACAGAGGCCAACAGCTTTGCACTTGCCTGTTTTCTCTGCACCCACGCCAGGTGTCTTGCCCTTCTGCTTCTTCCTCTTATCTCTCCCGCTGCCCATCAGTCCAAATTTGAGCCTATGAAGCTGAATGGGCTGTGTACCACTGGAATCAAGTGCATGTTCAACAATCTGCACCCTATTGTGGCCTGCCTGACAGATATAGGAGGTGCTGCTTCCAGGCCTGTCTCTGGAAGACAAAGATCACTGTGGGGAGCAGCTGTGGGAGCAGTCTAGGCTCATCAGATCCAAAACCAGAAGATCAGTCAACGGTCAACTAACAGCAAGTGTGTTTCTGCATCCCAACACGCACAGTCCCTCCGGATTCTGTCAGCATGTCAAGAGAAGGAGATACACAGGGGTACTTCCCCAGCCTCATGTTTGGCACACCTGTGAACCAGGGAGCCATGCCCACGTACACCAGTCCTCGGCCAAACAGGTCACCACAGAGGGGATCAGGCTCAGGAAGCCCAGGACTGGGGCTCTCTAGGCGCAGTCTCACACCCGACAGGCCAACATTTGCGGATCCCCCAAAACTCAGCATGTATGATGCCCAGCCTAGTGAGCATGCAGAAGGCTTACAAGGCAAAGCACACAGACTTGCTGCAACCAGGCTGTGCTGTGGACAACACCGTATCAATGTGGCGCACACCACTGCTCACGTGCCCTATCAGTGCATTGCAGTACCGCCAGCACAAGCAGAAGAGGCCCAGGAAGCCACTGCACCAGCATCGGATGCCCAAATCCAGGCAAGCTGCTCAGGAAGTTGCACGCCAGCAACATCTGCAGCCCCCCCCCCAGCCCGCTTGTCACCTGTCAGGTGCATCCTGGGCCCAGCAGGCTGCCTAATGTCACTCATTCTGTGATCTGTGCTTTGTGTAGCAGCAATCGTTTGCTTGTGACTGCTTAACTTCTCAACACTGTGCCGTGTGCATCATGCAAGCCTACACAGACATATTTGGGCTCTGGTGCCTGTCCTGTCGAAGTGACATTCACATTCCCTGCGGTCGAGGAAGAGCTGAAAAAGTGATGCAGGAAGAGGCAGGGGAGCAGCCAGCAGACTGCATGGTCACAGTTTTTGGGATTGGCAGCCGCCAGGCGGCCGCAGTCATGCAGTGCTTTAGCAACCATGGCTCCATCGTAAGGTACCTGTGCAACCCCAGCCAGAACTGGATGCACCTGCAGTTTGAGGTGCGTTGCTCTACTGTCATTGTTAGATATTCACACACGAAGAGCGCATCCTTGGCGGACTGCAGGAGCCCATGGCGACATCATATCTATCCCAATTAATTCCCTAGATCGCGTGATTTCGCCTCTTGGGCAGCAGCCCCTCTTTGCACGAGCTCACCTTACAAGAAGCACTTACCCTGCTGCTCACACTCACTGAAGCGGCTTGACCAGGGCATGCTGAGTGCAGCACCCGTATGAGGCCCTGTCAGCGCTGCGGGAGAATGGGGCACTGCTGGAGCCCAACGTGATGATTGGCGTGAGGCCCCTGTCAGCCATGCATGAGGCCCAGGTCCTGAAGGTGGGCAGTGCCCTTCTTTGTATGTTGCTTCCTCTTCTTCTGTCCGAAGTGCTGCACATCTGGGCATGACGCTTCCTGACCTGCATTGCAATGCAGCCGCAGGGGCGCTGCCAGGCCACCAGTCCTGCCTCACCAGGTGTCTTGCCAGCAGAGGTCACATGCATCTGGAGGATTGTGCCAGAGATGGTCTGCTCAGACCAGAGCCCTGAAGCATAGCGCCTGCTTCTGCAGGAGCTGGGCGAGCAGGCCACAGTCAGGCAGTTTCAGCCAGCCAGCCGCAGTCCCCTAGGTATCAGGTCCCTCAACTATGACCAGGTGAGTAGTGAGCAATGTTATGATCCACCTGGGCAGCCATGCCTTCACTGGTGCAAGTCTGAGCTGGCCCGCTGCTTGCAGGAGTCCCTTTTTCCACAGCAATCAAAGGGTCTGAAGAGCAGGGTCATGGACTTTCTCATGGGCGCTTGACATGTTTCAAGCCTTCAGCACACTGCCATTTCAATATTTCATTCTGCATTGTTCATTCTGTTGTCCGTTCAGTCAGCTCGCTGGAGCAAGTACTCCACTGTGAAGTCACCTCAGCCACCACAAAAGTAGCAGCACTAGAAGAACAATTAAGACCTGCAAGACCAGGAGGTGGAGGAGCTCTTGCTTTGCAGATGAGGGCAGACAACAGCCAGATGGCTCTGCCAAGGGACCCACCATGCCACCATACACAATCCGCTTGTCAAGCTTCTGCCTGCGATCAATGACCTTCAGCACTGAGTCCGACAGCCCAAGACTGTTTGCCACATCAAAGAGCTTCCTCTGGGCAGACTGCAGAGTACCATACTCGTAAGTCAGGTCACAAACTAGGCATGATTGTCTGCACACAGCAGCTGCAAAATAGAAGAGACTTCACGATAAGCATATGCTTGTGCTGCAGCCTGCCATCAGATATCTGAGCTCTATTCTTGATCTGCCAGCAGACCTCTGCCCTCAGGACACACGCCATGCGCCTGAGCCTTGCTGCAGTTCACAGGCAGCAAACACATCTGGCTTGCATGGCGTCACCCAGGTGACTGTGGCACTGCCTGCTGTGCTGCAGACCATGCGTGGGGCCTGGCAGGCAGACCATGTAAGCTGTTGATGCTGTATGCTCTGGGTCTGAGACCAAGCAAAACAGGACTGCACCTTGATGCGCTCTCGCTGCCCTGACATGTTGCTCAGGACGTTGGTGCCTGTCTGAAAGGCTTCCTCAAGCACCCGCTTTGAGTTCTGAATGTAGCCCTGGCCTTGCTCGTCAGCGTCCCTCTCAATCCTGAAGTCAGGTGCGCCTGAGGCTCTTGCAAAGAGCTCGTCCCGCTGAGCTGCCTCCACTTGACGCCTGTCAATAAATGCTTGAGCTGTCAGTCTAGCTGATGTAGAAGGGACTGCCTCCAAGAGGGGTCAGCAGCTGGTGTACATGCCTGCTCTGACGGCGGAGATGTGCATCCAGGGCTGCGGCCAGGGAGTCTGTCTCCTCTGACACCTGATCCACCTTCCTGCACCAAAACTGCAGCTGCTGTTGACTGTCATGTCTATGCACCAAGCAACTCAGCTGCAGGTCTGAAGCAGCGTGGGGAATGTGAGGGGTTTACCTCTTCCAGATGTTGCGTTTGGCTGCTGTCTCTGTGACCATCTGCATGCGCAGCATGCTGTCCGTCTGCTGGCTGGTGCGCTGCAGGTCTGCCAGCTTCTGCTGGAGCATTTTGATCCTGGCTGAGCCTGCGCTTCTCTCGAAGCCCTGCAGCATTTCAAAGATTTCAGCATCTTGACCAGGTTCTGAGACACTTGCTGAATGCTGTCCTCCGTCCTTGTGCTCTGCATTCAAAGCCATCAGGATCTCACACTCTCAGATCGTTCAAGTTGCTCGAGTCCATCCCTGATGCTCAGAATCAGGCTTCTGGCTGTCTTGTGCAGCGTCGCGATATCAGACATGAAGCATGGAGTCAATCGATTGCTGAGCTTCGTTTTACATTCTCTCATTTGACCTAGGACATCTTGCACCCAGCACGCCGTGCCCTCTGTGCTGATCTGCTCGTCCAGCGACATGAGCTCCGTGGAAGAGGCCAAGCAGCTCATCTGCGAAGTGTGCGAGAATTTCTACAGAGCAGGATGGGTCTCCGGAACTGGGGGTGGCATGAGCATCAAAGTAGGGGATGACATTGTCATGGCACCATCTGGTGTGCAGAAGGAGCGCATGGTGCCTGAGGATATGTTTGTCCTAGATGCCAAAGGCGAAGTGCAGTCCAGCCCCCGGGCTAGGCCAGCACCTTACAAGCCTCCCAAGCTCAGCGAGTGCTCCCCACTCTTCATGGCGGTGGGTGACCAGTTTTCATGTGGCATGCAGAATCTTGTGGGCTGCATGCTCTAAGACTCACTGCCCGCAGGCTTATGAGCTGAGGGAAGCTGGGGCAGTGCTGCACAGCCACTCTATGAATGCTGTGCTTGCCACCTTGCTGGACCCCACAGCCAAGGAGTTCAGGGTCACCAACCTGGAGATGGTCAAGGTGGGACCAGACTTGGCCAGGGTAGTTGCCAAATTGCATGCACCGGAGATAGGCCACAGCATGCTGCTTGCCTCAGGCATTCAGCGACCTCTGCCCATTGCTGGAATGCATCTAGCCCAGCTGCTTTGCAGGGCGGCTGCCTCTACTGGAGGTCAGTGGTTGCTGGCTGGCCATGCCGTAAGTCACAAACCAGCAGGGGTGCTGTTACTGCAGGGCATTGCCGGCGTTGGCTACTTTGACTCCTGCGTGGTCCCCATCATCGAGAACACAGCCAGGGAGTGCGAGCTCACCGACAGGCTGCGGCAGGCCATCAAGGAGTATCCTGAGGCGCATGCAGTGCTGGTCAGGAGGCATGGAGTGTATGTGTGGGGGAGCAGCTGGATACAGGTCAGCTGCTTTGGGCTGGCTCCAGCTTTGTTTGCAGGCTGGGAGCCTATCTGAAGGCTGGCATGCCTGCTGCCAAGGCCTGCAAACAGCCAGATCCAGGTCAGCTTTGTTTCAGTTGTTGCTGCTCTGCAGGCTTTCTGCGCATGCGGCTGGATTCTAATTTGCTGCTAGAGTAGTCGATGCCTGCTGGGGAATTCAGATCATGGGGACGATTACTCATTCTCAAAGCCTGGCAGCTGCTTCCTGGTCAGCCGTCAGGCTGACACCTGCCCTGCCTGCTTGTGAAGTGCAAGGCACAGAGTAGCTGGCCGTGAAAGAATCGCTGCCAGGGCACCTCTGGACGCCCGATGTGTACAGCAGAGGCTGTGTGGCGCCTGCTGCTTGTCCTCAGCGAGCGCTGTGCTGCTGTCTGGCGCTGTGGGTCAGGCCTGCGAATGACTGCAAAGCTGGCTGTGCACCCACCTTTGAAAAGCTAGGTGATTCTGCATACTCAAGCACCGTCTGACACGCTGGTTGTTCGTGGCCGGCAGGCAAAGACTCAGGCAGAGTGCTACGATTACCTGTTCGATGCTGCTATCCGCATGCGCCAGTTGGGGTATGATGCCTCGAAGCCGCCGACGCTGAAGAGGGGCGCTGCGCAGATCAATGGGCATGACAGCCATGTCCACGCTGCACCCAGTGAGAACCTCCTGTCAGGATGCCGATTCCATGAAAATGTGTTGAGATGTGCACGAGGCAACTTTGCGCACCTGACCTGCATTTGTCGCCCAGCAGCGTGGCTGGTCTGCAATGGGCTAGCCTCCTTTGTTGTACCGGGAGCACAGCTGCCACTCAGCTTGCCAGAGATGCCTGGCAGCAAGCCCTTGTCCAGCTTGCAGACGTGGACACTGACAACCCCTGCCTGCTTGCATGGCTGATGACTGCAGCCCTGCACCATGCCTGCATGGCAATGGGCTCACAAGCAGGCTTTGACGCATCTGGTCAGCTGGTGTGCAGGCAATGGGCCTGCAGTCAAGAAGCAGAAGACTGGGGTGGCAGCCCACCCTGTTGCAGTGGTCTTGGACATTGAAGGCACAGTGGCGCCGATTTCCTTTGTGAAGGAAACCATGTACAGCTATGCAGCTAGCCATCTCAAGGCTCACCTGGAAAGTACCTTTGATTCTGAACAGACACAGGTGGGCAGGGTCTTCATGCTTTGCTTGAGTACAGAGTTTGAGCACATTGGCCAAGGTTGCCCAGCAGTTTGAAACTTCTTTTGCCTTGCAGGGGGACATCAAGCTTATGAGAGAACTGGTGGGTTGCATGTGCCATCACTATTCACAACATCAGCCAGTCATGCTGCAACACACACCTGACATATCCTGCAGGATGAAAAGGACAAGGCAGCAGGCAAAATGGCTGCCAGCATTCCGCAGCACGCCGGAAAGGCTCAGGTGATCAAGGCTGTCATCAGTAGCGTCCAGGCACAGATGGCAGAGGATAGGAAGACAACAGCCCTCAAAAGCCTCCAGGTAAGCCATCAGTGCAGCCCTCTGTAAAGGCCCAATTATTTGCCCATTGAATGTGCTATGGCAGCCCTGTGCAGGCATGCCATAAAAGCAGCTTTCTGCAATGGCATTGTGGTAATGCTGATTGCTTTCAGGTGCATGCTGTGAGGGCTTCCTTGCAGACCTGCTCCTGTGCAGAAGTTTTCAAGCCATGAGCCTGTGTGCTGCATGCACCCTGAGTCCAGCGCCAGCCAAAACCCTTGACATCTCTGAATTGGGCTGGCCCCTGCCAGGAGCTGCACGCCCCACCTCTGCAGGGCCTCATCCGCCCTTTCCCGACGCCTCCTGTCTCCAGGTGCTTGCCAGGAACTGCACTGCCGCCTGGGCAGGCCCCCGGCTGGCTCCTTCCAGCCAAGTCAGACATCAGTTTCTGCCAAGATCTGCTCCACCGCCTTGGCAGCTTCATGTCTGGCCTGTTGCTGTCTGACGCCCACCAGGACGTCCACTCCCTGCCTCTGCAGGGCCACATCTGGCAGAAGGGCTTTCAGTCAGGTGAGCTGAAGGGGGACCTGTACCCCGACACAGCGCCTGCGCTGGCAGAGTGGGTCTCCAAGGGCATCAAGGTCTACATCTACAGCAGCGGGTCCAGGTCGGCGCAGCTCAACTTCTTCAAGTACAGCAACAGTGGCGACCTGCGCCACTTTCTCTCTGGCTACTTTGACACCAGCAGCGGCCCCAAGGTACTTTGGGTCCTTGGGTCGGGGCTTCGCTGTTGTATGTTCAGCAGCGCCTCCGCACCGCCCGGGCACAAGACATGCCTGTTTGAAGGCACGTGCTGTATGTGACGCCATGTTTGCTGCATGTGGAGCCTTGATGGTATCACCACCTGTCCTGCGCCGCACACCGAGCGGCAGCTGCCCCTGGTCATCATAGTTTGAGGCTGTAGCCCTGATCCAGGCTGTCGGCGTAGGTCGACTGCCTCCAAACCACAAGATCCTGCCAAGGTTGAAGTTGCCCTCACCTCCACCAGTGTTGGCAAAACCCAAGCTGAGATCGCTGTAAGCCCCACCCGCTGCAGGCCCGATATTGGCCGGGTTGCCGACTGGCCATGCACCTGGCAAGGGCTGTAGCATTGCTGAGGGGCCGAATGCTAGGTGCATGCAACAGAGCTGAGGCTGCAGATTTGTCCAGGCGTCCACCTTGGGACACTGCTATCATCAAGCTGAGGCACAGCAGCCAAACATGCAGGTTGAGGCCAGCAGCTACCGCAACATTGCACTGTCCCTGGGCGTGGATGCAGCTGAGCACATCTGCTTTGCCACAGACAGTATCAAGGAGGCTGAGGCGGCCAGCCAAGCTGGATGGCAGGTTGCTCTGGCAGTCAGGCCAGGGAACGACGCCCTGCCGGCTCAGCACCCTTTCAGGGTGGTGACCACGATGAGCGAGCTGCTGTCACCCTGAAGGTCTTGCTGTCACATTGGCCACCTCCCAATGTACCCAGTGGAGTCCAGGGTTCAAGCACAACAGCTGTGACATCATTCATCATTCCTTTCGTAAACCGAAACCACTCTCAAACAGATGACCTGAAGCGTCGCTGCCTGGCTCCGAAAGTATCGACCAGGATGGTGTCAGCCAAGATGTTCACAAAGAAGCTGAGCAGGGTGTTGGACGGAGCAGAGCTATCCGAGAGCGATGTTCACCCAGATGCAGGGGTTGACATTGCAGAAGGACGCTTTGAGGATGCTCAGGATGTGAGCAGCTGTATCCTGCTCCTCCATCATGCAGGGTTGCATGATGGAGAGCTTGTTCCCCTGCCAGGGCCTGCTGCAGCACCATCCTGATTAGCCAGTCCAGTGACAGGCTGCGTCACGATTCCTTGCAGACCTTTCTACACCCAGAAGCCTGTAAGGAGGAAGGAGGCTTCGGCTTTCATGACAGGGAGTTGATGGAGACGCAGCGCGCAGCGATCCTGGAGCTGGCGAAGGATGTACGCTCTGCATCAGGCCTCACTATGGCAGCGTTGACATAAACCCTCATTGCCCGTCACCATACACCCTCCTTGCAGTGTGAAGTGCCAGCCGCCTTGCCAGCCTGGTGCACAGCCCAAGCTGCTGATCTGCATCACTGGGCGAGAAGATGCCTGCCAGACATAGCTGCTCTAGTCGTTAAACCCACCCTTGACCTTCCATGTGCAGCTGGGGCGCAAGCTGCTGACTGGGCACATCAACCTGACGAGCACCACCCTGCCCGTCAAGATGTTCTCCCCCCGCAGCTACCTGGAAAAGCTGGCAGACGAGTGGCTGCACCCCACGTTCCTGCGGAGGGCAGCGCTAGCCGCTGACCCTGTCGAGCGCATGAAGCTGTTGGTCTGCTGGTGGGTCGTAGCAGTGTCATGCAGGCTGCGTGAGGCTACATGAGCGCATGAGGCTGGACAACAGCAGTTAGGAGGGCAGTGCAGGACGAAATCCTCGCTAACATGGGATTTGGCGTCACTGCTGCCGGCGGTGCCTTGCCATGCAGGGAGGGCCTGAGCTGGAGAGGATTAGCTCAGTGAGCCTGCTCATACAAAGGGCATACAGGCCAGAGGGCTGCGCAAAGCTGCGCATTTGCCCGTGCCAGCTGATTGCACGAGCCCTGCCGATGAATGGCCTACAAATGGGCATTGGCATTGGACCAGCTGTCTCAGGGGGCCAATCGACCTCCCATGCTGCAGGTTTGTGGCGGGGCTGCAGCACGTCTATGAGGATTTCAGGAAGCCCTTCAACCCCATCCTGGGGGAGACATGGCAGGCCACACTGCCCCAGGATGGCACACAGTTATTTGTAGAGCAGATCAGCCACCACCCACCAGTGTCAGCCTTCCAGATGCAGGGCCCAGGTCAGATGGTGATGAGCTCCACAGATATAGCAGCATCAGCCTTTACCTCCCTTAGCCTGTGCTGAGAGGGTTGCATCCTTGTGTGTGTTGTTGTGGCATTGTGCACCCACTTCAGCTGTACTTGCCACCAGAACGGCTCATAGCCTGCTGCAGGCAATCTGTGCATGTGTGGGACGCTGCAGTGCAGCAATGGCTCTTGATCAGCCCTGCCATGCCAACTTGTTATGTTGAGAGCGCAGATGGGCTCTTCACCTTCCATGGCACCTGCCAGCCAGATGCCAGCTGGACTGGCAATAACATCAAGCTCCAGGTCAAGGGGCACAAACAGATCGAATTCCGTGATGGCGGCCAGATTGACATCATCAGCCCCATACAGTACATCAAGGGTGAGCTCAGGGGCAAGTGGCTTCAAGCTCAATTGTTTGCAGGAGTCCAGGGCAGTGCAAAGAGGAGAGCCAAGCCTGAGACGGGCTTGCTTGGCTAGGGTGGGCGTTCGCTGTCAAGCACACTGTTCAGCTGCAGCAGTTGCCATCATTTGTACCCGCTTGAGCTTTATGTGGCATCAGGTACTTGCAGGATCTGAGCTCATTGACTGATGTCTCTTGGTGTAGAGAGTTGCCCAGCAGCTGCAGTCACCAACCCAGCAGTGGCGTGGCGGTGTATGCTGCACAAAATACAGCATGCTGCCGAAGCGTCTCCAGCCAGCAGCAGCAGCACTCATCATGTTGGCGACATGCTTGTGTCTTCGTAAAGGGCCTATGATATAACAGCATCAATCTTATCACCCTTAGCTTGAATTGAGAAGCAAGCCCCACCAAAACAGTTCTGCTGCTGCAGGCGTTCTCTATGCTGCCGTGACCCGCGGGGAGTTTCAGGGCGTGGCTAAGTTTGTAGACAGGCAGAACCAGCTGAGCTGCGAGCTGCGTTTTGGGAAAGTTGAAGGGCACAGCGAGGACCTATTGCAGCGGGCAGACAGCATCTCAGGGCAGCTGTGCCACTGGCAGAGCCCGAGCCCTCAGGCCTCGGATAGCGCTACGCAGGTACCGACCTGAAAGCGTGTGCTCAATGCTGCACCTTGGCGTTGCTGACCTGCTTGCAGCAGACAAACAGATGGCGTCTTGTGCAGCTGTGCCGCTGGCAGAGCTCCAAGCCTCTTAGAGGGCTGCGCAGGTATCGTGGGTGTGTCTGACCTGCGGTCATGTATGCTGCACCTTGGGGTCGCTGACCATATGTGTGGCATGGCTGGATGCCAGCCTTCTGGGACAGCATGCGGATGACCTTGAGCCACGCTCTGCTTTTAGAACCCTGCAGCTGTGTACAGCTACTGAGCTTATGCCGCGTTACAGCGTTGGCATGTGACACTGACCTTTGTGCTGGTGCAGAACACGCACAAGAAGCGGCTGCTCTCCAAAACAAGTCTAGGTCATGTTACTTCAGCACTAACTTCACTCACGACTAGCAGCCGCCCGGAGGCAGACGTTCACCAGGACGTGCTGGCAAGGTGCACAGGCAACTGGCTCTCACACCTCGACTGGGGCAGTGAAAGGTGATTAGAGGCAGGTTCAGCTGTTTGCTCGTGCGAGCCTGTCCTTTGTGGAGTCAGCGGTTCAAGTGTGCACTGCAGCTGGTAGCTTGTGCACACTTGTCATTTGTACACTGGTAACATGCTCGGAGCTGCTATTGACTGACCCTGTGACAGTTGCACCATAGTGACTTGCCAAGCCACTTGGACCACTCTCCCAGTGGTCACATGCTGTCTCATCAGGCTGGCACCTGCTGCAGATACTGGACGCTGGCGGCTGACCAGCCAGAGGCCTGGCAGCATCACCAGCCTGTGTTGCCTTCTGACTGCCGGAGTCGCATAGATCTCGCAGCGCTGGCAGTCGGCAGCATTTCCCAGGCACAAAGCCTCAAGGAGGAACTTGAAAACCTGCAGCGAGCAGACAGCAAGCTTAGAAAGGTGTCATAAAGTAGTGTTCCCTCCATTCTCCCTGGTGTGTTCTGATTGCAAAGTCGTATGAACCGAATTGCCCAGTGCTTCTGTAGCATAAACTGTCATCGTGATGACCATGCCACCCCAATTTGATGCCACTGAGCCCCTCTTGTTGAGCGACCACCAGCTATGTGCGATTGCTGTATACAAGGCCCCTGTGTACAAGACCTGCAAAAGTGCTTGCCATTCAAGGGCGCTGCCTGGCTCCATGGTTAACTCCCAGCTGCTGCAGCCTCTTTAGGTCACGTTCTGCCTTCTTGAGGGCATACAGCTCATCGTCTCGCAGGACCCCCTGGTGAAGGTTCTGCAGCATGCGACGCAACAGTGACTGCATGCATTGCAATGCCTGCCCATCTGGTGACTGCTTGTGCAAACTGCGGCATACCTGCCGTTCGATTGCCTGACCATGATGGATCCACCAAATGCCGCTCAAAGTTCCAATTGCCACCAGAAGCAGCACATTGCGGCCTCTCATCCTCAAAGATCTGGCAAGGGCGACGCTTGACATGGCCTGCCCCAGATGTTCTGGCATTGGCATTTAGATTCACTTAGGTCAGACAACATATAGCTCAGACCACTGCAGCTTGCGGGCAGAGCCCCCTGCAGGCCATGAATGCGCGTGACAGTCCCAAAGGATTCATCTAGGAGTTCATCACAAACCACATTGCTGCTGCAGAGTTGGCGACCAAGGCCGCCCTCTTGTCTCGCACAATCAGCCGCTGAGGGCAAGCAGACGTTCTTAGGAAAAGAAAGTGGCGTTCCTGATCAGGTAACTGACAGCCATATAAGCAGTGGCGGGCAGCCACCCCAGGTCTACTCTTGTGTCCTGCTCAGGTGCCATTCAAGGTCCTGAGCAGTCACCGTCATGGATGAATGCCTTGCAGGCTTCATGAAGCCAGACATCCAGCTCCAGATGGCCTGTGATCGGCTGGCACATATCACAGAGCTGACCTCACAGGTCAAATCCTGCCGGCAGAGCGCAGTGGACCAGTGAGACTGTCTGCCTTGCCTGCATGCCTCTGGTGGCCACTTTCCCCCCTCAAGTCTGCTGCCGCCTGCAGGAACGTGTTTGAGGCGCCGTTCAGCCTCGTCAGTGGCCATAGGGTCTCGCTGAGGATACAGCTGCCTGCGAACTTTCCACAGGCAAGCAGGCACCTGCTGCTGCGTTTAAAAGCGTTTCAAAGAATTCTTTAACATCCGTGGCCTGCAGGTGCTGGGCTCAATCCAGCCTCATGCCACTCCTCCAAGCAGCCGTCCTCATGCAGCCTGAGTCAATGCCTGCCATAAGCACTCACTGACTCCTTCCAGTGTGGTTCCCAGGTGCCACCCCTCCTGTCAGTGTCCCACGCAGTTCGCCACAAGTGTGTGGATCGCTGCGGCAGCATCAGCCTGCCTGAGCTGGAGGCATGGGATGGCACCACGAGCAGGCTGGCTGCAGTGGTCCAGCAGGCCTACGCCCAGATGACGGGGCAGCCCATGCGCTCCAGGTCGCCCTCACCCTTGCCCTCACGCCCCGGTGTGTCTCTACAGGCAAAGGTTTTGCATGGCTGGCCGCAGGGCAAGCTGCACGGGCTGCTGCTTGATCTGCACCCTGCCCTTGCGCCCAGTTGTGTGCCTGCAAGCAGGGCCTCTGTCAGGCCGGCAGCAGTGCATGCTGCACAGGGTGCTGCACTCATGCGCACCTGTGGTGCATGTTCCTGGCACTTGTGCCTGCAGTGCGGCAGTGCTAGGGTCTGAGGAGGACTGATTTCATGCTTGCTCTGGTGGCCAGCCTGTTACTGCAAATGCTCTGCTGCCCCATTATCAAACCTTTGCAAGTGGCAGGCTCAGCAAGCAGCCCGGCATCAAGCTCCCTGCTGACATGGCCGCAGCAGTTCACCTGCATACCTGTGCCTCCTGCCCTGCAGCCACGCCGCAGCTGTCGCCGCGAGGCCCGCGTACCCCCAGGGGCCAGGCCCAGCCGGGACGACAGGCGTCCTTGTCGCCCCGCGACCCTGGGTGGCAGCTCTCTCCCCGCCAGCAGCCCCCCGCCAGCCTGTGTCATATGAACAACAGTCCCAGCCCTGGCAGCTGCAGGGCATTGGTGGAGAGCGCCAGCCCTGACGCACTGGGACAGAGGAGCAGCAGCCCCTGCCCTGGCAGCTGCAGGCTGCTGTCTCAGAGCCCTCCTCCTGTAGCATGCAGCCAGAGAAGTCCCAGCCCTGGGCCAGTGTCGCACCCCATCCAGCTGTCCCCACGCAGCGTTGAGGCTGGCGATCTGCAGCCCTGTAGCAGTGAGCATTGGGCTGAGGGCGGCAGCGGGACTCCTGGATCGTGTAGGTCGCTGTCCCCACTTTCGTCACCCAGGTCAGTGGAACTGTCAAGGACTTGATGGCATGGCACCCTGCCTGTGCCTGCCTCCTCTTGCTATCAGGTTTGCTACCAGATGCAGTTGCAAAGTCAACTATGCAAGATTGATGCATGCCTGAGGGAGAGAGCATGCAGAGCTCAAAGCTGCTGCTAGGTCCAGCCTGCAATGCAGCCCTCTGTGTGGGAACCTGCAGACCCAGACAGCGTGGCAGGCTGACAAACATCACTGCTGCAGAGGCCAGCCAGCCATGCAGGCCTCTGTGTTTGGGGACTTAGAGAATCTCAGCAACGAGGAGCTGGCTGAGGTCATCCAGACGCCCAGCCTGTACCAGGAGCTTTGTGCACACTTCCTGGGCATGTTCGAAACATCGAGAGGGGTGCAGGTTGGTCAGACCGCAACACGGCACTTCTGTCAGGACAGTTCTATGGTTCCATGGCATCCAGGCGTCCCTGAGTGCATGTGGCTCAGGCTTGAGCACGGCTGTGTGCCAAATTCAGGGCAACCTTGTGATTTCATTATTGCAGTGGGTGACTGTTAGCAAGCCTCACTTTGTGTTCACTAGGTGGCGTGGGCTGTGTCCAAGCTTTGTGAGGTTGTTCACTGTAAGGAGCCACACAGCTGTGTGTCATTGTGCAGGAGAGGGCTGCTTTCAGAAAAGGAAATGCTGCCATGGCTCAAAGGCTGATCAAGCAGGCGGAGGAGCTTCTAGCAGTGGATCGAGGCATACAGCGCTGCAGGTGCACATGAGCATCTTCTGGCTGTGAGCTGCTGTCAGGCAGGTGCAGCCTGAGCTCTCAACATCTCTGCCTGGCCGTTGCAGAGACGAGGTGCTGGCACCTGCCACTGAGCGCTTAAATGGCTTGCTGCTGTGCCAGAGGAGATTGCTGCGCAGGACTGCACCTGCAGCGCTGATTGCTGCCAATGCAAAGGCGGCAGGCCAGCTAGGCGCAGAATCACAGCACCTCTTTGCAGCATTCCTGGAAGGGCAGATGGGTGCTGAAGCTTTTACTGAAAACTACATCAAGGCCAAGGTGATGTACCACCAGCTGGAGTTGAAGCGGCAGGCAGCCCTGCACGTGTTCTGATGAAGGCAGTCCAGATAGTTTCACTGATTTCTTAGCGTTTTTGCCCACAAACAAGCTGATCAGTCTGAAGCCCTTGAGTGCCAGACGATGCCATCTAGCTTCCACTCCTCAGGCCCACCGGCAGCCACAAACACCTGCATTTTAGCAGATGGTATGTCTGCAGCCCCATGAAACGTTGTCTACCAGTATTGCAGCCACACTGCCCAGAGCCTACCTTTAAGTCTACCAGTTTTGCACCCCTAGTCTCATTCTGTGCAAACAAAGTGCGGCCGCCGTCTGGGCGCCTTGCGTAGTAAGCCCCCAGGCGGCTCCTGGCCCGCCTCTGCTCATTGCCACTGCCTCTCAATGGGATGACCAGGCTGCAAATATGAGACATCTTCCCGTAGTGGCTTGGACTGAGAGGCAATCTGAGGTATGAGAGGGCCAGGCTGCAAGCCTCTAGCAGACGGGTTGCAACTCAGGCTACAAAACATTGTGGTAAGCAGTGCATGTCTTCACCCGTCAGGTCCAAACTGTATGCCATGCTCTTCCTTGTCAATCAGTGCGAGGCCAGCACCACCCTCCTGCACGTTTGCAGTGTCAGGCAATGCGCAGGTGTCTGAGAGCCATCTGGAGTCGACACATTACATGCAGTGCACAGGTAGGCAAACAACAGTCTACAGGGGTGCAGCAGCACAGTGCCCCACCTTTCGAAGCTTTATTGCTGGATGCTCGGTGTTGCCATCTGGCCACGTGAACAAAAACGCTGCCATTGCATTGCGCTCGTCACCTAGGCCTATCCTGAGGGATACAGGAGGTTAGGCTGCAGATGGGAGGACAGACTGCGGATATCGCTTGTTACAAGTCAGCATGCCTGCCCAGCAGCAGACTTCACAGCCCGCAGTGGCAGTCATGGGGTCACGCTGGTCAGTGCTTGCCACAAATTTGCATGCTGAGCCAACAGCAAGCTTCACAGCCCCCTGAGGCCACGATGCTCAGGTCCTTGTCATCATCCAGAACTCCTACCCAGCAGCAGGCATCTTAGCCCCCAAAGAGGGGCTCCAATTGAGGTCAGACTGCGTAGGGCTCCTCAAGCAGCATGTGATCTAAAGCAGCAGGCGTGTGGTCCAGGATGGGCAGAGTCTCAGGAGGGATGCAAGGGCAAGGTGCTTTGCCCAGCTGCTGCTCCTGGTCCACTCTGCGTATTGGCCTTTCTGCCGGGCGCTGTGCTGCACCATGCTGCACCATGCTGTACCTGCGGCTGCTCACCATCCTCTCGGGTTGTAGCCACCCAAGACAGCCCCGCCCTCGGTCCTGGCCAGCACGACGGCTGCCCCATAAGTGTTGCACTGCTCATGGAAGGCTTCCGCCGACCACTCATGCTGCCGTGCATCATAGGCCAGCCGCAGCGGCAGCTTCTCCAGGCGTGTCCTTGCCAACAGGGGGCGAAAGAGTGCCATCTCAGCATCGTCGCCTTCCACAGGGCCGGCAAACTCGTCCAGGACTGCAGGGTACTGCTCCCATAGCGCTGGCCCCTGCAGCCGCTTCATGCCTCCTGCAGGGACAAGGGAGTTTGTGCTGCAGGCCATCGGGATGAGCCTGAGCAGGCCTGGCCAGCCAAGGCGTGATCAAGGCAAGGGCGCCGCAGCCTGGAGTGCAGCTTCGCTGCTGCTCACAAAGCTGATTGACAGACCTGGCTCCTCTGCGTCCAGGGCTGCTTTGCCGAACAGCTTCCCCACGATTCGCGTGACGAAGTCATCTGGCCCCTCTGAGCTGCTGGCTTTCACTGTACTTCTGTGTTTTCTGCCAGATGGAGCATGCCACCTACAGAGAGTGGTTGGCCTGTGCCATTCCTGATGATTGCAGCTTGAAGGCTGACAAGAAGCCTGTGTGTGCCGAGCACTGATCATGGAAGATGTGTTCATGGCTTTGAGGTATTCCAAGCGTCCATTCTGAGTGCCTCAGGTGGGGGAGCGAAACAGATGTGGGGAGGCGAAACAGATCAGGTCGATCGTGCTCAACCTAAAACAAGTCTGTCATATGGTTTTGGGAAGCTGCTTCAAGAGCTCTGGGAGGATCTTGAAAAGGTCCCCAACCAGACCAAGGTCAGCCACCTGCACAGCCAGGACGTTGTGAGGGTCAGGCTGCTACAAACAGTCTTCACAATGTCTGACCTGCAATGCCACACCTGGAAGATGGGAGCATCTGGATCGCTGTTGATTGCCACAATCACTTTGGAATCCTTCATGCCAGCCAGGTGCTGGATGGCTCCAGAGATGCCAATGGCAATGTACAGCTGGGGAGCCACGACTTTGCCAGTCTGCCCCACCTGCATGCAGATCACTATGATTTGCTGTTGGGTTCTGCGTCCAGCACTGCTGCTCAGGTTGTGCGCTGAATGAGCAGAGTAGAGAGTACTCCTATGAATGTCTGGTGATCTCTGGTCACTGCAGATGCTGAGTGCCGAGCAAGCAGAGCGATTGAGTCAGGGCCAGCTCTGTTTACGGAGCACTGCTGCGATGCATCCTGAATGCTGAGCAAGGAGAGCAGTCGAAACTGAGGATAGTGGGAGCAAGGGGCCCATCTTCGTTTCTGGACTGCTGCCGCCCAACACATGCTGAGTGGTTGTGCAAGCAAGGCGATTACGACTGGCTAGTGGGATTCAGTGGTCATTTATGTACCTCATGTTGTCTGCCCCATAAGCGCCGAGCATTGAGCAAGCAGAGCAGCTTTGCAGCACTCCCGCATACACCTGCCTGCATGTCATTCGGGCAGAGGCCTGCATCCACTGCTGCACGGCTGGCGCCCACAGCTCCGCCCAGGCGGTCAGCCAATTCCTCCAGCAGCCTGAAGTTTTCTGGTGTCTTCAGCGCTCGCCCACCTGCAGGCCGCAAGCCCACGATCAATGTGCAGCACATACAGCCAGAATCCCTCTGCAGGCGATGCTTTTCTCTGCCGCGGGCGCAGCAGACTGCGTGCTGCAGGCTCTGTTGTCGAGGAGTGCGTGAGCTCAGCAAGGAAGTGATACTCTGGGTAGCAGCAGTCATGACAGACTGTGTGCATGCTGCTTGCCTGCAACCACCAGCTTGGCAGCACTCAGCTCAGGCCGCTCTGTCTGCGGCTGACTCTCCTCCACCCACTGCGTGCTGATGGAACACTTCTGCAGGATCAGCCACTTTGGCACATTGCAGAAGCTACACCCTGGGAGATTGGTCACACATGGCCAGCTGCTGGCTCAGGGCAACGTCAGCACTGCCAGGATGCCTCATAAAGCACAGGAACACAAGCTGTGCAGCTGCTGTCCTGCTGCACATGGCTTGCTAGTGGCACATGGCCAAAGCTGCAGGGATGGACAAGACCGTGCTCACCTGTGCTGCATCCAGCTCTTCAGAGCTTACTGCAGCAATGACGGCAGAGCCTTGACCTGAAGCGGCCTCAAAAGCTGTGGTCCGCACTGTCAAGAGCCGAGCGCCAGGGGAGCTGTGCTTCACAGTTTCCAACGCATTGCCAGCATATATCGGCCTGCAGCAAGTACAAGTGATCAGCAAAGAGCTCTTCAGGACAAGACCAACGCTCCTGACTTAGGCACATCAGTGTGCAGAGGCCTGGCAACAGCTGCCTGGCAGGTGACCGCTGTTGCATGTGCAGACTGCGCTGCGGCACTCAGTGCAGTCCTGCCTGGCTGAGAGGTGGCCATGGCTGTGCAGACTGCCTTGGCAACATTTCACCTGACAAAGGTGTCGGCGTCCAGGACTTCTGTGACATCGCTGACCTGCTGCACGTCCAGCAGGGCAGCTGCACGGGGCAGTACATTTCGCCCAAAGGTGGTTGAAGGAGCCCAGATGTGGCTGAATTTACGCCTGCACAAGCATGCTGACAGGCGGTCAGCCTGGCTGGGTGGCCTGCTTCAGATTTTGTGGGCAGCCACTGGGGTGTGGCTGCAAATTTGCGGGCACATTTGTGAGGACAAGTCTGCCTCAAACTCAGCTGTCAGCAGCACAGGGCAACCAGAAGTGGCTGGGTATGTGCCTGCACATGCATGCGGCCAAGGGACCAGCCTGCCTGGTGGTCAACCTCAGGTCTGGAAGGTAGCCATCAGCAATATGTTGGCCACCAGACAAGTATGACTCTTGCACCTGCAAGTGGCCTCGCCCAAGCATGCTGCAGGCTTTGAAGCCAGCCACCAGCTGTCAAGGATGGCTGAGCTATCGCATGCACATGCATGGACGCCAGTCTGCCCGTCACTTCTTTAGGGCAGGTTCTGCGACCCAAAGCGGCTGTACAGATGGCCACATCAAATGCTCAAAGAGAGGCTGATGGCCATGGTGCCAAGACCGGCCCTGTGTGCGCTGCTCAAGCAGGCCTGTGGGGTGTGCAATGACATAGAGGAGGTCTGTTGCTCAGTTTGAACTGACTTGCGCTGCACGGCCGCAATCAGCTCAGCTGTGGGCTCCGCCAGCTGATGCTGGAGACAGGTAGCATCGGCCGTCAGCACGTGACTGATGCCCTGGACCTTGCTGGCTGCCTCTGCGACAGGGCCAATGTTCTGCCCTGCCACTAGCATGGTGGTTTCTGACACGTCCTTGAGCTGAGTTGCTGCAGCAGCAGCATTGCGGGTTGCAGGGGACAGTTGAGAGTCCTTGTGCTCGGCAATGATCAGGCTGCTCTGCAGGTCAGCACAGCACTGGCGTGAGCTCCCAGATATGCCTGCCACCTTGGGTGTGGTGACTTGATGCCTCAGAAGGAGAACAACCAAGCCATGCTGAGTCCAGTATGTGCTGGCAACAATCAGAATTCGGCCTCACCAGAGCATGCTGCTGCAGCAGTTGAGCTGTGGTACAACTTGCGATAGAGTGCCTGAGCGAAGTCCTCAGATAGTGAAACGAAGGCAGCATGGCTTCAAGGGAGCAGAGAAGACTCCAACAATGTTGAGATTACATGTGCCCAGCTGGCAGTCAAAGCAGCTGTGAAAACGAAAAATCTTCAACATACAAACAACCGCCTGCCGATGGTTCCTCTTGTGGTACCAGGATCTGGTCAGCAACACTAATTTGATCATCTGTGCGCGAGACGCCGTGCTGCACGGACTACACCCGTGCCAAATGCAGCTGCACAGCCACCGTCTGGGGCTAAGACACCAATTGACAGGGTGCAAGGGCTGTAATGCACAGCTGTCTGCCCTCAGGTACTCTTGGGGTGCAGCAGCCTGACATGGGTTTCTGACACACTCTGATGACAATAGCTTGCGCTGCTTGTTTGCAGGGTCACGCGCTCTCGCATCCCCTGCCAGCGGTGCAGACGCTGCTCCTGGAGCATCAGGTGGGCCGCTGTCCTGACAGCATTTCAGGGCAAAGCTGTGCCTGCTCTGGCCCTGGCTGCTCCCTGACACCACCCCAGACTGACCACTGTGCTGCAGATCAGCAGCAGGAACAGGAAAGCGTGAGCAGCAGCAGCAGATCATCACAGCCCCTCCTGTGCGGATGCCGCCGCCTCCGCCTCCCCCACCCCCGCCACAAGCGGTGAGCTCAGAAGTGGCCATGGCATGTATTGTCTGTCACACTTTCGCAAAAACCATGCAGCAGGCACCTTTTGCGTTTGCAGCATCCATTGTCTTTTTACCTTTCTGAAAGTCAACACTCCTTGTTCTGCTGGTACACCATGAGCTTGGGAAGCCTGCAGCATGCTGTGAGCACCACAACTCACGCTTAAGCAGTCGCTCAGGCACTATGGTGCATTGCTGCAGCCTCCTACGCCTCCCTTCTCACGCCGAACCATCCTAGCAGCTTTGCTTGTGGGCGCTGCTGGCTGGCAGGCATGGATCCGCAGTGAGCCAACAACTGCCTGCCAGCATGTACACCCAGCATTGACAGCTATCTCCAGGCAAAGCCTGCTTGCTTGACCTCCCGCAAGAGCCACCAGTACAGAGCTGTGTTAGCACGACTGCACACGATTGTATTCCTGGCCAGAACAGACGTTCCTCTCTCTTGCTGGTCTTGCAGGTGGTCAGCTGCAGATCAGCAGCATGGGAGGCGAATTTGATTACATCACAACTGAAAACGGCAACAGGGTGGCTATCTCACTGGATGAAAATGGGAATACCTTCATGCTGGACGCAGCAGGCAACATGTATTATGACACGGGGGATGCTCGTTTTGGAATCTACATAGTGAGTGCTTCGGCAGCACAAAGAGCTTCCAGTTGAGCATAGAGCAGGGATTGATGCTGATGAGCTACTGGGCAGAAGGCAGGGGGCCTGTGCTGCCCCAGAGCTCCCAGTGTGCCTGCACACAGCGATGTGTTCTGCCAGCTGTACCAGCTTAAGTATGCATGCTCACAGCAATGAGTGTCATGGGCTTGCAGGTGGACCCTCAAGGGCGCATGTTCAATTCCTTCACAGACGCAGAGGGCCAGGTGCAGCGCACCTTTGTAGGCAACGTGAAGGATCTGCAAGAGGTCAACATGGACTCCATTGGCGGCATCCCCATGGATCAAATAAGGAAGGCGTACGAGGACCGGAATGGCAGCGGGGAGGGCAGCAGTCCCCCTGGCGGAAGGCCAGAGGACCGTGAGGCGGGGAAGCCAGACTCAAACAAACTGGCGTTCTTCCCAGATGTCGAGCATCCCATTGTGGTGCCGCCAGATGCCTTGAAATCAAATGAGGTGGGTAGTCTGTGCTCCTGGGGAGATGTGCTGGTGGGCTGTGGCTGCCCTTCGCAGTGAGTGGGGGTTGGGGCCAAGCTTGGTCCATAATGTGCCGATGCATCAGGGCTGCCCTTCTGCTGGGGTGAGGCTTTCCGTTTGGAGTGTGCTGGGTACACGTACTGCAGTTTCCAGTTGTGAGGTCGTCAGCTTGGTTTAAGTCATCGGTGCTGGAGGTGCTAATGGTATTGACACCCTGCCTGCTCCTAACGCTCTGCTGCTGCTGACCTGCTGCCCTCTGCCCTGCAGAAAGGTGAGGTCATTCAGCCTCGCTACTTTGACGAGGGCGAAATCAGGAACATAAAGCGTCGCTCTTGGTTGCCCAGCTTTGGTCGCAGGAAGGACAATACCTGGAATGCCGGGGACCCCTGGTTCTGATGTCATGCTGTAGCTGTCCTTTGCTTTCTCTTCTTCTTGCGCTGCAGACCTTCTGCGTTGACTGTTGCAGCAGCTGATGTCTTACCTGCGCAGCAGGCATGAAATGAAATGCTAGTAAGAACGCATGCTTGTTGGCTTCAACTCTTTGCCAAGCGGCAGCGCCTCACCAGCTGCAGCTGGCTTGTCTACAATCGGTGTACCGTCCTCCTGCGGGGTTGCTGCCTCCTTGTCATGCTGCCGCTCCAGAGCTTCTGCTGCCGCCACAAGGTTCCCTGCTACATTGGCATCGGTTGTCCCCTGCAGCAACAGCCCCCTGATGCTGGCTGCCGCCTGGGCTGGTGGGCATAGCCTTTCCTCGACCAGCTGGGCCCTGCAGAACCGAGTGTCCATGACTGTGTCCCAAGCTGTGATGCAGATCCCAGCTAAAGGACAGCAGAGGGACGCATCAGCAAGCGGTCCAAAGGGCTTCTAGGTCACATGCCAAAATAAAGAAGAGGAGACGTGGTTTGAACGGGTTGCTAGCCGCACCGCCGTTGGTTGGCCTTGATCCAGCATGCAGGTGACCTCTGGTGTCCCCTCCCAGAGGGTCCCTGCTTTTCCCAGCTCCCACCAGCAGGCTTCATGCAGATTGCTGGCAGGGCGTTCCCATGTTCAGGGACTGTCGGTGGCAGAGAAGCGAATCTGGCGCAGCCTGCCCCAGCAATGGCAGTGCAAATCCAAGAGGCAAGTCATGTGGACGGTCCCCAGAACCCGGGGCAACCATTGGCTGTCAAGCAACCTTCTGCAGCTCAGGCTCCTCTGCACTCTCAGCCAGCTTAGCCTCTGAGATACTGAATCATAGCCATGTGTGCTCCAGGACCACCTCATCAAAGCGAAGGGGCCTTGTGGTGCGCGCAGCTCAGTCCTCATCAAACTTTGACTATGACCTGCTCATTATTGGCGCTGGTGTTGGCGGCCATGGAGCAGCCCTGCACGCCATCGAGTCAGTAAGTCCCTGGCCCCTGGATCACATTAAATCCTTGGCATTGCCTATGCTGCTGTAGCTCAGCACTACAGCTCCACGAACCCACTCTTGAGCCTGCAAGATCTTTGGCACAGAGCCTGACAGGCATCTCCACACCACTTGCAGGGTCTCAAGGTTGGCATTGTTGAGGGACACGACATCGGCGGGACCTGTGTAAATCGCGGCTGCGTGCCCTCCAAGGCGCTGCTGGCAGCCTCTGGCAAAGTCAGGGAGCTCAAAAATGCACACCACCTCAAGTCCATTGGCATCTCGGTCAGTGCTCTGCACTCCGCCCGTGGGAAGCCTGGCTCTGAGGCAGCTGAGCGGCTGCCCTGGCAGCTATGCCGGGAACCCGCTGTGCTCAGGCCAGCAACTTTGCCTCCTTGCTGCTCATACCTAGATTGGAAATGGTCTTTTGCATGCAGTCCCTGCCTGCCACCCGTTTTCACTTGCTGTCCAACTTGATCTGTCTCTGAGGGCACCTGTGCCTGTGTAGAAGCTGCCAAAACTACCCTCGCGCATATTCTGCGCTGTGCTTCCCTGACAATGTTGGTGCCTGCCATGGCCTGGCCTGATCGTGTCCACTTGTGAGTTTGCGTGGCCTTGTGCCACTCTGCCCTCTACTCTGCAGACTCCTCTTGCTGCCTGCAGGTGAGCGATGTCAGCTTTGAGAGGCAGCCCATTGCAGATCATGCCACCCAGCTGGCTGCCACCATTCAGCAGAATCTCAAGCGCTCCATGGAGGGCCTTGGTGTGGTGAGTGGCACCAGCCCCTTCATTGAGCAACACCATGGGGCTGTGCACGGGGTTGCTGGGTGCAGCTTGACTTCTCTGCTTGTTAATTCTTGCACTCAGCACTGCAAGGTGCTGCTACATTTGGTCAGAGACTGTGTTCAGTGTGCACAGCGCTGCCTTCTTGGTCAGCAGAGGTCATGCTGTCGTCATCTGCAAGACCCTGCAGCCCTGCCCACTGATGTTGCTGCCCGCCTTACTGCAGGACATCTTGATTGGCCAGGCCAAGCTCATGGGCAACAACACAGTCAAGTACAGCCTGCCTGGCCGCGTTGACGTCGGCGGCACAGTGACTGCCAGAGACATCATGATTGCCACTGGCTCTGTGCCCTTCGTGCCCCCTGGCATCCCCATTGATGGCAAGACGGTGAGCTGCCCTGACAAGCTCATGTCGCCTGAGCAGACATGCTCACATGCACTGTGCAGCAGGCTGTATGAGTGCAGCCTCAACTGCACCAGAGGTCCAGGGGATGCCCGGCAGGGACTCTGCAGCAGGCAATGTAAGAGCGGCATGCCTGATGGCCCCCGTGCCTGCCTGCATTAGAAAGCACCAACTCTGTGGTTTTGGTTCACGGAGAATTTAGCTTCCACTGCTTTCATGGTGATCCCCTGTGCTGGCCGCCCTCCGGTGCACCTGTGCGAGGCAAGAGAAGCTGCATACTGTCTCTTGCAGGTCTTCACATCAGACCATGCCCTCAAGCTGGACTGGATCCCTGACTGGATAGCGATCATCGGATCTGGCTACATCGGTCTGGAGTTCAGCGATGTCTACACTGCACTGGGGTCTGAAGTCACGTTCATTGAGGTGAGAGCGGCTTAGGAAGGCAGCTACCCCTTCTGGTGCTTTGAGCCGAAACACCTGCCTGGCAAGCAAGGTGCAGGCCACTGTTGTATGTCTGTTGCTGCTTGGTGCTGCCTTGCTGCTTGCAGCAAACCTACAGCTGCTTGTGATCACTGCCATGCTGCTTGCATCAACAGCAGCGCAGCTGCTGTCAGGCTAGCTGAGAGCAGCCTGTACACTGGCTGCCCGTAGGGCTTGGTGCTGCTACACCTGCAGTCATTTGGTGCTACCTGCACTGACAGTGTGCTGACAAACTGCTGGTGCTAGAGCCTGGGCCAAGCAGGCTACTGTTCTGTGAGAGCCTGCACCACTTGGCTTGCTTACAAATGGTTAAGTTGTGTCCAGCAACCATCACAGCTGGAAGGGGCGCGCCCTAGTCATGTGGGTGCAGGCAGGGATGAGGAGCTGAGATCCCCTGTGACATCATCTGCAGGCAATGGACAAGCTGATGCCTGGCTTTGACGGCGAGATCGCCAAGCTGGCCCAGCGCGTGTTGGTCAACCCACGGCGCATTGATTGGCACACAGGTGTCCTGGCCACCAAGGTCACCCCAGGTAGGCCCGAAAGGAGCTGGTGCCAGCAGGCCTGGCGTGTCCCCGCCTGGCTGCCTCAAATCAGCTTTGACTAACTGCTGCCTCCAGTCCTCAGCCCTGCAACTCATCGCTCCACTTTTGAGATTGGTGGTACATTGCGGTCCTGAGGCAGTCCTGACCGGGCCAGGACATAATCATCTGCCTGTACATTCCATAGCCTGGCATGGCACCTAGCAGCAAGGCGATACCATCGAGCTGACCGGGAACTGATGGCCCCTGCTTGCAGGTGTGCCTGGCAGCAAGCCAGTCACCATCGAACTGACTGATGTGAAGACCAAGGAGGTTGTTGACACGCTGGAGGTGGATGCCTGCCTAGTGGCCACGGGCAGGGCACCTTACACCCAGGTCAGGATGGACCTCTCCCATTCAATTGCAGGACGCTGCGTGCAGGGCGTGTGCAAGTCCAATGTGTGGCTGGGTCTACAGAAGAGCTCTGCCTGTCTGCCTGTGGTCAACAGGCAGAGACCCTACACCCAGGCAAGCATGAGGCGCTCTGCTGAGCCCGCAGAACAGTGCCTGCAAGGTGTGCAGCACCCTTGCAGTGCAGCTCAGCCAACAAATTTAATCAGTCTGCCTCCCAGGTGGGGCAGTGTACACCCAAGTGTGCATGGGGTTTCACTGGGAACCCTTGCCTGCTGCCTGTGCAATGGCATCGCCTGGCCGACGATGACGTGTGGTGACCAATCCTGCCCTCAGGGCGCTGCCCCTTTGCCTGCGCCACACTAGAAGCTGTGGCACTTGGGCCACAGCAACATTGAAGCAATGCTGTGAGTGAGCAGGGTCCTGATCACGGCAGCTTGTACTCCTAAGTACTTTGCATCCCATGCTGGTGGCCGGCAGGCAGGCAGTGTCTTGATGGAGAACAGGAACTCATCTGGAATGATTTGGTGCAGGGTCTGAAGATGGCATCTGTGGGCGCTCAGACAGGGCAGCACCTGCTGCGGGGTTTGATCTGGCATCTCTCGGCGCTAAGACAGGGGTGCATCCATTGCAGGGTCTCAACTTGGCGTCTGTGGGCGCTGAGACAGACAGGCGAGGCTTCGTTCCGGTCAACGAGAAGATGCAGGTGCTGGACACCAAGGGCAAGCCTGTGCCAGGCGTGTGGTGCATCGGTGATGCAAATGGTGAGACGGAGCCACAGCACAGCATGTGGCTGCTGTGTGATGCGTGCCTGCAATTTCCCTGCTGCCCATGGCTGCATCTTGCACTCCATGCTGGCATGCTGGGCCCCCGCTGGTGGGCCCACAGGCCAAACCTGAACCTGCAGGGTCATGCAGATGCCAAGCCAGCTTTGCTCCATGTGCTGCAGGCAAGTACATGCTTGCACATGCTGCCAGCGCCCAGGGCATCAGCGCCGTAGAGAACATGTGCGGGCGCCCACATGTGCTCAACCATGCCAGCGTCCCAGCTGCCTGCTTCACCCACCCCGAGGTACCTCTTGTTCTGGTCTGGAGTACTGTGACTACAAGCTTGTCCCCCCTCAGGCTGAGAGACTTCTGCAGCAGCCAGGGCGGCGCTTGGCTGTTCTGCTGACAGGCACCAGCTCCTGTGTGGCAGCTGGTGGCATTCCCAGACTAGGCGGTTCTAGGGCCTGCATCCCTGTGTGCATGCGTATAGCTGCAGTTGAGCAGCCTGCACAAAATGGGCAGCAGCAGCCCCCTTCAGTCTTTGACACCTCTGCTCATTTGCTGGTTGCGGCAACATGGCCCCCTCACCTGGCTGTGCATGTGGTTGCAGGTCAGCTTTGTGGGCGCCACTGAGGAGCAGGCGCGGGATGTGGCTCAGAAAGCAGGCTATGGTGACAAACTTGCTGTGGTTAAGACCTCCTTCAGGGCCAACTCCAAGGTGAGACATTCAGCACACAGGGCGGCAGCTGCATCAGATGGGAGAAATCACTAAGAGCAACGAAGGGCAGAGAGCTCCCTGTTGAAACCAGCTGGGTGTTAGCTCAGCATAGAGTGCCAACTGCCAGGAGACCTTTGCGAATGAATGGAGGGCAGGGAGCCACTTGTTGTATCAGCTGGGCATTGAGCAAAGCCTGGAGTGCTGGCTGCCATGGCCCTGAGGAACCCAATCTGCTGGTGCCATGCCAGATGTGCACCAAATCTGCTGCTCCCTCCTGGGGCGCCCACCTCGCTGGCACCTTGCCCCTGACCTGCCGGGATCAACGTCACACAAGTGCTCTTCTATAGGCCTGGTGCCGTTTTGCCCAGCAACATGCCCACCTCTGTGCTGCAGGCGCTGGCAGAGAAGGAGTCCGACGGCATGGCCAAGATGATCTACCGCAAGGACACTGGAGAGATCCTGGGAGTGCACATCTTTGGTCTACATGCAGCAGATCTCATCCACGAGGCCTCAAATGCTGTTGCCACCGGGCAGACAGTGCAGGTCAGTCGGTTGGTCAACTCCTGCAACAGTCCGCCATTCAACTGTTTGGTATGAAGCACAAGCTATGGCTGTGTCCTGCTCTCCTGCCGTCAGCACCTGCAGGTGCTGGAATGCTGCCAACATGTATTTGCTGTTCTGCAAGCAGCGGCATGCTCACCTCAACTGTCTGGCTCATGCAGGACATCAAGTTCAATGTGCATGCCCACCCCACTCTGTCAGAGGTTCTTGATGAGCTGTTCAAGCAGGCTCATGTCAATGCTCTTCCTAGGCCAGATGCCAAGCCAATTGCAGCAAAGAAGATGCCTCAGGAGGCACGTGTCTGAGAGAAACTCCAAATAGAGAGCTGAGCGTGATTGAGATGCATGTATCAAAGCTTGTCCAGCAAGGCCCCAGTCTCCGAGGATTGTATCCATGAAGTGTGAGGCTGACTTCTTGACATTCTTTAGCCAATGAATTGCAAATAGGGGCAGGGATTCTAAAAATCTGAACGTGTTTGATCACGGTTTGCTGGGTCTGCACTGCAGGAGCTTGTCTCCTAGGCCAGTGAGAGCGCCAGAAGCCAATGTGTCACCCCATTCGCAGCTTTGACCTGAAGATGTGAAGTCCTCTGCCCCAAGGAGAATGTCTGTCAAACAGCTGAGGCATGCCCAGCAGACAGTTGCCAGCCTTGCAGCACCTCAGAGCTTTGGAGTCAAGATACAGAGAACTGCACAGGAAAGCAGCCGCCTGCAAGGCTTCCTCACTGAGCTGCGGCGCCTGACTCAGGTGCACAACTGCCACAAGGAACTCGAGGTCCTTAAGGTACAGGCAGCCCACTCATATTTGATCTTAGCAGTCGTGCAGTTTGTGCATGTCAGGAGGGGTTCAACAAAGACTCAGCCTGCCAATGCATGCTCTAATTCAACGTGCAGGTGCTTGCTAGATCCCTCAAGCAGCTGTCCCAGGGGCCTGAGGATGGAAGCACCAATCTGGCCTCCAGCCTGCTGCTGGAGGTGCTGTTTTTCAATAACAGCCGCCACCTACACAAGCAGCTGCTGTCCAGCCTCAGGCAGCTGGCCCCCCAGCAGAGAGACCAGGCTGGGCGGCTGCTGGCCTCAAAGATTGCAGCAGCGGTGGGGGAGCTGCGTGGAAAGCTGGAGCACGGCCTGCCGCAGCACATGCCCCTGCCGGCAGCAGTCTCAGCAGTATTGGACGACGCGGCCCTCAGGCCTGTGCTGAGGTGAGGCCACGCAGCGTTTAGTCACTGCTTTTGACAGGCATCTTCTCTCTGAAAACCAGCTCACCTGAATCCAACCACAAAACAGGCTGCAAATGGAGTCGCAACCTGCCTGGCCGCTGGTTTGACTGTGCCCCTGCGCATTGCAGGTCTTGCTGCCCTGAACTACTTGAGGTCCTGCCAGCAGCCATCCTGGCTGTCACAGCAGCCGGCAAGGCAGGATCACATCTGCCGGCAGACCTCACGCACGCTGCCCAGGAGGCAGTCTCCTGCCTTTACTCCCTGCTGCAAACTTTTGGCTTGGAGGTGGCCTCTGCTGATGGAAAGCCTGGAGCAGAGGGGATCTGTTTGACCGCAGATGCCATGATGAGCATTCTGCAGGTGGGTGCAGCAGGCAGGTGCATGATACACTTGGTTCCGCCGATGCATCAGCCTCAGCATGGCTAGACCTGTGGATTGGGTAGGCTCCCTAATGCCCCCAGTCCACTATTGCTGCCTCCCGTACTCGATGTGCATTGTTATGTCTGCAGCCTGAGAGTGTTCACATCAGCATTATCGCTTATGTCGCTGATGCATTGCCTCAACAGCAAGGTGTGGTGATGCAGGGCTTCTCTATAGCCAGGGAGGCCATGTCGTCTGCTGCAGCAACGCTGCAGTGCGCTGCAGCTCTGCCGCGGGCTGATGCAGGGCAGCTGGCAGAAGCTGTTGCCAACGGGCTGTTTGGCAGGCCTGGCGGCCGCTGGCATGCAGCAGATGCAGGATCAGGTGACCTTTCAGACTTGCTTCTGCAGAAATTGTCCACAGGAGTAACAGATGCAAAGTGTAAGCAATTTTTCATTGCTGGCCCTTTACGTGGGCTGCTGCCTAGATACCACGTGAGCTGCAGCTGGTGCTTGTCAAGTAAGCTCTGGGCAACTGACACGCTCCCTGAAAGCCTGAGCTGGGCGGCGTCTGTTGGGCATACATGCTCTGGCTGGTCAGGTGACTGAGCCCGGCAGCACAGTCTGTTTACCATATTGTCTGCATGACCTGCAGGGACACCCAGCTTTGCAGCGACCAGCTTGATTGAGAGCCGCTGGCGGAGGCAGGATACAAGCCTGGCGCAGCAGCTGCAGCAGCTGTCGGGGAGTGGCTGGATCTGTGCAGTGAAGGGGTTGCTGCAAGCACTCCCAGCGCCTGTGCAGGCCACGCCGCTGCTGTGGACTCCCACACAGGCTGCAGAGGCTGTGCAGGTGCGAGCAGCTGGAGAGGCGGCGAGACAACTATGCCAAAGCTGCTGCATGACCAGTGCCGAGTGGGGCAAAGGCGCTGCGTCTCTGCATGGCCAGGCAGCACACAACTGTCGAGCCGCTGTGCATTGTCTTTTCTACCCAGGCTGTACCTCGTGCGCTGCAGGGTCTTCCTGGAGCGCCCCGCGTGCAGCTTCTGGCCGCGCACGTCGCCCTCCCGGCCATCTGCAGCGCCCTCACGGCTGCCACTGAGACCCATGCAAAGTACCATGCAGTGGGGGCGCTGGCAGCCTGCCTGGAACAGATGAAGGCCCTGCTGCAGGCAAGCTGTCTGCTTGGCAGCCATGAAGGCACTGCTGCAGGCATGTCGCAATGTGTTGATTGATAGCGGGTCCACCCATCAATGCGCTGCTGCACTGACAGCCGCGTTGCCTTGCTATAGCAGGCAGAGGACTACAGCAGCATAGGCACAGCAGCCCTGCCAGCTGTATGAGCTAACCGATGAACGATGGTGTGCACCATCCATGGCTGGTCCATCGCCTCCCAGCAGCATCTGCTGTCCTGATGGCTGGCCATCAGCCTGGGCAGCAGCCCTGCTAGCTGCATGAGCTGATTCCTGAATCGTGCTGTGCCCCACCAACGGCCACCCAATGGCTGGTGTATGAAGTCCCAGCAGCATGTGCTGTCCTGACGGTGATGCTGGCTGGCCCCGCAGGAGGTCAAGGCCCCATCAGACGTCGGCCGGCAGCACTGTCATGGGGTGACATCTTGCATGCAAGCTGGCAACTTATCTGATCTGACGCTAGGCTCAGCAGACAGCAGCACTGCCAGTCCAGGTGCGCCATTTCCAGATCAAAAGCCACATGGCATGCGTGGCACTGTTTGGCGAAGTATTGCGGAATGCCAATCTGGGCCCTATAAACGATCCTTAGGTGTGCTGTCTCAGGGCAGCCCTGGCTTCAGCTTATGTCACACCTGGAGCTGTTGGACGCCAGTGGCAGGGAGGAGCTCACCCAGCTCATGCTGCAGATCTTCCAGGCAAGCCCAGAAATTTGGTTGGCCCAACCTGATGACTCCCCTGCATGTACCCAGCCTTGCATTACCTCCTCAAGCATCCCTGCTGCACTTTTGGCAAGCCTGCATTCAGCCTCACATGTCCCTCAGACGTGTAAATGCTGCAGCTGTGCCAGGCAGGGCTATATGCCCCAGCCTCATCACCCAGTCCGTTGAAGCTGCTCGAGCATGCGCTGCTCCCTTTATCTCTGCATGTAAGCCATCGCCCCGCCTTGTTGGCCTCAAATACATACTTGCAAGTTTCTGTGCTCATCCTGCAGACCAAACAGGTCCTGGCGGCTTACAGCGTTTGCTGCAGCTGGTGCCCATGTTCTCCCACGCCTGGCTCTTCCGGCAGCAAGCATGGGCAGAGCTGCTGTGCACGCTGGTCCATGCTCACCTCCCTGAACAGGCTACACAAAAGGAGCCATAACATCCCCCCTGGCTGCAGCAGGGGATTCAGTCAAGCACTTCAATAGCAATGTTCAGTCACCAGTACTGGCCATTCGTCTGCAGGACCCCATCCTTCAGTCATACAACCAGTCTGAGCAGGCTTTCCAGTGCTTCCTGGACCTAGTGCACCTCCAGCAGCAGCAGCAGCAGCAGCAGCAGCAGCAGCAGCAGACTGGCTCAGCTTCAGAGGCAGGCCTCTGGATGCTTGAGCTCGCCCAGAAGCTGATCACCATCAGTGAGTGACCAAAATCCACACACCCCTTGCCAAAGCTCATCTGTGCACCAACCAAAGCTGCCCTGCAGCTTCCAATGCCTATCCTGTGCATCTCTGGCTGCAGACAGATTTGTCTGGCTGCTGCAGGGCCACCCCAAAAGGGCATCTATTCCCTGCTGGGCAGCCTGGTGCAGTACATTGGGGCTCACAAGCTGCTGCACCTCCAGCCAGACCTGGTCGGTCAGCTTCTGGCTGCCATGGAGCACAGCACCCTGGGCTCGGTAGTGCCCAACCTGCTGCGCAAGCTCCTGGAGCAGCTGCGCAAAGAGCTGCTGGCAGCAACAGGTGTACTCTCTCCTTGAGCTGAATTGTGACTGCTCCATTGTGAGTCAACAGATGCTTGCAGTGGATATGTGAAGCTTGCTGTCGCTGCACAGCTGCCTGCTCAAGTAACAGGTGAGGCAGGCTGTACATAGCAATAAGTAGCACTTTCATTTTTGACTGCTTGTCACTTGTTTGCAGGTAGCCACGATGAGGGCATGCGGCAGTGGCGCCAGCAGTGGTCTCCAGCGTTGCTGGCTGGCCTACTGAACAGCCGTGAGGAGCTCCGTCAGGCTGTAGCAACTCAGGCCATTCCAGTTGTGCTGCAGCTGGACAATGCCAGCCTGCTGCACCTGATGAGGGCAGCACTTGACGCGCCGCAGCAGCAGGTAACGGTGCTGGCCACCATGTTGCTTGATCTGCTTCCTTGGTCCTGCTTGTCAAAAGGCCCTACAAATAGCTGCCAGCCGCGCCTGCAGGCAAGCATGTTGAGATTCAACCCAGGATGTATGCCGCCTTCTGCAAAGTAACCTACAGCAGAACGCAGGCCCAGAGCCCCTTGTTGCAGGTTGCAGCGTGGTGGCTTGCTCAAAGCCGCCCATCAGTTGCATTTGACTCAGATGAAAGCTGTTGTCTCTGAGAAAGGGTTGTCACCTGGTCACTGAGCAATGCTGGCTGCAGATCTCTGGTGTGGTGGCTCTGCTCAAGGCGGCTCACCAGCTGCACCTGGCAGATGGCTTGGAGGCGGTCAGCCTGCAGGAGGGGGAGGTGGCCATCCCTGCATCCCTGCTGCAGCGGGGTGTGCGACATGCATCAGAGGCTCTACGGGTGGACGTCATGCAGCTGTGCTGCATGGGCATGGCCTCGACCAGGCCACCAAGTGAGCCTGCCTGTGAAAACGGCTCTGCTGTGCCAGCCTCGCCAGGTGCTGTGCTTTTTGCATGTGGTCAGCTTCTGGACCCTGCACATCTGTGGCTCTGTATCAGCTGGCTGCACAGCGCACCTGCAAGTGTGTATACATCTCACCTCCTCCCTTGGCTCTCACAAAGTGCTGTGGGCACTCTGCAGGCAACCTGGAGCTGAGCCTGATGGCTGAGAGCCTGCAGCTCAACATGCGCTGCGCCGCTGGGCTGCGCCACAAGGTGGCCAGCCACCTGGACAGGCTTATGCAGCGCATCCTGGTGTCGACGATGAGCATGCTGAGCAGGCGCCACAGGGCTAGCAGTGGGGGCTCAGATGATGAGGCCGACGCAGAGACACAAGGTGAACACCCAACCTGTGCTTACCTCTGCCATGGGGGCGGTTTGCGCCACGTTGATGTCTGCTATGTGCATGCTCAGAAGCTCAACATGGCTGGCAGCAGTGACTTGGGCGACAAGGTAGAAACGCTGAAGGTCAAACAGCTGCCTGCTCCTTGCGCCTAGCAGTCTTCAGGGCAGGCATCGCTGTGGTCCATCGCCCCTCACAACAGCGCAGCTGAGGCAGCGTGTGCATGCCCTGTATTTTTAGCATACAGAGATGGCATCACAGCAAGCCACAGCTGCGCCTGCCTGCATGCAGGGCTGCAGCGCCTGCAGGATTTTGTGCAGTGGGTGACAGGCTACCTGGTGGCCTGCCTCTACCCTGAGGCCCCTAGCTCTCGCAAGTACCTGGCCATGCAGCTGCTCAACACGGTGCTGGACGTGTGGCAGACCCCCAATGGCTCTACCAAGTTCTACCAGAGGCCTGAGGACACAGTCCTGGAGAGTAGCGGCGCGCTGCGCATTGGGCAGCACACCTTCGCGCCTTTCTGCCCAGGGTTTTTTGGACCTGACTTGACGCAGAAGTTGCTGGGTGAGGCACGTTTACTGGTTTTGGTCGTTACATGGCATGGTTGTGTAAATCAGGGTGATGTGGAATGATGATGGCATTGCTGGGGGAGTGGCAGCTTTGCACATTGAACGGCAGAGGTGTGTGCCCTTCTGCTCAGGCTTTATTGGTTTGGAAACTCACCAGTCACGCTGTGAGATGTATCTGGCAGCAAATGGCCTTGCATGTGAATGTGGAGCTGCTTTGCTCCTCAGAGCATTGTCTGTTGGACTACCAGAAACTGCACTGGACAGCTGAAAGCAGCTGCAGCACCTGGCCCTGGTGGCACATGTTCATTAGTCAATAGCGTGCTGTGGGTGTGCAAGAGCTATGCTGGACAGGCGGCATCAGCTGCGGCAGCTGCCCATGTGTAACTTGGCAAACGAATTGCTGCTGATACTGGAGAAAGGTGCTCTGCACATCTGTGTTGCGTGCCCTTTAGTGGGATGCTGCTGATGCTGCAGGGACTGCGCTGGACAGCTGGGACCAGCTGAGGCAGCTGGCAGTGGCTGCGCTGGCCAGGATGCCCGCCCCACTGCCAGGGCTGCGGGAGCCTGCCCAGGTGGAGGGGGTGCTGCGCTGGGCCTGCAGCCTGCTGGACAGCCCCAGGCAGCGTGAGGCTGATGCAGGTGTGCTGGGAGAGGTGGGCACAAAATCCCCTGCTGTGAGGTGCAATCAGCAGCGGGCTGCGGTCCCAGGTGGTGTGAGGCTGATGCAGGTGGGCTGGGGCTTGAAGAGCATCAATGCCCCTGCTGTGAAGTGGACCAACTGAGGCTTGCTTCAGGCGAGGCAAAGGTGGTGCAGGTGAGCTTAGTGGGCGTGGTGTGGAAGGACCTGAATGGAGGCTAGGAGGCCACATATCCCATGCAGGGGCCATGGTGGACTCACAGAATGCCACCCTGTGCATTGCGTATAAGCTAGGCCCAGCTGTACATGGGAGCTGCATCGAATTGTGTGGTTGCCACTCATCGTGCTGTGCATGATGGCTTATCTGTGTTTAAGCCTGGCCACCTCTGATGGAGGCTGCTAGACAGACCAGCTGCCCTGAGCCTTTCCTGTGAACCCAATAGAAGTAAGACAAGCTGCAGCTTGTCTGTCTTTGCTGTGCAGGGGGTCGCTTGTTGGGCATGATCTTCACAAAGTACACTGTCCAGCTGCGCTGGCACATGAAGGTGTTTCCCAGCATCTCAGCCTCGCCCAACACAGATCAGCAGAAGCCACCAGGCGAGGAAGGCCTGACAATCCTCTGCTTCCTGGCAAGCCTACTTGGGCAGCTTCAGGTGCGAAGGTCAAAGAGGCACTACCCTGTGATCAGCAAAGCCTGCAGCTGGTGACGCCTCAGGCGTCATGATGCCTAGCACTGCCTGACTTGGGTTCCCCAGTCCGCACCTGCTGAGGCCCAGGATGGAACTGGCAAGGTTACTGCCCTGCCTGCCCTGACGAGGCCTGCAACTCCTCTCTGCTGGAGCCATCTGGCACGTCTGCAACTGTGCTGTCAAGTCCAATGCCAACCAAGTTCCTACACGCTGTTAGGGACCATAAGCAGAGCCTACTTTGCTGGAGCTGTACAACCTGCGACTATGACGCAAGCAGGCCAATGCGGCAAATGCCCAAGTCCTGCTGGCAACCTTCTTGCCCTGCCTTCTCAAGCAGCAACTATGAATGGGTGCTGCTCGAGCCACCAGCCAGGCCTCTAAGCTGGCAGCAAGTGTCTTATATCCTGCTGGCTGTCTGCAGGTCAGAATAGCAGCTGCCAAGGACTCGCTATGGGCAGCCTGTCAGCAGAGTCTGGCTCATGGGACGTTGCTGACCCTGCGCTACCTGGTGCTGCTGGTTCCTTGGAGGGATGTCATGCAGAGCCAGGGGGGCGCACAACCCCTCAGGCAGTGGGTCGGGCAGCTGCTGGATACTCTGCTGGTGGCCACAGATCTGGTGCTGCCCCATCTGGCACAAACTGGCACACTCATAGGTGAGCTGTGGCTGGCTCCTAGTCCAGATTGTGCAGTAGGTGGCCTCCCTTGCTCTGCTGCTGCTTGCCCTTTGTCCCCCTCCTAGTGTGTAGCAACTTTGGAGGCACAGGGTGCGTAACAGGTGATAGGGGCAGTGCTTACCAATGGTTCTGCAAGCAGACAACTGTCAGTGCAGCCCTGAGATGAGCCGACTCGGTGCAGTGCCTCCTGGCTGCGATACTTAGGCGAGCTGACTCAGGCGCCTTCACTGACGCAAGCTGACTCAGGCCGTCTGGTGCTCCAGCAAGGCAGAGGCAGGCTCACTCAGCGTGTCTTTGCCCTGTAACTGCAACAAGGCAAAGGCAGGCTCTCACAGCATGTCTGTCTCCTGCAGGCAAAGGCTGGTTCACAGGATCATCTATGCCCTACAGCAGGGCTTACGCAACTACCTGTGCTGCGGAAGCTCCCAGGCCAAGCCTCAGCCATGCTTAGCAGTAGCGTCTGCTGCATTGAGCAGGCCCACATCGTGTTTCTGTCTGCTCACATTCTCATGCACATGTGACAACCCTGTCTGTGCCCTGCAGATGCTCATGAAGTCGATGCCGAGGACTGGCCAGCAGATGCGGAGGGTAATGGTGGCCCCAGCTCTGCAGCCCAGGCCACCACCACAGGGTGCTGGCTCACCATGAAGGAGACAGCCCTTGTCATGGGCTGCCTGGCCTGCAGCACGGGGCTGACAGGTGGGTCGCCTGAGACACAGGTTGGCCATGCTTGCGGCACAGCAGCAGGCCGGCCTGAAGCCAAGCATCAAGCTCACCTCAGAGCCCAAGTGGCAGACTCTGGCGCACGTCGGGCCCAGACGCACAGGATGTGTGACACTGCAGCTGCCTGCATGCTCGGTCAACTAATTGCAGCTAGCAGGCAGTAAGAGGTGGGCAGTGTTGTGGCTGCTAGGGGCCCCGCAGGGTGACCTTTGCCTGTGCTGGCCGGCCTCTGCTGTGCCCCAAACACCAATACACAGGTGTTTGAAAAGGCAGAACCTGCCAGGCCCAATAGCCAATACCCTATGGCACCTCCCAGATGCGCAGCCGCTGTTTGATTACGCTATCCTCAACAAGAAAGTGCAACACAGTGTTGACATGTGCAGATGCTGCGTGCTGCTGCAGGTGTTGAGGATGAGGCAGGCCATGTTCTGACAGCGGCCCAGGTGCAACGGATGGGCCACTGTCTTGTGGACGCCCTGCTTCGGCTGCAGCACTATGGCGCTATAGACAAGACGGCAGAGGGGTTCCAAATGATCATCAAGAGGTGCAACCTGCACTCCAGGGCCTGCACTGAGCAAGTGCTGACCCCTTTCCCCAGAGCAGAGCCATGTGCATCTTACATGGCTTGGTAAAAATGCTGATGCCGTTTGTGGCGCGGCCTGCAGTGCTCGTGGCCTCTGCTCTTTGCAGGTCTTCAATGCTAGCAACAGTGACTTGCGTGCCAGTTGTGCACAAGATGCCAGCACCTTCAGAGGGGCAGCCTGCAGCATAGACAGTGCATACCCGCTTTGTCGCTACACGTCTAGCAGCCAGGGGTCTCTCACATCAGCACTCGTTTGTCCTGTGGCAGGTGCTGAGATCAAGCCCTGCCTTGTGTTGCAGGCGGCCATCATGAACTCATGCGTGCTTGAGTTAACCCCTTGCCTGCACACCTCTGGAGTAGACCATACCGTCGAGCTTTGTTCATTCACATCCCAAAAGCTGACCATCCATGATCTTCCCCCTGCCTGCAGGCTACTGGAGGAGCCGTCCCAGGAGCTGAATGCTTTGCCCATGTGCTGGCTGCAGCAGCTGCTGGACCATGTTGCTCGTCCTGGGCAGACTGTGGACGACATTGTGCGCCGCAGCGCCGGGCTGCCCTATGCTTTTGTGGCCCTGTTTGCTGCCGAGCCTGGGGGCCGTGTCAGGCCGCTACTGCAGAAAGGTGGGCCTGTCGAGCTGTGCGCACCCCATCCTTCTACCAGCCTAGCACAGCCCAGATGTGGGCATCAGAGCTCTAGTGCACATCCTGGCTTGATGCGTTCACTCCTACAATCAAGTCAACCTTGTCAGTCATTCAGCTAATGCTGTTTTGCAAAGCCCTACGCTCTGGGCAACAGGTTGAGTGCTTTATACTCAAAGACTGTGCAAGCACCTTTTGTGCTGTTCCTGGTGCGTGAGTCTGGTGTGTGCTGCAGGTCTGAATCAGGTGTTGCAGATAGCTGGCAACACGAAGGGGGAGTCCATGCCAAGAGTGCATGCTCTGAACATCATCCGCATGGCCTTCAGCAACACTGCCCTGGCCAAGGACATCTCTGAGTTCTTGCAGCGAGGTGTGTGGCCCTGTCCATGGCTCTGCTGTATGTTTGGGGGCGGGAAGCTTGTTGTGTTGCTAGCCTGGGCCCCACGTTGGCCAAGCCCAATACCTCTTGGGCACCACCACATGATTGTCATGCAGCGAGCCTAGTTGCCTTGTTGCACTAATGCTGGCCACCAGCAGTCGCGAACCTGTGCCTCAGTGACTGCTGCAGGCATCGAGGTGGCAATCATCGCCATGGCTGCTCCAGAGTGGGAGGTTCGCAATGCTGCCAGTCTTGCCTTCACCTCTCTGCTGGTCCGTCTGCTTGGCTTCAGGAACCCCAGCAAGGTCAGGCCCCTGCCCTTCAAGTTGCCACACACTGCCTCTGCCGATTGACCTCTCATCATGCAATGTAGAAGTGCCCAAGACTGCGCAGCGCCACTGCACACCCCTGTATGGTGGCTCGAGCTGAGCTTGCCCTGCCTGAGTCCTGAGTTGCTGCTCGCGCCTGTCCATCGTGTGCTGATGATGTTTTTACATTGAAGCCTGTCCTGTGCAACCCAATTTCAATTAGCTTACCAACAGCCGCTGAAACCCCTGCTTCAGGGACAGCAGCGCCGCGGCGCAAGCGGCGCAGACCTGTTTGCCCGGTGTCCAGGCCTGCACGCCTTTCTTCTGGCAGAGCTACAGGATGCTGCTGCCCAGCTGCAGCGCGAAGGGTCTGCGCTGCACCCCAGCTTATTCCCCGTCCTCATCCTGCTCTCGCACCTCAAGTGGGCATACCATAGTTTGGAGGCAGCTTGTGGCCAAGTGAATGCGGTATACACTGCGCAACTGATGGCAGCCCGCATGAGTCGGCACAGCATGTTGTGCAACCTGCAGGGCGCTGATCAATTACTGTGATCCCTGGAGCCCGCACTCAACCTGGCTGCTCAAAAAACCATTTGCTGTTGGCTGCTTTTGGTTTGGCCACTCAGGGGCCCGCCCGGGCAATCGAGGCTCATCCACAGGGCGTCACCCCAGTCCATGTGCCCAGCAATGAACCTCCTTGACTTGTCTGCCTGCTCTTCCAGGCTACCTGTCTGGCCACATCCTTGTTGTGACGCTCAGTTGCTGGCTGGCGGGCTGCCCCAGGTTTGTGTCAAAGCTCACCAGTGTCTTCACGGACCCCCTTCCCTCACCATGCAGGACCTCCACCAGCAGCATCAACAACAGGAAGTACAGTCCTGCCCACCTCCAGGCCATGGTGCAGCGCTGCACTGCTGTAGGGCCCCACGCAGTGCGGCATCTGGCTGCACGGGCCCTGGCCCCGCTGATTGAGCCAGGGCAGCTGAGCCCCATGCTGCTACAGCTGGTCCGCCGCTTGCCAGGCCCAGACTTACCTATCACCTCGCACAACGAAGTGAGGGCCATGCCTCTTTTGGATTGCTGCCCATCATAAAGACTTCATGGCTAGCATGTGCGCAACCGGAACAAAGGCGACGGCACTTGCTGAGCCTATGTAGTCTGAATGCTGGCAGTAAGAGGCTCAGGCTGCTACCCTGTTTTGCGAGCAGTACAAAATTTGCTTGATACGATACAATTTGAGGGAATCTTGACTTGCATGGCTTTGTGTGAACTCCAAGCCCTCTTGCCTACCAAGTACTGTTGTGCAGCCCCTGCACAATAGCATTGCTACCGCATTTGCTGCCGCGTGCAGATGCAGGCAACCAGCTGCCGTCTTGCATAAAGTCTGGCGCTGAGCGCATCAGCAATGTGGCTGCAGGTGCATGGCACCCTGCTGCAGCTGAAGACCCTGCTGCTGGACAGCAGGCCTCCCCAGGAAGACCTGCAGGCGCTGCTGCCAGAGCTGCAGGCTAAGCTGTGGCTGCTGGGAGTTGCATGCCGTTGCCCGCCGCTGCAGGCACAGATGGCTGCCGTGGCGACCCAAGCCCTCGCGGCTGTCCAGTGCCCGCTCCCTGCTGCAGCGGCTTTTGCACAGGCTGCTCAAGTGCATGCACGGGCAGTGGTGCTGCTGTCGGGGGCGGCCAGCGAGGCGCGGCTGCCTGTGCAGCAAGCGAAGGTGGCAGACGCAAAGCAAGAGAGATGTGGGCTGCATGCGCAGCAAGCGTCTCAGGCAGAGGGAGGTGTTGGCACTGCCGGCATGGCAAGGCTACCCATGGCTGCTGAGGCTGCCAAGCGGGCGGCAGCGTTGCTGTTTGGCCCAGATATGTCGCGCTGGTGTGGGCCGAGTGACCCGCAGGATGTGGCAGCAGCCATGGGGAGCAGCTGCTATGAGGTTGCAGCTGCTTGCCTGAGGGGTGTCCTGCTGCAACAGTACGAGCAGGGCATTGCAGGTGATCCCTGACTTGTGGCCATCTTGCTTTTGCTTAGGCAGTGGCAGTGGGCCACTATGACGCCACAACTCCAGGCCGGGGTGCCCCTTGCATGGCTTGCTTTTGGCAGCCGATCAATCATACAGCATGGTGCTATCAAGCTGGCACCATTGCTGGGTTGCTGTCTGACGCCTGGTCTGTCTATCTGCTTGCAAAATGTGGCAATGAATACCTCTGGCAATCGTCTATACGCGGCCGTGCAGGTGGGGACTCCCCCCTCATCAGTGTCTCGCTTCTCCAGCGCCTTCTCAGCACAAGCAAGCATCCGAAAGTTAAGCAGCGAGCACTCCAGCTGCTCACGGCAACCCTCAGCGCAGGTCAGCAGCAGCTTGAGCAGGCCAGCCGAAGACCCTTGGGGACTCTGTCTCAGGAAATATTTGCCCCGCAAGCTCAGAGCAATGGCAGTGCTTTGAAGGCTCGGGAAGCATGTTTTCAGAGCTCATGTCTGGCCAGAGCTGAGCCACAGCAGGGGCTCAAGACAGCACTCGACTTGTGGTCTGCTGTCAGGTGGCTGGCAGGGGAGAGAGGGCACCCGGGTGTGCAGCGGGCGGCGGTTTGCTGCCTGGGCAGGGCTGCGGGGGCAGTCACAGCATACATGGGGCTGTTGTTGCAGCACCAGAGGCAGAGTGTCAACTCACAGGGCAGCCAGGCACTGCCCACACAAGGCAAGCTGTGGCCACCAGAGGCTGTGCCACAGCCAGCTGAGCCCGCCTTCACCAACCAGGGAGACAGCACACCAGGGGAGTCTGCCAGCAGCCAGCCGCCCGCTGCTGTTGCTGCACAACCCGGCGATGCAGGCCTGCAAGGGGCTGAAGGAGCACTGGACATCACAATCGCCCTGCTGGGCAGCACTTCTCAGCCAGAGCAGTTGGTGGACCTGCGGCTGGCCACAGGGCAGGCTCTTGGGACCGCAGGTGAGGTGCTGTTCTGCTCTATGGCCTTAAGTTTCAGCGCAGCGGCCAAGCAACATGCAGCACAAGACTGTACCCTTGCTCCCGACCTGACACGAGCGCAATGGTGTCAAGATCACCCACGGTCCTGCTGTCTGCTGACATCAAGGTGACATCATCCCATGGCAGTGGCATCTGGCTCCTGCTGCAATGCCTGCAGGGGTGCTTGTGGAGATCACGTCTGAGCAGGCTGCTGTACGGACACGGGGCGTGAGGGCCTGGGCACTGGTAGTCCGCCTTCTGGAGGATGACTCTGCGGAGGCAAGCGAGCTCAAGCGCCACGTCAACTTTGCGCTGGTGTCCTGCACTTGCTGAGCCAGTGTGCTGCGTCTTGTGAGCCATGTTACCTCTGTAGGAGGACAAACAAGAACTGCTCTGAGCTCTGAAAAGTGACCAGGCTCATTGGGGGCCTGAGCTCCACTGGTTCCGTCTGCTTGCGCTCCAGTGCTGCCAGCCTGCATCTCAGGTCCACTCTTTTCTTGAGCTTGCCATGCAGCCACCTCATCTGCCTTTTCACCTCCAAGCATGTCGTTCAGGTGCGCAGTGCAGCAGCAGCCACTGCCGGCGCAGCACTTGAGCAGCTGCAAGTGCCATCAGCCGCTGCCGCAATCCACGTGGAGCATGCTCTGCGCCTGGCAGTGCAGCTGGTGGGCGCTTGTGCACCGCACTGCGCTGCAGCATGGCAGCAGCTGATGGACTGGGTGTTGCCAACAGGTCAGGTGCTGCCAGATCACGGTGCTCTGCACGTGGTGTCGGCTGCCTCTGCCGCGGCTGCTGAGGGCAGCAGCAATGGGGTGCCAACCCCTGCAGCCGGAAGGAGCGCTGCTGGCAGCACCTGTCAGCAGCTGGGTGCCGCTGTGAGGGCCAGCGGCCGAGTGTTCGACCATGAGGCAGACAATCAGCATGAGGAGCCCCTGCTGCTAGCACAGCTGGCTTCACAGCAGCTGGTGGAGGCTGCTCAGCAGGCGCCTGTGAGCACCGGGTCTGACGGTGGCAGTTCTGAAGTAGGACCTTGCTCAGCTGAGAGCAGAAGCAAAGGACTGAACCTTGCGCCACTTAGAGCTGCAGTCCAAAGCTGGAGCCAGCATTTGAGGGGCCTGCTGCCTGAAACAGACTCCAGTGTGTCTGAGTGGTGTACGAGTGGCTCTCAGAGACAGGCCAGGCTGCAGCATGCAAGAGCCCTGCTTGCCGCGCAATGTGTAGCTTCCTGCTCCCTCTCATCGCCAGGTCCCACCCCTGACAGTGCGATCGGCCCCTTCCTGGAGCACACGCTTCTGTCCTTGCCCAGGATCTCATCGTCTAGTCATGCTGCAAGCTCATGAAACACACTGCTCTCTGCATCAGCCACCGTCAGAGCTGTGCTGGCCCTCCAGTTTTGAGCACTGGCCACACGTTCAACGTGCGCAGTGGAGAGGTGGAGCAAAGCCACAGCTCTGAAGACAAAACGTCGGAGGCCCCTCTTGGGCACAGCCCAAGAAGGCCATCCCGGATCTCAGGGCCACCAGGCGGCACAGCAAGGCGTGAACACCCCATCCAGGCAGCGCCTTGGTACCGTCAGACAGGTGGCACTGCGGGAGATGCCTCAACGCCTCGAAGTACAGGAGCTGAGGCAGCTTCACACCATGCTGCCTCTGACTGCTCGACGCATCTGTACCTGCCTGATGCCTCTGCTTGGCGTTCTACGACTGTATGAAAGAGGCAGCAAGACGACTCAGGACTGTGCACACCACCTGACTCTGCTGTCCAGACCCTGTGTTGGGGTGCAGCCACCACGGAGTCGAAGTCGCACCGGGCCATTGTAGTGTGGGGCTCAAGGGAAGCAGCTCCGCGCTGATGGTGGATTTGTGTCGCTTCCTTTCTGCATGCAGTGCGGGGCATGACGCAGACAGGCTGTAGTCAGTCGGGGAGTCGTCTCCTGGCGCCCCTGCTCCTCACAACCTGCCAGGCCGGTGGAGGGCGGAGCCGCTTGGTAGGGCCATCAGCAGCCTTCGTCTCCCACAGGCCCCAGCCCCAGATGGCTCCTGTGAGATGCCTGAGCAACCCGCCTGGAAGCGCCCTGATCGTGTGGCCGCCACCGGTGCGGCCCAACCTGCTGTCACGAGCAGCATCCGCTGTCATTTCAGCGTGGCGCGGACCAACTTGGCTCGCCGAACGCCAGCGACACGCCCCGTCTTGTAGCTGAGCTCAGCAGAGCGGCAGCGGTCGCAGACCGGTGCAGGCCTGCTGCGTTTGGTGCCTTGGCTGATGTTGGTCGGCCTGGTGTGTCTCCACCACTCCCAACGGGCTTGGTCGACGTCTCCTTAGCAACAGACTGGGTGGTGTCGACTCGTCCCCTGATGACAGGCGCAGTCGTATGAGCACCTCATGGTGGAGACCTCAGGCCCTGCACATCTATGACCTTGTCAGGACCTCCGAGGTTGTCGAGGAGTGGGTCCTGGGCCTTTCTGGGGCGGTGTCGGTGCCAGGTCCTGGGCTCAGGCAAAAGCTTTGTGTAGCCAAGCCGTCAACATGAAACCTGGTCAGCCCATGCTACGGTCATACCATCCAGAATAACCCCGTTCTCGTCCGATCACGGAAGGCAAACTGGATTGGGCCAGATCAGTACTACGTTGGGTGACCACGCGGGAATATCTGGTGCTGTAGCGTTTTGCTCTTGACAGAGTGGGGTGGGGGGCCCTGCAAGGTGCACTTTGGCCATTGGCCCTGTTCCCGGGGCCAGGGTGAAGGGAGAGGAAGTGGCCAGCAATCTTCAGGGTATGGTTCCTCACAGGTGCAAGCGTCTGAGAGGGTGTCGTCGGCTGCACGAGGTTGGAGGAGAAGGCCGCCGGCGCAGAGACAGAGGAGGCTTGGCTGGGCACCTGCAGCGCTCCCACTCTTCCACCTCTATGACTTGCGGCGGCGCTGTGTGACAGTGCCAGCCGCACGGGGATCATGTTTTCAGAGCCCATGTCTGGCCAGAGCTGAGCCGCAGCAGGGGCTCAAGGCAGCACCCGACTTGCGGTGTCAGGCGGCTGGCAGGGGAGAGAGGGCGCCCAGGTGTGCAGCTGCCCAGGCAGGGCTGCGGGGGCAGTCACAGCATACGTGAGGCTGCTGTTGCAGCACCAGAGGCAGGGTGTCGACTCACAGGGCAGCCAAGCACTGCCCACACAAGGCAAGCTGTGGCCACCAGAGGCTGTGCCACAGCCGGCTCAGCCCGCCTTCACCAACCAGGGAGACAGCACACCAGGGGAGTCTGCCAGCAGCCAGCCGCCCGCTGCTGTTGCTGCACAACCCGGCACTGCAGTCCTGCAAGGGGCTGAAGAAGCACTGGATATCACAATCGCCCTGCTGGGCAGCACTTCTCAGCCAGAGCAGTTGGTGGACCAGCGGCTGGCCACAGGGCAGGCTCTTGGGACCGCAGGTGAGGTGCTGTTCTGCTCTTGTATGGCCTGGCAGCTGCCATGCAACATGAAGCACAAGACTGTGCCCTTGCTGCCAACCTGACACGAGCGCAATGGTGTCAAGGCCACCCACAGTCTTGCTGTCTGCTGACATCAAGGTGACTTCCCAGGGCAGTGCCATTTGGCTCCTGCTGCAATGCCTGCTGGGCTGCTCGTGGAGGTCACGTCTGAGCAGGCTGCTGTACGGACACGGGGCGTGAGGGCCTGGGCACTGGTAGTCCGCCTTCTGGAGGATGACTCTGCGGAGGCAAGCGAGCTCAAGTCAACTTTGCGCTGGTGTCCTGCACTTGCTGAGCCAGTGTGCTGCGTCTTGTGAGCCATGTTACCTCTGTAGGAGGACAAACAAGAACTGCTCTGAGCTCTGGAAAGTAACCAGGCTCATTGGGGGCCTGAGCTCCACTGGTTCCGTCTGCTTGCGCTCCAGTGCTGCCAGCCTGCATCTCAGGTCCACTCTTTCCTTGAGCTTGCCATGCAGCCACCTCATCTGCCTTTTCACCTCCAAGCATGTCGTTCAGGTGCGCAGTGCAGCAGCAGCCACTGCCGGCGCAGCACTTGAGCAGCTGCGAGTGCCATCAGCCGCTGCCGCAATCCACGTGGAGCATGCTCTGCGCCTGGCAGTGCAGCTGGTGGGCGCTTGTGCACCGCACTGCGCTGCAGCATGGCAGCAGCTGATGGACTGGGTGTTGCCAACAGGTCAGGTGCTGCCAGATCACGGTGCTCTGCACGTGGTGTCGGCTGCCTCTGCCGCGGCTGCTGAGGGCAGCAGCAATGGGGTGCCAACCCCTGCAGCCGGAAGGAGCGCTGCTGGCAGCACCTGTCAGCAGCTGGGTGCCGCTGTGAGGGCCAGCGGCCGAGTGTTCGACCATGAGGCAGACAATCAGCATGAGGAGCCCCTGCTGCTAGCACAGCTGGCTCCACAGCAGCTGGTGGAGGCTGCTCAGCAGGCGCCTGTGAGCACCGGCTCTGACGGTGGCAGTTCTGAAGTAGGACCTTGCTCAGCTGAGAGCAGAAGCGAAGGACTGAACCTTGCGATCGGCCCCTTCCTGGAGCACACGCTTCTGTCCTTGCCCAGGATCTCATCGTCTAGTCATGCTGCAAGCTCATGAAACACACTGCTCTCTGCATCAGCCACCGTCAGAGCTGTGCTGGCCCTCCAGTTTTGAGCACTGGCCACACGTTCAACGTGCGCAGTGGAGAGGTGGAGCAAAGCCACAGCTCTGAAAACAAAACGTCGGAGGCCCCTCTTGGGCACAGCCCAAGAAGGCCATCCCGGATCTCAGGGCCACCAGGCGGCACAGCAAGGCGTGAACACCCCATCCAGGCAGCGCCTTGGTACCGTCAGACAGGTGGCACTGCGGGAGATGCCTCAACGCCTCGAAGTACAGGAGCTGAGGCAGCTTCACACCATGCTGCCTCTGACTGCTCGACGCATCTGTACCTGCCTGATGCCTCTGCTTGGCGTTCTACGACTGTATGAAAGAGGCAGCAAGACGACTCAGGACTGTGCACACCACCTGACTCTGCTGTCCAGACCCTGTGTTGGGGTGCAGCCACCACGGAGTCGAAGTCGCACCGGGCCATTGTAGTGTGGGGCTCAAGGGAAGCAGCTCCGCGCTGATGGTGGATTTGTGTCGCTTCCTTTCTGCATGCAGTGCGGGGCATGACGCAGACAGGCTGTAGTCAGTCGGGGAGTCGTCTCCTGGCGCCCCTGCTCCTCACAACCTGCCAGGCCGGTGGAGGGCGGAGCCGCTTGGTAGGGCCATCAGCAGCCTTCGTCTCCCACAGGCCCCAGCCCCAGATGGCTCCTGTGAGATGCCTGAGCAACCCGCCTGGAAGCGCCCTGATCGTGTGGCCGCCACCGGTGCGGCCCAACCTGCTGTCACGAGCAGCATCCGCTGTCATTTCAGCGTGGCGCGGACCAACTTGGCTCGCCGAACGCCAGCGACACGCCCCGTCTTGTAGCTGAGCTCAGCAGAGCGGCAGCGGTCGCAGACCGGTGCAGGCCTGCTGCGTTTGGTGCCTTGGCTGATGTTGGTCGGCCTGGTGTGTCTCCACCACTCCCAACGGGCTTGGTCGACGTCTCCTTAGCAACAGACTGGGTGGTGTCGACTCGTCCCCTGATGACAGGCGCAGTCGTATGAGCACCTCATGGTGGAGACCTCAGGCCCTGCACATCTATGACCTTGTCAGGACCTCCGAGGTTGTCGAGGAGTGGGTCCTGGGCCTTTCTGGGGCGGTGTCGGTGCCAGGTCCTGGGCTCAGGCAAAAGCTTTGTGTAGCCAAGCCGTCAACATGAAACCTGGTCAGCCCATGCTACGGTCATACCATCCAGAATAACCCCGTTCTCGTCCGATCACGGAAGGCAAACTGGATTGGGCCAGATCAGTACTACGTTGGGTGACCACGCGGGAATATCTGGTGCTGTAGCGTTTTGCTCTTGACAGAGTGGGGTGGGGGGCCCTGCAAGGTGCACTTTGGCCATTGGCCCTGTTCCCGGGGCCAGGGTGAAGGGAGAGGAAGTGGCCAGCAATCTTCAGGGTATGGTTCCTCACAGGTGCAAGCGTCTGAGAGGGTGTCGTCGGCTGCACGAGGTTGGAGGAGAAGGCCGCCGGCGCAGAGACAGAGGAGGCTTGGCTGGGCACCTGCAGCGCTCCCACTCTTCCACCTCTATGACTTGCGGCGGCGCTGTGTGACAGTGCCAGCCGCACGGGGATCATGTTTTCAGAGCCCATGTCTGGCCAGAGCTGAGCCGCAGCAGGGGCTCAAGGCAGCACCCGACTTGCGGTGTCAGGCGGCTGGCAGGGGAGAGAGGGCGCCCAGGTGTGCAGCTGCCCAGGCAGGGCTGCGGGGGCAGTCACAGCATACGTGAGGCTGCTGTTGCAGCACCAGAGGCAGGGTGTCGACTCACAGGGCAGCCAAGCACTGCCCACACAAGGCAAGCTGTGGCCACCAGAGGCTGTGCCACAGCCGGCTCAGCCCGCCTTCACCAACCAGGGAGACAGCACACCAGGGGAGTCTGCCAGCAGCCAGCCGCCCGCTGCTGTTGCTGCACAACCCGGCACTGCAGTCCTGCAAGGGGCTGAAGAAGCACTGGATATCACAATCGCCCTGCTGGGCAGCACTTCTCAGCCAGAGCAGTTGGTGGACCAGCGGCTGGCCACAGGGCAGGCTCTTGGGACCGCAGGTGAGGTGCTGTTCTGCTCTTGTATGGCCTGGCAGCTGCCATGCAACATGAAGCACAAGACTGTGCCCTTGCTGCCAACCTGACACGAGCGCAATGGTGTCAAGGCCACCCACAGTCTTGCTGTCTGCTGACATCAAGGTGACTTCCCAGGGCAGTGCCATTTGGCTCCTGCTGCAATGCCTGCTGGGCTGCTCGTGGAGGTCACGTCTGAGCAGGCTGCTGTACGGACACGGGGCGTGAGGGCCTGGGCACTGGTAGTCCGCCTTCTGGAGGATGACTCTGCGGAGGCAAGCGAGCTCAAGTCAACTTTGCGCTGGTGTCCTGCACTTGCTGAGCCAGTGTGCTGCGTCTTGTGAGCCATGTTACCTCTGTAGGAGGACAAACAAGAACTGCTCTGAGCTCTGGAAAGTAACCAGGCTCATTGGGGGCCTGAGCTCCACTGGTTCCGTCTGCTTGCGCTCCAGTGCTGCCAGCCTGCATCTCAGGTCCACTCTTTCCTTGAGCTTGCCATGCAGCCACCTCATCTGCCTTTTCACCTCCAAGCATGTCGTTCAGGTGCGCAGTGCAGCAGCAGCCACTGCCGGCGCAGCACTTGAGCAGCTGCGAGTGCCATCAGCCGCTGCCGCAATCCACGTGGAGCATGCTCTGCGCCTGGCAGTGCAGCTGGTGGGCGCTTGTGCACCGCACTGCGCTGCAGCATGGCAGCAGCTGATGGACTGGGTGTTGCCAACAGGTCAGGTGCTGCCAGATCACGGTGCTCTGCACGTGGTGTCGGCTGCCTCTGCCGCGGCTGCTGAGGGCAGCAGCAATGGGGTGCCAACCCCTGCAGCCGGAAGGAGCGCTGCTGGCAGCACCTGTCAGCAGCTGGGTGCCGCTGTGAGGGCCAGCGGCCGAGTGTTCGACCATGAGGCAGACAATCAGCATGAGGAGCCCCTGCTGCTAGCACAGCTGGCTCCACAGCAGCTGGTGGAGGCTGCTCAGCAGGCGCCTGTGAGCACCGGCTCTGACGGTGGCAGTTCTGAAGTAGGACCTTGCTCAGCTGAGAGCAGAAGCGAAGGACTGAACCTTGCGATCGGCCCCTTCCTGGAGCACACGCTTCTGTCCTTGCCCAGGATCTCATCGTCTAGTCATGCTGCAAGCTCATGAAACACACTGCTCTCTGCATCAGCCACCGTCAGAGCTGTGCTGGCCCTCCAGTTTTGAGCACTGGCCACACGTTCAACGTGCGCAGTGGAGAGGTGGAGCAAAGCCACAGCTCTGAAAACAAAACGTCGGAGGCCCCTCTTGGGCACAGCCCAAGAAGGCCATCCCGGATCTCAGGGCCACCAGGCGGCACAGCAAGGCGTGAACACCCCATCCAGGCAGCGCCTTGGTACCGTCAGACAGGTGGCACTGCGGGAGATGCCTCAACGCCTCGAAGTACAGGAGCTGAGGCAGCTTCACACCATGCTGCCTCTGACTGCTCGACGCATCTGTACCTGCCTGATGCCTCTGCTTGGCGTTCTACGACTGTATGAAAGAGGCAGCAAGACGACTCAGGACTGTGCACACCACCTGACTCTGCTGTCCAGACCCTGTGTTGGGGTGCAGCCACCACGGAGTCGAAGTCGCACCGGGCCATTGTAGTGTGGGGCTCAAGGGAAGCAGCTCCGCGCTGATGGTGGATTTGTGTCGCTTCCTTTCTGCATGCAGTGCGGGGCATGACGCAGACAGGCTGTAGTCAGTCGGGGAGTCGTCTCCTGGCGCCCCTGCTCCTCACAACCTGCCAGGCCGGTGGAGGGCGGAGCCGCTTGGTAGGGCCATCAGCAGCCTTCGTCTCCCACAGGCCCCAGCCCCAGATGGCTCCTGTGAGATGCCTGAGCAACCCGCCTGGAAGCGCCCTGATCGTGTGGCCGCCACCGGTGCGGCCCAACCTGCTGTCACGAGCAGCATCCGCTGTCATTTCAGCGTGGCGCGGACCAACTTGGCTCGCCGAACGCCAGCGACACGCCCCGTCTTGTAGCTGAGCTCAGCAGAGCGGCAGCGGTCGCAGACCGGTGCAGGCCTGCTGCGTTTGGTGCCTTGGCTGATGTTGGTCGGCCTGGTGTGTCTCCACCACTCCCAACGGGCTTGGTCGACGTCTCCTTAGCAACAGACTGGGTGGTGTCGACTCGTCCCCTGATGACAGGCGCAGTCGTATGAGCACCTCATGGTGGAGACCTCAGGCCCTGCACATCTATGACCTTGTCAGGACCTCCGAGGTTGTCGAGGAGTGGGTCCTGGGCCTTTCTGGGGCGGTGTCGGTGCCAGGTCCTGGGCTCAGGCAAAAGCTTTGTGTAGCCAAGCCGTCAACATGAAACCTGGTCAGCCCATGCTACGGTCATACCATCCAGAATAACCCCGTTCTCGTCCGATCACGGAAGGCAAACTGGATTGGGCCAGATCAGTACTACGTTGGGTGACCACGCGGGAATATCTGGTGCTGTAGCGTTTTGCTCTTGACAGAGTGGGGTGGGGGGCCCTGCAAGGTGCACTTTGGCCATTGGCCCTGTTCCCGGGGCCAGGGTGAAGGGAGAGGAAGTGGCCAGCAATCTTCAGGGTATGGTTCCTCACAGGTGCAAGCGTCTGAGAGGGTGTCGTCGGCTGCACGAGGTTGGAGGAGAAGGCCGCCGGCGCAGAGACAGAGGAGGCTTGGCTGGGCACCTGCAGCGCTCCCACTCTTCCACCTCTATGACTTGCGGCGGCGCTGTGTGACAGTGCCAGCCGCACGGGGATCATGTTTTCAGAGCCCATGTCTGGCCAGAGCTGAGCCGCAGCAGGGGCTCAAGGCAGCACCCGACTTGCGGTGTCAGGCGGCTGGCAGGGGAGAGAGGGCGCCCAGGTGTGCAGCTGCCCAGGCAGGGCTGCGGGGGCAGTCACAGCATACGTGAGGCTGCTGTTGCAGCACCAGAGGCAGGGTGTCGACTCACAGGGCAGCCAAGCACTGCCCACACAAGGCAAGCTGTGGCCACCAGAGGCTGTGCCACAGCCGGCTCAGCCCGCCTTCACCAACCAGGGAGACAGCACACCAGGGGAGTCTGCCAGCAGCCAGCCGCCCGCTGCTGTTGCTGCACAACCCGGCACTGCAGTCCTGCAAGGGGCTGAAGAAGCACTGGATATCACAATCGCCCTGCTGGGCAGCACTTCTCAGCCAGAGCAGTTGGTGGACCAGCGGCTGGCCACAGGGCAGGCTCTTGGGACCGCAGGTGAGGTGCTGTTCTGCTCTTGTATGGCCTGGCAGCTGCCATGCAACATGAAGCACAAGACTGTGCCCTTGCTGCCAACCTGACACGAGCGCAATGGTGTCAAGGCCACCCACAGTCTTGCTGTCTGCTGACATCAAGGTGACTTCCCAGGGCAGTGCCATTTGGCTCCTGCTGCAATGCCTGCTGGGCTGCTCGTGGAGGTCACGTCTGAGCAGGCTGCTGTACGGACACGGGGCGTGAGGGCCTGGGCACTGGTAGTCCGCCTTCTGGAGGATGACTCTGCGGAGGCAAGCGAGCTCAAGTCAACTTTGCGCTGGTGTCCTGCACTTGCTGAGCCAGTGTGCTGCGTCTTGTGAGCCATGTTACCTCTGTAGGAGGACAAACAAGAACTGCTCTGAGCTCTGGAAAGTGACCAGGCTCATTGGGGGCCTGAGCTCCACTGGTTCCGTCTGCTTGCGCTCCAGTGCTGCCAGCCTGCATCTCAGGTCCACTCTTTCCTTGAGCTTGCCATGCAGCCACCTCATCTGCCTTTTCACCTCCAAGCATGTCGTTCAGGTGCGCAGTGCAGCAGCAGCCACTGCCGGCGCAGCACTTGAGCAGCTGCGAGTGCCATCAGCCGCTGCCGCAATCCACGTGGAGCATGCTCTGCGCCTGGCAGTGCAGCTGGTGGGCGCTTGTGCACCGCACTGCGCTGCAGCATGGCAGCAGCTGATGGACTGGGTGTTGCCAACAGGTCAGGTGCTGCCAGATCACGGTGCTCTGCACGTGGTGTCGGCTGCCTCTGCCGCGGCTGCTGAGGGCAGCAGCAATGGGGTGCCAACCCCTGCAGCCGGAAGGAGCGCTGCTGGCAGCACCTGTCAGCAGCTGGGTGCCGCTGTGAGGGCCAGCGGCCGAGTGTTCGACCATGAGGCAGACAATCAGCATGAGGAGCCCCTGCTGCTAGCACAGCTGGCTCCACAGCAGCTGGTGGAGGCTGCTCAGCAGGCGCCTGTGAGCACCGGCTCTGACGGTGGCAGTTCTGAAGTAGGACCTTGCTCAGCTGAGAGCAGAAGCGAAGGACTGAACCTTGCGATCGGCCCCTTCCTGGAGCACACGCTTCTGTCCTTGCCCAGGATCTCATCGTCTAGTCATGCTGCAAGCTCATGAAACACACTGCTCTCTGCATCAGCCACCGTCAGAGCTGTGCTGGCCCTCCAGTTTTGAGCACTGGCCACACGTTCAACGTGCGCAGTGGAGAGGTGGAGCAAAGCCACAGCTCTGAAAACAAAACGTCGGAGGCCCCTCTTGGGCACAGCCCAAGAAGGCCATCCCGGATCTCAGGGCCACCAGGCGGCACAGCAAGGCGTGAACACCCCATCCAGGCAGCGCCTTGGTACCGTCAGACAGGTGGCACTGCGGGAGATGCCTCAACGCCTCGAAGTACAGGAGCTGAGGCAGCTTCACACCATGCTGCCTCTGACTGCTCGACGCATCTGTACCTGCCTGATGCCTCTGCTTGGCGTTCTACGACTGTATGAAAGAGGCAGCAAGACGACTCAGGACTGTGCACACCACCTGACTCTGCTGTCCAGACCCTGTGTTGGGGTGCAGCCACCACGGAGTCGAAGTCGCACCGGGCCATTGTAGTGTGGGGCTCAAGGGAAGCAGCTCCGCGCTGATGGTGGATTTGTGTCGCTTCCTTTCTGCATGCAGTGCGGGGCATGACGCAGACAGGCTGTAGTCAGTCGGGGAGTCGTCTCCTGGCGCCCCTGCTCCTCACAACCTGCCAGGCCGGTGGAGGGCGGAGCCGCTTGGTAGGGCCATCAGCAGCCTTCGTCTCCCACAGGCCCCAGCCCCAGATGGCTCCTGTGAGATGCCTGAGCAACCCGCCTGGAAGCGCCCTGATCGTGTGGCCGCCACCGGTGCGGCCCAACCTGCTGTCACGAGCAGCATCCGCTGTCATTTCAGCGTGGCGCGGACCAACTTGGCTCGCCGAACGCCAGCGACACGCCCCGTCTTGTAGCTGAGCTCAGCAGAGCGGCAGCGGTCGCAGACCGGTGCAGGCCTGCTGCGTTTGGTGCCTTGGCTGATGTTGGTCGGCCTGGTGTGTCTCCACCACTCCCAACGGGCTTGGTCGACGTCTCCTTAGCAACAGACTGGGTGGTGTCGACTCGTCCCCTGATGACAGGCGCAGTCGTATGAGCACCTCATGGTGGAGACCTCAGGCCCTGCACATCTATGACCTTGTCAGGACCTCCGAGGTTGTCGAGGAGTGGGTCCTGGGCCTTTCTGGGGCGGTGTCGGTGCCAGGTCCTGGGCTCAGGCAAAAGCTTTGTGTAGCCAAGCCGTCAACATGAAACCTGGTCAGCCCATGCTACGGTCATACCATCCAGAATAACCCCGTTCTCGTCCGATCACGGAAGGCAAACTGGATTGGGCCAGATCAGTACTACGTTGGGTGACCACGCGGGAATATCTGGTGCTGTAGCGTTTTGCTCTTGACAGAGTGGGGTGGGGGGCCCTGCAAGGTGCACTTTGGCCATTGGCCCTGTTCCCGGGGCCAGGGTGAAGGGAGAGGAAGTGGCCAGCAATCTTCAGGGTATGGTTCCTCACAGGTGCAAGCGTCTGAGAGGGTGTCGTCGGCTGCACGAGGTTGGAGGAGAAGGCCGCCGGCGCAGAGACAGAGGAGGCTTGGCTGGGCACCTGCAGCGCTCCCACTCTTCCACCTCTATGACTTGCGGCGGCGCTGTGTGACAGTGCCAGCCGCACGGGGATCATGTTTTCAGAGCCCATGTCTGGCCAGAGCTGAGCCGCAGCAGGGGCTCAAGGCAGCACCCGACTTGCGGTGTCAGGCGGCTGGCAGGGGAGAGAGGGCGCCCAGGTGTGCAGCTGCCCAGGCAGGGCTGCGGGGGCAGTCACAGCATACGTGAGGCTGCTGTTGCAGCACCAGAGGCAGGGTGTCGACTCACAGGGCAGCCAAGCACTGCCCACACAAGGCAAGCTGTGGCCACCAGAGGCTGTGCCACAGCCGGCTCAGCCCGCCTTCACCAACCAGGGAGACAGCACACCAGGGGAGTCTGCCAGCAGCCAGCCGCCCGCTGCTGTTGCTGCACAACCCGGCACTGCAGTCCTGCAAGGGGCTGAAGAAGCACTGGATATCACAATCGCCCTGCTGGGCAGCACTTCTCAGCCAGAGCAGTTGGTGGACCAGCGGCTGGCCACAGGGCAGGCTCTTGGGACCGCAGGTGAGGTGCTGTTCTGCTCTTGTATGGCCTGGCAGCTGCCATGCAACATGAAGCACAAGACTGTGCCCTTGCTGCCAACCTGACACGAGCGCAATGGTGTCAAGGCCACCCACAGTCTTGCTGTCTGCTGACATCAAGGTGACTTCCCAGGGCAGTGCCATTTGGCTCCTGCTGCAATGCCTGCTGGGCTGCTCGTGGAGGTCACGTCTGAGCAGGCTGCTGTACGGACACGGGGCGTGAGGGCCTGGGCACTGGTAGTCCGCCTTCTGGAGGATGACTCTGCGGAGGCAAGCGAGCTCAAGTCAACTTTGCGCTGGTGTCCTGCACTTGCTGAGCCAGTGTGCTGCGTCTTGTGAGCCATGTTACCTCTGTAGGAGGACAAACAAGAACTGCTCTGAGCTCTGGAAAGTGACCAGGCTCATTGGGGGCCTGAGCTCCACTGGTTCCGTCTGCTTGCGCTCCAGTGCTGCCAGCCTGCATCTCAGGTCCACTCTTTCCTTGAGCTTGCCATGCAGCCACCTCATCTGCCTTTTCACCTCCAAGCATGTCGTTCAGGTGCGCAGTGCAGCAGCAGCCACTGCCGGCGCAGCACTTGAGCAGCTGCGAGTGCCATCAGCCGCTGCCGCAATCCACGTGGAGCATGCTCTGCGCCTGGCAGTGCAGCTGGTGGGCGCTTGTGCACCGCACTGCGCTGCAGCATGGCAGCAGCTGATGGACTGGGTGTTGCCAACAGGTCAGGTGCTGCCAGATCACGGTGCTCTGCACGTGGTGTCGGCTGCCTCTGCCGCGGCTGCTGAGGGCAGCAGCAATGGGGTGCCAACCCCTGCAGCCGGAAGGAGCGCTGCTGGCAGCACCTGTCAGCAGCTGGGTGCCGCTGTGAGGGCCAGCGGCCGAGTGTTCGACCATGAGGCAGACAATCAGCATGAGGAGCCCCTGCTGCTAGCACAGCTGGCTCCACAGCAGCTGGTGGAGGCTGCTCAGCAGGCGCCTGTGAGCACCGGCTCTGACGGTGGCAGTTCTGAAGTAGGACCTTGCTCAGCTGAGAGCAGAAGCGAAGGACTGAACCTTGCGATCGGCCCCTTCCTGGAGCACACGCTTCTGTCCTTGCCCAGGATCTCATCGTCTAGTCATGCTGCAAGCTCATGAAACACACTGCTCTCTGCATCAGCCACCGTCAGAGCTGTGCTGGCCCTCCAGTTTTGAGCACTGGCCACACGTTCAACGTGCGCAGTGGAGAGGTGGAGCAAAGCCACAGCTCTGAAAACAAAACGTCGGAGGCCCCTCTTGGGCACAGCCCAAGAAGGCCATCCCGGATCTCAGGGCCACCAGGCGGCACAGCAAGGCGTGAACACCCCATCCAGGCAGCGCCTTGGTACCGTCAGACAGGTGGCACTGCGGGAGATGCCTCAACGCCTCGAAGTACAGGAGCTGAGGCAGCTTCACACCATGCTGCCTCTGACTGCTCGACGCATCTGTACCTGCCTGATGCCTCTGCTTGGCGTTCTACGACTGTATGAAAGAGGCAGCAAGACGACTCAGGACTGTGCACACCACCTGACTCTGCTGTCCAGACCCTGTGTTGGGGTGCAGCCACCACGGAGTCGAAGTCGCACCGGGCCATTGTAGTGTGGGGCTCAAGGGAAGCAGCTCCGCGCTGATGGTGGATTTGTGTCGCTTCCTTTCTGCATGCAGTGCGGGGCATGACGCAGACAGGCTGTAGTCAGTCGGGGAGTCGTCTCCTGGCGCCCCTGCTCCTCACAACCTGCCAGGCCGGTGGAGGGCGGAGCCGCTTGGTAGGGCCATCAGCAGCCTTCGTCTCCCACAGGCCCCAGCCCCAGATGGCTCCTGTGAGATGCCTGAGCAACCCGCCTGGAAGCGCCCTGATCGTGTGGCCGCCACCGGTGCGGCCCAACCTGCTGTCACGAGCAGCATCCGCTGTCATTTCAGCGTGGCGCGGACCAACTTGGCTCGCCGAACGCCAGCGACACGCCCCGTCTTGTAGCTGAGCTCAGCAGAGCGGCAGCGGTCGCAGACCGGTGCAGGCCTGCTGCGTTTGGTGCCTTGGCTGATGTTGGTCGGCCTGGTGTGTCTCCACCACTCCCAACGGGCTTGGTCGACGTCTCCTTAGCAACAGACTGGGTGGTGTCGACTCGTCCCCTGATGACAGGCGCAGTCGTATGAGCACCTCATGGTGGAGACCTCAGGCCCTGCACATCTATGACCTTGTCAGGACCTCCGAGGTTGTCGAGGAGTGGGTCCTGGGCCTTTCTGGGGCGGTGTCGGTGCCAGGTCCTGGGCTCAGGCAAAAGCTTTGTGTAGCCAAGCCGTCAACATGAAACCTGGTCAGCCCATGCTACGGTCATACCATCCAGAATAACCCCGTTCTCGTCCGATCACGGAAGGCAAACTGGATTGGGCCAGATCAGTACTACGTTGGGTGACCACGCGGGAATATCTGGTGCTGTAGCGTTTTGCTCTTGACAGAGTGGGGTGGGGGGCCCTGCAAGGTGCACTTTGGCCATTGGCCCTGTTCCCGGGGCCAGGGTGAAGGGAGAGGAAGTGGCCAGCAATCTTCAGGGTATGGTTCCTCACAGGTGCAAGCGTCTGAGAGGGTGTCGTCGGCTGCACGAGGTTGGAGGAGAAGGCCGCCGGCGCAGAGACAGAGGAGGCTTGGCTGGGCACCTGCAGCGCTCCCACTCTTCCACCTCTATGACTTGCGGCGGCGCTGTGTGACAGTGCCAGCCGCTCGGGGATCATGTTTTCAGAGCCCATGTCTGGCCAGAGCTGAGCCGCAGCAGGGGCTCAAGGCAGCACCCGACTTGCGGTGTCAGGCGGCTGGCAGGGGAGAGAGGGCGCCCAGGTGTGCAGCTGCCCAGGCAGGGCTGCGGGGGCAGTCACAGCATACGTGAGGCTGCTGTTGCAGCACCAGAGGCAGGGTGTCGACTCACAGGGCAGCCAAGCACTGCCCACACAAGGCAAGCTGTGGCCACCAGAGGCTGTGCCACAGCCGGCTCAGCCCGCCTTCACCAACCAGGGAGACAGCACACCAGGGGAGTCTGCCAGCAGCCAGCCGCCCGCTGCTGTTGCTGCACAACCCGGCACTGCAGTCCTGCAAGGGGCTGAAGAAGCACTGGATATCACAATCGCCCTGCTGGGCAGCACTTCTCAGCCAGAGCAGTTGGTGGACCAGCGGCTGGCCACAGGGCAGGCTCTTGGGACCGCAGGTGAGGTGCTGTTCTGCTCTTGTATGGCCTGGCAGCTGCCATGCAACATGAAGCACAAGACTGTGCCCTTGCTGCCAACCTGACACGAGCGCAATGGTGTCAAGGCCACCCACAGTCTTGCTGTCTGCTGACATCAAGGTGACTTCCCAGGGCAGTGCCATTTGGCTCCTGCTGCAATGCCTGCTGGGCTGCTCGTGGAGGTCACGTCTGAGCAGGCTGCTGTACGGACACGGGGCGTGAGGGCCTGGGCACTGGTAGTCCGCCTTCTGGAGGATGACTCTGCGGAGGCAAGCGAGCTCAAGTCAACTTTGCGCTGGTGTCCTGCACTTGCTGAGCCAGTGTGCTGCGTCTTGTGAGCCATGTTACCTCTGTAGGAGGACAAACAAGAACTGCTCTGAGCTCTGGAAAGTGACCAGGCTCATTGGGGGCCTGAGCTCCACTGGTTCCGTCTGCTTGCGCTCCAGTGCTGCCAGCCTGCATCTCAGGTCCACTCTTTCCTTGAGCTTGCCATGCAGCCACCTCATCTGCCTTTTCACCTCCAAGCATGTCGTTCAGGTGCGCAGTGCAGCAGCAGCCACTGCCGGCGCAGCACTTGAGCAGCTGCGAGTGCCATCAGCCGCTGCCGCAATCCACGTGGAGCATGCTCTGCGCCTGGCAGTGCAGCTGGTGGGCGCTTGTGCACCGCACTGCGCTGCAGCATGGCAGCAGCTGATGGACTGGGTGTTGCCAACAGGTCAGGTGCTGCCAGATCACGGTGCTCTGCACGTGGTGTCGGCTGCCTCTGCCGCGGCTGCTGAGGGCAGCAGCAATGGGGTGCCAACCCCTGCAGCCGGAAGGAGCGCTGCTGGCAGCACCTGTCAGCAGCTGGGTGCCGCTGTGAGGGCCAGCGGCCGAGTGTTCGACCATGAGGCAGACAATCAGCATGAGGAGCCCCTGCTGCTAGCACAGCTGGCTCCACAGCAGCTGGTGGAGGCTGCTCAGCAGGCGCCTGTGAGCACCGGCTCTGACGGTGGCAGTTCTGAAGTAGGACCTTGCTCAGCTGAGAGCAGAAGCGAAGGACTGAACCTTGCGATCGGCCCCTTCCTGGAGCACACGCTTCTGTCCTTGCCCAGGATCTCATCGTCTAGTCATGCTGCAAGCTCATGAAACACACTGCTCTCTGCATCAGCCACCGTCAGAGCTGTGCTGGCCCTCCAGTTTTGAGCACTGGCCACACGTTCAACGTGCGCAGTGGAGAGGTGGAGCAAAGCCACAGCTCTGAAAACAAAACGTCGGAGGCCCCTCTTGGGCACAGCCCAAGAAGGCCATCCCGGATCTCAGGGCCACCAGGCGGCACAGCAAGGCGTGAACACCCCATCCAGGCAGCGCCTTGGTACCGTCAGACAGGTGGCACTGCGGGAGATGCCTCAACGCCTCGAAGTACAGGAGCTGAGGCAGCTTCACACCATGCTGCCTCTGACTGCTCGACGCATCTGTACCTGCCTGATGCCTCTGCTTGGCGTTCTACGACTGTATGAAAGAGGCAGCAAGACGACTCAGGACTGTGCACACCACCTGACTCTGCTGTCCAGACCCTGTGTTGGGGTGCAGCCACCACGGAGTCGAAGTCGCACCGGGCCATTGTAGTGTGGGGCTCAAGGGAAGCAGCTCCGCGCTGATGGTGGATTTGTGTCGCTTCCTTTCTGCATGCAGTGCGGGGCATGACGCAGACAGGCTGTAGTCAGTCGGGGAGTCGTCTCCTGGCGCCCCTGCTCCTCACAACCTGCCAGGCCGGTGGAGGGCGGAGCCGCTTGGTAGGGCCATCAGCAGCCTTCGTCTCCCACAGGCCCCAGCCCCAGATGGCTCCTGTGAGATGCCTGAGCAACCCGCCTGGAAGCGCCCTGATCGTGTGGCCGCCACCGGTGCGGCCCAACCTGCTGTCACGAGCAGCATCCGCTGTCATTTCAGCGTGGCGCGGACCAACTTGGCTCGCCGAACGCCAGCGACACGCCCCGTCTTGTAGCTGAGCTCAGCAGAGCGGCAGCGGTCGCAGACCGGTGCAGGCCTGCTGCGTTTGGTGCCTTGGCTGATGTTGGTCGGCCTGGTGTGTCTCCACCACTCCCAACGGGCTTGGTCGACGTCTCCTTAGCAACAGACTGGGTGGTGTCGACTCGTCCCCTGATGACAGGCGCAGTCGTATGAGCACCTCATGGTGGAGACCTCAGGCCCTGCACATCTATGACCTTGTCAGGACCTCCGAGGTTGTCGAGGAGTGGGTCCTGGGCCTTTCTGGGGCGGTGTCGGTGCCAGGTCCTGGGCTCAGGCAAAAGCTTTGTGTAGCCAAGCCGTCAACATGAAACCTGGTCAGCCCATGCTACGGTCATACCATCCAGAATAACCCCGTTCTCGTCCGATCACGGAAGGCAAACTGGATTGGGCCAGATCAGTACTACGTTGGGTGACCACGCGGGAATATCTGGTGCTGTAGCGTTTTGCTCTTGACAGAGTGGGGTGGGGGGCCCTGCAAGGTGCACTTTGGCCATTGGCCCTGTTCCCGGGGCCAGGGTGAAGGGAGAGGAAGTGGCCAGCAATCTTCAGGGTATGGTTCCTCACAGGTGCAAGCGTCTGAGAGGGTGTCGTCGGCTGCACGAGGTTGGAGGAGAAGGCCGCCGGCGCAGAGACAGAGGAGGCTTGGCTGGGCACCTGCAGCGCTCCCACTCTTCCACCTCTATGACTTGCGGCGGCGCTGTGTGACAGTGCCAGCCGCTCGGGGATCATGTTTTCAGAGCCCATGTCTGGCCAGAGCTGAGCCGCAGCAGGGGCTCAAGGCAGCCCCCGACTTGCGGTGTCAGGCGGCTGGCAGGGGAGAGAGGGCGCCCAGGTGTGCAGCTGCCCAGGCAGGGCTGCGGGGGCAGTCACAGCATACGTGAGGCTGCTGTTGCAGCACCAGAGGCAGGGTGTCGACTCACAGGGCAGCCAAGCACTGCCCACACAAGGCAAGCTGTGGCCACCAGAGGCTGTGCCACAGCCGGCTCAGCCCGCCTTCACCAACCAGGGAGACAGCACACCAGGGGAGTCTGCCAGCAGCCAGCCGCCCGCTGCTGTTGCTGCACAACCCGGCACTGCAGTCCTGCAAGGGGCTGAAGAAGCACTGGATATCACAATCGCCCTGCTGGGCAGCACTTCTCAGCCAGAGCAGTTGGTGGACCAGCGGCTGGCCACAGGGCAGGCTCTTGGGACCGCAGGTGAGGTGCTGTTCTGCTCTTGTATGGCCTGGCAGCTGCCATGCAACATGAAGCACAAGACTGTGCCCTTGCTGCCAACCTGACACGAGCGCAATGGTGTCAAGGCCACCCACAGTCTTGCTGTCTGCTGACATCAAGGTGACTTCCCAGCTGTGACTTCCCAGGGCAGTGCCATTTGGCTCCTGCTGCAATGCCTGCTGGGCTGCTCGTGGAGGTCACGTCTGAGCAGGCTGCTGTACGGACACGGGGCGTGAGGGCCTGGGCACTGGTAGTCCGCCTTCTGGAGGATGACTCTGCGGAGGCAAGCGAGCTCAAGTCAACTTTGCGCTGGTGTCCTGCACTTGCTGAGCCAGTGTGCTGCGTCTTGTGAGCCATGTTACCTCTGTAGGAGGACAAACAAGAACTGCTCTGAGCTCTGGAAAGTGACCAGGCTCATTGGGGGCCTGAGCTCCACTGGTTCCGTCTGCTTGCGCTCCAGTGCTGCCAGCCTGCATCTCAGGTCCACTCTTTCCTTGAGCTTGCCATGCAGCCACCTCATCTGCCTTTTCACCTCCAAGCATGTCGTTCAGGTGCGCAGTGCAGCAGCAGCCACTGCCGGCGCAGCACTTGAGCAGCTGCGAGTGCCATCAGCCGCTGCCGCAATCCACGTGGAGCATGCTCTGCGCCTGGCAGTGCAGCTGGTGGGCGCTTGTGCACCGCACTGCGCTGCAGCATGGCAGCAGCTGATGGACTGGGTGTTGCCAACAGGTCAGGTGCTGCCAGATCACGGTGCTCTGCACGTGGTGTCGGCTGCCTCTGCCGCGGCTGCTGAGGGCAGCAGCAATGGGGTGCCAACCCCTGCAGCCGGAAGGAGCGCTGCTGGCAGCACCTGTCAGCAGCTGGGTGCCGCTGTGAGGGCCAGCGGCCGAGTGTTCGACCATGAGGCAGACAATCAGCATGAGGAGCCCCTGCTGCTAGCACAGCTGGCTCCACAGCAGCTGGTGGAGGCTGCTCAGCAGGCGCCTGTGAGCACCGGCTCTGACGGTGGCAGTTCTGAAGTAGGACCTTGCTCAGCTGAGAGCAGAAGCGAAGGACTGAACCTTGCGATCGGCCCCTTCCTGGAGCACACGCTTCTGTCCTTGCCCAGGATCTCATCGTCTAGTCATGCTGCAAGCTCATGAAACACACTGCTCTCTGCATCAGCCACCGTCAGAGCTGTGCTGGCCCTCCAGTTTTGAGCACTGGCCACACGTTCAACGTGCGCAGTGGAGAGGTGGAGCAAAGCCACAGCTCTGAAAACAAAACGTCGGAGGCCCCTCTTGGGCACAGCCCAAGAAGGCCATCCCGGATCTCAGGGCCACCAGGCGGCACAGCAAGGCGTGAACACCCCATCCAGGCAGCGCCTTGGTACCGTCAGACAGGTGGCACTGCGGGAGATGCCTCAACGCCTCGAAGTACAGGAGCTGAGGCAGCTTCACACCATGCTGCCTCTGACTGCTCGACGCATCTGTACCTGCCTGACGCCTCTGCTTGGCGTTCTACGACTGTATGAAAGAGGCAGCAAGACGACTCAGGACTGTGCACACCACCTGACTCTGCTGTCCAGACCCTGTGTTGGGGTGCAGCCACCACGGAGTCGAAGTCGCACCGGGCCATTGTAGTGTGGGGCTCAAGGGAAGCAGCTCCGCGCTGATGGTGGATTTGTGTCGCTTCCTTTCTGCATGCAGTGCGGGGCATGACGCAGACAGGCTGTAGTCAGTCGGGGAGTCGTCTCCTGGCGCCCCTGCTCCTCACAACCTGCCAGGCCGGTGGAGGGCGGAGCCGCTTGGTAGGGCCATCAGCAGCCTTCGTCTCCCACAGGCCCCAGCCCCAGATGGCTCCTGTGAGATGCCTGAGCAACCCGCCTGGAAGCGCCCTGATCGTGTGGCCGCCACCGGTGCGGCCCAACCTGCTGTCACGAGCAGCATCCGCTGTCATTTCAGCGTGGCGCGGACCAACTTGGCTCGCCGAACGCCAGCGACACGCCCCGTCTTGTAGCTGAGCTCAGCAGAGCGGCAGCGGTCGCAGACCGGTGCAGGCCTGCTGCGTTTGGTGCCTTGGCTGATGTTGGTCGGCCTGGTGTGTCTCCACCACTCCCAACGGGCTTGGTCGACGTCTCCTTAGCAACAGACTGGGTGGTGTCGACTCGTCCCCTGATGACAGGCGCAGTCGTATGAGCACCTCATGGTGGAGACCTCAGGCCCTGCACATCTATGACCTTGTCAGGACCTCCGAGGTTGTCGAGGAGTGGGTCCTGGGCCTTTCTGGGGCGGTGTCGGTGCCAGGTCCTGGGCTCAGGCAAAAGCTTTGTGTAGCCAAGCCGTCAACATGAAACCTGGTCAGCCCATGCTACGGTCATACCATCCAGAATAACCCCGTTCTCGTCCGATCACGGAAGGCAAACTGGATTGGGCCAGATCAGTACTACGTTGGGTGACCACGCGGGAATATCTGGTGCTGTAGCGTTTTGCTCTTGACAGAGTGGGGTGGGGGGCCCTGCAAGGTGCACTTTGGCCATTGGCCCTGTTCCCGGGGCCAGGGTGAAGGGAGAGGAAGTGGCCAGCAATCTTCAGGGTATGGTTCCTCACAGGTGCAAGCGTCTGAGAGGGTGTCGTCGGCTGCACGAGGTTGGAGGAGAAGGCCGCCGGCGCAGAGACAGAGGAGGCTTGGCTGGGCACCTGCAGCGCTCCCACTCTTCCACCTCTATGACTTGCGGCGGCGCTGTGTGACAGTGCCAGCCGCTCGGGGATCATGTTTTCAGAGCCCATGTCTGGCCAGAGCTGAGCCGCAGCAGGGGCTCAAGGCAGCACCCGACTTGCGGTGTCAGGCGGCTGGCAGGGGAGAGAGGGCGCCCAGGTGTGCAGCTGCCTAGGCAGGGCTGCGGGGGCAGTCACAGCATACGTGAGGCTGCTGTTGCAGCACCAGAGGCAGGGTGTCGACTCACAGGGCAGCCAAGCACTGCCCACACAAGGCAAGCTGTGGCCACCAGAGGCTGTGCCACAGCCGGCTCAGCCCGCCTTCACCAACCAGGGAGACAGCACACCAGGGGAGTCTGCCAGCAGCCAGCCGCCCGCTGCTGTTGCTGCACAACCCGGCACTGCAGTCCTGCAAGGGGCTGAAGAAGCACTGGATATCACAATCGCCCTGCTGGGCAGCACTTCTCAGCCAGAGCAGTTGGTGGACCAGCGGCTGGCCACAGGGCAGGCTCTTGGGACCGCAGGTGAGGTGCTGTTCTGCTCTTGTATGGCCTGGCAGCTGCCATGCAACATGAAGCACAAGACTGTGCCCTTGCTGCCAACCTGACACGAGCGCAATGGTGTCAAGGCCACCCACAGTCTTGCTGTCTGCTGACATCAAGGTGACTTCCCAGCTGTGACTTCCCAGGGCAGTGCCATTTGGCTCCTGCTGCAATGCCTGCTGGGCTGCTCGTGGAGGTCACGTCTGAGCAGGCTGCTGTACGGACACGGGGCGTGAGGGCCTGGGCACTGGTAGTCCGCCTTCTGGAGGATGACTCTGCGGAGGCAAGCGAGCTCAAGTCAACTTTGCGCTGGTGTCCTGCACTTGCTGAGCCAGTGTGCTGCGTCTTGTGAGCCATGTTACCTCTGTAGGAGGACAAACAAGAACTGCTCTGAGCTCTGGAAAGTGACCAGGCTCATTGGGGGCCTGAGCTCCACTGGTTCCGTCTGCTTGCGCTCCAGTGCTGCCAGCCTGCATCTCAGGTCCACTCTTTCCTTGAGCTTGCCATGCAGCCACCTCATCTGCCTTTTCACCTCCAAGCATGTCGTTCAGGTGCGCAGTGCAGCAGCAGCCACTGCCGGCGCAGCACTTGAGCAGCTGCGAGTGCCATCAGCCGCTGCCGCAATCCACGTGGAGCATGCTCTGCGCCTGGCAGTGCAGCTGGTGGGCGCTTGTGCACCGCACTGCGCTGCAGCATGGCAGCAGCTGATGGACTGGGTGTTGCCAACAGGTCAGGTGCTGCCAGATCACGGTGCTCTGCACGTGGTGTCGGCTGCCTCTGCCGCGGCTGCTGAGGGCAGCAGCAATGGGGTGCCAACCCCTGCAGCCGGAAGGAGCGCTGCTGGCAGCACCTGTCAGCAGCTGGGTGCCGCTGTGAGGGCCAGCGGCCGAGTGTTCGACCATGAGGCAGACAATCAGCATGAGGAGCCCCTGCTGCTAGCACAGCTGGCTCCACAGCAGCTGGTGGAGGCTGCTCAGCAGGCGCCTGTGAGCACCGGCTCTGACGGTGGCAGTTCTGAAGTAGGACCTTGCTCAGCTGAGAGCAGAAGCGAAGGACTGAACCTTGCGATCGGCCCCTTCCTGGAGCACACGCTTCTGTCCTTGCCCAGGATCTCATCGTCTAGTCATGCTGCAAGCTCATGAAACACACTGCTCTCTGCATCAGCCACCGTCAGAGCTGTGCTGGCCCTCCAGTTTTGAGCACTGGCCACACGTTCAACGTGCGCAGTGGAGAGGTGGAGCAAAGCCACAGCTCTGAAAACAAAACGTCGGAGGCCCCTCTTGGGCACAGCCCAAGAAGGCCATCCCGGATCTCAGGGCCACCAGGCGGCACAGCAAGGCGTGAACACCCCATCCAGGCAGCGCCTTGGTACCGTCAGACAGGTGGCACTGCGGGAGATGCCTCAACGCCTCGAAGTACAGGAGCTGAGGCAGCTTCACACCATGCTGCCTCTGACTGCTCGACGCATCTGTACCTGCCTGACGCCTCTGCTTGGCGTTCTACGACTGTATGAAAGAGGCAGCAAGACGACTCAGGACTGTGCACACCACCTGACTCTGCTGTCCAGACCCTGTGTTGGGGTGCAGCCACCACGGAGTCGAAGTCGCACCGGGCCATTGTAGTGTGGGGCTCAAGGGAAGCAGCTCCGCGCTGATGGTGGATTTGTGTCGCTTCCTTTCTGCATGCAGTGCGGGGCATGACGCAGACAGGCTGTAGTCAGTCGGGGAGTCGTCTCCTGGCGCCCCTGCTCCTCACAACCTGCCAGGCCGGTGGAGGGCGGAGCCGCTTGGTAGGGCCATCAGCAGCCTTCGTCTCCCACAGGCCCCAGCCCCAGATGGCTCCTGTGAGATGCCTGAGCAACCCGCCTGGAAGCGCCCTGATCGTGTGGCCGCCACCGGTGCGGCCCAACCTGCTGTCACGAGCAGCATCCGCTGTCATTTCAGCGTGGCGCGGACCAACTTGGCTCGCCGAACGCCAGCGACACGCCCCGTCTTGTAGCTGAGCTCAGCAGAGCGGCAGCGGTCGCAGACCGGTGCAGGCCTGCTGCGTTTGGTGCCTTGGCTGATGTTGGTCGGCCTGGTGTGTCTCCACCACTCCCAACGGGCTTGGTCGACGTCTCCTTAGCAACAGACTGGGTGGTGTCGACTCGTCCCCTGATGACAGGCGCAGTCGTATGAGCACCTCATGGTGGAGACCTCAGGCCCTGCACATCTATGACCTTGTCAGGACCTCCGAGGTTGTCGAGGAGTGGGTCCTGGGCCTTTCTGGGGCGGTGTCGGTGCCAGGTCCTGGGCTCAGGCAAAAGCTTTGTGTAGCCAAGCCGTCAACATGAAACCTGGTCAGCCCATGCTACGGTCATACCATCCAGAATAACCCCGTTCTCGTCCGATCACGGAAGGCAAACTGGATTGGGCCAGATCAGTACTACGTTGGGTGACCACGCGGGAATATCTGGTGCTGTAGCGTTTTGCTCTTGACAGAGTGGGGTGGGGGGCCCTGCAAGGTGCACTTTGGCCATTGGCCCTGTTCCCGGGGCCAGGGTGAAGGGAGAGGAAGTGGCCAGCAATCTTCAGGGTATGGTTCCTCACAGGTGCAAGCGTCTGAGAGGGTGTCGTCGGCTGCACGAGGTTGGAGGAGAAGGCCGCCGGCGCAGAGACAGAGGAGGCTTGGCTGGGCACCTGCAGCGCTCCCACTCTTCCACCTCTATGACTTGCGGCGGCGCTGTGTGACAGTGCCAGCCGCTCGGGGATCATGTTTTCAGAGCCCATGTCTGGCCAGAGCTGAGCCGCAGCAGGGGCTCAAGGCAGCCCCCGACTTGCGGTGTCAGGCGGCTGGCAGGGGAGAGAGGGCGCCCAGGTGTGCAGCTGCCCAGGCAGGGCTGCGGGGGCAGTCACAGCATACGTGAGGCTGCTGTTGCAGCACCAGAGGCAGGGTGTCGACTCACAGGGCAGCCAAGCACTGCCCACACAAGGCAAGCTGTGGCCACCAGAGGCTGTGCCACAGCCGGCTCAGCCCGCCTTCACCAACCAGGGAGACAGCACACCAGGGGAGTCTGCCAGCAGCCAGCCGCCCGCTGCTGTTGCTGCACAACCCGGCACTGCAGTCCTGCAAGGGGCTGAAGAAGCACTGGATATCACAATCGCCCTGCTGGGCAGCACTTCTCAGCCAGAGCAGTTGGTGGACCAGCGGCTGGCCACAGGGCAGGCTCTTGGGACCGCAGGTGAGGTGCTGTTCTGCTCTTGTATGGCCTGGCAGCTGCCATGCAACATGAAGCACAAGACTGTGCCCTTGCTGCCAACCTGACACGAGCGCAATGGTGTCAAGGCCACCCACAGTCTTGCTGTCTGCTGACATCAAGGTGACTTCCCAGCTGTGACTTCCCAGGGCAGTGCCATTTGGCTCCTGCTGCAATGCCTGCTGGGCTGCTCGTGGAGGTCACGTCTGAGCAGGCTGCTGTACGGACACGGGGCGTGAGGGCCTGGGCACTGGTAGTCCGCCTTCTGGAGGATGACTCTGCGGAGGCAAGCGAGCTCAAGTCAACTTTGCGCTGGTGTCCTGCACTTGCTGAGCCAGTGTGCTGCGTCTTGTGAGCCATGTTACCTCTGTAGGAGGACAAACAAGAACTGCTCTGAGCTCTGGAAAGTGACCAGGCTCATTGGGGGCCTGAGCTCCACTGGTTCCGTCTGCTTGCGCTCCAGTGCTGCCAGCCTGCATCTCAGGTCCACTCTTTCCTTGAGCTTGCCATGCAGCCACCTCATCTGCCTTTTCACCTCCAAGCATGTCGTTCAGGTGCGCAGTGCAGCAGCAGCCACTGCCGGCGCAGCACTTGAGCAGCTGCGAGTGCCATCAGCCGCTGCCGCAATCCACGTGGAGCATGCTCTGCGCCTGGCAGTGCAGCTGGTGGGCGCTTGTGCACCGCACTGCGCTGCAGCATGGCAGCAGCTGATGGACTGGGTGTTGCCAACAGGTCAGGTGCTGCCAGATCACGGTGCTCTGCACGTGGTGTCGGCTGCCTCTGCCGCGGCTGCTGAGGGCAGCAGCAATGGGGTGCCAACCCCTGCAGCCGGAAGGAGCGCTGCTGGCAGCACCTGTCAGCAGCTGGGTGCCGCTGTGAGGGCCAGCGGCCGAGTGTTCGACCATGAGGCAGACAATCAGCATGAGGAGCCCCTGCTGCTAGCACAGCTGGCTCCACAGCAGCTGGTGGAGGCTGCTCAGCAGGCGCCTGTGAGCACCGGCTCTGACGGTGGCAGTTCTGAAGTAGGACCTTGCTCAGCTGAGAGCAGAAGCGAAGGACTGAACCTTGCGATCGGCCCCTTCCTGGAGCACACGCTTCTGTCCTTGCCCAGGATCTCATCGTCTAGTCATGCTGCAAGCTCATGAAACACACTGCTCTCTGCATCAGCCACCGTCAGAGCTGTGCTGGCCCTCCAGTTTTGAGCACTGGCCACACGTTCAACGTGCGCAGTGGAGAGGTGGAGCAAAGCCACAGCTCTGAAAACAAAACGTCGGAGGCCCCTCTTGGGCACAGCCCAAGAAGGCCATCCCGGATCTCAGGGCCACCAGGCGGCACAGCAAGGCGTGAACACCCCATCCAGGCAGCGCCTTGGTACCGTCAGACAGGTGGCACTGCGGGAGATGCCTCAACGCCTCGAAGTACAGGAGCTGAGGCAGCTTCACACCATGCTGCCTCTGACTGCTCGACGCATCTGTACCTGCCTGACGCCTCTGCTTGGCGTTCTACGACTGTATGAAAGAGGCAGCAAGACGACTCAGGACTGTGCACACCACCTGACTCTGCTGTCCAGACCCTGTGTTGGGGTGCAGCCACCACGGAGTCGAAGTCGCACCGGGCCATTGTAGTGTGGGGCTCAAGGGAAGCAGCTCCGCGCTGATGGTGGATTTGTGTCGCTTCCTTTCTGCATGCAGTGCGGGGCATGACGCAGACAGGCTGTAGTCAGTCGGGGAGTCGTCTCCTGGCGCCCCTGCTCCTCACAACCTGCCAGGCCGGTGGAGGGCGGAGCCGCTTGGTAGGGCCATCAGCAGCCTTCGTCTCCCACAGGCCCCAGCCCCAGATGGCTCCTGTGAGATGCCTGAGCAACCCGCCTGGAAGCGCCCTGATCGTGTGGCCGCCACCGGTGCGGCCCAACCTGCTGTCACGAGCAGCATCCGCTGTCATTTCAGCGTGGCGCGGACCAACTTGGCTCGCCGAACGCCAGCGACACGCCCCGTCTTGTAGCTGAGCTCAGCAGAGCGGCAGCGGTCGCAGACCGGTGCAGGCCTGCTGCGTTTGGTGCCTTGGCTGATGTTGGTCGGCCTGGTGTGTCTCCACCACTCCCAACGGGCTTGGTCGACGTCTCCTTAGCAACAGACTGGGTGGTGTCGACTCGTCCCCTGATGACAGGCGCAGTCGTATGAGCACCTCATGGTGGAGACCTCAGGCCCTGCACATCTATGACCTTGTCAGGACCTCCGAGGTTGTCGAGGAGTGGGTCCTGGGCCTTTCTGGGGCGGTGTCGGTGCCAGGTCCTGGGCTCAGGCAAAAGCTTTGTGTAGCCAAGCCGTCAACATGAAACCTGGTCAGCCCATGCTACGGTCATACCATCCAGAATAACCCCGTTCTCGTCCGATCACGGAAGGCAAACTGGATTGGGCCAGATCAGTACTACGTTGGGTGACCACGCGGGAATATCTGGTGCTGTAGCGTTTTGCTCTTGACAGAGTGGGGTGGGGGGCCCTGCAAGGTGCACTTTGGCCATTGGCCCTGTTCCCGGGGCCAGGGTGAAGGGAGAGGAAGTGGCCAGCAATCTTCAGGGTATGGTTCCTCACAGGTGCAAGCGTCTGAGAGGGTGTCGTCGGCTGCACGAGGTTGGAGGAGAAGGCCGCCGGCGCAGAGACAGAGGAGGCTTGGCTGGGCACCTGCAGCGCTCCCACTCTTCCACCTCTATGACTTGCGGCGGCGCTGTGTGACAGTGCCAGCCGCTCGGGGATCATGTTTTCAGAGCCCATGTCTGGCCAGAGCTGAGCCGCAGCAGGGGCTCAAGGCAGCCCCCGACTTGCGGTGTCAGGCGGCTGGCAGGGGAGAGAGGGCGCCCAGGTGTGCAGCTGCCCAGGCAGGGCTGCGGGGGCAGTCACAGCATACGTGAGGCTGCTGTTGCAGCACCAGAGGCAGGGTGTCGACTCACAGGGCAGCCAAGCACTGCCCACACAAGGCAAGCTGTGGCCACCAGAGGCTGTGCCACAGCCGGCTCAGCCCGCCTTCACCAACCAGGGAGACAGCACACCAGGGGAGTCTGCCAGCAGCCAGCCGCCCGCTGCTGTTGCTGCACAACCCGGCACTGCAGTCCTGCAAGGGGCTGAAGAAGCACTGGATATCACAATCGCCCTGCTGGGCAGCACTTCTCAGCCAGAGCAGTTGGTGGACCAGCGGCTGGCCACAGGGCAGGCTCTTGGGACCGCAGGTGAGGTGCTGTTCTGCTCTTGTATGGCCTGGCAGCTGCCATGCAACATGAAGCACAAGACTGTGCCCTTGCTGCCAACCTGACACGAGCGCAATGGTGTCAAGGCCACCCACAGTCTTGCTGTCTGCTGACATCAAGGTGACTTCCCAGGGCAGTGCCATTTGGCTCCTGCTGCAATGCCTGCTGGGCTGCTCGTGGAGGTCACGTCTGAGCAGGCTGCTGTACGGACACGGGGCGTGAGGGCCTGGGCACTGGTAGTCCGCCTTCTGGAGGATGACTCTGCGGAGGCAAGCGAGCTCAAGTCAACTTTGCGCTGGTGTCCTGCACTTGCTGAGCCAGTGTGCTGCGTCTTGTGAGCCATGTTACCTCTGTAGGAGGACAAACAAGAACTGCTCTGAGCTCTGGAAAGTGACCAGGCTCATTGGGGGCCTGAGCTCCACTGGTTCCGTCTGCTTGCGCTCCAGTGCTGCCAGCCTGCATCTCAGGTCCACTCTTTCCTTGAGCTTGCCATGCAGCCACCTCATCTGCCTTTTCACCTCCAAGCATGTCGTTCAGGTGCGCAGTGCAGCAGCAGCCACTGCCGGCGCAGCACTTGAGCAGCTGCGAGTGCCATCAGCCGCTGCCGCAATCCACGTGGAGCATGCTCTGCGCCTGGCAGTGCAGCTGGTGGGCGCTTGTGCACCGCACTGCGCTGCAGCATGGCAGCAGCTGATGGACTGGGTGTTGCCAACAGGTCAGGTGCTGCCAGATCACGGTGCTCTGCACGTGGTGTCGGCTGCCTCTGCCGCGGCTGCTGAGGGCAGCAGCAATGGGGTGCCAACCCTTGCAGCCGGAAGGAGCGCTGCTGGCAGCACCTGTCAGCAGCTGGGTGCCGCTGTGAGGGCCAGCGGCCGAGTGTTCGACCATGAGGCAGACAATCAGCATGAGGAGCCCCTGCTGCTAGCACAGCTGGCTCCACAGCAGCTGGTGGAGGCTGCTCAGCAGGCGCCTGTGAGCACCGGCTCTGACGGTGGCAGTTCTGAAGTAGGACCTTGCTCAGCTGAGAGCAGAAGCGAAGGACTGAACCTTGCGATCGGCCCCTTCCTGGAGCACACGCTTCTGTCCTTGCCCAGGATCTCATCGTCTAGTCATGCTGCAAGCTCATGAAACACACTGCTCTCTGCATCAGCCACCGTCAGAGCTGTGCTGGCCCTCCAGTTTTGAGCACTGGCCACACGTTCAACGTGCGCAGTGGAGAGGTGGAGCAAAGCCACAGCTCTGAAAACAAAACGTCGGAGGCCCCTCTTGGGCACAGCCCAAGAAGGCCATCCCGGATCTCAGGGCCACCAGGCGGCACAGCAAGGCGTGAACACCCCATCCAGGCAGCGCCTTGGTACCGTCAGACAGGTGGCACTGCGGGAGATGCCTCAACGCCTCGAAGTACAGGAGCTGAGGCAGCTTCACACCATGCTGCCTCTGACTGCTCGACGCATCTGTACCTGCCTGACGCCTCTGCTTGGCGTTCTACGACTGTATGAAAGAGGCAGCAAGACGACTCAGGACTGTGCACACCACCTGACTCTGCTGTCCAGACCCTGTGTTGGGGTGCAGCCACCACGGAGTCGAAGTCGCACCGGGCCATTGTAGTGTGGGGCTCAAGGGAAGCAGCTCCGCGCTGATGGTGGATTTGTGTCGCTTCCTTTCTGCATGCAGTGCGGGGCATGACGCAGACAGGCTGTAGTCAGTCGGGGAGTCGTCTCCTGGCGCCCCTGCTCCTCACAACCTGCCAGGCCGGTGGAGGGCGGAGCCGCTTGGTAGGGCCATCAGCAGCCTTCGTCTCCCACAGGCCCCAGCCCCAGATGGCTCCTGTGAGATGCCTGAGCAACCCGCCTGGAAGCGCCCTGATCGTGTGGCCGCCACCGGTGCGGCCCAACCTGCTGTCACGAGCAGCATCCGCTGTCATTTCAGCGTGGCGCGGACCAACTTGGCTCGCCGAACGCCAGCGACACGCCCCGTCTTGTAGCTGAGCTCAGCAGAGCGGCAGCGGTCGCAGACCGGTGCAGGCCTGCTGCGTTTGGTGCCTTGGCTGATGTTGGTCGGCCTGGTGTGTCTCCACCACTCCCAACGGGCTTGGTCGACGTCTCCTTAGCAACAGACTGGGTGGTGTCGACTCGTCCCCTGATGACAGGCGCAGTCGTATGAGCACCTCATGGTGGAGACCTCAGGCCCTGCACATCTATGACCTTGTCAGGACCTCCGAGGTTGTCGAGGAGTGGGTCCTGGGCCTTTCTGGGGCGGTGTCGGTGCCAGGTCCTGGGCTCAGGCAAAAGCTTTGTGTAGCCAAGCCGTCAACATGAAACCTGGTCAGCCCATGCTACGGTCATACCATCCAGAATAACCCCGTTCTCGTCCGATCACGGAAGGCAAACTGGATTGGGCCAGATCAGTACTACGTTGGGTGACCACGCGGGAATATCTGGTGCTGTAGCGTTTTGCTCTTGACAGAGTGGGGTGGGGGGCCCTGCAAGGTGCACTTTGGCCATTGGCCCTGTTCCCGGGGCCAGGGTGAAGGGAGAGGAAGTGGCCAGCAATCTTCAGGGTATGGTTCCTCACAGGTGCAAGCGTCTGAGAGGGTGTCGTCGGCTGCACGAGGTTGGAGGAGAAGGCCGCCGGCGCAGAGACAGAGGAGGCTTGGCTGGGCACCTGCAGCGCTCCCACTCTTCCACCTCTATGACTTGCGGCGGCGCTGTGTGACAGTGCCAGCCGCACGGGGATCATGTTTTCAGAGCCCATGTCTGGCCAGAGCTGAGCCGCAGCAGGGGCTCAAGGCAGCACCCGACTTGCGGTGTCAGGCGGCTGGCAGGGGAGAGAGGGCGCCCAGGTGTGCAGCTGCCCAGGCAGGGCTGCGGGGGCAGTCACAGCATATGTGAGGCTGCTGTTGCAGCACCAGAGGCAGGGTGTCGACTCACAGGGCAGCCAAGCACTGCCCACACAAGGCAAGCTGTGGCCACCAGAGGCTGTGCCACAGCCGGCTCAGCCCGCCTTCACCAACCAGGGAGACAGCACACCAGGGGAGTCTGCCAGCAGCCAGCCGCCCGCTGCTGTTGCTGCACAACCCGGCACTGCAGTCCTGCAAGGGGCTGAAGAAGCACTGGATATCACAATCGCCCTGCTGGGCAGCACTTCTCAGCCAGAGCAGTTGGTGGACCAGCGGCTGGCCACAAGGCAGGCTCTTGGGACCGCAGGTGAGGTGCTGTTCTGCTCTTGTATGGCCTGGCAGCTGCCATGCAACATGAAGCACAAGACTGTGCCCTTGCTGCCAACCTGACACGAGCGCAATGGTGTCAAGGCCACCCACAGTCTTGCTGTCTGCTGACATCAAGGTGACTTCCCAGGGCAGTGCCATTTGGCTCCTGCTGCAATGCCTGCTGGGCTGCTCGTGGAGGTCACGTCTGAGCAGGCTGCTGTACGGACACGGGGCGTGAGGGCCTGGGCACTGGTAGTCCGCCTTCTGGAGGATGACTCTGCGGAGGCAAGCGAGCTCAAGTCAACTTTGCGCTGGTGTCCTGCACTTGCTGAGCCAGTGTGCTGCGTCTTGTGAGCCATGTTACCTCTGTAGGAGGACAAACAAGAACTGCTCTGAGCTCTGGAAAGTGACCAGGCTCATTGGGGGCCTCAGCTCCACTGGTTCCGTCTGCTTGCGCTCCAGTGCTGCCAGCCTGCATCTCAGGTCCACTCTTTCCTTGAGCTTGCCATGCAGCCACCTCATCTGCCTTTTCACCTCCAAGCATGTCGTTCAGGTGCGCAGTGCAGCAGCAGCCACTGCCGGCGCAGCACTTGAGCAGCTGCGAGTGCCATCAGCCGCTGCCGCAATCCACGTGGAGCATGCTCTGCGCCTGGCAGTGCAGCTGGTGGGCGCTTGTGCACCGCACTGCGCTGCAGCATGGCAGCAGCTGATGGACTGGGTGTTGCCAACAGGTCAGGTGCTGCCAGATCACGGTGCTCTGCACGTGGTGTCGGCTGCCTCTGCCGCGGCTGCTGAGGGCAGCAGCAATGGGGTGCCAACCCCTGCAGCCGGAAGGAGCGCTGCTGGCAGCACCTGTCAGCAGCTGGGTGCCGCTGTGAGGGCCAGCGGCCGAGTGTTCGACCATGAGGCAGACAATCAGCATGAGGAGCCCCTGCTGCTAGCACAGCTGGCTCCACAGCAGCTGGTGGAGGCTGCTCAGCAGGCGCCTGTGAGCACCGGCTCTGACGGTGGCAGTTCTGAAGTAGGACCTTGCTCAGCTGAGAGCAGAAGCGAAGGACTGAACCTTGCGATCGGCCCCTTCCTGGAGCACACGCTTCTGTCCTTGCCCAGGATCTCATCGTCTAGTCATGCTGCAAGCTCATGAAACACACTGCTCTCTGCATCAGCCACCGTCAGAGCTGTGCTGGCCCTCCAGTTTTGAGCACTGGCCACACGTTCAACGTGCGCAGTGGAGAGGTGGAGCAAAGCCACAGCTCTGAAAACAAAACGTCGGAGGCCCCTCTTGGGCACAGCCCAAGAAGGCCATCCCGGATCTCAGGGCCACCAGGCGGCACAGCAAGGCGTGAACACCCCATCCAGGCAGCGCCTTGGTACCGTCAGACAGGTGGCACTGCGGGAGATGCCTCAACGCCTCGAAGTACAGGAGCTGAGGCAGCTTCACACCATGCTGCCTCTGACTGCTCGACGCATCTGTACCTGCCTGACGCCTCTGCTTGGCGTTCTACGACTGTATGAAAGAGGCAGCAAGACGACTCAGGACTGTGCACACCACCTGACTCTGCTGTCCAGACCCTGTGTTGGGGTGCAGCCACCACGGAGTCGAAGTCGCACCGGGCCATTGTAGTGTGGGGCTCAAGGGAAGCAGCTCCGCGCTGATGGTGGATTTGTGTCGCTTCCTTTCTGCATGCAGTGCGGGGCATGACGCAGACAGGCTGTAGTCAGTCGGGGAGTCGTCTCCTGGCGCCCCTGCTCCTCACAACCTGCCAGGCCGGTGGAGGGCGGAGCCGCTTGGTAGGGCCATCAGCAGCCTTCGTCTCCCACAGGCCCCAGCCCCAGATGGCTCCTGTGAGATGCCTGAGCAACCCGCCTGGAAGCGCCCTGATCGTGTGGCCGCCACCGGTGCGGCCCAACCTGCTGTCACGAGCAGCATCCGCTGTCATTTCAGCGTGGCGCGGACCAACTTGGCTCGCCGAACGCCAGCGACACGCCCCGTCTTGTAGCTGAGCTCAGCAGAGCGGCAGCGGTCGCAGACCGGTGCAGGCCTGCTGCGTTTGGTGCCTTGGCTGATGTTGGTCGGCCTGGTGTGTCTCCACCACTCCCAACGGGCTTGGTCGACGTCTCCTTAGCAACAGACTGGGTGGTGTCGACTCGTCCCCTGATGACAGGCGCAGTCGTATGAGCACCTCATGGTGGAGACCTCAGGCCCTGCACATCTATGACCTTGTCAGGACCTCCGAGGTTGTCGAGGAGTGGGTCCTGGGCCTTTCTGGGGCGGTGTCGGTGCCAGGTCCTGGGCTCAGGCAAAAGCTTTGTGTAGCCAAGCCGTCAACATGAAACCTGGTCAGCCCATGCTACGGTCATACCATCCAGAATAACCCCGTTCTCGTCCGATCACGGAAGGCAAACTGGATTGGGCCAGATCAGTACTACGTTGGGTGACCACGCGGGAATATCTGGTGCTGTAGCGTTTTGCTCTTGACAGAGTGGGGTGGGGGGCCCTGCAAGGTGCACTTTGGCCATTGGCCCTGTTCCCGGGGCCAGGGTGAAGGGAGAGGAAGTGGCCAGCAATCTTCAGGGTATGGTTCCTCACAGGTGCAAGCGTCTGAGAGGGTGTCGTCGGCTGCACGAGGTTGGAGGAGAAGGCCGCCGGCGCAGAGACAGAGGAGGCTTGGCTGGGCACCTGCAGCGCTCCCACTCTTCCACCTCTATGACTTGCGGCGGCGCTGTGTGACAGTGCCAGCCGCTCGGGGATCATGTTTTCAGAGCCCATGTCTGGCCAGAGCTGAGCCGCAGCAGGGGCTCAAGGCAGCCCCCGACTTGCGGTGTCAGGCGGCTGGCAGGGGAGAGAGGGCGCCCAGGTGTGCAGCTGCCCAGGCAGGGCTGCGGGGGCAGTCACAGCATACGTGAGGCTGCTGTTGCAGCACCAGAGGCAGGGTGTCGACTCACAGGGCAGCCAAGCACTGCCCACACAAGGCAAGCTGTGGCCACCAGAGGCTGTGCCACAGCCGGCTCAGCCCGCCTTCACCAACCAGGGAGACAGCACACCAGGGGAGTCTGCCAGCAGCCAGCCGCCCGCTGCTGTTGCTGCACAACCCGGCACTGCAGTCCTGCAAGGGGCTGAAGAAGCACTGGATATCACAATCGCCCTGCTGGGCAGCACTTCTCAGCCAGAGCAGTTGGTGGACCAGCGGCTGGCCACAGGGCAGGCTCTTGGGACCGCAGGTGAGGTGCTGTTCTGCTCTTGTATGGCCTGGCAGCTGCCATGCAACATGAAGCACAAGACTGTGCCCTTGCTGCCAACCTGACACGAGCGCAATGGTGTCAAGGCCACCCACAGTCTTGCTGTCTGCTGACATCAAGGTGACTTCCCAGGGCAGTGCCATTTGGCTCCTGCTGCAATGCCTGCTGGGCTGCTCGTGGAGGTCACGTCTGAGCAGGCTGCTGTACGGACACGGGGCGTGAGGGCCTGGGCACTGGTAGTCCGCCTTCTGGAGGATGACTCTGCGGAGGCAAGCGAGCTCAAGTCAACTTTGCGCTGGTGTCCTGCACTTGCTGAGCCAGTGTGCTGCGTCTTGTGAGCCATGTTACCTCTGTAGGAGGACAAACAAGAACTGCTCTGAGCTCTGGAAAGTGACCAGGCTCATTGGGGGCCTGAGCTCCACTGGTTCCGTCTGCTTGCGCTCCAGTGCTGCCAGCCTGCATCTCAGGTCCACTCTTTCCTTGAGCTTGCCATGCAGCCACCTCATCTGCCTTTTCACCTCCAAGCATGTCGTTCAGGTGCGCAGTGCAGCAGCAGCCACTGCCGGCGCAGCACTTGAGCAGCTGCGAGTGCCATCAGCCGCTGCCGCAATCCACGTGGAGCATGCTCTGCGCCTGGCAGTGCAGCTGGTGGGCGCTTGTGCACCGCACTGCGCTGCAGCATGGCAGCAGCTGATGGACTGGGTGTTGCCAACAGGTCAGGTGCTGCCAGATCACGGTGCTCTGCACGTGGTGTCGGCTGCCTCTGCCGCGGCTGCTGAGGGCAGCAGCAATGGGGTGCCAACCCCTGCAGCCGGAAGGAGCGCTGCTGGCAGCACCTGTCAGCAGCTGGGTGCCGCTGTGAGGGCCAGCGGCCGAGTGTTCGACCATGAGGCAGACAATCAGCATGAGGAGCCCCTGCTGCTAGCACAGCTGGCTCCACAGCAGCTGGTGGAGGCTGCTCAGCAGGCGCCTGTGAGCACCGGCTCTGACGGTGGCAGTTCTGAAGTAGGACCTTGCTCAGCTGAGAGCAGAAGCGAAGGACTGAACCTTGCGATCGGCCCCTTCCTGGAGCACACGCTTCTGTCCTTGCCCAGGATCTCATCGTCTAGTCATGCTGCAAGCTCATGAAACACACTGCTCTCTGCATCAGCCACCGTCAGAGCTGTGCTGGCCCTCCAGTTTTGAGCACTGGCCACACGTTCAACGTGCGCAGTGGAGAGGTGGAGCAAAGCCACAGCTCTGAAAACAAAACGTCGGAGGCCCCTCTTGGGCACAGCCCAAGAAGGCCATCCCGGATCTCAGGGCCACCAGGCGGCACAGCAAGGCGTGAACACCCCATCCAGGCAGCGCCTTGGTACCGTCAGACAGGTGGCACTGCGGGAGATGCCTCAACGCCTCGAAGTACAGGAGCTGAGGCAGCTTCACACCATGCTGCCTCTGACTGCTCGACGCATCTGTACCTGCCTGACGCCTCTGCTTGGCGTTCTACGACTGTATGAAAGAGGCAGCAAGACGACTCAGGACTGTGCACACCACCTGACTCTGCTGTCCAGACCCTGTGTTGGGGTGCAGCCACCACGGAGTCGAAGTCGCACCGGGCCATTGTAGTGTGGGGCTCAAGGGAAGCAGCTCCGCGCTGATGGTGGATTTGTGTCGCTTCCTTTCTGCATGCAGTGCGGGGCATGACGCAGACAGGCTGTAGTCAGTCGGGGAGTCGTCTCCTGGCGCCCCTGCTCCTCACAACCTGCCAGGCCGGTGGAGGGCGGAGCCGCTTGGTAGGGCCATCAGCAGCCTTCGTCTCCCACAGGCCCCAGCCCCAGATGGCTCCTGTGAGATGCCTGAGCAACCCGCCTGGAAGCGCCCTGATCGTGTGGCCGCCACCGGTGCGGCCCAACCTGCTGTCACGAGCAGCATCCGCTGTCATTTCAGCGTGGCGCGGACCAACTTGGCTCGCCGAACGCCAGCGACACGCCCCGTCTTGTAGCTGAGCTCAGCAGAGCGGCAGCGGTCGCAGACCGGTGCAGGCCTGCTGCGTTTGGTGCCTTGGCTGATGTTGGTCGGCCTGGTGTGTCTCCACCACTCCCAACGGGCTTGGTCGACGTCTCCTTAGCAACAGACTGGGTGGTGTCGACTCGTCCCCTGATGACAGGCGCAGTCGTATGAGCACCTCATGGTGGAGACCTCAGGCCCTGCACATCTATGACCTTGTCAGGACCTCCGAGGTTGTCGAGGAGTGGGTCCTGGGCCTTTCTGGGGCGGTGTCGGTGCCAGGTCCTGGGCTCAGGCAAAAGCTTTGTGTAGCCAAGCCGTCAACATGAAACCTGGTCAGCCCATGCTACGGTCATACCATCCAGAATAACCCCGTTCTCGTCCGATCACGGAAGGCAAACTGGATTGGGCCAGATCAGTACTACGTTGGGTGACCACGCGGGAATATCTGGTGCTGTAGCGTTTTGCTCTTGACAGAGTGGGGTGGGGGGCCCTGCAAGGTGCACTTTGGCCATTGGCCCTGTTCCCGGGGCCAGGGTGAAGGGAGAGGAAGTGGCCAGCAATCTTCAGGGTATGGTTCCTCACAGGTGCAAGCGTCTGAGAGGGTGTCGTCGGCTGCACGAGGTTGGAGGAGAAGGCCGCCGGCGCAGAGACAGAGGAGGCTTGGCTGGGCACCTGCAGCGCTCCCACTCTTCCACCTCTATGACTTGCGGCGGCGCTGTGTGACAGTGCCAGCCGCTCGGGGATCATGTTTTCAGAGCCCATGTCTGGCCAGAGCTGAGCCGCAGCAGGGGCTCAAGGCAGCCCCCGACTTGCGGTGTCAGGCGGCTGGCAGGGGAGAGAGGGCGCCCAGGTGTGCAGCTGCCCAGGCAGGGCTGCGGGGGCAGTCACAGCATACGTGAGGCTGCTGTTGCAGCACCAGAGGCAGGGTGTCGACTCACAGGGCAGCCAAGCACTGCCCACACAAGGCAAGCTGTGGCCACCAGAGGCTGTGCCACAGCCGGCTCAGCCCGCCTTCACCAACCAGGGAGACAGCACACCAGGGGAGTCTGCCAGCAGCCAGCCGCCCGCTGCTGTTGCTGCACAACCCGGCACTGCAGTCCTGCAAGGGGCTGAAGAAGCACTGGATATCACAATCGCCCTGCTGGGCAGCACTTCTCAGCCAGAGCAGTTGGTGGACCAGCGGCTGGCCACAGGGCAGGCTCTTGGGACCGCAGGTGAGGTGCTGTTCTGCTCTTGTATGGCCTGGCAGCTGCCATGCAACATGAAGCACAAGACTGTGCCCTTGCTGCCAACCTGACACGAGCGCAATGGTGTCAAGGCCACCCACAGTCTTGCTGTCTGCTGACATCAAGGTGACTTCCCAGGGCAGTGCCATTTGGCTCCTGCTGCAATGCCTGCTGGGCTGCTCGTGGAGGTCACGTCTGAGCAGGCTGCTGTACGGACACGGGGCGTGAGGGCCTGGGCACTGGTAGTCCGCCTTCTGGAGGATGACTCTGCGGAGGCAAGCGAGCTCAAGTCAACTTTGCGCTGGTGTCCTGCACTTGCTGAGCCAGTGTGCTGCGTCTTGTGAGCCATGTTACCTCTGTAGGAGGACAAACAAGAACTGCTCTGAGCTCTGGAAAGTGACCAGGCTCATTGGGGGCCTGAGCTCCACTGGTTCCGTCTGCTTGCGCTCCAGTGCTGCCAGCCTGCATCTCAGGTCCACTCTTTCCTTGAGCTTGCCATGCAGCCACCTCATCTGCCTTTTCACCTCCAAGCATGTCGTTCAGGTGCGCAGTGCAGCAGCAGCCACTGCCGGCGCAGCACTTGAGCAGCTGCGAGTGCCATCAGCCGCTGCCGCAATCCACGTGGAGCATGCTCTGCGCCTGGCAGTGCAGCTGGTGGGCGCTTGTGCACCGCACTGCGCTGCAGCATGGCAGCAGCTGATGGACTGGGTGTTGCCAACAGGTCAGGTGCTGCCAGATCACGGTGCTCTGCACGTGGTGTCGGCTGCCTCTGCCGCGGCTGCTGAGGGCAGCAGCAATGGGGTGCCAACCCCTGCAGCCGGAAGGAGCGCTGCTGGCAGCACCTGTCAGCAGCTGGGTGCCGCTGTGAGGGCCAGCGGCCGAGTGTTCGACCATGAGGCAGACAATCAGCATGAGGAGCCCCTGCTGCTAGCACAGCTGGCTCCACAGCAGCTGGTGGAGGCTGCTCAGCAGGCGCCTGTGAGCACCGGCTCTGACGGTGGCAGTTCTGAAGTAGGACCTTGCTCAGCTGAGAGCAGAAGCGAAGGACTGAACCTTGCGATCGGCCCCTTCCTGGAGCACACGCTTCTGTCCTTGCCCAGGATCTCATCGTCTAGTCATGCTGCAAGCTCATGAAACACACTGCTCTCTGCATCAGCCACCGTCAGAGCTGTGCTGGCCCTCCAGTTTTGAGCACTGGCCACACGTTCAACGTGCGCAGTGGAGAGGTGGAGCAAAGCCACAGCTCTGAAGACAAAACGTCGGAGGCCCCTCTTGGGCACAGCCCAAGAAGGCCATCCCGGATCTCAGGGCCACCAGGCGGCACAGCAAGGCGTGAACACCCCATCCAGGCAGCGCCTTGGTACCGTCAGACAGGTGGCACTGCGGGAGATGCCTCAACGCCTCGAAGTACAGGAGCTGAGGCAGCTTCACACCATGCTGCCTCTGACTGCTCGACGCATCTGTACCTGCCTGACGCCTCTGCTTGGCGTTCTACGACTGTATGAAAGAGGCAGCAAGACGACTCAGGACTGTGCACACCACCTGACTCTGCTGTCCAGACCCTGTGTTGGGGTGCAGCCACCACGGAGTCGAAGTCGCACCGGGCCATTGTAGTGTGGGGCTCAAGGGAAGCAGCTCCGCGCTGATGGTGGATTTGTGTCGCTTCCTTTCTGCATGCAGTGCGGGGCATGACGCAGACAGGCTGTAGTCAGTCGGGGAGTCGTCTCCTGGCGCCCCTGCTCCTCACAACCTGCCAGGCCGGTGGAGGGCGGAGCCGCTTGGTAGGGCCATCAGCAGCCTTCGTCTCCCACAGGCCCCAGCCCCAGATGGCTCCTGTGAGATGCCTGAGCAACCCGCCTGGAAGCGCCCTGATCGTGTGGCCGCCACCGGTGCGGCCCAACCTGCTGTCACGAGCAGCATCCGCTGTCATTTCAGCGTGGCGCGGACCAACTTGGCTCGCCGAACGCCAGCGACACGCCCCGTCTTGTAGCTGAGCTCAGCAGAGCGGCAGCGGTCGCAGACCGGTGCAGGCCTGCTGCGTTTGGTGCCTTGGCTGATGTTGGTCGGCCTGGTGTGTCTCCACCACTCCCAACGGGCTTGGTCGACGTCTCCTTAGCAACAGACTGGGTGGTGTCGACTCGTCCCCTGATGACAGGCGCAGTCGTATGAGCACCTCATGGTGGAGACCTCAGGCCCTGCACATCTATGACCTTGTCAGGACCTCCGAGGTTGTCGAGGAGTGGGTCCTGGGCCTTTCTGGGGCGGTGTCGGTGCCAGGTCCTGGGCTCAGGCAAAAGCTTTGTGTAGCCAAGCCGTCAACATGAAACCTGGTCAGCCCATGCTACGGTCATACCATCCAGAATAACCCCGTTCTCGTCCGATCACGGAAGGCAAACTGGATTGGGCCAGATCAGTACTACGTTGGGTGACCACGCGGGAATATCTGGTGCTGTAGCGTTTTGCTCTTGACAGAGTGGGGTGGGGGGCCCTGCAAGGTGCACTTTGGCCATTGGCCCTGTTCCCGGGGCCAGGGTGAAGGGAGAGGAAGTGGCCAGCAATCTTCAGGGTATGGTTCCTCACAGGTGCAAGCGTCTGAGAGGGTGTCGTCGGCTGCACGAGGTTGGAGGAGAAGGCCGCCGGCGCAGAGACAGAGGAGGCTTGGCTGGGCACCTGCAGCGCTCCCACTCTTCCACCTCTATGACTTGCGGCGGCGCTGTGTGACAGTGCCAGCCGCTCGGGGATCATGTTTTCAGAGCCCATGTCTGGCCAGAGCTGAGCCGCAGCAGGGGCTCAAGGCAGCCCCCGACTTGCGGTGTCAGGCGGCTGGCAGGGGAGAGAGGGCGCCCAGGTGTGCAGCTGCCCAGGCAGGGCTGCGGGGGCAGTCACAGCATACGTGAGGCTGCTGTTGCAGCACCAGAGGCAGGGTGTCGACTCACAGGGCAGCCAAGCACTGCCCACACAAGGCAAGCTGTGGCCACCAGAGGCTGTGCCACAGCCGGCTCAGCCCGCCTTCACCAACCAGGGAGACAGCACACCAGGGGAGTCTGCCAGCAGCCAGCCGCCCGCTGCTGTTGCTGCACAACCCGGCACTGCAGTCCTGCAAGGGGCTGAAGAAGCACTGGATATCACAATCGCCCTGCTGGGCAGCACTTCTCAGCCAGAGCAGTTGGTGGACCAGCGGCTGGCCACAGGGCAGGCTCTTGGGACCGCAGGTGAGGTGCTGTTCTGCTCTTGTATGGCCTGGCAGCTGCCATGCAACATGAAGCACAAGACTGTGCCCTTGCTGCCAACCTGACACGAGCGCAATGGTGTCAAGGCCACCCACAGTCTTGCTGTCTGCTGACATCAAGGTGACTTCCCAGGGCAGTGCCATTTGGCTCCTGCTGCAATGCCTGCTGGGCTGCTCGTGGAGGTCACGTCTGAGCAGGCTGCTGTACGGACACGGGGCGTGAGGGCCTGGGCACTGGTAGTCCGCCTTCTGGAGGATGACTCTGCGGAGGCAAGCGAGCTCAAGTCAACTTTGCGCTGGTGTCCTGCACTTGCTGAGCCAGTGTGCTGCGTCTTGTGAGCCATGTTACCTCTGTAGGAGGACAAACAAGAACTGCTCTGAGCTCTGGAAAGTGACCAGGCTCATTGGGGGCCTGAGCTCCACTGGTTCCGTCTGCTTGCGCTCCAGTGCTGCCAGCCTGCATCTCAGGTCCACTCTTTCCTTGAGCTTGCCATGCAGCCACCTCATCTGCCTTTTCACCTCCAAGCATGTCGTTCAGGTGCGCAGTGCAGCAGCAGCCACTGCCGGCGCAGCACTTGAGCAGCTGCGAGTGCCATCAGCCGCTGCCGCAATCCACGTGGAGCATGCTCTGCGCCTGGCAGTGCAGCTGGTGGGCGCTTGTGCACCGCACTGCGCTGCAGCATGGCAGCAGCTGATGGACTGGGTGTTGCCAACAGGTCAGGTGCTGCCAGATCACGGTGCTCTGCACGTGGTGTCGGCTGCCTCTGCCGCGGCTGCTGAGGGCAGCAGCAATGGGGTGCCAACCCCTGCAGCCGGAAGGAGCGCTGCTGGCAGCACCTGTCAGCAGCTGGGTGCCGCTGTGAGGGCCAGCGGCCGAGTGTTCGACCATGAGGCAGACAATCAGCATGAGGAGCCCCTGCTGCTAGCACAGCTGGCTCCACAGCAGCTGGTGGAGGCTGCTCAGCAGGCGCCTGTGAGCACCGGCTCTGACGGTGGCAGTTCTGAAGTAGGACCTTGCTCAGCTGAGAGCAGAAGCGAAGGACTGAACCTTGCGATCGGCCCCTTCCTGGAGCACACGCTTCTGTCCTTGCCCAGGATCTCATCGTCTAGTCATGCTGCAAGCTCATGAAACACACTGCTCTCTGCATCAGCCACCGTCAGAGCTGTGCTGGCCCTCCAGTTTTGAGCACTGGCCACACGTTCAACGTGCGCAGTGGAGAGGTGGAGCAAAGCCACAGCTCTGAAGACAAAACGTCGGAGGCCCCTCTTGGGCACAGCCCAAGAAGGCCATCCCGGATCTCAGGGCCACCAGGCGGCACAGCAAGGCGTGAACACCCCATCCAGGCAGCGCCTTGGTACCGTCAGACAGGTGGCACTGCGGGAGATGCCTCAACGCCTCGAAGTACAGGAGCTGAGGCAGCTTCACACCATGCTGCCTCTGACTGCTCGACGCATCTGTACCTGCCTGACGCCTCTGCTTGGCGTTCTACGACTGTATGAAAGAGGCAGCAAGACGACTCAGGACTGTGCACACCACCTGACTCTGCTGTCCAGACCCTGTGTTGGGGTGCAGCCACCACGGAGTCGAAGTCGCACCGGGCCATTGTAGTGTGGGGCTCAAGGGAAGCAGCTCCGCGCTGATGGTGGATTTGTGTCGCTTCCTTTCTGCATGCAGTGCGGGGCATGACGCAGACAGGCTGTAGTCAGTCGGGGAGTCGTCTCCTGGCGCCCCTGCTCCTCACAACCTGCCAGGCCGGTGGAGGGCGGAGCCGCTTGGTAGGGCCATCAGCAGCCTTCGTCTCCCACAGGCCCCAGCCCCAGATGGCTCCTGTGAGATGCCTGAGCAACCCGCCTGGAAGCGCCCTGATCGTGTGGCCGCCACCGGTGCGGCCCAACCTGCTGTCACGAGCAGCATCCGCTGTCATTTCAGCGTGGCGCGGACCAACTTGGCTCGCCGAACGCCAGCGACACGCCCCGTCTTGTAGCTGAGCTCAGCAGAGCGGCAGCGGTCGCAGACCGGTGCAGGCCTGCTGCGTTTGGTGCCTTGGCTGATGTTGGTCGGCCTGGTGTGTCTCCACCACTCCCAACGGGCTTGGTCGACGTCTCCTTAGCAACAGACTGGGTGGTGTCGACTCGTCCCCTGATGACAGGCGCAGTCGTATGAGCACCTCATGGTGGAGACCTCAGGCCCTGCACATCTATGACCTTGTCAGGACCTCCGAGGTTGTCGAGGAGTGGGTCCTGGGCCTTTCTGGGGCGGTGTCGGTGCCAGGTCCTGGGCTCAGGCAAAAGCTTTGTGTAGCCAAGCCGTCAACATGAAACCTGGTCAGCCCATGCTACGGTCATACCATCCAGAATAACCCCGTTCTCGTCCGATCACGGAAGGCAAACTGGATTGGGCCAGATCAGTACTACGTTGGGTGACCACGCGGGAATATCTGGTGCTGTAGCGTTTTGCTCTTGACAGAGTGGGGTGGGGGGCCCTGCAAGGTGCACTTTGGCCATTGGCCCTGTTCCCGGGGCCAGGGTGAAGGGAGAGGAAGTGGCCAGCAATCTTCAGGGTATGGTTCCTCACAGGTGCAAGCGTCTGAGAGGGTGTCGTCGGCTGCACGAGGTTGGAGGAGAAGGCCGCCGGCGCAGAGACAGAGGAGGCTTGGCTGGGCACCTGCAGCGCTCCCACTCTTCCACCTCTATGACTTGCGGCGGCGCTGTGTGACAGTGCCAGCCGCTCGGGGATCATGTTTTCAGAGCCCATGTCTGGCCAGAGCTGAGCCGCAGCAGGGGCTCAAGGCAGCCCCCGACTTGCGGTGTCAGGCGGCTGGCAGGGGAGAGAGGGCGCCCAGGTGTGCAGCTGCCCAGGCAGGGCTGCGGGGGCAGTCACAGCATACGTGAGGCTGCTGTTGCAGCACCAGAGGCAGGGTGTCGACTCACAGGGCAGCCAAGCACTGCCCACACAAGGCAAGCTGTGGCCACCAGAGGCTGTGCCACAGCCGGCTCAGCCCGCCTTCACCAACCAGGGAGACAGCACACCAGGGGAGTCTGCCAGCAGCCAGCCGCCCGCTGCTGTTGCTGCACAACCCGGCACTGCAGTCCTGCAAGGGGCTGAAGAAGCACTGGATATCACAATCGCCCTGCTGGGCAGCACTTCTCAGCCAGAGCAGTTGGTGGACCAGCGGCTGGCCACAGGGCAGGCTCTTGGGACCGCAGGTGAGGTGCTGTTCTGCTCTTGTATGGCCTGGCAGCTGCCATGCAACATGAAGCACAAGACTGTGCCCTTGCTGCCAACCTGACACGAGCGCAATGGTGTCAAGGCCACCCACAGTCTTGCTGTCTGCTGACATCAAGGTGACTTCCCAGGGCAGTGCCATTTGGCTCCTGCTGCAATGCCTGCTGGGCTGCTCGTGGAGGTCACGTCTGAGCAGGCTGCTGTACGGACACGGGGCGTGAGGGCCTGGGCACTGGTAGTCCGCCTTCTGGAGGATGACTCTGCGGAGGCAAGCGAGCTCAAGTCAACTTTGCGCTGGTGTCCTGCACTTGCTGAGCCAGTGTGCTGCGTCTTGTGAGCCATGTTACCTCTGTAGGAGGACAAACAAGAACTGCTCTGAGCTCTGGAAAGTGACCAGGCTCATTGGGGGCCTGAGCTCCACTGGTTCCGTCTGCTTGCGCTCCAGTGCTGCCAGCCTGCATCTCAGGTCCACTCTTTCCTTGAGCTTGCCATGCAGCCACCTCATCTGCCTTTTCACCTCCAAGCATGTCGTTCAGGTGCGCAGTGCAGCAGCAGCCACTGCCGGCGCAGCACTTGAGCAGCTGCGAGTGCCATCAGCCGCTGCCGCAATCCACGTGGAGCATGCTCTGCGCCTGGCAGTGCAGCTGGTGGGCGCTTGTGCACCGCACTGCGCTGCAGCATGGCAGCAGCTGATGGACTGGGTGTTGCCAACAGGTCAGGTGCTGCCAGATCACGGTGCTCTGCACGTGGTGTCGGCTGCCTCTGCCGCGGCTGCTGAGGGCAGCAGCAATGGGGTGCCAACCCCTGCAGCCGGAAGGAGCGCTGCTGGCAGCACCTGTCAGCAGCTGGGTGCCGCTGTGAGGGCCAGCGGCCGAGTGTTCGACCATGAGGCAGACAATCAGCATGAGGAGCCCCTGCTGCTAGCACAGCTGGCTCCACAGCAGCTGGTGGAGGCTGCTCAGCAGGCGCCTGTGAGCACCGGCTCTGACGGTGGCAGTTCTGAAGTAGGACCTTGCTCAGCTGAGAGCAGAAGCGAAGGACTGAACCTTGCGATCGGCCCCTTCCTGGAGCACACGCTTCTGTCCTTGCCCAGGATCTCATCGTCTAGTCATGCTGCAAGCTCATGAAACACACTGCTCTCTGCATCAGCCACCGTCAGAGCTGTGCTGGCCCTCCAGTTTTGAGCACTGGCCACACGTTCAACGTGCGCAGTGGAGAGGTGGAGCAAAGCCACAGCTCTGAAAACAAAACGTCGGAGGCCCCTCTTGGGCACAGCCCAAGAAGGCCATCCCGGATCTCAGGGCCACCAGGCGGCACAGCAAGGCGTGAACACCCCATCCAGGCAGCGCCTTGGTACCGTCAGACAGGTGGCACTGCGGGAGATGCCTCAACGCCTCGAAGTACAGGAGCTGAGGCAGCTTCACACCATGCTGCCTCTGACTGCTCGACGCATCTGTACCTGCCTGACGCCTCTGCTTGGCGTTCTACGACTGTATGAAAGAGGCAGCAAGACGACTCAGGACTGTGCACACCACCTGACTCTGCTGTCCAGACCCTGTGTTGGGGTGCAGCCACCACGGAGTCGAAGTCGCACCGGGCCATTGTAGTGTGGGGCTCAAGGGAAGCAGCTCCGCGCTGATGGTGGATTTGTGTCGCTTCCTTTCTGCATGCAGTGCGGGGCATGACGCAGACAGGCTGTAGTCAGTCGGGGAGTCGTCTCCTGGCGCCCCTGCTCCTCACAACCTGCCAGGCCGGTGGAGGGCGGAGCCGCTTGGTAGGGCCATCAGCAGCCTTCGTCTCCCACAGGCCCCAGCCCCAGATGGCTCCTGTGAGATGCCTGAGCAACCCGCCTGGAAGCGCCCTGATCGTGTGGCCGCCACCGGTGCGGCCCAACCTGCTGTCACGAGCAGCATCCGCTGTCATTTCAGCGTGGCGCGGACCAACTTGGCTCGCCGAACGCCAGCGACACGCCCCGTCTTGTAGCTGAGCTCAGCAGAGCGGCAGCGGTCGCAGACCGGTGCAGGCCTGCTGCGTTTGGTGCCTTGGCTGATGTTGGTCGGCCTGGTGTGTCTCCACCACTCCCAACGGGCTTGGTCGACGTCTCCTTAGCAACAGACTGGGTGGTGTCGACTCGTCCCCTGATGACAGGCGCAGTCGTATGAGCACCTCATGGTGGAGACCTCAGGCCCTGCACATCTATGACCTTGTCAGGACCTCCGAGGTTGTCGAGGAGTGGGTCCTGGGCCTTTCTGGGGCGGTGTCGGTGCCAGGTCCTGGGCTCAGGCAAAAGCTTTGTGTAGCCAAGCCGTCAACATGAAACCTGGTCAGCCCATGCTACGGTCATACCATCCAGAATAACCCCGTTCTCGTCCGATCACGGAAGGCAAACTGGATTGGGCCAGATCAGTACTACGTTGGGTGACCACGCGGGAATATCTGGTGCTGTAGCGTTTTGCTCTTGACAGAGTGGGGTGGGGGGCCCTGCAAGGTGCACTTTGGCCATTGGCCCTGTTCCCGGGGCCAGGGTGAAGGGAGAGGAAGTGGCCAGCAATCTTCAGGGTATGGTTCCTCACAGGTGCAAGCGTCTGAGAGGGTGTCGTCGGCTGCACGAGGTTGGAGGAGAAGGCCGCCGGCGCAGAGACAGAGGAGGCTTGGCTGGGCACCTGCAGCGCTCCCACTCTTCCACCTCTATGACTTGCGGCGGCGCTGTGTGACAGTGCCAGCCGCTCGGGGATCATGTTTTCAGAGCCCATGTCTGGCCAGAGCTGAGCCGCAGCAGGGGCTCAAGGCAGCCCCCGACTTGCGGTGTCAGGCGGCTGGCAGGGGAGAGAGGGCGCCCAGGTGTGCAGCTGCCCAGGCAGGGCTGCGGGGGCAGTCACAGCATACGTGAGGCTGCTGTTGCAGCACCAGAGGCAGGGTGTCGACTCACAGGGCAGCCAAGCACTGCCCACACAAGGCAAGCTGTGGCCACCAGAGGCTGTGCCACAGCCGGCTCAGCCCGCCTTCACCAACCAGGGAGACAGCACACCAGGGGAGTCTGCCAGCAGCCAGCCGCCCGCTGCTGTTGCTGCACAACCCGGCACTGCAGTCCTGCAAGGGGCTGAAGAAGCACTGGATATCACAATCGCCCTGCTGGGCAGCACTTCTCAGCCAGAGCAGTTGGTGGACCAGCGGCTGGCCACAGGGCAGGCTCTTGGGACCGCAGGTGAGGTGCTGTTCTGCTCTTGTATGGCCTGGCAGCTGCCATGCAACATGAAGCACAAGACTGTACCCTTGCTGCCAACCTGACACGAGCGCAATGGTGTCAAGGCCACCCACAGTCTTGCTGTCTGCTGACATCAAGGTGACTTCCCAGGGCAGTGCCATTTGGCTCCTGCTGCAATGCCTGCTGGGCTGCTCGTGGAGGTCACGTCTGAGCAGGCTGCTGTACGGACACGGGGCGTGAGGGCCTGGGCACTGGTAGTCCGCCTTCTGGAGGATGACTCTGCGGAGGCAAGCGAGCTCAAGTCAACTTTGCGCTGGTGTCCTGCACTTGCTGAGCCAGTGTGCTGCGTCTTGTGAGCCATGTTACCTCTGTAGGAGGACAAACAAGAACTGCTCTGAGCTCTGGAAAGTGACCAGGCTCATTGGGGGCCTGAGCTCCACTGGTTCCGTCTGCTTGCGCTCCAGTGCTGCCAGCCTGCATCTCAGGTCCACTCTTTCCTTGAGCTTGCCATGCAGCCACCTCATCTGCCTTTTCACCTCCAAGCATGTCGTTCAGGTGCGCAGTGCAGCAGCAGCCACTGCCGGCGCAGCACTTGAGCAGCTGCGAGTGCCATCAGCCGCTGCCGCAATCCACGTGGAGCATGCTCTGCGCCTGGCAGTGCAGCTGGTGGGCGCTTGTGCACCGCACTGCGCTGCAGCATGGCAGCAGCTGATGGACTGGGTGTTGCCAACAGGTCAGGTGCTGCCAGATCACGGTGCTCTGCACGTGGTGTCGGCTGCCTCTGCCGCGGCTGCTGAGGGCAGCAGCAATGGGGTGCCAACCCCTGCAGCCGGAAGGAGCGCTGCTGGCAGCACCTGTCAGCAGCTGGGTGCCGCTGTGAGGGCTCGCGGCCGAGTGTTCGACCATGAGGCAGACAATCAGCATGAGGAGCCCCTGCTGCTAGCACAGCTGGCTCCACAGCAGCTGGTGGAGGCTGCTCAGCAGGCGCCTGTGAGCACCGGCTCTGACGGTGGCAGTTCTGAAGTAGGACCTTGCTCAGCTGAGAGCAGAAGCGAAGGACTGAACCTTGCGATCGGCCCCTTCCTGGAGCACACGCTTCTGTCCTTGCCCAGGATCTCATCGTCTAGTCATGCTGCAAGCTCATGAAACACACTGCTCTCTGCATCAGCCACCGTCAGAGCTGTGCTGGCCCTCCAGTTTTGAGCACTGGCCACACGTTCAACGTGCGCAGTGGAGAGGTGGAGCAAAGCCACAGCTCTGAAGACAAAACGTCGGAGGCCCCTCTTGGGCACAGCCCAAGAAGGCCATCCCGGATCTCAGGGCCACCAGGCGGCACAGCAAGGCGTGAACACCCCATCCAGGCAGCGCCTTGGTACCGTCAGACAGGTGGCACTGCGGGAGATGCCTCAACGCCTCGAAGTACAGGAGCTGAGGCAGCTTCACACCATGCTGCCTCTGACTGCTCGACGCATCTGTACCTGCCTGACGCCTCTGCTTGGCGTTCTACGACTGTATGAAAGAGGCAGCAAGACGACTCAGGACTGTGCACACCACCTGACTCTGCTGTCCAGACCCTGTGTTGGGGTGCAGCCACCACGGAGTCGAAGTCGCACCGGGCCATTGTAGTGTGGGGCTCAAGGGAAGCAGCTCCGCGCTGATGGTGGATTTGTGTCGCTTCCTTTCTGCATGCAGTGCGGGGCATGACGCAGACAGGCTGTAGTCAGTCGGGGAGTCGTCTCCTGGCGCCCCTGCTCCTCACAACCTGCCAGGCCGGTGGAGGGCGGAGCCGCTTGGTAGGGCCATCAGCAGCCTTCGTCTCCCACAGGCCCCAGCCCCAGATGGCTCCTGTGAGATGCCTGAGCAACCCGCCTGGAAGCGCCCTGATCGTGTGGCCGCCACCGGTGCGGCCCAACCTGCTGTCACGAGCAGCATCCGCTGTCATTTCAGCGTGGCGCGGACCAACTTGGCTCGCCGAACGCCAGCGACACGCCCCGTCTTGTAGCTGAGCTCAGCAGAGCGGCAGCGGTCGCAGACCGGTGCAGGCCTGCTGCGTTTGGTGCCTTGGCTGATGTTGGTCGGCCTGGTGTGTCTCCACCACTCCCAACGGGCTTGGTCGACGTCTCCTTAGCAACAGACTGGGTGGTGTCGACTCGTCCCCTGATGACAGGCGCAGTCGTATGAGCACCTCATGGTGGAGACCTCAGGCCCTGCACATCTATGACCTTGTCAGGACCTCCGAGGTTGTCGAGGAGTGGGTCCTGGGCCTTTCTGGGGCGGTGTCGGTGCCAGGTCCTGGGCTCAGGCAAAAGCTTTGTGTAGCCAAGCCGTCAACATGAAACCTGGTCAGCCCATGCTACGGTCATACCATCCAGAATAACCCCGTTCTCGTCCGATCACGGAAGGCAAACTGGATTGGGCCAGATCAGTACTACGTTGGGTGACCACGCGGGAATATCTGGTGCTGTAGCGTTTTGCTCTTGACAGAGTGGGGTGGGGGGCCCTGCAAGGTGCACTTTGGCCATTGGCCCTGATCCCGGGGCCAGGGTGAAGGGAGAGGAAGTGGCCAGCAATCTTCAGGGTATGGTTCCTCACAGGTGCAAGCGTCTGAGAGGGTGTCGTCGGCTGCACGAGGTTGGAGGAGAAGGCCGCCGGCGCAGAGACAGAGGAGGCTTGGCTGGGCACCTGCAGCGCTCCCACTCTTCCACCTCTATGACTTGCGGCGGCGCTGTGTGACAGTGCCAGCCGCTCGGGGATCATGTTTTCAGAGCCCATGTCTGGCCAGAGCTGAGCCGCAGCAGGGGCTCAAGGCAGCCCCCGACTTGCGGTGTCAGGCGGCTGGCAGGGGAGAGAGGGCGCCCAGGTGTGCAGCTGCCCAGGCAGGGCTGCGGGGGCAGTCACAGCATACGTGAGGCTGCTGTTGCAGCACCAGAGGCAGGGTGTCGACTCACAGGGCAGCCAAGCACTGCCCACACAAGGCAAGCTGTGGCCACCAGAGGCTGTGCCACAGCCGGCTCAGCCCGCCTTCACCAACCAGGGAGACAGCACACCAGGGGAGTCTGCCAGCAGCCAGCCGCCCGCTGCTGTTGCTGCACAACCCGGCACTGCAGTCCTGCAAGGGGCTGAAGAAGCACTGGATATCACAATCGCCCTGCTGGGCAGCACTTCTCAGCCAGAGCAGTTGGTGGACCAGCGGCTGGCCACAGGGCAGGCTCTTGGGACCGCAGGTGAGGTGCTGTTCTGCTCTTGTATGGCCTGGCAGCTGCCATGCAACATGAAGCACAAGACTGTGCCCTTGCTGCCAACCTGACACGAGCGCAATGGTCAAGGCCACCCACAGTCTTGCTGTCTGCTGACATCAAGGTGACTTCCCAGGGCAGTGCCATTTGGCTCCTGCTGCAATGCCTGCTGGGCTGCTCGTGGAGGTCACGTCTGAGCAGGCTGCTGTACGGACACGGGGCGTGAGGGCCTGGGCACTGGTAGTCCGCCTTCTGGAGGATGACTCTGCGGAGGCAAGCGAGCTCAAGTCAACTTTGCGCTGGTGTCCTGCACTTGCTGAGCCAGTGTGCTGCGTCTTGTGAGCCATGTTACCTCTGTAGGAGGACAAACAAGAACTGCTCTGAGCTCTGGAAAGTGACCAGGCTCATTGGGGGCCTGAGCTCCACTGGTTCCGTCTGCTTGCGCTCCAGTGCTGCCAGCCTGCATCTCAGGTCCACTCTTTCCTTGAGCTTGCCATGCAGCCACCTCATCTGCCTTTTCACCTCCAAGCATGTCGTTCAGGTGCGCAGTGCAGCAGCAGCCACTGCCGGCGCAGCACTTGAGCAGCTGCGAGTGCCATCAGCCGCTGCCGCAATCCACGTGGAGCATGCTCTGCGCCTGGCAGTGCAGCTGGTGGGCGCTTGTGCACCGCACTGCGCTGCAGCATGGCAGCAGCTGATGGACTGGGTGTTGCCAACAGGTCAGGTGCTGCCAGATCACGGTGCTCTGCACGTGGTGTCGGCTGCCTCTGCCGCGGCTGCTGAGGGCAGCAGCAATGGGGTGCCAACCCCTGCAGCCGGAAGGAGCGCTGCTGGCAGCACCTGTCAGCAGCTGGGTGCCGCTGTGAGGGCCAGCGGCCGAGTGTTCGACCATGAGGCAGACAATCAGCATGAGGAGCCCCTGCTGCTAGCACAGCTGGCTCCACAGCAGCTGGTGGAGGCTGCTCAGCAGGCGCCTGTGAGCACCGGCTCTGACGGTGGCAGTTCTGAAGTAGGACCTTGCTCAGCTGAGAGCAGAAGCGAAGGACTGAACCTTGCGATCGGCCCCTTCCTGGAGCACACGCTTCTGTCCTTGCCCAGGATCTCATCGTCTAGTCATGCTGCAAGCTCATGAAACACACTGCTCTCTGCATCAGCCACCGTCAGAGCTGTGCTGGCCCTCCAGTTTTGAGCACTGGCCACACGTTCAACGTGCGCAGTGGAGAGGTGGAGCAAAGCCACAGCTCTGAAGACAAAACGTCGGAGGCCCCTCTTGGGCACAGCCCAAGAAGGCCATCCCGGATCTCAGGGCCACCAGGCGGCACAGCAAGGCGTGAACACCCCATCCAGGCAGCGCCTTGGTACCGTCAGACAGGTGGCACTGCGGGAGATGCCTCAACGCCTCGAAGTACAGGAGCTGAGGCAGCTTCACACCATGCTGCCTCTGACTGCTCGACGCATCTGTACCTGCCTGACGCCTCTGCTTGGCGTTCTACGACTGTATGAAAGAGGCAGCAAGACGACTCAGGACTGTGCACACCACCTGACTCTGCTGTCCAGACCCTGTGTTGGGGTGCAGCCACCACGGAGTCGAAGTCGCACCGGGCCATTGTAGTGTGGGGCTCAAGGGAAGCAGCTCCGCGCTGATGGTGGATTTGTGTCGCTTCCTTTCTGCATGCAGTGCGGGGCATGACGCAGACAGGCTGTAGTCAGTCGGGGAGTCGTCTCCTGGCGCCCCTGCTCCTCACAACCTGCCAGGCCGGTGGAGGGCGGAGCCGCTTGGTAGGGCCATCAGCAGCCTTCGTCTCCCACAGGCCCCAGCCCCAGATGGCTCCTGTGAGATGCCTGAGCAACCCGCCTGGAAGCGCCCTGATCGTGTGGCCGCCACCGGTGCGGCCCAACCTGCTGTCACGAGCAGCATCCGCTGTCATTTCAGCGTGGCGCGGACCAACTTGGCTCGCCGAACGCCAGCGACACGCCCCGTCTTGTAGCTGAGCTCAGCAGAGCGGCAGCGGTCGCAGAGCGGCAGCGGTCGCAGACCGGTGCAGGCCTGCTGCGTTTGGTGCCTTGGCTGATGTTGGTCGGCCTGGTGTGTCTCCACCACTCCCAACGGGCTTGGTCGACGTCTCCTTAGCAACAGACTGGGTGGTGTCGACTCGTCCCCTGATGACAGGCGCAGTCGTATGAGCACCTCATGGTGGAGACCTCAGGCCCTGCACATCTATGACCTTGTCAGGACCTCCGAGGTTGTCGAGGAGTGGGTCCTGGGCCTTTCTGGGGCGGTGTCGGTGCCAGTCCTGGGCTCAGGCAAAAGCTTTGTGTAGCCAAGCCGTCAACATGAAACCTGGTCAGCCCATGCTACGGTCATACCATCCAGAATAACCCCGTTCTCGTCCGATCACGGAAGGCAAACTGGATTGGGCCAGATCAGTACTACGTTGGGTGACCACGCGGGAATATCTGGTGCTGTAGCGTTTTGCTCTTGACAGAGTGGGGTGGGGGGCCCTGCAAGGTGCACTTTGGCCATTGGCCCTGTTCCCGGGGCCAGGGTGAAGGGAGAGGAAGTGGCCAGCAATCTTCAGGGTATGGTTCCTCACAGGTGCAAGCGTCTGAGAGGGTGTCGTCGGCTGCACGAGGTTGGAGGAGAAGGCCGCCGGCGCAGAGACAGAGGAGGCTTGGCTGGGCACCTGCAGCGCTCCCACTCTTCCACCTCTATGACTTGCGGCGGCGCTGTGTGACAGTGCCAGCCGCTCGGGGATCATGTTTTCAGAGCCCATGTCTGGCCAGAGCTGAGCCGCAGCAGGGGCTCAAGGCAGCCCCCGACTTGCGGTGTCAGGCGGCTGGCAGGGGAGAGAGGGCGCCCAGGTGTGCAGCTGCCCAGGCAGGGCTGCGGGGGCAGTCACAGCATACGTGAGGCTGCTGTTGCAGCACCAGAGGCAGGGTGTCGACTCACAGGGCAGCCAAGCACTGCCCACACAAGGCAAGCTGTGGCCACCAGAGGCTGTGCCACAGCCGGCTCAGCCCGCCTTCACCAACCAGGGAGACAGCACACCAGGGGAGTCTGCCAGCAGCCAGCCGCCCGCTGCTGTTGCTGCACAACCCGGCACTGCAGTCCTGCAAGGGGCTGAAGAAGCACTGGATATCACAATCGCCCTGCTGGGCAGCACTTCTCAGCCAGAGCAGTTGGTGGACCAGCGGCTGGCCACAGGGCAGGCTCTTGGGACCGCAGGTGAGGTGCTGTTCTGCTCTTGTATGGCCTGGCAGCTGCCATGCAACATGAAGCACAAGACTGTGCCCTTGCTGCCAACCTGACACGAGCGCAATGGTCAAGGCCACCCACAGTCTTGCTGTCTGCTGACATCAAGGTGACTTCCCAGGGCAGTGCCATTTGGCTCCTGCTGCAATGCCTGCTGGGCTGCTCGTGGAGGTCACGTCTGAGCAGGCTGCTGTACGGACACGGGGCGTGAGGGCCTGGGCACTGGTAGTCCGCCTTCTGGAGGATGACTCTGCGGAGGCAAGCGAGCTCAAGTCAACTTTGCGCTGGTGTCCTGCACTTGCTGAGCCAGTGTGCTGCGTCTTGTGAGCCATGTTACCTCTGTAGGAGGACAAACAAGAACTGCTCTGAGCTCTGGAAAGTGACCAGGCTCATTGGGGGCCTGAGCTCCACTGGTTCCGTCTGCTTGCGCTCCAGTGCTGCCAGCCTGCATCTCAGGTCCACTCTTTCCTTGAGCTTGCCATGCAGCCACCTCATCTGCCTTTTCACCTCCAAGCATGTCGTTCAGGTGCGCAGTGCAGCAGCAGCCACTGCCGGCGCAGCACTTGAGCAGCTGCGAGTGCCATCAGCCGCTGCCGCAATCCACGTGGAGCATGCTCTGCGCCTGGCAGTGCAGCTGGTGGGCGCTTGTGCACCGCACTGCGCTGCAGCATGGCAGCAGCTGATGGACTGGGTGTTGCCAACAGGTCAGGTGCTGCCAGATCACGGTGCTCTGCACGTGGTGTCGGCTGCCTCTGCCGCGGCTGCTGAGGGCAGCAGCAATGGGGTGCCAACCCCTGCAGCCGGAAGGAGCGCTGCTGGCAGCACCTGTCAGCAGCTGGGTGCCGCTGTGAGGGCCAGCGGCCGAGTGTTCGACCATGAGGCAGACAATCAGCATGAGGAGCCCCTGCTGCTAGCACAGCTGGCTCCACAGCAGCTGGTGGAGGCTGCTCAGCAGGCGCCTGTGAGCACCGGCTCTGAGGGTGGCAGTTCTGAAGTAGGACCTTGCTCAGCTGAGAGCAGAAGCGAAGGACTGAACCTTGCGATCGGCCCCTTCCTGGAGCACACGCTTCTGTCCTTGCCCAGGATCTCATCGTCTAGTCATGCTGCAAGCTCATGAAACACACTGCTCTCTGCATCAGCCACCGTCAGAGCTGTGCTGGCCCTCCAGTTTTGAGCACTGGCCACACGTTCAACGTGCGCAGTGGAGAGGTGGAGCAAAGCCACAGCTCTGAAGACAAAACGTCGGAGGCCCCTCTTGGGCACAGCCCAAGAAGGCCATCCCGGATCTCAGGGCCACCAGGCGGCACAGCAAGGCGTGAACACCCCATCCAGGCAGCGCCTTGGTACCGTCAGACAGGTGGCACTGCGGGAGATGCCTCAACGCCTCGAAGTACAGGAGCTGAGGCAGCTTCACACCATGCTGCCTCTGACTGCTCGACGCATCTGTACCTGCCTGACGCCTCTGCTTGGCGTTCTACGACTGTATGAAAGAGGCAGCAAGACGACTCAGGACTGTGCACACCACCTGACTCTGCTGTCCAGACCCTGTGTTGGGGTGCAGCCACCACGGAGTCGAAGTCGCACCGGGCCATTGTAGTGTGGGGCTCAAGGGAAGCAGCTCCGCGCTGATGGTGGATTTGTGTCGCTTCCTTTCTGCATGCAGTGCGGGGCATGACGCAGACAGGCTGTAGTCAGTCGGGGAGTCGTCTCCTGGCGCCCCTGCTCCTCACAACCTGCCAGGCCGGTGGAGGGCGGAGCCGCTTGGTAGGGCCATCAGCAGCCTTCGTCTCCCACAGGCCCCAGCCCCAGATGGCTCCTGTGAGATGCCTGAGCAACCCGCCTGGAAGCGCCCTGATCGTGTGGCCGCCACCGGTGCGGCCCAACCTGCTGTCACGAGCAGCATCCGCTGTCATTTCAGCGTGGCGCGGACCAACTTGGCTCGCCGAACGCCAGCGACACGCCCCGTCTTGTAGCTGAGCTCAGCAGAGCGGCAGCGGTCGCAGAGCGGCAGCGGTCGCAGACCGGTGCAGGCCTGCTGCGTTTGGTGCCTTGGCTGATGTTGGTCGGCCTAGTGTGTCTCCACCACTCCCAACGGGCTTGGTCGACGTCTCCTTAGCAACAGACTGGGTGGTGTCGACTCGTCCCCTGATGACAGGCGCAGTCGTATGAGCACCTCATGGTGGAGACCTCAGGCCCTGCACATCTATGACCTTGTCAGGACCTCCGAGGTTGTCGAGGAGTGGGTCCTGGGCCTTTCTGGGGCGGTGTCGGTGCCAGTCCTGGGCTCAGGCAAAAGCTTTGTGTAGCCAAGCCGTCAACATGAAACCTGGTCAGCCCATGCTACGGTCATACCATCCAGAATAACCCCGTTCTCGTCCGATCACGGAAGGCAAACTGGATTGGGCCAGATCAGTACTACGTTGGGTGACCACGCGGGAATATCTGGTGCTGTAGCGTTTTGCTCTTGACAGAGTGGGGTGGGGGGCCCTGCAAGGTGCACTTTGGCCATTGGCCCTGTTCCCGGGGCCAGGGTGAAGGGAGAGGAAGTGGCCAGCAATCTTCAGGGTATGGTTCCTCACAGGTGCAAGCGTCTGAGAGGGTGTCGTCGGCTGCACGAGGTTGGAGGAGAAGGCCGCCGGCGCAGAGACAGAGGAGGCTTGGCTGGGCACCTGCAGCGCTCCCACTCTTCCACCTCTATGACTTGCGGCGGCGCTGTGTGACAGTGCCAGCCGCTCGGGGATCATGTTTTCAGAGCCCATGTCTGGCCAGAGCTGAGCCGCAGCAGGGGCTCAAGGCAGCCCCCGACTTGCGGTGTCAGGCGGCTGGCAGGGGAGAGAGGGCGCCCAGGTGTGCAGCTGCCCAGGCAGGGCTGCGGGGGCAGTCACAGCATACGTGAGGCTGCTGTTGCAGCACCAGAGGCAGGGTGTCGACTCACAGGGCAGCCAAGCACTGCCCACACAAGGCAAGCTGTGGCCACCAGAGGCTGTGCCACAGCCGGCTCAGCCCGCCTTCACCAACCAGGGAGACAGCACACCAGGGGAGTCTGCCAGCAGCCAGCCGCCCGCTGCTGTTGCTGCACAACCCGGCACTGCAGTCCTGCAAGGGGCTGAAGAAGCACTGGATATCACAATCGCCCTGCTGGGCAGCACTTCTCAGCCAGAGCAGTTGGTGGACCAGCGGCTGGCCACAGGGCAGGCTCTTGGGACCGCAGGTGAGGTGCTGTTCTGCTCTTGTATGGCCTGGCAGCTGCCATGCAACATGAAGCACAAGACTGTGCCCTTGCTGCCAACCTGACACGAGCGCAATGGTCAAGGCCACCCACAGTCTTGCTGTCTGCTGACATCAAGGTGACTTCCCAGGGCAGTGCCATTTGGCTCCTGCTGCAATGCCTGCTGGGCTGCTCGTGGAGGTCACGTCTGAGCAGGCTGCTGTACGGACACGGGGCGTGAGGGCCTGGGCACTGGTAGTCCGCCTTCTGGAGGATGACTCTGCGGAGGCAAGCGAGCTCAAGTCAACTTTGCGCTGGTGTCCTGCACTTGCTGAGCCAGTGTGCTGCGTCTTGTGAGCCATGTTACCTCTGTAGGAGGACAAACAAGAACTGCTCTGAGCTCTGGAAAGTGACCAGGCTCATTGGGGGCCTGAGCTCCACTGGTTCCGTCTGCTTGCGCTCCAGTGCTGCCAGCCTGCATCTCAGGTCCACTCTTTCCTTGAGCTTGCCATGCAGCCACCTCATCTGCCTTTTCACCTCCAAGCATGTCGTTCAGGTGCGCAGTGCAGCAGCAGCCACTGCCGGCGCAGCACTTGAGCAGCTGCGAGTGCCATCAGCCGCTGCCGCAATCCACGTGGAGCATGCTCTGCGCCTGGCAGTGCAGCTGGTGGGCGCTTGTGCACCGCACTGCGCTGCAGCATGGCAGCAGCTGATGGACTGGGTGTTGCCAACAGGTCAGGTGCTGCCAGATCACGGTGCTCTGCACGTGGTGTCGGCTGCCTCTGCCGCGGCTGCTGAGGGCAGCAGCAATGGGGTGCCAACCCCTGCAGCCGGAAGGAGCGCTGCTGGCAGCACCTGTCAGCAGCTGGGTGCCGCTGTGAGGGCCAGCGGCCGAGTGTTCGACCATGAGGCAGACAATCAGCATGAGGAGCCCCTGCTGCTAGCACAGCTGGCTCCACAGCAGCTGGTGGAGGCTGCTCAGCAGGCGCCTGTGAGCACCGGCTCTGACGGTGGCAGTTCTGAAGTAGGACCTTGCTCAGCTGAGAGCAGAAGCGAAGGACTGAACCTTGCGATCGGCCCCTTCCTGGAGCACACGCTTCTGTCCTTGCCCAGGATCTCATCGTCTAGTCATGCTGCAAGCTCATGAAACACACTGCTCTCTGCATCAGCCACCGTCAGAGCTGTGCTGGCCCTCCAGTTTTGAGCACTGGCCACACGTTCAACGTGCGCAGTGGAGAGGTGGAGCAAAGCCACAGCTCTGAAGACAAAACGTCGGAGGCCCCTCTTGGGCACAGCCCAAGAAGGCCATCCCGGATCTCAGGGCCACCAGGCGGCACAGCAAGGCGTGAACACCCCATCCAGGCAGCGCCTTGGTACCGTCAGACAGGTGGCACTGCGGGAGATGCCTCAACGCCTCGAAGTACAGGAGCTGAGGCAGCTTCACACCATGCTGCCTCTGACTGCTCGACGCATCTGTACCTGCCTGACGCCTCTGCTTGGCGTTCTACGACTGTATGAAAGAGGCAGCAAGACGACTCAGGACTGTGCACACCACCTGACTCTGCTGTCCAGACCCTGTGTTGGGGTGCAGCCACCACGGAGTCGAAGTCGCACCGGGCCATTGTAGTGTGGGGCTCAAGGGAAGCAGCTCCGCGCTGATGGTGGATTTGTGTCGCTTCCTTTCTGCATGCAGTGCGGGGCATGACGCAGACAGGCTGTAGTCAGTCGGGGAGTCGTCTCCTGGCGCCCCTGCTCCTCACAACCTGCCAGGCCGGTGGAGGGCGGAGCCGCTTGGTAGGGCCATCAGCAGCCTTCGTCTCCCACAGGCCCCAGCCCCAGATGGCTCCTGTGAGATGCCTGAGCAACCCGCCTGGAAGCGCCCTGATCGTGTGGCCGCCACCGGTGCGGCCCAACCTGCTGTCACGAGCAGCATCCGCTGTCATTTCAGCGTGGCGCGGACCAACTTGGCTCGCCGAACGCCAGCGACACGCCCCGTCTTGTAGCTGAGCTCAGCAGAGCGGCAGCGGTCGCAGACCGGTGCAGGCCTGCTGCGTTTGGTGCCTTGGCTGATGTTGGTCGGCCTGGTGTGTCTCCACCACTCCCAACGGGCTTGGTCGACGTCTCCTTAGCAACAGACTGGGTGGTGTCGACTCGTCCCCTGATGACAGGCGCAGTCGTATGAGCACCTCATGGTGGAGACCTCAGGCCCTGCACATCTATGACCTTGTCAGGACCTCCGAGGTTGTCGAGGAGTGGGTCCTGGGCCTTTCTGGGGCGGTGTCGGTGCCAGGTCCTGGGCTCAGGCAAAAGCTTTGTGTAGCCAAGCCGTCAACATGAAACCTGGTCAGCCCATGCTACGGTCATACCATCCAGAATAACCCCGTTCTCGTCCGATCACGGAAGGCAAACTGGATTGGGCCAGATCAGTACTACGTTGGGTGACCACGCGGGAATATCTGGTGCTGTAGCGTTTTGCTCTTGACAGAGTGGGGTGGGGGGCCCTGCAAGGTGCACTTTGGCCATTGGCCCTGTTCCCGGGGCCAGGGTGAAGGGAGAGGAAGTGGCCAGCAATCTTCAGGGTATGGTTCCTCACAGGTGCAAGCGTCTGAGAGGGTGTCGTCGGCTGCACGAGGTTGGAGGAGAAGGCCGCCGGCGCAGAGACAGAGGAGGCTTGGCTGGGCACCTGCAGCGCTCCCACTCTTCCACCTCTATGACTTGCGGCGGCGCTGTGTGACAGTGCCAGCCGCTCGGGGATCATGTTTTCAGAGCCCATGTGGCCTCGCTTACAGCGTACGGTGGACGGTGGGCTCTGAGACGGTGTTCAAAGGTGTCAAGGAATGTTGGTGAAGTGCCAGAGTGCTATATATACTCCCATATTATTATAATAGAAAGAAAGGAAAATCAAGGAAGGTTCTAGCAGGTGCAGTGGAAGCTTCTGATAGGGTCTGGTAGGGTCTAGAAGGCAGCAGTGTGCTGCATCCTTCCCCCCTTTAGTATTGAAGTTCCTTGGGGAGGCGTCTAAAGTTGGTCAGCAGGCCTTGGTCCACGTCCTCCACAGGCATCCACAAATTGTCCTGGTTGCCTCGGTCCCGCCATTTGATCAAGAACTCCTCCACAGTTTTGTCACCAATTTTGCGGCGTCGGCGCTTGAGGATGGCTTCTGCTTGGAACTCAGAAGTTGGCTGGCCACTGCTGAGGTCTGGTGTAGGCAAGGGCGGCGTAGACTGAGTTGGCGTGTTTGTCTCGGTGGTAGATGAGGGTGGCAGTGGAGTTGCTGTGGGCAGCTCGCCCTTGTATGGCTTCAGGAGCGAAGCGTGGAAGACTGGGTGCATCCGCATGTCGGCAGGTAGCCCCAGGCGATAGGCTGTGCGGGAGATGCGCTCTGTGATGGGATAGGGTCCCAGCCACACGGCGTCCAGTTTGCCATGGCGCAGGTTGCGTCTGGATAGCAGAACTTGGTCACCCACTTGGAACTCCAAATCGGTGCGGCGTTTGTTGGCCTGATGGGCCTGCCTCTCCTGTGACTTCGCGAGGTGTGCCTGAGCTCGCTCTAGGGTGTCCCTCAGGTGTTGTGCCAGGGCTTGCGCTGTGGGCGCGTTGCGGTTAGGCGGGACGTCCAAGTTGACAGGTAGCAGGGGGTGTCTCCCAGAGTTGAGGTAGAATGGCGTCTGTTTGGTGGAGGCTTGCTCTGAATTGTTGTAGGCAAACTCCATGAGTGGTAGGAGCTTGTCCCAATTGTCACGGCGGCGGTTGACAAACGCCCTCAGCATCTCCTCCAAGGTGCGGTTGGCACGCTCCGTCTGGCCATCAGTCTGAGGGTGGAAGGCGGTGGACACCCTCAGGTTGGTGCCAAGGATGTTGAAGAGGGCTCGCCAGAAGTTGCTGGTTGTGCGGGGGTCTCTGTCTGAGATGATGATGCGTGGTAGTCCATGGTAACGGAAGACGTTGTTGATGACAAGGTCGGCCAGGCCAGGACCAGTGACTGTCTTGCGCGTTGGGGAGCAGTGAATCATCTTGGACATGCGGTCCACAATGACAAGGATGGTGTCATGGCCCTCGGAGGTGGTGGGGAGTCCTGTGATCAGGTCCATGGTGATTTGCTCCCAGTTGTGCTCTGGTGTTGGCAGAGGTTGAAGTAGGCCGGCGGGTGCGCGGTTGAGGGGCTTGTTGCGTTGGCAGGAGTCACAGGTCCTGACATAGTCAGCCACATCATCGCGCTGGTGTGGCCACCAGAAGTCCTTGGAGACTCCTCGAAGCAGCTTGTCCATGCCCAGGTGTCCAGAGAAGGGGGTGTCGTGGTACTCGCGGAGAATGTCTTGGCGAAGGTTAGCACCAGCTGGCACGTAGACTGCACCCTCCTTGCGCCAGACGCCGTCCAACTCCTCAAGCACTTGCCTTCCACTCTCCTCCAGGTAGGTGTCGCCTTCGTAGGCCGACTTGATGCGCTCCATAAGGTTGTGTTGGAAGGTGCCAGTGATGGCATGGAGGTCTGGGCGGCGGGAGAGGGGGTCTGCGAGGTTGTCACTGCCCGCCTTGTAGTGGATGTCCAGGTCAAACTGCTGGAGTGTCTCCAGCCAGCGAGCTTGTCGCCGGGACAGGTTGCGCTGAGTGGTGAGGTATTTGAGGTTGAGGTGGTCTGAGTTGACGCGGAACTTGGATCCTTCCAGGTAGCAGCGCCATGTGCGAAGAGCATGGATCACCGCCAGTAGCTCCAGCTCATGTATGGGGTAGTTGCGCTCGGCGGAGTTGAGCTTGCGAGACTCGTAGGCGATGGGCTGAAGTCCATTGCCTTGGTCCTGAAGCAGCGTGGCCCCGATGGCAAACTGGGAGGCGTCTGTGTAGAGCTCGAAGGGGTAGGCGAAGTCAGGTGTGGCCAGGACTGGTGTGGTTGTCAGAGCATGCTTGAGCTCAGCAAAGGCCTTGGCCTCCACCTCGCTCCATCGCCAAGTTGCCTTGGCGCCGGTGATGTTGGTCAGTGGCGCTGCTATGTGGGAGAACCTGTTGACAAAGCGCCGGTAGAAGCCCGCGAGGCCCAGAAAGCACCGGAGTTGGTGGGCGTCTGAGGGGTCAGGCCAATCAAGAATGGCCTTCACCTTCCTTGCGTCCACCTTGATGCCTGCCCCGCTGATGGTGTGGCCAAGGAAGTCCAGCTCAGCCATGCCGAACTGGCACTTGGAGGCCTTGGCGTAGAGGTGGTGCCGCTCCAAGGCACTGAGCACAGCCTCCACATGCTGCGCGTGCTCCTCAGGGGACTTGGAGTAGATGAGGATGTCGTCAAGGTAGACCACGACGAATTTGTCCAGGAAGGGCCTGAGCACTTGGTTCATGAGGGTCATGAACGTGCTTGGCGCATTGGTGAGCCCAAAGGGTAGCACCAGGAACTCAAAGTGACCATAGCGTGAGCGGAAGGCCGTCTTGTGCGTGTCGCCCTCAGCGATGCGGACTTGCCAGTAGCCACTGGCCAGGTCCAGCTTGGAGAACACCTTGGCGCCATTGAGTTGGTCCAGGAGGTCATCAATGCGTGGAATGGGGTAGCGGTTCTTCACAGTGATTTTGTTGAGCGCTCTGTAGTCGATGCACATCCGCAGGCCGCCGTCCTTCTTGTGCACGAAGAGGATGGGTGCTCCAAAGGGGGACTTGCTGGGCTTGATGAAGCCCTTCTCCAGCAAGTCGTCCAGCTGCTTGCGCAGCTCTCCAAGCTCCAGAGGGGACATGCGGTAGATGCCCTGATATGGTTGGGCGCCGCCAGGTTCCAGGTCGATGTGGTGGTCAACGTCCCTCCTTGGTGGTAGTTTACTGGGAAGAGGCTGGAAGACGCCTCGGTGCCGGTTCAGCACCTCCTGTAGCTGGGCGTGTGAAGTCTGTGGTGCCGGGGTCACTGTGGTTGTCTCTGCGGTGGTTGTCTCTGCGGTGGTTGTCTCTGCGGTGCGCACCAGGGCAAGATAGCCGCTGGCGCCGTGTCTGAGTGCTCTGGAGGCTTGCAACGAGGAGATGACTGGGATGTCCTCAGAAGAAGTTGTCCTTGGTGCCTCACTGCTGGGGGCCACTATGATCTGTGTTGGGCGTTCAGGTCCTTGGATTCTTGGCCGCAAGGTGCGCTGTGCCCAGTCGATGTCAGGGTTGTTGCTCTGGAGCCATGGTTGTCCCAGGATGAGATCATGGGGGCCGAGGTCTGTGACGTGGAGGTGGCACGAGGTCTGGTAGCCACTGAGGGTGACGGTGTTGTCGCTAATCTGGGTGCATGGGCGCACGCTGCCGTCTGCAAGCGTGACACGCCCATGGGGGTCTTCCTTGGTCTTGGGTAGTCTGTGCTTGGCCATGTAGCGGTGGTTGATGAAGTCCATGGAGGCACCTGAGTCCACCAGGATGTTGGCAGGGTGTCCGGCGCAGGTGCCTTGAAGGATGAGCAGGTCTGGGTGGCATGGTGGTGTGATCATGGTGGCGACTCCGATGTGGCTTTGGATGTGTGCCGGCGCAGCTCTGTGCCCAAAGCCTGTGTGACCAGGCTGGCCAGCTAGTTTTTTGGTTGCTCATGTGATGAGGATGATGTGGGGCGCGTGGTGTTGAAGTAGGTGCACTCCTCAGCAAGATGTCCAGGCTGGCGGCAGCGGAAGCACCTGCCCTCTCTGTACAGGCGCTCACGCTCTGCTGGTGAGAGCTTGGGTGGGCGGGTCAGAGCGCCAAGTTGCATGGGCTGTGGCCCCATGTAGGTAGGTGAAGGTGTCGGCCGGTTGACAGGGTAGGTGGGCCGCGTGAAGTACAGTGCTGAGTCAGCAGCTTGTGCCAAGCGGATGGCGTCGTTGACAGTGATTGGGCGCTGGAGCTCCACGTGGAGGCGGATCTGGGGCTTCAGCCCCCTCACAAAGCGGTAGACGGCGTCCGCAGGGTGCATCTCTGGAACTTCCAGGAGCAGACCTGAGAACTGGTTGGCGTAGTCTGTGACAGAGGTGCGTTGCTTGAGGTTCTCCATGCGGTCCCTGGCCATGCGCTCAGCATCGATGGTCTGGAAGGCCTCAAGGAAGGAGGCCTTGAAGGCTGCCCAGGTGGTTGGTGGGCTTCCAGAAGCTTCCTGAGCACGCCACCAGGTTCTGGCAGCTCCGATGAGGAAGGACACTGCGTGGGGGATGGCGTGGGCGGTGTCCAGGATGCCCAGGATGGTGAGGTAGAGTGTCATCTGGTGCAGCCAGTTGGATGCTGCACCACTGCGGCGGTCTCCCTCATACTTCTCTGGCTGAGGTGGCTTGGGTTGCTTGGGTGCTGAGTGGGCAGCCTGCTGTGTGCTGAGCTGTTGCAGGGCACCGGTGACTGTTGCCAGGGAAGCCTCGAGCTCCCCGATCTTGGCTTGCATGGCTGCTGGGTCCATGGGGAATGATCGAACAGAACCTCCGAAACCAAGTTGTGGCCTCGCTTACAGCGTACGGTGGACGGTGGGCTCTGAGACGGTGTTCAAAGGTGTCAAGGAATGTTGGTGAAGTGCCAGAGTGCTATATATACTCCCATATTATTATAATAGAAAGAAAGGAAAATCAAGGAAGGTTCTAGCAGGTGCAGTGGAAGCTTCTGATAGGGTCTGGTAGGGTCTAGAAGGCAGCAGTGTGCTGCAGCCCATGTCTGGCCAGAGCTGAGCCGCAGCAGGGGCTCAAGGCAGCCCCCGACTTGCGGTGTCAGGCGGCTGGCAGGGGAGAGAGGGCGCCCAGGTGTGCAGCTGCCCAGGCAGGGCTGCGGGGGCAGTCACAGCATACGTGAGGCTGCTGTTGCAGCACCAGAGGCAGGGTGTCGACTCACAGGGCAGCCAAGCACTGCCCACACAAGGCAAGCTGTGGCCACCAGAGGCTGTGCCACAGCCGGCTCAGCCCGCCTTCACCAACCAGGGAGACAGCACACCAGGGGAGTCTGCCAGCAGCCAGCCGCCCGCTGCTGTTGCTGCACAACCCGGCACTGCAGTCCTGCAAGGGGCTGAAGAAGCACTGGATATCACAATCGCCCTGCTGGGCAGCACTTCTCAGCCAGAGCAGTTGGTGGACCAGCGGCTGGCCACAGGGCAGGCTCTTGGGACCGCAGGTGAGGTGCTGTTCTGCTCTTGTATGGCCTGGCAGCTGCCATGCAACATGAAGCACAAGACTGTGCCCTTGCTGCCAACCTGACACGAGCGCAATGGTCAAGGCCACCCACAGTCTTGCTGTCTGCTGACATCAAGGTGACTTCCCAGGGCAGTGCCATTTGGCTCCTGCTGCAATGCCTGCTGGGCTGCTCGTGGAGGTCACGTCTGAGCAGGCTGCTGTACGGACACGGGGCGTGAGGGCCTGGGCACTGGTAGTCCGCCTTCTGGAGGATGACTCTGCGGAGGCAAGCGAGCTCAAGTCAACTTTGCGCTGGTGTCCTGCACTTGCTGAGCCAGTGTGCTGCGTCTTGTGAGCCATGTTACCTCTGTAGGAGGACAAACAAGAACTGCTCTGAGCTCTGGAAAGTGACCAGGCTCATTGGGGGCCTGAGCTCCACTGGTTCCGTCTGCTTGCGCTCCAGTGCTGCCAGCCTGCATCTCAGGTCCACTCTTTCCTTGAGCTTGCCATGCAGCCACCTCATCTGCCTTTTCACCTCCAAGCATGTCGTTCAGGTGCGCAGTGCAGCAGCAGCCACTGCCGGCGCAGCACTTGAGCAGCTGCGAGTGCCATCAGCCGCTGCCGCAATCCACGTGGAGCATGCTCTGCGCCTGGCAGTGCAGCTGGTGGGCGCTTGTGCACCGCACTGCGCTGCAGCATGGCAGCAGCTGATGGACTGGGTGTTGCCAACAGGTCAGGTGCTGCCAGATCACGGTGCTCTGCACGTGGTGTCGGCTGCCTCTGCCGCGGCTGCTGAGGGCAGCAGCAATGGGGTGCCAACCCCTGCAGCCGGAAGGAGCGCTGCTGGCAGCACCTGTCAGCAGCTGGGTGCCGCTGTGAGGGCCAGCGGCCGAGTGTTCGACCATGAGGCAGACAATCAGCATGAGGAGCCCCTGCTGCTAGCACAGCTGGCTCCACAGCAGCTGGTGGAGGCTGCTCAGCAGGCGCCTGTGAGCACCGGCTCTGACGGTGGCAGTTCTGAAGTAGGACCTTGCTCAGCTGAGAGCAGAAGCGAAGGACTGAACCTTGCGATCGGCCCCTTCCTGGAGCACACGCTTCTGTCCTTGCCCAGGATCTCATCGTCTAGTCATGCTGCAAGCTCATGAAACACACTGCTCTCTGCATCAGCCACCGTCAGAGCTGTGCTGGCCCTCCAGTTTTGAGCACTGGCCACACGTTCAACGTGCGCAGTGGAGAGGTGGAGCAAAGCCACAGCTCTGAAGACAAAACGTCGGAGGCCCCTCTTGGGCACAGCCCAAGAAGGCCATCCCGGATCTCAGGGCCACCAGGCGGCACAGCAAGGCGTGAACACCCCATCCAGGCAGCGCCTTGGTACCGTCAGACAGGTGGCACTGCGGGAGATGCCTCAACGCCTCGAAGTACAGGAGCTGAGGCAGCTTCACACCATGCTGCCTCTGACTGCTCGACGCATCTGTACCTGCCTGACGCCTCTGCTTGGCGTTCTACGACTGTATGAAAGAGGCAGCAAGACGACTCAGGACTGTGCACACCACCTGACTCTGCTGTCCAGACCCTGTGTTGGGGTGCAGCCACCACGGAGTCGAAGTCGCACCGGGCCATTGTAGTGTGGGGCTCAAGGGAAGCAGCTCCGCGCTGATGGTGGATTTGTGTCGCTTCCTTTCTGCATGCAGTGCGGGGCATGACGCAGACAGGCTGTAGTCAGTCGGGGAGTCGTCTCCTGGCGCCCCTGCTCCTCACAACCTGCCAGGCCGGTGGAGGGCGGAGCCGCTTGGTAGGGCCATCAGCAGCCTTCGTCTCCCACAGGCCCCAGCCCCAGATGGCTCCTGTGAGATGCCTGAGCAACCCGCCTGGAAGCGCCCTGATCGTGTGGCCGCCACCGGTGCGGCCCAACCTGCTGTCACGAGCAGCATCCGCTGTCATTTCAGCGTGGCGCGGACCAACTTGGCTCGCCGAACGCCAGCGACACGCCCCGTCTTGTAGCTGAGCTCAGCAGAGCGGCAGCGGTCGCAGACCGGTGCAGGCCTGCTGCGTTTGGTGCCTTGGCTGATGTTGGTCGGCCTGGTGTGTCTCCACCACTCCCAACGGGCTTGGTCGACGTCTCCTTAGCAACAGACTGGGTGGTGTCGACTCGTCCCCTGATGACAGGCGCAGTCGTATGAGCACCTCATGGTGGAGACCTCAGGCCCTGCACATCTATGACCTTGTCAGGACCTCCGAGGTTGTCGAGGAGTGGGTCCTGGGCCTTTCTGGGGCGGTGTCGGTGCCAGGTCCTGGGCTCAGGCAAAAGCTTTGTGTAGCCAAGCCGTCAACATGAAACCTGGTCAGCCCATGCTACGGTCATACCATCCAGAATAACCCCGTTCTCGTCCGATCACGGAAGGCAAACTGGATTGGGCCAGATCAGTACTACGTTGGGTGACCACGCGGGAATATCTGGTGCTGTAGCGTTTTGCTCTTGACAGAGTGGGGTGGGGGGCCCTGCAAGGTGCACTTTGGCCATTGGCCCTGTTCCCGGGGCCAGGGTGAAGGGAGAGGAAGTGGCCAGCAATCTTCAGGGTATGGTTCCTCACAGGTGCAAGCGTCTGAGAGGGTGTCGTCGGCTGCACGAGGTTGGAGGAGAAGGCCGCCGGCGCAGAGACAGAGGAGGCTTGGCTGGGCACCTGCAGCGCTCCCACTCTTCCACCTCTATGACTTGCGGCGGCGCTGTGTGACAGTGCCAGCCGCACGGGGATCATGTTTTCAGAGCCCATGTCTGGCCAGAGCTGAGCCGCAGCAGGGGCTCAAGGCAGCACCCGACTTGCGGTGTCAGGCGGCTGGCAGGGGAGAGAGGGCGCCCAGGTGTGCAGCTGCCCAGGCAGGGCTGCGGGGGCAGTCACAGCATACGTGAGGCTGCTGTTGCAGCACCAGAGGCAGGGTGTCGACTCACAGGGCAGCCAAGCACTGCCCACACAAGGCAAGCTGTGGCCACCAGAGGCTGTGCCACAGCCGGCTCAGCCCGCCTTCACCAACCAGGGAGACAGCACACCAGGGGAGTCTGCCAGCAGCCAGCCGCCCGCTGCTGTTGCTGCACAACCCGGCACTGCAGTCCTGCAAGGGGCTGAAGAAGCACTGGATATCACAATCGCCCTGCTGGGCAGCACTTCTCAGCCAGAGCAGTTGGTGGACCAGCGGCTGGCCACAGGGCAGGCTCTTGGGACCGCAGGTGAGGTGCTGTTCTGCTCTTGTATGGCCTGGCAGCTGCCATGCAACATGAAGCACAAGACTGTACCCTTGCTGCCAACCTGACACGAGCGCAATGGTGTCAAGGCCACCCACAGTCTTGCTGTCTGCTGACATCAAGGTGACTTCCCAGGGCAGTGCCATTTGGCTCCTGCTGCAATGCCTGCTGGGCTGCTCGTGGAGGTCACGTCTGAGCAGGCTGCTGTACGGACACGGGGCGTGAGGGCCTGGGCACTGGTAGTCCGCCTTCTGGAGGATGACTCTGCGGAGGCAAGCGAGCTCAAGTCAACTTTGCGCTGGTGTCCTGCACTTGCTGAGCCAGTGTGCTGCGTCTTGTGAGCCATGTTACCTCTGTAGGAGGACAAACAAGAACTGCTCTGAGCTCTGGAAAGTGACCAGGCTCATTGGGGGCCTGAGCTCCACTGGTTCCGTCTGCTTGCGCTCCAGTGCTGCCAGCCTGCATCTCAGGTCCACTCTTTCCTTGAGCTTGCCATGCAGCCACCTCATCTGCCTTTTCACCTCCAAGCATGTCGTTCAGGTGCGCAGTGCAGCAGCAGCCACTGCCGGCGCAGCACTTGAGCAGCTGCGAGTGCCATCAGCCGCTGCCGCAATCCACGTGGAGCATGCTCTGCGCCTGGCAGTGCAGCTGGTGGGCGCTTGTGCACCGCACTGCGCTGCAGCATGGCAGCAGCTGATGGACTGGGTGTTGCCAACAGGTCAGGTGCTGCCAGATCACGGTGCTCTGCACGTGGTGTCGGCTGCCTCTGCCGCGGCTGCTGAGGGCAGCAGCAATGGGGTGCCAACCCCTGCAGCCGGAAGGAGCGCTGCTGGCAGCACCTGTCAGCAGCTGGGTGCCGCTGTGAGGGCCAGCGGCCGAGTGTTCGACCATGAGGCAGACAATCAGCATGAGGAGCCCCTGCTGCTAGCACAGCTGGCTCCACAGCAGCTGGTGGAGGCTGCTCAGCAGGCGCCTGTGAGCACCGGCTCTGACGGTGGCAGTTCTGAAGTAGGACCTTGCTCAGCTGAGAGCAGAAGCGAAGGACTGAACCTTGCGATCGGCCCCTTCCTGGAGCACACGCTTCTGTCCTTGCCCAGGATCTCATCGTCTAGTCATGCTGCAAGCTCATGAAACACACTGCTCTCTGCATCAGCCACCGTCAGAGCTGTGCTGGCCCTCCAGTTTTGAGCACTGGCCACACGTTCAACGTGCGCAGTGGAGAGGTGGAGCAAAGCCACAGCTCTGAAGACAAAACGTCGGAGGCCCCTCTTGGGCACAGCCCAAGAAGGCCATCCCGGATCTCAGGGCCACCAGGCGGCACAGCAAGGCGTGAACACCCCATCCAGGCAGCGCCTTGGTACCGTCAGACAGGTGGCACTGCGGGAGATGCCTCAACGCCTCGAAGTACAGGAGCTGAGGCAGCTTCACACCATGCTGCCTCTGACTGCTCGACGCATCTGTACCTGCCTGACGCCTCTGCTTGGCGTTCTACGACTGTATGAAAGAGGCAGCAAGACGACTCAGGACTGTGCACACCACCTGACTCTGCTGTCCAGACCCTGTGTTGGGGTGCAGCCACCACGGAGTCGAAGTCGCACTGGGCCATTGTAGTGTGGGGCTCAAGGGAAGCAGCTCCGCGCTGATGGTGGATTTGTGTCGCTTCCTTTCTGCATGCAGTGCGGGGCATGACGCAGACAGGCTGTAGTCAGTCGGGGAGTCGTCTCCTGGCGCCCCTGCTCCTCACAACCTGCCAGGCCGGTGGAGGGCGGAGCCGCTTGGTAGGGCCATCAGCAGCCTTCGTCTCCCACAGGCCCCAGCCCCAGATGGCTCCTGTGAGATGCCTGAGCAACCCGCCTGGAAGCGCCCTGATCGTGTGGCCGCCACCGGTGCGGCCCAACCTGCTGTCACGAGCAGCATCCGCTGTCATTTCAGCGTGGCGCGGACCAACTTGGCTCGCCGAACGCCAGCGACACGCCCCGTCTTGTAGCTGAGCTCAGCAGAGCGGCAGCGGTCGCAGACCGGTGCAGGCCTGCTGCGTTTGGTGCCTTGGCTGATGTTGGTCGGCCTGGTGTGTCTCCACCACTCCCAACGGGCTTGGTCGACGTCTCCTTAGCAACAGACTGGGTGGTGTCGACTCGTCCCCTGATGACAGGCGCAGTCGTATGAGCACCTCATGGTGGAGACCTCAGGCCCTGCACATCTATGACCTTGTCAGGACCTCCGAGGTTGTCGAGGAGTGGGTCCTGGGCCTTTCTGGGGCGGTGTCGGTGCCAGGTCCTGGGCTCAGGCAAAAGCTTTGTGTAGCCAAGCCGTCAACATGAAACCTGGTCAGCCCATGCTACGGTCATACCATCCAGAATAACCCCGTTCTCGTCCGATCACGGAAGGCAAACTGGATTGGGCCAGATCAGTACTACGTTGGGTGACCACGCGGGAATATCTGGTGCTGTAGCGTTTTGCTCTTGACAGAGTGGGGTGGGGGGCCCTGCAAGGTGCACTTTGGCCATTGGCCCTGTTCCCGGGGCCAGGGTGAAGGGAGAGGAAGTGGCCAGCAATCTTCAGGGTATGGTTCCTCACAGGTGCAAGCGTCTGAGAGGGTGTCGTCGGCTGCACGAGGTTGGAGGAGAAGGCCGCCGGCGCAGAGACAGAGGAGGCTTGGCTGGGCACCTGCAGCGCTCCCACTCTTCCACCTCTATGACTTGCGGCGGCGCTGTGTGACAGTGCCAGCCGCTCGGGGATCATGTTTTCAGAGCCCATGTCTGGCCAGAGCTGAGCCGCAGCAGGGGCTCAAGGCAGCCCCCGACTTGCGGTGTCAGGCGGCTGGCAGGGGAGAGAGGGCGCCCAGGTGTGCAGCTGCCCAGGCAGGGCTGCGGGGGCAGTCACAGCATACGTGAGGCTGCTGTTGCAGCACCAGAGGCAGGGTGTCGACTCACAGGGCAGCCAAGCACTGCCCACACAAGGCAAGCTGTGGCCACCAGAGGCTGTGCCACAGCCGGCTCAGCCCGCCTTCACCAACCAGGGAGACAGCACACCAGGGGAGTCTGCCAGCAGCCAGCCGCCCGCTGCTGTTGCTGCACAACCCGGCACTGCAGTCCTGCAAGGGGCTGAAGAAGCACTGGATATCACAATCGCCCTGCTGGGCAGCACTTCTCAGCCAGAGCAGTTGGTGGACCAGCGGCTGGCCACAGGGCAGGCTCTTGGGACCGCAGGTGAGGTGCTGTTCTGCTCTTGTATGGCCTGGCAGCTGCCATGCAACATGAAGCACAAGACTGTACCCTTGCTGCCAACCTGACACGAGCGCAATGGTGTCAAGGCCACCCACAGTCTTGCTGTCTGCTGACATCAAGGTGACTTCCCAGGGCAGTGCCATTTGGCTCCTGCTGCAATGCCTGCTGGGCTGCTCGTGGAGGTCACGTCTGAGCAGGCTGCTGTACGGACACGGGGCGTGAGGGCCTGGGCACTGGTAGTCCGCCTTCTGGAGGATGACTCTGCGGAGGCAAGCGAGCTCAAGTCAACTTTGCGCTGGTGTCCTGCACTTGCTGAGCCAGTGTGCTGCGTCTTGTGAGCCATGTTACCTCTGTAGGAGGACAAACAAGAACTGCTCTGAGCTCTGGAAAGTGACCAGGCTCGTTGGGGGCCTGAGCTCCACTGGTTCCGTCTGCTTGCGCTCCAGTGCTGCCAGCCTGCATCTCAGGTCCACTCTTTCCTTGAGCTTGCCATGCAGCCACCTCATCTGCCTTTTCACCTCCAAGCATGTCGTTCAGGTGCGCAGTGCAGCAGCAGCCACTGCCGGCGCAGCACTTGAGCAGCTGCGAGTGCCATCAGCCGCTGCCGCAATCCACGTGGAGCATGCTCTGCGCCTGGCAGTGCAGCTGGTGGGCGCTTGTGCACCGCACTGCGCTGCAGCATGGCAGCAGCTGATGGACTGGGTGTTGCCAACAGGTCAGGTGCTGCCAGATCACGGTGCTCTGCACGTGGTGTCGGCTGCCTCTGCCGCGGCTGCTGAGGGCAGCAGCAATGGGGTGCCAACCCCTGCAGCCGGAAGGAGCGCTGCTGGCAGCACCTGTCAGCAGCTGGGTGCCGCTGTGAGGGCTCGCGGCCGAGTGTTCGACCATGAGGCAGACAATCAGCATGAGGAGCCCCTGCTGCTAGCACAGCTGGCTCCACAGCAGCTGGTGGAGGCTGCTCAGCAGGCGCCTGTGAGCACCGGCTCTGACGGTGGCAGTTCTGAAGTAGGACCTTGCTCAGCTGAGAGCAGAAGCGAAGGACTGAACCTTGCGATCGGCCCCTTCCTGGAGCACACGCTTCTGTCCTTGCCCAGGATCTCATCGTCTAGTCATGCTGCAAGCTCATGAAACACACTGCTCTCTGCATCAGCCACCGTCAGAGCTGTGCTGGCCCTCCAGTTTTGAGCACTGGCCACACGTTCAACGTGCGCAGTGGAGAGGTGGAGCAAAGCCACAGCTCTGAAGACAAAACGTCGGAGGCCCCTCTTGGGCACAGCCCAAGAAGGCCATCCCGGATCTCAGGGCCACCAGGCGGCACAGCAAGGCGTGAACACCCCATCCAGGCAGCGCCTTGGTACCGTCAGACAGGTGGCACTGCGGGAGATGCCTCAACGCCTCGAAGTACAGGAGCTGAGGCAGCTTCACACCATGCTGCCTCTGACTGCTCGACGCATCTGTACCTGCCTGACGCCTCTGCTTGGCGTTCTACGACTGTATGAAAGAGGCAGCAAGACGACTCAGGACTGTGCACACCACCTGACTCTGCTGTCCAGACCCTGTGTTGGGGTGCAGCCACCACGGAGTCGAAGTCGCACCGGGCCATTGTAGTGTGGGGCTCAAGGGAAGCAGCTCCGCGCTGATGGTGGATTTGTGTCGCTTCCTTTCTGCATGCAGTGCGGGGCATGACGCAGACAGGCTGTAGTCAGTCGGGGAGTCGTCTCCTGGCGCCCCTGCTCCTCACAACCTGCCAGGCCGGTGGAGGGCGGAGCCGCTTGGTAGGGCCATCAGCAGCCTTCGTCTCCCACAGGCCCCAGCCCCAGATGGCTCCTGTGAGATGCCTGAGCAACCCGCCTGGAAGCGCCCTGATCGTGTGGCCGCCACCGGTGCGGCCCAACCTGCTGTCACGAGCAGCATCCGCTGTCATTTCAGCGTGGCGCGGACCAACTTGGCTCGCCGAACGCCAGCGACACGCCCCGTCTTGTAGCTGAGCTCAGCAGAGCGGCAGCGGTCGCAGACCGGTGCAGGCCTGCTGCGTTTGGTGCCTTGGCTGATGTTGGTCGGCCTGGTGTGTCTCCACCACTCCCAACGGGCTTGGTCGACGTCTCCTTAGCAACAGACTGGGTGGTGTCGACTCGTCCCCTGATGACAGGCGCAGTCGTATGAGCACCTCATGGTGGAGACCTCAGGCCCTGCACATCTATGACCTTGTCAGGACCTCCGAGGTTGTCGAGGAGTGGGTCCTGGGCCTTTCTGGGGCGGTGTCGGTGCCAGGTCCTGGGCTCAGGCAAAAGCTTTGTGTAGCCAAGCCGTCAACATGAAACCTGGTCAGCCCATGCTACGGTCATACCATCCAGAATAACCCCGTTCTCGTCCGATCACGGAAGGCAAACTGGATTGGGCCAGATCAGTACTACGTTGGGTGACCACGCGGGAATATCTGGTGCTGTAGCGTTTTGCTCTTGACAGAGTGGGGTGGGGGGCCCTGCAAGGTGCACTTTGGCCATTGGCCCTGTTCCCGGGGCCAGGGTGAAGGGAGAGGAAGTGGCCAGCAATCTTCAGGGTATGGTTCCTCACAGGTGCAAGCGTCTGAGAGGGTGTCGTCGGCTGCACGAGGTTGGAGGAGAAGGCCGCCGGCGCAGAGACAGAGGAGGCTTGGCTGGGCACCTGCAGCGCTCCCACTCTTCCACCTCTATGACTTGCGGCGGCGCTGTGTGACAGTGCCAGCCGCTCGGGGATCATGTTTTCAGAGCCCATGTCTGGCCAGAGCTGAGCCGCAGCAGGGGCTCAAGGCAGCCCCCGACTTGCGGTGTCAGGCGGCTGGCAGGGGAGAGAGGGCGCCCAGGTGTGCAGCTGCCCAGGCAGGGCTGCGGGGGCAGTCACAGCATACGTGAGGCTGCTGTTGCAGCACCAGAGGCAGGGTGTCAACTCACAGAGCAGCCAAGCACTGCCCACACAAGGCAAGCTGTGGCCACCAGAGGCTGTGCCACAGCCGGCTCAGCCCGCCTTCACCAACCAGGGAGACAGCACACCAGGGGAGTCTGCCAGCAGCCAGCCGCCCGCTGCTGTTGCTGCACAACCCGGCACTGCAGTCCTGCAAGGGGCTGAAGAAGCACTGGATATCACAATCGCCCTGCTGGGCAGCACTTCTCAGCCAGAGCAGTTGGTGGACCAGCGGCTGGCCACAGGGCAGGCTCTTGGGACCGCAGGTGAGGTGCTGTTCTGCTCTTGTATGGCCTGGCAGCTGCCATGCAACATGAAGCACAAGACTGTGCCCTTGCTGCCAACCTGACACGAGCGCAATGGTCAAGGCCACCCACAGTCTTGCTGTCTGCTGACATCAAGGTGACTTCCCAGGGCAGTGCCATTTGGCTCCTGCTGCAATGCCTGCTGGGCTGCTCGTGGAGGTCACGTCTGAGCAGGCTGCTGTACGGACACGGGGCGTGAGGGCCTGGGCACTGGTAGTCCGCCTTCTGGAGGATGACTCTGCGGAGGCAAGCGAGCTCAAGTCAACTTTGCGCTGGTGTCCTGCACTTGCTGAGCCAGTGTGCTGCGTCTTGTGAGCCATGTTACCTCTGTAGGAGGACAAACAAGAACTGCTCTGAGCTCTGGAAAGTGACCAGGCTCATTGGGGGCCTGAGCTCCACTGGTTCCGTCTGCTTGCGCTCCAGTGCTGCCAGCCTGCATCTCAGGTCCACTCTTTCCTTGAGCTTGCCATGCAGCCACCTCATCTGCCTTTTCACCTCCAAGCATGTCGTTCAGGTGCGCAGTGCAGCAGCAGCCACTGCCGGCGCAGCACTTGAGCAGCTGCGAGTGCCATCAGCCGCTGCCGCAATCCACGTGGAGCATGCTCTGCGCCTGGCAGTGCAGCTGGTGGGCGCTTGTGCACCGCACTGCGCTGCAGCATGGCAGCAGCTGATGGACTGGGTGTTGCCAACAGGTCAGGTGCTGCCAGATCACGGTGCTCTGCACGTGGTGTCGGCTGCCTCTGCCGCGGCTGCTGAGGGCAGCAGCAATGGGGTGCCAACCCCTGCAGCCGGAAGGAGCGCTGCTGGCAGCACCTGTCAGCAGCTGGGTGCCGCTGTGAGGGCTCGCGGCCGAGTGTTCGACCATGAGGCAGACAATCAGCATGAGGAGCCCCTGCTGCTAGCACAGCTGGCTCCACAGCAGCTGGTGGAGGCTGCTCAGCAGGCGCCTGTGAGCACCGGCTCTGACGGTGGCAGTTCTGAAGTAGGACCTTGCTCAGCTGAGAGCAGAAGCGAAGGACTGAACCTTGCGATCGGCCCCTTCCTGGAGCACACGCTTCTGTCCTTGCCCAGGATCTCATCGTCTAGTCATGCTGCAAGCTCATGAAACACACTGCTCTCTGCATCAGCCACCGTCAGAGCTGTGCTGGCCCTCCAGTTTTGAGCACTGGCCACACGTTCAACGTGCGCAGTGGAGAGGTGGAGCAAAGCCACAGCTCTGAAGACAAAACGTCGGAGGCCCCTCTTGGGCACAGCCCAAGAAGGCCATCCCGGATCTCAGGGCCACCAGGCGGCACAGCAAGGCGTGAACACCCCATCCAGGCAGCGCCTTGGTACCGTCAGACAGGTGGCACTGCGGGAGATGCCTCAACGCCTCGAAGTACAGGAGCTGAGGCAGCTTCACACCATGCTGCCTCTGACTGCTCGACGCATCTGTACCTGCCTGACGCCTCTGCTTGGCGTTCTACGACTGTATGAAAGAGGCAGCAAGACGACTCAGGACTGTGCACACCACCTGACTCTGCTGTCCAGACCCTGTGTTGGGGTGCAGCCACCACGGAGTCGAAGTCGCACCGGGCCATTGTAGTGTGGGGCTCAAGGGAAGCAGCTCCGCGCTGATGGTGGATTTGTGTCGCTTCCTTTCTGCATGCAGTGCGGGGCATGACGCAGACAGGCTGTAGTCAGTCGGGGAGTCGTCTCCTGGCGCCCCTGCTCCTCACAACCTGCCAGGCCGGTGGAGGGCGGAGCCGCTTGGTAGGGCCATCAGCAGCCTTCGTCTCCCACAGGCCCCAGCCCCAGATGGCTCCTGTGAGATGCCTGAGCAACCCGCCTGGAAGCGCCCTGATCGTGTGGCCGCCACCGGTGCGGCCCAACCTGCTGTCACGAGCAGCATCCGCTGTCATTTCAGCGTGGCGCGGACCAACTTGGCTCGCCGAACGCCAGCGACACGCCCCGTCTTGTAGCTGAGCTCAGCAGAGCGGCAGCGGTCGCAGACCGGTGCAGGCCTGCTGCGTTTGGTGCCTTGGCTGATGTTGGTCGGCCTGGTGTGTCTCCACCACTCCCAACGGGCTTGGTCGACGTCTCCTTAGCAACAGACTGGGTGGTGTCGACTCGTCCCCTGATGACAGGCGCAGTCGTATGAGCACCTCATGGTGGAGACCTCAGGCCCTGCACATCTATGACCTTGTCAGGACCTCCGAGGTTGTCGAGGAGTGGGTCCTGGGCCTTTCTGGGGCGGTGTCGGTGCCAGGTCCTGGGCTCAGGCAAAAGCTTTGTGTAGCCAAGCCGTCAACATGAAACCTGGTCAGCCCATGCTACGGTCATACCATCCAGAATAACCCCGTTCTCGTCCGATCACGGAAGGCAAACTGGATTGGGCCAGATCAGTACTACGTTGGGTGACCACGCGGGAATATCTGGTGCTGTAGCGTTTTGCTCTTGACAGAGTGGGGTGGGGGGCCCTGCAAGGTGCACTTTGGCCATTGGCCCTGTTCCCGGGGCCAGGGTGAAGGGAGAGGAAGTGGCCAGCAATCTTCAGGGTATGGTTCCTCACAGGTGCAAGCGTCTGAGAGGGTGTCGTCGGCTGCACGAGGTTGGAGGAGAAGGCCGCCGGCGCAGAGACAGAGGAGGCTTGGCTGGGCACCTGCAGCGCTCCCACTCTTCCACCTCTATGACTTGCGGCGGCGCTGTGTGACAGTGCCAGCCGCTCGGGGATCATGTTTTCAGAGCCCATGTCTGGCCAGAGCTGAGCCGCAGCAGGGGCTCAAGGCAGCCCCCGACTTGCGGTGTCAGGCGGCTGGCAGGGGAGAGAGGGCGCCCAGGTGTGCAGCTGCCCAGGCAGGGCTGCGGGGGCAGTCACAGCATACGTGAGGCTGCTGTTGCAGCACCAGAGGCAGGGTGTCGACTCACAGGGCAGCCAAGCACTGCCCACACAAGGCAAGCTGTGGCCACCAGAGGCTGTGCCACAGCCGGCTCAGCCCGCCTTCACCAACCAGGGAGACAGCACACCAGGGGAGTCTGCCAGCAGCCAGCCGCCCGCTGCTGTTGCTGCACAACCCGGCACTGCAGTCCTGCAAGGGGCTGAAGAAGCACTGGATATCACAATCGCCCTGCTGGGCAGCACTTCTCAGCCAGAGCAGTTGGTGGACCAGCGGCTGGCTACAGGGCAGGCTCTTGGGACCGCAGGTGAGGTGCTGTTCTGCTCTTGTATGGCCTGGCAGCTGCCATGCAACATGAAGCACAAGACTGTACCCTTGCTGCCAACCTGACACGAGCGCAATGGTGTCAAGGCCACCCACAGTCTTGCTGTCTGCTGACATCAAGGTGACTTCCCAGGGCAGTGCCATTTGGCTCCTGCTGCAATGCCTGCTGGGCTGCTCGTGGAGGTCACGTCTGAGCAGGCTGCTGTACGGACACGGGGCGTGAGGGCCTGGGCACTGGTAGTCCGCCTTCTGGAGGATGACTCTGCGGAGGCAAGCGAGCTCAAGTCAACTTTGCGCTGGTGTCCTGCACTTGCTGAGCCAGTGTGCTGCGTCTTGTGAGCCATGTTACCTCTGTAGGAGGACAAACAAGAACTGCTCTGAGCTCTGGAAAGTGACCAGGCTCATTGGGGGCCTGAGCTCCACTGGTTCCGTCTGCTTGCGCTCCAGTGCTGCCAGCCTGCATCTCAGGTCCACTCTTTCCTTGAGCTTGCCATGCAGCCACCTCATCTGCCTTTTCACCTCCAAGCATGTCGTTCAGGTGCGCAGTGCAGCAGCAGCCACTGCCGGCGCAGCACTTGAGCAGCTGCGAGTGCCATCAGCCGCTGCCGCAATCCACGTGGAGCATGCTCTGCGCCTGGCAGTGCAGCTGGTGGGCGCTTGTGCACCGCACTGCGCTGCAGCATGGCAGCAGCTGATGGACTGGGTGTTGCCAACAGGTCAGGTGCTGCCAGATCACGGTGCTCTGCACGTGGTGTCGGCTGCCTCTGCCGCGGCTGCTGAGGGCAGCAGCAATGGGGTGCCAACCCCTGCAGCCGGAAGGAGCGCTGCTGGCAGCACCTGTCAGCAGCTGGACTCCGACGTGTCTGAGTGATATACGAGTGGCTCTCAGAGACGGGCCAGTCTGCAGCATGCAAGAGCCCTGCTTGCCGAGCAATGTGTAGCTTCCTGCTCCCTCTCATCGCCCGGTCCCACCCCTGACAGTGCGATCGGCCCCTTCCTGGAGCACCCGCTTCTGTCCTTGCCCAGGATCCCATCCTCTAGTCATGCTGCAAGCTCATGAATCCCACTGCTCTCTGCATCAGCCACCGTCAGAGCTGTGCTGGCCCTCCAGTTTTGAACACTGGCCACACGTTCAACGTGCGCAAAGGAGAGGTGGAGCACAGCCACAGCTCTGCAGACAAAACGTCAGAGGCCCTTCTTGGGCACAGCCTAAAGGGGCCATCCCGGATTTCGGGGCCATGAGGCGGCACAGCAAGGGATCGATGGCCCCCATCCAGGCAGCGCCTTGGTACTGTCAGATAGGTGGCACTGCTGTAGATGCCTCAAATCCTCGAAGTACAGGAGCTGAAGCTGCTTCACCCCCTGCTGTCTCTGACTGATCAATGCATCTGTACCTGTCTGACGCCTCTGCTTGGGTTTGAGAAGGCTCTCGCTTGTCGCTTCATGTAAAAACAAAGCAGCCAGCTGTACATTGCAAGGCGCTCACAGCTGGGTTGTCTGGCCGCCACCATGTGCCAGCAGGTCAGAGGGGCACCTCTGATTTAAGTTAGCGCTGCACATTCGCGCATGTGGTGGTGTGCTGTCGCCAGCTGATCATGTGGCTGCGTCAAGAGACCAGGAGCAACACTGCTGCACCACGTGACCCCCGTCCATGTTTTGTGCCTGAGGCCCCTCGTGCCTGTGGCCTCCACCCCTCCTTTGAGTGGTGTGGCTGCGTGCAGCAGTGCCGGCCAGAAAACTTCCCTCAGGTGCATGGCTGTCTTTCTTGTGAGGCCTGTCTGAAGGCTATAAATACACAAGTCCTCATTGAGCAGTGGCGTGTGGGCCACGTGTGCTGATGGCTCGCTCCTCAGAGGGGCAGCCAAATGGCTGTGTTGCTGCTGGTGAGGGTTGTTGAGACTGGCCATGCGGTGCGGTGCCCACCAAGATGAAGGCATGTGCTTGGCTTTGCAGGAAGCTCCTCCTTTCTGCAGGGGTGGTATGAGGAGCAGGTCAAGCAACACCCCGCCGCATGTTGCTAGTGCAGCGGGCAGGGCTTCCCAACAGTAGCACTCGGTGTTGCCTCTTGCCACAACGGACGCTAAAACAATACGGTGCAATGCAAGACTGATTCAGGCAATGCACAGGTGGAAGGCCTGTTCAGTCTCAAGGCCAGGGATGGGGCTGCCATAGGGAAACAGGCTCGCCATGTCCCTGTACTGCCTCAGCAGCTCCAAGCCCTCGTCAGCCCAGTTGCCCGAACCTTGTCACGAGTCCACTTGCCCGCAAGCGAAGAGCTGTGTGTCATGCAACCAGGCCACAGTCTGGTCACCTACACCTCCAGACATGCCCTTGCTTTCTGTCCCAGCGCTCTTTCCTTGTGGCAAGATGCTCAGAAGTAAGCTGAAAGGGTCTGTGCCGGCCAGTCGTTAAACCTTTCAAAGGCAGGAGCAAAGCTGTTGCCCAACCACTCAAAGCTCGACTTTGCCAGGTGCAGCCACAGGTTTGGCCAGGATGGCACGTGTGGGAAGGCAGCAAGGCAAGTGGGTCCTGGCCAAGCAGGTCTGCCTGTTTGTAGCCACCTGATGTCTGAGTGGCGGGTCAGCGCCTTGATGCAGCCCTCCCTCCAGGCAGCCCACCAAAAGTCTCTCTCTCTCCAGCAGCAGCGTGGCAGCCATGGCGGGTTCTCTTCAACAGAGGGGTTGGCTTGTGGGGCTGCAAGATTCCTCCTCAGCTGTCCGAATGTTCTGGGGCAGTGTCATCTCCAGGTTCAGGTCCTGGGCTCCAGGCAAAGGCTTTGTGTAGCCAAATATCCTGGTAAAACTCCACATTCCATGCTACGGTCATACCATCCAGAATAACCCCGTTCTCGTCCGATCAGGGAAGGCAACCTGAATTGGGCCAGATCAGTACTACGTTGGGTGACCACACGGGAATATCTGGTGCTGTAGCGTTTTGCTCTTGACAGAGTGGGGAGGACCAAGAATGAAGGGCGAGGAAGTTGCCAGCACATTCAGGGGATGCCCCCCTACAGGTCCAAGGGGGTGTCATTGGCTGCACAAGGATGGAGGGGACAAACGTTGGTGCAGAGACAGAGGAGGCTGGACTAGGCATCTGCAGCGCGCTTTCTTTGTCACCGCTATGACTTGCAGTGCCGCTGAGTGACAGTGCCAGCCACACAGTCACTACTGAGTGCCTGGCCTGCCCTGCTTATCAGGCCTGACTGAAGGCCAGGCCATGCATGACGCCTCTGAGGAGATGAGGGTGGGCCATGTCTGGCAACAGCCTGGTGGGAGGGCAACTGACTCGTCGTGTTGCCATTGGTGAGGGCTGCTGAGGCCAGACACACGGTGCAATGCCACCAAGACAGTGCTACCTCTTCTGACCAAACTACCCACGCATGGGCAGGGTGGGTGAGTGAGTACACGTACATTTAGTCTTGTCCATGAGCACACACACAGCTGAGGCACAGGCCCAGGCAAAGGCATTACGCAGCTGTGACATCAACATGGGATACCCTGTGTCCATGCTGTCATACATTGCAATTGAGATGCAGACCTTCCATGAGCAAAGTTGACTGTACAGCTGAAGGGCTCTAAGTAGGGAAGTGGATCAATAGCGACAAGGGATGATGCATTGGGCTTGTGCTGGACTGATGCGATGTCACACCATTGCCTGTGCAGCCGACTGAGTCCGCTGACCTCCACAATGACAGGCTTCGCCACCTCTAAGCCATAGTACAGGGAAGAGTGGTCCACCTCATCAAGCCTCCAGAACAGGTTTGTCATGTCATTGAGATGTCTTGTGTTTGGCAGCAGCTCAGTGAGCCATTGCAGGGCTGCCGAATGACTGCAGCACTACACCTGATGCTCAGTGTGCCACAGACCTTCAAGCTCCCCTCCCTCTAAGCGTTGCCTGTGAAGTTTCTGATACATACGTCTAGTACACGGGGCTGGTGGCACCTCTTTGAAAGTAGCCATCGCATGTACATCAGCAGATTCATGTGAACCCCAGTAGTAATATCTGTACTTGGCCCGTGCCCTTTTCACAGCAAAAGGTCCTCCCTCCCTGGGCGAGCCGCTTTACCCTGTCTGTCGCTGGTCTGGCCATTTTGTGGACCACTGACCTGTCTGCCGTCTTCGCAGGCACCAGCTTCACCTTTGCTTCCCGCTGTGCGCCTTGGGAATCAGGTGGCCACCACGCCAGGCTCCTCAAGGCCAAGACCGAGCTGCTGGCCAACTTTCAGATTCGACCCCCAATGCTTTCGAGGTGTGGAGGTGTGGTGCACCAGGGGCACCTGAGCCTGCTGAGGGTCAGCTGGTTGATCTCTGGACCTTTCTACATTCATGCAGGTCCCGATCCAACTGATGGAAATGCTGAGGCACATTAGCACTGCTGCTCCTCCCAAGGCCTTTGCAGCTTGAGGGGCGCCCCTCAAAGCTCAGGAAGTCTGGCAGGCTGGAATGCAGAGGACCTTGACCAGGAGGGCAGCCCAGCATCAGATCTTCCGCATGAGCAGGGCAATGGCCCCTGTACGCTCAAGCTGCGGGGGCTGCCATGGAGCTGCGATGTGGGGGACATTGTTGATTTCCTAGCAGGTGTGCCCCCAGCCCCCAGCTCCCTCTCCCCCCCCCCCCCCCAAACCCAGAATCCCATCCAGTCAGCCGTTGTAGGCACCTTCTGCTGGTCACTTTGACCAGGCTGACTGTGCATGCGTGCAGACTTCCTTGTTGGGCCAGAAGATGTCCGCCTGGTGACGCGGCCTGACCGCATGGGCAACATGGTAGGCTCGGGGGTGGCCTATGTTACCTTCGCCTCCCCTGCTGTCGCCAGGGATGCCCAGGCTGCACGCCACCGCAAGATGATGGGCACACGTTACATCGAGCTCATGAGCTGTGCCCCAGGTGAGCCATGACCCTGCCGCTGTCCTCCTTGTCTGCCTTGCTGCGGGTCCACTGCAGGCTTTGGGAGCAGTGCGGGTGGTCGACTGCATGCTGGTTGCCTGGCACTGCGTGCGTTATGCATCATTGTAGACCTCGCAACATTTGTACAGTGTCCTGAGCTTTGGTGACGCTCTGTGATGGACGCAGCTCTGGCATGCAGGGCCCCACAGGGCAGCGCCACACCCAGGCGGAGGACAGATTGGTGTGCCTGACAGGCCAGCTGCACGCATACAGCGCCGTGGTGCAGCCAGGGGGCCCAGCAGCCCTGCGCCAGCCCAGCACAACATGCTTGGGGGAAAGCATGGGGCTCAGGGTTTCGAGATGATCCAGGGTTTCCCAGGCCAGGCCATGATGAGCGACCATGAGAGCATGATGCATGCTGCTTCTAGTGGGAGCCTCCCTGGCTCCCTGGCAGGCCCCTTCCAGCAGCAGAGGCCGCCAGGGGTCAGCGCAGGTTCTCTTGAAGAGCAGCAGCATGGCTCAGGGGCAGGGCCGCGGAAGCCCATGCAGCCCATGGCATCCCCATTTGGCACCACGCAGGTGCAACAGGTAGGCTGGCAGCGGGTCGCCTCAGATCATCTGACATGTACGCCCATCATGTCATCAGTCACCTGTGGGTTGCGATCAAGTGTCTGGATGTAAGTGTGGCCCAGATGAGTTGTGCTAACCACCAGTGGGGCAGATCGCCTTGTCCTGCTCTGAGGCACATAAGGACTGCTCAGCATCTATAGTACTGCTGCCTGGTGTGCAGGGGCCAAGCAGCCGCGCAGGCATTCGCAGCTCCCAGCCAGATGCATGGCAGGAGTCTGCGCAGCATGCCGGGCCCGCGGCCTCCAATATGCGCAGCCTACCCAGCCTGCCCAGCACGTTGGCCAGCCCTAAGCAGAGCCACCTGGCAGGCCCCAGCAGGGTTTCAGATCTGGTCAGGCTTGACAGCAGATAGGCACTGTTTTGTCTGGTGCCTTGCCGTCAACAGACCTGTGCTGCGGTTCTGCCCCCGCCAAGCACGCCATCTCCTTGATGCTGCCATAGCTGCACAGTGACAGCAGCGAGTTGTGCAAGCCTGGCACACAGTGACGTTTGCCCTGTCTGCAGAGGGGCCGCCCGTCAGGGCCGCCGGGCAGCGCACCGCAGCCAGGACCACCTCTGGGGCCGCGGCCCCCGCCATCAGGCCACGCCATGCATGCCACGCAGGCCCCGCCTGCTGGAGCAGGGCCTGCGCTGCTGCAGCCGCAGCAGCTGCTGCCCTTTGACCTGGCTCTCCAGGCCCAGGCGCTGATGGCTGCTCAGGCGCAGGCCCACTTCATGCAGCCGGGCATGCTGGTGCAGCCTGGGGTGGGGATGTCCGGCTTCCCCGGGAGCTTCATGGCGCAGGCAGGGCACGCAGATGCCATGGGCCACCAGTCGCAGGGCGCTGGTGGGCAGAGGCAGGCCTATGGCTCTGCTGTTCAGCAGCAGCAGGCACAGATGCTGGCCATGCAGGTGGGCACTCCTGTCGTCTGGAATGTGTCCACCTGCATGCCACGACTGGCCAGGATCTGTTGGGCGCTTGGCAAGAAAGTCTGACGCTGCACCAGCCGCCCTGCCTGCAGGCGCCCCAGGTGATGGCAGCTGGGCAGGACCCACAGGAGCAGCAGATGGCCCTGCTCATGTACCAGCAGTGGCTGATACAGCAACAGATGGTGAGCATGCCTGTAAGGCTCAGGCTCCCGCTATACTGCACATAGCGTGTGTACTGGAGTCCTGCAGACAAGGAGGTTGACAGTGTCAGCCATCCAGTGGCCCTCTTCCTGCTGTTTTTGCCACGTGTAGCAGTGTCTTGAAGGACTGATCGTTCCCCATCTGTTGTGCAGCTGATGCAGCAGTGGGCTGCTATGGGCATGCCAGCGGCGGCTGGTGTGCCTCTCATGGCTCCCGGATGGATGCAGCCTGCTGCCATGGCTGCTGCAGGGCTGCCGCTGCAACCGGGCCTGCAGGCGCTGCATGGGCAGACCATGATGGGTCAGGGGCCAGGAGGTGAGGCCTCCTTCCTGTCTGTGCAGTGCAGCAGAAGTGCTTGGCGCCTAACACATGAAACCACAGTAACAAGGCAGCACATCACAAAACAGAGCACTGCCTGCAGGTGGCTTCCCGATGGGAGCTGGCATGAGCGGGATGCCCCTGCCACGGAATGCCACATCCCAGATGCAGTTCCCAGCGCAGCAAAACCCTCACATGCTGCAAGGTGATATTGCCAGCATGGCATCAGCCTTTAGTAATGCGCAAGCGGGTGCACGCAAGCACCCATCAGGCACTGCCCTGTCTGCTGCGCCGCGGCTCCGTAAGGCCCTGTTGCTACACCAAACCTCTGCCTTGGCCTGTGACTAAGAGGCGTGCTGGCTCGTGCCTGCCTGCAGGGCAGCGAGTTCGCCCAATGAGGCAGCCCCGCCCAGCACGTGCCCAGCACCATGGAGGGCATCACCCCCATAGCAGCAGCGAGACTCAGTCCCTGAGTCGCACAGTCTCCACAGCAGCCTCCACTGGAGGTCCTCTAGACAGCGATGAGCTGCCTGCTGTCAAGAGCAGCTCGGGCACACGCAGGGAGCAGGCAGGGCGGGCCAGCATACCAGGGGCTGACCTCCCAAAGGGCACAAGGGGGCCATCGGCAGCAGGGCCCAGCCTAGAGGAGATGGCCAAGGGCAGGCCGCAGGCACCTTCACCTGAGGCCAGGTCGAGCGGCGGCAACAGGGATGGCAGCCCTGCCCAGGGCACACAGGAGGCGCCTGCCGGGCTGCAGTCCAAGGGGCGCCAGCAGCAGCAGGTAGCCTCCCACGAGGTGCCAGCAGCAAGTGTGCAAGCTTGGCAGAGGCTGCAAGAGCCCAAAGGGCACCTTGAGCAGCTGACACAGCAGCTTGCTGGCATGGCCCCTCTTGAGGAAGCCAAGGACTCGTGAGAGGTTGCAGGTCAGAAGGCAAGTGCAGTGTAGTGCACCAACAAAGTCAAGTGGTCCCCTCACAATTCAGTTGTGGGACAGGGGCCAGTCCATATAGCTGCAGCACCCCCCGCCAACAACCTTCAGGCTGACAGTCTTGTTCTAGATACTTGCTGAATGAATCCAAATAACCCATCACACCAGCTCAAGTCGGGTCTGGCAAGCACTGCTCAGCAGCTTGAAGCTGGGTGGCTACTACTGGGCAAGTCATGTGGGCAGGTAAAACCCAGTTGAAGACATTGCAACACATCTTCAAAGTACATATCAGTCAATGAAAGAGGGCTGAGCTTTGATCTGAATGGTGGCCCCTGAGATGCAGAGCAAACATGACAAACATAAAGAAGGACCGATTGCAGCTCATCTTCAAAACTGTCAGCAGTCAGGACTGGTAGGGTCAGGGATAATGTCAAGGGTCTGGGTCTGCTACCTGCAAAAGGATTGGTGGGCCGGGCTGCACGCCTCCACTGTTGGTGCTGATGGACCCAGTCCAGGAAATCCTGTAATCTGTCAGCTGGTACACCCCTGGGGCAAAAACCGCAACATGCAGCTGCACTACTGTGGTCTGACCAGCCCCAAGGGCAGGCACATTGGCCAGGGTGCTCCCACACCACTGGTGGTCTGCTGTTGCCGGCAGGCTGAAGAGCCCGCCAGCGGTCGGGGTCACGCTTGCCAATGCGGCCGAGATGCCGTGGGTCAGCGAGGGACTGCCCCCAGCGCCGGCTGGCTCCAGCTGCAGGCTGGCCTGAGGCGTGAGCAGCGGCGTCCTGGAAGAGCGGGGGGTGGCCACTGCCTGGCGCGGGGTGGCTGGGGGGGCCCCAGCTGACGCCCTGCTGGCTTGGGGCATGCCCTGTGGTGTTGTGCTGTTGTGGCGCATGGCTGCCCACCCGCCGCCACCTGCAGGCAGCACTGACGACACCAGTCAGGCTGGCAGCGTGGCCTCCAAGACGGTGGTCAGCTGTTGAATGTTGTGGCCCGCTCTGGAGGGCTTCAGGCAGGACCGTGAATGCACAGTCCCTCCCTGGTGGAGGCAGGCAGCCCCCCCAGCTCCCCATCATCTGCCTGCTCACTACAATGATCGATGCCCTGCCCTGGCAGCATCCTGGATTCATGAAGATTCCACACAAAGCAACTGTCATGCTGCTGCAGGACAAGATGGTCCAGCTTGCCTTCATCTGCTGCATCTCGCTCCGTCCCTGCCTCCACGCACAGTGACGTGGCTGTTTCCAGGCTGTTGCGCAGGTGCAGGGTGATAGGCGTGCAACACACTGCCTGCTGGCTGAAGTCGTTCTGCACTGCAGGCGGCTGCTGCACCACCACCCGGATGGGTGCAGACTCCTGCAGACAGGCGGCATGCTGGAGGCTGTGGCGGCACATCCAGCCATGTGCTGGGACCCCTGGATATGCACGTGTCAAGCAAGCAGCTGCAACCTGCTTGAGGCACCCACAAGCTGCTGGCTCCAGCTGGCACGTCACCATCTGAATGAGCCATCAAGGGCCATCAGCACAAGCTGTCCATGTCTGAATGAGCAACAACATTGTGCACCTCCAATCGGCAGGGAAGGAAGTGTGCTCCCCAGCGCTGCCTGCGCAAGGCAGTCGCTGGCACCTCCCAGACAGCCATCACCCCCACTTCAGGGGGCCGGCTGCCAGGCGCTGCTGCAACAACGACTCCGCTGTGAGCTTTGGGGCGCTGCCTTGACTGATGGCGTGGCAATGGTGGCTGCCGGGAGAGGCTCTGAGCACTGAAGTGGGCCAGGACGCTGGGGAAGGGGCTGGAGGGTGGGGCATCTGCAGCAGCAGCCAGTCTCTGTCCACATCCCGCGGCCTCTGCAATCATACTGGCAGCGCTGTGAGATCAGCTATGCTGGAAGTGGCAGTCCTGGTGCTGCACGAAGTGGGTCACTCTGCGCCCAAGGCAAGCCCACCTAGAGCTTGCTGCTGCGGCTCAGCATCTGGCATCGTGTGGTAGAACAGGGCATGCCTGCCGCCAGGCTGCAGCTTGACGCTGAGGTCCAGGGGAGGGCTGCACCCCGGGAGAGGGCCCAGGCAGAGGCCTGGCGCCTGCGGAGGGTGCAGCGGGGTCCCGGGGAGCTGCTCCAGGCTCCAGCCCTCCTCAATGCTGCTGAGCTGCCTGAGCAGGAGGGTGACCTGTGCCTGCAGCAGCATGGAAGCCATGGCGCAGGGCGCAGAGGCCGTGCAGCACTGTGCTGCCGCCCAGCAGGCACGCAGCTTGACTTTGGCCGCAGCAGCGGAGACGTTTGGGCCTCCAGTGGCCTGCCGAGGGTGCAAAGCTGGATGTCTCGGCACAGAAGCTGCAGCCCCCGTCCTGAGGCCCACCTGTATCTGGATGTCCAGTGCCAGGAGGCAGCGGAACAGGTGCTCTGCGCAGGGGCGCAGCGAGGCTGCCATGGCCAGGGCTGGCAGCACCTCCACGGTCTGCGTCATGCGTAGCACCCTGCGGAGGAGACAGACAGCCGTGCTGGTGGTGTGCAACAAGCACCGGAGACAGACAGCCGTGCTGGTGGTGTGCAACAAGCACCGGAGACAGACAGCCGTGCTGCTGGTGGTATGCAACAAGCACCGGGGACAGACAGCCGTGCTGCTGGTGGTATGCAACAAGCACTGCTCACACTTGCAGGCCCTGTGCAGGTACAAGTACAGAGAGGCTGCTCAAGTGGGCAGCCAGCGAGGGCTGCATGTGAGCGAACTGCGTCTGGCTTCAACCAATTTGTAAGTTGCTTGGCCCCCACTGCTGTGATGTGGAGTCAGGGTTTGCTGCAGCTTCAGGGTTTGCTGCAGCTTCCAGCACGACTTGATGGGTCAAGATGCAGTGCTACACAAGCCCAAATGTGCTTGCAACAATTCCTGCTGTGAAGCAGCGCGAGCTCTGAAGAAGAAGCGGGCGAAGCAGGCCCGCCCCAGAATGGGCCCTCTGCCAGTGCTTCACTTGTCATGAGTTGGAAAGGCAATTGCAGCCATGCAGTGCATCTCAGTCAGGTGCTTTGAGCAGGTGGCCCCGAAGTGGCCACCATTCCCTGAGCAGGGCCTCACCTGTGCTTCATGCCATCCACCGGCGTGACCAGCTGGAAGTACCACACCAGGTGGTACACCAATGTCCCGGGGCTGCGCGGGTGCAGCCAGAGGGGCCACCGTAGGGACTCCCCCGGTGCCAGAATCACATTGGCCCCCCAGGCCACCACAGTCTGCCCACCCTTGAGCTGTGACTGTGTGGGCTCATCCGCCGGGCGCCTTGAGGTGCTCACCTGCCCTCGAGAGCGCTCTAGGGCAACTCCTGCACACCAGCAAGGGCACAGCTGGGGGTCCTTCTGTAGCGGTGTCCTGAGCCCGATGCGGCAGCTGCAGCTCTGCAAAGGGTGCGCCGGCAGGGCGCTCGTCAGAAACACACCAAGCTGCAAGCTCGCCATGCACCAGCAGCAGATATGGCAGCCTGGCTGAGCCGGCCGCAGTACAACCTTGACCTGGTGAGCAGCTGCCACCTCCGCATGCAGCCGGCGATGTCAGCCTCACCTTCAGCCACTTCAGCATTGTCTGGCTGCAGCTCAGCATTGCTGGCAGGGCAGTGCACATCTGGGTGGCTTATGAGCAGCTTGATGCCCTGGAGCGGCAGCGTCCCAGCATTGCGCATGTCCAGCGTGCAGCGATGCAGCTCGCCAGCCAGCATCTGGGGTGGACGCTGCAGTACGTCAGCCTGCAGGCAGTGCGGGCAGGAACATGTATGTCTGTGCTGTGGGTGGGAACTGCCCCGGTCTGGAACGCCATCACAGAAGGCAGTGCAGCCGCCTGCCAGGCGTCCAGAGTGCCTGCCTTGACGCCCTGTCTGCAGATGGTTGCAGCCCACTATCGATGGCTGCTCAAGGTCATGGTCGGCAATATTGTCAGCACACAGTGCCACCAGGGAACACAGGAGAGTCTGCTGTCAAGTTGGCCCCACCTCCAGGCGTGGTGCAGCTGCAATCACATTGAAGGTGAGGCAGCGATTTGCGGTCCTGCCCCCCTTTTGAGATGACGGCAACCTGCAGGACGGTGCTTCACTGAGCTTTGGCTGCATCAACCCGGCTGAGACGCCAGAGCTGCCACTGCAGGGTGGCCATTTGTGTTGAGTGAAGCACTGCATCAAGACGCATCTCCTCTCAGCAGGTGACAGAGGCTCAGCAAACAGCAGCCACGCTTAGGCCCCTTGAACTATGCTGAGTCCTGTTCAAGGTGCCACTGGGCGGTGCATGCCTGGCGGCGCAGCTATCCTTCAGGCACTTGCCTGGAGTCTGTCCGCCTGTGCTGCCGGGGCTCAGGTGGGGGGAACATCCGCCTGCCATGCGCATGCCCATTGAGCACCCATTCCAGCCCCGTCAGGCGCAGCACACCCGGCTGGAGAGGGCGCAGCTGTAGCCGCTGGCCCTCGCTGTCACCAGGCTTGAGAACAAGCTCCTGGGGCTCCACCTGCAGCAGCCCGGAGGCAGCACTGACCCCTGCTGTACTTCATTACATTACCACAAACATCCTGAAGTCTCTACAAGAGAGGGCGGGGGCACAAACACTTGAACCTGCAATCCCTAGATGACCCTGCACAGGGGCTCAAACTGTTGCGCCCCAGAGACATCCCAGAGTTTTGGCGTGCTGGGCTGGCTGCCCCGCCAAACATACTGGACTGGCCGCGGCAGCAAAGCCAGCTGCTAGCCGGAGCTGCTGCCCCATGACTTGGAGTTCAGCCTTGAGCGGCAGGCTGCCCTGGCAGAAGTGGCACACAAGGTCGTGTGTCACAACACTGCAGAAATGCCAGCCTGGGCAAGCATGACCTGCTGTGAGGCACTGACCTCCACAAACGCCGAAGCGGGGCCTGCAGCTCCACCCTCATGCTCATACAGCAGCTGCAGCTGCGTGAGGCTGAGTCCTATTGCCAGAGGGTTATGAAGCTCCACGTCCACTCCTAGCAGCTCCCCAGCAACAGCTGTGTTGGTGGCTGCAGCTGCCAGATTGGTGCGGCTGCCCCCATCCAGCCAGGACGTCAGGTTGCTGTCTGACCCTGCATCAGGCCAGTGATGCCAGCGTTTGGTGCTGCGATGCACCAGATCATAGGACGCCTTTGGGTGCAGCAGTGCATGTATGCACATATTGGCAGTGCACCGTCTGGCTGCCAAGGGGGTTTTGCCAGCATGCGGAGCACCCTTCTCCACCTGTCCTGTCTCTTGCACTGCCAATGTGTGCTTACATGCAGCCCAGCACCCTATGCAGGCAGGGCTCCCGTGTGCACCTGACCTGACCTTGCATCCAGCAGTTTTCGTCCAACTGCACCTGCCACCTGCACGAAAGACCTTGCAGGCAACAGCGCCACCACGGGGGCAGAGCACCATGCTGCAGAGGTCTCTCACCGGCCAAGAAAGGTGCCTCCACCTTACGCCAGTGGTCCTCGCCAAAGGTGAGGGCAGCTGCATTGGCGTGAGACACCTGGTCGTCAAACACGATGTGCACCCGCGCCATGTTGATCTCTGGCAGCGGCAGCTCCAGCACAGGGATTTCCCCCTGCAAGCATCAATGTGGCCACCTTAGGCCAAATGAACAGCTGCATGTCAGCAGAGTATCGACAGCGCCGCACATGGCAGTGCAGCACTGGGGGTCTGCAGATAGTGAATGCCCCAGATTCCCTGGACCAGTGACACTGCCTTGTAAGCATGCAGGCACCTGGCCCACCTGTTTGTGAGATGCCTGCTGCAAAGTGTCCAGTAGCTGCTGCAGGTACACTCCCTGCCAGTGGGGGCTGCTCTGGGGGCAGGGCAGAATGTGCATGAAGTGCTGCACAGCCGTCAGGAGGTCCCCCGAGTCGCGACTGCTCTTGCCCAGCGTGTCATACAGGTGCTCCTCGATGAACGCCCACTGTCGCCCATGGTACACGCTGAGCACCTGCCTGCAGGGGGCCAGGGAGGTCAGCAGGCAGCTGCAGACCAGGCCCCCATCAGGAATGCAGAGTGCATGTTAAGCACCTGCCTGCAGGGGCCCCAAGACATGGGCAGGCGGCTGCTGGCAGACACGCAGTCTTTGTTGAAAGATGAAGTGTGTCTGGGCTTGAAGGCAGAGGGATGATTAGTGCCTCCAGGGGCCCAGGAGTAGCGTGACAGCTGCTTGCAGGCAAGCGACACCCCTGCAGTGTTGGCTGAGCGGGCGGCGTCTCAAAAACAGGTGATGCCTGTGCTGAATGAGTTCATCAGCATGCAGGGTCCTTACACGTAGCCTTGACTTTTCTGTGCTGGACCCCCTGGGGGCTCAGGGGACCATGTATGGGCAAACTGCGCTGCTGCAGGTTGTGCTCATTGGGCTGCAGGATGCTGATGGGTAGGGCCATGCATTCTACTCCAAGACCCTGGTTGCAGGGATCCGGGAAGCTGTGCAAGTTGCTGCTGTCAGGCAGGCTCTGTCAGGGCAAAACGTGCACAGACAAGGTAGTCGAGAGATGCGGCTGACACTGAGGGCCACACAACAGCTTCTCGTCAGGGCTGAAGCTGTGCATCTTGCTGCTGTCAGCCAGGCCGCGTCAAGGTACAACCATGCACAGACATGGTGGTCAAGAGATGCAGCTGACACTGAGCGCTGCACAGCAGCTTCTCGTCAGGGTCCAGCCATCAAGCCATCTTGTGGCGAGACAAGGGAGCCACCACACCTTTCTCCACGCTGTGATTTGAAGCCTGACTTGTTGCCATTGGCAGTGCAGTCACCTGTAGGCCCGCATGCCCAGCTTCTGCTGCCGCACTGCGTTGTAGCGCAGCCCTGCCAGCACCAGGTGGAAGGCAAATTTGCGCACGCTGGGGGGTGACATCTGCAGCAGTGACAGCGCTGCCTGCTCCAGGAGGAGCGCAGCCCTCAGGGGCTCCTCCTGCAGGGCATTGCAGCCACTGTGCCGGCCGGGGACAGTGCACTGTCAGCCTCTGCCATGACAGCTTGACGCAGCTTTCATGTGCAGGCCTGCAAGCCCCTTGCCACAGGCAGAACGTGGTGGGCTTCATTGGCAGGAACATTGGGTAGGCGTCCCCTGTCACAGGTCACAGACAGCACGAGCCGGCTGCTAATTCCAGGTGACCCTGCCCATGGGCCCTCTCCCAAGGGCCAAAAGAAGGGTGATTGTGTTCAGGGATCACCTTGTGCAGGCAGCCTCTGCCGTGAACCAGCCAGCTTGCCCGCAACAAACACTCTGCACAAGGCAGCAGGGCACACTGCTACAGCAGGGGGCCTTGTGGGGCAGCAGAGCCCACCTGGAAGTGCGCCTTCATCAAGGCGTAATTGGCTTCTGCGTGCAGACCATGCTGCCGCGCATAGTCTGCCAGCAGGACCATGCTGCGCGTGGCCAGACGCACATGCTCCGCTGCCCGGGGCTGCTCCCCAGACCCAGGGCTGGTGTAGCGGTAGAAGGCTTCCTTGAAGTAGCCTGACACCTCGCTCATGGCAGCGTGGGCCATGAAGGAGGCGAGGCCCAGCATCTCCTGCACGGAACCAGGGCTGAATGTGATGGGGCGCTGCTGCAGGGAAGCGCCGCAAGCCCGTGGGCACAGCATAGAAGGGCGTCATAGTGGCCTGCCATGTTGCTCATGTCTGTGTTGGCTGTGCAGCAGGCCACATTCAGCATCTCCTGCACAGCCATGCGGGCACGTCTACACACACAGCTGTGCAAATGTGCAGCTGTGCAGGGCAGGGAGCCCTTCATAAGGGCTGGCGTCTGCAATTCTAGAGGCCAAATTTAGCACTTCTGCACTGGTAAGGCGACATCTGCGGCGCCCACTGCCCTGAAATGCTGCTGCAATGCCAGCCAGAAAGGGGGTTCTGGCCAGCGTGCTGCTCTGGCCCAACTGCACACACAACACCTCAAGCACAGCGCAGCTCCGACACCCCAAGGCAGTTCAGATCGCACCTGGGCCCCTGCATAGGCCTTCCAGGCCTTGTCAGCCCGAGCATCGCTGGACAGCAGCTTGAGGGTGGACACAGCGGTCTCATAGTCCTGCATCATGAATGCCAGGTCCGCCAGCTGCCGCAGCTGCCCCTCCATGGAGGCTGCTGCATAGGGCTGCCCTACAACTGCGCCACGCGGGGTCTGGGACCCGTCACGGGCCTCCTGCTCCCGAGTGGCGGCGCTGCTCTTGTTGCGCCACAGCAAAGTCTTCAGCTGGTTTTTTAGCCCCCGCCTAGAGGACACCACCTGCGCAGCAAGGCAGGTGCAACTTTAAAGGCCATAGCAGGCCGCTGCTGCTGCCTGTGCTGACGGTTGCCCACGGGGTCCTGCCAACCAACAGCAATCTAGCATGCAGGTTGCTCGGCAGGCAGGTACCAGATCGATGCAGATGGCTGCAGCGCAGCGTCTGCCCAGCACAACCATCCTACCGCGACCTGCTGGTCAGCACCAAGCTCCTGCAGCACTTCAGAGGGCGGTTGGCCTCCCAATGCATGTAGGTGCGCTAAGCTAGCAGAACAGGCAGTCCACGTGCATAGAGACTTGCTAAATGGGGCTGCAGCCCATCAGTGCCAGGCAGGGCAGCCACGGTCTATCAGCTGTGGCTTGGAGGCAAATCGGCCCCCCAGTCTCAGGCCAACCTGCTGATTGAGGCTGCGGACCCTGAGCTCCAGGTGGGGCAGCAGGGTGCGCGTGGTGAAGGCCTCCAGCACCTTCTGCACCGCCTCCAGATCTCCAGGGCTGAGGCGGACTCCCAGGCCACCCTTGGGCAATTTGGGGCGCTCTGCAGGCTCCCCAGCACCACCCCCTCTGGGCACGCCTGCAAGGGCAAACAGCGCGCATCAGGTGCTTGATGGTTTGGGTTGAAAGCCAGCAGCCTGCCACGAAGCAAGCAACAGGAGATGCATGCAATAAGCGGCTTGCGTACTCCCCTCTCAGGCCAGAGTTGTCATGCACATTGACCCTTCTCGGAATTGCGATTGTGCCAGACCCAGCAAGTTGGCATGGGCAGACTGGTAACCCAGCACTCAGCCTCACAGACAGAGATTGGTGACCTGTGCAGCAGAAAGCTGCTGGTCACGGCTGGCCTCAGGTGCCTGCGGCACATTCACTGTCACACGTCTCCCAGCATATGCTGCATCAGGTTCCAAAAGTGAGGAAAATGCTGGTGATCACAGGTGCAGCCTGGCAGCTTGCCTCGCAGGTGCGTCTGCCAGAAGGCCTCCATGTTAGCGGCAGGGGGGGAGGAGGCTACTGCAGGAGGCCGTGTGTTGATGCGCAGCAGCTGGCAGTGCGTCGCCCCAAGGCTGGCCTGCATGGTCTTCAGCATCTCCTCTGACCTACAGTGGCAGAGCAGCAGCAGTCACCAAAGCCAAAGAAAGCACTGGCCGGAGGATCACCGTGCTCCAAGGGACCTGCGGACGGGCATTCTGCATCTCACCTCGTGCAGAGAGCAGGACAGAGCTGGGGTTGCGATGATGTATTTTGGAGCTTAGATCAAAGAAGTCACGGCAGGCTCGGCAAGTCATCAGGCTGAACCCCTGGTCATCGTGCAGCAACATGAGACAGGTGATTGTAGTGGAAATCGTGCTGCCCCAACCTTGAGAGGCCAAGCCAGGCTTTACCTCGACAAGCCATTGGGCTGCCCCTGGTCGTCGTGCAGCAGAAGGTAGTGCTTCAGGATGAGAGGATCCATGACGCCCTGCTTCATCAGCGGCGGCAGCTCTGCAGCCTGGAAGAGGGCGCTGAAGCCGGCAGTGGGGTCAGGTGCATGTGCGTGCAGCACCAGCAGGCCTGCAGGCAGGTGGGTTAAGCATCGTGCGAGCACTGTCGTGGGCAAGAGACCTCAGCTGCCTGCATCACAGGAGCAGCCCTCTGACAGCAGCCTCCTTGAGCTGCTCAGGTGGTGCATGCAGTGCCACCTTCAGGTGCCAAAGCATTGCTCACATGCCACAGGATAGTCAAAGGTTTCATGGTCTCCGAACATGAGCATCCTGAAGAGCTCCTGCTTGTACACGTCAAACCAGGGGGTCTTGATTTGCACACGCCCTGCACACGTCAGAGAAGTCTCAGGCAATAGTTCTGAATGGCCCACAGCACTCAGACTGTCTCCATCACAGGCTGCCAGCTGAGGCAGCCCTGCACAAAGTGATGCTGTTGCAGCAAGAAACTCTACTTGCAAGCCTGCCACGACATCCCAGACATGGGTCCTCACCTGCTTGCATGTCCGCCATGACATCTGGCATATCCTCATTGGCAGCTGCAGCAGCTTCTCGGTCCACCACTCCAGCCAAGTACTGGTCAGCCTCCTGCAAGACACAGATGTCGCGTTCGTCAACATAACGGGTGTAGCGCTGGTGTGCCTCCTCCACAATGAGGAGCTCAGTGCCTGTGGCCTGTTTATCTCAGTGCTTCTCAGCAGCCATTGTGAGCCTCGACCATGGCGCAGGGTGCCTTGTGGGGAGGTATGAGAACGCTGGCCCGCAGTCGCATCATACCCACCTTCTGTGGGGGCTGCCGCATGGTGGAGCAGTGGTAAAAGCGCAGCCTGAACTCCTTTATTCTGTAGGACTGCTCCCCCACAGTCCTGACTGGCACTGCAGGCAGGCAGCAGGCAAGAGCCCTTCAGTGCAGATAGCTTGAACGCTGACTTGACCATAGCCAACATCAGCATGTAGGCCAGAGACCATGCTGTAGCTCAGCAATCGTTCATGCTTTGCAAGACAGGCCTGCCAGGAAAGTTGTGATGTGTGTCCAACTGGCAGTGGGCAACCTTCCTTACCGCTGAGATGGTGGAAGTACCCAAACGGCCTGAGCAGATCAACAATCGTGAGACCATTCTTTTCCTGCACCAATGCTTCTGCTTCTGGAGAGGAGACTACCATTACAACCGGACTGTAGGTCTCCAGCAAGCGGTCTCTGAATTCCATGCTGTTTCAGAGTGCTTTATCTGTGATGCAAGGGGTCAGGCTCAAGATGATGAGACTGCCTTTCGAATAGAACAGATCTGGCAGACATTGTTGAGCATCAACTGCCAGCGCTGGCCCATCTGGTCCAACCTACGGACAAGAAGTTTGACCAGGAAATTCAACCCGTATCAGAAGTAGAGCTAGCACTCAACAAATCTGCTTGAATGAAATCCGCGCTGAGGAAGCCAGTCACGAGGAGGTGCTGGAAATGTTCGCATGATTTCTTGGGCGAGATGGGCAGGCTGGGGCAGTATCATCTGCCAAAGCTTCCACCAAAATCATCTACATGTGGAGTGGCAACAGCCTTTCTGAGGCCAGGAGCCACTGGCAGACTGACTTTGCTGGTCTTGGGAATGGTGCGGTCCCGTGAGTTGAACACCCTCGAGTCTGCAAGCTCATCCCGGATGAGGGGAAGAATGGCAGGTGCTGCCTTACGCACCAATGCTGGTGGCGCGCCCCAGTCTGAGCTGCTCAGGATTGACAGGTTTGCATCAGGCGTGGGGGGCTTCTTAGGGTCAGCTGCAGCCGCCTGCTGCCTGCCCCGCGGCCTGCGTCCACCTCTGGGCGGTCTGGCCTGCGCGGATATCTGTGCAGAGGCTGTAGTGGTGACAGCCGACTCAGCTGTCGCCATGCCAGCGCCCACGCTGCCAACAGCAGCAGCAGGACTGGGGTCCATCTCCTGCTGCTGAGGGGCGGCTGGCTGCATGGCTGGGCGCTGCTGCTTGCTGCGCGGGGCACTGCTTGCGGGGGGGCCATGTCGGCTGCCAGGCCGGCTGGCAGGCCGGCTGAACCGTGCTGCATTGGCTGATGACTGGTTTGGCTGAGGAGTTGCGCTGGCATCCTTGGCGGCCGCCTTGGCCATATGCCGTGCCAGGTCACGCTTGGTCATGTGGTCCCCAGTGGCCAGGCGGCGAGGCCCCTGCTGGACAGCCTGGCCAGCTCTGCAGCGCAGGAGGGTTACAACTCAAAGTCCAGTCGATCGGGCAAGAGGCGTGGCCCCTGCTGCACAGCCGGTCAGCCCTGCAGCGCAAGAAGGGCAGCCCCTGTCCTGCTGCAGCTCCAAGTAGCCACACTCGGGAGCGCAGTCACATGCGATCCAGCTCATTGACACTAAGCTGGCCACTAGCGCACTCGGATGGGCACCCATTGACCATGTGAAGTGGGCAGCAGCTTCTGAGTGTTCAGCATTTGGTCGGCATGGGCTGTGTGCAGGGATCCTCTATCAGCTGGGTGCATCACCCGCACTGGCCACTGGCGGTGCAGCCCCTAAACGGTTGCTGGCCGAGCATTCCCCGCTACATCAGCCTGATGACAGACTCGCAGGCCACTTCACCTAGGGGGTCGGCTTGACACATCACATGCAACCCTTGATCAACCTGGAAGACACAGACTGCGCCAGTCCCACTTTGTCTGCGCCTGCCTTTTCAGCCTGACCCATGCAGGTGCCCACCTGAGCGTGCACCCGTTTGTCAGCTTGATGGTGTCCATCACAGGCGGCTGCGTCTCCTTCTTATCCTCCACAAAGTCTGGCCCATCCACTAGAGCCCCACCAGTCCGCTGCTTGCCCACAGGCTTGGCGCCCTCTGCGCCAGCCGCAGCCAGCTGTCCTCCCTGTTGCAGTGACCCCTGTTGCTGCCCAGCCACAGCCAGCTGGCCAGAGGCTGTCTGCTGCTGCCCTGGCACTGGCAGCTGTGCTGCTGCCAGCTGCTGCTGCACATCCTTGGCCTTCTGTGGCCGACCCTTGGTGTCTGCAGCAGCCTGCATGCTGACCGTGGGGGCTGTCGCTGTGGACGGCAAGGTCTCGGCGTCTAGGCTGCTCATCACAACCACCTGCAGGCAGCGTGAAGCAACAGTGCTCATGAGGCTTTGGGCAAGAGCCTACTGCTTACTGAGCGCGCACATGTACATGATCTGTCACCACCAGACATGTTGCAGCAGTTTCTGACAACTCCCTGCACCTTTAGTCCTTGGCGTGGTGTCCTCCACAACCCCATCAACTGGCATGCCGCAGCAGCAGGCTGACACATCTGGCCCATGTGATCACAACAGTACTCCTGTTCCACAGCTGCTGCAGACACACACGCCGGTCTGAGCATCTTAAATCTTTACAGCTGATACTTTACATACCTGGCCCCTGTGGTTGTGTCCTTCTTGGTGGCTGTCCTCAGAGCGCACACATGGAGGCACGCAGCAGCCTCACCAGTGACCCAGCAGTCCCATGTGGTTGCAGCCATGCTTCTTCCCCAGCTGTCCCTAGAACTCACAGCTCAAAAGGCATTTAGCAGCGGCACCAGGCACCCACCTGCCCCCTGTGGTCATATCCATAATCCTTCCCGCGCAGCTGCTTCTGCAGGGTGTCCAGCCGTTGGCGCTCCTCCTTATCTCGAGCTGCCATCTCTGCCTGTTTGGCCAGCTGCTTGCGCCTGCAGGCACCAGACCAGACCTGAGGGATGGCAGCTGCCTTGGGTGGTCTGGGGCAATCCAGACAGCATAACATGCATAATTTGCCAGCCAGGGGATTGTCGTGCAAGACGGCAGCCAGGTGGTGGCCCCGTGCACGCCACAGCACTGATCATCTCAAGGAGCGCCAAGACGGTTCTGAAGGCAGCACTTAGTTTACTATGTCCTGCTCAGACGACATGCTTGGAGTGGCGTCACATCAGTGCAGGACAGCAAGCCTGTCACGCCAGCCGCTGTCAGCCTGTTAGAGTCTGATGAACAATGAGCCTGGGCACCCCAAGGCCACTCTGATGTCAATCTCATGTGCAGTCTGTCCTTCAGATGCTGCTGCCTGCCAGCGTGTCCACAGGCACTGCGTACGCTGCCCCAACGCAAGTCTTGAAGACCGCTTGATGTCAGCTTCCTTGCGCAGCCTCTCCACATGCTGCTGCCTGTCAAAGAGCACACGGGCATGGTGTTGGTTCCCACCTGATGTCAATCTCCTCTCGAAGCCTGTCCTCCACCTCCTGCGTGGACCCCCTCTTGGTCAGTGGCTTTCCCCCTGCCGCTCTGTTGGGCGCCCTCCCAGGCGTGATGGCTGCTGTGCTCGGGACAGGTGCGACGCTGGCACCTGCATGGGAGACCAGACGTCTCTGCGCTGCATTGTAAGATGCTGAGCGCTGCCTTGTGCCAAGACGATTCACAAGCATCATGACTTTGCAGCTCTCTCTCAGGCAGCACGAGCCAACTGGAAAGGTTCTGGGGCTCGCAAAGCGACACAACTGCAGCCACAGTTTGCCCTGTCGCGTGCCCACCTGAGCTGCTCTGACGCCTGCTGCCAGCACTCTCCCGCCTGCCAGCCCCAGTACGGCTGCTGGCTGACGATGACGCCGTGGAGTCCTGGCTCAGCAGCTTGCTGCCCTGTGAACGCAGCGTCCCCCCTCTGCCACCCAAGCGTGTGGGGGATTTGCTCAGCACGTTCTCTGCAGGCCCAGAAAGACAAGTCAGCAGCCCACACGCTGGTACACAAGTCAGCAGCAGCAGAGCTGCACTCCAGACGGGGCAGAGTACATTGACCTGCACACAGCTTGAGCAAGGCTTGCCTGTACCAGTTCTCTCTGGCAAGAGCTGCCTGACTTGCACTACCCCCCGCATCCAGGTGTCTGGCAGGCAGGGCGCAGGCTGCTGATTGGGCTGCCAGCTGCTGGTTGTGGCAGGGTCAGCAGGCTCTGGCTCTCTGTTCACATGCGCCATCTCTATCGCCGCCATGCTGGCTGCAAGGCATTGCTCTATCACACATTGCTGCACCTGCCTGCAGAGCTCACGCTCCAAGATGCTCTGCCATGCAGCGTTCAGTGCTTCGGTCAGCAGGTCCTGGACAACAAAGTGGCGTTCAATCTCCCCTGAGTCATCCATTGGGCTCAGGTGCTAGCTGAATCTTGTTGCTCGCTTGAGAGTTCTAACCTAACATGGCTCCAACCGGGACGAGCAGCTGCTGTTCTCATGCTGCATCACTCTACTGGCTGCTATCCACCTGATTCGATTCTGCTGGCTCTACTTCGTTTGCACATGTGAAACTTTTTGCACTTCATCTACTGCCCCCTCAATCGGGGTTGTAGCTATGCAGCAACCAAGCCGTATACAGGTGGCTGGCAGTGGGTTCGTTATGTGTCATGCCTCCAAGCTGGACATTTGCTGAGGCGATCCCTGGCTTGCATGCAGGTGGTGGTGCGGGTGAGACCTGCACTTGGTGATGAGGTCAATGCAGCTCCTGCTGTCACCTGCAGTCCCAGCCAGGAGCAAGTGCAGGTAATTACTGTGTCTGCATGGCCGGCATGCATGCATCTTGGCATCTCAGCCTACCAGTACCTCCTTCAGGTTGAGCTCCCAGAGAGGCTTGGCGAGAAGCCTCAGCTGCCAACACACGTGGAAAAGGCCACAGCCAAGGCCTTTGCTTTTGACGCCTGCGTGGATGGCAGGGCATCCCAGGTAAGCAGCAGGGCAATGCTTGTGCACTAAACAGGCCCCCCTATCTCAGTGTCTGCTTGACGTGCTAGGGCACAGTTGGATCCACAGGCTCTACCATTGCGCTGCAGGCTGACATTGCCCAAGTCTGCAACATCCCGGAACTGGTGGATGCGGTGCTGCAGGGCTTCAGCGTCACAGTCTTTGCCTTTGGCCAGACAGGCTCAGTGAGTGCGCGCCCCCGCCTGTTGCATGGGTGCCTGGTCCAACATGAACACAACAGGTGTCATTCATGCAGCTCCTCAGGCATTGACCCCAGGCTTGCAGACATCAGGCAGGACTTGCTGCGGTGCAGGGCAAGACATACAGCATGGTGGGGCCCCGCCTCGGCACTGCTGAGTACGATCGGCAGAGCGACGTGAAAGCCAGCGACGGCTTCCTCAGCCGCTCATTCCAGCAGGCGTTCACTGCAATCAGGGACCACTCCACGGCCGTGCGCGGCAGCGTACAGGTCAGCTACCAGGCTGACTGGCACAATGTCCTGCTGCCACGGCAGCATGCACGGCAGCATGCAGGACTGCGCTGTGTCAGCGGCTTGCAAGCACCGCAGGAGCCGCTGCCAACAACTCTGCTGCCTGACCCTGCTTGTGTTGAGTCGCTGAAATGCTCTGATGGCGCTAAGCAGCACAATGCAGCAAGCAGGCTAGAGCGCAACTGACTGCCTGTTTGCAGGTCAGCTGCTATGAAATTTATAACGACTATGTCGCAGACCTGGCAGCCCCCACAAGGCAGCACCTGGCCGTGCGGCATGACCGGGCCAAGGGCTTCTACGTGGAGGGCCTGCAGACTGCAGAGGTCAGCACTTGCCAGGAGGCACTGGAGTTTGTGCATCGGGCCCTGGTCGTACGCGCCATCAGGTGCGCCTACCAGCTAGTTCAGGGGACCGGGACGTACGCCATTTGCACCGGCTTGCATGCGGTGCCTGCCGAAAGTGGCAGCAGTGTGCTCAGTGCCTTCTGTCAATGTGCAGCAGCAGCAGCATGAACTCCTTTGTCATAGCGCCAGAGCAACATCCCTTCCGGCCAGGCAACTGACAGCGGCAGCTCTGCCCTGCGGCTTATGAGTCACCAGGAAGTCACAGCCCCTGGGCAGACTCACTGCACTCCAGTGCTGCTGACCGCTCTACTCATCTGAGCCTGCGCTCAGCACCCCTCTGCACTGCATCTAAAGGCCACCAGCCCTTGGGAAGCCCGAGCCTCGCTGCTGCAGCTGAGAACTGGTCTGGTTGTGCAGGGCGCACCGCTTGAATGAGCACTCGTCGCGCAGCCACTGTGTGATGACGCTGCATATCGAGACAGACAGCTCCCTCAACAGTTCGCAGGGCGGGCGGCCAGGCAGCGCGGCAGACCCTGCCCACATGAGGCGCTTTGGCAAGCTGGTCCTGGTGGACTTAGCTGGCAGTGAGCGGCTCAAGGTGGGCCTCACTGCCTTGTCTGTTGGGGCCGCGCAGATGGGCAGTTTAATGCAAAACATCTCGAGCCTGTGGGTCGACATCCTGAGCTCTGCTTGCTCTTTAGTTGGCGTGCTGCGGCACTCTCTGCTTTGGCAAGACCGTTGGCTTTGGTATGCTGATGCTGGTGGACTTGGCAAGCGCCTCCGGATGGCCTGCCTGCTCAGCCCACTGCTAGCAGCACATATCAAGCACTGTGTCCAGCCTGAATGCACTCCAGAGCAACAGTGAGAGCTGTGCCTGCTGCTCGTTGAGCATGCTGCTGCACTATATGCTGTGATCAGACTGTTTGCTTGGCAGGCACCTAGTGGCCAAAGGCATTGCCAGCCTGCTCTGCACGTCGCTGGCACCAATACTTGGCGAACAATGCCAAATGCAGTGCCTGTTCATCGAGAAACCTGCTGCATTGCATTGCTGCCATCAGCAGCCAGCAGGCTCACTGCATGTGGCTGTGTACCTTCAGAGTGACAGAGAAAATTCTGCTTCTACCAAGAAGAGATTTCATCTCCTCGTCTACTTTGTAGCAGATGCACATGGCCCATGTGTAAGATTGCTGGTGTGCGCCTGCAGCTGACGGGCACCATTGGCGAGGACGCCATGAGGGAGACCGGGGCCATCAATCGCAGCTTATTCACGCTGGGGCAAACGCTGGCTGCACTGAGGACTAGGAACAGTGGGTGCGCCCTGCCATGCACCTGTGTGGGGGTCACTGGGCACTTCATTCACAGTGTTGTGCGCATCAGGGGTGTTTGGGCAACAGCCATACAGTTGCTTCTCTCATTTGCAGCCATGCTGCCAGTGTCATGACAGGTGAAGTGCATGGCAGTCTTGCTGGCCCAATGCATTGTGTCCCCAAGTAGGCTGCCTGCATCCTCAGAGCCATCCAAGACAGCCAAGTAGGGCTGTTGCATGTCACTGAAAGAGTGCCAGCAAATCACACCCCACCCAAGGCAGCATTAGAACTGCTCCATGTCCCTGCAGGCTGCAGCGGGTAGTGCCCTATCGGGACAGCACGCTGACCAAGCTGCTGTATGATGGTCTCAAGGGGGATGGGCGCGTTCTCATGCTGGCCTGCGCTGCCCCTACCAAGGTAGCAAAAGTTGATGTTGGGATAGGCAGCGTCCACTTGTACAGCAACACTATGGCAGAGAACGAGGCTATCAGCCTGTCTAAAACTCTCAGCGGCATGCTGCCCATGATGACCTTCGATAAGATGGATCTCTCCTCATGCTGGCCTGTGCAGCCCCCATCAGTGCGGCCAGAGTGCACTCTCAGTTGACCTGCAAAGGCTGCCATCGAATTTGACACCTTGTATCTCAGCCTGCTACTGTCTGCAGCCAGCTCTCTTGATGCATCTACCTGCAGCTGCAGCTGGCTTGGGCGCTCAGGCCCTTGCTCCCTGCCCTCAACTGCAGTCATATGCAGAGGAGACCCTGAACACCCTGCACTTTGCCAGTGTGGCCCTGCAAGTGAAGAGCGCCCCTGTGCGCATCCTGGATCCCCAGGACCAACTTGTGGTCAACCTGCGCGGCACCATCACGCGCCTGAAGACAGAGAACCAGCAGCTCTCCCTCATGCTGTATGAGGCCACCAGCTCTGCCGGAACTGTCAACACCTCACCAATGCGCATGTCAAGCTTTGGCAGCGAGGTGGGTGCTTGGCCTTGCAGTTCAATGCTGCCTGCACAGTTTGCCAGTGAGTGCCCCTTCTGTACCTGGCCAGGGCATTGCAGCCGCACAGTAGAGGCCATGTTGAATTCAGCTGCCTGCTGCTGAGATGTCGAGCTGGGCACAGTTGGGACTACCCATGGCAGCAGCACCCCTCATGAGCGTGTCCAGCTTTGGCAGCCAGTGGGGCACTTCCGCTTAGTGCATCAGCACTGCCTGTGCCAGCCTGTAGCTCCCTGTGCATGTTCAGATCTGGCATTAAGGCGGGCCCCCCTGTGGCAGGCAGTCATGCGCTGGCTGACGCATCGTCCGTGGAGTCAGTCTGTCAATGTCATGACCACGCCTTCACTGCCCAAGACCCAGTCTGCCTGTCTGCCTGGCTGCCTCAAGCTCCCTGAAGGACTGAATCAAGTATTTTCAGTCACACTCAAGGCAAAAGCTGGACAGTCACAGCCTGCTCATATTCCATGCTGCAGATGCCCCCACGCCGTGTCACAGACGATGTGGCCAGCTCGCAGCCCAGCGCCAGCACGAGCCACCTGCACGTGAGCCCCAGCCTGAACTCACGCAGCCCTGGCAAGCAGCCCCCGCTGCTGCAGCGCCTGTGGGCAACGCTGCCCCGCACACGCTCCACTGCCAAGCGCCACCTCCAGCAAACGCCGCAGTCCTACCGCCAGAGGCTGCACCAGCAGCAGAGTGGCCCACCCCCGGCACCCAGCAGCACCAGCAGCCTCACGGTGCCCCCCATGGTCAGCCAGCGCTCGGCCCTGCCAGGCAGCAGGGATGCTGGCCTGCAGCGCAGCGGCAGCCCGCAGTCTCTGCCGGCGCGGGCTGCTCGCAGCGCAAGGGGGCCTCAAAGGGAGGCTGGCAGCCCTGGCAAGCTGCGCCAGCTGCACTACAGGTGAGCTGACGGCCTGGGCCGGGATGACTCATGCTTCTCTGTTGTCTGCCAACATCCTGCTCAGGACAGCAACCATCAACATGCTTGGGGCCCCTAATTGCAAAGCAGTGTACAGTAGCATTGAGCGCCCTGGATCTCTGAGCTGGGCAGGAGCATGAAGTGTTTGCTGTCATTGAAGCACACTGTCAGGGAACTAGAAGCGATTCTTGCGATGGCAGCTGAGCATGATGAGGTATTTGGTGCTACCGTCCTGAGGCACAGTGTCAGCATACCTCTTTGACGTCTCAGGTACGGGCCAGGGGGGACACAGTTCTCATCAGGCACCTCGTCTTCTGCGGGAGCTCTAGGGTCGCGAGTCAGGGCGGGGACTGGAGAGGGGCTGGGGCAGGTCAAAGCTGCCATGGCAGGCACCAGCCGCCGCCACACACAGGGGCTGGGCAGCCTGCGGGGGTCGCTTGGCAGTTCAACATCCTTTATGCCCCCTATCCTGGCAGCGGACAAGTCTGATGTGTTTGCCATGACCCCCTTTCAGGTGGGGGCAGGCACTTGTTGGCCTGCTCTGCTGCGCTGCTGCATAGTGCCTGGCTTGAGCCACCTTCATGGAGAGATTGGCTGTGAGCATCACGAAATTCAGTGGGATGCACAAAAGCAGATACTGAGCCCTGCGTGGCACCCCTGTGTCCCTTCCGCTGAAACCTCTGTGACTGTGACTTGAACAGCCATACCTCTAATGGCTGGCAACCATTGCTGCTGGGCCTTGAGGACTGCTGAGCTATGCTGAGGCTCCACAAGAGACAGTCCAGCAAAACCTGCTCCTCCTGCCCGTTGTGCTGCTTTGCGTCCTCCTGCTGACAGCTGAGCCGTGCCTGCAGGGTTCTGAGCCATAGGAGGTGTGCCTATCGAGTCCTGCATAGCTTGCTCCTGCCTGGTGTGAATGGTGAGCTGCACCTGCAGGGTCCTGAGCCCCTGCCGCCGCTGGAGAGCTTCCCTGAGCTGGCTGCTATGGAGGCTGAATTTCAGGCAAGCGTGGGGGACACAGGCGTTGCAGGTGGGCCCAAATTTTGGCAGCACCTGTGGGCTGCCAGCCCATCAGCAATGTGTTCCCGAGCAGATTTCCCCTGAGCAGGGGAAGCAGGCAGTCTCTCCAGCCCATATGGATCTGGAGCAAATTGCAATGGGCCTTGCAGTGCCAGCCTTATACGCATCTGCATGACATAGCATCTACAGAGCCATTGTTTACCTGCTCGGTCTGCTGGTGACCTGGCTGGCAGCTGCATGCCTCTGCTGAGGTTGATGCCAGAGTTGCCTGGCTGCGCCCAGCCAGATCAAACGCTGCCCTGTCTGCAGGGCTTGCAGCGCCTGTGCCCCCCAGCTGCCACCCTCAGTACAGTGTGCACTCCAGCCTGGACCCACTGAGCGGCGCCCCGCCTCTATCCCCGGGCACGCTGCGCCGTCTGCAGCAGCAGTCCACCGTGAGCGCGAAGCAGACCCCCCCCAGGGTTTGGGCACTGCCCCAGCTGCCCACCAGCCTCTCGGAGGAGGATGTGACCCAACAGTTGGCTCTTGACCGGCAGCAGCAGCGCGCCAGGCAGTCTCCCCGCTGGCTGGCAGAGCAGGGCACCAGCTTGGCCGGCCTGAGCAGCAGCTTGGCATCCCTGCCAGGTGGGATCTGGGCAAGCGTTGGGCGTCAGAAGCGCTGCACACAGCTCTGTAGCACCCACAGCAGTATGCAGCATGTCCAGGTGTTGACTCCCGTGCCGCAGCCTGTCCCCACACCGGCCTCCCTGCAAGGTGTGACCACCCAGACATGCTTGTGTCCTCAGCAATGACGCAGGCAGGGAGCAGCATCATCAAAGTCGCGCCGCCAGATGCCACCCCTGACTCGCTGCCCGCAGGTTCCCATGCCCAGCAGCACATCCGCAGCCCGCGCACCATGGTGCTTCTGCAGCAAACGCCCCAGCCCCCACCCACCCACCCCGGCAAGGGCGGGCATTACGGGCACCTGCGCTTCCCCGGACGCAACGAATTCAAGTTTGACGGGCAGGCGGCTCTGGCTCTGCCCAGGGGCGACGAGGGTACTCAGACGGAGGGGCTGCCAGACCCCCCTGCCCCACCACCCTGCCCAGAGCCAGACACGGTGGATGAGGGCACCAGCACTGACCTGCCAGCAGCTATGGTTGATGAGGGGACAGCAGTGGAGCCAATGGAAGCAGCAGTCGACGAGGGCACCGCAACTGAACCTCTGGCAGACTTGGTCAGTGAAGGGACGGGCCCGGAGCCCACGGCAGCCATGGTGGATGAAGGGACAGGTGCTGAGCCGATGGCATCCATGGTGGATGAGGGCACAGGGCCTGAGCCCCAGGGAGCTCTACTGGATGAGGGCACCATGCCTGAGGCTGAGCCCAGCAAGCCTCTCATGGTCGACGAGGGAACCGACCCGGAGCCAGCTCCTGCGGTGCTGCAGCAGCCGCCACCTCCCCTGGCCTCTCAGCAGTCCTACGAGGCCAGGCAGGCACGCCAGCTGGCAGAGGCTGCAGCGCTGGAGCGGGAGCGGGCAGACCCTGATGCTCAGCTGAGGCGC